>CM072770.1:99331849-100581849 GCA_036936925.1 Cenchrus fungigraminus
GCATAACAAATTTAAGGATCGGGCAAATAAGAACCGAACCATATTAGTATATAATTTTGAGCTAGAAAATAGTTTGACTTTGCTAGATTGTGAGAATGCATTAGGGCCATGGCCTATGACCACCTCTAATCCAACACTCCCGGCCAGCTAGTTTTGGCTAGCGAGTTCCGCTCCGAAAATTCTACTACATGTGAAAACTTTCAGTGTTTGAGATTCGTGCAAGCTACCACATGTGTAGGAATCAACACCGAAACCCTAACCCACCCGCCTCCTGCTATTGCGCGCCTGCACCGCCACCCCGTGCGGTCGTGGTCGGTCGCACCCCGTGCCTCCTCCCCCGCGCCCGGCGTCGCGGCGGCTGGCCCCGTGCCTCCTCTGTCGTCCCGCTGCGCCCGCGCACCACCAGGGTCCGCCATGGCCCCGTCTCGGGCTGTGCCGCCGACCCCGCGCTCTAGTGTGCCTTCGGCTCAGCCGTGCCCGCGCGGTGCCGCAGTCGGCCGGCGTGTCGCCGCCGCCGCCGACTGCCGGAGGGAGGTTGAAGACAAGGCGAAAAATGTTGAAAAAATGTTACAATTTTTTCAAAAATGTTGACCAACATTTTCACGAACATGTTGATGAAAATTTTTGAAAAAATGTTGGATCCACCATTTTGTCCACACAAATGTTGGTGCAACTTTCCAAAAAATATTGGTTAGCTTTTTCATGAAAAATGTTGGTTTCAACTTTTTATTCGAAAAATATTATAATATTTCTGAAAAATGTTACAGTATTTTTTTAATTTAATAATCATGAAGTGGGATATAGTTAGAAACTAGAAAATAATAAACATAGAATAGGTTTCGGTGGGTTGGAACTTCCGGGTGCCCCCCGTTCCGCTCGATCGTCCCCGCCGAGCTGCTGAGCCGCCCGCCCATCGCCGAGGTCCTCCGCCGCGCCGCGAATCCCGTGCCCCGCGGCTGCGTTCCGCGGCCTCCTCGGCGACGACCGACACGACGCCCGGGTGCCCCTGGATGGCCGCCACCTGTGTGACGCGCCCGTCCGATTCGGTCGCCATCTGACAGCATCAGCAACTTGTGTGCAGCTCGAGCAGATAGAGGAGGCTGACCTGAGGTGGGACTTGGGAGACGCGGATCGTGGGGTAGAGGCACGAGATCAAGAGGAACGATGGTGCTGGTTCTTGCGCTAGGGGATCTGCACATCCCGCACCGGGCGCCTGACCTGCCCGCCAAGTTCAAGTCCATGCTCGTGCCTGGCAAGATCCAACACATTATCTGCACGGGAAACCTCTGCATCAAGGTAAGCCTTACCTTCCTCGCTGCCCCTGGCATGCCTGAGCGTGATCCCGTGATTTCCTTTTTGTTGAAACGGATTGATGATCGCTGGACGCCATCTGTTTGCAAATTGTACTCCATTGTTGATGCTCTGTTAAAAGTTGTGATTTATAAGCTCTAATGCTTAGTATTCAGATGTCCAGCACACAAATTCTGCATCATACTGCTTAATCATGGAGCTCTCTTCAATTCTAGTTACAATCTATTGACGGGAAATTCTCATTTGGCAAAATGTTCATCATGTCTATGTCTACTAGGCATTATGCAGTTGCAATACATCGTGGAGTTTTAGTTTTCCTGAAAAGGAATTTTTACTGACAACACTGGCATAGTTAAAATGCAACCCTTTGGTATTTTTCATTATGTCTACTAGGCATTATGCAGTTGCTATTCATCATGTCTATTGTATTAGCAGTTTTCTCCTTCTGCAAATAACATGTCTATCTGTTGGTGGATTGATGATATCACACATTACAGTTGCGCTTAAGGATTTTTTTCACCATCGCTTCATATTTTTAGCCAGTTCTCCATTTCAATATTGAGATTATGGAACTACAAGTTTTCTAAATCAATTTAATTCCAGCTCCTCTTTGACGAAACTAAATTCTCTTAGTTAATTTTTTAAGAAGTAAACGACAGGGAACACATCATCGCTGCCACCGCTATATTTATTGAATGAAGAGCCTATAGTACAACTAATATTAATTGTGCTATCCGGCTCCAAATGATCAGCTGAAATAACTTTTTTTTTCATCATTCATTGCTGCTACTTATCCATTATCATAATTTTAGTTGTTTCCTAATGTCCTAAAGTTTAGAGAATTGTGTCCTAAAAAGAGTATCTACCGAGAACCCTGTGCAGGTTTATGAAATGTTACCAAAACTGAGAACTGTAGAGAAGGGTCCTGTTGGGTTAGATTAATTAATAAAAATAACAGGCACAATAGATTTTGTAGAAAAGCCTATTGGACTGTACTAACCTCTACAAAGCTGCACAATGATCAAAGCTAAAAGATGGAAAATTCAAACTCATTTCATTGGACGCCTTAGCCATGGCTTCTTACTAAAGTCAAGCAAATTATCTAGAGATAGCATCTATTCCTTGAGAAATTCCAGAGTTCTTCCAGCTGAAATAGAAGGAATTAATTTCATGCCAACTAACTTGCCTGCGGATAAGGATTGTCCAGAAACCTGGTTTATCAGAGGTTCAGAGGTTTTCTCACAAGTCATAAATCTCCATGACCCTCCCACTGAAATTAGCTTATTTAGGATCTCTAGTACAAAATGGACATAGGCAGGTAGGCCCAAGAAGTGGTAACCTATTTGGCGTAGCTTGCTGTGCCATTATGTGTTGAAAGATCCTTTTGGAACTTAAAAATAGACAAAGAACAATTATCAGTTTACAAACCTGAGGGTCATGATAAGGCAGATCTTGTGCATCAGGCATCGATATGAAGGGTTGTAAACACCAACTGGGACTTAGAAGTGTTTCTGGCTTAATTGAGCATACACACTTAGAAGTTTTTCCTTAAAAAACAACATTAGAAGAAAATTGTATCCCATGTTAATGGGGGTCTTTAATTGTTTTTATTTTTTAAGAACAGTAGAAGAAAATTGCATTTCTTGTTGATGAAGTTGTTCTTTAGTTTTGTTTTTGTTCTATATGGGGATGGAGGTGGAATTGTATACCTAGTACCTAGTTGTTGGAAGATACAAGAGAAGAAATGTTGATGGACACTTAAAGATGTGGGGCCATGATGATGTTAGCTCTAAGTTCTGGTTGTACTCTTTTCTCTGAGGGGATGAATGGCTATGCTATTCTTCGCAAGGAGTACCTTTTTTTTTTTGTAATTTTCATGCATTGGTTATTCTTTTATTGTACATGGTAGTGCACTGTTTGACTCATCATTGTTTCAATTGGACTTCAGAACTAGGTTGTGGTAGGCTGGTAGCCCATTTTTCTATGCAGATTGGTGACTTGTTGACTTGTATGAACTGCTTGTTTTTATTCTGATGAAGTACGGACTAATAATTTTCATAATTTCCATCTAGGAAGTCCATGACTACCTGAAAAGCCTTTGTCCTGATCTCCACATTACGAGAGGTGAATATGATGAGGATGCTCGATACCCAGAGACTAAGACACTTACAATTGGTCAGTTTAAGCTTGGGCTGTGCCATGGTCATCAGGTTCGTTTGTGATTCAAAATATATGAAAAGCATTTACTTTCATGGCTATGGTAATACATTTTATGCTTACATGTACTCCTTGGAACCTGAAGAAAACCTATGCTTGTTTTATGATGCATGTAATTTATTTTACATGAGAGCATGCTTATTAATCTTGTTAGTTATGCTTCATTGGTCTATGCTGATGAAATAGCATTTTGCTATATGAATATTTGTGATCCTAGACTGTGCTAAGGAGGAAGCTCGTTTTCGTATGTTCATCCTTCTATTTTTAATACAATGATACACAGTTCTCCTGTGTGTTCGAGAAAAAAATATATTTGTGATCCTAGACTGTGCTCTGGATGAAGTGAAATCTGTTATAAATTGTGCACGTGTGAAGTGATCTCACGCTAGTAGACTCAACATTTTTTTTTGTTATGTCATGCCCTGCACATAAATTTGATTCTTCTTCGCGACTATCTCTAACAACTAGATGAAATAGGTTGATAAGAAACATTATCAGCTTATTGCATAAATGTGGCAGTATGTTTCTTAGCTTTATCAGTGGGATCACTTATGACTTTAGTTATAGAATTGCCAATAGATACTTGAAGCACCACACTCATATTAAACCCTGTGTTCTAGTCTTCAGCTATGTAAGGTCAACTGTCTTGTCCTTCAAAATGTAGAGAGTGTAACACTGTTACCATAGATGTTTCCTGTCCACTGGTTCAATTTTCATCGCTGCAATGTGATATGGCAGCATTCAACGCATCTTCAAATGGTCTAGTGTTACATTGAGAGAAAATTTATTTTCTAGAGTTTAAACAACTCAAACAGTTGTCTTGTGAGTGTTTGAGTGAGCGATCCATTTCCATAGACAATATCCATAAAGTGATTTCATACTCCCTCTTTGGGAACATGAAGCCTGGCCTGCTGGCCACACCATAAAGCTCATACATGGTGTCTTGGACTTCACTTCTGGAGAGCGAGAGTCATGGACGATGTTGGTTCATTGTATCTGCTTGTGCATGCACCATGTTCTGCACCTTCATTCACGGCACTTGTGAACATTTTTTCTGCGTACTCCATTATACCTTTTTAACTCTACACTTCACCATCTCTAACCATACAACTTCAGTGAACATGATTAAAAAGGCAAGAGCTGACTATGAGCACATTATGTGGCTCTTGATTTCCTGCAGACCAGCTCTACACTTACTCCTGAACAGTGTGGACTGTCGTGCAGTCCCCATGTCAATCAAATGTTAAAGTCGTGCATGTGGCCACCTAAACCCATACTGTCAAACCGATATTTTTCCTAATCAGTTTCACTGAATCTGTGTACCATCCAACACCAGGTTGTTCCGTGGGGCGACCTGGACTCCCTGGCGATGCTGCAGCGGCAGCTGGACGTGGACATCCTGGTGACGGGGCACACCCACCAGTTCAAGGCGTACAAGCACGAGGGCGGCGTGGTGATCAACCCCGGGTCGGCCACGGGCGCCCACAGCAGCATCACCTACGACGTGAACCCGAGCTTCGTGCTGATGGACATCGACGGCCTGCGCGTGGTGGTGTACGTCTACGAGCTGATCGACGGCGAGGTGAAGGTGGACAAGATCGACTTCAAGAAGACGGCGACAACCACGATGCACGCGTAAGAGCCTTTGGCTCGGCGCGCGGGCGCGGAGAAGACACTGAAAAATGGACTCTGGACATGTCTAGTTCCTTCCCTGTTGGTTTCCCCACCTCTGCTTGATTCAGAGCTCCCTGGACTTCTGTTCTTTCTCTCCGTACCATACCTGTTGTGCTCGCCAGTTATTGTGCAAGAAAGTGGAGCCGTTTTTTCAGTTGACCGGATTGTGAGCCTAACTTTGATTTGTTATTTGTGTTTATATATGCAAATTAGAGGAAATAATTGCGAAACAGAGATCATTTTGCTTTTGCTGCATCCCGTTGTGTGGAATCGTGGTGCTGCTTCTTTCTGGTTTTTTATGCTATGTTCCCGATGCTTCAGTGAATGAATAACGAAGAGGATCACGTAGCCTATACTTTCTTCTTGCTGCAAAAAGAAAAAGGATATAAAGGAAAAGGTGTTGGTGTGCGGCGGCACGGCATTGCCGGCCGTGGTCTAGCGTCGCGTTGGGGGAGCCCACACGGGGGCACGAGGGATTGAGGGAGGCAGAGCGTTGCCCGTGGCACACGCAATAGCGCGCTGGACGGCACCGACACGCGCAGAGGCAGGGGAGGTCTCCTGTGGCTGTACGCTGTGGGCATCATGTACTCACGGTGGCGCACGCAGATGCACCAGGCACGACTAGTGTCCCCCGGAGGAATCGGTCTCTCTGTCTCTGGTGGGGCGCACGGATTCGTTCGAAAACGCTTGAAATCATGCCGCGACTGGTGGTAAGTTGGTACTGGTAGGCTCATTGGTCTCTCTGTCTCTCTTTTCTATTCTTGTTTTAATATTTTTTTTAAAAAACACGCGTGCTACCACTGGAGTGCAGCTCGAGCCGCGGTCGACTGCTCCGTGGCGTCGCTGTCGGCCTCGGCCGGCCCGGCCCCCTCGGCGGCTGCCATCGCCATGCGCGCTAGATGCCTAGTAGAGCTGGGAGGCGCGATGATCTCCTCCGCCGGAAGTCTTGCACGGTATGCACCGCACCGCCGATCGACACGACCTAGTTCTGCACCCGTGTCCTGACCTTTTGTTGCAGCATCCCTCAACGTGCGTGCCTCGCCTTCCTAGGCAAACGCGCGACGACGGCGAACACGAAACGCGGTGGAAATGTTCGGACGGATGTTCCAAACAGCAACGCGAATGGGCGCGGGACGAGCACGAGGCGAGCGTGCGAACCTGCCTGCGCCCCCGCCGGAAAGAGCCTGGCAGCCGAGAGCGCCAAAGCCACAGTACCTAGCGCCTCGGAATTTGGACCGGCAGCCTCAGCAGCGTCCAGAAGGCGCGCCGTCGTCTCGTGTCCCTCCCTCCTCTGCCTCTGCGTGCGGGCGTGCGTGTCAGTCTCTACTGTCTAGAGCTCCGCAACCGCGAGCGCCGCTGCGGCTCGCGGCCCCAACCTTTGATCCTTCCGACGCCAACCAACCAAACCAAACCCCAGCCCGATGCGGATCCACCCACCCGACGCGGCCGGGCGCGCCCGACCCAACAGCAGCAACTGCCACTGTGCAGGGTCTCGCCCGCCCCGCCCACCGCAAGGCCACACAAGCACACACACACACCCCCCACATGGGCGCGCGCTGCCGCTGCCTCGCACGAACCCAAACCGTGTTGACCTTTTGGGCATGCAGGGGGGGGCCACCGCGCCGCTCCGGGACAAAACAAAAGCGTCTCTACGCTCTGCTACACAACACGGGGGGAAAGGGAAAATGCCTGGGCGTACGCAGCCAAACCGTGGCTGCCTGTCAATATGCCAGCAACCATTTCTTTTCCCTTCTGGAGACGGATGTCGGCTCTAATAAGAGTTTTGAATCCGTCTTCTCTTGACTTTTTTTCTCCATCTATTAGTAGTATATAATACTCGTGTCCTGATAGTAATAAAAAAAAACCCAAAAAGTCTTCCCTTCAACGTGTACCGTGTGTGGACAAGCTTAATTTGCAACTACTATACTTTTAAAATAAAGAACTTGTACAGATGAGTGTGCATTTGCATGAAACAAGCAAAGTGCAAAAGTCCACAGTGTTTAGCTATTACTGGCAGCTTTGATTTTTTTGTTTTTGTTTTTGGAAGCAAAGAAAGTACAATGCATGCATAATAGCATAGTACGCACATGTATGCTGCTACAAATTAAACAATGTTTGTCCTATGGTAGTACATGGAAATTAAAGGACTTTGGGCCGATCCCTTGCATCATCATAACAAGTTGAATCAACGAGGATAACTTTCAGATTATCATCGTAGGAGAAATGAGTTGTGGGAGGTCTGGGGGGGAGTCAAGGAGAACAGATATATCGGATCATCACGGCATAGAAGACAATGGTAATTGAAGATCAACTTGGCAAAAAAAAAAAGACTCAAGAAAGCTACCATTTTTCTTTTAAAAAAATGATGCAAGAACAAAGCTTGTAGCTAGATTAGATACATCTCTGAACGATATGGAATTGATGATGCTCAAGCTGGTGAGGTTGTGATCTAAAGATAAATAAGTACTTTGTAACATACACAACAATGATAAAAAAATAATCGATCATGATACAATATAGTGCACTTGATTTAAGGATCAAATATGTGATCATAGATGAATCAAACCATGACATTGATTAGAGTCATTAGCTTTAGGGATTGCAAAAACTTAAAAGAAAAATCAAGTAAAATAATACAAAGCATGAGGTGATGATATATATAAAAAGGTATCTCGCGCATTTCTGGCCAGTCACAGGTCACAGTTAACATGAACTTACGCCATATCCTTTATGCAAATAAAACCATGAACCTGAGATGATCGTACTATGGAATCTAGCTAAACAAGCTATGAAAGCACTCCATACTTATCAGTAGATGCATTTCATAACAAATAACCCTTTTGCTATTCTGAAAAGATAAGATGCATGATTTTTGTTAATAATGTGAATAGGGTTGCACATAATAGAATAGAATGAGTTGCAACAAACTCATCAGGAAAGTATTCTTTAGTGTAGTAGAAATCCATAACCATGGGATATGACTGCATAGTCCGTAGAGGGTAGAAGGCAAAGGGCAATTGGCACAGTGCAAAAGGATGTGGCACCTCTGTCGTGCCAACTACCATTTGAAAAATAAGACGGCAAGGCTTGCAAAAGCCAAAGTGCAATCTAGAAGCAAAGTGGCTATCAACACTCCTTGGAGCTCTCACCACTAATGCTGCACCACCCTTTTTTGGGAAGTAGAATGTTGTGACAGCACGAGGTTAATAATTTTTCACATGAGATTGTGAGTTGGGTTCTCCTTTTGGAACTACATCATGGAAGCATCAATTGGTGAGAACCATTTTTGAGGAGTATGGATACATGTTCAAAATTCAGTAAGTAGAATATTCTAACCCAACCGGGGACAAGCGGGGACATAGGCCCCCCATACCGTACTATAGGTACATCCTTGTCCATAATGTAACTATTCTTCTTCTCGATAATTCAAAATCCCTTGTGTAGCACATTTATTTATATTTAAAAATACAATAGGTCGATCATGTTTAAAACAATTACATGGATTTGATTATGCAAGTTTTTTTGATAAATAATATATCTGCTCCACAGTTTTAACAATTTTATGCCCTTTTAATATTCTAAAATATTATTCCCTAACCTTATCTACCATGATTGTGAGAAAAAGCAATAATGCATTTCTTTTTGAATTTTTCTTAATAATGATTTTAAAAATGAGCCCAAGTTTTTGCAGGACTGTAGTTGTGTTCGTTGTTCCCTGGGCTCTGAAGAAACTATCTCTTACTTGTTCTTTGGCTGCACTTTTAGTCAATGGCGCTGGCGATTTATGGGCATCAATTGCAACTTCGGCTTGATGATTGTAGACATGACAGTCAAGGCCATAATAGACTTTGGTTCACGTATCTTCAGAGAAATAGCAATGGTGGCATGATGAAGTATTTGTCTTCACAGGAATAAGATCTTTTTTGACAACGGAGTCCTCTCTCTTAGAAGATGGATGAATATATTCAGCGAGGAGTTCGCACTATTTCTACATCGTGGGAAACCCTTTATGAAATCAGAGTTAGAATCCTAGTTTTGTAATTTCTTCTGATGTTTATGACTAGTTAGGGTTTTCTCTTTTCAGCCTATGGCCGTATACACTGTATATAATCTCTGTTGTATATATAAAAATATCAGTAGGGGCTCCCTTGTTGTTCGGGTAAAAAAAAGAGTCACATGATCATAAGACAACTATATGCGAAATATGAGTATCAATACATGTTAACTACGAGCATTGCGAATTAAATCTAGTAAGTTCACACAAGTGAAAATTTTGTTCAACCAGGTCACATTGCTATTAGCCTATTACCATTGCAGACTAAGGAGACACATATTGAACTCATTTAACATATGTAGTAGTGCCAAGACTATCAACGGTCTAGAAATGAGCAAGCCAAACTGAATCAAGAAGAGAGTGAAATGTGGAACCAAACCAATGATTGAACACTTCTTAAAAAAAATGTAAACGATCAAAAGGCATGGCCGTGAATACTGCAAGAATCAGGGCTAATCAATTGTAAACACGTCACAAGGCATTTTCACTTGGCTCGTGATCAATTTTGAGGGCATTTCATAAGTTGCAAGTTCACATTTTCAATCATTAGATTCCAGCCCCACTCATAGCTTTGTTGCAGTGTGTGACACTGTAGGGAGTAGGTTTATTCATGTGGCCTGTGGGTGGTCCTAACAATATCTCCCCAACTTTTCCTTGACCTCTCTCCAAAGCTCTCATGGAATCCATGGGAACACAGCACCCCCCTCGAAAAAGTCAGAGGAGATAGAAACAAAACCAAGAGAGAAAAATAGCACTAAACCCCTTGACCTTTTCCTCATCCTCCACTGCAGCAAGCATCCAAAAGCAGCAGCCAGCAGCATTCACGCACACCATACAAGCAGATCCGTCCATCATCAGAGCGGCGAGGAACCATCAAAAAGGCAAAAGATAGATTAGATGGAGGTTTCATTCTTGAGAAGAACAAAAGCGATCAAAATTAAAGAGCTCTCATCTCTCTTCAAGCTTACACAAAAAAAGAAGCTACTACTACATGCAGGAAGAAAAGTTGTTGAGCAGGGAAAGGAAGGACGAAGAAGAGCCACCCAAACCCAAGCACACCATCCACTTTCTCTTTCATTTTTGCACTCCTTTTTGTTGTTGGTTCATCATCTACCACTTTCTATTTACAAATGCAAAAAAACAGACATCTAAGGGGAAAAGAGATACAAAGTCCCAACCATACCTAAAAAAAGAGCAGAAAAGGAACAAAAATGCAAACATGGTGTTGTTCTGATGATCAGTGAAGAACTGGTAGAAGGTGCAGGGTAAAAATGGATCAAGCTCTGTACTGACTACTGATGCTAGAACTACTACTTGTATCATTATGCTGCTACAACGGATCGATTAGGATCAGATGCTATCCTTTTCCTCTCCTCTTCCTCGATTTCTTTCATCTACAAGGACGGCACATAGTTGTCGTCTCTTCATCAAGAACACAAGAAGTCAGTTCCCGGCGCCGGCGGTGGGGGCCGGCACCTAGGGGAAGCTCAGGAAGGGCTCGTCGCCGATGTCGAAGAGCGAGGACCTCGGCTCTAGCGGTGCCACCACGTCGTCGCCGTCGGTGTTGAGGAACAGCAGCTCGTCCTCGCCGGCCATCTCCATGTCCTCCACCATCAGCTCGTCCTCCTCGTCTTCGTCCTCCTCCATGGACGGCGTGCGTAGTGGCGTCGTGGGGGAGAGCCCCGCGGCCGACGTGGACGTCGGGCTCGGGCTCGGCTGCTGGTGCTGGTCCTGCGCGTCGCTGGCGCCGACGCCGCCCACCACCACGGACGGCGGCGGCGGCTGCGGGGCGGCCGAGGACGGGAACTTGTGGCGGGTTGTCCCGGCGAGCGAGTTGCGGTGGGTGGGCGCCGCGTGGTTGTGCTCGCCGGTGTAGGTGAGGATGAAGGTGTTGGGGTCCGAGCGGCTGCGCTCCACCTGCTTCCGCGCCGCGCACCCCTTGGAGCTGCTGCACCGGTAGTATCCCCTGTTCGACAAACAGAGCAGAGCAGCCGGTGAGATCGGGTTGCTCCGACGCCGGCGGCCGTCATGGCCAAGAAGCTAGTGGAGAAGGGGATTTCGACTGACCTTGGGTAGGGAGAGCCCTTGATAGGCTTCTGGCCGTACTTGCGCCACGCCCACACGTCGGACGACGAGCCGTCCGCCGGAACGTGGCAGACAACCTTCTTCACCTGGTTCTTCCTGGAGTGCAAGGAAACAGCGTTAAGCAGAGATCCTTAAGCAGCTAGCGAAAAGAAAAATCTGTGCTTTAAAGTTTAAACCCAAAGAAAGTTTCTCGTGCGTCAACTTCCATTTCCGTACGGGGAGAAGGGAGAAGCACTCAGTGAAGCGTACCTTCTCTTGGATCTTGGCACGCCGCCGGGGACCGGCCGGCCGCTCGGCTGCGCCCTCGCCGGAGCAGAAGCCGGAACGGCGCGCATCTGGGGTGGCGGCACGTCGACCGTTGCAACCACCGGCGGCTGCTGCTGCTGGGTTGGCGGAGGAGGAGGCGGCGGCGGTGGCGTAGGCAGAGACGGCTGAGGCAGGGGAGGGTGAGCGGCTAACAGGGCCATGAGGAGCTCGTCGCCGTCCTGCCCGCCGCCGGCAAAGAGGTCCGGGAAGCGCCACCCGGAATCTACCTCCGTCTCCTTGGCAGGCTCCTGCGCCGGCGCAGCTGGCACCGCCATCTTCTCCAGATGCCACTGCGGCTGCGGCGGCGGCGGCGGGGGCAGCAGGAACGCCGCGAAGGGGTTGTCAGGTTGTTGCCGCGGCGGGGAGAGGCGGCGGCGGCAGCCGAGGCGCACGACGGTGTCCAGATCCCAGTTGTCGAAGTAGCGGTCCTCCTCCATTGGCGCCGGACGGACGCGGAGTGGTTGGGTTCTTGGCGCTGGAGGGATGGAGGAGACCGGGGAAGGAGGAGGAGGAGACAAGAGGGAGGCGCTGACTTTTGCTAGTTTATTGATTGCTGTGGAAGGGGGAGGAGACTATGGGCAGAGTAAAAGGAGAGAGAGAGTGGTGGGCAAAGGCATTGGATCCTGTCCTAAAAAGGGGTGAGGGCTACTGGTCTATGCTGTGGGTTTTTTTTTCTTCTTTTCTTTCTTGGGGCTTGGAGTTTTATAGAGGGTGTGGGGGGCGCAGGCAGGCCTGCTGGGCAGGGGGGGTCCCACTTGACTTTTTGAAATGTCAAACGGGTGAGAGGGATTCAAAAGGGGAGGGAGAAAAACAGGAGGCTAATAAATGGAAAATAGCAGAGTTTTAAGAGGCTGCTCATGCCAAAATATCGCTTATTTGGATTAAAGTACACATGCATAATTGACTCTAAAAAGTAGCAGCCCTGTTCGGCAGATGCTGATTTGTTTTGTGAGAAAAATAATGTGTGTTGATTTGTAGATTGATTTGTTAAAAAAATGTTGTGTAATAAGCAGAAGGGAAGTCGAACAGAGTCGGACAATATCTATTAAGATCTTCATTAGTTGTTAACGTTGCAAATAGATTGAGTCTTGAGTGTTTGCCCATGGTTTATAATAGCATAATGTATTGTATAAAACCTTATGTCGACACGTTTGCGTATCTTTTGACAATTGTTTATAAATTAGGAAGGAGTGGATTCAAAATTCAGTTACTATTTGTCCCAAAAATATGTCTTATTTTATTAGAGCACATATTTATAATAAGATTTCATGGATATTGCATAAATTAATTTGCAATCTTATAGATATGATTCATACATAAGGATGGCATATTTTTTTCATTACCAGTTAACATTATTTGAATAGATTGTGTCCGCACTATTTGCCCATAGTCTATCGAATAAATTTACTATTCAGAATCTTTTGCTACTTGTTAACACATCAATATAGTCTATGGCAACGATTTTTAAATTAAGATGGAATATACTCATGCTTCTATTGCTGTTTGTTAGGAAAATAATCTTACTAGAGCATCTCCAGCATATTACCTATTCTTCTCCTCAATACCAAAAACATATCCTTTTGGTAATGAGAGGTGCTTCAGCAGATTACCAATTTGATCTCCATTACAAAAAAAAAGGTGAGTAATCTGCTAAATATGCTCTTAGATAAGATCCACACTCATAATCGGCTCTAAAAATATATATATTCAATATCTATCTATGATTTATTTTAAAGGATGACATCTATCAAAACTTCTACTCCGGATTAACATTTTAAATACTATGTGCCTGCAATATTTATCACAATTTATAAAATAATCTAAGATTGTATCAAAAATCTTTTGCAGCTTGTTGATGGCTACGTAGGATGTGTACAAGTATCTTGTAGCTATGATTTATGAATAGGATGTATTGTATTCAAATTTGCGTTACTATTTGCAGCCAAAATGCCTCTTATATATAATTTATTACAAATTTAGTTGCTTGTTCTTGTTTGATTACCAATTTGATCTCCATTTCGTAGGTTGTTCACAGCAAGGATATATAGACGTTTGCATTCTTTTGCAATTTTCTTTTCTGCAATAATGTATAAATTAGGATTGACCATATTAAACTTTTTTTCATTGCTAATTGATGCTTGAATGTGATATGGCTAGCTAGTGTGCCTGTGCAATATCTAGCTGTTGTGTTAAAGTTATGTTTGCTCACTTGGGTAGCATATATATGTTGTCTATAAGGTACACAAATCAAATTTATGTTTTTCTGGTTGATAAGGAACATGATATACTTGACCGGGTTTCTACTTACCATCTTAGCTATGAGCCTGTGACTTTATAGAGTTAGGCCTCTTGTGGCCATCTCCTTCTGAAAAAAAAACATGGTAAACACAGAGCTAAGTGCGCCTTCTTCAGTTTGGTTAGTGCACATTTATGTTTTGGACAGGACGGGTCTAAGTCTAACACTTCAAATTAAGAACAACAAGACATATATTATTGGGAAAGGTCAACAATTGCACGCTTGATATTATCTATGCGCACACTACATTCAAAACCCGCCGGCCATGTGCTCAACAATTCAATATTTAAAACTGCACTTAGTCTTCTACTCCTTCCGTTCCAAATTTTAAGTTGTTTTAACTTTTTTAGATTCATATATATTATTATACACTATATCTAGATGTATAGTAAAATCTATGTACCTACAAAACCCGAACAACATACAATTTGAAACAGAGAAAGTATAAACGAACACCACACTCCCTTCAACAATGGCTACTTCAAAAAAAAAGGAGCTGATGACATACTGAAGTTTGAATAATTCAACAGTGACATGGACTTTGCCTCAACAGTTTCTCACTTTCTTTTGCGCAAGTCAACCCCCAGTTGCATGGTTGCATCCTGCAGCGGTGCAGCAGCTAGTTCTTCTCTCTCGCTCGCTCGCCCGTATGAACAAGCAACGGAAACGGACTTCCGAAGGCACAGCACATATCCAGGCTGCTCCAGACTCCAGCAGTTGGATGTCTTGACCAAGACCAGGTCGTCGTCGCGCCTCTCGAGCCGACTACGCTGCGAGCCTGTGACTCTGCACGAATCTTGACGGAGAACAATCCCCGTTTCCCAGCTGGCAGCTAGCGGCGGTAAATTGGGGGCTCCGTACTTGCGGATGTGCCTTTGACTTTTTGATACGGACACGTGGGCTCCGTACTGCGGGGCCCTACGGTCAGGGAGAGAGGGGACGACCTCGAGCGGAGGGGGGCGTCGCAAAAGTCACGCCCTTTGACCGGTTCCTCCGGCTGACCCCGCGCCCACCCCCACTTGGCGGCCGTCGCGTGAGCGCGTGGAGGAGGAGGACCACCCGCTTCCACACGCGTCGGCGCGTAGCGGCCGTTCGCACTGACCCCTGGGCCCGGCATGTCGGCCGGGAGGCTCGGCTGAGTGGCTGACGTCGGGTTTTCTGTCTTCAGTTCATGAAATTTGCTTTTCTTCAAAAAAAATCTACTCACGTTTTTAAAAAATAAATAAAAAGGACTTGCCGCTAAGGCTAGACATAATATGAAGGGACGAAGTCCCCTCCTAACATTCTTTTCTGGATCCGCCATTGATACAAATGTAACAAAATTCTCTTGTTTTGTTTTCTTATTTCAGTTAGCCGGGTGTCCATCAATTTTATACAATATAATAATTTTAGGGGAGTCGCCTAAGGTCAATCAGATCAACTGTCTACATTTATTAATAAGAAAAATACACATGAACTCGAGTTCAAGAATACTCAAATAGTATGGGTGATGACGCGCTTCCAAAAACTGGGTACGTCACTTGTTTCATAAAGTGGTTCCCTCCCAAGCAAATGGCATGACACATATATAGTATCCATTACATCAAGAATATAGGGAGGAATTTTAAGAATATATGGTTGAAATCTTACAAGGACAAGCAACATATATCATGACATCATGTATCTTTCAATGAAAATGTGCAGAATATGCAGAGTCTATTCATTGACATTCTTCAGAATATATGCAGGGATTTTGCCTCTATTTCGCGTCTATGCATTGCCCTTTATTTCCACTTTCAAGTAGGATAAATAATATGCTTCGAAGCATTTTCTTTCTCCTTCGGAGAAGAGCTACATATTCATATCTATTGGATCATTTATGTAAAACCTTCACAGTGATTAGCTCTGTCGTACCTGCTGTACAAAACTCAACACAATTCCTTATAAAAAACGCAAGGCACAAACAAGTGAAATGAATACTACTGGCTTAGAAAACTGAAAGCATTTAGATTAGAAAAAGGAATGGCCAAACTTGGAAATGTTCTTACCACTAAGCCATCTTGGAACTAAATATGCTTGAATATGCTTGCTCGAGCTACTTGACTAATACTGTTCGGTTGGTTTTTCAGCCACCGGACAACAGTATTTTTCTCTCAAACCATGGCACCAACCACCAGCCACCAACAATATTTTCTCTCACAACATATCAACACCAACCACCTGTCACCAGCCAGTTGAACAATGTTCAATCGGTTGATTAATTGTATATGATGTTTTATTCTTCATGCTCGACACAACTGAGAGGAAACGATATTAAAACCATAAATATTCACATAAAGCCCACTTTTTTATGTGGGGGACTCGATCATGCTGCAAATTTCTACTTTACGAGCATGATTCTTAACAAAGGAAACAAATTCTCTCCTTTTTAACTTGCGAGCACGGATCGATTCTTGCAACGGACAGGTGAAACATAAGGAAAAGCATACTGTTGTGCAGAATATCAAGGTAAAACATATGCTGTGGTGTCATTATTATGTGACAGAAATGGCAGGTAAAGTTCTTGGCATCCGATTCATAGAACTTTTCCAATATGGTATAATATTAGACGACGAGCTAATTATGTTGTTGGCTAGTAAAAGACATCTATCATATGAAATTTTTCCTCATGTAGTTATAATGTTATATGTATAGTAGAACTTGACCGAGGTCTTTTACGGTGCACAATACTACTTTTTGAAAAAAACTCTATGAAATAAAAAAGACTTATGTATAAGGACCCGAGGTCTTTTACGGTGCACAATACTACTGGAACTTTAAGCTATAGTATGTGTAGTATGCATAGGTAGCTAGTAGGGTAATATAGAGATATAATTGGAAATATGCAAAATGACATTGTTGTAATATACCAAAATAGGGAGGGGAGAATTTTTTTTTGAATAATACATAGTGTGTTAATTACCATTTAACTCACAGCAGAAAACCGGTTATACTACAACATGGTAGTATTGTGCACCATAAAAGGGCTTTTAACTTGAACAACGAGCATTATATATTCCTTGCACGTCAAAAAAGTGTCCCATGTGTTGGACTATGGCCGCAACATTTTCCGCAGTTGCATGTACTACTACGCAACATATATGAGGGCTATCAGACGTAAGTGCTTACGATCGAGTTTCCCAGTACATAGATAGATCATAGATGATGAATAATTGGGGTAGTGAGTACGTGCTGGCAACTTGGCATCCGCAGTACAGCATGAATATTGTAGTCTTTAATTTGCATATGGCGTCTGGGACAGTTTACTATAATAGCATTGCATCAGCTAACGGTCGCAAGGTTTGAAATCAAATTAGCAAGTACGCTACTACAGGACACCGAAGCAGTGCGAAGATTTTTTTTTTTTGAAGGAATTGCAATGCTACTATAGGAATTGTTTGCTTTAATTTATTTGTGCAAAGAACTAACTGCTCCTAGATATAAGGCTGACCGCAACAATGACCTCTATCCCACCTTGGACCTTTTTTTTTTTTTTGAGAATCTCCCACCCGGGACCTCTAAATATAGGGAATATACTCACCTGGGACCCCTGCAGCGGTGTCCTGGAAAAGAGCCGGTAAATTTCCAGGCGCACCTCTCCTCCCCCAAATCTCTCGGGCGCCCGGTTCTCCCCCAAACCGCGGGCCCTGCCTATCGTCTGGGCCTGCGCCTGCACACGCGCGTCCGAGAGCCGCCTCCTGGCCCACGCAACCGCCGCAGGGGACGAGGTCGCCGCCTTGCTCCGCATCGAGCGTATCGACGCCGCCGGTCGCAGCAGCCGCATCGCCGGCGCCGGGAGGGAGCGGGGAGGCGGCGGCGGGTGCGACGACTCCTCCCCGATCTGGCGTCCCCTGCTGACACTGCTCCTCCCTTCTCTCGTCGGACGGCCGGAGAGGACGCGCCGGCGGTCAAGTTGGCCAAGATCGCCGCCGCGGTGGCCGGGTTGAGATCCCCAGCGCGCCGACCTTCGTCACAGCGATGGGATCCGCCATCCTCGTCAGCGCCATCCCCGTCGGCCCGAGCTCGCCCTCCTTGGCGCCGCCATTCCTGCTCGCATGTGCCGTGGATGCCCCGACAGCCGCTTGCCTGCTCCTCCTCTCCCTCCTCGCCTCCCCGGTCTCCTCCTCCCTCTGCTCCCTACCTCCGTCCTCGGCAACAGCGAGCGCAACGCGCGGCGGATCTGGTGGGGGGATTCAAGAAATCTGAGTGAGGGAGCGCCGCGCAGGGCCTCCTCCGCCCTGGAGCCCCCTCCTTGCATCGCTAGATAAAGGGGAGACGGCGGCCGCCGAGGCGTCCCTCGCCGCTGCCGCGTCAAGGCCTCCGGTCTCCAAATCGAAGCCTTGCTGACCGGCGCTCCACCACTGCCGGAGGTCACCTCACGACCTCGGATCCATCAGAGGTCCCGACCGGCGCGATTGGTGGCATCTCGGATCCATCTCCACCGCCGCCGACCTCCCCTCCTCCCGCGTCGCCGATGCGCCACCGCCCACGCATGCCCGCGGCGCCCGCGGCTGCGGCACGGAAGGAAAGGGCGACGCCTGCAGCTGGCGCGGAAGGGGCCGGCGGCGGCCGGGAGGAGGCCTCTTGTGCCTGCACCGGTGAGAGGAGAAACGCTGGGGGAGAAGCGCCGGCAAAGGGGGACCCAGCGTCGCGACTCGCCTCGGGGTGCGGCGGTGCGGGGATGGTTCGGAGAAGAAGCGGTTGTGTGACGGGAAAAACAGGGGAGAGCAGATGGGATCCAAGGGATAGAGGGAGAAATAAGGGCTTCTGCTGCAGCAAAAAATAATTTAGAGGCTCAAATTGTTTAAAAGACCCTCTAAATACTCTTTTGGAGGCTCAAATTTAGAGGCTACTGCTGCGGTCAGCCAAATGCCCCACATGGCCACATGCATTTATTTTTATTAAAATATGAAAAATAAAATAAATATAAATGAATAGTAATTGCTTGGAGATCTAACCAAGCTTTGACGATAACCAAGCTTTGACGATGACAGAGCAGTGGCACTATGGTACTAGGATCGGATGGAATGACAGTACCGCCGCTCGTAGCCTCGTACGGACCCCCCCGTTGACTTAACTTGTGTAGTTTATTTATTTATGCTTTTTCTTTTGTTCGACAAGAATGGTTTACTAAATGCCTGCCCTTTGCTCAGTAACTCCAACAATTTGGTATAATTTGTTTCCCAAATCTTGCATTTTGGCAACTCCCTAAATGTTATGGTAAAGAAAAAAAGTGTCCATCTCCAATAGTTCCCCATAATTCACTTGGTAAAAGAAAACTTAGACCCACATTGCTATGTTTTCCCGTGATCTCCTGCAGTCCTCGCGCCAAAATATTTTTGCTGTGATCTCCTGGCCGTCGCCCTCGCGCCGCGCCAAACGTTGCCGCCGCGAGCTCCTGGCCGTGCGCGCGGTGCCCTCTGCCCTGCAAGCCAGCGTTTTTTCTTCCTCCCGCTGGCCATCACCATCCCAGGCAGAAGTTTCACAATTTGCAATTTCGATATGCACCATGCACGGCCAGCGACAGGAGCATATTTTAATTGCATACATGGAGAATATTTAAGTGCAAATAAATGGCCAGAAACAATACAAATGAGATCAATGGCCATCAAGAATGCATCTACTACAACCCTAGTAGGCTAGTAGCAGCGCCCTTGCACGTACTAGCAGCGGCAACAACTTTGCCCTAGCAGCGGTGAGTCGGTGACCTTGCACAGCAGCGGTGGCCTAAACCCTATCGATCGAGCAGCAGCCCGGCGTCGACCCTACCGAGCAGCAGCCCTGGCGTGAACCCAAACCCTATCGATCAGCAGCGAGTACGTCTAGCGACGAGGATGAGCTTCGGCAGGAAGATAGAGGGGCGATCGTACCAGATGACCCTGGCGATCTCCTCTCGGCGTCGATGATTGCGGCACAACGACGGAGACACGGAGTACGTGGTGCACGCGGGAGAAGGAGGACCGCGCCCGGAAGGAGATCCGCGCGGGAGAAAAGCGCTTTGCGCGCGCGGGAGAAGCGGCGGCGGCGCGTCAAATCGCGATGGCAAGCCGTCTGCTCGCGCGCATATACGCGCCTGCGGCCAGGAGAATTGCCAACTTGCTATTGATGGCAATTTGGTTTACCAAATTGTTGGAGGCTTATTTTTTTCTCTTTTGCCAAAATTATATGAATGCCAAGTTGAGATAGCAAACTGTTGAACGTAACCAGTGCCGTAGGCTCCCGCACTGTGCGGGGTCTGGGGGAGGTTATTAGCGGGAGGTCTTTCCCTATATACTAACCCTTCACATTTTTATGATTAAAACTAATGGGAGAGATCATGCGTGGTTCCAACGGGAAGGACATCGGCAGGTACGGTACGGCCGTAGTTTAACCAATAATCACCGGAATATTCTCGTGCAGTGCGTGCACTCTGCTGGCTGGCTGCATCTATCAGTGCACGTATGCTTGGATTAATAATTTTTGCACGTATAGTGTGTTACTGAAACGCAACTGCTCCTCTGCATTGTATATTGTGACGACGTACAGTACAGTACAATTTATTATATGCAGAGAGGCATATACGTAGATGACGACGTGTCCTATCCGTACTTAAATAAAGCGATCCAACGATCAGATCATTGAAGGTTGAGGCAAACAACAAATGGTCCCGTGTTCAAATATTGTTCCGAGTACAGTACAGGGCCTGTGCGTACTTGTGGTCGCATGTAGTATGCGCGTATACCGGTAATGGGTACTGTACTGCTTCATCGTATCGCCAGATCTTATTAAGGAATAAATTGTGCATGCTGCAGCAGCAGCAGCAGCAGCAGCAGCACGCAGGCATGCCTAGTGCCGTCCCAGCATGCAGCATCTTACCGTACGTGCTGATGCCAATTAACAAACATTATTAGAAGAGCTACGGCAGTATGTATTAGCTAGATCCCATCCGTTGGAATTGAAGCTAAGGCAGGCATTGTGCCTTTGTTCTAGCCCTTTAATTTAATCGATTGCAAGCAGATTAAGATTCAGCTGTACGTGCCGTGGTCGTATCCTTGTTATTAGCAGACTACTAGCTAGCTAGATAGAGCACAGTGTAATAAAGGGGTTAATCAGCTAGAAGAAGCTAGCCGATCAGGCGATCAGTAATAACCGACTGTTGTACTCTCTTCGTTTCAAAAAAAATGTAAGCTGTTTGAATTTTATGGCTTTTATATGATTTTGATATATATAGTTATATTTAAACGTAATCCTACTTTTAGATGCATAGATAAAAAAAATTAAGAACAAACTACATTCTAGAATGAGTAAAATGCATGGACGGTACGTGCAACCACTTGGTTAGCAAGTGTTATCCACATCCCCGAACTCCTAAAATGCACACTTGAATCACTAAATTTGTTAATCGGTCCACGTGGCGTCTAAATCCGCAAGACCTACATTAAACTCCATATTTGGCATGTTGAATGGGATGCTGATGTGGACCTGCATGTGGGACCCGCATTGCAGCACGACTATCCCACATTCCCACGTGAACCAATTGGCAAGAGCTTAAGGTCTTTTATGTGCATTTTAGAAGTTTGGGAGTTAGATGACACCACATGCCTGTTAAGTTTGTGCATAGCGAATGCATTTTACTCTTCTAGAATGGAGGCAGAGTATCATCTATCTAAAAGATATGACACCACAAATGCAACCTCCCATGTGATGTGAGGAGGCCCACGAAAAGGCCGTCGTGAGGCCAGTGATCGATCGATCGAGATCGGATCAATGCAGCAATAATCATGCATGCGCGCCTCCCATCACCCATGGTACTAGCAGAGAAGTAGTGATGTCCGGATCACACCCATCGTTTTCCGTCAGGGACGCGGGCCGTTACGGAACGCACGGCCAACCGGATCCCGGCAGCTGTAGGAGCAGCCTCCGCCACCGGAAGTGCCGCCGCACAGTGGCTGCTGGCGGCCGGTGTGTGTGTGTGCCCCTGGCGCCACTAGCCGTTCGTTGCAGCTGGCGTCTGGCGATCATAGTATATGCCTTTGCGGGGCGCGATGCCGTGGCCTTTTCGCTCTGGATTTCGTGGAGCGAAGGCCATCGGGGGCAAAAGCTAGCGGGGTTTAGATGAGCCGGCCAGGTTGTGGCGCAGATTAACGGCGGCATGCCACCTGCGCATCGTGTTGGTAAGGTCAGTTTTGTTAGAGGTTTCATGAAGAGTTTTATGATCATTATGTTTATAAGTTAGGATGTGTTTGGCAGGGCTTCTACCGGCTCCGCTCTGCGCACGAAGCCAGGAGCCCTGCCAAACGGCCTCAAAAAACGGCTTCGGTGGAGCAGCTTCTCGGGAACCCCGACTCTGAAGCACTTCGGTCGGGAAGGGGGGGGGGCGCTGCAAAAACCAGCTCCCTCGCGGTTCCTCCCCGCCTTTTGCCAGCCCTGCCTCCCGTGGGGTCCATCGGGGAAGGCGGTTGGCGGTTGCAGCTCGACGGACAGCGGCGCGACTCCGTGGAGGAGGCTGGGCCGGTGGAGAGGGAGCCGTCGCAGAGGAGGCCGCGCGGTGCAGGGCGGGGCGGAGGTAGGCGGCGCGGCGCGCTAGAGGCGGACGGAGGAGGCCGACGCGGTGGCGCAGCTGCCCTGTAGCTCCTCGCGGCGGCGGGCCCCTCCTCTACTACGTGTCGGCCTCGCCCGTCCTCGCAACGGCCGGCGTGAATCGAGCTCCCAGGCTGGCGCATTGAGCTCACGCGGACGACCGGCGGGGACGACGCGGGGACCGGCGGGCGGAAGGGATGCGGCCAGCAGGTGGAGGGGAGTTGGCCGACAAGCGGCCGGCGGGCGAAGGGGAGGCGGTCGGCGTGCTGGTGGAGGAGGAGCAGTCGGTGGATGAGGAGCGAGGGAGGCCAGTGGGAGGTGGGGCGAATGGATAAGGTGTGGGTGGCGGTGGAGATAATTGACGGAGAAAAGAAATAAAAAAGAGGGAAAATAGAAGAAAAAAAGTGAATGAAAAAAAGGAAAGGAAAATAGGAGGAAAAAGAAATAAAAAGAAAATAGGAAGGGTATTATGGACATTTCACCCTTTTATCCACATTACACAGCCAGGAGAAACTGTTTTGCCAAATATTTTCCTAAAATGGATTCAACTCCCCACAGAATCCGCTCCAGCAACACAACCACAACTGCCGAACACACCCTTATATTATCAATTTTTGCAAAAGGAGAGGGAAGGTGCTCGTTGGAACGCTTGTTGTAATAGAACTAGGTGATACACCGCGTGTTGCCGCGGGAATTTTTTAACAAAAATTTAAGGTGAAATGTGAAAGTAGAAACACCTAAACGATTACATCGCGATATTGATCTGTAAACAATATTATATATGAAAGTATGTTAATTTTGTTGAGAGAGAACCATTTTTAAATGATTGATCCTACATATATTTCAACTGCGAGAATTTTATGGCGTTCTACTCGCAAATACAACATGTTATTAGTCACAGAAAATCGACGAAAACATAAATATATGGTTTGGGTGGATGTTGACATGGCTTGGTGGATGTTGACATGACTTATAGTGGATAGTGATATGTCGTGTAGTGGGTTATGACGTGACGCGTTGAGAGACAAGAAAAATCGCTAGTGGGTACCAATTATATAGTTTACTAGGTGATACCCCGCGCGATGCTGCGGAAATTTTTTAAACAAAATTTTAAGGTACAATGTGAAAGTAGGAACACCAAAGTGATTTCATGATAACATTCTTTTGTAAATAATATTATACATGCATGATAATTTTGTTGAGGGAGAACCATTCTAAATTATTGATTCTACATTTTTCTCTACTACAGGAGTTTTGTAGCATGCTACTAAAAAAGCATGATATTAACAAAAAAAATCGGTTGAAGACATAAATATATGATCTAGTGGATGGTTACATGACGTATAATGGATGGTCACATGAAATACTTGCATGTTGAGAGAAATCTATCCATGACTTGTAGTGGGTCTCACGTTGTTATAGATATAGATATGTGACGAGAACTGAGGGATCAATGAATTAGAGTGAGAGAAGTAAACAGCCCTAATATACGGAGTCCGTCGTGAATTCACCTTCAGTACATATGTTACGTAGACGCAGGTGGACGAATTCGAAATAATGATGCCACTCGCCGAGGCTCGGTCGCTCGGACCCCGCTATTTGTAGGGTGGGCATCGGCGCGTCGCCCGAAAAAAGGAAGCTGCTGCTTTGTACCGTTGGCAAGAACGAGTGAACGACGGCAAGAGCAGCACAGTTTCTGTGATTCTGTATTTCTGTCGTTCTGGGCTGCGATATCCTCCTCGGCGAATGGGCTCCTTTCGCACGGGCCGACCACCCAGACACCCACGTACGGCATACGGCCCAACTGTCCTTCCATGCATGTACGGGCCTCTCTCTTCTCAACACGCGCAGGATGTACGTTTGTTCACTGCATTTGCTTGGCCCAAAATGTGTCCCAAAGACAGCCTCCAACACTGCACGTGCAGGGTAAGGTAAGGGTAAAGTATTTACCTGCTCGTTGGCATACCCGTCTATCTCATGTATACCCTTACCCTCTAAACGTAACGGGTAAGAATCCTTACCCTTACCCGTAGGGTAACAGGGTACCCGCAGGGTATTAACATAAACATGTTAATAAGTTCATATCCAAGAGTACAATAATAATATTATAGCTAAATAAGTCTCAAACTTCACAATCACACACATATTGACATAGAGCCAGCAAGTTTGGCGACTCAGCTGAGGAGGAGGCGGCGGCGTCGTGGCTTGGACTGGCGCCGGGATCCGGCCGAGGAGGCGGCTGGCAAGCGGCGGGACGCGGCTGCGCGGGGGGTGTGCGAGCGGCGGCCGGCGGGGCACAGGGGTTGTGCGAGCGGCGCTGGCTGCGGCCTGCGGGGAAAAAATCGAGTGGCAGCGTCGGGGGTGCTCGGGGGAGAGGCGGGACAGGCGACTAGGAGAGGCCGCGAGGCACAGCGTGAGCCACTGGGCCGCGGCGGGGGAAAGGGTGTGCTAGGATTAAGATATATGGGTCTAGTTGAGTCAAATGTTTTTAGGAATAATTGGATTCATGACACTAAAAGATCCAAAAGTTAGATATATACCATTAACCCCACATGTCATTGACTCATGTGAACCCCACATGTCATTGATTTTAAATGGTATATTTCTAACTTTGGGATCTTTTAATGATATGATCCAAATTTCCCATGTTTTTATGGGCTTCATTAGTGAGGGTACCCTTGGGTAACCCACGGGTAGAGTTTCGTACCCTTACCCTTGCCCGCGGGTAGAGTTTCATACCCTTACCCTTACCCGCGGGTACCCTTACCCATGGGTAAAACTGCCATCCTTACGCGTGCGCGTGCTTTGCTTCTGATCGTTCTTCCCCCTCTTCTCCCTCGCCAGCGGCGCTCCCTCCTCTTCCCCCTTTCCGGCGGCGGTGCTCCCTTCTCTTCTCCGGCGACGGCGGTGCCTTCCACCTCCCTTCGTAGATGGGCGGCTTCGTCGCGCGTGCTTGACCTCGTGCCGGAGAGGGAGGAGGCGAAGGACGTGGCGAGCGAAAAGGAGCCGCGCCACCTCTCTCCTATATCACTCCACCGGCGGCACCTCCTTGCCTCCTCCGGTGATGCAAATCCGGGGCGCGTGGATCTCACGACGACTTTGACCACATGGTGCGCATCCTGGGGAAGGCGAAGCACCCCGACCTGCTGCCGCATAAGGCTGAGTCCAACAGAGGAGGCATTTCCATTTTTGCATCACGAAGTTGCACTGTGCATTGCAGCATCTCCTTCCAACAGAAGAGGCAAAGGGTGAGGCAAAATGCTCATGGAGGAGGAGGAGAGGGCCGACCGGGCGCGGGGAGGAGCGAGGCGAGCTGTGGGGGCAGCGGCGCGGGGCAAGGGTGGCGCGGCGCGGCGGAGGCAGGCGAGTGCGGAGGAGGAACGTCGAGGACGCCCGCGGCGAGCCCCTCACCGGCGAAGTCGAGCACGAAGGCCTCCTTTCCTCCTCGCCGCAAGGCCTCCTCCCTCTCCTCCGGCTTGACGCCGCCAGCCTCCTCGCTCGATGCGCCGCCGCCGGCCTGAGGTGCAGGGGATCGAAGAGGTCGCGCGAATCGAGCTCCACACCGCCACCCCGGATTCAGCGCGCTGGCGGAGGGAGCGGGCGGAGCTCCGGCGGCGGCGCCTCCTTCCCCTTCCCTCCCTCCTCTCCGGCGAATCCCCAGCGCAGCGAGGTGGGCGGAGCTGCTGCCACCGTCGGTGCCGCTTCTCCATCTCCGCGGGCGGCGCATCCGCCTTGTACATGAGGCCAGGAGGCGAGGGGAGGGGCGGCGCTGGCTGGAGACGGAGTGGAGGCGCGACGTCGGTGGTGGGAGGGGAGGCGCGGCGCCGGCGGCGGGAGGGGACAGGGGAGGCGCGGCGCCGGCGACGGGAGGGGCAGGGGATGCTTTTCCTTTGCCTCTGCACTGTTGGAGCGGCCACTGGTGATGACGAAGGATACAAATACCAAATCTATGCACACGCATACCCAAACTTGAAACTGAATTGAGTTAATTTTTTTTAAGATTTCAAACGCCAATGCAATGACATCCAAACAATGGAATTGAACTACATCTCATTTCAATACTATGGCTGATTTGGTATTGAACTCAATTTAATTCTATACCCTTCAATATCGACATCCAAACGAAGCCTAATTGCATAGAGGGAGGTTATTTTGAATCTATTAAGCCTAATTACTCCGTCGTTAAAACATGTTTCCTATAGCACCACATTGTCAAAATATGAACTAATTAATCTTAATAGATTTACTTCGCAAATTAGCTTCCATCTGTACAATTAGTTTTTTTAACCGATCTATATTTTGTAACTCTAATTAGTATCAAACATCCAATGTGACATAAATACCTCGGAAATAAACGGGCTGTGGTACCATTCGAATCCTCCATGTGGGCTGCGACCTGCCATGATGCCACTTGCTACATCATCCTACGCATTCCTGCAAGTGCAGGGCCAGGGTCTCACTCCGATCCGGTCCGGTCGTCGTCCCACGATCCCCGTTCCCGTCCCATGTGAGGGGTGTTGCTGGACGTGACTGCTTGGGGGTGGCCGCTGAACTGGAAAGGTGACTTTTATCCTTAATTCCCGCATGAGCCGAGTGCATAGCCTGCTTGCTCGGCGAGCACAAAAGCGAGGGGGCGAGGCTGGTTGACTGTCACACATCGATCTTTCGCTTCACTTTCACTTGACTTGATTCAGAGAAACCCATGATGCTAATTCAACTGCTCGCCGCCAATAATCGTTTTCGAGAGCGTTTTGAATTTGCCCGAGCATGCGGTAGATAAACAGTAGATGTTGAACACTTGGTCAGTGGCGGATAGAAATCATTTTGACGTCTACGGCCACTTGCCAAAACAACTAGACTACCGAAACCCTCCCACATGACACGGTAATACGGTACGATAACGCACAAGGACAACTAAAATTATGATGTTCCACCAACTTCCGGTTCTCGTTGTTGCACAAAAGATGGGCCTGATGAAATTACCAGACTAGGTGCTGGAGAAAAGAAAGATGTCAACGTCCTACATTTCCTGTTGCTTTGACCCTTCATCGTGTCCTCTGTCCTCTACTCTACTGCACCTTTTCCGCTCTTCAGCTCTTCGGACTTCGCCTTTTCAGGCTCTTTTGGCCCTTCTCCTTTTGGGCTCCGGCGACCGCGGCGCAGGTGCGGCTGGCCGGTGGCGTAGGCGCGCAGCGCAGCAGAGTAGCAGACTAGCAGGTGCGGAGGGGCGCCCGACAGGCGGCGGCACAGGCATGCAGCCGCGCTGGTGCGGCGGCGGCGGTCGGGCGGGAGCTCGGGGAGTCGGGGCTGGCGGGCGGCTCGGGGTAGGGAAAGAGCGAGGGAGAGATGCGCTTGGGCCAAGGACGTGAGGACTAGGGGTGGTAATGGACCATGACCCTAATGCATTCTTCACAATCCAACTAAGTCCTACTACTTTTTACCTCAAAATTGTACATTATTATGGTCCGGCCCCCTATCCTTAAATTTCCTAGGCTAAATTGGAGGGCCCCTTACCACCCCTAGTGAGGACTGGAGAGTGGGAGAGAGATGGCGCTGGCTGCTGAGCCGAGCGAACTTGGGCTGAGGACTAGAGCCAATTAAGATAAAACATAGTTAGGTAGAAAATTGAAAATACTATGAAGGGTTTTTTTTGCCCACGCCTACGGCCGTGGCCCTAGTGGTCCTAGGCGTGCATCCGCCCCTGCACTTGGCGATTCCGCCTACGGCCGTGGCCCTAGTGGCACATACTCCCTCCGTCCCATAAAAAGTGCAATTCTAGTTTTTCTAAGACAGACTAGTGGTGACGCGAAAAGATTCTAGTGCCCCTATTTTTTAGCCACATACAGTAAGTTTTGACATGCAGATCAGATCTGATTACTTAATTACGCAAGTAATTAGATCTATTTTCTAGAATTACACTCTTTGTAGGATTTTTTTTCAAATCGTGGGATTGCATTCTTTACGCGACGGAGGGAGTATACACGGATACGCCTGCTTGCCGGTCCTCCCGTTCAACCAACCGCCTCGTGGGTTAGACTTCTCTCGACCCTTCCCCCTCTTTCCTTCGCTACAGTTGAGAGAGGAGAAAAGAGGGCGAGCGCCATTTCCGGCGGCGATTCCGCCGGCCCCCTTCATCTCCGGCGGCCGGAGGGGCGGCGGAGATGGGGGTGGACCGGGGAATAGCCGTGCGGATGTACATAGGCTAGGTAGGTCTAGGTTCTGCAAGCCGGCGGGGTTCGTCGGTGGAGCTAGGGTTAGGTCTTGGGTCTGCTCGCCGGCGGTAGTTGTCGGTGGAGCGAGGTCTAGCCGGGAGGAGGTTCCTCTGCGGCTTGCTTTTCGAGGCGACGTCGGCGAGGCGAAGGCGGCGGTGTTGCTGGCGAATAAGGCTCCAGCTCTTCCTCGCCCCTCTGGCGCTCCACTCCGGCGCTGGCGGCGAGCTCGGGAGCTCTTCTACAGGAGTCCGGGACCGGCGTCTCTTCATCTCTACCAGATGATGTTGCTGCTGGCCTCTTTCCTCAAGGATGCGGTGCTGGCTGTGGGTGATGTGGATGGTGGCCGGCTGGATCTGGCTCGATCTTCCCTCGGTGGCGGTGGACATCGACGGCGAGCTCGGATCCAGGAGCTGAAGGGGTTGGGGCGCGGCCCCGGTCGATAGGCGATCGCCGACGGCTTCTTCTACTTCGACTCCTATCAAAGCCACTGCGCGATGGGATCTCTCCAGCTCAAGGTTCGGTCCGTCTTCTTGCTCGGCGGCGGTGGCCGGCGACGAGGAGGTCGGGCTCTGGTGGATCCAGAAGGATCTAGGGACTTCGTTGTATTTTTGTTCTTTCTTAGGGTCCTTCTTGGAGTGTGGTCGGGACAGCTGTACCTGTATCCTTTACGTATGTGTCTGTATTTGTACGTCTACGTGTACGTTTTCCTTACTTGAAATACAAATGCAGATACGTATTATCAAAAAAAAAAAAACCGCCTCGTGGGTTGGGTGCACAGGCTCACCGCGCGGGCCCGCCTGTCATCCTGTGGCAGCCACCACTGGTGGGTGGGGTGGCCGGCGCGACCTGTGGCCCGTGGGCACGCCGGCAAACCGAAGCAGTTTCGGCCCAGGCCCCCAAGGCTGGCACATGCATGCCTCGCACAACTTGTCCGCCGCGACCCGAGCGAGAGCACCCGACACGTGACGGCTCAGACAGAGCTCCGCCGCCCGCTCTATGCCACTGGGCCCCGTAGTTTCCGGGCCCAGATGCAGTGTAACGGGCATATCCGTCGTCGGAAATAGAGAATCTCCACCCCCACAACCCCAACTGTGGCTCCCACTCCGCGCGGTTCCCCTGCCCGAGCCACTGGCTGCGGGCCCGCGTCACGGTGGGTCACACGGGACCCACATGTCACCGATTCGGGTAGGTTGGCAGTTTTTCCTAAGTTCACACGGCTCAGTAGAGGCGCAGCCACGTCTCGGCACAGCCCTAGGCTTTTTTGAGGAGCAGAGCGCGGAGAGAGAGAGAGAGAGAGAGAGAGGCGTGCGCGTGGTCGGTGCCGGTGCGTGGCGTGGTGGCCGTGCCGTCCGTCCGTCCGTCCCCTCTCCCACTTCCTTTCCCGCGGCGGACGGAGGAATGGCCGCGGCGGCGAGGTCTCGGCTCGGGGCGGTCGCGGTGGCCGCGCTCGTCGTCGCCATCTTCATGCCGGCCGCGGCGGTGGCGCAGGCGCCCGCGCCCGCGCCCACCAGCGACGGTACGTGCCCCCGGTCCCGCCTCCTCCCTCCCCCCCCCCCCCCCCCCTATCAGGATTCGCCGCATTGCGATCTGCGGCCGCGAATCTGTTCCCCTCCCGGGTTTGTTCTCGATCCGCGCGGCTGGATCGTGGGCGGGCCGCGGGCCTCGTCGTGTGCGTTCTCTGTTCGTTCACCGCTGTAGCAAAAAATTAAAAAAAAATCCTCCGGTGCTTGTCGATCTGGTTCTTACTTAGCGCGATTTGGAAGAAAGTTGGCGCATTGTGCGTGCTTGTGTTCGTTAAAAGAGAAAAAATGTAGGCACAATTTTTCCTCGACACCCACATGTGCATTGCGTTAGATCCCCATGTTTGGACATTTATTTCAGTTGAAACAGAGCGAATTTCGTGCATTTGTGCTTTCTTCTGTGGTCAGGACTCTGTATGCGTTTGCACGAAAATACAGAAATTAAGTGAACATTTTAGTCCCTGGATGAAACTACTATGCAGATATTGGAGTTGTCCTCATGCCATCCTTCAATTTTGATACCTAGGCAATTCGTTGTGGCAAAATAAATACTAACATTTCTGTATGTTTGCCATATTGATTAGTGGAGATGTTCTTATCTCAGACCAACTGGTGTCAGATTCGCACATTGTCTAATGCTTCCGTCACAGATGGACTTGTGCTTTTTTTTTGGGTACTGAATGACTTGTAGTTTGTAGAAAATGTTGATTGTAGCTACTGCTTCCTTGCATTTTTCCTCTCACAGGAGCAAGTGCTGGAATGCCACTTTTCTGTTCTCTGTTGCTCAAATTAAATGCCACATTGCCACAAGAACAGTGTAGCTAAGTATTTCTGATGTGCGGCAAAAAAAATGTGCTCTATATTCATCTAGGCAGCTATGTATCTGTTGGTGATCTTAGGTCGATGAGGAGATGGTCCTCGGTGGTTCACTACAAAAGAGGGAGTGATGGTCCTCTGTTAATTTGTTGGTGGTCCTAGACAGATCCATGCTGGGTCCTTTTCTTTTGCAAGTTGTCATCTCTTTGTTTGTGATTTAATTGGCGCTGGAGTAGTTTTCAGCCCATGTTGGCAGCCTTCCCTTTACAGACACGAATCTAGATGGGGATTTCTTTGCCTTAAAATGACTGCACAATTTGGAAGGAATTTGCCATTTGTAATGAGTACTGAAAAGGACCTCTCTTTGTGGGGTCTAGACAATTTGGTTGATGTGTTGAACTGGCATGTCCCAGTGGTTTAAATGTCCTAACTGGAAACAGGAGGAGTGAGTAGAATGCGCCGTGGTACCAAGTACTAAAAAATGGCTTTTCTTTGTGGTTTGTGCTGACCTGACAAATTGTTTTGTGTGAACTGCTCTGTACTGTTGATTTTCATCAGGTAAAGTTAGAAGTAGGAAGAGTGACCGTAGATTGTGACACTTGTACAGAGTACTTCATCTTTTGTGCAATCTTAACAATTTTTTCACTTACGAATGCTTTGTACTCACTGAAAACTTCCAATGCTAATTTGAAACAATATAGAATCCTCTACCCAATCTCTTTGTACATACAGAATGCACTAAATTGGTCTCAAGTTATAGCAGTGAGTTTAAATTCTCAAGCCGCGCTAGTAACAATTACTCATCACTGATTACACATGTGACAGCAATTCTCTCTAGTACAGTAGTACATCAGATTCCTCTTCATGTTCTGTGGTTGGCAGGACTAACATGTGCATCTGTTTTGTGATTGATTCCCCCTGCAGGCACATCAATCGACCTGGGGATCGCATATGTCTTGATGCTAGTGGCCCTGGTGCTCACCTACCTGATCCACCCTCTGGACGCGTCCTCCCCCTACAAGCTCTTCTAATCCTGTTCGTTAATGATGTTAATGGGTGTAGTAGGATTTTTTAGCGATGCACCACGCTTAGGTGAGGTTGGAGGTTTAGGATGGTTGTCATGATAATCTGATCTTGGTATGTATCGTACGTAAGTTTCTTGGTGGTCTGAATGTCTGATTGGTTGTATCGGATTCCATGATCTTGTGTTCAGTTGTGCTTTCTGTTGCTGCATTTCTGTTTCCGCTGGTCCCGTACTCCCCCGTCCTGGCCGGCCGGGTGCTCATTGGCATGTGCTCTGCCATGGATGCCGCTGCAAGTTGCAACACCAAACATGTGAAGGGCTGACTCATTCATGGCTGTACCTGTCACTGCTGACGCGACGGTGGCTTCATTGGGGTCCTATTCATCTATAATTTTTACGTGCATGGTGACAAATTCCGAAATAAGCCACACGGTACGGTAAGTTGCCCCTGAAATTCTGATCTTGAATGGTTTTGAAAATAGGATTGCAAACATAATTGTCATTGCAAAGGAAAGAGATAACAAACATACTACTCCCTATGTTTCAAAAGGCATGTCGTTTTAAGCTTGGCCTAAGTCAAATTTTCTCACTTTAACCAAATTTATAGAGAAAAATATCAATATGTATGACATCAAATAGTACATTATAAAAATAGATCTCATGATAAATCTAATGGTACTTATTTTCATACAAAAACATATGTAGTTTTTTCTATAGTTTTGGTCCAACTAAAAAGGTTTGACTTATGACAATTCTAAAACGACGTGTTTTTGGAACGGATGGAGTAATTATCATGCGTGAGTGTAGGCTAGTTCCAAAATATTGGTTGCCAATGGCTTTCAGCATATTCAGATTAGATACTTTGACATCGCAGTACTTCGTTGGCAGAAGTAAAATTACTATGATTGGCAATAGTGGCAGGGCATGTCATAGAATTGGTAAAATTTCGGATTGAGTTGGGAAAAAAAATAAAGATTTTTATATTGAGATTGGGAAATATGGAAATGATAATTTATAATGATAAAATGAGTGAAAAACGCCGTCCGTGGGGATCGAACCCACGACCACGTGGTTAAAAGCCACGCGCTCTACCACTGAGCTAGGACGGCTGTGTGTTTGCCAGGCTTTAGACAGACTAATAGTAGCGTAATATCTTCCTACATTTTAATAAGAGTAATCACCTATCCTAAAACTTGTAACCCTGTGTCATTCCGGTAACCAAACTCGCAAAACGTGCAATCAGATCTCCAAACTTGCTAATTGCCCCCATCTGAGTCCTAATTCTTCACAATTAGTGTTAAGAGGCTTGCGTGGGATGCTAATCATGCTAGGAGCCTAGGACCAGACACCTATAGCTCCCATCTCTCTCGTTTGTTCTCCCTCCTCTCATCACCTATTTCTCTCTCTCTCTCTCTCTCTGCCAAGTATGGCTTTTGAGCGTCACCGCTTCCCAACTGTTGCTGCCTGAAGCCAGGACAGTCCAAGCTCACATCCCAACAGCGGGACACCATGAGCACCGCAGCCGAAGAGCGGAGCGCGCCTTTCATTGAGTAGAGCGGCTCTGGACATGTCGTGACGGTGAGCAATGCTCAAGTGCTCGGGCGCCCAGCAATGTGCTGTCCTCCGCCCATTCTCATCGATCTGCAGCTGCGGTCACAAGCCCATCACCACACACCAACGATTAATTCCATTTTCTAGAGCCGGAGGCCTCTCCTTTTGTTTTCTTTGTCAGGAACGGCAAGGCGTGTTGCCGCTCTGGAACGCCGGGAACATGCGCCGGTGGACTCTGTACGCCGGCGAGGAGGAAGAACAAGAAACTCACGCGAGAACTCTAGGAACACATGAAGTTTTGGTGCTGCGCAAGAACTGCAGCTTTTCTGTTGTTTCTCTCCTTTTATTATGCAAGTACAGAAAACGGGAGAGCCCCGGCTCATGCCGAACTTCACGCCACGGCGTGTCCATCCCCACGCCCGATTCATGCGCCATGGCCGGGTCTCCAGGAGCTGGGGCGAGCTATTCTCACGCCACTCCATCTACGCGCACGGCTGCCCACAGTCCGGAGCTCGTGCGCTGTGCGCATGCTAACGGATAAAAGAAAACAAACATGCAGTCTACTTCTAGATGCAAAGCTTAAACTAACAAATTCTCCCCCTAAGCCTTGCATCCTTGCCTGATCTTGACGAGGCCCAGCTTGTCACGAAGTTCACAGAAACGTTCCTTGGGTAGTGCCTTGGTCAAGATGTCCGCCAGATGCTCGGCAGTGCCAATGGAGACAACATTTACCCTTCCTTCCTCAACACACTCACGGATAAAATGAAATCTGGTATCAATATGTTTCTACGATCATGGAAGACAGGGTTCTTACTCAGTTCTATGGCTGACTGATTGTCAATGTGAATGTTGATGACGCCCTCCCTCTTTCCCTTTAGTTCTGAGAGAAGACGCACAAGCCACACTCCTTGACAGGCTGCTGTTGTGCCTGCTATATACTCAGCTTCGCATGAGCTGAGAGCCACCACTTTCTGCTTCTGACTTTGCCATGTGATTGCATTGCGGCCAAGGAAAAACAGAGTACCAGTGGTGCTTTTGCGAGTGTCGATGTCACCGGCATGATCACTGTCGCTATAGCCTACAAGTTCACCATCCTTCTTCCTGGTGTAGAAGCACCCAAGGTCCAGAGTGCCGGCGATGTAGCGCAACACCCGTCTTACAGCAGCAAGATGCTCAGTGGTAGGACTCTCCATGAATCTGCTGATATATCCCACCGAGAAAGCCAGATCCGGTCGAGTGTTGACGAGGTACCGCAACGAGCCGACGATGCTGCGATATGCTGTTGGATCAACACCTGGAGCAGTGCTTGCTTTGCTCAACTTGAGGCGCGGTTCCATGGTGATGCAACTGGGATTGCAGCCAGTCAAACCCGCGCTCTCCAAGATCTTTGCTGCATAAGCCCTCTGTCCAAGAGTGATACCTTCCTCTGTCTGATGCACTTCCAGCCCGAGGTAATAATGAAGCCCCCCCAATCACTCATCTGAAATGTGGCCTTCATCTGCTGCTTGAACTCGTCAATGTCGCGCTGATTCCCGCCGGTGATGACCAGATCGTCGACGTACACTCCCACGACGAGGCGACGTGCACCAGAGCCGCGGAAGTAGACGGCGTGCTCGGAGCGGCTGCGCTGGAACCCAAGTCCCAGCAAAGAGCTGTCCAACTTCGAGTACCACGCGCGTGGGGCTTGACGAAGTCCGTAGAGCGCCTTGACGAGGCGCAGTACCTTGCTCTCGTGCCCCTTGAGCACGAATCCTGGCGGCTGTGTCACGAAGACCTCCTCCAGCAGCTCACCATTGAGGAACGCCGATTTGACGTCCATGTGATGTACCGCCCATCCTTCATTCGCCGCGTGCGCCAAGAGCAGACACACTGACTCCAGCCTCGCCACGGGCGCGAACACTTCGTCAAAGTCCACACCCTGCCGCTGAACGTACCCCTTCGCAACGAGACGGCCCTTGTGCTTGGAGATGATGCCGGTGGCGTCCTTCTTGGCCTTGAATACCCACTTAAGCCCAATTGGGCGGCAGTGGGGTGGAGGATCAACTAGCTCCCAGGTGCCATTCGCTTCAATTGCCGTGATTTCGTCGAGCATGGCATTGCGCCAGCACTCATGCTTCTGGGCTTCAGCAAATGTGGTGGGCTCGACGTCGCTGGCGAGTAGGAGGTGTTGATCTGCCTCCTTGCGGTCTGCCAGTCCTGGAGGAGTTGAATGCCCCAGTACATTGTCGAGGCGCCTGAAACGTAGTGGCACGTCATCATCATGATCGGCGTCGAGATCCAGCTCCGTCGAGCTGGGTGGCGTGGCGTACTCCACTGGATGCCCAACGACGTGCGCTGGTGTTCCTGGTGCCGGCGACATTCAGTTCTCCTGAGGCGACGTCACTGGCATGGGAGACGGTGCTGGTGAGGTTGGCGTCGAGGTTGCTCCCATCACGGCAGGTGCCTCGGAAGGGGACGGTGTTCCCTCCTCGATGATAAAGTCGTCATGGTGGTCTTCAGGCTCTCCGCTCCATTGCCACTGGCCGCCTTCATCGAACAGGACGTCGCGGCTGATGTGTACTCGTCGCGTCACTGGATCGTAGAGGCGGTAGGCCTTGGCGCCAGGTTCATATCCAACAAGGGTGGTGCGTCGGCTTCGGTCATCAAGTTTCTTGAGGCCCAACGTGGTGATCTTCATGTGAGCAATGCACCCAAATATCTTCAGGTGTTGGACGCCAGGGGTGCTCCCTGTCCAGAGCTCGTATGGCGTCTTGCCGTTGATGCTCTTGTATGAGGAGCATTCAGCAGATAGACCGCCGTCGTCACTGCCTCCCCCCAGAACGTGCCCGGGAGCTGCTTCGCCTTCATCATGCATCGCGCTGTTCCGACGACGGATTGGTTCCGCCGCTCGACGACGCCATTTTGTTGCGGCGAGTATGGTGTCGTGCGTTCCCGCCTGATGCCGAGCTCCGCACAGTAGTCCTCGAAGTGGTCAGCAAGGAATTCTCCCCCACGATCGGTACGCAGGGCGAGTAGCTTCTTGCCGGTCTTGTGCTCCGCCATGGCTTGTACACGCTTGATCGCCTCGGCTGCGGCGTCCTTGCTTGGCATAAGAACGATCCACATGTACCTCGAATAATCATCAACCAGTAGCAGAAAGTACCGATTGCCGCTTGGTGTGGGTGGAGTGATCGGTCCACAGAGGTCACCATGAAGGAGCTGGAGAACTTCACTCGAACGCCCCAGAGCGCGCTGCGGGAACGGCGTCCGTCGATGCTTGCCCACCAAGCAGGCGTCGCACATCTGCTTCGGCTGCTCGAGCACAGGCAGACCTCGGACGAGCTCCTCTCGTTCCATCTTCCGTAGTGCACCGAAGTTGACATGCCCGAAGCGAGCATGCCAGACCCAGGCGTCCTCCTTGGCGTGCGCTGCCCAGCACATGGGTTGAACGACCTCAGCGTCGAGGATGTAGAGGCGGTTGGCGTTGCGGGCCACCTTGGCCAGCAGGCGACGCTCCTCGTCGCGGATCCGCATCACGCCATGTTCCACGAGCACCTGGAACCCCGTCTCGTCGAGCTGACCGACGCTGACGATGTTGGTGGTGAGACGGGGAATGTAGTAGGTGTTCGCGAGGACCTGGTGCTCCCCGTTCTTGAGAGCGAAGAGGACAGTGCCGCGGCCCTCGATGGCGACCACTGAGCTGTCGCCGAAGCGCACCGTCGCAGCAACGCCGGTGTCGAGGTCGGAGAAGACGTCGCGGGATCCGGTCATGTGGTTTGTAGCCCCGGTGTCCAGGACCCATCGCTTTAGGTCCTGATCACCTGGAGCTCCAAGCGCGGCGAAGACCTTGGCCTCCACCAGCTCGATCTGCTTCGACGGCGGCGGATCGAAGTCGTCGGCGGGGTCGTGTAGCACCAGCAGGGGATGAATGGGGAGAAGTGAGGTCAACGGCCTCGACTCCTCCTCAGCCAGCCCGTATGCGAACATGAGGGTGGGCTCATCATCATGGGCCACATGGGCCTCCGCCTCCACTTTAAGCTTGCCCCTGCAGTGTTGGGCCCAATGGCCTTTCTTACCACATCTCTTGCATTTGTCATCCGGCCCAACCCGTCGCGAGCTCGAGCCAGTGTTCGAGCAACGGTTAGAGGGATTCCGGCCGCCGCGCCCGCGCGGCCTTCCGCCGCCACGAGACTTGTTCCGGCCACCTGAGCCGAGTTGGATCCGCCCCGACCCGGATCTTCTTGCTTGTACTTCTCCAGCCATTCCTCCTTCGTGAGGAGGAGCTTCTCTTGGCCAGAGCTGGGCGGCGGCGGTGCCGTCTCCTCATCAGCATCATCAGAAGACTTCAGAGTACCCGTCACCTCCTCGATGGTCAACTTGGAGAGGTCGCCAAAAGCTTCCATGGAGAGGATTAGTTGTTTGTACCTCGAACGAACGACGCACAAGAATTTCTTGAGCGCCTTCACATCCGGCTCCGGATCTTCAAGGATCGCCAGGCGCTGCAGCATTCCTGAGAACTGCAGTGTGAAGTCTTCAATCCCCTCCGAGGCTCCGAGCTTGATGTTCTCGTACTCGGTGTGGAGCGTCTGGGCCGTCACCGCCCTCCTCCGCTCGTCGCCGATGCGGAGGGTCTTGATGGCCTCCCAAGCTTCGGCCGCCGTCTCCTTGACGGCGAGAACGGTGACCATCTCCGAGGGAACCACACTGCAGATGGTGTCAAGCGTCGTGCGATCATCTCGGTAGTCGCCATCCCCAAACTCGATGACGTCCCACAGATCCTGCGCCTGGAGCTTGAGCCGCATCCGCAATGACCACTCATTGTAGTTGGTCTTGGTCAACTGCGGCCAGCTGCCGGCGCTGCTCGAGTCGCGCACGACGCGCTCGCGAGGCTTCTCCGTCTTGCGGTTGCGAGTGCCACGGGAGCGCGACGAGGGGCTGCGGGACGCTCTGTTCCGTGGCGGTGTGTGCCCGGAGTTTTTCTTGTTGTCACCGTCTCCGGAGCCGCTCGACTTGTCTTCCTTCTTCTTCTCCGGCGGCGGCGTGTGACCGGTGGGCTTGGGCGACGCCATGGCGGCGACCGCTACAGGGACCTACCCTGGCTCTGATGCCACTTGTCAGGAACGGCAAGGCGTGTTGCCGCTCTGGAACGCCGGGAACACGCGCCGGTGGACTCTGTACGCCGGCGAGGAGGAAGAACAAGAAACTCACGCGAGAACTGTAGGAACACACGAGCTGCGCAAGAACTGCAGCTTTTCTGTTGTATCTCTCCTTTTATTATGCAATTACAGGAAAGCGGGAGAGCCCTGGCTCCTTCCGAATTTCACGCCACGGCGTGTCCATCCCCATGCCCGATTCATGCGCCATGGCAGGTCTCCAGGAGCTGGGGCGAGCTATTCTCACGCCACTCCATCTACGCACACGGCTGCCCACAGTCTGGAGCTCGTGCGCACGCTAACGGATAAAAGAAAACAAACATGCAGTCTACTTCTAGATGCAAAGCTTAAACTAACATTCTCCAAATTCAGAAAATCAGTGTTGTCTGTTCTCGCTCAAGGCCATGTCCATCTCCTAAATCCTACTCCATCCGTTCTAAATTATAGATCGTTTTAGCTTTATTAGATTCATAGATGTTATTATGATATACACTATGTGCTGGCATTTATATATACACTATGTCTGTTCCAAAATTGTGGAAGTGTCGAACGGGTTGTGTTCGGCAGTCCCGTTAAGGCCCCCGTGCAAGGAGCTCTACTTGATCCAACTGAGGACCAAGCATTCCTTTAAACACCGACAATTCTATGACTTGTACAAAGGTCAAATGTGGGAGTATAGCAGTCTGAGGTGCATCTTACTGCTTCAGCAAACTAATCGCAATGTTGCTGCTTAACCATGGACTCCCTTTCCCACTGGAACAGGCCAGACTTTTCAACATCATCTAGTGACAGTATCGGAAATTCTGGCAGGGAGGCACTGAAGGCATTAGAGAATAGGATCAGGAGGCTTCGGCAGGCCTGCTCTTCTTCCATGCGCTCCATCTCGGTGCAAGGCGCAGCAGGATCCTTCCAGGGTTGGTAGTAATGCCTGAAGACGAGTAAACATGATTAACTTCCGCAATATACAGAGACATCCAGCACTTGTGTCATCAAAAGAGAAGCGTATAAAAATTGATTAGTCTATTTTCAGAGCCCCTACCATCTCCATGAAGGATTTGATTCAGCAGGGCAGTGTATCTTCGAGCAAAGCATTTCAATCTTTCCACGGTTGTCGGCCAGGTGCTAGTTCACTGCTTCAACAAGGTAAAGGTTTAAAAAATGAACGAGATGACTCATTACTCCAGCAAAGGAGACAACAAGAGCACAAAACCAGCCTAAAATTTATAAACTAATTCAGGTTCCTCCAATCTCTTTATGATCAGCATTAGAATGCAGCGAAGTCAGAAGTGTACCTTGCTTACTGGATCTGTCAAGAAGCAACAAGCAAAGAGCCATCACAACTGATGGCAAAGAATCATTGTTCTTTTGCACATGGTCTTGAAGGTACAATATCATGACAGCTAGCGTATCATTCGCACTGCAACTTTCTACTTTTTCAACCCTTTCATATGCATCATTCAAGAAAGAACAAAGAGTTCCAAGACTGTTGGTGCTCCGTGCAAGATCTCCACTCTTTCCATAAGAGATGCTGGATATCCTCCCAAGTATTACAGAAGCCACTAACAAGCGCAAAAGCTTTGAAAGTGGAGACTCATTTATTGGTGATTCTTTTGAGGGTATTTCCAACATAGACCTTTGGTTAGAGTACAACCAGAAGATGTTTGAAGTTGCCCAAGAAACAACCATTGATATTCTTGACTTATCCTGGCAAACAAAACAAAGATTTACATAACATTCCATATAATCCTTGGGCAGACAAAACAACTGCCCTGTAATATGTATGCATAGATAAGATTACATTATTCTCAAAAAAAGAGATAAGATTACATTTTTCATGATGCTACAGATACCTAATAATTATCTATAAGCATTCTTGATATGTATACGAATAATTATAAATCTACTGAATTTCAAGCGATTCAATAAAAAAAGGAACATACGGATTACAGTTTTAGATAATCAAAACAAATTAACAATGCTAAAAATGTGCTTTTAGTGGCTAGTGAATTAAAGGCAGTACACGAATAAAGTACCATTTCAGATAAAATTGGCATAGGACCATTCATAAGAACGGCATCGATACCAAGTTCCATTGTAAGCTTATGCTCTGCACTTCTTGTGCTGCCAACAGTAGCTCGGCACAGATTAAATACACCATGGAGGGACAAGGTAAAATGTGATTGGTATATCTTCCTTTTCATAGACAACCTCATTGTTGATGTAATCACATTAAGCACTGAAGTCAACAAGGGAACATTTTCTTTCAATAATTTGGAATTGTTAATTAGAAGGACACAAAGGTCTGCTGATATCACCGAGAGTTGCTCAAGGGCAGATTCTTGGAGCCAATCTGTAATTAGTCTTGATGATATCAAATCATTGACTACCTGAAGAAAGCAAATCAAGTTACAGATTAATGATTTAAAAAAGGGCGGCCTAGTGCAAGTGGTAGTGCTTGCCGCCTGTGAACCGAGAGGTCACAGGTTCGAGCGGTGGCCTCTACACATTGCACGATGTGTGGGAAAGACCTCCCGCTAATAACCTCCCCCAGACCCCGCACAGTGCGGGAGCCTACGGCACTGGGTACGTCTATTGCTAATCTGCCCCAAACAAAATACCTACAAAGCTAGACAAACTTAAATTATGCATAAGTAATGTCTCCAAACCACAATAAGATGTCTGACAACAGATGGAAGATTTATGACACCTAAGAAGTCATGATGTTGCAGAAAAGCCATACACAGGAACAAGTCACTCTATCATTTTTATCCAAGGTAATTCTAGCATTCAGATGAAAAGCACAACAATTGAAAACAATAACACAGTACCTAAAGCAGTGTTCTGCATAAATAAAATGATGGTATAATTCTCATGTTCATCAACAGAACTTTCATGGAACAATTAATGGATTGCCAGTTGCAGTGAAGACTCATGCAAAAAGACGACAGATCATGTGTTTTATTTCTTCCCCTTTCTGAAGGGGCTTGCAGTAGAGCAGAAAATAATTTATTATCAGTCTTTTACCTCCAACGTTAACTCAGTTACTCTAGAACATGAGATTTCAGCACCATCGGATCCTTCAATTGAAATAACAGAGGATAACCATAGCAGAAGGCCAGACTCTTTTGCTAGATGATGAGCTAGAACTGGCAGCTTGACACACTTCTTCAACATCTGTACAAAGCAAGCTTATCAAATGGAAATAAATGTTCGAATATCTAAGCAGCTACAAGTCAAATTCAAATGCACTAAAAAACTACAGAATTTACCTTAAGGACTAAAATCTTCGATTCAGAATCTGAAACAGGTGAAGAACAGAACGCAAGAGCAAGCTCTAAGACTTTTCCTCTCTTGTATATTTTGGCGTCATCAGCTAGGTTTGATCCAGCAGATAGTAACCGAAGCATCCACAAACGTTCAGCTTTAAAATGAACTGAGCTACTCTGCAACAAGGTTGGGAATAACGGAATGTTCTGCAAAAAGAAAGAAAGAAATATCATATACTAAATACCAAACTGTTCAATACACACTCCAAGATAGTTCATATATGCAAATAAATAAAAGAAGAGTTACCTGCAGACTGACGGAGGTGGAATGCATTAAAAAATTGCTAACGGCAGTGAATTGAGCATGTGAGCTATCCAGTAGCGTCAAAGATGCTTCTGCAGCAAAAACAGCAACAATGGAAGGTACCCTCTGCCATTGTTGGGATATCCCATTTTGAAGATATGTCAAAAGGAGCTGAAGCTGCCACGTTTCCTTGCTTCTCTGAGAAGTCTGTAAATGTGAAAATAGCTTTAAATATAACAGTGCCTTTTGCACTCAAACTGCTCCTAGAATGTTAATAAGAATAAATGTTTTGACATCATACAAGTCAAATAAGCATAAAAACATCTACATGTGAACAACATTAACCAACAAAGAAAATGTAAACTATGAATGGAATTTTAACAATACTGATACAAGCATGTAACCGTAATTACGAATGCTAGAATTTGAAACATAAAGATACAAGCATGTAAATTAGCCAACAAAGAAGATACAAGTTCTCATATACGTTCACTGCAAAAAGCTAATTTGTCACATACAAAATCTAACATAAGCATATAGGAAGCAAATAAACCAATCAAGACAACAGGTAAGATTTAGATATTCATGAAATAGCATGTACCTCAAGGGATTTTTTAAATGCTCCTAGGCATTCATAGCCCAACATCCTCAATTCTTGATCAGGAGATGCTATACTAACAAGTGTTATTGCAAGCAGCCCTAGTCGGGCAAATTCGGCAGGCTCGATGTAACTCATGAGAAGAGTATGAATGGAGAACCGCAAGATAAAAATGGGATCATAAATCTGAACTGCGTCCATTCTTTGAGACGTTTCCTGCCAACCAGAATCAGATTGAGGAAGGCAAATAAACAAGGTAGATTCAAATAACATTATTGTGAAAGCACAAAATCTAGAACGGCGCCCAAAGTTCAGTTGACAGTATTATTTTACAAAAATTACCTCAAAGGTATCAGTAAATTTCTCCTGTTGAAGCTGTTCCAGGGAGAAAGCAGAAGCTCTTGAAGACCTTTTATAGCAATATAGCAGAGCTGTCTTTGCACAGAGCTTGGAATCAACGGGTATGTTCTCCCGAAAGAGTGCCCTTCTTCGTTCAGTAATTTCTGCATTCTCTATGTTCTGTGTATCTGATTTTGAAAAATCAAGTTTCAGTTCTTCTCTGAATTTCAGAGCTGCAGATCCCCACAGGTGGTCCACTTCAGTAATGGTACTGCACTCAGTTGATTCTATCTCATTCATAAGATGAAGTATCTCCAAATCTGTTTCACTAAGAGTTGCACCATAAATAGACAAAAGCAAGAAAACCAATTCTCTTGATTCCCTCAGTTGGCTATTGCTCTGTTGCTGACTCTTAATATCATACAGTAGCCTTAGTAATCTGATAATTTCAACTCTTCTCTTTTCTTTGGCACAAAGTTGTGGTTTGTTTTCTTCCATGATGAAAGAAGAATCAACTAATTTCAAAATACTTGGAGCTGGCTGTAGCATCCCCCCTGAAGGGTTACAAGCAGATGGATATTCAGAAACTTCATTGCATGTTATTGTTGAGATAAAATTGGAGTGACCCAGTATAAGTTCAAGAATTTCATCAGCAGAGAACTTTGCTTGTGAGAGCACAACAAGAATAGATCGAATTGCTTTTATTGCGACAGGATCATTGAATCTATGCAATAGGGATGATCTGATGAATTGACTAAGGAATGGTATTGACTTCAACTGGTTTAGATGACTTTGAATCTCTGAAGATAGTTCGATGATATTCTTGAGAATTACATATTCCAGAAAACCAATGACCTTTTGTTCGTTAGTAGAGTGTGACGAGATATGGTCACTTGAAGGGAGATTCATGAATATTTTATCCATAGTTCTGACCAATATGCTGATGAAATTGAGCTTTGCTTTGTGCAATCTCTTGGACACCCTCTCCGAAGCTACTTCACTGGACAATAATTTTCTAGGAGGAGATAACAACAGCCTGATTAGTGATATCTTTGCAAACAGTTCATTAGTAACCTTCATAATGCCCTTGCATGAAGTCGGATTAATATCGTTAACATCAGAATCTAATAGCTCAGATGACTCTGGAAAAATTGAACCAACTATGTCCAAGCGTTGCTTCATCGACATTTCTTTTGAAGTAAAGTAGTGGTGCAACATAATAACTGATTTCCCCAAGAGAGTGCCACTGAAATAAGTCATTATATCTTTAACTGATGTGGGTATAAAGTCACTAAAATCTTCTTCAAAAATGCTCCTGGTAACAAAGCTTTTCCAGCTTGAAAACCCTTTATCACATAACAGGAGTTCAGAATAAAAGATTGAAACTGGCTCAAGGAATTCGGCACACCACCCATTGTCATCACTGTGACACTTCAAGCATGATAAAGCAGCAGGCAACAGAAGTATAGCACCATCTTCTTGAGGCCATGAAGCATTAGAATCAGAATCCTTGACTTGCAGAACAGAACTGTCTTTCTTAAAAGTTTCCAAGAATATCTTGCCAAAAAGGTTCATATGCATAGGACTTGCTTCAAAAAGCAACAGTAAGGCTTTTGCTTTAACCTTAGATGCGGGAAAGATACAGTGATGAAGAACGTCAATGGGAGTATTGCTGGCCAATGTAGATAATATCATGTGGAACGCAATATAGTCTGTGCTCCATCCTGCATATCTTTCTGTGTGATGGATACGACCCAGCATCTTCAGCAAGCAATGATCAGCAAATTCAAGATTCCATTTAGTAGCAAAATGAATAGCAATGTGATAAGCTTGCTGAATGGTGGTGACATGAATCTCCAAGTCCCATAATAGATAGGATTCTGATCTCTGACCAGTTTTTTGTAGACAACAGCACAGCATTTCCATGGCAACATCAGTAATATATAGACACATCAAAGCAGTGGGAACAAAAGCAGGTGAACAACTAGAGCTGCAATCCGCCAATTTTGTGAACATCCAATTTGCAAGGTCCAGGAGTTTGACAGGAGAAATGAATTTTGACAGTGCACAAACCATGTAGAAATTTGGCAAAAGCAATCCAAAGTTTACTTTGCCCATGCAGAACTCAAACTTCTCCTTGAACAACAACAGTATGTTCTCCAGCAAAAGATTTGGAGCAGCAAACAGTGACTTGTGGGATGGGCCATCATCTCTAGAGTAGTTAGCTTCAAAGCTACGAACCATTAGTAAAAGGTCATACAATTTACCCAAAAGCTTTAGAATAAAATGATCTACAATGTGCAGATTTTCCTTCGTAAAAACAGCAAAAGCTTCTTCTAGATGTTCCAAATTTCCATCTGATAAATTCTGACAATTGGATAAAGAGCGTGACAAAGACAAGGCAATTATAGGATGGTGAACAACACAGTCAACAATGTCCTGGATATGTAAAACTGGATAAGGTATATATGCAGATTTTGACTGTCTGTCAGCAGCCAAAACTTGAATATGCTCAAATACTCCATCAACAAGAGCAAAGCACAAATTGCATAGCTGTTCAAGAATATTTGAAGACTCAATGGTATATGATGATAGCAGGTGATGACTCCAGAACAAGATGACTCTCAGATACAAGGTAAGCTCACTGAATGTACATTCAGACAGCTTAACTTGAAGAAATCTTAGAAGTGCATCCTTATATGCTTCCCTGATTTCATCTGACACAGAAAATGCAAGGCTCAATACTGAAGGTAACAATGCACAGAAGGGACTGACACTTAAAAATGTACTCAGCGGAGCTGATTCTGTAGAAACAGAGAGGTTTTGCCATTTGTCCTCAACAGTGTTTACATGGTCAGCACTCATATCATCCTTAAACAGTCTCATGCTGCTGAAGAATATATCTGGCCAAAAACTAAACTTTAGCTAGATAATCATGTTGCAGAAAAAGAACAGATGACAAGAAAGCAAGATAAGATGGAAAATGTGTTTTCACAACATCAATAAGATCTGGAATCATCCGGTGAACTAATTTGTTCTTGATCCAACATTTCTTCAACCTTTCTAGATACAGAGCACAACCGAGTTACCACCAAACTCAGAAGAATGTGCCAGAGTGGTGAACAGACTGTGAGTGTGTTGGTTAGAAATTCTCCTCAAGAAATGTAGCATAGTTGTTAATGGTCTCCATTCAGCAAGATAAATCAAAGAGTTCATTTCTTCAGATGAAAATTTATCAAATCTCTCATTTAGAACAGCACCTATAAGATCAGACAGTAAATGCACGTCCACCTGTTACAATTATTGCATTAGTCAATTCATCATTCAAATACGTAAAATGTCACAGTATAAGGTATGTCCAATATACCTGAGACTGCATAATAAGGTGGATCGTGTTGCACACATACAATGAAATTGTGGACTTCTCATGTAATTTCATACTCCCAGACTCTAGGTCCAGTAGCCTAAGGCATTTCTGAAGAACACAAATAATAAGAGGGCTGAAAGCTGGAGTGCCTACAAACCACAACGGAAAAGATTGAGCATATATATATGTGTTAGAGTATGTGTGTGTACGGCCCATATAGAGGCCCATGTATCACTGTCTATATACCCACCCATCTAGGGTTGGAAGAATACTAGAGACTATTATTCTCCTACATAGTATCAGCTAGGGTTTCTACCTCTCTCCCTCCTCCCTGAGCTGCAGCCACCGCCGCCGCCACCATGGCCGGCCGGCAGCCGCCACCTCCTCCCCTCTCCTCCTTCCCACCTCTCTCCTACGCCGGCGTCGTCGCGTCTGGCTCTGCTCCTGCCCACGGCCTCATGGCCTAGGCACCCGCCGGCCAGCAGCCGCCGCCCCCTTCCTCGATCTGGCCGCAGCGGACGCATCTCTTCACCTCGCGGACCCTGCTGCGCATCCGGGGATGGTCTTCACCGACCCGGCCGCCGCCGCTGCGACCCTCCGCACGCTGCAGCAGGGGACGGTCGCGGCCGCCGATTCCTCTGCCGCGGCCCTCCGCGCGGCGTTCCAGGGCGCGGGCATCCCCGCCGACCCCGCCGCTGCCGCGGCCCTCCGTGCGGCGCAGCAGGGCCCCCGCACCACTGATGCGGGCGCTGCTACCGCTGCTCTCCGCGGGCTCTCCCCAGCCGCGGATGAGCTCGATGCGGGCGCGGTGGCCGCCGCCCTGGACGTTTTGGCGGCCCTCCCTGGGGTTTCTCCGGCCACGGTGGCCGCAATCGCCGCCGCCGGGCCTGCTGCTGTGCTCTCTGCCCTCCGCGTCCTGGGGGCCATCTCATGCACGGGCCCGGCCGCCGCGGACGCCACGGCCAACCCTGCTGGCATGGTTGGGGGCTCTGGCACCACCCCTACCGGCTCTACTCATCAGCCTGCACCTCCTCGCACGCTGGAGCTGACCGGCACTGCTGCAGAACCTCCTGCGGCTGATGGCTCTACCTCTACTAGCCTCCCTCCCTCCGGCAGCACCAACCTCACGCTCTTCCCGAGGCTGTCTCCTCTCTGTGGGATGGGTATGCCTCCCGCAGCTACTCCGTTCTCCGCCGCCGCCTTCCTTCGGGGCATGTCGCCGCGCCCCACCACCGTCGCCGCCGCCGACAGCACCCTTGCTGCGGCCCTTGCGGCCGCCAAGACTCAGGCAGCTGCCGCCGAGGAGCGGGCGCGGCTGGCTGCCCTCGCCCGGGAGCATGAGCGCGCCACTGCCGATGCTTTTGCTCGCCGGGTCGCCGAGGCGGAGCACTTCCTCCATGCGTCCGAGGTGGAGCACGTCGCCTCCTCTCACCACCAGGCGCCGCCCACTGCTCCTGTCCGGCAGAGTGCCGGGACCCAGCTCGGCCAGGTCGACCCCATGACCGCCTACCTCCACCTTCAGGCCGCTAGGGTCCCGCACATCAAGAACCTGGTCACCGTCCTCCTCGACTCCACCTCTACCTCCTACGCTCGCTGGCGCGACCAGATTCTCCTCGCGCTCCGCCGCTACGCCCTCGACGACCACGTCCTCACCGACACTCCGGTCCAGGCTCGCGACCTGGGGTGGCAGCGCCTCGACAGCATCGCGACGTCCTGGGTCTTTGGGACTATCTCCCACGACCTGCAGGACATCGTGAGGACGAAGGGCGGCACCGCGCGCACAGCCTGGTTGGCTCTCGAGACCCAGTTTCTCGGGAATGCCCAGACACGTGCCCTCCAGCTCGACACTGAGCTCCGCACCCTCGAGCTGGGTGACATGTCCGTGGGGGACTTCTGCCGGAAGATGAAGAGCACGGCCGACGGACTTCAGGACCTTGGGTACCCGGTCCCGGAGCACGTGCTGGTGCTCAACGTCGTCCGGGGCCTTCCCGCCAGCTACGAGGCCCTGCGGACGATGTTCACTCACCAGAAGCCGACTCCCACCTTCCTCCAGCTCCGCGATGCTCTCACCCTGGAGGAGCTCACCCGGGGCCTCCACACGCCTGCCTCGACCACGTCGTCGTCTTCCACCACCTCCCGTGCTCTCGTCGCCGCCCCGCCACCGTCCTCCGCCCCGCCGCCCGCCTCTCTACTTGGTCCTCCTCCCCCCGGGCCGAGCGGGGGTGGGGGGGGCGTGGGGGCCGCCGAGGTCGCGGTGGTGGGGGTCGTGGGACGCCCATCCAGGCTCCGACCCCCGCTCTCGCTCTTCCTCCTCCCGGGGGTGCGCCTGGCCGACCTTCGCCAACCCATGGTCCAGGCGCATCTCCATGTGGCCCTTCCAGGGTCAGGGAGGGGGGGCCTCGTCCCCCGCACCAGCCGGCTGCCATGATCACGGGTGCTGCCTCCTACGTGCCGTCCTGGACTCCACCTCCTCAGCCCAGTTCGGTGTGGCTGGGGGGTGGGATTTGGCTGCTCTGGCGCAGTCCTTCAGCACCATGGGCCTGACACCACCTGTAGGCACGGAGTGGATCGCCGACTCGGGTGCCTCCTACCACACCACCCCTGATGCGGGTATCCTTTCTTCTGTCCGCCCTCCTCACCCCTCTTGTCCTTCTTCCATCATGGTCGGTGATGGCTCTTGTCTCCCTGTCACCTCTGTGGGTTCTGCTCCCGGTCCTTTTCGTCTCTCTAATGTTCTTGTGGCTCCTCAGATGGTCCACAATCTCCTTTCCATTCGTCAATTTACTTCTGATAATTCTTGTTCAGTCGAGTTTGACACTTCTGGTCTTTCTGTGAAGGATTTGGCTACCGGGCGTCCACTCCTCCGATGTGATAGCTCCGGGCCCCTTTACACCCTCCGCCTTCCGGCCTCCGCTGCTTCACCTTCGACTTCTTCGTCTACCTCCGCTGCTCTTGCTGCGACGCCGTCCTCCACCACCTGGCACCGCCGTCTTGGTCATCCTGGCCGAGATGTTTTGGCTCAGATTAGTCGTAGTGCAGATATCTCTTGTACTAGGACTAGTGCTGAGCACCTCTGTCATGCGTGCCAGCTTGGTCGCCATGTTCGGCTTCCTTTTTCTTCTTCTTCGCATGCCTTGCATGCTTTTGATCTCATTCACTGTGATTTGTGGACATCTCCTGTACTCAGCATGTCTGGTTATAAGTACTATCTTGTGATCGTGGATGACTTTTCTCACTACTCCTGGACTTTTCCTTTGCGTGCCAAGTCCGACACCTTCCCCACCCTCCTTCACTTCTTTACCTGGGTGTCCACTCAGTTCGGCCTTACCGTGAAGGCCGTCCAGTGTGACAATGGTCGTGAGTTCGATAACAACACATCTCGCTCCTTCTTTCTCTCCCGAGGTGTCCAGCTGCGTATGTCTTGTCCGTACACTTCTCCCCAGAACGGCAAGACTGAGCGCATGATTCGGACCACGAACGATGTCATGCGCACCCTTCTCCTCCAGGCCTCCCTGCCCCCGCGCTTCTGGGCAGAGAGTCTTCACACCGCCACCTACCTTCTCAACCGTCTTCCCTCCACAGCTTCACCTGCTCCGACTCCTCACCACGCTCTCTTCGGTACCCCACCCACCTACGCACACCTCCGTGTCTTCGGGTGCGCTTGCTACCCGAACCTTGCTGCCACTGCTCCTCACAAGCTCGCACCTCGCTCGACACGGTGTGTGTTCCTTGGTTACTCCCCTGACCATAAGGGGTACCGTTGCTTTGACCTCTCTTCTCGTCGGGTTCTTATCTCCCGACATGTTGTGTTTGATGAGTCGGACTTCCCCTACTCCACCTCCACCCCTTCTCCTGATCCTGACATTGAGTCTATGTTTTCTGACTCGGTGGTTCAGCCATCTGTTTCTGTTTTTCCTTTTCCAGTAGGTACCTCTGACCCACCACAGGCTCCGGCACCTATAGCTGCGCCACGCGCAGCGCCAGAGCCTCTTCTTGCACCACTCGCTGTTCCGGTGCCCTTTGTTGCCCCTGACGCGGGCTTGGTGCCTCTGGCCGTGCCACGCGCGGCCCCGGCACTCTCGGAGCCTCCCGCCGCGCCCTGCGTGGCACCGGCGCCTTTTGCGCCCTTGGAGCCTCCCGCCGCGCCACGTGCGGCCCCGGCGCCGTCTGCTGCGCCCAGCACCGTTCCGGTGCCTCCTCCCGCGCCACGCGCGGACCCGACGACACCTGCCCGCTACGCCGAGCCGGTGCAGGTGTACCGACGCCGTGCCCAGATGCCTGCTCCTCTGGCTCCGGTTCCCACGGTGCCCGTGGACTACACACCCCCTGTGCGCTATGTCTACGAGCGCCGCTCGACGACTCCGCCTCCTCCACTACCGTCTCCGGAGCCGTCTCCACCTCCTCCACCACCGTCTTCGACGCCGTCTCCGCCTCCTCCGCCACCGCCGCCTCCACCGCGTCGTTCGCGGGTGGAGCCGTCCATGTACCACCCGCCGGTCATCCATCGGGATCCTCGTCACACCCATCCCATGGTGACCCGGCAGGCGGCCGGGGTTCTTCGGCCCGCGGCTCTCTCCGCCGCAGAGGGAGAGCCGCGGCTCTCTCCGATCCCGACGTCCGTTCGTGAGGCGCTAGCAGATCCGAACTGGCGTCGTGCGATGGAAGAGGAGTATGGAGCTCTTCTTGCCAACCAGACTTGGGATCTTGTGCCACGTCTGTCTGGTTGCAATGTGGTGACCGGCAAGTGGATTTGGACCATCAAGCGTCGGGCAGATGGTACTCTGGAGCGCTATAAGGTGCGTTGGGTTCTTCGGGGGTTCACTCAGCGCCCCGGAGTGGATTATGATGAGACCTTCAGTCCAGTGGTGAAGCCCGCTACAGTGCGTACTGTCCTCTCGCTGGCTCTCTCTCGCTCTTGGCCAGTGCACCAGCTCGATGTCAAGAATGCTTTTCTCCATGGCACTCTGACAGAGATAGTCTACTGCAGTCAGCCAGCAGGTTTTGTGGACTCCAGTCGTCAGGATTTGGTCTGCCGGCTGAACAAGTCTCTCTATGGTCTGAAGCAGGCTCCTCGGGCATGGTACTCTCGGTTTGCTGCTTTCTTGGTGACACTGGGTTTTGTTGAGGCCAAGTCTGACACTTCATTGTTCATATATCACCATGCTGATGGCATTGCCTACCTCCTTCTCTACGTTGATGATATTGTCCTGACTGCCTCCAGCAGTTGCTCCAGCGGATTATCTCCTCTCTTCAGCAGGAGTTTGCTATGAAGGATCTGGGCAAGCTTCACCACTTCTTGGTCGTGACAGTTGAGCCCCGCCCGGATGGTCTTCTGCTTCACCAGCGTCAGTATGCGATTGATATCCTGGAGCGTGCTGGCATGACTGACTGCAAGCCTTGCTCCACTCCTGTTGATACTCAGGCGAAGCTGTCTGCTACTCTGGGTGATCCGGTTGCTGATCCGACTGCCTATCGGAGTCTTGCTGGAGCTTTACAGTACCTCACTTTCACCAGGCCGGACCTCACCTACGCTGTCCAGCAGATCTGCCTCCATATGCATGATCCTCGGGAGTCCCATCTTGCTGCCCTGAAGCATCTTCTTCGGTACATCCGGGGCACGATTGGCTTCGGCTTGGTCCTCCACTGGTCTTCTCTTGCCGAGCTGGTTGTCTACACTGATGCTGACTGGGCGGGTTGTCCGGACACCCGCCGCTCTACCTCAGGCTACGCTGTCTTCCTCGGCGGCAACCTGATCTCCTGGTCGTCGAAGCGACAGCCGGTTGTCTCCCGCTCGAGTGCTGAGGCGGAGTACCGGGCTGTTGCTAACGGCGTGGCTGAGGCGTCCTGGCTCCGGCAGCTCTTGGCTGAGCTTCACAGTCCGCTCGCCAAGAGCACGCTTGTCTACTGCGACAACGTCAGCGCCGTGTACCTCTCCACCAACCCGGTTCAGCACCAGCGGACGAAGCATGTGGAGATTGACTTGCACTTCGTTCGTGACCGGGTGGCCATCGGCGATGTCCGTGTTCTCCACGTACCGACCACCTCCCAGTTTGCTGACATCTTCACCAAGGGTCTTCCCTCCTCGACCTTCTCGGAGTTTCGGTCCAGCCTCAACGTAGTCAGTGGCTAGTTGTGGCTGCGGGGGACCTGTGTGTGTGAGTTTCTTTATTTGTTGGCCAGTCTTGTACACCGCTGCGCCGGTAGTCCAGACTGCGGGAGGTGTTAGAGTATGTGTGTGTACGGCCCCTATAGAGGCCCATGTATCACTGTCTATATACCCACCCATCTAGGGTTGGAAGAATACTAGAGACTATTATTCTCCTACAATATGAAGCTTCATAAGACAACATTTATAGCAGAACGGACAAGAATGAGAAGAATGGACAAGATGAATGGTGATTGAAAGTAAAAAAAACTTGTAAAGTTTTTATAATAAGAAAATGTCATGGAGTGATTTTAGGACGAGCAGCATAAATCTAAATCCAAATCCAAAATAACGAAAATATTCTGTTATTTCCTTCTTTGTAAGCAGGGTGAAGGGGTTGAGTTTCAGAACTTGTTGAGTTCTCATGACTCTGTGCTGTAACTGAATGTTCTGTCTTTTGATTGAGGGTGGGGCTTTGCCCTAAAACTCTTAAAAAACAATATGTTGCTGACATTGTCAGATGATAAGATGGAAGGATATACCCCTCTGAAAACCTGGCAACCTGACAGAACTACTAGGTTTCAGGTGATGTGCAAGTTTTTAACTCAACTGCCTATTCTTGACATTCTTTTTTGCATATTACTGTTCTAAAGCATGAGTATCAGGCGGTGTCACTGATATGATGGAACATGACAAGCCAACCAGCTTAGCTTGAACACACATTTGACATAATATAATGACAGAGTAACTACAGATCTATTAACATTATGAAGAAAGTAATACCTTCAAACTGGCCTGATTTAGAGATAAGTTTGCGTGTGTGCTCTTGGTATTTGTACAAGTTGTTACCAACTACTGAAATAGCATCACAAAGGAAAGGAATTACAATGTGTGACAGTTTATTAGGTGCCCCAACTAATCGGTTCTCTCTTATACACCATTTGGCCTCATAACCAGGCAAGAAAACCAACCATGCATCAATCTCCGTGAAGTTCTGATCAAACGCACCAGAACTCGCCATAGCAGCTTTAACTAAAATATATGCTTGATCACGGATGTTCTTAATCTGTGAGTCCAACATGATGTAAAACAAAGGTTGTAGATACTTGTATATTGTTTCCGGAACTCTTTCTAGGTCCCAACATCCTCCAGATTGGCCTGAATACTCGAGTAAAAGAGATAACAGGGACTGTTGCTCATCCTTGGATAGATCCAGTGGGTTAGGTGGTATAATTCTAAAGAAGTCATACGATCCATCAAAAGAGCTGGGCATCACCCTCTGAAAAAAAAAAGATGATGAGAACTTTAAGGCTATAAACTGCACAGAACAAATAGATGATGAGAACTTTAAGGCTATAAACTGCACAGAACAAATATTCATGTCAATTTCAGAGGAAACACATTCAGAACATGCAAATAAAAGGGCCGGTGCAAACAAAGCATAATGGAATTTAGATGCACCTTACCAAATAAAACCTGAGAACATCCAGCAACTTCGAGTGGAAGACATCTTCTACAACTTTTGCATCTTTCATCTTTGGATCTTGTTTATCTAAGCCCCATATCTCACACAAGGTGGTTGTGTGATCTTGTTTGGACTCCAGGTCTTGATCTTCAGTGTCCTTACCCTGCTCAGCATCAATCCCACCAATAATAATATCATCAACCTCACTGGAAGCATTGCATCTTCGTTTCTTTTGAGGAGGCTCAGAAAATGCCAAAGGGTGCTAGACCAGTTGGTCAAAGCACTCCAGCGGCACCCCACATGTTGTGAGTTCGAACCCCGGGTGGGGTGAATTTCCGCCTGTGGGTAAAAAAAATCCCCTCGCTGGCCCCGTGTGCCAAAGCACTGGTTAAGAGACGGCCCAGGTCGGCCTGAGGACTGTGTATGGCCCAGGTAGGTAGTTTCCCACGGGTTACGACTCCCAGTGTCAGGACGGGGCCAGGGTTCGGGGATTTTCTCGGTCGGGGAAGCCGAGGCTTCTTCTTAGTTAATACCGTGGGGGCGGTCTTTCCCTCACCGGCCGAGTTTTTTTTTGAGGAGGCTCAGAAAATTGAGCATTTTTCTTTTGTATACTCTGAGAGAAATTTTGATGCTTCTGACTGGCAGAAGAAAGTAACTTGAGAAGGACTTGAGGATCAGGCATAGCTCCATGTACTTCATCTTGGATGTATTCTCTTAGAGATACCCACCTCTTGATCTGCATTTCATCTCCCTGGTGAACCTCATTAACTAAGGATGCATCTGCAGAATCAGAACAGCTTAATGCTGGGGAGTCGTCTATTTTGATGGTTACTTTCGCTGAGCTAATGAATTCTGACTTTGCTCTCCCTCTTGATACCATTACATTGATTGCTTCAATAATATAGCATAACAGGTTAACTGACTCAAAAACAAGCCTCAGTGAACCATGCTTTACAAGATCATCGGAATGCAGCAATCCCCTATTTATGACTGACCGTGAGCACACATTGGGCACGATGCACTTCAAGACTACTTGAAATTCTTCATCATCTATAGACACCAGACCATATGAATTGGATGAAAGAGTATGAACGATGCTATCACATTTTGCTGAAGCTATAATATCAGCTGCAAGGGAGATGGCTGCAAACCTGCAAATAATAATTAGATCGACACGACCATATTGTACTATAAAAAGAATAAGCATATAAATGCGCAGAAGAACTAACCAAGAAGGAGATGGTCGTGGTTCCATATTGTAAGGGAATTCATTCATGTATGCCGAACAAAGAGAAAGCCTCATACTCACAATGGCCAGCAACAAACTTTTGTGGTGAGCAACCTCAGCAGCTTTCAACTTTTTCATGAGATCCAGCAAGCGTTTCTCATTACCTCCCAAGTTTGCTCCTGGCATTAATCCATTTTTTGGATCAGTGCACACCATGACCAATACCTCATGAGCAATGTCAGCCGCTTCCCCTGCATCCAGATTCCCTGAAATCAAGCTCAACTGCTCCAATGTGGCACTTCCAAAGAGGACACTCCTGAGCCCTGGTGGGACGAGTGACTCCTCTACCAGGACATTATCTCGCAGGGTAGAGAGGACATACATGACAGTCTCGGCATCATCATTCCCGATTCCACGAAGCACCCCTGAGTATACCTCCTTCTGTTGAAGGATCCATCTTAGCAGCCTTGGGTTCCCAACCTCCAGAAATGACATGGCAAACCCAACAAATGACCGCCTTGTGGACCCAAATTCAACACCCTTCCGCCGATTCCCTCCATCCCTGCCCCCTTTCTTCTTCATCGTCCCTGCGAGCTGTGGCAAAATAGGCATCTTAAAATCAAATCTCTCAGCAACCTCAGAAGCCAAGCCCCCACCACGCCTGACAATTGCAGCCAGCAAATCCAACGCAGCATTCTGCCGCCGGGACTCTCCGCTGTTCAGCTCCAGAAACACATCTCCGATCATCAACGTTGCACCGATACGGGATACGGATACGCCGATACTGATACGGCGATACGTTGATACGGCATTTTCCAAAAATAAGGATACGCCGATACGGCAAATACATATAATATTGTATAATAATAATTATTAATATGCATATGTATAATATATATTTAATAGCAAAGAAAATAGCTAAAACAAATAGTGCTTAATATACAAAAAGTCACACAAAACAGAGGCTCAACCCAACCCAACAAAGGCTGTACATGCGAACAAACCCTAAATAAACTAATTCTCGTGCTGGTGGCCGCCGCCGCCGGCCATCCCAAGCTGTGTCAAGTGCTCGTGCATCATTGCACCTCCTTTCTTCTTCGATGGAGCTCCCAAGCTGCATACCACTGCAGTACCGATACTTCCCAGAAGCTCCCGATACGGTATCGGAGGAGTATTGAGGAGTATCGAAATTAATTGAATTTTTCTTTTTCTCTGATACCTCCCGATACGGTATCGGTGGTGTATCGGTGTATCCGATACGTATCGCGATGATACCGACACGGCGGTTGGCCGAAGTATCGGGGTAACGTAGCCGATCATCTCCTTGTCCTCCAGAATCATCCTCGCAACACCATCCAAACTCTTCTTAACCAAACCATGTCGCCGCAACCTACCATCAGGGTGGCCCAGAACTGTCGCAAAGAGTGAAAGTATGTAGGACAAGCCCGGCTTCTCCCGGTGGAGCCGCCACGCCTCGACCAGCTCCCCGAGCTGCGGCGACTGCTGCACGTACTCCCGTAGCACCTCCTCACCGGATTCACCATCCAGGAGCTCAATGAACTCCTTGGACGCGTCCGAGTAGATTTTCACCTCCGAGGTGTGGAGATTCTTGAGGATGTGCACCAACCTCACCTTGTGGGAAACTGCAAACTGCTGAGTCCACGCATCCATCCCCACCCTCACTAGGAAATTTAGCTCCCGCTTGGGCTGCTCCACCGCAGGGGAGGAGGCCATACCGTCGCCCATGGCCTTTAGCTCAGTTTTCTGCCAAATTAACTGCACCACAATCCAATGGCGTCAACTGAAATAGATTCTGCGTGAGCTGAATAAGAAGAAGAACCTGAAAAAAAACAAGCGAATTTAGTTTATCACCAACAAGTAACAAAAGGAATAAATCCCCAAGTCCGAGTGCGGACGGAACTCCAATCCACGCCAAGTCAATACCAGCAGGGGAGCGGATGAAGATATTCTATGTATGTTACGGAAATCCTATGTATGTTACGGAAGGTGTGAAGGGTTTTCGTGCAATTGCCTGCAACCTTTGGATCTCACACACTAACCCTAATCCTACCCCCTCTCTCACCTCCACCCTGCTTCCCACCGCCGCCCCCCTCCCGACCGCGCAGGCCGTGCTCCGCTGATGCCATGGCCGCGCGGTCCGTGCCCCGCCACCCTCCATGCCCCCACGCGGCCCGTGCTCCGCCGCCCCGCCATGGCCGCGCTGAGCTCGGGGCCGCCGGCCGGCCTCAGAGGCTCGCCGCGCGCCGCGCCGCCCCCGCAGCCATCACGCTGCCGCGCGTCGGCCTTCCGAGGGTGGAAGATAAAAAGTCCAACGTTTCTGAAAAATGTTGCAACATTTTGTAAAATGTTGCAACATTTTTTAAAATGTTGCAACATTTTTTGAAATGTTGACAAAAAAATATTGGGGAAACCAACATTGCTGAAAAATGTTGGAACATTTTTGTAAAATGTTGAAATATTTTTTAAATAATAGTCATGAGGTGAACTGGTAGAAAAATAAAAAGGATACATTTAGATAGGATTCGGTGAGTTGGAAGTTCATACATTTAGATGGGTTGGAAGTTCATACCCTTATCCACCTTCCGGTATCCATATAGGAGCCCCCTCTGGCCGCCCACCTGGCTGGACCCCAAATGAATTTTTTTCGATTTTTCAAAATAAAATATTTGGGTGAAATTTTTTCAAAACTATACTTAAGTCGTCGTTTCAAACGGTGGCTGCCTCCAACCGCCACATCAAAAGGCAGTTGCAGCTAACCACCATTTGAAACGGTGGTTAGGGGCAGCCGCCGACTGTTAGTGTTTGCTCTATGTTAGGCCGGCGGTAGCCCAACTGTCGTTTGAAACGACGGTTGGGGTAAACGCTATTTCAACAGTAGTTGGATGTTTCTTCATTTTTTTATTTTTATTTTCTATTTGTTATACATGCTAATAACCTATACAAAACAATTTCTAAACTATTTCTGAACCGCACGCGAACCGAGCAAGGAAGTCCTCGCACCACGTGATCAGTACGTCAACTGACCCCATCGTGTTGCCCGCACACGGTAGCCCAAGCAAGAGGGCCATGTCCTGGAGAGTGAAGGAGTGCATCTCGAGGCACCACCGGTGCACAGATCAGCTGGTAGTAGAAGCCGAACCGTGTCATGTGATCCTGCACATGAACAGTGGAGTGGAAGAAGTTCCCCTCAACTAACCAGGCTAGCGGAAGTAGTCTTGCTAGGGGTAGCCTGGTCCACAAAATGAAATCATTGTAAATGTGTTTTTAATAGTTTATTAATAGCTACAATTATAGTGGTTCGTATTACGTACCTAGGGATCCAGCGCTGGTGTAACAACACGAGGTGCGTCGGTGCCCGAGCACGTACGGTGCCAAGTCATAGAATTTGACCTTTGTACAAGTCATAGAATTGTCGGTGTTTAAAGGAATGTTTGGTCCTCAGTTGGATCAAGTAGAGCTCCTTGCACGGGGGACTTAACTTTACTGCCGAACGCAACAACCCATTCGACACTTTCACAATTTTGAAACGGAGGAAGTAATTGCCAGCACCGATTCCCCTTCTTTGTTCATCTTCTCCTCAATTCAGAAAAGAACAACTACCAGCACATTCTCCCCCACCTCAATTTAATCAAGACACCAGCATCGGCAGCAACCAGAGCAGCAGTACAAGCGGTCAACGGATGGGGAATGGGTCAAAGAGGATGAACGATAGAGACGATAATAGAGAGAGATTGGAGAGATGTGGCTGACACATGGGCTGGACATGTCAGATCCACGTAATAGCATGGTCAGCATGCCCATGCAAGCGGCTTAACACAAGTTAAGAATAGTTAGGACTTGGATGGTACAATTAGCAAGCTCAGGATCTTAATATGATGCGTTTTGCGAGTTTGGGAACCGGAATGACACAACGTTACAAATTTAAGCAAGTTCAAGATCTTAATATGATGCGTTTTACTAGTTGTAACTCGACGTTTTCTGAGATTACTTGTTCAAACTAATCATTGATTTCACGGCGGTGCATGGGCGCTGTTGATGTTGCTGTACGAATCAAGCTAGGAACACACGCGACATCCATCCACATCGATTATTTCTTGGACCTGGGGAGAGTACTGAGTACACTGAACATCGTGGAAATGCGACGCAACGCTGCGGGTAGCTGTTTGGATTACCCCGCAAGCCATGCATGCATTTGCAATGCATGGGCACGGCTGATGGCGGCCATGCACATGTGGTCGGCCGCTTTCTTCATCTAGATGCTTTTCATCAGATTCCCTGCTTAATTTCTTCAAATAATTAATCTCCCAGCCGCCAATCAATTGCAAGGCTAGCTAGCTTAGCCAGTAATGGTAGCCTATATATACATCCAATTCATCGCACAATCATCAGAACAAATATCCACACAGACACACATAAACAGGGAATCTAGCTAGACGCCCTATCTGGCCTATCAGTCAAAGCAAACTCAGATTGTTCAGGCATCAGATCGTCACCTCCTGCAATTTCCGGTATGGCTTCAGCTCGAGTTCTCGCAGTCGTGTTGCTCGCTCTACTCGGCTGGGCGCTGGCCGTGGCCGCAGACGACGTCGCGACGACGACCAGCTCGTCGCCGCCGCCGCTGCCGATCGTGTGGCAGAAAGGCGCCCACGCGACGTTCTACGGCGGAGCAGATGCCTCCGGCACCATGGGTAACTTGCAATACATACATATTCCAATTGCCCATTAATTCATATATCTAATTAAGCAGGTCGCTGATGTTGATGTGCGTTCATGGCAGGCGGCGCGTGCGGGTACGGCAACCTCTACTCGCAGGGCTACGGCTCGCGCACGGCGGCGCTGAGCACTGTCCTCTTCAACGACGGCGCCTCCTGCGGGCAGTGCTACAAGATCGCCTGCGACCGCAAGACGAACCCGACGTGGTGCAAGCCCGGCGTCACGGTCACGGTCACCGCCACCAACTTCTGCCCGCCCAACTGGGAGCTCCCCGACGGCGGGTGGTGCAACACGGTGCGCCCCCACTTCGACATGGCGCAGCCGGCGTGGGAGAAGATCGGCACCGACTACCGCGCCGGCATCATCCCCGTCGTCTACCAAAGGTTTCTCTTTTATCACATATTTGCATCTTAAGTAACTTGCTCCAAATTAATTCAATTTCTTCGTCTCACAATCAAGAAACTGCCATCCACAAATGTAATAAATAATTCAAATATGAAAACTTGTGGATGCAGAGTTCCATGCGTCAGGAAGGGTGGAGTGAGGTTCACGATCAACGGTCACGATTACTTCAACCTTGTTCTGGTGACCAATGTCGCGGCGGCTGGCTCCATCAAATCCATGGATGTCAAGGCTTCCGATTCAACCGACTGGATGCCGATGGCGCGCAACTGGGGCGCGAACTGGCACTCCCTGGCGTATCTCAGTGGGAAGAGCCTCTCATTCAGGGTGACCATCACGGATGGGCAGACTCTCGAGTTCACAAACGTGGTGCCGCCTGGCTGGACATTCAGCGTCACATTTGCAAGCAAGTTGCAGTTCAAATAAGCACGTTGTCCTTGGGATTTACCTATTGTTGATACGAGGGAATCAGATACATACGCATTGTGAAAATAAAGGTCTTATAATTAAGTTGCTCCTATTGCACACTGCTGTATATAGATACCAATTGCAGAGTTTAATTATAACTCTGGCTATTTATTCGTTATTGTATATATGTATATTTATGCTCGTATGAAATTATAAGTGTTTTGCTCGTATTAATTATAATTATATAGAAAGATGCATTATACCATAAGTATATCATCTTTTTGGCACAACTTTAAAGGTAGGCTCTCATCGAGCTTCCCAACAACTTTACTGGTGTGTTTGCACCAAATAAATTCTGGTCTCAACTTGCTCAAAAGTGCAACGATCCAAGGTCAACTTCAATAGAATGGCCAACAGCCCATTTTATCTTACCATAACTAAATGTAGCTTTTTTTGGATCGTCTATATTAATCCATTGAGATGCATTAGGAATAAAGATAAATTCTAAAACTTTTTTCTGAACAAAAAAATTGTGCTATCAATCTGTAGATTCTAATCATCATAATAATACCATCTGTTCCAAATTATATATGTCATTTTAATTTTACTAGATTATAGAAATAATGGATTTCGTCTGACCGGTGGACGATATCTAGGTCCCACAAATAGTGATCATTCGCCCGGCATAATTTCGTCTGTCCATTCGACGAAAACAGTTTTTCGTCGACCCAAAAGGCGAATTCGTCTATTTTCGTTGGGTGGGCGGACCAAATCTAGATTTCGTCCACCCAGCAGACGATTGGGATACAGTTTTTTAATTTTGTTGATTTGGGGTATAATTCTGTAATTTTTGGAAAAATGGTATTAAAAAAATAAAAAAATTGCTAGTGGCCCACTTGAACTCAAACTGCATTTCAACAAGCACAGAACATCACAACCGCGAAAAGTGCCAGCAACAACCTTCTAGGAGCCCGAAGAGAATAGCACTAGGGGGAGGTGTCAGAGAACAGAGGAGCAATTACATGGCCAATGCTCGACACCAAGACAGAAGCAGCTCATTGTTTATCTTCCTGCTAGCAGGTGGAGAGGGCGATCCCATCAAACACCCTACGGTTCCTGGCTTCAGATGACACTGAGGGTCGCTAGGGTGGTAGTGTGCCCAAGTGCCGTTGGCTGGCTAGAGATAGGCCGGCCCCTGATTCTGCCGCGTCATGGATGTTTGCCGGCGGTGCGCGCCTGCGGACGAGGCATTCCCACAGCAACCACAACTGCGGACAAGCAGCGAAGAGGTGGTCGGTGTCTTCTTCGACGCTGGCATAGAGGGGCAGACGGGGCGTCGATGGCTCAATGGCGGTGGAGAGAGGCACAGGTGCGGCCATGCCGCAACACCTAGAAGAAGACCTTTACCTTTTTGGGCACAAACCCATCCCAATTGATGTCTGATATCGGGGGGCTGGCAACGCAGCCACACGGCGTGTTGTATAACACGGGAGTGCAGACGTCTGAAAGCAGGGGCATATCCAGTGTGGGGGCTGGAGCCCCCCTACCATGGATGAAGAGGAGAGGAAGAAAATATGGAGGAAGAAGAAGAGAAAGAGAGGAGGAAGAAGGAGCAAATCTGCCCCCCCCCCTCAAATCCTGGATCAGCCACTGTCTGAAAGAGCATTGACTTGGGATAATCGGTTAAGAATTGCACTGGAAGTTGCAGAAGTGATCTCATACTTCCATTTGATGCATCTATCACATTGTATATCACCGAGATATTAAGCCAGAGAGCATTCTTCTTGACGACAGTTTTACGACAAAGGTATCCGATTTTGGAACAGCTAGGTACATGCCAACTGATCAAACTAGAGTGGTGACGGGAATGATTGGAACACTTGGTTACTAGGATGCTAATTACTTCATATGCCATTTATTATCAAATAAAAATGATGCCTACAGTTTCTGTGTACTGCTTTTAAATTAGTAACAAAATACAAACCACATGCCTATGGGCAAATCAATCCTATCGGAATAGTTGCACATTTCTCCGAGATACTGGTAGAAGGAAAGGGTCGGAACCTCAGGTGATTTAATCCCAGAAGATTGGAGAAGTACGCCTACAAGTTGTTGATATAATCGATCCTCAGGTGATGGCTGAGGAGGAGAAATCCCAGAAGCAGTGACGGAACTGAGGGGTGAGAGGTGCTGGCAGGGGCCATGCCCCCACCCCACCCCACCCCACCACACCACACGGTGAGAATTTTCAAATGGCCGTGTACCTTGTAAAGGTCAAATAGCAGGCTATGTATCATTGCACCACTTTTTGCACCTTCTACCATCATACCAAACCAGACTTAATAAATGTACGACATTTTCTCCGGTGCTTGAAGAATTTAGGAGTCGTCCATCGGTTTAGATCAGATGGATTAAAAATAGGAGGAACCTGTTACAAGGAACTAAAATTGTGGACTGGTACCAATTATTCGTGGGCCAGGAACTGCTACAAGGAACCAGATTTTACAAGGAGAGAGGGTGGGTATTTTGGTATTTTCTCTTGTTGGTCCACGTTCTCGGCCCATATTCGATAGCCCACCCACCATCTTTGTGGTCCTTCCTGTCACAACCGTGGCAGTGTGAGGAAGGCGTACTCCAGGAAGACGTTTGCTACCAGAGAAAGCATGTATCTACATTTCGATTTACATTATGTGTATGACATGTAGGGCCCAGTGGGCAGTTTGACTCGGCAAGCATATAAGCTGCCTTCTCCTGTAATGAACTCTATGATGAAATTGAAATAGAAAAAAGTGGAAGAGGAATCCTTCCTCGTTCCACATTCTCGGCCGAATTCCGATCCTCGAGTCCAGCTCACATCGTTGGCATCACGTCGGCGGCCACGGCTGGTGACAAGTGGTATCAGATTCAGGTTATCTTCCTCGGCGCGCTTCCTTCACGGCGACGGCGGCGACGAACAATTGAGCAGCGGATTCGTGCAGGCCAGGGTTGTCCAGCAGAGTCTGGGCGTAAAATTCCGGAAGCCTTAGCGATTTCGACTGCGGTGGCGACGGAGGGAGGCCAGATTCAGCTCGGGTTGCGCAGCATCGTCTGCGTGTAAAATTCCTTGGCGATCACTAGTCTCAGGCGGCGGCGACATGTTCCTGGCGTGCGAATTGGCGAGGGTCTAATCCTGAGCTGTCTCGCCGGAATGGGAGGCGATTAGGAGTTGGAGGTTTCCTGAGATTGCTTCACAGGAAATCTGGTGGCGTGTGGAGGCGGTAGATGGAATTTCTCTTCGGCGGCGCATCCCCTACAGGTTCAGGTTCGAGTCGTTGGCCGATTATAGCATTCCGTCGATCTAGATCTGTGAAACGAGTTCGGTAGGGTGTACTTGATTTTGCTTGCACATCGCGGTAGAATCGTCCCCATAATTCCTGCTCACCTCGAATCGATTTGCGGGTAGTCGCCACGGCTCCACCAAAACCTTCTACGCAGACAAAGTTCGTGCTAGACGCTATGGCCAAGGAGGCGGAGGCTGAGAATGGGAAGTTGGATCAAATTCTCGAGAGTTTGGATTTGCTGTTTGAAAGGGTCACAGATGTGGGGCTCCAACAGCAGGCCATGAAGCAGCAATTGGAGCATACCACACATACTGTCAATGAGCATTCTGCAACACAACAACGACTGGTTCAACAGATGGCTGAAACAGGGCGTGCTGTGGCACAACTCACACTGAATCAGGTGCACTCTGATATGACCGAGGTTGATGAGAGTGACTCAAGTTCAGCCAATTCAGTGGATCTGAAGCATTTCCACAAGGAGACCAAGAACAGGAGTAAGTCCAAAGAGGGTGAATCACAGTACAACAATTTACCCAAGCATCATATCCCCAAAGTGTTCTGCCCAAAGTTTAATGGAGACAATCCTGTTATATGGAAAGATAAATGTGTGGACTATTTTTTGTTAGTGGATTTGGATCAGAAACATTGGGTGAGGATGGCTGCAGTACACTTTGATGGTCCTGCTGCTCAATGGTTGCAAATCTACAGAAGGAAAGTTAAGAATCCCACCTGGGTTCAGTTTGTCAGAGCAGTGGAGGACAAGTTTGGCAAAGATGACTATAGGAAGGCACTAACTGACCTGCTCGAGCTTAAACAGATAGGATCAGTGGAGGACTATTTCAAGGAGTTTCAGGAATTGCAGTTCCAAGTGAGTATGCATAATGATGGACATGGGGACCTGTTCTTTGCATCTCATTTTGTCAATGGGCTGCGAGAAGATATCAGATACACTGTCTAGTCACAAGTACCTGAAGATGTGGATAGGGCAGTACTGTTGGCTAAAATACAGCAAAGGATTGTGGACAGGGGCAAAACCAAATGGCAAAAGCAAGCAGAAATGGCCAAAACAGGAGGTCCTTACCACAAACCTGACAATAAAGCCATGACATCCACCAGTAATCTGTGGAGAGAAAGACAACTCAGAGATTACAGGAAAGCCAATGGTCTGTGTTTCTTTTGTGGGGAGAAATTTGACCTGGCACATATTGACAAATGTCAACAAAGAACTAAAGCACAAGTGCATGCCATAGCAATTAATGATTTGGATCAGAATCTTACTGAGGAGGTACTCAATCAACTGGCAGTAGAGGACACTTTGGCTGAGGATCTTTTACACCTATCATTAAATGCTATTTTAGGGACTGAGTCCATTGAATGCATAAAAATTAGATCACTGGTAAATGATAAGGTGATGCTTATTCTTCTGGATAGTGGCAGCTCTCATTCCTTTGTCAGCACAGATTTTGTGGCTAAGGCAGGGTTGTCACCAGTACCCACAATTGCCAGACAAGTGCACTTGCCCAATGGACAAGTACTTACATCTGATCAGATGGTGAATCAATTGGAGTGGTGCTGTCAAGGGTTCACTCTAGCCACTGATATGAGAGTATTGGAGTTAGAGGCTTATGATGCCATTTTAGGCTATGATTGGCTCAAAAGTCATAGTCCTATGACCTATAACTGGGTAGATAGAACTTTAGAGTTCAGAGATTTGGGCAGGGAAATCAAGATTCAAGGGGTCAGACTGTCAGGGGGTGAGACCTGGACAGATCCGCAAGGGGGCTACCCAAGCGGTTGTAGGTTAATGGAGGGAATCGAGAACTAAGAGCGTAGGTAGTAGTTCGCAGGAGGAACTCGGAATACGGCGAGGATGGCTAAGGACACGAGGGTTTAGACTGGTTCAGGCCTCCGGAGAGTAAAACCCTACGTCCAGTATGTGGTGGAATTATGCGTGAATGGGGGAGTCCCCTCGAATGGAGCTCTAGGCCACCTTATATGGTCAACGGGCTAGGGCTTCCATTCGAGGTCGGTGGACCCTCATCGGGGTCGGTTACAAGTTAGGAAGGTTATCTTCCATGATTATAGGGTGAATCCCGCGATCTGCGGACCTACTGGCGGCGCCGAGCCGCGACCTGGGGGAGAATCTTGCGCCACAAGCCCGGCGGGTCCTCCGGGATCTGGATAAGGTCTTCTGGGGTCTTCCAAGGTCGCCGGGGTTGCGGATAAGGTCTCCGGGTCCACTTGCAGGTCGGTGGGGCTTCTATCAGGTCGGGTCCGCATGGCAGGGACCTCTGGGACCCTGGTCGGTGGGGACCCATGGGTACCCATGTCTCTCAAGCCCCCAATCGACGTGTAGGCGTAGCGGCCGAGATGAAGTCATGTCGAGGCTTGATGAAGTCATGGTACCGTCAAGGTCGCGTAGGGTGCACGGGGATCTAGAAAAGAAAACCATCTGAGCGCACACGAAGCCAAACATTAAGCTCTTGGAACGCAGGTCCAGGAGTTTAAAGTGAAGGCAAGACGCTGTCATGTTGAAGAACCGCCGACCTGACCGGAGTCAGATAAGATCGTCATGCCGTCGAAGAAGGTCCTTGTTCTGACCAAAGGGAGGTCGAGCAAAGACATAGTGGGAGCTTGCTGTCGGTAGGTCGATGCGACGTAGAGGGGGAGGACGTCACAAGACGCACTTGTGGAGTAGCCCCCGAGCAGTAAGGCGACCTGCAGGTTGGGTTGATGCTCAAAGAACAAACCGAGAACCTACGGCCTTCTGCTTGTGCTTTTAAGATGCTCTTCCCACTGAATAAGACAAGCCATGCAGAATCCCTGTGAGGCAGTGTCAGGCGCCAGGGGTCTTGTCGCACAGCGTCCCACGGGCGTACTGTACGAACACGGGACCTACCCTAAGCGGAGATGCAGCCACTGCCACTATGAGACAAAAGCTGAAGAGTTGTCATCAGGCGTGAGGCAGACGTGTCAGCAGCCCCAGAAACGGACAAAGACCTCGCGCTCCACGTGGTAACAGTGTTGCGGATAAGGACGCCGTGTCAGCTGAAGTGCGGGCGGTAACCAAAGCCAAGCTCCACTGCTATAAATAGGAGGCCTCATTGCTTACTTCTTGGACCAAGTTTGAGTACCTTGGCGAAGCAGCTTGATAATTATGCGGTGCCCTGGTCTTGTGTGCGTCCACCCGAGCGTATTGCTAGAGAGTCATCCCTTGGAGCTAGAAGAATGCTTGCGAAGTTGGGAGAACTCCACCAACCTCTGCGCACGCCCCCAGTGAGGAATCCAGGTGCAGCATGGGGCAATACATGCCTTGACAGGCCTTGTGAGCGGAGGCCTAATGTGGTGTTGGAAACCATCATGCTGCGCCGGGAGAGGTCCGAGGTGAAGCTGGTCCCATTTGGGATCTTGTGAGAGCACCCTAGCAAAAGATGGGACTCCACAGGAAACCTTCTGGGGCTAGAGTAGAGGTGGCTGTGTGGCAGCCGCGACCTCGGCGGCGGTGGAGGTCTCCAAGTAGGTCCTGAAGCTAGAAGAAAGCTTGCGACGCGTTTCATCAGTCTAGGTTGCGCTGTAGGCACCATGTAAGGTAGATCAGGACCTTTAATATGTTTGCATCTTGTAATTGGCCTTGGGCCAAACTCTGTTGTAGCTTACGAAGCTTTTATACACATGCTTGCATGGCAACTGATGTGTCTTGACCATTGTGAAGAGGCGCCCGGGCAGCAATGGCGTGGCCAAGGTCCCGGCGGGGCTGTGTTAGCATGCCGACCTTCAGAAGGTCATAGTAATTGACAAGAAAACCCATGTCGACCTGGGTCAACACGGCCGTTGTGCGGTGGCACAATGCAGGGTGTCAGTCCTGAACTCTGTAGGTCGTAGTCGACCTAGAAGGCAACGGGGCCTCAGCTAAGAGCTGTGATTAGGACCAAGAGGTCGTCAACGGGCGGTAGAGCCTTTAAGCATGGGGCCGTTGATAGAATTTCGCCGCTATAGGTCGGGGCGACCTAGAAGGCATGTAGGCAGCTGGGCTTGGGAGACGTGGTATAGACCCGCCGTGGGGAGGCCGAGGCGACCTAGGAGGCTGCCGGTTCCTTGTCGACCTTGGATGGGCGATAGAGTTGGCCCATACGTCGTCTGTGGGTCTTGAAGACCTTGAATGTGACATTGGTGATATTCATGTGTGGGGGCTTGAATGTGGGGCATAACGGGTCTACGTCGACCGGAGCACTGACTAGAGGCCGGCGGACGCAGATTCCCGTACGGAACTAGCCGTTACAGCCATTTTCCCATTAGGCCGAAAGGCCGTTGGGCGGTAGATCCGCAGGAGGCGCCAAGCCGTTGGGTCGTCGTGATTGTCACCAAAGAGACGTTGGGTGTGGCCGCCCGTTGCGCCGCTGGGGCCCAACTATATAAGGTTGGTCCATGGGCTGGGGACCTTTACTTGCTCTCATTTCTACTCCGCACTAGGGTTCCGCCGCCGCTCCATTGCTCAGAGAGAACAGCAGCGCCGCCGTGCTTAGGTCCGCCGCGCACCGCGACCTCGCATGCGAACCAAGACCCTTGTAGTGTTTAGATCCAAATCCATCAGCCTCGAGGAAGAGAAGATGGAGCCGACACCGATTCCGCCACCGCAGACCGTCTGGGAGCCGTCCGTGGTGACGGAGGAGCAGATCCAGGCCTTGGCGACCGGCGGGTTGCTGAGGCCCAAGACGGAGGTCGGCTGGAGGCCGGCGGCGGGCGAGGAGTTCCCGACGAAGGGGACCGGCGAGACCGTCATCTTCCTCGCGCATATCGAGCGCAGATTCGGGGTCCCGGCTGGTGACTTCTTCCGCGGCCTCCTCTTCTTCTACAGGATCGAGCCGGTGCACCTCGTCCCCAACGCCATCACCATCATCTCCTCCTTCATCCACCTCTGCGAGGCCTATCTCGGTATAGCGCCGCACATCCATCTGTGGCGCCACTTCTTCGAGCTCAAGAAGACAGGCAAGTCCGAGGTCGTGGGGAACGTCGGCTTCATGCTACACCAGTACATGAAGCCGGAGTACATCAACCTCGTGCTCCCGGACAACACCACCAGCTGGAAGCAGGGGTGGTTCTACCTCGACAATCCCGCGCCAGCACTTCCTGACAGGACGGGGCGAGCTCCCATCCCATTCACGGAGTGGACCAACCAGCTCACGTCTCGGAAAACTGAGGAGCTGCGCCCTCTGTTGGACGACCTGGAGAGGTTGAAGGCGGAGGGGCTGACCGGCGGCGCGGTGGCTATCAGCTTCAGCCGCCGGCTGATTCAGCCCAACCAGGACCGGGTCCACCCGGCCTACGAGTACTGGGGCCAGTCCGACCCCACTCGGGTCGTCAAGCGCAAGGTCTCCAAAGGGGAGATGGCGGCGCGAGTGAAGAACATCTTCGGCGGGCGCATCCGCAATCGGGAGTGCCCCAAGGCGCTTGGTGTGTATCGTCCTTCTGATGCGGTGAGTTTTCGACCTCAGTTCCCTTCTGTTTTAGAGCTTGAGCCCTTGTGATGCAGGTCTGTTCATCCTTCCTGTTTTTGTTTCAGCACCGTGAGGGCATCTACTGGTGCCCCGCGCCATTGCGCAACGAGGAGGAGCGCAGTTACAAGGTCCGTGCTGCGGCGGACGCGCAAGCGATCCCGCAGCAGTGCATCGAGGAGTATATCTCCGATTCTTCAGTGGGGAGTGATGATGATGCTCCCGCCGTGAGGAGGGCGCCGCCCAAGGTCGTCACGTCGGCGTCGCGGCGCACACGGCAGAAGGCGGGCAAAATGTCCGCCTCTCGGGCTGCGGCCACGATCGTCGCCACCCAGACGGCGGAGGCCAAGAAGAAGAAGAGGAAGAGGACCGGGCCTGCTGTGTCGGCGGACACGGCGACGGTCAGCTCCGGCGTTGAGACCATCAACATCGAGGACGAGGAGGATGACGCCAAGTCGCTGAGCGCGGTGACAGTCCCAACCGCTGGGACGCCCCGCAGAGCGGCGTCAACGGAAGAGGGGGCGACGGAGACGCCCCGCAGGGCTGCCACGACGGAGGAACGCCCCAAGTCGGGCGCTAATACATTGGGCGACACGGGGTCGCAGAAGAGGGTGAGGAAGGCCCCTCCTAAGCCCTGCAAGCCCGGGTTGAGGTCGGCGACCAAGTAAGTCACGAGACCTATATCGATTCTCGTTATGTACATCAAATTCTCTGCTGCTTCTGATCAGTTAAGGCCACTGCTTGTTCACAGGGCGACTCCGGCCACGTCGGAAAGCGCCAAGAATGCCTCAGGCCAAGAGGCGTTCGGGCGTAAGGGGAAAGAGGTGCCGGTGGAGCAGTCGCCGGCGGTCTCGACGGCTGATGTCACGAGCTCGGCCACCGGGGCCGGGGCAGCGGCGACATCTGCGGCGGAGAAGGACGGGGCCAGCACTGCTCCGCTGTTGACACATCTTATCCTATATATTTATAAGTCAACTAAATATGAGAAAAGGGCATAAATGTTAATATCAACTTAGAATAGGGTGCCACTAACAGTTTTTCTGGAGATTTGGTAAATTATATAAATCCAGGAACCATTCGGGAAAAGTGCTAAAAGAATCAAATCTAGAAGACTCCAGAAGGCTCCGGAACTCAACGAGACTTCGCACCCAAGAAAGAAGCATTTAGAAGAAGCGACGGACCACCTGGCCGAAGTGGGCCCCGAGGGGGGCCCACCCCAGCCCGATCGGCCTGGTGGTGGGGCCGGTCGGCCTCCCCCGGGCGCCACCTCAGCCCTACTTCCAGAAGGTTCTTCCACCGCCTATGAGGATCAATCTAAACCACTCGTTAGGTCGGTTTGATCAAACGGCGCACGTCTACCCCTCAGGGCTATATAAGCAGCCCCCCTGCCCCCTGGCAGAGGCATCTGGAAACCTGAGTTTGCATACACCAGATCAAGTCATCAAGTCAGAGATACTACGCCCTAGAAACACCATATAGCAGAGTAGCTAGCTAGTCTAGATCTAGGAGGAGGCAAGGCATCTACTTGGCTCCTGATCGTCTAGAGGCTGATCGAGATACTAATCTAGCTTCGCTCTTGTAAGTTCTTATCTAGTTCCTTACATTTGTTATACAGACATATGTTCTTATCAATGATTATATTCGACATTATATGCTTTGGTGTTTATTATGATTACATGTTTAGCATAGTTGATTTGCCTTTATATTCATGTATGGAGTCGTATAGCCCTCACCTAGATCATTTGTTAACATGGGTGAACGGTAAAGACAGTGTAAGCGTGGTGCTTATATTGTATTTATCTGCGATTGCACCCTATATGCCGGGTCGTGTGGTAGATCGTGGTGGTGACAGCACTATTGAGTCCTTCGCAGTCCACCCCCCGTGTATAGGACTAGTGGAGCCTTATACTGTTTGGGTTGCTTCAAATTTCGGCCTTGATCCTCCTGGATAGTCTCCCCATGCATTGATATAATAGTTCTTCTTCCATGATTGTTAAATGTTTGCACTAATCATAGTTTGCACTGACATATAGTTTAGAGTTACCGAGGAGTATCCTCTCTAACTAGACTTTGCTATGTTTCTCTTGCTATAATGACACTTTCTAGCTGCTCATGATGTTATGACTTGAACAATGCTATCAATATCTTTATCTTTATGTGACTTACCCCTGTTTATAGCAATTGATATATTTTGGCCACTCTACATTATAAAACTGAGAGATGAGCATGTATTAGCTATTATGGATTAGAAAGACTTCTTTCCCTGTGGTAGAATATAAATACGATACCTGGTTTTACTCCTGGTTAAAATGCTACAATGGTATATTCATATCTGTGCGCTTGCGGATTCCCAGTTTATATATATCTTCTTTTCTAGAGATCCAAGGCATATGTAAGAGTACTATATCCATGCATTTTCTGGCACACCAGTCAGGGCTGACAACCTATATCGAGTTGTGCTATGAATCATGTCGGAGTTCACCTTTTAGTTTAATCTGAAAGCAACATCTGATATACACTTAGCATCATGTTAAGATATACCTTTGCATTTCTGGTGCCGTCGATAGAGATGGATCTTATATCCGTTTCTAGTCGATGACGTTAGCAATGTCAACAAGAATTTTTGGTGCCGTTGCCAGGGAAAGAAAGTCTATAGCCTAGATGAAAAAGTTTCAGTAATAGCATGCATGCATCTCTCACACATAATGTATCGAGAACCCAAATTATCATTGCTTAAACAGGCTTACCCTTGTTCTTTCCATTTTTGTCTATCTTATTTCAGGGTAATGTATGAATAAGAATCTTCTAGAAGACTTCGTTTCAGATCCAGAGAAAATCTTAAGGAAGGCAAGGTCAAAGCTCAGGTCTCCTGATTCTCGGCCCACGACTTCTGCCTTGGGAGATTCAACATTTGTAGTAATGGCAAACAAGTCCCTACGCGAATACTCCGCACCGACCCCGGACAACATTCGTACTGGTCCGACAGTCGCTGTAGGAAATGCTGCTTTTGAGCTCAAGCCTGCACTGATCAACATGGTACAAGCTAGCCAATTTTGTGGAAAAGCTCATGAAGATGCCAACAAACACCTTCAACATTTCTTCGAGATATGTAGCACCTTCACGATCAAAGATGTGGCAAGTGATGCAGTCCTACTTCGTTTATTCCCATTCTCATTATTGGGGCGAGCGAAGCAATGGTTTTACTCCAACAAAGACAAATTTACAACATGGACATTGTGTTCTACTGCCTTTCTGGCAAAGTTCTTTCCTATAGGCAAAACCAATGCCTTACGGGGGAAAATTTCGAGTTTCCAGCAGCAACACGAGGAATCTGTTCCTGAAGCATGGGAGCGCTTTCAAGACTACATTTCAGAATGCCCACATCATGGAATGGAAAACTTGTTGCTCTTGCAGACCTTCTACCACGGGCTCTCTACCAACACCCGTGAAACGATGGATGCTGCAGTTGGAGGTGCTTTCCTGTCCCTTACACTTACTCAAGCTACTAACCTTGTGGAAAAGATGGCGTCTAATCAAGCTTGGAACGAGGAACGTCAACCCCGCAAGAAAGAAAGAGGAATGCACCAGCTCAAGGAGGTAGACATGCTGTCTGCCAAAATGGATTTACTGATGAAGAGGCTTGAAGACAAAGCCCCTGAGAAGAAGGAAGTCATGCAACTCTTCAAATCCCGCATGACCTGTGAAGAGTGTGGAAACACTGGACACTCAGGGAGTCAATGCCCTCAGCTGGAGGAGGACGTGAACTACATCAACAATAACAACCAATATCGTCCCCAGCAGAATCAAGGATGGACTCAGCAGAGGACCAACTACCCAGGTAACTATTCAGGTAATTATCAAGGTAATAATTCTTCCAATAATTTCTCACCTTTAAGAGACTTAGTCTAAAACCAGGGTAGAATTATGGATAATCTGTCCAAGAAGTTAGCTTCCAATGATAAAATGCTAGAAACTATTAGTAATAAAATGGAAAGCTTTTCTTCTGCCATCAAGAACCAACATAGCTTTAATAAAATGCTAGAATCTCAGATTTCTCAGCTGGCATCATCTGTTCCCACGGCTAACCCAGGTAAGATTCCGGGCCAGCTGGAAGAATTAGAATCTGCAAATCTTGTCGATATCTATTATGCAGATCTGTGTTCGAGTAAGACGGAAGAAGGCCCAAGATGGACTGACTAGGGCATGCCTGCCAAAAGAGGAGATCCAGGAAGGCCCATCATCACCATCACTATTGGAGCCTACACCTTCAAGAATGCACTTTGTGACTTTGGGTCTAGCGTCAACATAATGCCTAAGGTAATATATAAGAAAATCAAGGGTTCACCTTTATTGTATACAACCATGTGCTTGCAGCTTGCAGACCTGTCACTATGCTACCCCGAGGGCATCCTAGACGACGTATGTCTGGGGGTAGGATGCTCCTACGTGGCTGCCGACTTCGTTGTTGTCGAGACTGGGGGAAGTGAGAACGCTCCAATCATTTTGGGACGTCCTTTCCTTGCCACAGCCAAAGCCATCATCTACGCCGACGCCGCTAAGATCGTCTTCACCATCAATGGGAGAAAGGGGAGATTCAATTTCAAGAACAAGATCCTAAAAGCTCCTGCACACCCCCGATAACCTTACCCCCAAGAACACGAGCCAGTTGTCGAGAAGAAGAGAAGAGATAGAAGGAGGAATAAGAAGAACAATCGACCTCAACCGCATGTGGAGGAAGTTTGGATAATCAACACGATTCAATCAGAGAATGAGAACCTGTTCCCTTCACCATTACTGCCAAAGCTTGAAGACCCTGGAGTTCCATCAATCCACTGCTCCATCAATCAATGGAACTTTCAGCGAGTTGTCTGCAACACGGGATCGGGCACCAACCTAATGTCTAAGGTAACCTACGAATTAATATATGGTGACCTGCCTTTGTATTCCACATATATAATATTGCAGATGGCGGATCAATCACAACGGTTCCCGGAAGGAATTGCACGAGATGTACCTGTCAAGATAAAGGACCACTATGTCCTGACTGACTTTTTAGTCATAGACATGGGAGATGAGCAAGATCCTCCCATCGTGCTTGGAAGACCGTTCCTGAACACAACTAGAGCAATCATCTACATCAGGACTGGCGAGATCCACTTCCAGTTCAGAACTGAAAAGGTATGCTTCTACTTCAATACTTATACTGATCCTCAGCAGCCCAAGAAGAACAAGACGCGGAGACGCCTTCAGAAATTACAACGCAAGCTGAACACAAAGTTGACGGATGTCAAGAACATTGAAGAAGAGATCAAGGAGAAGTCCGCTCAGCTTCTACCAGCCCAGTATTCTGAACCTGTTACTCCAGAAAGGTCTCCACCGAAGAAACAAGTTTGGAGGAAGAAAGATCAAAGTACACCTTCGGAAGACCAATCACTACCCGCGTTATCAATTGATCAATCAATGGCCACTACATCTACGCCATGGGAGTAAGTACTCTAAACTCTCGCCGAGAGGTAACTCGGTATTTATCTTTATATTCTGCACTGCATATTTAGATTAGCATGTTTATTTCCCTATACCTGCATTGAAAAAAAAATCATAAAAATATTTTCTGCTTTTGCATTCTTTAAGGCCCCATGTACTCCGTACCGTGGCGGCATAAAAATAAATAAATAAATAAATAAATTGCATTCACATGTTTTTGTTTTAGCATCCCCTTTGCATATAAAAATTCACAAAAATACGTGGGCACATGAAGGTCCACACATTTCAGAAAAACCCAAAAAGAAGTGGGCACATGATGGCTCACAGCATAATCCTAGAATTTGTTCCTTCGGGTATGTGCGAGACTAATATTTACAGGGAGAATTTAATAAGGACCTGAAGGCAAACAAGTTCCAAGGATGAATCAAGAATCACTTCAAGATCCAGCTTGGGGGAGAGCTCCCCCAGTTATCACGATAAGTATCACTATCCTAGGTGTTTAATATTAGCTAGTTATTTGAGTATTAGTTAAAAGTCTTAGTTTGAATAAAATGCTAGAGTCTGCTAGTTGGCTTTTCTCTTTAATAATGATCTTGATGATATATGCTTGGAGATGATGAATAGTTGCTCCGCCGTAATTCCTTTTAAAAGTGCTTAGTTTTCAGACCTAGATTCTCCTGAAGCTTAAATGCTTAATTTGCTCTAAACCCAAAACCTGTGCAAGTACATACTTAATCTGAGTCTAGGCCTTGAAAGATGATTCATGAAAAGTTGAGTTGCTATTGATCATTTTCCTAGAGAAGCTTGATTCCTGGATTTATCTTAAAAATCATGAAATTTTATATGATGAGTTTCTGTGTCTATGATCCTTAAGAGCTTGTCATACACATCAAGATCATTCAATTCCACCATTTATGCTACTTCTGACATGGAAGTACGCATTTTCCATCAAGCCATACAGCTCATGCAACTCTAGGATATATCTCTCTCAATGTTAAAAAGGATTCTGGGGCTACATTCGAAAAAAGAGAGAGGAAAAGTGAGAAGAGAGAGGGAGAGAAAAGGACAAGTGTCATACTAGGCGAGAAGGGCGTACCTCCCTAAAATAAATTTAGAGATGAATAATGGACACGTGTCCGAGGGCGAGTAGAGCCCACATCTCTAAGGAGAGAGAAAAATGGACAAAAGTCCGGGGCGAGTAGAGCCCACCTCTCCAAGAATGGAAAGCCCAGATCTTAAAAATCTTAGAAAGAGAGATATAGTCCAAGAGCTAGGCTAAAAGGCTTACCACCTTTCACCCTCATCCATCCAACACTATCATCCATACAAATCTTGCCAAGTGTGACTCCATGCTTGAGAAGGTCATACACAGGATCTCTGAGTTTTATCTGAAAAATGTGCAAAACCCCAGGATGATAGCTGATCAAAGAATTTGAGATATACTGCTTGACTTGATTGTTTTGTCTTTTATTTGCTCAAGATTTATGAAAAGGCTGAAGGTAAGAGAGAGCAATCTTGTTGAGGAGAATTGGTTTTTGAAAACCATAGTACTTTTGAGGTGTGAAAGCGTTGTAGCAACTCCTGATCCTACTAAAGCATATCTTTGCTAGGGACTAGCAAAGGGTAAGCTTGGGGGAGTTTGTTGACACATCTTATCCTATATATTTATAAGTCAACTAAACATGAGAAAAGGGCATAAATGTTAATATCAACTTAGAATAGGGTGCCACTAACAGTTTTTCTGGAGATTTGGTAAATTATATAAATCCAGGAACTATTCGGGAAAAGTGCTAAAAGAATCAAATCTAGAAGACTCCAGAAGGCTCCGGAACTCAACGAGACTTCGCACCCAAGAAAGAAGCATCTAGAAGAAGCGACGGACCACCTGGCCGAAGTGGGCCCCGAGGGGGGCCCACCCCAGCCCGATCGGCCTGGTGGTGGGGCCGGTCGGCCTCCCCCGGGCGCCACCTCAGCCCTACTTCCAGAAGGTTCTTCCACCGTCTATGAGGATCAATCTAAACCACTCGTTAGGTCGGTTTGATCAAACGGCGCACGTCTACCCCTCAGGGCTATATAAGCAGCCCCCCTACCCCCTGGCAGAGGCATCTGGAAACCTGAGTTTGCATACACCAGATCAAGTCATCAAGTTAGAGATACTACGCCCTAGAAACACCATATAGCAGAGTAGCTAGCAAGTCTAGATCTAGGAGGAGGCAAGGCATCTACTTGGCTCCTGATCGTCTAGAGGCTGATCGAGATACTGATCTAGCTTCGCTCTTGTAAGTTCTTATCTAGTTCCTTACATTTGTTATACAGACATATGTTCTTATCAATGATTATATTCGACATTATATGCTTTGGTGTTTATTATGATTACATGTTTAGCATAGTTGATTTGCCTTTATATTCATGTATGGAGTCGTATAGCCCTCACCTAGATCATTTGTTAACATGGGTGAACGGTAAAGACAGTGTAAGCGTGGTGCTTATATTGTATTTATCTGCGATTGCACCCTATATGCCGGGTCGTGTGGTAGATCGTGGTGGTGACAGCACTATTGAGTCCTTCGCAGTCCACCCCCCGTGTATAGGACTAGTGGAGCCTTATACTGTTTGGGTTGTTTCAAGTTTCGGCGTTGATCCTCCTGGATAGTCTCCCCATGCATTGATATAATAGTTCTTCTTCCATGATTGTTAAATGTTTGCACTAATCATAGTTTGCACTGACATATAGTTTAGAGTTACCGAGGAGTATCCTCTCTAAATAGACTTTGCTATGTTTCTCTTGCTATAATGACACTTTCTAGCTGCTCATGATGTTATGACTTGAACAATGCTATCAATATCTTTATCTTTATGTGACTTACCCCTGTTTATAGCAATTGATATATTTTGGTCACTCTACATTATAAAACTGAGAGATGAGCATGTATTAGCTATTATGGATTAGAAAGACTTCTTTCCCTGTGGTAGAATATAAATACGATACCTGGTTTTACTCCTGGTTAAAATGCTACAATGGTATATTCATATCTGTGCGCTTGCGGATTCTCAGTTTATATATATCTTCTTTTCTAGAGATCCAAGGCATATGTAAGAGTACCATATCCATGCGTTTTCTGGCACACTAGTCAGGGCTGACAACCTATATCGAGTTGTGCTATGAATCGTGTCGGAGTTCACCTTTTAGTTTAATCGGAAAGCAACATCTGATATACACTGAGCATCATGTTAAGATATACCTTTGCATTTCTGGTGTCGTCGATAGAGATGGATCTTATATCCGTTTCTAGTCGATGACGTTAGCAATGTCAACATCCGCCCGTGGGGGGTGAGCAGGACAACCTCTGTATGGCGGACCCGCAGCCGACGCTGGACCCGCAGACCGCGGAGGCGGGCGGTGCCAACGTCGAGGATGACGAACATCGGTGCCTGTACGTCGGGACCCCTTGGGAGGACGATGTCATCGCCGACCGCCGCGACGTCGACGACTTTAAGGAGGCGTCGCGCACAATCGCACGGACACTCGCGGTAAGGACTTGTGCCTTGATACTTCAATCCTTGTCGTTGACCTCGAGCGTCTTGTGAGGTCTCAAATCGAAATCTATTTTTTTGTTGCAGTCGCTTGCCGCGCGAGCTCAGGCTCGGGCGGGCCTGGTGAGGGAGGTGGCCAATGCCCATGCGGAGGCTGCCACGGCCCGAGAGGCCACTTTGCAGGCCAAGGTCGAGGCCGCGCAGGAGATCCAGCGCGTGAAGGAGGCCATGGCTCGCCAGGCGGAGAAGGAGGTGGTCTCCTTGAAGAAGAAGCTGGAGGTCGCTGAACGGAAGGTGAAGGATGCGGCTGACGACCTCCAAGCCGTAGTAGAGGGTAAGTTTGCTAGGTCGCCAAAGATTGTCTCTATGTGTCCATTGGGTCTTTTTCTGACTTCCCGACCTTGAATGAGTTCAGGCGCCAAGGAGGCCGAGGACGCCCTGAAGAAGGAGCTTGCAGAAACCAAGGATCAAGTAAAGATCCTTAAGGAGAGGACCGCGGAGATCCAGCAAGGTCAGTAGTTCTTTTGCCGCAGCGGTGTGTTTTGACTTGCCGCCGTTAATCCGGTGAAATAAGAGGTCTCTCCCAATTGGTAATGCATGTCTGGGGAAGAAGCTCGCCGACCTCAAGGAGCCCGCACAGTACATGATGGACCTCTACATCCCCCAAGAGGAAGGGGCGGAGCCAAAGGGGCTGGTCGACCGGCTGGATGAAGCCGAGAGCCGGATCAAGGACCTGCTGTTGGACACCGCCAAGCTTGCGGTGGCTGCGGCATTGTCGACGGTGAAGTACCACAAGCCGTCGTTCAACTTGCAGAAGGTCGCGGAGGACGTCGACCTATCTGGCTTGGTGAGGCGCGAGGACATCGTGGCTGCCGCAGAGGAGGTCGTCAACAAGTTCGACTTCTGAAAGTGAAAGGTCGAGCTGTATCATTTTGTAGATGTAAGTTAGGCTGGGGCCTAGCAATGTAAACAAACTTTTGCCGTAATAAAGCTTTTGCAAACTATATAGAATGTGCGCATCACTTGATTAGCAAGAACAATCATTATGTAAGCTCGAAAATAACTAGATCGCGAGGTGCGCCCTCCGCTAACCCAACTCAGTGGAGGAACGGCTTACCGACTGTGCAGCTCAGCGTGCAGGCTTAGGCACAACCGGTGCGTGGAGGGGGGTCGTGGACCCTAGGTCTCGCAACCTAGCAACTTAGGAACGTTCATAAAGAAAGTAACAGCCAAACATGTGAGGGATGCGCATAAGCATAAGACATGTGAAAACCCCTTCAGGTCGTGAGACCCTTAGGTTGGCAAATCCAATCCCCCGAGCGCTTCGGGGCCTAACCTAGACCAAGCCCCCGAGCATTTCGAGGGGGAAGGGTAAAAACAACAGAAAGTAAAAGGGAGACCCAAAATGCAGGTCGACAGAGGGGCTGCCAAAAGGAATCTCTTTCTTTATTAAATGGAAATTACAAAAGGAGAGTACATAGCTTTTATTTTGGTACACATCTTCTAAGGATAGAAGCGACGCAGGTGCTCGATGTTCCAGACGTTCGGGACGCCTTGACCGTCGGCCCACTAGAGGCGATAGGTCGCTGGACCGACGACCTCCATTACGATGAAGGGGCCTTCCCAAGGCGCGGAGAGCTTGTGCATACCCTTGGTGTCCTGGATGCATCGTAAGACGAGGTCGCCCACGTTGAAGGATCGTTCACGCACGTTGCGGTCGTGGTAATGACGTAGCTGCTGCTCGTGGCGAGTGTGCCGCATCAGCGTGGCCACACGGTGTTCCTCAATGCTGTCGAGGTCGACCTTGCGCGTCTCCTCGGCTGTCCCTTCTTCGTAGTGTTGGATACGTGGGGCGCCAAAGGCTAGGTCGGTAGGGAGGACGGCCTCCGACCCGTACACCAGGAAGAATGGTGAATAACCTGTGGCGGAACTGACCTGGGTTCAGAGACCCCAGATCACGTGCGGTAGCTCTGCTAGCCACCTGGTGGCGTATTGGGAGGCGTCGTCGAAGATGCGGTCCTTGATGCCTTGGAGCACCATGCCGTTTGTGTGCTCGACCTGGCCGTTGCAACGCGGATGCGCCACCGAGGCGTAGTAGACGTCGATGAGGCTGTCTTGGCAAAAGTCCCAGAAATCGGATCTTGTGATGGCCGAACCTAGGTCGGTGACGATCCTATTGGGGACCCCGAAGCGGTGAGTGATATCTTCGATGAACTTGGCCGCCTCCTTCGACGTGACGGTGGCAATAGGTCGGACCTCAATCCATTTGGTGAACTTGTCCACCACCACCAGGATGTGCCTGTAGCCGCCAGGGGCCATTCTGAAAGGTCCCACTGAGTCTAGGCCCCAGATGGCGAAGGGCCAGGACGTAGGGATTGTCCTCAGAGCTTGTGCCGGCACGCGCTGCTGCATGGCGAAGAACTGGCACCCTTTGCATCGCCGGACCAGGTCTTGAGCGTCGGACAGGGCAGTGGGCCAGTAGAAGCCTGACCTGAAGGCTTTTCCCACCAGGTTGGTGGAGGGTGCGTGATTGCCGCACTCTCCGCCGTGAATCTCCTGCAGGAGCTGGAGGCCTTCAGATCTAAGGATGCATCTCATCAGAACACCATTGGAGGCGGACCTCCGATAGAGCTCCGTGCCGATGACGACGTAATTGGCGCTGCGCCTGATGATTTTCTCGCGTTCGACCTTGTCTTCAGGGACTCGCTGCTCCAGGATATAAGCTATGAAGTTGAGGTGCCAGTCATCTTCGGATTCTGCCATAAGGACGTTGCAGACGCCTGGAGTAGGTACGTTGCCAGGCGACGTATCTGGGTCGCTGAGGAGCCTGATCGACGGTTTGCGCAGATCTTGGACGAACACGCCGGCTGGGACCAGTGCACGTTTGGACCCCAGCTTGGAAAGGACGTCAGCTGCTACATTGTTGTCGCGTCAGACGTGGTGGAATTCTAGGCCCTCGAAGTGGGCTTCGAGCTTCCGTACCTCGGCGCAGTGGGCATTCATGGAGTCCTTCTTGATGTCGCACGCCTTGTTGACCTGGTCGATGACAACCTTGGAGTCGCCGTAGGCAATGAGCCACTTGATTCCCAGGGAGACAGCGATGCGCAGTCCGTGGATCAAGGCCTCGTACTCGGCGCCATTGTTGGACGCCTTGTAGTGGATCTGTAGGATGTACTTCAGGTGATCACCCTGAGGGGAGATGAAGAGTACACCCACACCCGCTCCTTCGAGGTTCAGGGAACCATCGAAGTACATCTTCCAATGCTCCAGCATCTCCGTCGGTGGGGGTTGCTGGGTCTCGGTCCATTCAGAGACGAAATCTGCGAGGATCTGGGACTTGATGGCCTGTCGTGGACAGAACTCGAGCTCGAACTCGCCCAGCTCGACCGACCACTTGACGATGCGTCCTGTGGTGTCGCGGCTACGTAGGATTTCTCTCAAGGGGAAGCTTGACACGACCTTGATCTTGTGTGACTGGAAGTAGTGCCGGAGCTTGCGCGAGGTGACAAGGAGGGCGTACAACATCTTCTGAGGTTGCGAATACCTGATTTTGCTATCGGAGAGGACCTCGCTGACGTAGTAGACAGGTCGCTGGACGGGGTAGGGTTGACCTTCTTCAGGTTGTTCCGCCACCAGGACCGCACTGACCACTTGGGTGGACGCAGAGATGTAGAGTAGCAAGGTTTCTTTTGGCGCCGGGGGCACCATGACCAGAGGCGTCGTGAGGAAGGTCTTCAACTCTTCGAGCGCCTAATCTGCCTCGTCTGTCCAGACAAACTTGTCTGACTTTTTCAGCAGCTTGAAGAAGGGCAGGCCTTTCTCCCCAAGCTTGCTGATGAAGCGGCCTAGAGCGGCCATCATGCTGGTGAGCTTCATGACGTCTTTCTTCCTGGTAGGTCTCTTCATCCTGCGGATGGCGTCGACCTTAGTGGGGTTCGCCTCGATGCCGCGGTGGCTAACCATGAAGCCCAGGAGCTTGCCGGACGGGACGCCGAAGACGCACTTCTCCGGGTTAAGCTTCCAGCGGTAGCGCCGGAGGTTGGCGAAGGTCTGGGCGAGGTCGGCGATGAGGTTGTCTTCCACCGTGGTCTTGACAACTACGTCGTCGACGTATGCTTCAACATTGTCACCGATCTGGGACTCCAAGCACTTCTGGATGGCCTTCTGGTAGGTCGCTCCAGCGTTCTTGAGGCCGAACGTCATGGCCGTGTAACAGTAGATGCCGTGCGGCATTATGAACGCCATTTTGTCTTGGTCAGAGACCTTCAGGGCTATCTGATGATACCCTGAGTAACAGTCGAGGAAGCATAGCAGGACGCTTCCGGCTGTGGAGTCGACGACCTGGTCGATACGAGGAAGAGGGAAGGGGTCTTTAGGGCAGTGCCTGTTGAGATCGGTGTAGTCGATACACATTCTCCATTGACCGGTTTTCTTAGGTACAAGCACTGGGTTGGCGAGCCAAACCGGATTTTTACACTCACGGATAAATCTGGCAGCTGGGAGCTTTATTATCTCTACCCTAATGACCTCCTTGCGATCCTTCGCAAAGCGACGTAGCTTCCGCTTGACAGGCTTGGCCGTCTTGCTTACATCCAAGGAGTGCTCAGCCAGCTCCCTTGGAACACCCGGCATATCCGATGGGGTCCATGCGAATATGTCGGTGCTGTCCCGGAGGAAACTGGTGAGCGCGAGTTCCTATTTCTCCCCGAGGTTGTCGCCGATGACCACCGTCTTCTCTGGGTCGGCAAGGCCGAGACAGACCTTCTTTGTCGCTGGCGTGGCATCCATGGCGGTGTCGGTGCGCTTCTGCTCTGGGATGGTGAGGTCACTCGAGGCGACCTTCGCGGCTTCGGCGATCATGACTGCCGAGGCGTCGATGCAGGCGTTCGTCGTGGCGATGTCCAGGGCCTCGTTGTCGCACTTGAACGAGACGATGAGGTCGCCGTAGACAGTGAGGATCCCGTTGGGGGCCGGCATCTTCAACACCAAGTAGGTGTAATGCGGGATAGCCATGAACCTGGCCAGCATGGGGTGACCTAGGGTGGCGTGGTATGAAGACTTGAAGTCCGCGACCTCGAAGCTGAGATACTCCGTGCGGAAGTTCTCTTCCATGCCGAAAGTCACTGGAAGAGAGACCTGACCCATGGGGTAGGCTGCCTTGCCGGGGACGATGCCGAAGAAAGGCTCGTCGCATGCTGTCATCCGCTTGAAGTCGAAGTCCATCTTCTTCAAGGTCTCGACGAAGATAATATTGAGCCCGCTTCCTCCGTTGATGAGGGTCTGAGGGAGCAGGGTGCCCTCGACTATGGGCTCAACGATGAGTGGGTAGGACCCAGGATCTGGGATGTGGACCCAGTGATCAGCCCTGGAGAACGTGATCGGCTGCTCCGACCACCGAAGGGGCTGCGACGGCTTGGTGTGGATGAGCTGAATCTCGCGCTTATCCTTGCGATAGCGCCTCCTGCTTGAGCTAGCTTTCAGGCCACCGACGATCATGTTGATCGACCTCTTGGCCTGCTGAAAGGGGCCATTGGGGTTGCCCGTCGCCGGCGGAGGAGGCAGGTCGCGCTCGTCGCGGCGGTCCTCTGGCTGCTGGTTATCACGTCACCGGTCGTCGCGGCGGTCGTCGTCGCCTCGACCACATCGGTCGTCCCAGCGGTTGTTGTTGTAGCGATGTGAAGACTATTGATCTCCGTCGCCTCTGGATCGCTTTGGGTCGTCGGGCGTACGGAACGCCCTCTTGAATTGTGAGCATTCACGGACGGTGTGGGTGGCCCCCTCGTGGAACGTGCAGGGGCTATCGAGCACCACGTTGAACTCGTCGACGTTGAACGTCGAAGGTCGACGTCCCTCCGGCACAAGCACCTCTGAAGGTCGCTTGCGCAGCTTGGAGCTTGGATCGCCAGCGGTGCCAGAGACGCCCACATCGCGCTTGGCGTCAGAGTCAAACTAATTGACCAGCGCCTCGTCGGTGTCGATGAGCTTGTTCACGACCTCCATGAGCGCCGCGACTGTGGTGGCGCCCGACTCGTGGATCTTCTCAAAGATCTTGCGATCTTTGACCCCCTTCTTGTAGATGTCGACGACCTGGTCGTCCCGGACGCCGACACAGGTGTTGCGGTTCTCGAAGAACCGGTTGGTGTAGTCGCGGAGCCGCTCGTTGGTCTTCATGGTGACCCTCCCGAGGTTGAAGGCGTTCCCAGGGTGATTATAGGTCGCCTGGAAATTGGACGTGAAGGCCTGAGATAGGTCGGCCCACGACTTGATGCTGCCCGCCGGGAGGTTGTTGAGCCAGAGCGACGGCGCGTCGCCCATCACTAGCGGGAAGTAGGCCGCCATGTGATCGAAGTTGCCGCCAGCCGCCTTGACGGTGACGTAGTAGGTCGACAACCAGATGTTGGGGTCGGAGCGGCCGTCGTACTTCTGGATGTTCGGCTTGAAGTTGTTGGGGTAGGCGACCGATCTGAGTCGAGGAGCCAACGCAGGGAAGGCGGTGATGGCCATGTCGTCGCCGCCATCCCCGACTTGGGCGCCGCCTCTGCTCTGTGCAGGGGCCACGACCTGGGATCTGGGCTGGCGATCCGGGTTCAGAACAGGGCCCTCAGGGTGGCCGTAGTCCGCCTCGTACTGAGCACGTCGAATATTCTCGACGTCGTGGCGGTCGCGCTCCTCACGCTCCATGATGCGATGGACGGCGCCTGGAGGTCCGTACTCGCGGTCGTAGTCCGCGCGACGTCGCAGCTCCCGCTCCTCACGCTCGCGATGGCGCTGATCGATGTAGCCGCGAGCGTCGCGGCCACGCCTGTTCTTGTCGAGGTTGGCGCGGAGGTCGCCGTCTTTTCCACCATTCGCCCGAGGCTGGTCGGGGTTGTGCTGGTCGACTTCCTCCTGGATGGTAGGGAGTTTGCTGTGCGCAGGTTGATTAGATAGACTGCGCAAGTGCCGGCTCGATGAGGACGCCGCAGACTTGGATGCCGCGCTCTTTTCTTCTACCAGGGCTGTAGCGACCCGAAGGTAGGCCATGGCTGCTTCAGCCTCGGGTGAGGGGTTGGCTTGCTGGAGACGTGCCATAGCGGCGCCCAGGTTGGCCTGAGGGCTATTGAACGTTGGCAGCCCTGCCTCCTCGAACTCGAGGCGCAGGTCTCGGGCGTAGGGAGGTACTGCCTGGCGCTGCTCTTTCGCCCGTCGCTGAGCACGGTTGGCATTGCCCAGGATCCGACGTGCCTCCTCGGAGTCCGTCGCGCCGACCCGCGGTGGTTCGTTTGCCGACACCACCAGGACCCGCCGCCGGATGGAGCTCTGGTCGTTGGGGGAGACGTGGATCCGGACCTTCTGGAACTCACCAACGTCTGGAGACGTGGGAGTTCGCGTGTATCTGGGAGCAGTACACTCTTGATCGATCTTCTTCCGCAGTCGGCAGCCGCGGAGGGTGTGTCGCGCGCCCTTGTGGTAGATGCACGGTACGTCGAGCGGATCGCGGCGGGCGCAGAGCTCGGACTTGAGGTCGCCAGATGACTCCTGCCGCCTAGATTGGATCTGGGAGGACTTGGCCGCCTAACGGGTGTAAGCGTTGCTGGATGGTCGCAGGCCGAAGGGGAAGGTCTTGCGGCGCGACGCGGTCTGCGTTGAGCGTTGGGCTCTTCCGCAAATTTGGAGAGTCTCCTCCATCATGTCGATGACGCGCTCCATTTCCTGAACAATGTCATAGGGTTTGGGCGGGTGGGTCTTCGACGCCAGATCGGAAACAGGGACGGCGACGGGTGCCGCCGGAATCTTCACAGCGGTCGCCGGGGAAGTCGCAGCCGCCGATATAGTTGAGGTCGCTGTGAAGGAACCGAAGCAGATCTCCACGGGGTTGGCGAGGATGTCCGCCATGCTCGCCGGGAAAACAACACCAGATCGGGCCACCATGCTGCACAGCGAGTTCCCGATCGCCCCTACCTGGCGCGCCAACTGTCAGGGGGTGAGACCTGGACAGATCCGCAAGGGGGCTACCCAAGCGGTTGTAGGTTAATGGAGGGGATCGAGAACTAAGAGCGTAGGTGGTAGTTCGCGGGAGGAACTCGGAATACGGTGAGGATGGCTAAGGACACGAGGGTTTAGACTGGTTCAGGCCTCCGGAGAGGAAAACCCTACGTCTAGTATGCGGTGGAATTATGCGTGAATGGGGGAGTCCCCTCGAATGGAGCTCTAGGCCGCCTTATATGGTCAACGGGCTAGGGCTTCCATTCGAGGTAGGTGGACCCTCATCGGGGTCGGTTACAAGTTAGGAAGGTCATCTTCCGTTATTACAGGGTGAATCCCGCGATCTGCGGACCTACTGGCGGCGTCGAGCCGCGACCTGGGGGAGAATCTTGCGCCACAAGCCCGGCGGGTCCTCCGGGATCTGGATAAGGTCTTCTGGGGTCTTCCAAGGTCGCCGGGTTTGCGGATAAGGTCTCCGGGTCCACTTGCAGGTCGGTGGGGCTTCTATCAGGTCGGGTCCACATGGCAGGGACCTCTGGGACCCTGGTCGGTGGGGACCCATGGGTACCCATGTCTCTCACAGACAAGCACCACTTGCTTTGCAAGCTATGGAGGCTGAACAGCTGTGGAAATGTGCTAAAGGCAATGATATTTGGGCATTTGCAGTAGTGGAGTGTGTTAAGGGAAAGGAAGAGCAACTAGTCCCTGAGGATGTTCAATCAGTGATAGATGAGTATGGTGACCTTTTCCAAGAACCTAAACAATTACCACCTTCCAGGGTATATGATCATGCAATCCCTTTACAGCCTGACTCTGTACCCATTAATTGTAGACCATACAAGTATTCTCCACAGCACAAAACTGAGATTGAAAGACAGGTGAAAGAACTCTTGCAGGCTGGTTTGATCTCCCACAGCACAAGCCCATTTGCATCCCCAGTATTGTTGGTACAGAAGAAGGATGGTACCTGGCGTTTTTGTGTTGACTATAGAAGATTGAATGCCATTACAATCAAAAACAAGTTTCCCATGCCCATTATTGAAGAAATTCTGGATGAATTAGCAGGGGCCAAGTACTTCACTAAGCTAGATATGAGGTCAGGGTACCATCAGGTGAGAGTTAAGGAAGGGGATGAGTTCAAGACAACTTTTAAAACACATCATGGCCACTATGAATTCAAAGTCATGCGATTTGGGCTGACTAATGCCCCATCCACTTTTCAATGCCTGATGAATGAGTTATTGCAGCCCTTTCTAAGAAAGTTTGTGATGGTTTTCTTGGATGACATACTCATTTACAGCCCTACTCTAGCTGAGCACACAAAGCATATTCAGCAAGTGTTGGAAGTGTTGAGGCAAAACAAAATTTACCTCAAGTTCAGCAAATGCTCTTTTGCACAAAAAAGTATGGAATATTTGGGGCATATCATATCAGTGGATGGAGTGGCCACTGATCCAACTAAGACCACAGCCATGCTTCAGTGGCCAAGACCAGCTACTGTCACTGAGCTCAGAGGTTTCCTTGGTCTCACTGGCTACTATAGGAAGTTTGTGAAAGGTTATGGCATCTTGGCTAAACCATTGACTCAACTGTTGAGAAAGAAGGCTTTTGAGTGGTCTCCAACAGCTGATAAAGCTTTTCATACTCTCAAATCAGCTATGATGAGTACACCTGTTTTGGCACTACCAAATTTCAATGAAGTCTTCACTATAGAAACTGATGCATGTGCAGATGGCATTGGAGCTGTGCTTATGCAAAAAGGGCAACCAGTGGCTTTCTTGAGTAAGGCTTTGGGGGAAAACACAAACATCTGTCTATATATGAAAAAGAGTTCCTGGCTTTGCTAATGGCAGTTGACAAGTGGAGCCAATACATTCAGCATCAAGAGTTCATTATAAAAACAGATCATCAATCTTTGACATACCTGAATGAACAGAATTTGCATTCTGATATGCAGAGGAAGGCAATGTCCAGATTGATGGGTCTTAAATTTAAAATCTTGTATAACAAGGGCAAAGATAATTTAGCAGCAGATGCATTGTCAAGAGTGGCCCATCTCATGCATATGCAAGGAGTTTCTGTAGTGCAACCTTCTTGGATTCAGGAGGTAGTCAATTCATACAAGACTGATCAGTTTGCCCAAGATCTGTTAGCTCAGTTGGCTGTGACTAGCCCAAATATAGAAGGTTTTAGTCTGGACAATGGCGTGATCAAAAAGAATGACAAGATATGGATTGGCCATAACTCAGCACTACAAACCAAGTTAATTGCTGCCTTTCATGCTAGTGCCATTGGAGGTCACTCTGGTTCTCAGGTGACATATCTGAAGTTGAAGCAAGTGTTTACTTGGAAGGGTCTTAAGATGGATGTGGAAAATTTTGTCAAGCAATGCTCAATTTGTCAGAAGGCAAAACATAGTCAGCAACATCCTGCTGGGTTACTTCAACCATTGCCTATACCTGATGGAGCTTGGCAGGGAGTGTCCATGGACTTCATTGAGGGCCTACCTGTCTCTGATAACTGCTCTGTGATTGTGGTAGTGGTGGACAGGCTAACAAAGTATGCTAATTTCTTTGCTACTAAACATCCTTACACTGCTCAAACCATTGCTCAGTTATTTCTTGACAATGTGGTGAAGTTACATGGTTTACCTCAGACTGTGGTGACAGACAGAGACCCAATTTTTCTGAGCAAATTTTGGCAAGGGCTGTTCAAACTCTATGAAGTCAAGTTAACAATGAGCTCAGCCTATCACCCACAAACGGATAGGCAGACAGAAAGGGTAAATCAGTGTTTGGAGATGTATCTGAGGTGTGCCATACATGATTCTCCTAAGCAATGGAAGAAATGGTTACCTCTGGCCGAGTTATGGTACAATTCTTCCTTCCATACATCACTGGGATGCTCCCCTTTCAAGGCTTTATATGCATATGAACCCAATCTGGCATTAGCCCCTTCTGTGCAGTCAGATACACTCCCTGCAGTGGCTGACATGGTGCACAACAGAGAAATCCACATACAGGCTCTGAAGCAACATCTGGCTCGAGCTCAAAACAAAATGAAAACACAAGCTGATAAGAAGAGAACACAGCTGGAGTTTGCAGTGGGAGAACAGGTCTTGTTGAAGCTACAACCCTATGTTCAGACTTCAGTAGCCAACAGACCACACCCAAAGCTTGCTTTCAAATATTATGGTCCTTATGAGGTCATACAGAAGATTGGCAAGGTAGCGTACAAGTTGCAGTTGCCAGAAGGGAGTTTAATCCACCCTGTATTTCACGTCTCACAGCTCAAGCCATACACTCCTGATCATACACCTGTCTTCTCGGAGTTGCCTAAAGTGACTGATCTATCAGCAGCAGTTACTGAACCTGAACGTATTCTTGATCGAAGACTGGTGAAGAAAGGTAATGCGGCCATCCCTCAAGTGAAGATCAAGTGGACCAAATTGCCGGAGGCTGCAGCCACATGGGAGGATTACAATGTCTTGAAGACGAGGTTTCCTAACAGCTTGGCTTGGGGACAAGCAAGTGCTTCGGCGGGGGGAGATGTCACAACCGTGGCAGTGTGAGGAAGGAGTACTCCAGGAAGACGTTTGCTACCAGAGAAAGCATGTATCTACATTTCGATTTACATTATGTGTATGACATGTAGGGCCCAGTGGGCAGTTTGACTCGGCAAGCATATAAGCTGCCTTCTCCTGTAATGAACGCTATGATGAAATTGAAATAGAAAAAAGTGGAAGATGAATCCTTCCTCGTTCCTCATTCTCGGCCGAATTCCGATCCTCGAGTCCGGCTCACGTTGTCGGCATCACGTCGGCGGCCACGGGTGGTGACACTTCCTGCCTTATCCGAAAAGAGGCTGGCCAGAGTCACGGCGCCACAGCCGGATCGACTCGCCGCCGCCCCCATCCCCCGTCGCCGCATGGCTCTCGGCGGACGCACTATCGCGTCTGCCAGCCCAAGCCGCACACGATTTGTGTTTCCTCCTACCGGGGTACTGCTGACGACGCCACCGCCGCCGCGCGCTTCGCCACCCGCGAGCCGCAGCCGTCGTCACCGGGACCGCCCCTTTTGGCTATAGGGCAGAGTTCAGTGACGAGGTGGAGGAAGAGCATTATTAGTGGGCAGTGTGGCAATGGCACGGCTCGCGGGGAGGACCTGGGCGTAGAAGCCGGTGAGAACTTGCGCATCTGGACGTCGCATTGGCCGCGCCCGCGGGAGCCCTTCGTGTGCAACATTGCGCCGCTGCGACGTCGAGGAACTGCTCCAGCTCTTCAGGCCCCACGACACCGTTCTCTCCGTCAAGGTACCGTAGCAACTGCTGCTCTGGTTACGTTTACTGCAATGTTGAAGAGAAGCCACGGCAATGGAGATGGCAGCGGCTCTGTGTCTTGTGATGACCTTGTATTCTACCTCTTGGTTCGTTCCATCCAGTGCTGCACCTATCTCAAGTGAGCTCACATCTATTGAATTTTTGCTTTGCAAGGTCATATCTCCTGTGCCTTTGCTGAGATAGCAAGTGATCAGAGTGTTCGTTTCTATCGCTTACAGGACTGCAAAAGATGCCCAGCATGCAAGAGGCTGGTCAGATGCCATCGGTTAAAGGCCGCACTGCAAAGACAAAGGTACCTTACGCTGATAATTTCACCATTCAGAAAGAAAGATAAGCCCGTTGCCAACACTAGCAAGAATTTTGAATTTTCATAAATTGGATCCCAAGACGCAAACGAACCTTAACTATAATAAGAGGTCTGAGACAAGGCTTAGAGTTCAGTATATATTTGTTCTGAAACAACTACATTCGGCTTGGGTAGTTTGTGCAAATATGGTTTTCTTTTCAGACGTCAAGAATCTGTACTCTGTTAGTATTGCATCTGTTGTACTGATTTCATATGCAAAGATCAAGTAGATGAATAAATGAGGGGAGATCTAAAACCAAAATCATGAACTTCATATTGACACTATATTAGACGCTGATGTTTAAATGTCCGGTCAACTGAACTTGATGCCATTTAGTTTGATATTTTGGATGATGGCCTAGGTACCATGTCAGTAGGAGCTGCATTTAGTATCTTGCCTGCGTTTATATGATGTTGTCAAACATTCCGTTGTATATCACCCCTCAATCAGCTGACTTTATTTTCAAATTCTGTAAATTTCTGTAGCACTGGGAGCACCTTTGCAGACGAAGGGTCGAGCGAGTGCGCCTCAAGAGCATGTAAATCATCATACGAGGACTTCTTGATGGAGACATGCTATGTTGGGATCACACTTCATTTTTAGCATCGGAAAGATTGGTTGCGTTATCCATGGTTTATGTTTGAGTTAACTGCAGATTGTGTAGACTTTTCATCACCTTCTGTGTATGGCTTCTGTGTAAGCTGTTGATCTTTGTATTCTCCTGCTTGACCTTTGGACAATATGCAGAATAGCATTTCTGCTTTCAATGAAAGCGGAAGCCTTTGTATACTACATCCTTGTAGAAGAAATTGAGCATCATTAAAGTAAAGGAGGCAACTGCACAGCGAGGGCTCTCCGTGTAGCGCTACGCGGAGACCCCCCTGGCCCACCACTTCACCCACCCCCTCCAACCTTATCTGCTGCGTCGCATTCACATCTTTTTTCCAGCCGCACGCACGCGGCTCCGCCCGACCCGCCGCCGCCCTCCACTTCGCCGGCGAGGGCCAGCCATCTCTCCACCGCTCTCCTCCCCTTCACCAGATCTGCACAGACCGCGACGCGATGTAGGCATCTCCGGTGTGTAATCCCTAACTTCGTCTTCCTCCTCTCCGGCACCTCCCTCTCCACCACCACCACCCTCCACCACCGCCCGCGGCCGGCGGCGACCTCGCCGCCGTGCCGTCCGCCCACCAACCGCCCGCGGCCCCCTTCCCCGCCCTTCCTAACCACTGCTTCTTCTTGCCCCGGTGCCGACCCGCCACCGCCGGCCTCCACCACCGCCCACGGCCGGAGGCGACCTCACCGCCGCCCGCCCCTCCCCCTCAACCCCGCCCTTCCTAACCTCTCCCGTTCCTTGCCCCCACCGCCAACCCTGGCCCAACCGGCCTCCTCCGCCACCCTGGCGGGCGGCGCCGCCGCCGCCCGCCGTTCCGTCCACACCCTGCCACCACCGCCGGTCCGGCAATCGCCCCCAGACCTCCCTCTAGGTCCGGTGGCCATGGAGGACCCCCAAACCCTAACCCCGAACCCCCGAACCCTAAGACCGCCTCCTCCGCCGCCGCCCGCGTCCGACGGCGACCCGCCGTCGACCGCCCCGCCCACCAAACGCCGGAGTTGGTGGAGACCGCCGGAGAAGGGGGTGCTCAACGGATGTGTTACTTCCTACATGTGATTTGTTACTTTTTTTTCGTTTTTCCTTTTCCGACTTCGTTCCTTCTTTCTTTACCTTAATGTTTCCAAATCGGGGGGCTCTCGATTTAGGACTAAATCGAGAGGCCTCTCTGTGTAGGATTTGCGTAAAGTAAAACACCATGAATTCATTTGCACCATGTTATTTGTACATAATGTTGTGGTTGGATCTACTATGTATGGCTACTAAATGGTTTGAGGAAACTGTATGTTTGTGCTAGTATGAATGGTGAAAGAACCAGTGGTGGTGGATGGTACAGAATGAAAATGATAGCAACTGTTGCAAATTGCAATGCATCTGAAATTATTTTAAAATTGTCATGAAAAAGCTTTGATTCCTAGGTAGTTTGATATTAAGCAATGTATGCCTTACAGTTCAGAAGATAACTAGAAATGGATAACAATGGTCAAGGAAAGAATTGTGCAACAATTTCCACTTGAAGAACCAGACACTATTTACATGGTTGCACACATATTGGTTACCACAATATTAACCTGCCAAGCAGGAGATTTTGATAGTACTTAAAGAAATGATCATGTAGTAATAAAAAGTGTCATGACTCATGACCACGGATTATATTACATGCTTTCCAACAGTTCATGGAAAACAACACTAATAGATGTTAAAATTGAAACACATGGGCACATGTCAATCATTGCCACAAAAGCTTAATCTTGAATTCCAGATGAAAAGACACGCATACCTGTCCAGGAAAAAATGAAGATTATTAGTTTAGATCAGTTTGTAAGTTAATTCCCACTGACTACCCTTAAACCTGGTATGATATACATGTTACAACACAACTTTCAGAGGGGTGACAAGGAAAAGGTCAAATGTTAGACTGAATAGTGCAAACTCACCAAGTGTTGTCCCAACTTTGTGATGATTTTTTGATACTTGTAAGGGCTCAACCGCTATAAACAAACTTCCTCATATACATATTTCATTAGTAGTTTTGTCCCTCTCAAGGTAGCACTTCCTTACACTAAACCCCCTTTTCACATCATAGTCGTTGTAGATTGATGACCTTCATTCTCGCTACTAAATGTCTTGCTGACAATTTCATGATAAACTAATAGATCCTCTTCACTTAAATCAACCATTTTTTCCTACATTATGACATATATCAGTTCTACGGATTGTCACTTGATTTATCATTTACAGTACTAGATGTGTGCTTCAATATAGGAAGTAAAATGACTACCACTTCTAAATGATTAACATGCTCGTAGATGCATATGATGGAATTTGCTTTGGATAAACAAAAAAAAAGGAAGTGCACAATGTTACAGTTGCAAATTAGTTGTGCCAACTTTTTTTTAGCAAAACTGAAAGACTACAAACTGGCTACTTATTGAAAACCATCTATCTAGCTTAGCTAATACAATGATAAATTATTATCATTAGTAATCAATCAGAAACTAGCATGAACCTAACATCAGCTTCGTCTACTCATGTTTACAACTAAATAAACAAAGTATCATTCAAGTAATCAGGTTCAAATTCAGAGGTTAGCAAACTAGCACTGAATCACATCACACTGAATCACACCATGTTCCCCAATAAACTAAAGATGGTTCTCCATCTTATCCTAAGAATCGATCCGGGCTTACTGTGCTGTTGTACAATGTCTTGCCCACCTGATGGGTCTCCGCCACCACCCACCAGGGTGTCGGACTGAGGTGTTGAACGGACGAAGAGGGTCAAGTGTGTGTCGTCGAGCTGTTGAACGTACAGTGGTGGCTACTCACTGGCAACAACTTGGCCTCGGGGCACGTGGCCCCCTCCTCAACGAAGTTGACGTGCCCGTCGACGGTGATGCCCTTGCGAGCGAGCTGTGCCCGACGGCGGGGAACTCTAATGCGCTGCCATGAGGTGTGGGACGACCAATCCATGGATGGATGGATGCATGGATTTTTAGATAAGGGAACAAAAGTTCCGACCTCAACAGTTCAAGGAACTGTCTGCAGCCAAACAGAAACAACTCCCACACCCATAGCAGCACATAGGCCGCACAAATCACACCGACTCAACCAAGCACCCTTACAATGCACGACAACACTCAAAGTACGCAGATTACATCACAAAGTAAAACTAGTTTCCAATACGCTTAAGAGCATTCCACCCAAACTTATGAAAAATCTCCAAAGCCGCAGCCTCTAATGCACGACAACCCTCCGTCAGAATAGTTCTCCCATCTTGTTTAGAAATGACAGACCAACTCCTGATCCAGAACGTCCCCCTAAATATCACCTGCAAAATAGACTTATATTGTGACTTTTGAAATACTAAATCATTCCTACTGATCCACAAGGCCCAGCATATCGCTGTCAAACCGACCAGCACAAGGTTCCTTTGCTTACTCGAAAAACTTCTAAGCCAAGGACCAAAGAGATGTTCCACTCCCTCCGGTTTTTTAACCCCAAAAGTAAAACACACACTTCCCCACGTAAGTTGAGCTATGGGACAATCAAAAAAGAGGTGTTGAATTGTTTCCTGCTCCGCACAAAAGCAGCATTTTGTACACCCCTTCCAATGTCTTTTAACTAAATTGTCCTTAGTTAACACAACCCCATTTCTAAGATACCAAAGGAAGATTTTAATCTTCAAAGGGATCTTGGCTTTCCACACCCAACAATTGATCGGAGTCCCTTCTCTCAAAACTATGTCATTGTACATATTCTTCACCGAAAAATTCTTATTGGCAGTCCAAATGAAGGAGTCCCTGCGATCATTAAGATTCACCATCAGGACATTCCCCACTAGCTCGAGCCACTTGTCCCAACTGTCCCCCACTAAGGCACGTCTAAAAGATACGATAGTACTTAGCACTTGGGCAACCGACATATTTTTCTTTCTCACTATTTTGTAGAGACTTGGATATTTTACCATCAAAGGATCTTTTCCTAACCACAGATCCTCCCAGAATCTAGTCTGGGAGCCATCTTGAACTCTAAACCTATCTCTCTGTAGCACAAGATCTTTGACCTCCATTAGACCTGCCCAGAAATGAGAGTCCCCCTTCTTTTTCGCTACCTGTGATAGCGTTCTTCTCTTAAGGTACTTTTTCTTAAGCACTTGCTGCCACAATCCATCTTCATTGAGTAACTTGACAATCCACTTACTCAACAAGCATTTGTTTTGGGTATCCAAATCAATAATACCCATCCCCCTACACTCTTTGGCTTATGCAGAATGCTCCACTTGGTCAACCGATATTTCTTTTTGTGCTCATCACATTGCCAAAAGAATCTGGATCTATAATAGTCCAACTTCTCCAAAACACCTTTAGGTATTCTGAACAAGGACATCATAAACATTGGTAAGCTTGACAAGACCGAGTTAATAAGGACAAGCCTTCCTCCCGATGATAACAGCTTACCCTTCCAACTACTAAGTTTTTTTTGAAATCTCTCTTCAACTGCCCTCCAATCCCTATTGAAAAGTCTACTAGGACTCATAGGGATACCTAAGTATCGAAAAGGAAACACACCCTCTTTGCATCCAAAAAGCCTCACATATTCCGCAACCCTCTCCTTTGTATCCCCAAAGCAGAATAATTCACTTTTATGGAAGTTGATCTTAAGACCAGATAACTTTTCAAAGGCACTTAGTACTAATCTCAAGCCTTTGGCCTTCTCTAGATCATCATCCAAAAAAAGAATTGTATCATCTGCATATTACAATATTGAGAGACCATCCTCCACTAAGTGAGGAACCAGCCCATCAAAGAACCCCATGCCTTTTGACCTCTCAATCAATACTGCCAACATATCTGCAACTACATTGAAAAGAATGGGGGACAAAGGATCACCCTGCCTTAAACCTTTCTTGGTTTGAAAGAAGTGTCCCAAGTCGTCATTCACTTGCACACATACACTTCCCTTTGAAACCACTCTCTCCATCCATTGACACCACACACTCGGGAAACCCTTCATCTTAAGGACTTGCTGCAAGAAGTCCTAATTAACTTTATCATAGGCCTTCTCAAAATCTAGCTTGAGAATAAGGCCTTTCTGCTTTTTCTTTTCAGCTCATGGATGGTTTCATGCAAAACTACCACTCCTTCCAAAATATAACTTCCAGGCAGGAAAGCCGATTGCGAAGGTTTGGTAACCCCACATGCCACTGACGTAAGTCTGTTTGCCAAGACCTTTGTAAAGATCTTAAAGCTAACATTAAGCATGCAGATGGGCCTATATTGCTGAATTCTCTTGACCTCCTTCTCCTTTGGAAGTAACGTAATTGTTCCAAAATTGAGACAAAAAAGAGGTAGATTTCCTATATAGAAGTCTTGGAACATGGCCATGAGGTCGTCCTTTATGAGACTCCAAAACACCTGGTAGAATTCAGCCGGAAAACTATCAGGTCCCCGAGCCTTATTATGCTTCATTTGAAAAATAGCCTCTCGGATTTCCTTTTCAGAAAATTCAGCCACTAGCATCTCACTCTCCGTATCGGTGACTTGAGGAATATCCTCCACCAAAGACTCATTGAGTGATAATCTGCCAGCTTCTGAACTTCCAAAAGGATTCTTATAATATTTAGTGATATAACTCTAAATTTGTTCCTCCCCTTCAATAACTCCTTCATCTTGCTCAAGGCAGAAGATTCTAGTCTTCCTCCTTTTTCCATTTGCCACCATATGGAAATACTTTGAATTATTATCCCTTTTTAAAATTTTGGTTGTCTTAGCTCTTTGAAACCACTTTATCTCTTCTTCCCTGAGTAATTGCGTAATTCTTTCATGAATACTCTGTTTTAAGTCCCATTCACGCTGACTTAGCAGCTGAGACTCCGCTTTCTTATCTAGCTCCTCAGCTTTCCTCAACAATTCTTGCTTTTCTTTCTTATAAGCTCCATTCATATTCTTTGCCCATCCCCTCAAAAATTGTCTCAATCTTCTAATCTTGTTTTGCCACCTTTGCATCGGGGTGCTGCCTCTGGTCTCTTTGTTCCAGACTTCAGAGACTAACTCAAAAAAGCCCTCCTTCAGCAACCAACCCAGCTCAAACTTGAAGGGTGGTTGTTTCTTGGGTTTGGCTTTTTCTCCTGTACTTAGCAGGAGAGGAGTATGATCTGAAATTTCCCTGTTAAGGGCCTCCACTGTCGCCAGTGGGTACTTCTGCTCCCAATCTGTACTAACCAACACCCTGTCCAGCCTCTCATATGTAGGTACCCTACGAGAGTTAGCCCAGGTGAACTTATGACCAGACATCTCTATTTCTCTCAGATCTAGGCTATCAATGACCGCGTTAAATAAGAAGGGCCATCTACCCTCAAATCTATCATTATTTTTTTCACTGCTATTTCGAATGATATTAAAATCTCCCCCAATGCACAAAGGTAGCTTCTCATTATCGCACACTTGCACTAACTCGGTAAGAAATGATTCCTTGAATTCTGGTTGAGCCGCCCCGTACACAGCCACCAAAACTCATTTAAAATCACTCTTCCTATCTCTCAAACTGAATTTCACAAAAAAATCCCTATCATCAATACTACCTACATCCAACTCATCTAGGTTAACCCCTAGCAGAATACCGCCTGATCTCCCATGAGGTGCAGTCCAATGCCACACGAAGTTCCTCCCTCCACTAAAATTATTCAGTGAATCTTGGAAAAAGTCCTTCTTGCCTGTCTCCAAAAGAGCAATAAACGCTAAATTTTGCTCTTTGGAGGTCTCCCTTAGAAATCTTGTTTTAGCCAAGTCACTAAGACCTCTGCTATTCCAGAAGATTCCCTTCATTTGGCACATTTTTTAGAAAATTTCACCCTCCTTATCTTGCAAGTCTTACTCAAGCACGACTTAGCGTGAGACTTGCCCTTACGTTTGAGATCATCAAGTTCACTGTTTAAAGGGAAACTTGATTCATCAAACACTTCCTCCATTAAATCACCACATAAACTTCTTAGAGCTTTTTTCTCCATGTTCTCCCAACTCTCCTCCTCACTATCGTATTCTCCCCAAACCTGTTCAAACCCCCCCAACTCACTTACTTCCCTTTCCGACTCAAGCTCCAACAGGTTATATAGATTAATGTCTTTTTCTACACTAGAAACTTCTAAGTTGATCCCTATGTTTTGTAAACAATCTAAAGTTAGATCTTTATTTACCGAAAATAAAGATGTGAAATAAGGATTACCTTCATTGAACTCTAGGTTCTTCCTGTCAACCCTCTCCTCAGCCTTAGCTAAGATATGCTCATCCTTGGACCGCTAGAGTCTCGGACTAGTCCTGACCTGCACCTTGATAGCCTCAGAGACCGCCGCTGCCTCCCTGATCCGATCCCCCATCTCCACCTCCATGCCCCCACCAGACATCCCACCATCTCCTAGCACCTCCTTCTGCAACTGACCATCCTCCTCCTCACCCACCACTCTCTCCACCACCTCATCAAGAACTCGATCAGCTGCCTGGTTCGCGATCTCATCCGCCTTAGCTCTCAGAAAGGCCTCAAACTCCCTCTTTGTCATGTTCTGAACCTGCTCCTTCCATGACATGAGTTGGGGGCCAACGTCACTTCCTTGCTTCTTTGCCACTCTTTCCTGCCCCTCTTCACTTCCTTGCTGCCCCATTCCCTCAACACCCTCTCCTCCCAACTCACAGCTGCCCCCACTCCACTCAAAAGCGGCCTCCTCCCCATTGTCATCAAAACCCCACTTTTCCACTTCAAAAACAAACTCGAAATAGTGATCACCAATCACCACATCTAACTGATCCGGAATCAAGCTAGGATTTAGGACAGCCACTAAAACACGCCCATAATTATTTTTCCTAGTGGCTTCCATATCCACCACCTGGGTCGATCCGAGCATAGACCCAACCGCCCATAGCTCAAGAAATTCTCTCAACTCCGGCCGCATACCAAAAACCCTAACCCACACCTTATGTAGCAGGTAGCCTGTCTCCTTTTCATGCCACACTTCAAATTTAATCCTTGCACCTGCCGGTATATTGCCCCCTTTGATGTCAGCCCCCCCGAAGGCAACAGCCCGCTACAAATCCACCTTAGATGGAAATTTAGCAAGGAAGGTGTTGTCTTTATGATCCTTAAGCTCCCACACCCACTTTCCTGGGAACAATCTTTCCAACTGCTTCTGCACTTCCTCCCTTGATAGTCGACCCCCTTCCACAGAGATCACTGCCATTCTGGATTCCTTCGCTCTAGGGAGAGGTGGCCGAGGAATATGATAGAAACCCAGACCATGAACCGCATAACCCACCGCATGAGCAACCGGCCTCAGCATCTTCAAGAGTGGGCACTTGTAATTCACATGGTCATGCTTGTCACAAATGACACAGTATATCTCCGCCGTGCAGCTAGCCGCGACATGCCCCTTCTTGGCACAGCGAGAGCACTTAGTCCCTGCCCTAGCTTCCTCTGGAGCACCGTCATCTCCATCACCAGCCTCCCCCATGATCACATCTCCCCCTTCCACTTCTTGCTGCTTCGATTTCACCATCTCCTCTTCCCGCCGCTCATCGAGAACAACTCTGTCCCTGCGCCCTTCCTGTTGAAACACCCTCGTTGATTCTCTACCCCTCTGCAAACGATCGTACCCGCCCCATGGACGACCACGACCACCAGCCGAGCCTCTGCTCCCGTCTCTGTAGCCGCGGCCACGAAACATACCACGACCCCGCCCTCCAAGGTCACTAGTACTTCTGTCCTCGAAGCGACGACGGTAGCCAGCCCCCTCCTCAAGCTCACGGCCCCTCTGCTGCTCCTCCCGACGGCCATGAAAATCGGCACCCACCGACCCTGGCCACACCCTTCTCTCCTGGTGGAACCTATCCTCGACCCGGTCTCCTCCTGCCCGGACTCGATGGATGGATGGAAGGGTTGTGTGAATGAGGCGGGATGGTCGGGCTGCGCAATCCTTCGACGGAGCGGCGGCAAGGGTGGACGACAAGGCGGAGCGGCGGCGAGGGTTGGCGACGAGGTGGAGCAATCGAGTCTCTGGGGGCAGCAGTTTTTTCCGATCTATTTTTACTGGGCTTGCGATGCAGGGAGCTCGGGATATTGTGTTACAAAATTGCCCTTATATTGGTTCCGTGGAAATACCAGAGGAACCTCTGGTTCCCCGTGGTTCTCAAGCACGGTAACAGGTCTCTAAATGTACATATACAAGGCCAGTAGGTGCATGTGTGTTTCCCAAGTTTCCCAACTGACAACGGCTCACGCCATTACAGAGCCGTTCCCAAGTTTCCCAACTGACAACGGCTCACGCCATTACAGAGCCGTTGACAATGAATCAGACTAAACTCCTCACGCTCAAACTTCTGTCAGCCATTGACAATGAATCAGACTAAACTCCTCACGCTCAAACTAGTGGAGAACGTTGCGAGCTAGCAGCCCATCACTAAGCAAAAGTCCTCTAGCCTATTTGGTCAGAGGGGGTTGAGGTATAATTGCAACTATGAAACCTGGTCTGATTCCTCGTTGGAGCGAATTTATTGGACTGGTTAAAAAAAATCCTCTCGTCAGTGAAGTCGGGATTTGGTTCCCTTCTCTTAATGAAACCCGTGGGGACATATTAACCCCGCCGGCTTAGTTTTATGAACGTGAAAACACTAATTTATGTTATAGTCTTTTAAGAAAAACATATTTAACCTAAAAAGAAGACATTTACAAGAAGAAAAAGATTGTAAAGATAGATTGAGAAGAAAGAGATACAAAGAATTTCCCAACTATAAAGTGTGACTAAACGAACAAATCAATAAATCTTTTCTATCTCATGTGCTTGTAAAAAAATATTTAGGGCTCGAGGATTTTCTAGGATGGGATTCTGTTCTTCTCTCAATAAAAATTGTGGGGCGGTTTTCAACCCCACCGACTTAGTTTTATGAACGTGAAAAAGCTAATTTATGTTATAATCTTTTAAGAAAAACATATTTAACCTAAAACGAAGACATTTACAAGAAGAATGAGATTGCAAAGATAGATTGAGAAGAAAGAGATACAAAGTATTCCCCAGCTATAAAGTATGCCTAAACGAACAGATTAATCTTTCCTATCTCCTGTGCTTGTAAAAAAAATATTAACAGTATTCAGAAAATCAGTGACACGTATATGTTATTTAGTATCAAGTTTTGAGCCGTGGATGACTCACGTCTATTGAAGACTCGCGCGTTTCGCTCTTTTCAAATCTCGCGGTTGAGTGCTATTTTTGCAAAATTTTGTAGATCCCAATTATTTCTGCAAAATCTATAAAAAATAATACTTCCGTCCTTAAAACATTTAGGACAAGTAAATTAGAAATAATTTGCTTGTCATAAAGATATATATTTAAGAACAGAGGGAGTAACTAAAAAATTCCATCTCCGGATTACCTTAAATACTTTGCGATCCATATTACCTTAAAAACCGCTCTTGCGTCGCAACACCATCTGTCGCCGCCAGCCCTCTCGTGGTAGCCCCCGTCGGTCCCCCTCCTTCATCCCACCATCCGTCGCCGCCAGCCCCCTCGCGGTAGCCCCCATCGGTCCCCCTCCTTCATCCCTCCGGTGATCTCGCCGGTGGGTGGAGGAGCGGGGACCCGTACTTTCTTTATAGATCTAGTTTTTATATTTAGATTTGGTGTTCTAGTGACATCATTGAGGTTGTGGTGATGATAGCGCTGTGAAATAAGGTCTCTCCGGCCCCTCCCTACATCGACGATGTCCGATCCGACGCAGTTGGTGGCCTTTTGTTGTGGTGACTTTGATCTCTTCCTCCGTTTTGTTCTGCGGCAAGATCCAGTTTCTTCAATTCTATGTTTTGGTGGTGAAGGATTGCAAGCCTGTGTTGCTTAGGGTGTTTCCCCAGCCGATGTTCTTTCAACAGTTGCTAGATCTCATTGCAATTAGCGAGTGGTTTTTGCAGTTTTCGAAGCCTTGTGTGGCAATGACGTTTGCAGGTGTTCCTTTCCTTTGCTGCCTTTTCGGTGTGCTTTTCAAGCTCCAGTGGACAAAGAACAATCAAAGGAAGAAGACAATAAGAAAACTCTTCATTGTAATTTTATTTTCTTTTGTCGTTCTATGTCAAGTTATCATTCTTTTGTACCACCAATTATTTTCCTTGATATGAATATATGAGACACCGTCTTTTTTTCAAAAAAAAAAACTGTGCGGCCCATAAGGCCCATAAAGCATTTCTTCCTTCTTGTTGTTGTAATCTGACCACCTTATCCATTTGTCATCCTGATTCGAGTATCTGATCAGCTCAGCTCTGCTCCTCCACGGCAGCAGCAGCAGCAGCAGCAGCCATGACGGCCTCCTCGTCCTCCCCTGCTGCTCGTTGGTCACCGACAACCCACCACCATCCGCTGCCACCATCTTCCTCCACCCGCTGCTGCGGCCTCGGCCCCCCGTCTGCTGCTCATCCTCTTCTTATCACTCTCCTCGTTAGGGGAGATGGCAGCCACGCTCATCACGCATCGTCGAAGAAGCGGTGGCTGCGGCGGCGAGGGCACCCGCCGCCATCTGCTCTCCCAGACCCCCAATCTGCCTTGGCGCTGCTTGGCGTCGCCGGGACAGTCGGTGTCGCGGCCACCCTCCTGCTTCGCTCTCCTTCCCGGCGAGAGCAGGAGGAGGTGGTGGTTGCAGAGCAGGCGTTGGATCCGGAGTGCCCGGACTGCGGCGGGACAGGGCTGTGCGGGCTCTGCAAAGGCGAGGGCTTCGTCTTCAAGCAGCTGCCTGAGGAGGCGGCCACCAAGGCACGCAAGGCCGCCAAGAACATGGCCACAAGATACACATCAGCGTTCGTGAATGCGTCCTTAATAATTAATTTAGTTACATTTATATTATATTATATATAATGATATGCATCATCTTGTACCAATGCGTGCAATTGGCTGCAGGCTGCCCACCAAATGGACCTACTGCAACAGATGCTCCTCCACCCGCTCGTGCACAACCTGCCGAGGCTCCGGCACGATCAAACCAACAATTAGTGCTTAGTTCTAGGAGGAAATCAAGTTACCCTGCTACTGCTATTTATATTTATATACACAGAAAGTAGTGTATGTCAAGAGCGTAGTCACCAATTGTTGTTCTTCCATCGACGCACGGCACACGACACCAACTCACGTGCCTCTGATTGGAGTTTTCTATTCTATTGTGTTGTAGTCTGATTTAGTTGTCTAGTAAGTCAAATTTCATCCCTGCTCACAGAGCTCCTCAAACCTGGCCAAACTGCAAATAGAAAATATCGGTATCATTTGTATGAACAAATCTTAATTTGATCATGACTCATATGTCCTATCAACTAATCATAGGGCAACAGAATACCGAAAGTAACAATTCAGTTATTGGTTAGCAAATGCCACTGAGTTAATATGCCAGGAGGAATTGAAGAGGCAAAATCAGCAGCACAATAAAAGTTCGACATAGTACCAAACAGCACAAACAGAAAAAACATGGACATATAACAAACCTTCTAAGGAGAGCCTTTGGATTGTAAGGGAACAAACCCTTCTTTTGCAGATCTTCAACTGTTCTCTTTAATGAATAGAGACATACTTTAGCATCGAGGAAAAGCTTCTGTGAATTCTTGACTTCTTTATCACAACCAGAACCATTCTTGTACTCTTTACTTGAGCTGGCTCTGGCACTACTAACATCCCTGGAGATCCTCTGCCTTTTACAGAAGCTTTTGTCAAGTAAAAGCTTTTCTATTTTTGTCAAGTAAGCGGAATCATCAACAAAAGCATGCCAAGACTGGGAAACCAAGCGTAAGCACCTGTGTCCATAAGTGTATAAGAGAGGTCAAAAGTTCCAATTCAGAAGATACTTCGTTCCATCTGAATTCTGAAGATGTAAGCAAAAAAAAAAAGTTAGATAGCCACCAACCTTAAGAGATACTGAGCACAATGCACACCAACATCTTTAGATATGAGATAATCAACAAGTACCATGTGATCATAGTGCAGCTGCATGACAATTAGAAATGAAGAATAAATAATATGCTGAAAGTAGTCATTATGGAGAGAAATAGGATAGCAAATTTGAAAGATTAAATTAAAAAGGGTGTCATGGGTCAGCAAATTAATGAGTCCTAATGTACTGGAATTTGTTTCATATGTCCCACAACAAATGTGAATGTTGTTGATGTCCTCTTGGTCATGATTACGAGTCGATGCTCACTAAATAACTTCTTAGTTATCCTGTGGGCTGTGGTACCAGAAACCAAGTTAAATAAATACACAAGGATCATACCCCCTACCCAAGACTATTTAGACCAATGGCCCATACTATAAAGTCTCTCACTAGTCACTTGTACCATGAGATGAACAGGAACCGTATGTTAACATGCTATCTTAAAGAAATCATTGTACAAAAGCAATAGATGGAAAACATGTTGCTTGACTCACCAACAAAAGCAATAGATGGAAAAGGTGAACTGGGTCGAAAATACTTGAGAACAGTTTTGCACCAATCAGTTCAGTACTTTTCATGTTATCTCTGCAAGTTTTGACAAAAGGTCATAACTAACAGAAGCATCTATTATCTGGATAATGTTTTCCTTGTTTCAGTAACAAACACACTTTTTTACTTACATTTTCAGGAAAATGAGTGGAGCATCTAAAAGCTGCAAGAGAATACTGAATAGCATGTCATCCTGAAATATAAATGAACACTGAGTGGTGAGCCTTACTTGTTAGTAATTAGAAAATTAGCAAAATAATTGCAGATAACTGAGCTTCAGCATTTTCTAACCCAGTTTCACAAATACAGAGAATAGAGCAGACAGATTGTATTAGTTAGCAGCTAGCATTAAGGATGATTGGGCATGATTTTTCACTGAGTTATACCCTACATATAACTAGTAAAGACAACTGATGCCAAACTAAATCATCTAACAAAGCCACAAAGGTAATAAATTAAATTAAACAGCTTCAAAGTTGTGTTTCCCTAGAACAATAAACAAATTTCTTTGGTAATCCATCATGCAGGCATAGATGCATACCTCCTCCATATACAATTCCAGAAAGGATAAGGCAATATCTGTTGATGATTTTGAATCAAAACTCATGTCTAAATAACATCTCTGAAACCAGTCTGAAATTTCTGATAAGCCAAAACAGCAGCAGTGATCATTGCAGCCTTGCACATTGTGACCCAACAGACAATCACCCCTCTTGCATGAACATCGAAATGTACCATCGTTTCTGTTGTATGACAAACATATGGAACAACTAAGGAACAAATAGATAGCTTGCCTTTGCAAGTGCCGGGTTGACTTATCTTGGCTCTTGACTAAATCTACCAATGTCAATAAAAATGGAGAACCTTCTAAACAATTATCTAGTTTAGCAATATGCTGCGAGATAGGTTCATGAAGAAGGCCATGAAAGTACAGTCGAAGTAATTTCAGATAACGAACAATGTGTGAGCAATCTTGCTGCATGTAAGGCTTTAGCCGCATCAATACCATCTGCATTAAAAAAATGAAACAAGTGTTCATGAAGCCAGAGTAACTAGCAACAAGTGACACAGGAGCCCAGAATGTCCGAACCTACCAGAATCTTGTGCTTCAAGTATTGATTAAGACTTTTGGGGCCATCATGTTGCTCCTGTAACGAAGCTGCTACCTTGGGGACTATATCCACGAGTTTCACATACACATCTTCTCCATCTGTACCTTCCAGGTAACTTTGCTCAAGTAATGAGCACAGTAGCTGAAGAAGACTGCCTGTCAGAATTCCAGAGTGTGCTGAATCATTACAGAAGCCCAATCTGTTATCCTTGGTATGGTTGACAAGTTCCCCAGCATGTAATTGATGTAAAGTAACCCAAGGCATGTTCTGAATATGATGAATGCATACACAAATGAAGTCATCTTTCAATTCATTGTCGCTGTGTTTAAGGAACTTCAAGATAGCATGCAATACTCGAAAGAGACTGGAAATGATTTGTTCACTGATATTGAGATAACGCTCATTAAGTACTGTCATGAAGCTTGTGATACAGGTGCTTGAACTAGTAGTGTCATCATTGCTTGAGCCAGTTGTAGAATGTAAAGCGTTATGAACACATTTCGATACTGCATGTATAGCTGCCCAGACAAGCTCAATAAACTGAATCCAAATAGATTCCTGGGAATACAGCAACAAGCCATGAAATATTAGGGGACCAAGTTGACAAAAAGTAACTGAGTGCATCAAAAGACGAGGGCAAAACATGAGAAGCATACAAACTTAATTAGGGTACTGGATATGGAAACCAGGATATTGCCAGCTGAGTGTTTAACATAATCACTGCAGAAACCAAGGACACCAACCTGAAAAGGATGACAACATTTTAGTTCTCATAACCTACTTGCCACAGGGGTGTCCTACAATGTACAGGCAACACAAATAAGACAGTACTAGCAAATAACTAGAACTGAAGGGTAGTGCGAAAGATCAATATAGTTCATCAAACAGAACAGTTATACCAGGACAACTGGTAAATCTTATGGACTGCTACTTGAAGGAACAAATTGAACCTAAGGGTAGGGAATGTAATAAAATAGTCCAATGCTGTCTCAAACTTGAATGTAATACTGAAGTAGTGAATGCAAGTAGATGTTAGATACACTGGAGAGTAATCATGAAAAACAACAGGAGTTAATGCCCCTTCAATGAGGTACTAGAACACAAAATCCTGTATATTGCTGAGCAGGTTAGTCAAGCTGGCAATATCCTGGTTTCCATATCCAGTACCCTAATTAAGTTTGTATGCTTCTCATGTTTTGCCCTCGTCTTTTGATGCACTCAGTTACTTTAACCTCATTTTTCGAGAAAACAAGATGCCTGAGGAATGGAGGAGGAGTATATTAGTGCCGATCTTCAAGAACAAGGGAGATGTTCAAAGTTGCACTAATTATCGAGGGATTAAGCGGATGAGCCATACGATGAAGCTCTGGGAGAGGGTTATCGAGCATCGCCTCAGGAGAGCGACAAGCGTGACCCAAAACCAGTTTAGGTTCATGCCTGGAAGGTCGACTATGGAGGCAATTTTCTTGCTACGACAGTTGATGGAGAGGTATAGGGAGCAGAAGAAGGACTTGCACATGGTCTTTATTGACCTCGAGAAGGCGTATGACAAAGTACCAAGAAATGTCATGTGGTGGGCCTTGGAAAAACACAAAGTCCCAACTAAGTACATTACCCTTATCAAGGATATGTACAAGGATGTGGTGACGTGTGTGCGTACATGCAGTGGTGACACTAGTGACTTTCCAATTAAAATAGGACTACATCAGGGGTCAGCTTTGAGCCCTTATTTATTTGCTTTGGTGATGGATGAGGTCACAAGGGACATCCAAGGTAGTATCTCATGGTGTATGCTCTTTGCTGATGATGTGGTGCTAGTTGACGAGACTAGGGCAGGGGTTAATGGGAAGCTTGAGCTGTGGAAGGACGCTTTAGAGTCGAAAGGTTTCAGAATCAGCAGGACCAAGACCGAGTACATGATGTGCGATTTCAGCATGACTGGACATGAAGATGGAGTTGTGAGCCTCGACGGACAAGTGGTGGCCAAGAAAGAGACCTTTAGGTATTTGGGATCGATGCTACAGAAGGATGGTGACATTGATGAGGATGTTAGGCACAGGATTTCAGCCGGTTGGCTGAAATGGCGCCAAGCTTCTGGCGTCCTCTGTGACAAGAAGGTGCCCCAAAAGCTAAAAGTTAAGTTCTATAGAATGGCGATTCGCCCGGCGATGTTATACGGTGCTGAATGTTGGCCTACAAAGAGACGACATGTCCAGCAACTGAGTGTCGCTGAGATGTGTATGTTGCGTTGGATTTGTGGGCATACAAGAAGAGATAAGAGTCCGAAACGAAGACATTCGGGATAGAGTTGGGGTGGCACCAATTGAGGAAAAATTGGTCCAACACCGGTTGAGATGGTTTGGTCATGTCCAGAGGAGGCCTCCCGAGGCACCGGTGCGTAGTGGGGTGCTAGACCGGGTCGGTAGTGTGAGGAGGGGTAGAGGTCGACCTAAACTAACTTGGGATGAGTCGGTCAAGAGAGACCTAAAGGAGTGGGACATCCCTAAGGAGTTAGTTATGGATAGAAGTGCTTGGAGACTTGCAATCAATGTGCCTGAAACATGATCTTTTCTTTTTCTTCTGTGCTTTTGTGTTCTTGTGCTTTGTGCTTCTCCTACCCTTGTTTCTTGTGGGTTTCATCTCTAGCCTACCCCAACTTGCTTGGGACAAAAGGCTAAGTTGTTGTTGTTGTTGTAGGTTAGTCAAGGGTGGTGGTCATTTTGTTTCCTTATTACTTTATTGGTACATATATCAACAGAAAGAAGGTGCATATATTTAAGGAAAAACTAAAATAAGACGCTGCTCACTAACAGGCAGGCATGTCTGATATTTCAAGAAAACAGGATGCGCATAGCAACGAAACCATAATATGATGTCTTACCAATATGGAGACAACATTTTCCAGGCAACCGAATCCATCGCATGGATGTTGTCCAGGTGGTAAACAGCAACTATGAACTTCTCCGGAGCAAGAAACAATTTCCTAAATAAGAGGGAAAACATGAATCTATGTATGGATGGGAATTTAACAAGTATGGATACCAGATTCATAGCAAGTACCAGATCAATGAAATTTCAGAAATGCTGTGAAACTTAAAACTGTAAACACATCAATGCCATAAAGTGCGATCAAGTAGAAAATATTTAGCAACATTTTTTAATGAATCAACACAAAATTTGCTGTGAGAATTCCTTAAAGATTGTCTTACATTTGGGCATTTTACAGTTTTTTTTAAACAACAAAAAGTCAAAAATAGATACTTCCCCAAGAAAAAGCACAAAATATCTCATCAATATTACAGTGTGCACAAAGATAACTTTTGAGTAGAGCAACAAGTTATCAGAAATTATTTGCTAGTAGATTGATATTGTTGAATCAGTTTTTCGGTTAGCAACAAAGCACTGAAAAAATAATGCCAGCCGACCATACTGCTTTGGAAATTGAATCTGTCCAGCAGCACACATTGCCTGTGATTGAAGGTTATGCAAGCATCAAACCTAAGATTTAAGATGGAAATTGGACGTGTTATTTGCTCCAAAGCAAAGAAACAAACAAGATTTATGATTTCATCAGATCAAAGTCAATCATGAACTAACTGATCTCTGGCAAAACTATTTTTTGTTCCATAAACTTAAGCCATAGCCATCCTGCACTGCTGTTACATTCTAAACCATTGATTACAGCAGACAGGATCCATACTTGTTAAATTGTCAGTTCCCAGCAATTCCATGAGGATGTTAAATGACAGACTACAATAGTTACTATAGTACTATTTTTTTGAAACAAATGTTAAACACAGGACAGACGCAATTTAGTAATTTACCAATGTCAATCCCACATTATACAACTACATCGGCATCGGGCCCTGTAAAACTAACATGAACAGCAACAGATTAACAATCAAACGAAAATGCATCTATTGAATTCGAAGAAACACCTGATCGGATTCACAACGTTGCCGCTGCTCCTCTTCTTCCTCCTGGTTCCATCCCCGAATTGCCTTGTTTACCTGAAAACGATGCCGGAAGGAACAATCACACCGCGAGCCCCGGAAACGCAAGTTAGACTGCAGCTGCAGGACGGATGGTGATACCTTGGAGAGCGCGAGGAGGAGGCGCCGCTCATCCTCCCGCGCGAGCTGCCGCGGCGGCGCCGTTTCGGCTTCCTACGGTGTGAGGGACGGGAGGTCTGTCAGATAGAGGCGTGGAGCGGCGACCAGCGCCGGTATACCGGGAACCGGGTTGCTTGCTCGCTTACGAGGTGGGGGAGAAGGGAGGCGGCCACGAGGTCGCAGAGGCGAGCGAGCCGCCGCTTCTGCCACTCCGGTGGCGGCGCCATTTGCTGCTCGCAGTGGATTTGCGACTCTTTCCTAAAGAGAGAGAAATACGATTACGGACACAAGAAACTGCCTTCGCTGAACGAAAGCGTATTTCACGTCGCAGGAATGCCGAAATTATGGAAGACCTGAGCAAAAATGCAAAATAGAGCGATTGCCAATTTGCCATGAAAAATGTAAGCGTTCTATGTTACGGGAGGTTGAAGATTGGCAGTAGCACATTTTACAAGGACATGATCAGAAGAACATTCATCAGTGCCTAATCCCATGCAACGGCCACGAATTTTCACTAATGCAATTAAACCAGAAAAATGTACACACATACAACATGAAGTTCGATAAAATAGAGAGTACCTAAACCAAGTGGATGAATAAGTCAACTCAAGACATGTTGTCAGAACCTACTATCTCTCATTTGTATCCGGGTTTTGTTCACCTTTCTTCAGTGCCATCTTTGTTTTAATGAAATGCAATTCTACTAAATAAAAAGAACAAGACTGCATTGGAAATGTACAGGCAACATAAATAAGACAATACTAGCTAACAATTAAAATAGAAGTGGATAGCGTGAAACATTGATATGAACTCCAACAACTTAGCTAAAATTTTAACTAAATATAGAGTTTTACTTCCTCTGTATAATATATGCCTTGCCGGACCGTTCAAAGGCCCATCCGGGATGACAAGGTGCTATTGGCTCATGACTGGTTTACCTCCTCGCACCCTTTGCCTGCATTGCCTCGTTCACCTGGCCTCCGTCGTCCCGGACGAGGCCGTCTCCTCGCATCGAGCTTCCCTCGCCAACCGGGACAGGTTGGTGCTTGGCAAGAAGATTAGGGGCGAGCGCGGGAGATGGCGCCGTCCATGGGATTAGGCACGCACGGCTAGGGTTACGGCCCCACTTCCGTTGCTCTGGTGCACCCTCTCCTCTCTCTCCCCCCATCTTCAACCTCGGTTCCCGCTGACTCGAGGTTCTCCGGCGGCTTACTCTTGGGCCTCTTGTGCTGCAATGTCACATCTCTCCTCCTCTGGTTGTGCTATCTGACGATTTATTAGTCGCTTTTGCTTTTTGATGATGAACCCTAGGATTAGGGTTCTTATATTCTCAGATCTATACGGCTCTAATCTTGTTCTGTTTCTTAAACTAAGCTGACCTATTTTTAACTTGCAAATCTTATGATTTTGCCAACTTTTAGAAGATTTGTTAAGTTGCTTATTTGATTTGTTGACCACATGCGTTAAGTTTTGACAATGCAAATTAAATCTGGTCATTTAATTAGACAGATAATTAGATATATTTTCAAAAATTTCTTTTTTGGGTAAGATTTGTTTCCAAATGCTAGTATGAGAGTGTATGCACCATATAGAACATGTAGCATAGCTGCACAGGCCATGCTAGAACGGAGAACGGGATCAGCCAACCACAGTTCAGTGCAGGTAGTTCCGCTAGAAGTAAGCCGCAATGACCAGTCCATAGTCAGAAATCAGAATCAGGGATGCTCACAACTGATATCGCACAGAAAATTTATGAACCTGAGGCACTGAAATCAGAAGGCACGAGAAGCACAACGAAGGCCAAAGAACACATGTTCATACTTCATACATTACTTCCATGCATCAACCCCAGGAATTTGAGCTATCTAGCAGCCAAAAACATGTAACCCATCTCTAAGTGACAATTAGAGCATAACAATGCTGTCCCATAAAACCATTTGTCATGTGCAAGAGATTCTTCATTCTCAGTGATTCACTGCTGCAACCTTATTACACAAGTCATTTGTCAACAACAAACATAAAAAATCCCCGAGAACAAACAATAGCAGTCTACCAAAAGCTACAGAAAGAAGCATTCCTGTGGGCTGTAGCGTTGCATAAAAAACAACTAGCAAAAGGATTTATGCCTAGACCAAAGCTGCTCTTCGGAATTAGGATTTCTGACTTGACCACCAATTGACAATTGTAGGTTGTGCAAAAATGCACAGTTTGTGACAACTGGTCTCCTATGTTAGACTGAATAATGATTCACCTACAAAATGAAAAAATAGAGCTGGGTTAAATAACAAGAAGAATTGCATAGTGAGGATTAGTTGGTGAAAATTACAAAAGAAATGAATTACCAGAAACTCAATACTGAAAAGATGCAAAACTCAAGACATAGCATGTTTGAAGGTAGTGAATAGTGATATTGGACATGTATGTTCATGAGATTTACTTAATGCAAGAGAGAGCTTAATGAGGAAAAAACAGAAACATAGTTTTCCTGCAAGTGAAATGTCTTAGATATCTTGTTCAAATTTACTATCTCAAATCATTTTTTGTCTTCAGCACTATAAAGTAGTTAAAGTTCCCTAGTTCATCTGTATTCACAAAGAATAAGTACCAACTCATACTCTTATTTCACAAAATCTCCTGTTATCGAACTATGTCATTTCCTATTATTCTGAGTTTCTGATACTGCTACATAGTCATTTCCTATTATTGAACTTTGTCTACATGCAGTAAAATATGGAACTCAATTACTTAAATGAAACATCATGCCTGATTAGTTGATTTACCATCAATCATAGCACAGCACTAGCAATAAGCAATGGGAGTCTAGAATTTGGATGCAAACCACCTAATATATTCAATTCCTTCGAATGCAAAGTAAGCAACAGCAAGGGTCCATGATAAGTGCTTCAAGTGCACGAAATACTAGCATTGCTACTTGGGGGGAGCCTGGACAAGGCATTTTTCCATTTTATCTTGCTAGTTGCTACAATAATAGCACAGCTGAGGATCATAGGGGGGCAGCAAAATTTTCTGCTCTTAATAACACACATTCTGGATGCCATGTAAAGCATTTGAAACAGAAATGTGATAATTTATTATGGAAATCTGTTTGTCCTGGGCTCCTTTCTACAATTGATAATGGCATTTAACCCAGATACAATGGAATTCAGTGAAGAAAAAAAAATCCTGAACTCTAATCACCTTATGTGGAAACAGTTTCCTCCCTAAAATTTCTCAGCGAAGCTTCTCCTTTACATTGTGGTTCTTGGCAGCATCCCGCACTTTTTCAATGTATCCTTCAATTGGTGGTGTGAGTGTCACCATGTACCGGTTTGCAGGGAAAGGTGTCATATCAGGTACCATAGCAGCAGTTTGCAGCTTCTCAGGGAGCGCAGCAATGGCCTCCTTTTTTAGTGTCAGAAGTGTTGACTCTGCTGTTTGTCTTGCACGGTGCCGCCGCATAAGCACACGACTGTATTCTTTGGCAAGTCGCCTACCATCCTCGACTGTGAGCTCATACTTGGGGATTGCCTCCTCATCAACCAGCCCAAGACTGATATAGTCAAGGCCCGGTGGACCCATCAGCACACGGTCTCCATCATCTGCATCAGTACCTTTGGATTTGGCTTTAGCTTTGGCCTTGGCTTTGGCTACATCAAGCTCGCGTTGCCTCTCCTTGGATATAAGTCCAAGCTCCTCACGTTTGGCCTCACGAAGACGCTCCTTTGGGGACAAGTGCCGCAAGGGAGTAGAGGCATTGAGACAAGACTCTGAAATCTGAGTAATGCGCTCCATGGCCTCACGACGACCACGTCCACCCCCACCCCCACCAGTGGAAGGCACCCCTTTCTTTGCCCCGATGCTGGAACGCTTCAAAGGCTGTCCTGCTTTAAGCTTAGCCTTTCCTTTAGCTGTGCCACTCACTGGTGCACGCTGTTGAAGCTGGTGATGCTGATTGGTCACACCGGTTGCTAGTGCAGGGCTTATAGTTAGTGTCTTGAGACGCCGAAACATGATATTCCGTGCACTTGAAGCCATTCAGCTATGTTTCCTGCATAAATCAGTATATGTAATTAGTTGACCTTTTGTTTTCTTTGTGTGGAACATACAAACATAGAGTTTTCATGCAGGCAGTTAATCAAACAGAGCAGGTAGAGTCCAAGAAAACAATTAAGAAGCAGCAAATGAATGCTAAATACAAAATAAGATGAGCGGAATCACATCAATGAGACATGCAGTAGAAAAACCATGTACTGATTATATCTAATAGAGAACGAAATGTGGGAAAATTCACACAGGAAATATCAAGCAGCATCTCTGGCTGTACCTTCAACGAATTACAGCATGTCCAGGCAAAGGCACAACAAGTCAACTCACACTACATTGTCACCACCACTTCTAGATTCAAACAGCCTCCACCATCGAAACTCTACTAATATCTTCTGACAAGAAAAGCCATTGAAACAAAAATGTGCAAAAGCAGACGAGGATGCACCCTGGGGTGCAGGTAGTGCTCACAATCTAGCATGAGGCATGCTTATACCATGACACAGCAGAAGCATACTGTGTGAGTATCAAATTAATGCATAGCTGATCTATCCTCCCTATCGAGTTTCCACCAACAGTAGGGAAAAAACTTCTGATATCAGATTCGTGTTTCAATTCTAAGAAGAGGCACGAGGTAAATCACTACAATCGAATATTCAGTTCAAGCAATCCGAAGCACCGATTGTGCAAATCAACCAGCCGTCCATTCGGCAAAAGAATAAAAAACTACAGTGAATCATTTCAAGTAAAAAAACTTACGACGTTGGTCAAAAACTACAGTGTACCATTTCAAGTAAAAAAAACTACAGAGAGAGAGCGAGGGAGAGGGAGAGAGAGGATCAAAGGGCTGATCTGCGCGCTCCGCGCTGTTACCTGGAGCGAAGAGGAAGGCGGCTCGCTGGCGGGATACGGAGAAGCGAGCCTTGGATGGGCGCGGATGGTGACGACGCTCGTGAGCGGCCGGGGCGGCGGCGGGGCGTCTGAGGCTTCTGAGCCAGGCGCTGCGTGGGCAGTCCGGGCGCAGTCGAGCGGAGCTAGGTTTTCGTCTCGTATGGGCTGGGCATATTTTGCCTTTGCACCTCGGCTCAATCCTACGAATTTGAATGGAGAAGTCTATTGTATAACCCTCAACAATCGACGCTGTTTGAGTTTTAACCCTTATCTAAAAAACCAGTTATTTAACACCCACAAACTATCAAAACCATCCGATTTACACCCTTAAGTGGTTTTCACCTACGTGACCGTCACTTTCAGCTATCATTGTTGTCACCACTTCAGTGTAACCCACATGTCACTGAGATGGGGACCTCCTTCAGCTTCTTCCTCTAGAAGCCATGCCGGCCAAATCAAACCACCGCGCCACGCCGTCCTTCCAAATGCCGACGCCACCCCTCCTCTGTGCCCACCCTCCTCCCCTTGCCGTAGCTCCCTCCTCTTCGACACCGGCGTCACATCTCTTGTGACATCTTGGCCCTAGGTTTAATAGGATCGATAGAATACTCCTATCAACAAGTTGCAATTTCTTTTCCGGAAACTCATCTCGAAAGAACTCCAAAGTTAAGTGTGCTTGCCTGGTGACCGACCGGGAATTTCTTTCCGGGTGCGCATGAGTGAGGACAAAGTGCGCAGAAAAGACATGTGTTGGTTTGTGAGGATATTCTAGAAGTCCTAGAGGGCTGTCAGGCGTAGGCGGGCGCGGCCTCGAGGAGACGGGACATTACACATCTCCTCTATGACCGCCCCTCTTTCCACACGTCAAAGCTCCCCTCCTCTCTAACTTTGCCGCTGTGTCGCGGGACCTCGCACGGAGTACGGCGCACGCAGAGGGCAGAGCCCATCCTGGAGCTCTAGCGTCACTGCCGTCGGAGTCAATCCTAGGTGCGGCGCAGCCAAAGCCGCCACCGCGCGAAGCACATCATGGGGGTGCGCGCTTGGTCACGGCTGCTGACGAAGGAAGAAGAAGGAAGAGGTCCCCAACTCAATGACATGTGGATCCTACTGAAGTAGTAACAACAAAGATAGCTGATGTGGCGGTCATGTAGGTGAAAACCACCTAAAAAAATCACTGAGAGGTGTAAATCGGACGGTTTGGATAGTTCGTGACACTAAATATCTAATTTTGGAAATGAGGGTTAAAACTTAAAACTCAGATGACGTCGATAGTGGAGGGTTATAGAATAGATTTTTTCCCAATTTGAAATCATGCGTTGGAAGTTTGATGAAACAACAAAACCATTGATCAGAACAAGCTAACAAGCACACGATTAACACCACAAGGCAACATGAAGTTCAGACTTATGTACAGTACATCACAAACCAACAAATCGCACCTTGTTCGTCTGGTTTATTAGCCACCAGCTAACAGTATTTTTCTCTCAGAACAGACCAACTACCAGCAATCAGCCAACAATACTCTTCTCTCAAAACAAATCAGCACCAACCACCAGCCAAACGAGCAGGTTGCATAGCTCACCGACCGGTACGCTGCTCATGGAGGCACGACAACTTATTCAACTAGATTATGTGTTTGTTTAAGTTTCTTTTACCTCTCGTTCACGTAATATGTGTGCACATGAATCAGCTCCCTCCAACTTGAGTTGGGACCTAGATCATCATGTGTTTGGCTTGATTCCCTCTCAGATTTTGTAAAATCTTTAGCAGCTCGTGATTGTACTAAACCTCGTACAAATGAATAAATAAAATGTTCTCGAAAGAAAAAAACAGATCACAGATTAAAAAAAAAAGAGCTCTGCATGCAGAGATCGACGCGCATTCGAGCCGCTCGCCGAGGCCGAGGCCGAGAGCGACGACCTGCTGCAATTAAGCCTACCAATGGTTTGGGCTAAGAGCATCTCCAAGAGTGTGCTAAAAAAATCTTCCCAAAACTTATTTATTAGGAGCTCTAAAAAATTTTTTTCCATAAAATTCACATAACCCCACAGCAGCTCCCCAATAACAACTCCCCCAATACTTTAAAACAGGCCACGTGTAGGAATGTCGAGCGCCGGTAGCGACGCATGGCGCGGGCAGGCGGCGACGGGGCGCGCACGACCTGCATCTCTGTACGCGGCACCGCGGGCGGTGAGCTCCAGTAGGCGAGTGGCCGTGGCAACGCGCTGGCTTGGCAGCATTTCGGTGCTTGGCAGACAGCGAGTGCGTGGCGCTCTGCAAGGAGAAGCTCTGCCATGGATAGTAGTGTTCTCTTGTAGCTCGATCGATTATGCCCTTTCCTCAGTTTTTTTCCTTCAATCTCAATAGCAGCCAAGCAAGGCAGCATTTCATCTCCATTCCTGTGCTACTTTTTGTTTGCATCGGGAAAACAAGCAAGAAGCATTTGTCCGCTTCAACTTTGTGTTCATCCTTCTCTGAATCTTCTTCTTTGGAGAACACGCAAGACCGGGCGACTGGCAACTCAAGATCCTGTGGGCAAGCTCCCGGTAGCGTGAGACCCCGTGAGCGGCAGCGGTGAGCTTCGCGCAGGGGCTGCACCAAAGCCGTGCGAGGGGGCGAGCTTCTTTCCGGCGGTGAGGTCATGGTGTTGTGGCTACGCCGGAGGACAAGCTCGTGGCAGCCTGAGGACAGGAGGTTGGCGTCGCCGTCGACCCAAAGAAGATCAGGGCGTGCATCATAATAAGGTCGCTCGCGCCGTCCCTGCCGTCCGTCCTCCGCAAGACCGCAAGCCCGCTCGCACCGACGCCGCTGAAAATCTTGCCTCCTCCCAGAACTGGCACGCAGGGAAACATGGGCCAACCGGATATGCTCACGGGAAAAGGGGGGCGATTGGGAAGAACCGGAGACGCGTAAATTTGCAGGTGGAGGATTGCTTTTTTGGGGTACCTTTATTTTTTGGGAGAGTATTGGGGAGCTGTTGGAGTCTGTTTTTGTGTTTTTCTCCCAAAAGAAGGTATTGGGGAAAGTTTAAGCATTCTCTTGGAGATGCTCTAAGCCCGGTTAAAGTAGTCTGGTTTTGCTATTTGAGCTAATTTGGTGTGGTGATAAATGGGCCAGACTGTGTAGTGGTGTGGTCTGGTTTGGTTTTTGTCCCGCAACAGATTGGTTCGGCTTGGGAACCATAACCTAGGCACCTAGCTCCCGAGGCTCCTGCGCGGCTGCGTCGTGGCACCGCCACCACCAACTCCTCCCTGACCGCCCCCTCCTCCAAGACTCCAAGTCCGCCGCCACCGCCGCCGCCAACGACGTATGTTGTCTGCACCATGTCGATAAGTGTTGTAGACCAATCACCTTTTCTGCTTCTGTTTTTGTACATTCTTTTTCGCAAGAGATTGATGGTTGCTTTGTGGGCCTACGTCTAGCTAGCTGTGGTCTAAGTGTTAGATTGTGATTTCTAATTCCTTGGAAAGTGGTGGAGAGGTGGTTTAGTTGGTGCCCTCTCTCGCCGTTTGCTTCGAGTGCAACTCATTGCAGCCATCAATGTCCAAATGTCTAAGTTGTTGATTTGTTTGCAGGTTCTGAGCAAGATTAAAAGAAGCATCTCAATGAAGAATGTTGCATTTAGAAAGATGTGAAGAGTTAGTTTATTGTGCTCTTAAGATGTGAAGATGTAAGCGCTGATGGAAGAACCTTCTATGTTTTCACTTATGGAAGCATCTGGACCTTTAAGATGTGAATTCAACACTTAATCTAAATTATAAATCTTTTGATAGTCTTGTCTTTGGATGACAGTGATCTCTTCATTTGTATTTATATATTTGGGTTACGAACTGTATGCTCTTTGTATGTTTGTGTGCAAATTTCGGTCAGACTGTCAGTACTCATTGCTTACCTTTGTTTTTCACACCAGTGACTTTTAAAAAGAAGCTAAGGAAACTGATAGATGGGTTCAAACCAGTTTCGTGAAATGGTTTGGTGGACTAGTGTGCACGTGGTTCAGTTTGGTTTGGTGCTACAGTGAATAATAATGATGGTGGGGTGGGGTGTGTTGATAATTAAAAACGTATTGGTGTGGTGTGGGTACAGTGCGATTCTCAACCATTGGTAGGCTTAGCTGCAATAGGGAAGATGCTGCGTGTGGTCAACTGGTGATGTGAAGAAATGGGTGCTTCATTTTACTTGGAAATGGCAAATGGGCCACATCACTATTTTACTTGGGCTGTTGTGGGCTGTGGCCTACAACCACAAAGACGGACAAAAAATTATTTAACTATTCAACTGTCAAAACCTGTTTTTTTTTGCCCTTCGAGTAGTTTCAAAGGTGGCTTTGCATCTTCTAGAAAAATTAAAAGTTTGGGTTTAAATTAAAAATCATAGATAATTCATTTCAAATAAAAAATTGTCAAATTAGTGCAAAAAATACTGAAAATGTAACGTATCCATTGGTGTTCTGTTTAGCATTTTTGATTCGGTGATGTTCCTTGTGTTTTATTACGAGCATTAAGACACTAGGAATAGTAATAAACAAGATGTAGAAACTAGCAAATAGCCCATACTTTTAGAAAAATGTTGGTACCAATTTATAAATTTATAAATTTGAAATGAATGATTTTATGATTTTTATCAAACCAAAGCTTCTATAATTTATTGAAAATGCAAAACCACCCTAAGGGCTAAATTTGCTCGATTTTAAAGGTTGGATGGCTCTGATTGTTCAATTTCGTAGTTATGAGTTGGAAATTAGATTTTTTTTAATAATTGAAGGTGAAAATATAACTTCTCCCTTTACCAATACAACCCAGTTGCAAAAAAAAAAAAAACGCAATGTATAATTACAGGAGGAGCACATTGTATGATTGAGACGAGAGAATTTCGAATGCTACCGACCCTGGCTCTACAAAGGGTACGAGGTACTCCTAAATCAGTAAATAATAACATTCTTTTGTCAAAAAAACGGAGGTAAATCTACCGCCGTCCGCCCGTCCCCGTCCGAGTCAGCAGGAAATCTAGAGAAAATCGGGGAAATCTCTACTTCCAGCCATCCAGGGGCTTCTTCGCCTCCTCACCAGTCGGCAGTCGCCGGTCTCGTCTCCGAGTCCAACAAACAGAAGCAAACACCTCGGGAGCACGGCGATTTCCTGGCGCAAGCCAACAAAAAAGCTCCCCGCTACCCACCCGCCTCGGTCGTGCCGCCGTGTCTCCCTTCCTCCTACTACTATTCCCCTCTCCCTCCACTCCCCCTCCATTTCGCTTTCCCTCCCTTTCCTCCCCCCACCCAATCGGACCCGCACCGGCAGCCGGCGGCGATGAGGTGGGACGCGGCGGAGACGGAGGCGGTCCTCGAGCGGATCTGGGACCTCCACGACCGCCTCAGCGACGCCATCCTCGCGTCCTCGCGCGCGCACCTCCTGCTGCCCCCTCCTCCTCCTCCTTCTCTGCCTCCCCCGCCGCCACAGCCCGCGCCGTCCGCGCCCTCCGCCAAAGGGGCCCGCCGCGGCTGCGGCGGGAGGAACGGGTGCGTCTTCGTCAAGGGAGGCGGCGGCGGGGGAGAGGCGCTGGCGGCGGCCGCGGAGGCCGTGGCGGAGGCCAGGAGCCTGCAAGCCATCCGCTCCGCGCTCGAGGACCTCGAGGACCACCTCGAGTTCTTACATGTGAGGCTCCTGCGCCCCTCCTGCTTCCCAGCACATGTTCTAGGGTTTCGCGTTGATTGGGAGCGTGAGTTAATTCGGGGCTGGACCACGGCTTCTGGCTTGAATTTGTGATCAATGGAGGTGGGACTGACATTGGGAGCGCCGGGTCTCGTTGTTCCCGTGATTTGCATTTGGGCCAGATTGCTGCATGAGGAAAGCTGCTAATCCTGATTTCCCACTGAACACTACTTGCATTCTATAGGTGTGGGGATTGATTGGTGTTCGCCTCAAAATCCACAAGGAACACACTTGTTTCCATACTTGTTTGATCCCATACCTTGCACTTCACACGGTAGACAGTAGAAGCCGTGCTGCTTCTGAACGAGTGTACAGTGCACGTTTTGTGGCATTTGCACTGCTGTTAGTGTTTTCTCATGACGCTGCAATTGCTTTCCATTGCTGTTCTATTTGGAACATTGTGCTTTGGTGACTTTGCCCCAAGTGTTGCTGGTCTCCTGCTAATTGACGTGCAGGCATGTGGGTCATGTGAGCCATGTGGATTTAAGGGTGTCGTGCCATGTTCTGGATTCCATTTGCGCTAGAGATACTAGTATCCTGTTCTATAATCATTTTGTTTCTTATTAAAAGGCGATGCATATATAAATGTTTGGTGTGGTACGCAAATATACAGTTTCTTGTCTTCTCACATAAGGATATACTTAATTTCACTTTGTAATCCTAACCCATAGAAATGGAAGTAGTTCCAAGTTAGCTGGTTGTTTTAATCCATTGATTCAGGGCATCCTTCTGCTATCTATCGCTGCCATTAAATTGTGACACAAAGAAGAAAGCTGCATTTTCAGGGATATATGAAATTTGATAAAGAATATGGCGCATACATATTGATAATTTGGAGTTCCATGTTAAGATCAATTTCTTACTTGTGTTGATGTTCCTCTACAGACTGTTCAGTCGCAACAGCGGGCTGAGAGAGATGCTGCAATTGCTAGACTGGAGCAAAGCCGTCTGGTCCTTGCTACGAGATTAGCAGAACATCAGGGCAAGAGGTACAGAGTCATTGACGAGGCCTTAGCATTTGTGGGTGAAGTGAGTGACAAGAGTCGATTTATCTCACCAGATGATGTTCATGCAACTCAGTCAGAGGACAACAGGGGCAGTAGTTCAATTATCATGTCAAACATGCTGTCATGTAGTTTATCTTTAGCCAAGAATTCATTTCGGCTGGACAAGATTGGTGGTGCTCTAGGTAACACTGCGGTATTTGCAGTAAGTATGCTTGCTTTCTTGCAGCTGCATCGAATTGCATTTGGAAGTAAAACTCCAGCCATGGGATACACAAAGAGAATCGAGTACAGTTTTCAATCTGGGAGCTCACAGCAGAATGGGAAAGGGAAACATCTGGAGGTTTACCTAGCCAGAGGCTGAGGAATCATCACATCACACTGTTGGCTGTACAGAAAGTTTTGACCAAAGATTGATTTTTGTTGGTTTTGTTAGGGCACTGATCATTCTTTACTACGACAGGCTGGACCGTGTTCCAAGAAGCTAGGGGACTGGCTGTCCAATTTTTTTGGATGGATTTGGAAGGATACCACGTATTGTACCTCCCAAATTGTAAATGGCTTTGTGCTTAGAGTTGGATTGTTTGTAAACCATGTCCTTGTTCAAGGTAACTTGAACAGTCATGTTCTGTAGGTGATAGGCTTCCACACCATCCTTCTCCATCCACTCTTGCCAGTTTTGATCATATTCAATTCTAAAAAAAACAACTGCTTGTGCTATTGAGAGATGAGAGGTGAGGTGTGTTGAAGGTTCTTTGCTTGTGTGATAAGTTTCATGTTCGTGTGGCTGCAGATTGGGAACATGTGGTTCTTGTGCCTGGTATGCTTTAATTGGAGTACTGATGACGCTATTTGCTTTCTGCTGCCTTGTGCTTGATGATGTTTCTTGCTTTATTGATTGCTGGTCTGGTCATATTTGGGGCAGAAGCTGCTTTGTTTATATGTTCGTATGTGCCCTACTCTTTTTTAGATGCACCAGTATCCAGCTTTGTAACTTTGAGCTTTGTTCTAACTGACTCACCCATGCTGCACCCACTGGTCGGTTGCTTTGTGTCTGTTCTGTTCACTGAATAATGTACAGTAAAATCAGTTGAAAATTGAAGTGAACACATCCTGATGGTCTAATGCAGCGAGTGAGACTGTTGCATATATTCTTTTAAGATAGTTCTCATGTGGTTGAGGTGAGCTCTAATTAAAGTTGATCTATGCTCGTAGGATGCTTATTGTCAATAGCAGTAAAGTGATCTCTTTTTTTCTTTCAAAAAAAAAAACAGAGTAAGGGCAATTTTACTATTCATAATGTTCGCTCACAGTAGATGTATTTTAGATGCATTCATCATCGGAGTTGTTTAGGCAAGTGGTTCAAACAAGAAAAGAAACTGCTACCATATGTTGTTTGCTTATGGGCCTAATTATTGTAACGACCTCAACACAAAATGAGCTGCCTACACATTGATCGCCTAAGACTAATCATAGGATCAATCATTTCTCACTTGTGAAATTTCGCACTCATGTCGGGACAAAAGATTAGATTTCCGTGACTTTGTTTTTGTTCGCTTGCTTATCTTTTATCGAATTGGGAAGCAATAAAGCGAAAGGAAAATAAAGATCTTTCTCTCACTCAATGAGCTAAAAAAGAACCCATGCAAAATAAAAGCTTAAAAGAAACCACATCTTTTTGACAGATAAAGAGGGAATATCTGCTGCTGCCTGCTGAGTGCCGAGAAGTCTAAATTAAGCCTATGAGCAAATTTAGACTAAGTTAAAATATTTATAAGTAGGTAGGTACCTAGAACTTTGAAGAAGAGTTTAAGTGGCCCAATGCTTTTTTTATCAGTATTCAGTGGCACAATGTTCAGTTAGGCCTTGTTTAGTTGGTGAAAAAATTTGCCTTTTCAACGTTTCGAACTCCTGTAGCACACTGTAGTACGTTTCGTTTGTTTGTGGCAAATATTATCCTACTATGACCTAACTAGGCTTAAAAGATTCGTGTCGCAAAGTACATCAAAACTGTGTAATTAGTTATTTTTTTACCTATATTTAATACTCTGAACATATGTCTTTTAGCGTATTTAATGTGATGTGATGGAGAGAGAGTGCAGAAAATGTTAGAAAGTTTTGCCAACTAAACAAGACCTTACTAGCGAAATCTCAACTCAGCGCTTCTTTGGTGACGCCTATTCGTCTTGCACCTTTACCAGACGAACATGGCGATCGGTGGTGATCAGATCTTGCTGTACAAGTTTACAGACTTGTCGAGGCAGTTTATACTTTTGCACGTGGTCGTACAGCACCAGATGGTGACAAGTGGCCGGCAGAGTAAGAATAATCCGAAGAGGCAATGCTTTGCTCTCCACTCTCACCATTCGAGGATCAGGCCAGCAGGAACAGTTGCGTAACAAAAGCAAACAAAGGAGCTGGAGCTTATCAGGCGTGTTCTTCATACGAGAAACAACTCGAAATGGGGGCGTATCAGGCGTTGGTATGTCTGATGTCGCCGCCTGACGACGGCGCAGGAGGAAGTGTGCGTGAGGGAAGAGAAGGCCAGCCCAATTCATAGCCCATTAGGATGACATGGCATGATTTGAAATTTTGAGGAGGTAATTACTGAGAACTGGTGTGAGAGGAAAAAATTTTGGGACAACTTAATTTTTAGTAAACTCCCAATACATAGTTTTTTGGAATAATTTTTTTGGAGATGCTCTAAGGGGATCAATTGGCTTAGTCACATGTTTGCAAAACAAGCCGAATTTCCATGATGACTGTTAGAACAGCATGACAATCGACATATATTTCTTCATTATAAATACGAGTTTAGAGTAGAAAAGAAACGTGCATGGTGACAAAGCTGCCTTAAACAAAACTCTGATAGCCACGCGAAAACAAAAAGGTATTAGTCAAAATGGAACTGAAACGAAGGTTAATAGCTTTATTTCCAAAGCTTGTCAGACTAGCTTGCTATCTGCGTTTGGCAAAAATAAACTTCACAGGTAAATACTAGTATTTGACGCTGTCAATGTTCAATTAAATGTTAGGAATACCTAAACAATAGTCTAATGAAATACCTCAGATATGTGGGTGTGCCTAAATTTTCTTGCATGCTCAACTGATTGGGATTCGTCAGCGAGGAAAGTACTCTGAAATTCACAGACAATAATTTGACATTACAAGAATCAATCAACATGCTAAAGGTGAGTGAGTACAGAAAATAAAACGTTGATCAGTGTTGCAAACCGAGCATGTTTCTAATAACTGGTTGCTAATTGCTGGGTCTTATGTCTTATTATAGTTTCCTCACAATTGCTACATGCTACTAATGCCATAAAAATCGGCTACACATGTTACAAACTGAGAATTTTGTTACATCCACAACAAGAATTTTCACCCTCATGTAAGGAATTGGATGCTCGTAGACTAAGAGAGGGAGAGGGTAAATTAGGCAACTTAAAACCTTAACCTGTGGCTTCCACTACTTTGCATAAAGTAAACTAGATCAATTCTATCTAGATGTGCAATCTAAGGTTTATCTAGTGTGAAACCCTCATCCCAAAACAAGTTTTGCAACCTATAGCCAATCCTAGCATGATACTACTCTAGGAAAGTAAAAACAAGTAAGGATTGCAAGAGAGTAATACGGAAACGTAAAGAGGGATGAGAGGAAGCAAACTCTTGACACGCGATTTATCCCGTGGTATCAGTAGGCACTTAGCCACCCCTAGTCCACGTTATTGAAGCACTCACATAAGGGTATTGCTTCCCGGTCACCAAGTCTCTCCCAAGAGCACCACTTGACTCGCCACAAAGGCTCGCCACTAAGGCACTTGCCAAGCTCCCTTGGTAACCTTGATGTCGCCTCTACTAAGGAGCTTCTCCACTAAGAAGGGGGTCTCCACGTCCCCCGCACAAAGTGTCCTCACCACTCCAAACCAAGCCGGAGGGTCGAAGACGATTACCGGTGAGCCACTTAGGCCCCAAGGCTTCCGGCGCACCTTGTACAACTTGATTCACTCAAGAATCACCTCACAAGATAGGCACACCTTGCACTCACACAGCTTTAAGCTAAGCCTAGCACTAAGCACACACACAAAGCATGTGCAAGTCTATGGATGAGCAATTTAGCACTTGTATGGCTTGGATATGATCTTGTATGTGTCTCACACTCCTCTACACTTCCACACAATCTAGTAACCTCAAATGGGTGAGTGAAGGGGGTATAAATAGCCCAAGACGTCCAAAGAGCCGTTGGCTAAAAGCTGCAAAAAGTAGTACCATCGGATGATCCGACGCTATGCTTTTCCGGGCGTTGGTTCATCCGGTGCTACTAGTCGTTGCCCTGCACTGCACATGACCGTTAACACAAATCATCAGACGCTTCAACCGACGCACCGTCGGTTCATCCGGTGCTGAAGACTCTGCGGCCAAATCATCTCTGTTAGCTTCTTCAAGGCCGTCAGATGAACCGCTGCTACTACCATCGGTTCATCCGATGCTGAAGGACTCAGCTCAAAAACCTTACTGTTAGCTGATATGCTTTCATCAGATGAACCGATGCCTGCCCTTCGATTCATCCGGTGCTACTGCTCCTGTCTTAGCGCGTCTCTGCCTTGTTTCAAACTAAGCATCGGATAGACCGACGGTCGAACCAACCAGACCGTCGGTTCATCCAGTGCTACTGTCTTCTGCTGCTCTGTCTCTTCCATTCATCCGACGCATGTAGAAATTGGATCGTCGGATCATCCGACAGTGTCTTTTGCTCTTCTTTTTCTTCTTGTCGGTTTACCCTCAAAATATATACTATCTTCTCATTTTGACAAGTGGCATTTTTGCATCCATGGGACCTAGAAAATGTCTACAAGGACACGCTCAATGATATAGTTAGTCCCATTGACCATGTTGTCATGAATCACCAAAATCATACTCGAACTAATGGAATATGAGGCCATGTTCACTACATCTGAACACATCTGTATTATATGGGTCAAGAATGAAATCCGATGTTGTATCTCCCGTGAAAGCAACCTCAGGTGTGGATACCGTATTCATGATCGGTAAAATTTAATGAGGAACTGGTGTGCATAGAAGACATGCATATACCACATCAAACATGCATGTTACTTGACTACTGTGCTTGAACTTGCACTATTAGAGAATCGAGCATTTGCTCAGACCAGAAATCTCATTAGTATTGAGTTTTTTTTACCCGGTACTAACGGGTGCATTAGTACTGTGTGGAGAGAGAGAGAGTCTCGACGTGCTCCCTGTGAGCACCTTTAGTACCGGGTGGTGGTGACAACCGGTACAAATACACCTCATTTAATACCAGAGCTTTTCTACACCGGTACTAAGGCTTTAACCCCCGCGTGCCCTCTCCCTGTGATTCTCTCTCGTGCCTGTTGTGTCCCCTGGCCTGCACCATTTTATATCCGCACACCACCCATATCCATCCAAACTTTATCTCTCTCGCTCTCATTCCTTCTATCTTCTTCATTCTCTTCTTGCTCTCACATCTCTCGTGTGTCCAGGAGCCAGGCGCGACGAGATCTGGTGAGAGGCCAGCCGGGAGGCACGGCCGTCGGAGCCCAAGAGCGACGAGGCAAGGCGGCGCCGGTCGGGCCCCAAGGCGCAACAGCCTCGAGAGCACAGCGAGGGCGCGTGGCCGGTACTAACCCGGTACAGATGTGTGTTTCTCTAGTAGTGTTGAACTCCACACCTGATAACCTTGGCTGCTTGATCTCGCTCCCTTGAAGGCCAATGAACTCCTGCTTTGCTTCTGCTTCACCGAATATATCACGTACCCCTGGATAGAATAGAACACCAGATTGATGATATTCGTGCATCCATCAAAACAATATTGCGCAATTACAGTGAAGGAAGTGAATTGAAGTGAAACAAAATAATTAACGTCTCATCACCTGGCTGGGTATGACGTGGCAGGTCCTGAAAGCCCTTAAATCATCATTTTCCAAGTATATGTTTGGGAGTAAAAGCACTGCCTAACACCTCCCGAAAGCTCACGGTCGCATAGAAGGCCAGTCGGTCTACCAAGGCATCGATTTATTCTCTCATTATCGCGGAAGAAGCCAATTAAAAATGTCAATGAAATGAATCATGTGATAAGAGGATACATGCTAAAGGTCCTCTAGAGTAGTTGATTACTTCTTAATAATGAAAAACTGTAAGGCTCTTCACCAGGTTACTTTTTCTTAATGAAAAATATGAAGCTCTTCACCCCATCATGTCTAGTGATGCATACATACATACATACATACATACATACATACATACATACATACATACATACATACATACATACATACATACATACATACATACATACATACATACATACATACATACATACATACATACATACATACATACATACATACATACATACATACATACATACATACATACATACATACATACATACATACATACATAGCATTAGGGCCATGTGAACCACACAGCCTTATAAGAAAATTGGAGTTAGGCCTTAGCACTTCATTGGTAGTTGGTTTGATGAATTTCAATATAGGTTGAACAACTTGATTTTCCTTTGTTTCATCATTATTTTAGAGTTGAACAACTAGTACCTTATTTAATGGATTATGAGCATTGGCATATTGTGAACATTTTTTACTGTTCAACTGGATTTTTTTTTGATAGAGATGGGAATACCTAATTCTAGAATCCTGGCTCCGCTACTGAGAAACGCCCGCGCGACCACGTACATGTGGAGGCACCTGATGTGGTCGAGGTGCCCGTGGGAGACGAAGAGGAACTCCTGCGAGACGGCGCGCCCCGGGCACACGCCAATGTCGAAGGTGAGGCTCAGGGTCGCGAAGATGACGCAGGTCCCCGTGCCGCCGACGGAGAAGCCCTCCACAGGGTACCCCTCTATCTCCAGCCGCTGGTGCTCCTCCTCCTCCTTCGGCATCGAGGCGTTCCGGAAGATAGAAACATGATCATCTATAAACCCATCAAGAACCCACTAAAGCCCATGAAAGCCAAATCCTAGCTCCTCCCCCCTCCTCCCTCCCCTACCCGCCACCGCCACCCTCGTGCGGGCCCTGCGCCGCTGCGCCTCCTCCGCCGCCCCGACCGGCCCCGGCCTCCTCCGCTGCCCCGACTCCACCGTCCCGCGCGGCAGCGTGCGACCGCGGCCGGCTCCGTGCGCCACAGCTAGCTCGCCGTGGCTCCCCGGGGCGCGGGCGCGGGTGGAGCGCCGCCGATGTGGCCGTTCGACGGGCTCGCCGGCTGCCGCGCGGCCCCCGCTGGAGCTCGCCGGCCGCCGCGCTCAGCTCGCCGTCGTGGCCTCCCGAGCACGCCACCGCGGCCGCCACCGCCATCGGAGAAGAAGCCCAAAAATGTTGGTCTTTGATTCTAAAAATATTTCAACATTTTCAAAAAAATGTTGCAATATTTTGTAAAATGTTGACAAAAATGACTAAAAATGTTGGGAAAAAATGTTGCAATAGTAGTCATATGTTTTGGTGGGCTGAAACTAGCAATCTTAGGTGGGTTTTAGTGGGCTGTAAGTTTATATATACACTTAATTATCTACTTTCCGGTAGCATATAGGAGCCCCGGGGGTGGGGCCGCCGGACGCCGGGTTTACTTGCACCTAGGCCCATGACCGTTTGCATGATTAGGTTTTCGGGCTTTGGGCTGCAAAGAGGGGTTTTGGAGTTTTGACTTTTGAGACCGCTACCCCACGTCCCAATCTCCACCAAACAACACAGACAGGCGCCCAGGCGGCGGCGACCTCCACGGCGGAAGCGGAATCCGGCCGCCGTCCTGAACCTGAATCGAACCTGCGGCTTTCGTGAGATCTCGGGACGCACCGAGATCAAGAACAACAAGAAGGTACGTAGTTGCTGATCCAACCTGCGGCTTTCGTGAGATCTCGGGACGCACCGAGATCGAGAACAAGAAGGTACGTAGTTGCTGATGATCTCAGTACTGTTATTTCGTGTCTTCTTTATTTCCTTTCCGATTCTCCTTTTTTCTCCAGAGTCCAGAGCCTGCCGTTTACTTTTGGTGTGGCTACTTGATTTGGTCCTGCAATCGTTAATATGGCCGGCCGGTCGTTTTAATTAAAAATTGTTGCTAAGTAATATTTAACCTTTTTTTTCAATTTCAAAGCGGCATAGCATGTCCAAAACGGCTTGGGCACGTTTTGTGGCCAGAAGGGAGTGTATGCTTGGATTGGATCACAGGGCTGGCTGTCCTGCAGTTCGACGGCCTGGGCCAGCTGCCGGCCGCCCGGCCGTGGCTGCATGGTTGCGCTGGCCGGCCAGGACCATTATGTGGCTCCGGTCAGGACTATCTTAATGTTCTTATATGTGCATCGAATTATCATGAACATATATTGATAGGAAGTGATCAAGAACTGAATGTTGCTAATGCCTAAGCATTCGAAGTGATAGACACAAATGACTATATAAATATACACAAATGAGCACGAATAAATTAATCTCCAACCACAAATGAGTTCAACTCACAAATCCACAAATTTAGCCTAACTGAGTTTATCTCACAAACCATAATTTTACTCTAAACAAGTTCCATCTCACAAATAAAAAAATGAGTTCACATCTCATCGCAGATACAACTATTCATTCAATGTTTAGCTTTCTCTTTAGTGTCATTTTTTTGGTGCAGTAAATGTAGGCATCCTTACAGGACTAATGATGTTAGTGGTAGTTTCTGAAGAGGTGTCCTCTCCTAAAAGGAACGCGAGCCGGCTGCACAGAATGTTGGGTCCACAATAGATGCATGAAAAAATTTGTACTGTAAATATGTTAATATTTCTTACCTTCTAGTGACCCTTCTTGGACCACTTCTCTAGTCGGCCTTTGTGGGGTGCTAAGTTCTCTTTGTGTAGCTTTTGTAACATTCTTTCTAGGTTGCCTCCGCTTCCTACAAGCAAATACAAGAAGTGTTGTCTAAAATTTTACATGAAAATATTTCAACAATTACTTCTTTTTTTGTTGTCTCATTGAGTCTACACTTGGAACTAGCTTGCCTATGTCCTAACTCGCCACATCTTAAGCACTTCATAGGACCTCTAATCATTTTTCCCTTTTGCATTGACCGGAGTAGTAGCATTTTCCCCTATAGTGACACTGCATCATCGTTGTCACCTTCCCTAGATTTTACGCGTTTCTTCTTATGTCCACCCTCAAGACATCCTTTTATTCTAAGTTTTCTTCGTCTTCCTTAGAGGTGCACCAACAGCAAATGGCAGTTCCACTTGTGGCCACTGTGTTTTGTCAGTTAGTGGCTCAATCTCTCTAGCATTGGCAGCTCGAACATATTTACTGACTAGTAGTCATGCACAAATTGCTCAAGGTCAACTCCGCGCTGCCTGGTTACAAATGCCAGTACATGTTGACAAGGCTTGCCAGTGTGCTGCCATTCAAGACAGGTACATGTTCTTTGATTTAATTTGATAATATGCCTCTGGACTCTGCTGCCACTATGGTCCCAAACATCTGCACTCCAATTAGCAGATGATGAAATTTTCAAGTGTCCCAAACCTCTATTATCGGCCTTCAGTTGAACCATAACGGCTAGAAGTATCTTGCCTTCAGGTAGTCTGTATGGAATATTTCTTCTCCTGTACCATATATCCATGATATATCCTCTAATCTTATCAACAAGGTCACAAATATGTAAGTCTTTATACTTACATATCCTGTTATTGAACGACTCTGAAATATTATTAGTGATCTAGTCACACTTAGTTTCATGATTAAAAGCATACCTGTACCACAGTAGTTTATGATTCTTTTGTAACCATTGCACTGGTTCTGGGCTCTTAGAAATTATAGATGTTATTTTCTCATAGAAAATGTCCTCTTTGTAAGACCTTGCTACAGGTGACAGCTGACCAAATCCTCTAAACTTCTTCATAAATTTTTTTGTAAGATGGAAAAGGCATTCTCTTTGCTCAGCATTTGGGAAAACCTTCTTCACCGCATTCTCTAAGCCCTTGCAAGCATCAGAACTAGTAGAAAGTACTGGAGGATTACCTATTGCCTTCTATAAGTGTTCCATGAACCAAGTCCAGTCTGCTTCTGTTTCTGAAACTATGAAGCCATAAGCAACTGGATAAATCCAATTATGACCATCAACTGATGTAGTTGCGACTAACTGACCATTCCATCTTCTATTAAGTGTTGTAGCATCTATACTCAAATAAGGCCTACAACCTTCCAAGAAACCATCAATGCATGGTTTAAGAGCACAAAAAAAATGATGGAAGTACAATTCATCATCATTTTCAAATACATCTATCTCCACGACACTCCCAGGGCACCTCTTCATTACCTCAGCCTTCCACCTGAATAACAACTCAAAACTCTCGTCCCATTTACCAAATAGCTCGGCAAGAGCTTTTTCTTTACTCCGTCAAACCTTGTCATATGAAATTGTGACCTTGTGATCATTTTGTAACTTTTGTTGCAATTTCTTAGCACCCATTTTTGGATAATCTCTAAGAATACTTACAGTCTTACTAGCTACCCACTTTTCACTCGGGGTCATACTGTTCACCCTCATCGAAGAATAACACATATGTTTATCAACCAACACAGTCACATGCAAAAGCACACAACAATAGTGAGAACCATATCAATTCACATAGAAAAATAATTAATTAAATAAAATCAAATCATTTTATTTACCTCTACAGTTTTTGTCCTTTATGTTTGCTGCCATTTATTTTACAAGGGCAATCTTTACTAGACTTGCAATAACATCTATGCCTCTTCTTATCTAACTTTGTTGTTCCCAAATCAAACACTTTATTGATGTCAAACTGTCGTACAACCATCTTGAGCTCCTCCATCGATGGGTACATTGTACCTACTTCCATTGGTGGGTTGTTCTTATCATATGATATCACCATCTCACTTGGTATGCCATCACTAACAGGAGGGTCAGCAATATCAACAAAATGCTCATTCATTTGACAATCAAATGTCTGTGCATGAACAACTATTGTCTCTTCTTCCCTCAAACCTAAAAGTTCACACATATGATCTTCACTAATAAGTTCAATACGACATTCGTCATGATGTGTCTCCACAATTTGTAAGCTATCCCAATCCACTGATTCTATATTTTCCACATGATCTACTTGTGACCTAAACAAGCACAATCTATTTTTAATAAAATGACTCTACTGCTGTACAAGTAACATAATATAGATGATTAAGGCAATTACCTTTGCACATCAACAACAGGAACATTGTACTCTACCGTCGGAGGAGCAGTATGCAGTAATGATCTCGCTAGGACAATGGCGTCATGCGCGGCCAGAACTTCGGCGTCCGACGTGGCTACACCCTTGACGTATCACGTATGACGCAGCCAAGCGTTCGGCGACCTACGAGGTGATACCCTGGGTGGTCGGCACGACCACACACTGGGAGGCCGGCATGACCACGCCATTTTCGGCCTGCGAGGCCACGCCCTGGGCAGCCATAGTGGCCAATCCCTGGGCTGCCAACGCGGCCAGGACTTCTACACTGAGTCCCTAGGCGACGAGCGCAAGCAGCCAGTACTTGGGCGACTTGAGTGGCCGAAACCTGGGTGGCCGGCGCGGCCACGCCCTAGACATCGGGGACGTGTGCGCGGGGCAGCGGGGACATGTGATGCGGCTACACCCTAGCTGTCGGGGACATGTGGCGCGGCCAGGACTAGGGCGGCAGGCGCGGACACACCCTGGACGTCGGGGACGCACGATGACGCGGCCACGGCCTGGGCGGCTGGCGCGTCCACGCCCTGGCCGTCGGGGACGCACGGTGTGGAGGCACCCTAGCTGATGGGAACGCGCGGCACGGTGGTAGGGATGCGCGACGCGGCGTTGGGACGTGTGGAGTGGCACCCAGCGACTCGCCGTCGACGTCCATGGCTACCAACGCGCCACTAGGGTTCTTCGATCGGAATGCGAAATGTCGGAGAGGAACCGTGCGCGCGTGAGGGAAAAAAGATTAGGGACAAAAGTGTCCTTTCAGGTAGGAAATCATGTATTTTGATTAGAAAAAAGGGGAAATACACTTAAGGGCATGATTTACAAGAGCCCAATGTTTGGAGGCCATTTTTACGAAGACGACGTTAGGAATGACAAAACTGTGAAGCACAATGTTGAGTACCAAAATTGCAATTTTCTCCCTCCGACGGTAGAGTACAATGTTCCTATTGTTAATCTGCAAAGGTAATTACCTTAATCATCTATATTATGTTACTTGTACAATAGTAGAGTCATTTTATTAAAAATAGATTGTGCTTGTTTAGGTCACAAGTAGATCATGTGGAAAATATAGAATCAGTGGATTGAGATAGCTTACAGATTGTGGAGACACATGATGACGAAGGTCGTATTGAACTTATTAGTGAAGATCATATGTGAACTTTTAGGCTCGAGGGAAGAGGAGACAAGAGGTGTTCCTGCATAGACATTTGATTGTCAAATGGATGAACATTTTGTTGATGTTGCTGACACTCCTGCTAGTGATGGCATACCAAGTGAGATGGTGATATCATATGATAAGAACAACTCACCAATGGAAGTATGTACAATGTACCCATCGACGGAGGAGTTCAAGATTACTGAAAGTGTTTGATTTGGGAAATAGATGTTATTGCAAGTCTATTAAAGATTGGCCTTGGAAAATAAATGGCAGCAAACAAAAAGGACAAACAATTGTAGAGGTAAATAATAAAATGATTTGATTTGATTTAATTAATGATCTTTTTAAGTGAATTGATATGGTTCTCACTATTATTGTGTGCTTTGCATGTGACTATGTTGGTTGATAAACATACGTGTTATTCTTCAATGAGGGTGAAGAGTACTACTCCGATTCAAAAGTGGGTGACTAGTAAGGCTGTAAGTATCCTTAGAGATTATCCAAAAATAGGTGCTAAGGAATTGCAACAAAAGTAACAGAATGATCACAAGGTCACAATTTCATATGACAACGTTTGGCGGGGTAAAGAAAAAGCTCTTGCCGAGCTATATGGTAAATGGGATGAGAGTTTTGAGTTGTTATTTAGGTGGAAGGCCGAGGTAATGAAGAGGTGCACTAGGAGTGTCGTGGAGATAGATGTATTTGAAAACGATGAAGAATTGTACTTCCATCATTTTTTTGTGCTCTTAAACCATGCATTGATGGTTTCTTGGAAGGTTGTAGACCTTATTTGAGTATAGATGCTACAACACTTAATGGAAGATGGAATGGTCAGTTAGTCATAGGTACAACAGTTGATAGTCATAATTGGATTTATCCAGTTGCTTATGGCTTCATAGCAGACTGGATTTGGTTCATGGAACACTTACAGCAGGCAATAGGCAATCCTCCAATACTTACTACTAGTTCTGATGCTTGCAAGGTCTTAGAGAATGCGGCGAAAAAGGTTTTCCCAAATGCTGAACATAGATAATGCTTTTCTCATCTTACAAAAAAATTTATGAAGAAGTTTAGAGGGTTTGGTCAGCTGTCACCTGCAGCAAGGGCTTACAGAGAGGACATTTTCTATGAGCAAATAACATTTATAATTTCTGAGATCCTAGAACCAATGCAATGGTTACAAAAGAATCATAAACTACTGTGGTACATGTGTGCTTTTAATCATGAAATGAAGTGTAAGTACATCACTAATAATATTTCAAAGTCGTTCAATAACAGGATACATGAGTATAAAGACTTATCTATTTGTGACCTTGCTGATAAGATTAGAGGATATATCATGGATTTATGGTACATGAGAAGAAATATTGCATACAGACTACCTCAAGGCAGGATACTTTCGGTCGTTATGGTTCAACTGAAGGCTAATACTATAGGTTTGGGACACTTGAAAATTTCACCATCTGCTAACTGGAGTGCAGAGGTTTGGGACCATAGTGGCAGCAGAGTCCAGAGGCATATTGTTAAATTAAATGAAAGAACAAATGGCAGCACACTGGCAAGCCTTGTGAACATGTATTGGCCTTTGTAACCAGGCAGCAGGGATTTGACCTTGAGCAATTTGTGCATGACTATTACTCAGTGAATATGTTCAGAGCTGGCTATGCTAGAGAAATTAAGCCACTAACTGACAAAACACAGTGACGACAAGTGGAATTGCCATTTGTTGTTGGTGCACCTCTACCTAAAGGCGAATTGGGAAGACGAAGAAAACTTAGAATAAAAGGATGTCTTGAGGGTGGACATAAGAAAAAAACACGTCAAATCTTGCTGGTGTCACTATAGGGGGAAATACTACTGCTCCAGTCAATGCAGGGGGGGATGATTAGAGGTCCTATGAAGCGCTTAAAATGTGGTGAGTTGACATGGGCAAGCTAGTTCCAAGTGCAGACTCAATGGGACAACAAAAAAGAGGTAATTGTTGAAATGTTTTCATGTAAAATTTCAGACAACACTTCTTTTTTAATTTATCTAATTTTCTTGTCACTCAGATAAGAATGCGAAACGTCGGAGAGGAACCGTGCGTGCGTGAGGGAAAAAAGATTAGGGGCAAAAGTGTCCTTTCAGGTAGGAAATACATGTATTTTGATTAGAAAAGAGGGGAAATACACTTAAGGGCATGATTTACATGAGACCAATGTTTTGAGGCCCATTTCGACGTTAGGCATAGCAAAACTGCGAAGCCCAATGTTTTGAGTACCAAAATTGTAATTTTCTCCTAAATTGGGCTTTCCTTCTAGAAAGAAACCTTGGAAGCATTGGGTTTTGGTAAAAAATGGCTGGACTGGGTAGCAACCCTACTAGCCACGTCATCGTCGAGGGTCCTTCTCAATGGAATTCCGGGGAAAAATTCAGACACGCTAGAGGGCTGCGGGCGATCCACTCTCACCCATGCTTTTTATCCTCGCATTTGACCCCCTACACAAAATCATGGGCAGCTCATACAAACGTAATCAAGCCAGTCTTCCTAAGGGCATTGACACTGCAATGCTCCCTATATGCTGACGATGCTGCAATATTCTCAAACCCACAGAACGGACGGAGCTGCCTCAAATAAACCACCTGCTAAACTTCTTCAGAAATTGTTCAGGCCTGAAAGTCAACATGACCAAGACAGAAATTTTTCCCATCCCATGTCCTGCAGATACCATCACCGAAGCACTAGTGGATTTCTCAGGAAAGGTGTCTTCGTTTCTAGGAAAATATTTGGGCCTCCCTCTGCATACCCGCAAGCTTCGTTGAGTAGACTTTCAACCCCTAATAGACAAAACTGGTGGGCGTTTACCGGGATGGAAATGGAAAATGCTACCCCTGGCAGGAAGAGAGACACAGACACTTGTTAAAAGTGTACTAACGTCACAACCTATCTACCATCTCATAGTCTTTTCTGGTACAGAAATGGTTGTTAAAGCAGATAGACAGACTGCGAAGGAAGCAAATTTTTGGCACTCCTTCTGGATCAACGGGACAGCACCACAAACAAACATATCGCCACTCCTGTTCCAAAAGTCTAGAAGAAAAAAACTTTACAGTGCACAAAGCCCTCCAAAACAACTGTTGGCTAGAAAAAATTTGCCCATTGACGACTAGTGAAGAAATTAGAGAATACGTCAATCTTTGGGAAGAAATCCATATGCAACACCGCAATACAAATGTTGAAGATGAGATCAAGTGGCGATGGACGGAAAATGGAGAATACTCAACCAAAAGTGCTTATCTCATCCAGTTCCAGGGCCGGACCAAGAAATTTAACGTCACCCCGATATGGAAGGCGAAAGCAGAGCCTAAATGTAGAGTTTTTGCCTAGATACTATGTCATAGGAAGATCCTAATGGCAGATAATTTGGGAAAAAGGGGTTGGCCAAATGATCCGATCTGCAAATAACATGGAACCAGAGACGCCGAAACATCTATGCAACGACTGCACATACACTGCTGAAGTGTGGAGTTGTTTGGCTACATGGTTTCATCTCTATCAGGTATAGACGGTGAATATGACATCCTCAATTTACACCTGGTGGAAAAGAGGGAGGAAACTGATCGAGCGGCAGAATTGACAGCTCTTCGATGGTAAGAATTTTCAATCAGAGTAGCAACATTTTTGAGGAAGTGACATTCCTTACTAAGGAAGACGTTCAACAATATCAGTCGGCAAAACATGGCATCACCCAAGAACTCCAACCAAATGATTAGTTACTGAGGTATCATCCTCTGTTTTTCCCCTCCTCGCAGTGGTGTTGCTGCTCCTGTACAGTAGTTTTTTTTAAAGTTGTTTTTTTCTTGTTTTCATGTACAGTTGGTCATTTGTGCCACAAGTTGTATTCTGCTTTTACACTTTTTTATTCTTCTTCTAAAAAAAATTCGACAAAGCTTTTGCCGTCCGTTAAAAAAAAATCACAGTCCGTTCAAAAAAAAATTCACAGATCGACTGCAGTAGCCTGTGTAGGGCACATTAGCGTATCTTTAGATTACAATTAGCAACTTGATCCTAGTAGAAGATAAAATAGCAATCGTATTTCGTACTATAAAAACAAATAAAAAAAAAGAAAGAACGGTGGCTGCTGATTGCCGTCCATATTTGGGCTGTTCGAATCATGGCCTCTTAACATGTCACTATCGAACTGTGAAGTTTGGAGTAATGCAGTGGGACTTTGTAGTTCTTTTTTAGCAAAAAAAAATGCATAGGCTTTTTCTGATGCACCTACCACCTAGTGACTGTGACGGCCATCATCTCGTTTCTTTCAGTGTACACTCTCAGGTCGCACCGCCTATACTTTGATGCTACAATATATCTGTAAATTTATTCAGGAACATGATCCCTGTCTCTCTGGTGTCACTTTAAGTGGATGCCTTTCTTTACCAAAGTGGCACAAAAGCATGGATTCTTAGTGCTTCTCAGGGCCCTTAAGCTCCCTTGCAAAGTTGCAATTATTCCACAATGCGAGACATGCTAGCGGTGAGGATGGAATTGTAGGCTTTGTAGCTTTGGTTGGTCCCTGATTGCCATTGAAAGCAACACAAACAAAAGAAAGCACCACCTTCTATAGAAAAGAAAGCACACCTTCTCAGTGCTGCCGCTACACCAGACAGCACGCTCGCTTCCACTCCCACCAGCACACTGCACACACCAATTGTTGCTCGCCGGCACCGAAGCCTGAGAGCGAAGACCACCGGAGGTGATGGAGACGACCGTCGGCGCGGCGAATTGGCTCCTCGGCAAGGTGCTCAACAAGCTGTCCGATGACCTTGTGGCGGCGTACGTGTCCAGCTCAGAGCTCGGCCTCAACTTCCAGAAGATCAAGACTGATCTGAATTTCACGCTGGGGCTGCTGCACGAGGCCCAGGGGAGGGACGTCAGCCACAACCCCGGTTTGCAGGGCTTGCCGGAGGACCTGAACAAGAAGGCCCATGAGGCAGAGGACGCTCTGGACGAGCTCCACTACTTCATGATCCAGGACGAGCTTGACGGCACCCGGGAGGCCACTCCGGATCTTGGGGGTGGCCTCGGTGCTCAAGCTCTGCACGCCCGCCATGCTGCATGCAACACTGGCGGTAACCGGCTCTCTTGCTGTAAGAAATTGGATGCTCGTAGTCTAAGAGGGAGAGGGGGTGAAGTAGGCAAACTAAAAACCTTAACCTATGACTTCACTACTTTTACACAAAGATAAATTATAACCTACTATCCAGATGTGCAACTAAGGTTGTTCTAGTGTGAAACTCCCATCCCAAAATAAGGTTTGCAACCTATAGCCAATCCTAGCAAGATACTACTCTAGGAAAGTAAAGGCAAGCAAAAATTGCAATAGAGTAAATGCGGAAATGTAAAGGGGATGAGAGGAAGCAAACTCTTGACACGCGATTTATCCCGTGGTATCGGTAGGCACTAAGCCACCCCTAGTCCACGTTGTTGAAGCACTCACACAAGAGTATTGCTTCCCGGTCACCAAGTCTCTCCCAAGAGTACCACTTGACTCGCCACAAAGGCTAGCCACTTAGGCACTTGCCAAGCTCTCTTGGTCACCTTGATGCCGCCTCCACTAAGGAGCTTCTCCACCAAGAAAAGGGGTCTCCACGTCCCCCGCATAAAGTGTCCTCGCCGCTCCACACCAAGCCGGAGGGTCGATGACGATTGCCGGTGAGCCACTTAGGCCCCAAGGCTTCCGGCGAACCTTGTACACCTTGATTCACTCAAGAATCACCTCACAAGGTTGGCACAACCTTGTACTCACTCAGCTCTAAGCTAAGTCTAGCACTAAGCACATACACTAAGCACATACATTAAGCATATGCAAGTCTATGGATGAGCAATTAAGCACTTGGATGGATTGGATATGATCTTATAGGTGTCTTGAACTCCTCTGCACTTCCACACAATCCAGCACCCTCAAATGGGTGAGTGGAGGGGGTATAAATAGCCCAAGGCACTCAGCTAGCCGTTGGCTAACGGCCACTGAAAAAGGTAGCGTCGGATGAACCGATGCTATGCTTTTCCAGGGCGTCGGTTCATCCGGTGCCCTCCACGTCACTTAGCCGTTGCAGCTCTGCTGATACAACTGTTCCGACGCTATACACCGACGGTGCGTCGGTTCATCCGGTGCTGAAGACCTCGCGGCCAAAACGTCTCTGTATGCTGCTTCATGACCATCGGATAGACCGATGCTTCCACTTGACCATTGCGTCGGTTCATCCGGTGCTGAAGAGGCTGTCTTGGCGCGTCTCTGTCTTGATTCAAACTGAGCGTCGGATAGACCGACGGTGTCCTCTCTCAGACCGTCGGATCATCCGGTGCTACTGTCTTCGCTGCTCCTCCTCTGCAATTCATCCGGCGCATCTAGAAACTAGACCGTCGGATCATCCGACGGTGTCATCTTCATTTTGCCTGCTGCGCAGCGTACCAAGTACACCGATGGTACCGTCGGTTCATCCGACGGTGTCAAATTCCTTCCTTTTCTTCCGCGGTTTTGACCCTTGAAAAATAGACTATCTTCTCAATTTGGCATATGATATTTTTACATCCATGAGACCTAGAAATGTCTACAAGGACATGCTAAACAATATGGTTAGTCCCATTGATCATGTTGTCATGAATCACCAAAATCAAACTCGAACTAATAGCATATGGGGCCATGTTCGCTACACTTGCTTCTCTGTTTGTTGCCGTTCACAAGATGCTTCTGCTACTGGGAACACAAGCAAGGCCACCTATTCTTTTAACCATATCGACAGCGGACATGCTGATGACAAGTTGATATTCGACCGAGTGGTCATGTCAAACAAAATCAAGCATCTGATAGAGGACATGCACTCACTATGTCCTCGTATCTCTGAATTGCTCAAGATAAACACTACCAGTAGCATTCCTCCAAAAGGAGTCGCTAACTCCCTGAAACGACCTGCCATTGGGTCAACAATTAGACAAGAGAAGTTATATGGAAGGAGCACCATTTTTGAGCAAACCGTAAATCATATGACAAGTGGCACTTGTTCTGATGAGACCCTGTACGTCCTTCCTGTAGTTGGCCCCGGTGGTATTGGGAATACAACTTTCACCCAGCACCTTTACAATGACAAAAGGACTGAAGAACACTTTGCAGTTAGGGTCTGGGTATGTGTGTCCACTAACTTTGATGTGTTTAAGCTCACCAAAGAGATACGTAGCTGCATACCTGCGGATGAAAAGGAAGATGAAACAGACAATTTAGATCAGCTTCAGAAATCCATTGCAAAGAGACTGAAATCAAAACGGTTCTTAATTGTCTTAGATGATATATGGCAATGCAGTGAGGATAAGTGGATAAATTTCTTAGCTCCATTCACGATGAGGGAAGCTGAAAAAGGTAGCATGGTTATTGTCACAACTCGATTTCCATCTATAGCAGACACGGTGAAGACAACTAGTCCAGTAAACTTGGAAGGTTTGGAGCCTGGTGAGTTCTGGGTTTTCTTTCAAACATGTGTATTTGGTGAAGTCATAGCTGAGTCTGATAAAGATGAATTTATTGAGATTGCAAAACAAATAGCAGATAAATTGAAGTGCTCCCCACTGGCAGCCAAAACGGTTGGGCGATTATTGAAGAAGAAATGCTCTCGGGAACATTGGATGGGAATTCTTCAGAAGAAAGAGTGGTTAAACCAAACTCATGATGGTGATATTATGCCAGCCCTGAAAATTAGCTATGACTTCCTTCCCTTCCATCTACAAAAATGCTTTTCATATTGTGCCCTTTTCCCTGAGGATTATAAGTTTAATAGCTTGGAGATTAGTCGTTTTTGGATTTCAGTTGGCATCATCGATTCCAGTGGTCAGGATGATCAAACTGAGGACATGGGGTCGAAGAATTTGGATGAACTGTTAGATAATGGTTTTCTAATCAAAGGAGCTGATAATTATTATGTAATGCACGATTTACTGCATGAGCTGGCACAAATTGTTTCATCAAAAGAATGTGCCTATATCAGTTGTTCTGGTTTCAGAGCTCAAGACATCTCATCGTCTATTCACCACCTCTCCATTTTGATGCAAGATAACTATACTGAAAACTTTGGTGAAGAAATGGATAAATTGAAGACGAGAGTAGACATTGGAAACTTGCGGAGTTTGATGATTTTTGGAGAGTACAAAAGAGCAAGCTTGGTGCATATTTTGAAAGATACATTTCAGGATATAAAGCGTCTTCGTGTTCCATTAGCGAGACAACTGAGAGATATTCCAATACATTGCATTATTTTTGATTGACTACAGAAGATTGTCTTGTACATATGCCATACACAGAATGAGTATATACAGCTAAACCTTAGAAACATTAAGCTAGATATAAAAAGTAATCCAAATTCTAGCTATTGCTATCGATCTGCCAATTTTTGGCTTCTAGCTTCAGGTGAGCATCTGGCATCAGAAATTTCAAATGACCTTTTGAACCTGCAATGGATATATACTATTATGTAAGCACATATTTAAGTTGAATTAAGGATAACAAGTTCGAAGCTAGACACAATCAGCAGTTTCAGATAGATGGTATGTTAGAATATATTAGACATAATGGAAATCGTACATACTAGAACACACCAATAATTAGATCTACAAAGGTTGCATAAATATATCTTGGTTCTTGCTCCACTTCATAAGAACAGAAGACAGTGAAATTTAGAGCAATAGTAATTAAGTTTGGTCATTGCAAAGCAAAGTTGTTGAATTAAACATGAGAAATAGTCAAGTTGGTATGGAATCAGTTGCAAGCATCAAAACTTGAAGCAAGGCAAAAGCTGAACCATATGATGAGAATATTAATATAAATAAGTTGCCAATAAAGTGGATGACATATATGCTACTATATTGTTATAAGTTCAGAATTAAGAAACGTGGCATGCAGAACTTACCAGGAACTCAAAGTGATTAATTTCAGGTTCCACATGCCTAAGTTGCACAACTGCATAAGAAGTACTTTCTGTCAGTATGATTACATCAATGTTGTGACTACTGCTACAATATTAGGAGATCTACATACTTCTAGTAGGCTTGCTGAAAAAAAGTTACTCAACCAAACATCTGAAACAGTAAACTGTTGGTATTTAGTTATGTCCTTCCCAATTTCATTAATACCTGGGGGGAAAAAGAAATGATTTGAGATGATTAGATCTGCTACTGCATCACGGTAAGTTCATACATATTTATGAGATTTGAGAATGTGAATTAGAGGAAAATAATTCTATGCACTTACTCATGTCGAAGTGTTGAATGTGCTAAACAAGCTGAAGTTCCAACTACCAGAGAAATAAAGAAGGCTCTCAGTTCATTTGTAGGTTGGCAGAGTGATCACTAACCGCTAAGCCCTGCAAATGACTACTAGTAAGGTGCTAGCTTAATACTTTCAAATGGTGTTTAAACTGGTGACAATCGAAAAAGCTGCAGTCATCATGCACAAACTGTGAAGAGGTTTCTGGGTGGTGAGTAAACAAAACAGCATACTTGCTCTTATAGCAACTGAAAGTTGTGTAGTTAATTTAAAGACAATACTTTGATACAATTTTTTGTTGATTACATACAGGTTTCTACCTGGAGAACGTGCAAGCCATAACGTGCTCCCACATATTGTTGAATATCCATACAGATTTGTGAAAATGCTTGAGCAGGATGACTGTCTGAACTGTAATGCATTAGGAATGAGAGATTATGGAAGGAATAAGGTACTGTTCAAATATTATATCATGATGATGTGTCCTATATGTGACACAAAAGAGTTTGTCTTTTTATTTACCTTTTCTTTATATAAACAAATATCATGAACAAAACATATATGGGAGAGTGCTTGCCTCATTATTGGCTAATGGCAGTCAATGAGTCATATGCTTTGGAACTTTCTACATCAAAACTAACCAACCAAAAATTCACAACACCACACTTGCAGTACTCTCTTTAGTATTGTATCATATTAATGGGAAAAGATTGTGATATGAGTAATATTTATGCAGCTGTGCAAAGACGAAAAGACAGGACGATTTAATTGCTAAAGAGATATGTGCATAGTGGATTTGTGTCCTAAACAACAAATCACCGAATATAGAACTTAAAATTTAACATTAAAAGACCATAGTATATTTTGTTTTTTTGACAAATCTAACGGGAAAGGAAAAAAAGCTGGAACAATGTGCAAAAAAAAAGAAACTAAATTTGTATGCAAAATACATCTGACTCAACAAGCAGTGGCAAAGTCAAATGTGCTAACAACTACTTAACCAGAGAAATGCAGTTCGAAGAATCTGATTAGGGTAATCCTTTATCTTCTAATCCTTGATATTTATGGTCAGACATCCACACCTGGAGAAAAATCTGGAGCAAGAATGGGGAGCTGTGATGTCTCAAGGAATCGTATTGACAGTGACTGGAGCAGCACGAGGTTGACGACGGCCGGCGAAGCGCAGAGACGGGGGTGGGGGCGGCGAAAAGCGGCGTCTCGCGGTGGGGCTGCGGCGAGGTGCAGAGATGGCACGATGGGGGTGCGCGCGGGCGGCGAAAAGTGGCGGCGCGGTGGGGCTGCGGCGACGGCGACGCCTCGTTGGGGATGCCGGCGAAAAGCGGCGGCGCTCGGGAACCGGAGCTGAACGAGTCGGGGCAGAGAATAATGAATGGAAGAGAGAAACAGGAGAGAGAGAACGAGGAAGGGAATACGAGCGTGGAGATAAAACGAATACAAGGAAATACAGGTGAAAGAAGGTCCAGCACATATCCCAAAGCGGACAGGTGTACGCTCCAGATAGATCGACCTGAGGACGTATGTCCCGAAACGAGTTTCCGGTGTTTGAATCCTTAAGCTATTTTTTAACCCACTTCTTTTTAGCTTAAATAGCTCAAAAAGTAGTCAAACAGGTGAGTTATTTTAGAGCTATTTGCAACTAGTTTACCTAAAAAATTATCCTCGAAATAGATGCTAATTGGGCTATTTTAAGTGGGCCCCGCCAAAATCTGTTGTCTCCGTCGGATCGATCCCACATTCCCACCCCTGCTCGAAGCTCAACATCCCCGAGGTCACTGTCCCTTTAGCCGGCGGGCGGCCAGAGGCGCTGGGCCAAGCGCGGGCATCCTGTAGCCCGGCGGCACGGCTCCCCGTGGCGGGCCCGAGTGGCGGAGGTTCTAGCGTGGCGGAGGGCGAGCTCGACGAGCCCGGCGTGCCGCCCCTCGATGCTCCATCGCGCCCGGTGCTCTGCTCCCTCCCTACCTCCCCGACGCGGCGCAGCCTAGACTCGCGTAGATCTGGAGCTCCGGCGGCGCTCCGGTGGCGGCGGAATCCCGATGGGCGTCTGTCCCTCCTCCCCGAGCGGCGGCCCAGCGTCCACCCGAGCTCGGCGGTGTGCACACGACTTTCGGTGCGAGGAACACGGGGGAGGCCGCGTACGGCAGCACGGGAGCTGGTACCGCAACCGCCGCCGGCGTGCACGCATGCTCCACGGCCATTCGTGGACGGCCAACAGCAGGGATCCGCCGGCTGGAGCTCCCTCCCCTGCTCGAAGCTCGACATCCCCAAGCTCGCCGTCCGTTCAACCGGCTGCCAGGAAGAGCGGCAATGCAAGGTTCAGTTTCGTCAGAGAAGAAGCAGAGCAAGCCGGTGACCCTAGCTAGTAGAGTAGTTGGCTGAGTTCGTTGTCTCCCTGGCGACGTTGAATCGAATCCTCTTCTGTAAACTCTGGTTTGATTCCTTCAGTTGAGTGCTCTGCTAGTTTTCCCCGTTCTGCATCTCGCATGGCCTCACAGTCATTTTTCCCCTTCTCCGTTGTTGTTTCCCTTCTCTGTTCTTATGAAATCCTGACACCGGCAACCGCGCGGCCCTCTCCTCCCCGCTGGCGGCGGGCGGCCAGAGGCGCTGAGCCACACGCGGCGCCCCGTAGCCCGGCGGGGCGGCTCGCCGTAGCGGGCCCCGGCGGTCGGCAGCCCGGAGGCGCGAGCGTGGCGGAGACCGAGCTCGTCGGGGCTGGCGCGCCGCCCCTCGATGCTCCATCGCGGCCTGGTGCTCTGCTCCTTCCCTACCTCCCGGGCACGGCGCAGGGGCCTGGACTCGTCTCCCCAGCGGCTTCCTCTTGCTCCCCTCCCCGGCGGCCGGCTTCCTCCTCTCGTGGCCGGTGGCGACGAAGTCCCGACGGGTGCGACCTCCTCGTGACCTCGTCCGTCCCTCCTCCCGGCGCGGCAGTCTGGCCTGGCATAGGCGGCTTGCGGTGTTGGAAAAGTACATTAAATGACAAATGACAAATAGCTCTGGAATCCAAACATATAAAAGCTATTTAATTGAAGAGTTATTTTCATTAGCTAAATTTTAGCTCTTAAAATAGCTCCTAGCTAATTCTTCAAACACGCCCAATAAGCTTCTCCCTCACGGATTGCCGCCCGGCCTTCTTCTCAGGAGTTGAACATGATTGGGTCTCCAAAAATCATGTCGTTGCCCAAGAGGGGACAGCCTGATCCACTGCAGCTAATCAAAACTAACTGACGCAGTGAGGTGCACCTTACTCTCCGTAGTCCATTGTGTAATTTTAAGTTCATAATTTCTGATCATTCCAGTGATGCAGGCTTTTTATTTAAAATGGAGTGCTCATATTTTTGTGTGTTTTGTATTCTCATTCTCTCAGGAGCCATATGAATTGCAATATGCTAGACAGTTTATTAAGTTGGGTGATCGAGACCACCACCTTGCAGAGTTCTTGGCCACACTTTGAAGCCTAACAACGGTATCCTGCTGAAATGCTCCTATGAAGCTTAGAATGGTAGGCAATGGTGGTCAGCAATGAACAGTGGTATGTATATCCTTGATGCAGCCATGATATCCATGACTCCAAATTTGTTCCATTAGTGTAGAAGAATATGTTGTTGGGACCAAAGGCTATGTTGTTGTTGTTGTTTGTAGTGTAGTGGAAGAATATGTAGTTGCAGAGAATATTATATTCTCAGTTAGGCTAGTCTCAGTAGGGAGTGTCATAGGAGGGTTATGAATATTAAATATCATGGCACATCAACAAATTTATGAAGAGAGATGAGCGAGAGTGTCATGAAATGAGAGAGGAGGGTCATCACCATGACCCTCAAACTGTCACAAGTCTTAAGATTACTGTCTTGGTAACTGTGCGATGACCCTCTCCACTTAGACTAGCCTTAAAGCAGTTGCAGAATTCGATGTAAGACCATCTGCACTGCGTCCCGATATACCTTCACGGTAAGCTTTTACCGTAGTAAACCAGCTGCAGCGCTGCACGGTAAGCCTTACGGCACGAGACCGTAAAGCTTCCATTGCGCCACAGCTGCCGTAACACAAACGTTACGGCATCCCAATGGCAGGTTTGCTCGCGGCACGGATGGAAACTTTCCTCGACGACGCGTCCGTCCGTCGGCGGGAGTTCCATGGTGGCACGCCGGCACCGACCCATGCCGTTGGAGCAGGAGTGGATGGGACGCGGCTTGTGGAGCTCTAGCCATCGCTACCGCTCGCCAACGGCCATGGCCGGGACACGGACGCCTGCTCCTCCTCTGTCGCCGCAGCTGCTCCTCCGCGCCGCGGGGTCCTTCTCCTCGCGCCGTGCCGCCTGCAGCTCCTCCTCCGCGTCGCGCCGACTCCAGTTCACCGCGCGTTTGCCTCGCCTCGCTCCGCGCCGCCGTGCCCAGCCTAGCCCCCGCCGCCAAGGAGGCCGACATCGCTGCCTCCCAACCCGCGCTCGATCCGCCGCCGGGAGAGAGAGCTGCGGGAAGGAGCAAGGGAGAGGGATGAGATGGCTGGAGAGGGCTCCTCTTGCTGTCGCCGTCGCAGAGATGGGTGATGGTGAGGAGAGATGCGGCAGGATGGGGGAAGGGTAGGTGTAGATAAGGTTTGGGATTTTCTGTTTTGCCCCTTTTATGTTTTGATAATTATATTTTACTCCCTAAAAATATATTTTCTCACGCTTTAGTCCCTAGAACTTTACATTTTTACATTTAAATCCCTCGAGAGTAACAAATGAATTATTAATTAAAGAAGTTAGTTGGAGGTGGATGAATAAAATATGTGGTAGTTGGATATAGAGTAGATATATAGAGTAATATGAGTGCAGAGACAGTTGGTGTAGAGTAAAGATTCTTGTTGACGTGGCTGGAATATTCCTTTTAGAGCAGACGTATAGAGCAATGCGAGTGCAGATGGTCTAATCGGCTAACTCTTCTTTAAGTTCACTACTGGGAAGCTAAATGTGAAATAGTATGGAGTCTTCTTGACCCTGTACTTGTCTTCTTGACCAGGCAGGTCACAGCTGCATGATATTCTCAACAACTTCTCAATGAAGAAGCGTCGATGTATGCCTTTGACACCATAGTGTTTACGAGGCTCTGATTGCTCGTGAAAAGAAATTAACATATTCTGGGTTGGGTATTGCGACATGTGTGAACTAATTTACTTGAATCCTTTGGCAGAAAGTTGGCCGTAGAGACCATGCCCCTCAAGAACATTCCGGGGTTTGGTATTGCACTGGTTCTGAAAACGAGTTTTCCAACATTTCAGCTTTCAGTATTGTACACAGGTACTTTGCTGGATTATGATTATTAGTCGATATGATGTGGCACATTTGAATTATAGATCCTCCTGTATGACTGAAGAGCATGCCTTGTGATCCTTGTCAGGCTCAGCCGCTTAGCTGTGGAAGGTGGCAAGGCTGCAAGTCCTACGCGTGCGCTACGTACTGACCGCTCGTCGCTAATGGCCTCGTGGGACGGGCTTCGGAGCTCGCGGTGGCGGCGGCCGAGGCCGGCCGCGGCGCCAGTCCCGACCCTCTTTGTGGGCGGCACCCCTGTCGCCGGGGGGCTCGCTCCTGCGCATCGCACGGATAAGGCCGCGGGCCGCGGCGATGGATAAAGTGGAAGGGAGGAAAAAAAGAAAAAGGGAGAGGAAAAAAAGAAAAAAGAAAAAGGGAGAGGAAAAAAAGAAAAAAGAAAATGAGAAGGGAAAAAGATAAAAAAATATATTGTGAAGGGTAATTTAGACATTTTATAACATCAATCCAACAGGTGAAGCCGTTTTGCCAAACGTTTTCCAAAACGGCTTCAGCTCTATCAGAAAAGCCGCTCCACCGGAGGAGTCAGAGCTGGTGCCGTTTTTGGAGGAGCCGGAGCCCTGCCAAACAGGCCGACGCGGCTCCGGTGGTCACAAATCGTGGGCCCCTATGACGGCTTGAGGCCCAATAACACCCTGTAGCTTGGGCCCGCTGCCGCCCTCCGGAAATCCTAGGGCGTGTTTGGATGCCGGCACTGGTCGCCATGCCACGCATGCCATCGCCACAACCGTGGCGTCGAAACCCCCCGCCACAACTTGCCACAAAACAGTGTGTAGTCTTGTGCTTTGTTTTTCTCCTGTGGCTACCAAATTTTGTCCTACCAAGCAGCAGCCACATTGATTGTGGCGTGATTAAGTGTGGCGTGGCTGGTTATGGCGTGCAACCAAGCACGCCCCTATATATCTTTCGGAAGATTTTTACTTAACCATATATAGTACCCACCAGAAGCCCACGTAACGGCCCAAGCAGCCCAACATTGTGAAATCCTAGCACCAGGTTCCTTCAACCTCTTGCCGCCGCCCGTCCACAGCCGCGCCGCCACGCCGGACCGGCCGCGCCTTCCGCCCTCCACGCGCCCGCCGCGGGGCTGCACTCGTCGCGTTCACACCCGTCGTGGGGGCTGCGCTGTCGTGCGCCCCGCGCCTCTTGCCGCGGCCGGCCGGCGGGCCGGTGCCGGAGAGGAAGGGTGAAAAAAATGTTGAAATGTTTTCCAACATTTTTGCAAAATGTTGACAAAAAATCATTGATGAAACCAACATTTCTTAAAAATATTGTAACATTTCTGTAAAATTTGGAAGAAGCCAAAAAAATGTTGATCCCAAAAAATGTTGCAACATTTTGTGAAATGTTGACGAAAAATAACTAGGAATGTTGAAGAAAAAAATGTTGTAACATTTTCGAAAAATATTGAAACATTTTTTATTTAATAGTCATGAAGTGGGCTGGTGAAAAAATTAAAAACATTATTTAGATGGCTTTGGTGGGTTTAAAGTTCATAAGCTTATCCACCTTTCGGAAGCCATGTAGAAGCCTTCCTCCCTCTCCTCGGGAATTCTATCCACAACCCACCCACGTGCATGTGTTGTGGTCGCTGGCCGCGCACCTGAGCACGTTCAAATTTTTTCTTTTGTTTTTTCTGTTTATTTTTTCTTCTATATTATTTGTATTCAGGTGAAATGTCTTGGGTGTATAAGTCACGTGTATAAATTGTTTAACGTTATGTATAAGTCGTGATATTATAAAAGTTATACTATAAACTGTATCACGCACGTTGTGTTAAAAAAAGTTATACACATAAATTATTTTTAGGGATAAAATATTATGGGCATAACTCGTTAGAGAAAAGTTATGCCCATAACTCGTTTTAGTAAAAAAAGTTAAGCACATAACTTGTCGTTAGGGAAAAATTATGCGGATAACTCGTGGTTAGGAAAAAAGCTATGCGCATAACTCGTCGTTAGTAAAAAAATGTTATGCACATAACTCGCCACTAGGAGAAAAATTATACGCATAACTCGTGATTAGGGAAAAAGTTATGTGCAGAACTCGTCGTTAGGAAAAAATTATGCACATAACTCGTCGTTGGAGAAAATATTATGTGCAATCTTCTAGTAAAAAATTATGCACATGAATTGTCATTACATAAGAATTTATGAGAAAAATTATGAAAAAATCATGTACACAAATTATTCATAAAAAACTTTATGTGCATAAATTTCAGATGACAGAAATTAATGACGTGGGGGAAGGGAACAACTAGGGGCACATGTGTTAGGAATCGGATGCTTGTAGGTTAAGAGGGGGAATGGGTGAATTAGCCAACTTAAAATCTTAACATATGGCTTCTACTACTTTATATAACGTAAACTAGATCATTTCTATCTAAATGTGCAATCTATGGTTGATCTAGTGTGAAACCCTCATCCAAAACAAATTTTTGCAACCTATAGGCAATCCTAGCAAGGTACTACTCTATGAAAGAAAGAGGAAGCAAGGATTGCAAGAAAGTAAAGTGGAGACGTAAAGAGGGATGAGAGGAAGCAAACTCTTGAAAAGCGATTTATCCCATGGTATCGGTAGGCACTAAGGTACCCCTAGTCCACGTTATTGAATCCACACAAGAGCATTGCTTCACGGTCACCAAGTCTCTCCCAAGAGCACCACTTGCCTTGCCACTAACGCTCACCACAAAGGGACTCGCGAAGCTCTCTTGGTCAGCTTGATGTCGCCTCCACTAAGGAGTTCCTCCACCAAGGGAAGCGGGTCTCCACGCTCCCCGCACAAAGTGTCTCCGCCACTCCACACTAAGCCGGAGGGTCGAAGACGTTTGCCGATGAGCCACTTAGGCCCCAAGGCTTCCGGCCCACCTTGTATAGCTTGATCCACTCAAAAATCACCTCACAAGGTAGGCACACTTTGCACTCACTCAGCTCTAAGCTAAGTCTAGCACAAAGAAAACACACAAAGCATGTGCAAGTCATTGGATGAGCAATTTAGCACTTGGATGGTTTGGATATGATCTTTTATGTGCCTCACACTCATGTGGTCTTCCTCATACTCCAGCAACCTCAAATGGCGGGGTGGACGGGAAGCCCAAGGCGTTTATAGAGTTGTTGCTCTAACGGCTAGTCTTTTCTGGGTACCATCGGATGATCCGACGCTATGCTTTTTGGGGGCGTCGGTTCATCCGGTGCTACTAGTCGTTGCCTTCCACCTCTGACTCCTGCTGACACAATTCATCCGACACATTGACGACGCACCGTCGGTCCGTTGTTGAAGACCTTGAGCTCAAAACCTTTCTGTCTCGAACTTCATGGTCATCGGATGAACCGATGCCTGGATCGTCGGTTAATCCGGTGCTTAAGGCCAAAACTTTTCTGTCTCGCGCCGGTGAACCAACGGATAGACCGACGAAGCCTATCAATGGACCGTCGGTTCATCCGACGCCTTCGTCTTCGGTTGCTTCACCTCTCGAATTCATCCGGCGCAACTAGAAAATGGACCGTCGATTCATCCAACGGTGCTTGTTGACTCAAGCCTCTGCGCAGTGTACCATATCTTCCGATGCTCACACCAATTCTTCTTCTAGGGTACCGTCGGTTCATCCGACGATGTCTTTTTCCTTCTTTTTCTTCCTTTTCAACTTGCCACCACTTGAATTTAACATATCATCACTTAGAGCCTCAAAATATATATTAACTCTGGATTTTTGATATGCTAATGTTAACTTGCTCATGGTATGTTAACTTTGATTGTGGTTGCACCCATGAGATCTAGAAATGTCTACAAAGACATGCTCAACAATATGATTAATCCCATTAATTATGTTGACATGAATCACCAAAATTAAACTCTAGAACATTTGGCAATCAAGGTCGTGTTGGCTACAACATGAGGGTGGGCTGGCCACAGAGAAATGAACCGGCGCCGGCGTGCTGCAGGCTGACATGGGGGGAGGGGACCAGCTAGGACTGGCGTGCAGAGAAAGGAAGCAGCGGAGTGCTGCAGGCTGCTGTTGAAAAATCGATCGCTACTCTGGTTGCTGGCGCGCGCTTATTAGCAAGGCCCGCTGCCTTTGGAGCTGTGCCGTCGAGACCCATAGTAGAAGTTTGCGGTCGCCCGCTCCTATGGCTTGTTGCGATCGATTTCCGACCGTGCTTAACTTCCAAAGACACCGTTAAAAGATGACCTTTGCTGTGAACCATTGAAAATTTGTGTCGCTGCTGAGAGCCATCAAAAAATCGTGTACCTTTGCCACAGGACACTGCAACCATTATTCTACCCAACTTAACTGGAGAGACACCAGAAATGACTTATTTGCCCCTACCTTATCTTCTTCCAGTTCCCGCAGGCCAAGTTCTTCTCCAGAAACGCATCGCACGAGCTTTCCCTCGCGAACAGGCGGCGGCGCCGATTCCTCCCGGTGTTGGATCCCTTCCCGACGGCAGCCACGCCCGGCAGGGGCCCTCCTCGACGGGCAGCTGTGCCCAGCATCGGCCCTCCTCGACGGCAGCCGTGCCCGGCAGTCCCCTCGCGAAGGTTCCTCCCATCGCTTGGGGAGGCCTGTGCTGGTGCAGCCAACCCCGAGTCCGGCAGCCTCGCCGGCCGCGAGAAGGTCGCCGTCACGCAGCCTGCTCCCCTACCTCGACGGCCCGCTGCCGCCGGAGCCCGCGTGGGAGCCCTCCAGATGGTGCGCATCAGGCAGCGGCGGCAATCTGCCTGATCTCCGGCGCTGCTGTGATGAAGCGCGCGGTCGCGGGCACGGGTGCGTGCGGCTGCTGGAGGCGAAGTCGAGTGGAGCGCGGGAGGTGGCGGCGCAGCGCTGGCGAGCCTGCCCTGCCAACGTCGGGAGGTGAGGAAGAATGAAGGAGAAGATAAGGCAGGGGCGAACAGTCATTCCGAGTGGCTCTCCAATTAAATCGAATATAATAGTGCTTGCAGTGTCTTGTGGCAAATGTACACGCTTTTTCGATGTCTCTCAGCAGTGACACACTTTTTCATTGGTTCACAGCAAGGACCACCTTTTAACGGTGTCTTTGGACAAATTTTGCCCAAATATTTCCACCCCGCGCTGTTTTGGGCGTCCACACCCGCCCGTCACTAGCTCATTCTGCTCACATCTCCTTCGTCCGTCTGCATTAAAATCAAGAAACAAAATTCACACAAAATGATTTACAGGGGAACTTATGAACAAACTTTTGTAAAAAAATGGAAACAAAATTACTGGAAAAAATTGTTTAAAACATTTTGAACAAAAGTTTGCAAGGAAATTTGCAAAATGCATCGAAATAAAAAATGAAACAAAATTTGTGCGAAAAAATTGTCAAAACGAATTTTGAAATTTTTTTTGGGAGAGTCACCAAAAATCGTGAGCAAAAGTTTTCAAAAAAATGACAAAAAGATTTTCCAAAAAATGTGAGCAAAAGTTTTCGAAAAAAGTCGTGAGCAAATTTTTTTTGAAAAAAAGTGAAAAATGAGTAAAATTGTAAACAAACTTTTGAGAGAAAAAATTACGAAAAACTTTGGAATAAAAAAGTTTGAGGAATAAAAAAGAGAAATAGTTTATAGAGAAAATAGAGAAAAAAGAAAAAAAATACAAGTCGTCGTTGCCAACCTCGAGAGCTCCGCGAAATCGCCGAGCGGCACGCCACCGCGCCGTCGTTGGGCGGCTGATCCCGGGAGCTCGGTGCCGAATCACTGTCAGTGGGCAGCTCCCTGCGCCCCGCGCACCGCCGCACGCCGTGGAGCCAGCCGCTCGTCATGCCAGCTGCTCCCATGGTGACGGGATCCACCAAAGCTTGAGAGCCCGTGGCTGTTCTCGCGCAACCACGGCGGTGGACGAGTGCCGCCGCCGATGTTGGAACCGCCCAGGAGCGCACGTTCCACAGGCTCCCTCGCCGAACAGCTCGCTCACGGTCTCGCATGGCGACTGACGGAGGAAGAAGATGAACAGTAGAAATTCCCGGCGCTGAACGGCCTGTGTCTTGGCTTTATATTGCTCAAAATGGAAATGGCACACCTGTTACACAAGGATTACATGGCTAAATATAGCCTAGCGGCGTCGCAGCCCCCACACCATCCACTACGGCGAGCTCAGCGCACAAACGCACCATCCCGACGGACCCGGCCTCTCCTGCATGCTGAGCCACGAACTCCTCTGGCAGCAACCGGTCTTCACCTCCACTCGCACACCGGATAGCGCTCCCCTTCCACTGTCCTATCCTGTAGCTATGACTCCAACAAACTAACACACGACGCACACTGCAACGGACACGAACGCGAGCCGCACGCCCGCACACGCGCCGTCCGTCTCGAGTCTCGACCTGTGCGATGTGCTCCACTGCGAGCACACACGCGCGCACGCCAACACACACCATCACGAGCTCCTTGCAGCTGCTGTAATGCTAAGAGACACGCGCGCACACACGAACACAAGCTAACTGAACTTTTTTTTTAAATTAAGGTAGGAGCACTGCCACATCATATAAGAAGAAGGTGCTTCATATTAGAGGAAACGAGACCAAACCATACAATACTCAGTTTATTAAAGGAAAACCGAGTGAAAACCGGACTCGATGCTACACCACCATACTCTGGGAGAGAACCTAACAAGACACAACCAAAGCAAGCGCCGTCAAGCTAACTAAACTTAAGCGAGAACGCACGCACACACGCACGTTGCACGTAACACACATCCAGCGCACCAGGCACAGACCTTGGCGTGGATTATTCCAACAGCCGACGCCGATGCCTCGAGCTTCGCCGGTGGAGCATGAACGCCATCGATTGGATCGGAATCTCGCGAGAGAAGAAGTAGAAAGAGAAACAAAAGAGAAAGGAGGACCGTGTGAAACCATGAAAGTGAAAGAAACGACGGGTCTGTCCACGTGTTTGTGTCGCCGGGTCAATCGACCGCACGGACAGAAACCCACGGGCAGCAGTAAACTCAACATTGCGGAGGCCCATAGTAGCGTGGAGACCCAGCGTCCGAGCCTACGCGATTTCGAAAGCGTGTTTCGGGGTAATAACTTCCAAAGAGAGAGACCGCGTCTAAAGCGTGTCCGTGTGGAAACTGGGTTTCCATAATTCCATTTCATGGGGCAACTTCTTGTGGTTACTAAAGGAACGAACCATCCACCGGCGTTCGGCCACACAAAGCAATCACACTCACTACTCAAAGTCTCGACCCAAGCACGGCAAGCACCCATATATGGAGACGGCTCTCGGCGCTGCAAACTGGGTACTCGGCAGAAGCTGTCCGATGACTTGGTGGCGGCGTATGTGGCCAGTTCCGAGCTTGGTCTCAACTTCACAAAGATCAAAACTGAGCTCAACTGCACGCTCGGGCTGATGCACGCGGCGCAAGGGCGGGATGTCTGCTACAACCCCGGCCTGCAGAGGCTGCTGGAGGACCTGAACAAGAAGGTGGACGAGGCTGAGGATGCTCTCGACGAGCTCCACTACTTCATGATCCAGGACGAGCTCTGTAACATCCTAGATTTTTGGTTGAATGCAAAATTGTGAAATTTAAAATTTTTGATTTGATCTTATGTGCATAAGAAACAATATTGATGTCTTCATTTTATCTCCCCTCAATCCTAGATTTATTTTAAGTCAAATAATAATTTTAGGACATATAAAAATGCTAGTGTGAGAAGTTGAAGTTTATTTGGATTTCAATGTGCGAGGTTCAAATTTGAATCCTAATTCAAATTGGAATCAAGGTTTGTATAGATGTTAATAGGAGTACACTACAAGAAAAACGCCGACTAGTGACGCAAAAAAAGGTCGTTGCTCGTCATAAACCGCGATTAATGACGCCGCTTGTTACGAAAACGCTCTGTCATTAATCTAGCGTCACAAACCGCGATTAATGACGAAACCTTATTTCCCGGCGTCATGAGTTTAATGACGCGTGGAAATTCGTCTATACAATGCGTCATAACTTCGTTCCTGCAGCTTTGCCACGCTGGACAGAATCTGATGTGGTAGGTCAATTGTGACAAATCGTATGCGTCATAAAACGAATTTGGCCCGTTTGTAGCTGGGTTGAGCCCAAAACTGTTCCTGTAGGCTAGCGTTGTTCATATAGCCCAAAAAAGATTTTGTTGGGCCCAATTGTAGCTTTTTCAGATGAAATTTGATTAGGGTGGGCCCGTTTTGGTTGGGTCGAGTCCAACAAGTGCGCACATTGTTACGGCCTTCTGTGTCATGTTAATTTGACAAAAAATGACTTTTAGCCCAATTAAAAGTGGGCTAAGCCCACTGAAGGACAATATAAAATTAACTAATCATGCATCAGTATTAATGGATTTAATTTCAATTTTGATCCTTTTTTTGAATAATTCCGATCTGGTTGGCAAAATAGTAATCAGCACATATTTCTTTATACAATAAAGCAAACTATTGTTTATTATCAAGCACGACCATATTGTTCATCACATATCACAAACTATTACAAAATAACAGTATCACAAGGAACATTGATTAACAAAACTAAATCCAGTTCATAATCGCAAGAGAAAGTGAAGATTTGATCTAATGATCTTAACCTCTTCATCTTTTACTGCTAAGCAGTAGACGAAGGAGGTCCTCACTGTCTTCGGTTAGCTTCTGCAACCTCTTAATCTCAGCAGACTGCATTTTCAGAGTTGATTCTGATTCTTCGATCTTCTTCTTCAAGCAACATAACTCTTTCTGGTGAGCAATAAACCGTTGTCGAAGTTGTACTCCATCCTGATTGGGAGCGTCAACTCGCTCTTCATCAACACTACTACATAAGGATTTGGTACTCATTCTTGAGTACTCGGCTGCCTCTGTTTTAATTTGTTCAGAAAGAAGCATCATTGACTTGGTAGCTTCCATCCAGCAACAGTGGATCCCAAGACCTTGTAATTGATTCGAACTAAGGAAACAAAGGTGTTAAGTTTGTTACCTTGGAGCAGATCTGAACAGGAGCGACTTCAGATGTTTACCCTTTGGCCCGCTGAAACAAGTACAAAAACAAGAGGTAAGGGTTGAGATCATTCGCAATCGGAAACAAAGGTGTTAAGTTTGTTACCTTGGAGCAGGTCTGAACAGGAGCGACTTTAGACGTTGACCCTTTTGCCCACTGAAACAAGTACATGAACAAGAGGTAATGGTTGAGATTATTCGCAATCAGAAACAAAGAAGGTGTTGAGTTTGTTACCTTGGAGCAGGTCTGAAGAGGAGCGACTACAGATGTTGACCCTTTGACCCGCTGAAACAAGTACAAGAATAAGAGATAAGGGTTGAGATCATTAGCAATCAGAATCAATTTCATCTATTAAGTTCAATGCGGTACATGAACGATCACACCCAATACATCATCACCCAATCATGCAACAAAATATGGAAAGCCAAAGAACATGGGTAAGCAATATAATAATTTCATCCTTTAATTTCTACAAACCTCAAATAAATTGACTCGGAACAATCTCTTGCAATAGGGAACAGAAGATACACAATCACCCAAGCATGCAACAACAATATTCAAAGTCAAAGAGCATGGGGAAGCAGTCCAATAATTTCATCTACAAATTTCTACAAACCTCAAATAAAATAACTTCGAACAAATTCTTGCGACAGGGTACAATAGATACACAATCACCCTAGCATGCAATAATAATATTCAAAGGTAAAGAACATGGGGAAGCAGTCCAACAATTTCATCTACCAATTTCTACAAACCTCAAATAAAATGACTTCTAACAAATTCTTACGATAGGGCACAGTAGATCCACAATCACCCAAACATGAAAGAATATTATAGAAAGCCAAAGAGCATGGGGAAGCAATATAATTCAATGGATCAATATAGGGAGGAGACCACAGACTTGACGAATAGGACGGGAAGAAGGTGCCGAATGCCATCTCGATTTTGCAGCCTGACCTTGCGCCTTCAGCACGATGTTCTGCGTAACTGTTGCAGATCTGCGGCCGCCAGGGTGAGCCTCGAGGGAGCCGACGGAGCTACGAGTTTGAACCATCTTGTAGCTTCAAGGACGTTGCCGAGGAAGGCCGCCGCTCGTAGAAGAGGAAGGCCGCCGATCGTAGCAGAGGAAGCCATCGTCGGTAGCTAGATCTCCGTTGCTGCTTCCGCCGCAGATCTAGGTCTCTTCGGCGGTCGAGAAGAAGATCCCCTGATTTTGAAAAATTACCAAAAGGGAATTGGGAGACCTGGTTTCCCTCTTTGTTATATATATATATATATATAAACGAGGAGGACCAGAAGGAGGAGCGGGAAATTCAAAATTTCAAGCCCCGCCTTTGTGGTCTAGAGTGGTAAACGAAAGACTTGGATCATGTACCCAAACGTCAGTGACCCAAACATGAAAGAATATTATAGAAAGCCAAACATGAAAGACTATTATAGAAAGCCAAAGAGCATGCGAAAGCAGTACAATAATTTCATCTACAAATTTCTACAAACCTCAAATAATTGTAGTCCAGAAGGTCCTTTTAGCAATACATCAGTATACCGGACCTTCTGGACTACCTTTTCTACTCATTTGTCTTTGTTGGAGCTGTAACTCCTCTATTGTTCTCCCACAACCTTGGTCTTTGGCTATCCTGTCAATGATGTCTCATCCCTGGGCAAATCTTATTCCTGACATTGTTGTGAGCGTCGCGAATAAGATCATTGAGGCAAGAGATTTCATCATGTTCAAAACTGTCTGCAAGGGTTGGAACTGCGCTTGTTCAGGTGAGGCACGCCCGTTTGACCCTTGGATTCTGAAATCTGAATTTATCGGTGAATCTGGAGCGGTGACATTCGCATCCGTCGCTGATATGCGGCTTTTTAAGGTCTCCTTTCCTGCATTGGCTGGGAAAAGGACTAGATTGATTGGTTGCGGCGGATCTGGAAGCCTAGTCGCCTTAGATTGCAGAGATTGGTGCAACGCGCTCATGCTGAATCCTTTGTCTCCTCGGAAGCACATTCGCCTTCCTCAACTTCCAAAATGGAGCCAAATGGCTACTCTCCAAGCTTGTATCTTGTGCCTTGAAACAACAGCTGGTGCAGAGTCATTTGTCGTGATTACTTTCTTTTGGCCAGAGAAATCTTTTGCAGCACTTGGGTCATTGCCCGTTTCCATTTGGCATTTGGGTAGCCAATCCGACTGGACTACACTACCTTCGGAAGATTTCTGGTGCAGTTCTTCTGAACACATGCAGATCTATTTGGGGCAAGATCCTTCAGCACCTCCCCATCCTGTTGGACTTCGGTTGTCATGGGTCATTGGTATGGGCAACTCTTCTCTAGTCGAAGGTGAAGACCGATTGTTCTTTGTTGTCCTGGAGAAGAAAGAAGCTGAGGTGGTAGAATTAACTTTGCATTCATTCGTCAGGGACATTTGGCAGCCTATTCCCTGGGAGAGAGCTCCTGAGTTCCGAAATAAGATTATCTTGTTTGGTCCTGGCAAGTGCATTGTTACAGAAGAGCATGCCATTTCTGGTTTGGCTGACCTGAGGGCAAATCACATGTACTTTCTACGAACTTATCATCACGATGAAAAGAATGAGTACTGGATCTACCAGCAGAGAATATGTATTGATCCAGTCGTCAACACTACTCCGGCGATCCGCATTAAGCAGGTTCGTGGGGACTGGATTTTGTCACGAGGAACATGGCTGTTGCCTAGCTATCCGTAATGAGGAACTTCGATTGTGTACCACCTATAACGCAATTCAATGTACAAATATCTATATTATCACCCTTCGTCAATTATTCCGCGTATATGTATGAGTTTCTACCACAATCACCGTAGGGAACAAGCAGTTACGCATTCGATAATCAGGAAGGTCCTTCCCGCAAAACATCAACAGAGCGGACAAGTATCAAACATCATAAGATGGCATCTCACATCTACTCATCACCACAAAGTTCACACCACCAACAAGTAGCAAATACCAAAATACAAGTATGATTAGCACCTCTAAACCGTCTACCTAGCAATAACACCATGATTCACATTATGCCTCATTATTCTTGCAATAACTTCCTCCTTCTCTATCTATTATCACCATACCTCCACTGTTCTTCCTCTAGCTCCATTGCAACGCGTATGAATTCTGAATGGTGAGTATGCTTGAAACGAATGAGTTTGGATCTTGTACGGAGATTGTGCATAAATTCAAGATGATCAGTGCATACAACCGCCCAATCATATGTGAGTATTCCGTGAGGAAAGATTCGCTCCAAGAGAGACATGCACTTATCCTGTAATTGTGTGCAGTTAGCTTGAATTGCCCATCGTAGAAATGAAGTCACAGTTTCCTCGCTTGCCATGTCCCACATCTTTGACGCACTGTGCAGCTTCAACCTTTCGACTTCGTACATGTCGGCGACTGAGAGTAAATAAGGCCAGGCATTGCGATTCACAATGATCGACACGTCCGTTCAGAGGGGGTGTGCACACAAGTTCGTCGGTTAACGCCCGGTGCCAGTCGTTAACTGCAATTCTCAATGACCTCCATTGCAATGCGTATGAATTCCGAATGGTGAGTATGCTTGAATCAATTTGGTTTAGATTAAACCAAATAGGCATAATAAGATGACATCTCATAGCAACTCATCACCACAAAGTTCACACCACCAGTCCACCAACAAGTAGCAAACATCATACGATGATCCGGTAGCCAACACCAAAACATAATCATGATACAAGTTTCACAATAATCATCACTACTCATTCATAATCATAACTCCATCTCATGTTTGGCCTCCTACAGCTGTTTCTTCACCTTCTGCACCTCCTACCGTGAATTTTGTGGCCTTGCGGGACTCTAATGCATTTCTTAATGTTCTTTCAGAAGATCTGGATGTCTCATCTCAGGGTGAGGACTCTATAGGATCTCGAAAGAGATTAAAAACATCATAGAATAATTAGTAGAAAAAGAGAAAGAGGTTCAGTACACACCTAAGGACAAGACAACTGAGGGCGGAGATCATTCTTCTTACCATATACATTGGAATAAAAGCGTCAATGAATGGGTATGATATTGAGTTTTTTTGTCAGTCTTTTCTTTTAAATTTTAAAGAAGTTCGTTGTCTGTTGGACTGAAACGGGTACTAATAGGCAAGGGTATCCGTTTCAGTCCAACTGGTAACGAACTTCTTGAACATATAAAAGAAAAGACGGACCAAACAAACTCAATGTCCTACCTATTTATTGATGCTTTTATTCCAATGTCTATGGTAAGAAGAATAATCTCCGCCCTCAGTTTTCTTGTTCTTAGGTGTGTACTGAAGCTGTTTCTCTCTTTCAGCTAGTTGTTCTATCATGTTTTGGATCCCTTTGGAGATCCTAATCGAGTTCTCCCCCGAGATGAGGCATCCAGATCTTTTAAAATAACATTAAGATGTTCTTGTAGAACTAAACTAATCCTTGGAGAAATCTCATCTCGATCTGAAAAATAAACTCATTTCAGTCTATAAAAAACCTGAATCCCTTGAACCCATTTGTATGAGTACAGTAAAACAACCACCACACGCCACAAAACCTAGTTGTTTGCTACCTACATAAACTCAGTTGTGCACCTCCACAAAAATCCATAAAACGAGTGGCTTGAAGCACATCTAGAAGCTACTAAAATACAAAATCTACTGTAAAACGATGCAAATTGAAAACTAACTCAATCTAACATGAATTGTCTATAGCCTATCAACTTCTAACACCTATCGAAGTGCAAATCTAAAGGTACGATAATGCAATCTAAATCTACCAAATATGCTCATCAATCCTCCAGATCCCCAAATCTAGATATCCCCAACCCTAGTAAGATAGGGGACAATATAGCGGCTCAAACCAGAGGACCAACCTCGTCTTGCTGTCTCATCCTCTTGTTGCTGGGATGTGGCGGCGCAACCATCTTCCCCTCACCGCTAGGATCCGCTATTCCTACCACGAACTATTGCAGATCTGCATAGCGGAAGTCAGAAGTCTTTGCGAAGTCTGAGTGAAGTGTCTCGCCAGCCATTCAATACGTAATTATAGACTCTACTGAAACTTACATGTGGGGCCTGGTCACAGTAAAGAATTCGCATGAACTATTAGTAGAGTTCCCCATGTACTTATCACAACCAACGACTGATGCAGTGGTAAACAACACAACCTTGTTCCTTCAGGTCCCTGGTTCGAACCCATGCCATGGCAAATTATTTTTGTAACATTTCGTGACCTATGCTTACACGTGAGACCCTGGAACTATTTATGACGACTTGGAACACTCTATTTTAAAATAATGCTTACATGTGGGACCAAAGTTGGTTTATGACGCCGCTGACATGGCGAAAATGCTTACATGTGGGACCCTGGAAAATTTTATGATGACTTGGAACACTCTATTTTCGAAAAAATGCTTACATGTGGGACCCTACTGAATTTTATGACGACTTGGAACAATCTGTTTTTAAAATAATGCTTACATGTGGGACCGATATTGGTTTATGACGTTCTTTCAGAGCTTATGGCGTCACAAAACAGCATGGAACAGGGAACGCCTGGCTACAGTGTCAACCGTAATGACGAAAAAATTTTTTGTCACTAAATTTGCTCGGAAGTGAAATATTATGACGAGATCAGCCAGGAACGTCATAAATAAATGACGCTAAAATGTGGTTGCGTCACTAGTCAACGATTTTCTTGTTGTGGTAAGAAAATAGGAAGTAGCAGCTTCAAGCCTGTCTGGGCCAAGTCCAAGCCGACCAAGTCTTCTGGACCACCCTGAGCACCGTGCCACCCTGGCCCAGCACCGGCCCGCCGCCGAGCAGCCCAGCTAGCCCGCTGACTCCTTAGTTCCGCCTGAGTCGCTGACGTGTGGGCCCCAGCCGTCAGTCGTCTTCAACCCCACCGCTTTATCTCTTTTCCCCCTTTCCTCTCTCACGCGCCGCACCGCCGTGGAAAGGGCCGACCGTGCGGCCATGCCCGCCGCCGCGGATGCGCTCCACGCGTCCCGCGAGCAATCCTGCCGTCCGTCCTACCAACCTCGCCTATATAAGCCCCGCCGTCGCCTTGCCCTAACCCTAACCATCTCGGGGATTCCTCCCCAATCCCGCCGCCGGTGACGTCAGGGAGGGGAAGAGGAGGAGAAGGAGGCGGGGAAGGCCGTCCGAGGGAGCCGTCCGCCGCGAAGCTGGAGCCGTTCGCGAGGAGGGAGCCGGACCTGTCGCCGCGCACCCCTGCTTCCCCTGCTCCGGAACGTTCCGCGCCACCGCGTCTCTTCACCGCCGTTTCGCCGCCACTTCTGCAGCCCCTAGGTGAGCACCGCTATCCTTCCCTGCTGTGGCGCCTGGCCTTCGAGCCGTGGGCGCATCGAGCCTTGTGAGCTCACCGAGCTTGGTGTGCTCGCCGTGAACCCATTTCGCACCGCACCGCCGCGCATCTCACCGTCGCCTGTGATGCCGGCCTTCGAGCCGTGCCCCGTTCGTTTGCAGGTGCCGCTGGCTACTACGACGCGCGTGCTCCTCTACTCTATCGTCGTGTCGCCCCTTCATTCCAGCATGCCGAGCCACGGACCGCCGCCGGCACCTTCACGCCAGTGTGCGCTGCCGTCGGCCCCGTTTGTTCTGGCCGCGTCCGCGCACGCGCGCACACACACACACACATCTGTGCACGCACGCGGGCACGCACACACGCGCACTCACGCGCGCACGCCGCGCGGCCGAGTCTCTGGTCGCCCTGAGCCGGAGCTGGCCGCCGGGGGTTTTCCCTTCCGCCTGGGCGCATGAGCGCTGGGCTGACCATACGCGCGTGCACGCACCTACGCACGCGCACGCGATCTACCTCGCCGGCACTGGCCACCCCAGCCGCGCTGCCGTGCCCTGTTTCTTTCTGCCGTGGCCGAACTGCTCGCGAGCACGCGCCCGTTCACAAGTTCGCGCACCCGCGCACGTGAATCAGGACGTCGGCGCCAGTGCAAAGCCAGCGCCGCCGGGTCTAGCCTCGCCGTCTGGAGCGCAAGCGCTCGACCCCGTCGCCGCCTCACCCTGTCTCGTCGTGACGTCGCCGGGATGCCGGAGCCCGAGCCAAGGTTCTGCCTTTCCTTTGCCCTAGTGGAACCCTAGGGTCCCCTCTCGCGCGCCATGCCACGTGTTGACCAAGTGCCGCAGCACCTCGCCGCCGGCGAGCTTTTTCCCGGCCGCCGCTCCTCTGGAGCAAATCGTCGAACACCTGGTGTGCCGCCCGAAAGCCCAGGGGGGATTTGTTGCACACCCTGGACCACACCTCGTCCTGGCCGCAGTTGATCCCGTGGATCCCGTGCAGCTGGCTGCCTGCTGTCCAAGCCGCATGCACAGCCGCACATGACCGCACCGCAGAAGATCCCGCCCGGATCCTTTGCGCCCGGCCACTTGTGCCGCCATGTGGCCTTGTAGCTGGCTTATAGCTGGCTAGGTGGTAGCCACGTGGGCGCCTAGAGCTGGCTTCCAGTCAACCTGCAGCTAGCTTAAAGACCCCTAGAGCTGGCTAGTAGATAGCTTAAAGATAATGATATTGTGTATGCGTATTTTATTTCCAGAAAACTATTTTATCTTGGGAAAATCATAGTAAATCCATTTTTGCTCCGAAAAATATAAAACCTTTTCCGAAAATTCTCTAAAATCTTAAACTCCGTGTAGGACTAGTGTTTGATCTCTTTTGGCTCTTAATCGCTGTTCATTTGGAGTTAATTGCAATAAAACCGGTCTTTATTTTATTTTACGCGTTAATAGGAGCAGCTGGAGCCGGGGAGCTGAACCCGGAGTACGATTACACCGATGACTACGTTGCTGACGACTACCCGACCACAGGTTCACGCCTGACTGATTCTGAAATACCTATTAGGCATTGCTATGTAGTATGCTAGCGCTTTACTTTATATGCATGTTGATGAACCTTGCACTGCCTTCTTTAATTACCCTGTCCTTGATTGCCCTACTACTACTATATATATAAGCGTGTATATACGCTGAGCTTCGCGATGCATGTGTTGGGATGGGAATAGTGGTTCTTGGCATGAGTGGGGTAAAACCGGCAGGAGAAGGCGTTTTGGGTACTTTGGCGGGGTGAGCTCGAAACAACCGATCTGGGATCGGGGATGGGGGTGCACTCCTCAGTGTATCCTCACTTTTATGGTTTTTAGAGCACAGGTGTTGGGGTTTTATTTGCGCTTGGAGGACATGAGCTCACCCCGGTCTGAAACCGAGTGGGCCAACCGCTTCACGGGACTTTACGTACACACCACCTCACCGAGCGTGGGGTTAGGGCCGAGTTGAGCTCGGCAAGTGCGGATCCATACCTGCCAGCAAGATAGCGGGGTATCAGTGGGGAAGAGGTGGGAGTGAGACCACCTTCTCTCAGTGCGACTCCCGTGTGGCCACACGGGAGCATTTCACAGTTCCGGTGCAATCCCCTTTGCGGGGAATCGTTTTGAGGGCCGGATGCAGGATGGGACCGTAACTACCGAGAGTTCGCACGGTAGGATGGGCTCGGTCGGCCGTACACCGATCGGGTTCCATTCCGAGTTGGGTACAGGTGTACACGCTCTGCAGAGTTGTTCGATCTATAGCTATAGCCGCGTCCTCGGTCATGGACGAGCCCAGTGGATTGTTGGTTCTCATGTTTTGGGTTTTCTACCTTCCCCCCTGTAGTGAGAGTGTGGTGAGCCGTGGTTGCAGTCGGGGAGAGGAGAGTGGCTCCCTCTACCTCGCGGATCCGATTGTAATCATTGAGGTGCAAGGAGAGGAAGTTCTCGCATGGACCCTAGATTGAGATAGGTTGTGGAGACGGGGCCCTGGGGTACCAGGTGTTTCCAAGATGTGTTGAGAGCTTTGGGTTGGGACCTTGATGGAGATATCTTGTTGTTACTCTGCTGCTGCTGCTGCATAGGAAAATCCGAGCTTCTACCTTGTCTCTTTTCTTCCCTTTAGAAGTTAGGCCACTTAAAGCTACATACAGTTAGTGATGTGGACCTATCCCACTCCTTGGGGATAGACTTTGGGTGTGCAGGATACGAGTCCGACTATGACAACAACGCCGACGGATGGTACGACTGAGGGATGCGTCGCTTTGCTCAAGGATGCCTGTGGGCGACAAGAATAAAAGATGGAGACCCTTCTGAGATGCTAGCTACCGTTGCGTAGAATTTCACTCTGATTCAGCCAAGAGACTTGTAATATTGTACTCCATAATGGACATGTAATAAATTATGTACTGATATTTGTGTGATGCGATGTATGGCTGTGTTTTACTATCTGTGATGCGTTCTGTACGCGATAGCCGCTGATCCAGGGACTATCGTAAAGGTACAGGGATTCGTGTTTTCTTCACCGAAAATCCGGGGTTTTACCTAGGGCTGGGCATTCGGTTTAAACCGACTGTTCGGTTCAGTTGTTTGGTGTTCCAATATTTCGGTTTTCTAAGAATCAAAAACCGATCGGTGCACAAGAAAAATGAAAACCGACGAATTCGGTGTCGATCTTTTCGGTTCGGTTTTCGGTAGAAAACGAACTTCCACCAAAGTTCATAAATGGCCGCAAGCAGTCGCAAGATCGCATCCATACCCAACACAAATCAGAAGCTGAAAAATTCTCATGTCTCACTAGCTAACAAATTCACGAGTCCCAAGATCAAAAGCCATGAACAAACTCACGATTCACAAGCCATGAAGCCAGCAAACTGTCATCTCACGAGTTCGACATTAGCTGGAAATGCACCTGTGAGTATGCGACGAACTACAAGCAGCCAAGACTCTAAGGTGTCGCTGTACTTCGACGCTCGCCCGTGGCCGTGCGTACGCCGTACACGACCTTGGATTTGGGTCGCCCCGACGCCGCTCGCTCGCCTTGTGTGCCGCCGCCCGCCGCCGTCGCAGCCTCGCGGGAAGATAGATGTGGATAGGAAGATGCTATGCGGCTAGGGTTGGGAGAACAAGAATTTTTTTAAATATGTTTTTATCTCTATTTTGCAAAAATAAATGGTCCGCCAGAAATTTTGCAAAACTATACATCTGCCGCCATGGCCCACGGCGGCAGGGACATACCGCCGTGCGGCACGGCGGTAGGGGCCGTGGCCCACGGCCAGACGTGGGCCCGTAGCTTGCGGCGGACATACCGCCGTAACCCACGGTGTTAGGGACATAACGCCGTGGGCTACGGCGGCAGGTCCTAGCGCCATGGGCCTGCTGCCGCCGTGCCCCATGGTGCTAGGAACTTACTGCCTATATAAGGCCGAAATTCAGCCGAAAATGTCATAATAATTCCAAAAAAAAGAAAGAGAGGGGGAAGAGGAGAAGGGAGTGAGGAGGAGGTGGTGAAGGTGCGAAGCTCTGCCGGTTTTTCATCTCATTAGAGGTAATACTCTGGTACTTAATAGTTTGAACTGTGATAATAGTAAAAATATAGTTTTAGTGTAGATCTACTTAGTAAAAATATAGTTTTAGTGTAGATCTGCTTAGTAAAAATATAGTTTTAGTGTAGATCTGCTTAGTAAAAATATAGTTTTAGTGTAGACCTGCATAGTAAAATTATAGTTTTAGTGTAGATGGATTAGTAAAATTATAGTTTTAGTGTAGCTCTGAGTAGATATATTTTGTAGTTGCAGATCCACTTGTTAATAGCGGTTTTTTTCATGCTGTCAGACATGTCGGATGCAGTCAGTGTCAAGTTGTATTTTGGTAATGGGCAGATTAGATATGGTGAACATGGAGTTGACTTGTCAGAATTTAATTCGGTTGACCAAGTGATTAGAAGAGCAGCCGAAAGAACTTGGGGGTCCATTACCAACTTTTTTTATAAGGCATTCCATGTAGATGCAGAGCAACATGACTTGTCCATTGTGGCTCTAATCAACAGGAGTGAGTCAGTATATTGGGAGCTTATGCCACTTCAAGGCACTGAACATTGGAGGAGTTATATCAAAACAGCATGTGAAATTGGTTTGCCTATGATGTTGTTTATCCAAGTTGTTCATAAGGCTGGGTCTAGTAGTCAAGTGCATGAGGGTAGTGCTGCTCACCAGGGTGAGGCTGAACTACAAGCAGGAGATGGTCCTGCAACTGAGCCACAAGAAGGAGATGGTGCTACCACTGAGGCAGAAGAAGGAGATGGTGACACACCCTTTGAGGCCCGTGGTGAAATTGACGAGGGGGAAGTTAATGAAGAAGTACTCAGGCAGTACGAAATGGAGGCTCATGAGGATGAACGTGGGTTGGAAGAGTGAAAGTGCATCTTGGCCCCTAATTGTTTTGGTGATGGTGACAAACACAATTTGTTGTATTTAATCATTGAATAAGATGTGTGCATGATTTACTTTATTGAAAATCATGGTTTTGACCAAAAGAAGGCCCCCAACTCCAATTCGGCGTTCTCAACTCAAGTCAAGGCTTAATTTAATTTTGTTTTTGAATTTGAGTATAGGAAACACCGTACTATAAAGGGGGCTACGAATTGACTGCCAAGAGATGCTAAAAGTGCTTAAGGAGGTGACCTAAGTGAGTGAGAAGGAACCCGAGTTGACACGTACACATTTGCTCCTCTTTCCCTCTATTCTCAGCCTTTGTCGGTAGTACCGACCCTGGGTCGGTAGTACTGACAAGGCCTCACTGGTGTGTTTTAGCCAGGGCCTCGGTAGTACCGACCCCGGTCCGGTAATACCGATATGGCTTCTCTGTTGGGTTTCTCCGGCACCCATCGGTAGTTCCGACCCCGTGTCGGAAGTACCGATAAAAGCTGTGAGAGCACAGTAACGGCTAGTTTTCAGGGCTGAGTATAAATACCCCCCTTCTTCCTCCTCACTCATTGCTGACCAACCACGGGACAAACCCTCACTTGAGCATTCACTCCACTTCTCCCCTCCCTCCTAGAGCCAAGATTTGTTTCCTTTGAGCTAGGGCTTGGGTAGAGAAGTGATTCCTAGTGAGGATTAGAGAAGCTTTGAGGGCCCCTTCGAATTTCCCCATCTCAAGAGCACTTGAAGCATCTCCAGGCATCGATTCGTGTTTGTTACTTTTGAAGCTTGCTTCTAGACGGTTAGGCGTCTCCCGTTGAGTGCCCTCTTGTTGTGGAGCACCCGGGATCGTTTGTATTACCCTCTCCTTGGTGGAGAATTCTTAGTGAGCACCAATCTTCCTTTGTGGGGGTTGGGTGAGGAAAAGAGGCTCTTGGTGATAGCCCTCCCTTTGTGGGATCCTCAACGGAGACGTAACTTCCTTTGTGGGAGTGAACTTCGGATTAAATTCTTGTGTCTCCTTTGCTTGCTTGAATTCTTTGTTTCTCTCTAACCCTAGAACTTGTTTGTGCCCGATCTATCTTTTGGTTGTCTTCCAACTCATATCTTTGGTTGCAGGAGGTTCTTAGCTTCTAATCTAAACTCTTGATTCAAGTAGAATTGCTAGAATCGATTTACATTTCAAATTTCGTCCTAAGTCTCTCTGAACTGTCGGTAGTACCGACCCAGTACCGGAAGTACCGAGCCCCATCGGTAGTTCCGGCACAGCGTAGGTAGTACCGACAGGAGTTTTAACCGCTGCAATTGTTTCAGAAATTTGAAGTGATCCTATTCACCCCCCTCTAGGCATCACAAGGTCCTTTCAAAGAGGACTCCTCAGATGATGAGGATGACCCGCTAGTTCCATGGGACTGGGACAGTTACAATTTCTCACAGCTATCTATCAATCCTGGTGAGAATGTGTCCTGGGAGTATAGAGACAATCAGGTTTCTGTTGGCGCCATGTATAAGAGTGCAGTAGAGGTGAAGGATGCAGTGAAGAGGTGGGCCACCCTAATTCTACAGAGAGTTCAGGGTAGTGAAGAGTTCTCCACACATATATGATGTACAATGTGTGAAGCCCAACTGTCCTTTTCGAGTGTATGCTTCCAAGGGCAAGTGGAAAAATTACTGGGAGATCAGATCTGTTGTGGATCACACTTATGTGCTTGAGCAGCTAGATGCGAGCCATCGTAATTTGTCAGCCGGTTTTGTGGCCTGCCAGATGTTTGCTAAGATTGTGGAAAATCCTGCTTATGTGCCAAAGTCCATTATCTTGGCAATTGAGGAGAAATTTAGGTACCAGATAAGTTATGGTAAGGCATACATGGCGAAGAAGAAGGTATTGGAGATGAGGTGGGGTACTTACGAAGCATCCTACGACAATCTGCCTCGATTGCTGAATACAATTGCCACGCTCAATCCTGGTAGTTATTACGATATCAAGACTTATAATCTTGTATCAAGGCCAGGGAAGCAAGTCTTGCAGCGGGCATTCTTAGCATTAGGTCCAACTACTGCTGCATTCAAACAGTGTCGACCAGTCATTTGCATAGATGTCACATTCCTAACAGAAAAATACAAGGGCACAATCCTTACAGCTGTGGCTGCAGATGGCAACAATCAGTTGTTGCCATTGGCAATTGCTTTTGCAGAGGGAGAGAATGGTTACGGTTGGTAGTGGTTTCTGGAGAGATTGAATCAGATGGTGGTGGGAGATGTGTCAGACGTGTGTGTGATACACGATAGACACAAAGGTATTTTGCAGGCCATTAATGACATCAAAGAAGGTAGCCAAGAACGTCACAGAGCACCACAATGGCCAGATGTGCATAGCAGGTGGTGCATGAGGCATATGGCAGCAAACTTTCATAGCCAGTTCAAGAACAAAGAACTTACACAATTGTTCAAGCGCTTATGTTCGACCAATCAGGAGAAAAAATTCTACGAGCTATGGCAAAAATTAGATGATCTGACGAAGAAAGCATCAAAAGAGATAGCTAAGAAGCCAATAAGTACTGAACCCGGGGAAGAGCCAGTTTCTCTGGAGGACGTGGGGCTAGATGCTCCAAATGTCAGAAGGAGAAGGGGACGTGCTGTGAAGACCTTCAGCCAGTGGATTCAGAATGAACCTAAGGAGAAATGGTGTCTCCTGTTTGATAAGGGAGGTGTGAGGCATGGGATAATGACAATAAATTTTGCTGAGGTCTACAATGCGGTTTTGCGTGGTGCCAGAGCTCTCCCTCTTGTTGGTATCATTGAGTTCTTCTTGTACCGCACAATGAAGTACTTTCTTGAGCGTGCTACTGCAGCACATGCAGCTATGCAGGACTGTCAGAAGGTGTATTCAACATGGATGACTGAGTACTTGACCACAAAACAGAAGGCTGCTCTTGCTCACAGAGCTTACCCACAACCTCTACGTCGTGATCCCGGCGAGGAAGTTCAGTGGAAATATCGGATAAATTGCCAGTCCAAATCACAAAAAGCGAATGGTGAAATAACAATACAACAAATAGTTATTGGGAATCAGACATGCTCATGCTCTTGCCAGAAGCCACTGCTGCTACACTACCCCTGCTCACATGTGATCGCTACATGCCTTGCAACAAAGAATAACCATTGGGGTCGCTACGTGCCTAAATACTTTTTGAAGCAAACCATTCTAGACACTTGGAACCACACTATTGAGGGTTACCTGCATCTTGGAACTTTCACTCAAGACCCCAAAGACAGTGCGTTGTACATACCAAATCCAAATCCAACCATGTGCCAAGGTGTCGGTCGACGCAAGAAGAAGAGGATTAGGAACAACATGGATGAGGCTGAAGCTGGACCTACGGTGCAGATATGCTCTAAGTGCAACAATCCTGGACACTCCTACAAGAAATGCACCGAAGTATCTTACTTTTCCACTGCCACTTCTCCAGCACCTTCAGCTAGTGCACGTGGACGTCGTTCCCGTCGCTACAACGAAGGAATGCAGTGACCGAACTTGTTTGTGCTACCGTGTTGTAATATTTGAAATACTGATGCATGTTTTCGTCTTGTAATATTTGAACCATTTTAATTGGCAAGGTCTTGTAATATTTGAACTTATGCATGTTATCGTGTTGTAATAATTGAACTACCTTTTCATTTGCTTGTTGTTTTCTTCTTGCCATCAAATTTATTATCATATCCTGTTATGTATTGTTCTCTAATTTCAAATGAAACATGTAATAAATTATCATATTTCTCATCTTTTTTGTAGGCTTTCAATGGCTTCCTCGGGTCCTGAGTTGGATTTGGAGTTGCTCACCAGTAGGAAGGACAAGGTTGCGGTGCCAAAGGGGATCCACACTCCTATGTGCTACTGCGGTGACAACTGTAAGCTTGTCAAGTGCAACGTTCTCGGGTACTGCTACGGGATGAGGTTCTTCATGTGCGTGAACTACGAGTATGACCCTCTCCCACCATGTCGCAATGTTAGACCAAAAGTAAGAACAAACTGCATTACTAAATAAATAATATGTCATTGCTATTTTATTATGTGCTAACTTGTCTTTGAAAAAAGACTCCACCTCCTCTCTGTGATTTTATGCAGTGGCTAGATTGTGAGCAGTCCGAACAAGACAAGTGTTACGTCGAGGCGACGGGTCGTTCAGCACGTGAGAGGTGGCAAAGGATGGTTGAGGCAGAAAAACAAGAAGAAAAACGTAAGGAGCAGCAGGAGGAAATTCGCATTCGCCGGGAGATCAAAGAACGTGAAGCGGCCGCGGCCCGTGAAGCAGATAGAGAGAGGAAGAGGGAGAGAGCTCGCCGGGCTAAGGAAGCTGGGCCGGATGCTATGAGGAAGGGGAAATACCCCCGTTGTACCCAGTAGACGTAGAGTACTAGACGCCGAGTGCTACTGTATCCATAAAAAATTATGATTTCATTTCATCATTCTCTAGAGTCGGGTTGTATCTTTAAGAACTTGATTTCAGATGCAAACAGTAAAACTCGTACTAGGGTGTGTTTTCTGTGAGTCACTGCACCAAACAGTAAACACATAGGGTGTGTTTTCTGTGAGTCACTGCACCAAACAGTGAACCTAGTACTAGGGTGTGTTTCCTCCGAGTCACTGCCCGTTTTTCTTGCCCCGGATCGAATGGCCCACCGTCCAGTCTGCTTTATTGCCTACATATATGTGAGCACTCTTCTCCAGTGTCACTTCACAACACAACAAGCACCAATGAGTTCCTGGACTGGGAATGATGATGACTCCCTCGGTCCAGCACTGTGGAGCCAGCAAGATCCAGAGTTCAACAGCAATTTTCCAGTCTTAGATAAGAGAGATTTCAAATCCATGCGTGATGTTAGAAAGTACGCACCAAATCAAACGGTGAACTGGCCAAGGTGTGCACACGGTGAGTTCTGTGTGATGCAGGTTTATCAGGGATGGGACAACTCTGGTCGACGCTTCTGGCATTGCTCACGAGCATGGGTAAGCAAAACTCCTTGAGCTCTGTCCTTCATCATTATATGATTTACTAATGCAATCACGGTTTCTGCAGTACTCCGAACAACCAGATAACTGCGGTTTCGTGCAATGGGTGGATCCCCCAGCTATTGACCCGTATCAACAGTACATCAACTACCTCGAGGATGTTGTCATCTTCAACCTGAGGCAAGAACTCGCGTCGGCATTGGCTTCTCCAGATCCGACATCTACCAACGACGATGACGGACCGGTGACCGGACCAATAGTGGTGAAGACGAACACCGGGTGTGAGGACGAGTTCTGCTGTTGTCCGTACCACGAGAAGAAGGACAACACTTCACCAGCAACTCCACCCCCGCCACCGTCTGATCCAACTCCACCCCCGTAAGGGTACTACATGCCCTCCCAGCACTCCGGCGGGTCTATGATGTCCGGGTTCTCCGGGTACTATTCGTACAACTAAACTACAAATGTTGTAATCGTTTATCAAAATTCTCTAAGGCACGTTAGGACTAGCAGCAGCACAAAGTTAGGGTACTTGTGTCGTACGTGCCATTGCTTGTTTCTGTAATTCGTCGTTAAGTATTAATGGTTCGTCGTTAAGTATCAATGCTTCAAAAATTGAAATTTACAAAAAAAAATCCTACCGCCGTAGGGCACGGCGGTAGGTCCATACTTACCGCCGTGGCCTACGGCGCTACCTGGAGGCCACGCTGCCGCCTGGTGCTAGGCTCCTACCGCCGTGCCGCACGGCGGTAGGCCCTAACGTCGTGCCCCACGGCGGTATGTGGGCCACGGCCCCTGCCGCCGTGCCGCATGGCGGTAGGAACCCTGCCGCCGTGGGCCACGGCGGCAGATGTATAGTTTTGCAAAATTTCTGACGAACCATTTATTTTTGCAAAATAGAGATAAAAAAAATATAAAAAAAAAATTCGGAGAACAGACAGCCTTGGGCCTGTCAGCCTGTGTGTGAGTTTTGTTGGATTTGCTAGTGGGCTGCATGCATTGTGGGAGGTAGGTCGTGGTGGGCCGAGGCTGAGGTGGTGGACGGAACGGGGCTGAGGCTGAGGGCGCTGGTGCGGCTTAGTTCGGTGTCTTCAGTTGTTCGGTTGTTGCGGGATGGAAAACCGAAGCCGACAGAATAAATCGGTGTTCGAAGAAATGAAAACTGAAGCCGAAACCGGAAACCGAAAAACCGACATTTCGGTTCGGTTTTCGGTGTTCGGTAAAAAAATGCCCACCCCTAGTTTTACCAGCTCGACGGCACCAGGGAGGCAACCCCACTGCTGGATGGTGGCCTTAGCAGTCATGTTCTGCACGGCCGTCATGCTGTTCGTCATACTGTCGGTAACTGGCTCCCATGTTTTTCTTGTTCCCGAAAACAAGATAATGCTTCCCATCAACATAGTTATGCCCAATTTGATAGAGTTGCCATGGCCAAGAAAATCAAGTTACTGATAGAGGATGTACAGACCTTGTGTGCTCCTGTGTCCAATCTCCTCCAAATAAACCATAGCAGTTACCGTACAGCAACCAAGGCTGCCTCTCTGAAACGACCTAACACCAGCTCAACAATTACACAAGACAAGCTGTACGGGAGGGGTACTATTTTTGAGCAAACTATATACAACATGACCAGCGGTGCATATCGCAGTGAAGTATTATCTGTTCTTGCTGTTGTTGGACCAGGGGGAATTGGGAAGACAACATTCACTCAACATCTATACAATGACAAAAGAACAGAAGCACACTTTTCTGTTAGAGTTTGGGTGTGTGTCTCAACTAATTTTGATGTTGTTAAGCTCACCCAGGAGATTCTAAAGTGCATACTTGCAATCGAGAATGAAGAAAGTAGCAGAGCAGATGAAACAACCAATTTAGACCAGCTTCAGAAATCCGTTGCACAGAGATTGAAATCCAAAAGGTTCTTAGTTGTCTTGGATGATATCTGGAAATGCAATAGTGAGAGTGAGTGGAAAAATCTACTGTCTCCGTTTACTAAAGGCGAAGCCAATGGCAACATGGTTCTTGTGACAACACGATTTCCAAGTATAGCACAGGTGGTTAAAACAACTAATCCCATAAATTTACAAGGCTTGGAGCCTGATGAGTTTTGGCAATTTTTCCAAGCATGTATATTTGGTGACACCGATTTCGAACTTGAACAACATGACTTAATTGACACAGCAAGAGAAATTGCAAAGAAATTGAAGTGCTTCCCACTAGCTGCAAAAACTGTTGGTCGGTTATTGAAGAACAACTTTTCTCGGGAACATTGGGTGCAAGTTCTTGAAAGAAAGGAGTGGGAAAATCAGAAAAATGAAGATGATATTATGCCAGCACTGAAAATTAGTTATGATTACCTCCCTTTCCATCTAAAAAAGTGTTTTACATACTGTGCTCTTTTCCCTGAAGATCACAGATTTGATGTTTTAGAGATTACTCGCTTGTGGATTGCAATGGGCATAACAGATTGTAGAGGTGAAAACAGTGAAGTTAATGACACAAGATCGAGCTACTTGGATGAACTTGAAGATAATGGTTTTCTCATGAAAGGAGATGATAATTTACATCAATATTATGTTATGCATGATTTGTTGCATGAGCTATCTCAGATTGTTTCGTCAGAAGAATGCCTTAATATAAGTGGTTCTTGCTTTAGAGCTGATGTCATCCTAGCATCTATTCGCCACTTATCTATCAATATCAAGGGTAAACTGAGCGAAGATTATGAGAGAGAACTGGGCAGATTGCAGAAAAGGATACATGTTAGAAATTTGAGGACTTTGATTTTTTTTGGAGACTATGATAGAGGTATTACTAGTATTTTAAATGAGACATTCAAAGAAAAGAAAGGGCTTCGGGTTCTATTTATATATGTGAACTCCATAGAAAATTTCCCATGCCACTTTTCAACACTTATCCACCTACGATACCTGAAAATTAGATCTCTGCTCTTAGAACCATCGCTGCCTAGCGCTTTATCAAGATTTTATCACATGGAATTCTTGGACCTAACACAGTGGGGGGGGGGGTGGTTATGGTGTGCCTCATCACATTAGCCGCCTTGTGAATTTACGCCATTTTCTTGCTCAAAAAGAACTCCACTGCAGCATTCCTGAGGTAGGAAAAATGAAGTATCTACAAGAGCTAAAAGAATTTGTTGTCAAGAAAAGAAGTGTTGGATTTGAACTAAGAGAGTTGGGGAAATTGACAGAACTTGGAGGAACCCTCACCATACGCAATCTTGAAAATGTAGGAACTAAGGATGAAGCTCATGAAGCCAAGTTGTTGCTAAAAAGAAATCTGACTTCACTGAGACTAGTTTGGGGCCAAAATACAGTAGGATCTGATGTTATTGATGGCCTTCAACCACACCCTAATCTTAGATCACTCACCATTATAAATCATGGTGGTGCCATTGGTCCTTGTTGGTTGTGTACTGATGTCTGCTCCGAGAAGTTGGAGTTTCTGCATCTAGAGGGTGTGTCCTGGAGCACTCTTCCCCCTTTTGGGATGATACCGCATCTCACAGAGCTCAAGTTGAAGAAGGTTGCTGGGATGCGTCAGTTTGGACCTGATTATGGCGGGGTTAAAAGTTTCACGCATTTGAAGAAAATTGTGTTTTCTAATATGCCAGATCTTCTAGAGTGGGTTATGGAAGCCGACTGCCAATCATTTTCTAGGCTTGAAAACATTGAGTGCATAGATTGTTACAAACTATCTACTCTACCCACCTCACAGTGTTCTACAAAAAACATTTTCCCCAACCTGTGTGTTCTTCAGATTTTTGGGTGCCCTGAATTATCACTGCCTCCCATCCCTTGCACTTCCAAAGCAACATATATTCATGTGGTAGAAAAATTTTCCGACACATTGATTCATTTTGAGAAAAACGAATTGAATATCATCGGTTATTACGGTACTCTGGACTTTGGTAATATGGATAAAGTAAAGAAGTTGAGAATCAAACGTGTCAGATCAACCTCACGGACTGGACTGGAAAATTTCCTAAGTGGAATGTTATCAGGAGAAAGCAGTGTTACATATGAGAGAATCAGTCTCAATGAATTTCGTTTCTGTGGAGAACCTTTATCAAGGGCTTTGAACTGTCTCCCTGCTCTTTTGGAATTAGAGATTGCATATTCGAAATATGAGGAAGTACATGAATGCATTTCGTATTTTCCTGGGACAAAATATCATGAACAAGGAGAACTAAAACTTTTGTCCTCCAGCTCACTGCGAAAGTTAAAGATCTCCAACTGTGAAAACCTTATTCTTCCCATGGGCAACAGGGGAGGAACCGGAGGACTGTTGGGCCTCACGTCATTGGAATCATTGACCATAGAAAAATGTGGTGAGATGCTCTGTCAGTGGTATGTGGGAGAAGCAGATCAAACCATGAAGCCATTCCCTGCATCTCTTAGGGAGCTCACCATTATCGGTGAGTCAAGCAAGCTGGCAGTGTCTCTGCTTTCAAACCTGACATCCCTGACCCATCTCGAACTGGTAGATTGTGAGAATCTAGCAAAAGATGGGTTCAATCCTGACATTGCATTTGGCCTCAAGAAGTTGGTGATTTATAATGTCAATAAATTGAGCAGGAGAGAAAAACATGTTCACTTTGGTTCGGAAGAGGATCTCCAGTCACAGTTTCTCCCAGAAGTTCTTGGAGACAACACGGAAACGGAAGGAAAGATCACTTGTTCCATAGCAGCGGATCTACTCGCGGAGGTGGCACGCATGGTGAAACCAAAGCCAGAAGGTTCCTTCTACCAGTTGGAGCATCTTGAGGTGGATACCATCTCTGGGGTGCTTGTTGCTCCAATTTGCAGTCGCCTCTCCGCTACACTCCGCACTTTATCCTTCCGGCATGATCAACAACGGATAGAGAAGTTCACGGAAGCGCTTCAGCTCCTCACCTCCCTCCAGCAATTAACTTGTGAAGGTTGCTATGGTCTGCAGACGCTTCCTGAAGGATTACGTTGGCTACGTTCTCTCAAGAAACCAGTGATCACCGCATGTCCAGCTCTTCATCCTGAGTGGAAGTTCTTCCAGCTCCAGTAAACTAACTTCGCTTCTAGCTCTTCCAAAATGCTTTTGTAACTTTGTTGGAAACCTTTTGGGAATGAAATTTATTCAGATGGGCCGTTGGCCGCCTGTCCCCCCTTGCTTTCTTAAAAAAAAATCAGACTTTGTTTAGTTTATCTAATTTCCACCTCGATGTACTATTCATTTATGCAAATTTGACTAACTAAGAGCATCTTCAACCGTTTTGCCAAATTTTACTAGACAAATCTTGTGTTTTGGCAACTTCTAAAAAGATATTACAAGTAAGAGCTCATCTTCAACAGTTTGGCATAATTCACTTGGCAAATTCAGATCTAACTTACATCAGGAACCCCGAGGGAGAAACAAAATTATGTTTCTACCCTTCCACCTCTTGAAAACTTAAATCAGGAACCCTGAGAAAAAACAAAATTATTTTTTTACCATTTCACCTCTTCTGATACCGAAGGATGCGTCGCAGATAGCTGCGCGCATATATGCGTGCACGGAGTCTGGAGATAAATGGCAACCTGAGATGGGGAACTATTGAGAAGGTTTTTCTGTTTTTGAAAAAAAAACAATGGCAACTTGGGATGGGGAACTGTTGGAGTTGCTCTAAGGGTATCTTTGGTACAGCTTCACTGGGGCGCCGACGAGATGGAGGCGGGGAAGACGACACGGGGAGATGGAGGAGTTGGGGGTGCCAGTGAGATCGAGGCGGGGAAGACGGCCGGAAGTTCATCCGCGCCTGCGCCGCGGCTAGCCACCACCGCACGCCGTTGCTCCGCCGGCCGGCACCGACCCTGTGGAAGAAGAAGAGGAAGGAGGCTAAGAAAATGTTGTTCCAACATTTTAAAAAATTTTGCAACATTTTGAAAATGTTGAAAAAAATAGTTGACGAAACCAACATTTCTGAAAAATGTTGAAACATTTTTTTAACAAATAGTCATGAGGTGGGGTGGTGAAAAAATTAAAAATATACATTATGATGGGTTTTGGTGGGCTGGAAGTTCATAGTCTTATTCACCTCCCCCACAGCAGGAGTGAATCCTACGTACCTTCTCGAAGATTTTTTTTCAGCTGAACTTCCAATGTTTGAGATTCGTGCAACTAATTATATCCACAGGATCCCGTGCTATAACCCTAGATCGTCACCCGCTCCCGTTCCACGCCGCCTCCGCCTCCGCCACTCCCCCGCAGCCCCCGCGCGCACCGGCTGGCCGGAGCTGGAGCCCCCTGCGCGCTGCCTTTGGCCGCAGCCGGAGCTCCACCATCACCGCCTCGGGCCGTGTTGGAGCCATAGGCAGAGCCCTAGCACCCGAGCTCCTCGCGCCGCCGGCCATGGCTGCGGGGCTGAGCTCTGCCGCCGCCTGCCATGGCGGGCGCCGCAGCGGCTGGCCCCGGGCGCACGCCGCCGGTGGAGAGAAAGCTCAAAAAATGCAGTCTAACATTTCTAAAAAATATTGCAATATTTTGAAAAGTGTTGGCAAAAAATAGTTGACGAAACCAACATTTTTTAACTAATATTCATGAGGTGGGGTGGTGGGAAGATAATAATTAGCAAGTTAAATAGGTTTTAGTGGGTTGAAAGTTGCAATGCTTACCCACTATTCGGTACAGAAGCCCCCACGGCTAGGCGCTCACCAGTCATTGGTCAAGCGGCGACGGTGCCGGCGAAAAAGGGTGGAGGTGATAAGGACGGGGCGAGGGCCTGCCACTACGGCGTGGCGGTATCGGCGAGGCTGCGCGAGGGCACCTAGGGCGCACGGGTAGAGGGCCTCGGTGGCTCGGTGTAGCCGGGGCTGGGTGGGGGGCCTCGGCAGGAAAAACGGTCAACACTCCGCTATCTGTCGCTCCAGCGACAAATTCGCCACAGGTCGCGCCGCAGCCGCGCGGGGGTGGGGGGTGTTGCGTCGCGGGACTGGGGCGCGGGTGTTTTTTTTCGTTTTTTCTTTGTTTTTCTATTTCTATCTTTTTATTATTCTTCCGCTTTCTATTTCTTTTTCTATTTTATTTTTCTTGTTTCTTTTTTATTTCTTGTTTCTTTTTATTTATTTATTTCTACTTTCTATTTTTATTTTTTCTATTCCCATTTTTTTATGTTTCTTGTTTTTTCTTCTTTTTCTTTTTTATTTATATTTCCTTTCTAATACTATTTTTCTGTTTCAGTTTTTATTTCTTTCTTTTTATTCTATTTCTTTTATCTTTTTTCTTGTTTCTCTTTTATTTCTCTTTCCTTTTTATTTATTTATTTTCTATTTTATTTTTATTTTTTGTTTTTATTTCCATCTTTTTTATATATATTATTTTCTTTTTAAAATTTTTCTCACCATTAATATTTGTTTGTTCGAGATAGATGTAAATTTGTTCTAGCTATAATAATAAGTTGTTCCGGCAATAAGTATCTTGTTCGGGCTATAATAATAACTTGTTCTGACCCTTATCTTAACACTACATTTGTTTTTGTTCGAGATGACATACAAAATTATTCCAACTATAATAGGATTTTGTTCTGATAGTTGTTCTCATTTGTTCTGACACTTTATTTTGTTTTGTTCGAGATGACATACAAACTTGTTCTGGCTATAATAATAATTTGTTCTGGCTATAATAATAATTTGTTCTGACTCTTGTTCTGATTTGTTCTGACACTACATTTTTTTGTTCAAGATGACATACAAACTTGTTCTGGCTAGAATAAGATCTTATACTGACAGGTGTCTCGTTTGTTCTGACACTTCATTCGTTTTCTTCTGGCGATAATAGAATATATAACCTTAATTAAAAAATAACAATAAAAAAGTTTGTCAAAATATAGTCAAGTGAGATCTTGTTTCGAAGTTTTTATTTTCAGAAATCCAGTAGTGCAATCAGAATTTAATTTTGATGTTCGGTTTATGATTTATAGATTTTTTAAGTTTCAGTTAATGTTGCATGTGGCTGATGTCATCAATTTTATTTTCTTTTACATGCATACACTGTACCTCATAGAAGTAATAAAAACATACCAGATTTTATTCACCGATGCCCACCCAGTAGGGAAACAATGAAAACATCATTATACAATCTCTCATGCTACCGCGGGCCAATCTGGGAGCTTCTGCGTGTCGCTTCAGTGACACAAAAAATATTTTGTCGCAAAAGGATCGTGCGGGTGCGGGTTGAATCAGGATAATGATGTTTTCTTCTCAGTAATGTACGGTGGGTGGAGGAAAATCAAGGTTCCATTGGACTGTTTGTGAACGCGTTTTACCATAGTATCTCCATGCATGCAAAAAAGACAAAAAAGTTGATGTCACTTAGCATGCAACTTGTTTGAAAATTGAAAAAAATCTATAAATCATAAATCGAGTATCAAAATTAAATTCCGATTGCACCATTGAATTTCTGACAATAAAAGCTTCGAAACAAGATCCCACTTGACTATATTTTAACAAACTTTTTTATTCATATTTTTTAATCAAGGTTATATATTCTATTATCGCTAGAACAAACGAGAACAATTGTCAAAACAAGATCCTATTATAGCCAGAACAAGTTTATTTGTCATCCCGAACAAAAAAATATAGTGTCAGAACAAATCAGAATAAGAAGTCAGAACAAGTTATTATTATAAACGGAATAAGTTATTATTATGATCAGAACAAAACATTACTATAGTCAGAACAACTTATTATTATAGCCAGAACAATAGAACATATCCTATTATAGTCAGAACAAGTTTGTATGTCATCTCGAACAAAAACAAATGTAGTGTCAGAACAAGGGTCAGACCAAGTTATTATTATAATCTGAACATGATATTATTATAGCCAGAACAACGTATTATTATAGCCAGAGCAAATAAATAGAGTGTCAGAATAAATAAATAAATAAATAAAATAAGGGAAGAAAAATAAAAATAAAAAGTACAAATAGAGAAAAGAAAAGAACGAAAAAACAGCTTAAAACGATCTGTAACTCTATGTAGTCACGAACTGTCGTGTGGTGCAATGGTTGCTAACTATCTTATTTAGTTGAAGGTCTAAGGTTCAAAACTTATGATTGGTGGGAATTTTTTTCTATTTTAACTTCGTATAGGACCAAGAAGGAAAAAAGCCGTGGGAGAAAAAAGAAAAAACCAGAAGGAAAAAGAAATAAAAAAAGGGAAAAAAGAAAGGAAGAAGAAAGAAAAAAACGGAAGGAAAAACAAACTGCGAGCAAGAAAAGGAAAAAAATAATACCGGAAGGAAAAAGAAAGAAAAAACGAGAGGAAGAAGAAACCGCGAGGAAAAACGGAAGGAAAAAATAACAGTGAGAAAAAGACAGAGAGAAAAAGACCGGAAGGAAAAAGAAAGAAAAAAACAGAAGGAAAAAGATACCGTGAGGAAAAAACGGGAGGAAAAAGAAAGAAACAAGTGGAAAAAAACGAACGGGCGGTTGGGAACCGAAGATAAAAAAACAAGCGAGCCAGAACGGAAGGAAAAAAATAACAGAGAGAAAAAGACCGAGAGAAAAAGACCGGAAGGAAAAAGAAAGAAAATAACCGAAGGAAAAAGATACAGTGAGGAAAAAAGGGAGGAAAAAGAAAGAAAAAAGTGGAAAAAAACGGATGGGCGGTTGGGAACCGAAGATAAAAAAACAAGCGAGCCAGAACTGGAGAGGGCGGACGGCCGGCGCGACGGGTGGTGAATCTGTCGCTGAAGCGACATATAGTATTCCCGAGCCAATCTCCCTTCAGCGACAAGATGTTTTTTCGCTGAAGTGATGGCTAAAAGCGTCCTGGGTGTGTGTGTGGGGACCGGTCAGCACTCTGAAGTAAGGTAAAACATCCTGAATTTCGATTCTCTACACAATTATGAATGTTTGTCACTTGTGATTGATGTCATTGTGTCATTGCTTTGGTGTCATGTTCGCAGTGTCAAACTGCAAGTATATATGTGTTTTTCTCAAGGGAAACAGATAGAACAGTTACAGCAAAAGAAAACAAGACGTTCACAAAGGGAAAATAATGTAGCAGGTTAATAAAATAGACGATAAGTGCCTGCGAGCCAACTCGGTATCGAAATCGAATGGCAGGTCACTCGGACTGTAACCAGCTGTGAACGCAACAGGCTTTCAGTCCTGTATTGCACACACTGAATTCCTCATCACACAAAAGAAATCACACTTTCTTGGTACCGGAGATGCCGCTGCAAACTGGCTCAATGACATGTACTTTAGAAGTTGTCTCAGGACCTTAGTGGCTAGTCAAGGTCCGAGCTTCGCTACAACTTTGGAAAGACAAGAAAGTTGGAGCTTATTTTGCACACAATGGAAAAGTCTACATCACCCCCTCACGTATAAAGGCTGGACTACATAACCCCCCCATCCCCCGCGTCGCCCCTGAGGGGCGACACGGGCGGAACCGCCGCTGCCGCAGGTCCTGTGCCGCCGCCGCCTCCAGCCTCCGGCCCCCGTTCTCCCTCGTCTCCGGCCTCCTAGCCGGTGGCAAGGGGAGCGGGGGTCCATCCTCTAGTAGATCGAGTCTTTAATCGAGTCCTCTTAGGTTTAGGGTTTGCTCGCCGCCGATGCTCGGTGGTGGAGTTAGGTATTGCCGGTGGAGCGTGGCTCCTCTGCGGCTTGGTTTTCCTGGCGGCGCCGGCGATGCGGAAGTGACGGTGTTGTAGAGGAATAATTTCTTCTAGTTTCTTCCGTTCTCCGATGGCGATCTACTCCGACGTCAACGGAGAGGCTGGGGAGATCTGTCTAGGAGTCGAGGGCCGGCGCATCGTCGTCTTCTTCAGGTGATGATGTTGTTGACCCTGTTAATCTCAAGGAAGATGATCTTTGGAAGAAATCTGAGCATTGCTCGGGTTACCGGTGGTGGAAACGAAGGATGCGTCGTGGGTACTGGAGTTGGCCAATGCGCCTGGGAGGCAGTATACTCGGCTGATTCGCCTAGCAGTAAGCCCTCCTCTGCGGCCTCCACTTTGTGGAGTTTGGCTTTGGTGCCCGGCGAGGATTGGGAAGCGGCTTCGACGGCGGCGACGAACGGATCGCTGAAGGCTTCGAGGAAGATGAACATGAGTTTTGAACTTCTTTGTAATTTTCCTTTTCTTTCGAGTCCTGTTTGTAAACGGACCGGTGTAATGCGCTAAGATCAATACATGTTCCTTCTTAAAAAAAACCTATGAAAAGGTCCCCTGAACTTTTCAAAACCGGTCAAATTACCTCCTAAAGCAATTTTGAAAAATCATATTAAATCACAAAAAATCATAAAATGGAAATTAAATTGTGTTGGACTCCAAATGAGTAGATCTGCACAATGAACATATAATATAGTATGCTTTAGTATATTGTTTTTGTTGTAGCTTTAGATCTATGCTTTTCCTCATTGTTGTAAAAAGATGTACTAAAGTATACCATATTATACATTCATTGTGTAGATCTTTTCATTTGGAGTCCAACAAAATTCGATTTTCCATTTTATGATTTTTCTGTGATTTATTATGATTTTTTCAAATTGCTTTAGGGGGTAATTTGCTAGGTTTTGGAAAGTTCGGGAGTGATGTATACCGTTTCATAGGTTTGAGGGTTACGTAGTCCACTCTCCACATGTGAGGGGATGATATAGACTTTTTCATGCACACAATTGTCAAGGCGTCAAATAGATGGTTTTACCAATCCATGGGGCTGTGGTTATAATGTCAATAGAGGTGTTTTTATGGTGCTTGAGGGGAACCGGACGTTCCTCCCTCGCTAAATTTTTTTTCTTGCGGAACCTAAACAAGGGTAGTTTCGTAACATTAAAAAATCAAAATCTTCCGCACGGCAAAATCCTCGCGACGAGCATGGTATCTTTTTGTCCTTGATGCAACTATCGTATCCATAACTCCAGATTCGGATTATGTGATAATCCTTGGCAAACAAGGTATGTACATTCCACAGCAATATTCCATTAGTCTTGAAGAATACTCCCTCCATTCTCTTGTGACAGGAGTACATAATTGCATGATTCATTAGATGATAAGCAAGGTTCATTCTCCTTAGGTATCATGCCAATGTGAAATAGGCCTGCCAAAAGAGAATGAAGGGAGTACTACATGGTTGAAGTGAATATTTTGCTTTCAGTTAAAATCAGGGTTGACCATTTTGATGTATTAGTCCAACAGAACTATCCTCCTGTAAACTTTGTACTTCTTGACCTGGCAGGTTACAGGAGGTGATTATGAAACTTTGCACCATAAAAATAAGCGAAGACCATTACATTGAAAATTGGCATTGCATCTTTCAGCATCTGCTCCATTTATATATTTCCTCCCCCTTTTCATGAGTTCGTTAGCAACTAATTCTGTCTAAGAATGACATGTTCTGTTTTCTCCAGTCCTACAGGCTACATGGTAAAGAAAATTATGACCATCCTGAAGCTTGGAATGGCATCCTACTCTGCATCCTACTGTGCATCAAGGATGTCAGTAGACACTTGACAACAACTCAATCGAGACTGAAGAGGCGTCGAGGTATGCCCTTGGCACCATACTGTTTATGATGCTCTGATTGCTGGTGAAAAGAAATCAACATGTTCTGTGAACTAATTGACTTGAATCCTTTGGCAGAAAGTTTACCTATGCCCCTCGAGCGGCCGCTTCTTGCAGTAGTTCCCAAACGAGTTTTCCCACATTTGAGATTCAGTTTTGTACACAGGTACTTTGCTGGATTATTAGTCGATATGATGTGGCAGATTTGAATTATAGATGCTCCTGTATGACTGAAGAGCTTGCATTGTGATCCTTGGCACTTGGCAGGCTGAGCTGTCTAAGCTCCAGGGGGCTCCTATATACCTACCGGAAGATGGATAATGATGCGAACTTCCAGTCCACCAATACCCATCTAACTGTCTGTTTTTTATTTTTTCACCAGCCCATGCATTATAAAATGTTTCAACATTTTTTAGAAAATGTTGTAACATTTTTCAACGAAAATGTCGACCAACATTTTTCAACCAACATTTTTCCGGGAAGAGTTCTATCAACATTTTTCGAGAGAAAACGTTAGATTCAACATTTTTCCGAAACGTTTCATCAACATTTTGCAACATTTTTCATGAAAATGTTGACCAACATTTTCTCAAAATGTTCCAACATTTTTCAGAAAAAAATCAACATTTTGTTTTTTTTGCCTTCTTCCACCTCGGGACGCCGGCGGCGGCGGCGGCGCGCCGGCCGGCCACTGCGCCGTGCGGGGTCGGCCGCGGTGGCCGGTGGAGGAGGCGCGGTGGCGCAACCGACGGCGACGCGCGTGGGGCGCGACCCACTGCGGCACGCGTGGCCTCGGCGAGCTCGCGCGCGGGGGCGCGACGCGAGGCGGCGAGCTCGCACGGGGGCGGGTCGTGGCGGCGGGGTGGCACGGGGGCGGTGGCGGCGGCGGAGTGGGTACGGGAGGGAAGCGGGAGAGAGAGAGGTGAGGCTAGGGTTTAGATGTGGATCAAAGGGCTGTGGTTTGGTTGCACGAATCTCAAACATTGTAAGTTGGTTCGCTAAAAATCTTCCGGAACAATGTTCATAAACCAAAAAAAAAGAGAAAACAAACTGAAACGGTTCCAGGACCAACAAAGATGTTCTACTTATTACATTCATCATAGGAGACACACAGGGTCTCCCCCCACTGAAAAGACCAAAATAAGTTTGATTGCATACACCAACTCTACTCCATCGTTATCCTTTCACCAGTAGCTTAAGACCAGGTCGACTTGGCGAATCAACTTCAGTATCTTGATTGCATCTTCTTGAGGATTTCCTTCAACACAGCAGCACCATCCCTGCCCGGGGGTCTGCTTGATCTTGAGGTTGTGCTTGAGGGTGGTGAGAAAGTGCCGCCTCCTTCAAAGCTTCCGCACCCATCTCTATGTTTTCTTTCGTCCCGTCCTTTTGAAGACCTGCCCAATAGTTTAGATAAGCTGAAGCTAAACAAATGATCTCTACAGGAGATCTGACTTTTTTCTTTTCAAAGCAAACCATATTACGTGTTTGCCACAATGCCTAGCATATAGCCGCCAGGCCTACCATATGAATGTTTTTGTTTCTGGGCATGTATCTGTCACACCAAACCCAAAATTGTTCTATATTGGAAGGTCTGCAATTGGCCCCTATCACCATTGCCACTAGACTCCACACATACCTGGCTAGGGAGCAATCAAAAAAGAGGTGATTGACACATTCATCTAAGTTACAAAATCTGCAACTCTTATCTCCATGCCAGTTTCTTTTTGTCAAATTGTCTTTTGCCAAGACTGCATCTTGCTGGAGGAGCCACATAAAAACTTTAATCTTCAGAGGTATTTTAGTTTTCCATATTCTTTTATTACAGTTTTCAACATCAGCTCTGCAGAGGTGAGCATACATGGTTTTGACAGAGAATTTTTTATGTTTTTCCCAGATCCAGATGGGTTTATCTTCTTCGTCTCCAAGGGCACAGGTTGTTAGTATGTCCCTCAGTTGCCTTAGCTGATTCTGTGCAGTTTCATCTAGCCATCTTCTAAAGGTTAATCTCCATCCTCTCCTAGCCACATTAGCCACTGAGTCTTTCTGCTCATTACAAAACCTCAAAGAGTTCTCTGAATTTCTCCTTCAAGGCAATAGATCAACACCAAGGATCACTCCAGAAGTCAGTATGTTTACCATTTCCAATTTTTATGTATCTGCAATTCAGATATAAGTCTTTAATTTTGAGTAGATCATTCCACACAGGTGAATTGGTTGGTCTAGATTTTAGATGAGCTATCCCCCCCCCCTTAATTTTGTATTTCTTCCTCACAATTTCTTGCCATAAACCTTCTCCATTTTCAATTCTCCACCACAATTTACATAATAGGCTTATATTCATTTTCCTTAAATCTTTCACTCCTAGACCCCTTTGTTTTTGGGCCTCGAAATCACTGTCCATTTGACTAAATAGTATTTCTTTTTCACACTGCCACCCTGCCAAAAAAACTTTTTCCTTGTTCTATCCATTTTCTTATCACTGTTTTTGGTAATAAGTACATGGACATACCATATGTGGGTATGCTACTGAGACAGGCATTCCGTAGGATCAGTTCCCCCCCATATGACAGTGAGGCATATTTCCATCCATCCAATCTTTTTAAGACTTTCTCATCCAGATACATCCAATCTTTGATATACAGTCTAGATCCTAATACAGGAACTCCCAGATATTTGATTGGCCACTGGCCAGTTGTACAGTTCATCATGTCAGAGTACCAGATTGCCTTTTGGTCATCAGAGGAGACCATAACTATCTCACTTTTATTGAAATTTATTTTAAGTCCTGACATCTTTTCATATATATAAAGTAGTATTTTCATATTATGGGCTGTCTCTGCATCTTCTTCCATGCACAAGATAGTGTCATCAGCATATTGCAACACTGCTACCCCATCCCTCACATATTTAGGTATCAGGCATTTGATCAGCCCATTGCTTTGTGCAGTTTGCACCATCTTGGCCAGGCAGTCTGCTGCTAGGTTAAATAGAAGTGGAGATAGAGGATCTCCTTGTCTCACACCTTTTCTGCTTTTAAAATAACTTCCCATATTGTCATTTAATTTCACACTCAAAGTCCCACTAGTCACCACACTTTTGATCCAGTTACACCATTTCTCACAAAAGCCCCTTTGTTTTAAAGTTTCAAATAAGAAATCCCAACTGATTTTATCATATGCCTTCTCAAAATCCAATTTCAGGATTATACCATCTTTTTTTTGTTTTTTGTATCATGTAGGATCTTATGAAGGCAGAGCACTCCATCCATGATATTTCTTCCTTTTAAAAAGGCATTCTGACTTCTGTTTATGATTCTACTCATACAGTCTTCGGAACTCAGCATGAGTGCTTTTGTAATGATCTTAGCTCATATTCAGTAGGTAGATCGGCCTATATTATTGAATTTTGGCTGCATCCTTTGTCTTGGGTATCAGAGTTATCACCCCATAGTTTAATCTGTCAATATCTAGTTCATGTGTTCAGAATTCGTGCACCAGGTCCATCATATCCTCCTTAATGATTTCCCAGCAAGATTGATAGAACTCTATAGGCATGTGATCTGGCCCTGGCGCCGTGTTTTTTTCATCGTTTTCACCACCTGTTTAATTTCTTCTTCAGTGAATTCTCTAATTAGTGAATTATTTTCCTCCTCAGTCACCCTCTCTCTTTGTTCCCAACACTCTGAGTTTAGTGAGAAAGTTGGACTATCAGAGGGTCCAAAAAGTTCTTTGTAATATTCAGTCGCATGCTTAACCATCTCCTCCTCCTTGTTAATATTTTCACCATCTTTTTCAAGATTAAAGATGATGTTCTTCCTTTTTTTCCCCATTTGCCTTCCTGTGATGCTGGCGGCCCAATAACAGCCTGTCTAACGGATTCCAAGTTCAACTAGGCTCCAGCTCCTTGCCGGCCCAAGAAATGGACGCGATGATCCCGTCCTCCCTGTGCTGCGTTTGTGCCTCCTCCATCGACCAACCCAGCCTGCACAACACACACACTGCCGTAGCACTAGCAGGCACAACAAAACACACTGCAGTAGGCACTAGCAGGCACAACAACACACGCGCACACGCCTCCCACCTCCTCTCTCCGTCGGTGGACACAAAAATCTCATCTTCCTCTGTTCTCTTTGCTGTCACAGCAAGCATAGCAGCAAGCCAGCAGCCCCTTCCCTACGTGCCACCACTCGAGGTCCTTCATCCCACGCGAGGTGCAGAGCAGCAGCATGCTCACCCTTTTCTCCTCCACCTTGCAGTCTCTCTCCTCCGCGCCACCCGAACCAGACCAACCGTCCAGGCGCCCAGGTCAGCGGCGGCAGGTGGAGCAAACTGCCGTGCCCAGCTGCCGCCGTGGGCGATACAGGTCGGCGCCATTGGAGTGAGGCCTCCTACTAGGATGGCTGCGCATGGTCCTCCACGGAAATTCAATGGAACTACTCCGCACGTACAACCCCGGCGAACCACTCAACGTCAAGGAGAGTTTCTTCTTGCTGTCGCGACGGGGACATTGCCGCCACCACCACCGAGGGGAAAACGCCCGCAAACTCTCTAGGGCGCGGGAAAGAAGGCTCGTGGGGTGATTGGGGGCAGACTAAGCTCGCGTATATTTGCGCATCGGGTGGGAGGATTTTAGCATCGCGAATAGATTGGGGGAGATATAGGGGAACTGTTGGAGCTGGGTTTTTTTTGCAAATTTTTCCCTAAACAACGTATTAGGAGAGATTTAGGGAAACTCTTGAGTTGCTCTTACCCTTCTCTGAGGACTTTCTTTTAGTGAGAGCAATGTCTGCATAAAAGAATAATAAAGCTCATGAGTTCCCTCCTTGTCCAGTTTTATAGTTGTAGATTGAAAATCAGACTTTTGCTATAATTGAAGGCTGAAAATTAGACTTTCTCGAACATTAACAATATAATGTTACGTGAATACCATGTGTCTTTAGACCAACAACAATCGTTCGTGTTCCAAACTTGGAGGGTCAGTGTGCTTCAATTCATTGCGGGCACGTAGACCGGCTCGGGAAGGGTTTTGTTTTTTCATTGCCAATCTTTTTTCAATGAATTTCTTAGCACCGGTCCATTTACACACTGATTTTTTTAGGGGGGGGTGTTAGTATGATAACATGTCAGGAAGTTGACCCAGTACATTCCCTTTTCGTCACATTTGGGCGGTCTAATGCTCCATGAGAGATATATCTTTGATTGTGGTTTTTTTTTGAGAATTATTTGATTGTGGTTTGACTCGGCTAGTTCTGAAGGAAGGAAAATTTTGGTATGTCCATGTGTATTACATCACAAAAATTGGAATTAGAAATTAGAAAAAAAATCATGCAAAATGGCAAATTTCAAGCTATCGTTTTCCTTTCTACAACAACTATACATGCTCCATGGGAAACATGTCTATTTGATTGTGGATTTGTGGTTTGACTCTGGCATAAATAGATACAGGCCGTATTGATAGGATAGCATTCCTATATGAAACAAAAAAAATAACCTCTTCAAAGAAAAAAGGTACCAAGATTTTGGTAGTGTCCTGGTAAAGGATTAATTTCAGAGCCAAGAAAAAGGTTACTTTTTTGTAGTATCATGCAGCTTCTCTTGTAAGCAAACGAAGAATTATGATCAATCGTGATGATCTTAGCTCCTAAATCCCCAAAATCATGAAGGCTAACGACGGACCACACCTGCGAAGGCCCAACACCAACGACCAGCAAGACATGCCCAACTCCCCCTCCTCAAGGGTAGTGACTTGACGTAATCTATGGGGCCACCTCCGACCCAGGCGGTCGGTCCGCACGACCTAAGGAGCACCCCAACTGCCTTGACGGATGGCTCCACCCCGCACGACCTAAGGTTCTTTCGGTTGCAGCCCACCGGCGGATGGCTGCAACATGGCGTGAGCGGCCTCGCGCCGCTCGGGACGTGCAAGAGCAGCAGGGCGGGCGGATCTATGTTGTCAGGCGGCCAGGCCATGATGAGATTTTCCCGGCGTGGGAAGCGGACTGCCCCAATGTCCCATCATATGTATAAACAAACAGTAGTAAAGGACAGGCGAATCCTTCACAGGGCGAGACCCGACCCAGCAGCCATCAGAGGAAAGGTCGGGGCTTGCACGAGAAGCCTCGACCTAGTAAGACCTGCGCGGCCCTGAGCCGGGAGAAGCCACCTTGGAACGGGAGCCACCAGCTACGCCGCCCTACAGGGACTACTGCGGCTAGCACAATGTACGGCGCCAACCGGAGACGAAGGCCCACGACACGACACTGTTCCAGCACTGTTACAACACTGTAGCAAGACGCCGTTTTACCATCTTAACCCTTGTATACCAGTCCTTCTTGGACTATAAAAGGGGAGGCTGGCACTGTAAGTAGGAGGACCAACAGGGATCGATGATCACAACACAATCATAGAGCCTCGCATCACACTCACACCGAGCGATCACCTCGCACCACCACACTCAGAGACCTGAGACACTCTCCCTCTCTCGACCTAAGCTTGTACCCCCCACTACAAGCCCCCGTGGGCATATAGAACACTCTTTCAAACTGGACGTAGGGCACCCCCTGTGCCTGAACCAGTATAATCCCTGTGTCTCTAAGCACTACAAGAAAAGCGTCATTGATTTATGACGTTCCTGACTGATCTCGTCATAATATTTCACTTCCGAGCAAATTTAGTAACCAAAAAAATTTTCGTCATTACGGTTGGTACTGTAGCCGGGCGTTCCCTGTTCCATACTGTTTTGTGACGCCATAAGCTCTGAAAAAACGTCATAAACCAACATCGGTCCCACATGTAAACATTATTTTAAAAACAGAGTGTTCCAAGTCGTCATAAAATTCAGTAGGGTACCACATGTAAGCATTTTTTTTCAAAAATAGAGTGTTCCAAGTCGTCATAAAATTTTCCAGGGTCCCGCATGTAAGCATTTTAGCCATGTCAGCGGCATCATAAACCAACTTTGGTCCCACATGTAAGCATTATTTTAAAATTGAGTGTTCCAAGTCGTCATAAAATTCAGTTGGGTCCCACATGTAAGCATTTTTTCGAAAATAGAGTGTTCCAAGTCGTCATAAATAGTTCCAGGGTCCCACGTGTAAGCATAGGTCACGAAATGTTGCAAAAATAATTTGCCATGGCACGGGTTCGAACCAGGGACCTGAAGGAACAAGGGTGTGCTGTTTACCACTGCACCACTTATTGGTTGTGATAGGTACATGGGAAACTCTACTAATAGTTCATGCGAATTCTTTATTGTGACCAGGTCCCACATGTAAGTTTCAGTTGAGTCTATAATTACGTATCGAATGGCTGGCAAGACACTTCACTCAGACTTCGCAAAGACTTTTGACTTCCGCTACGCAGATCTGCAATAGTTCGTGGTAGGAATGGCGGATCCTAGCGGTGAGGGGAAGATGGTTGCGCCGGCACATCCCAGCAACAAGAGGATGAGACAGCAAGACGAGGTTGGTCCTCTGGTTTGAGCCGTTATATTTTTCCCTATCTTACTAGGGTTGGAGATATCTAGATTTGGGGATCTGGAGGATTGATGAGCATATTTGGTAGATTTAGATTGCATTATCGTACCTTTAGATTTGCACTTCGATAGGTGTTAGAAGTTGATAGGCTATAGATAATTCATGTTAGATTCAATTAGTTTTCAATTTGCATCGTCTTACAGTAGTTTTTGTATTTTAGTAGCTTCTAGATGTGCTTCAAGCCACTCGTTTTATGGATTTTTGTGGAGGTGCACAATTGATAGGATTGATAGGTCCATCGTTTTATGAATTGGCAGATTGAAGATACTATTTCGGAGCTGCAGACCGTTGAAGGGACATCTGGATTCTGCCACGATTGTTAGCGTTTGCACAATTCACATGTGTTAGATTTAGTTAGTTTCTAATTTGCATTGTACGATGGATCGATAGGTTCATTTAGGACAACCATGCCCTTGCTGAGTTTATGTAGGTAGCAAACAACCAGGTTTTGTGGCGTGTGGTGTTTGTTTTACTGTACTCATACAATTGGGTTCAAGGGATTTCGGTTTTTTATAGATTGAGATGAGTTTATTTTTCAGATCGAGATGAGTTTTCTCCAAGGATGAGTTTAGTTCTACAAGAACATCTTAATGTTATTTTGGAAGATCTGGATGCCTCGTCTCGGGGGAGAACTCTATTAGGATCTCCAAAGAGATCCAAAACATGATAGAACAACTAGCTGAAAGAGAGAAACAACTTCAGTACACACCTAAGAACAAGAAAACTGAGGGCAGAGATTATTCTTCTTACCATAGACATTGGAATAAAAGCGTCAATAAATGGGTAGGACATTGAGTTTGTTTGGTTCGTCTTTTCTTTTAAATGTTCAGGAAGTTTGTTGTCAGTTGGACTGAAACGGGTACCCTTGCCTATTAGTACCCGTTTCAGTCCAACTAACAACGAACTTCTTGAAAATTTAAAAGAAAAGACTGACCAAACAAACTCAATATCCTACCCATTCATTGACGCTTTTATTCTAATGTATATGGTAAGAAGAATGATCTCCACCCTCAGTTGTCTTGTCCTTAGGTGTGTACTGAAGCTCTTTCTCTTGTTGAGTGGGGTAGCCCTTCACAGTTTAAGATGACTTTTGAAAGGACCGCCGTTCAGAAGTGCTTAGAACAACTTAGCGCTAATGGGTACTTTCTGCCAGATTACTCTTATTTTCTAATCAGGGCACTCGAGGAGGGAGAAAGTGTGACCACGACCACAAAGAGACTTTGTCGCCTAAATCATAATGACATGGTATGGAGCATAGACATGTAATTGAGCATTTTTTTAATTTAACTAGCTGTGCTACATTTTTTAACATTCATATTTTTCTTAACTTTAGAATATCTTTGGTGAAACCTTTGCGGTAATGAGTTTTCATGCAATTCTAGAGCAAGCGTGCGATGTTTTGGGATTTTCTTACGAGGAACAAAATCTGGAACGCACAAGATATGCGAAGTTCCAAATTTGGTCAAAATTGTATTAGTTTGAACTGAACGGATCCCACAACTACTCTAATCTTTTCGGGGGCAGTTTTTTCAATAATGGCTGAATGGGTTCCTCTGACCATAAATATCCCCCTTCCTCCCGGCGCCCTCTTCCTCTCCCCACTCTTGCAACCAACAAAAAACCCCATTCTCGCACAGCGTCCTCTTCCTCTCCCAGCTCTTGCAACCAACAAAAAAACCCCATCCTCGCACAACGCTCTCTTCCTCTCCCCATGGAGCCATTGTCTCCTAGAGGTGCGGCGCAAGCCACATCCTCCTCCTCTTCTGATGAAAGGGAGGATCTCCAGTGGTCTGATGAAGAGGAGGCAGAGCGGAGGCCCATTCGGGTGGTGGTTGACACATCATCTGATGATTCGGAGTTTGTGGAACAAAATGAAATCCAAGATCATGTGCCTCTAAAACATCGCTCCCCTCGCAAGTCAGCAAGAGGTGCCAGGGGTCAGGGGCGCGGAAGCACCGCCACTCGCCGGGAAACTATCGTCTCCAAGTGCCGTCATCCTCTCTCATCCTCATCGGTCGGCGGCAGTCGATCTCTGCCATCCTCGTCGAGCAGAGGCCATCATCGATCGGTCGTCATCATCCGCCATGGAGTGGCACCAAGGCCGTGCTCGACCGGCCGCCATGGAGCGGCGACATCATCCTCTGGCGGCGGCATTGGAGGGACGACCTCATCCGCTGGTGGCGCCCTGGGAGGTCCGCCACCATCTTCCACGGGCGGAGGCAAAAGAGTGACATCCTCGTCCGTGAGCAGCAGCAACAAGGCATCGGGTGCACCATCGACAAAGAAGCGGCGCCTTGATTAGTGGATTAGTGGTAACTCCTACTAGTAGAAGTAGGAGTAGAAGAAGTATAAGTAGAAGTCTAGTTTGATTGAATACTACTACTACTACTGTTTTATCCTTGTAAGATGTTGGTTTTCTCATTGCGTAGCAGTGACAGTTTAATCCGGTCCAACTGAAAACTACAAACCGGACTTTCGTCCTGTGTTCATCCGGTATTTAAGAAATTAATGGAATAGACTTTCTGTATACAACGAATTTATACCGAGGGAGTACACACACATTACCATTTTATTAGAAACAACACAATCCAAATACAAACGACACAAATGCATGCATATGCATTGATTACACATGAGGATGGATCGATCCACCATAGTTGGAACTACAACGACATACTGAACGACATACTACTAGCATCTACCATCACGGCTCATACTACTACCATCACCTCATACTACTAGCATCTACCATCACGGCTCATACTACTACCATCACCACATACTACTAGCATCTACCATCACGACTCATACTACTACCATCACCACATACTACTACTATCACGGGCTCATGGAAATCCAGCCGCTGCACGGAGTGCAGCAAGATGTGGCTCCTGGATCAGATACTCCTCCAAAGCGCGATGCCTCGCCCTTGCATCCCAAACCCAGGCAGGCGAAACGGCGATGTTATGCGCGTGTAACAGCAGGTCACTAATGGTCTATTGCCTGTGACCCCTGTGGCAAAAAGGGCACACCCACATTGCTTCGTGATAAACACGGGTGGGCCCGCCTTGCTGAAGCCAAAGCGACACAGACCATTTCAGGTCATGCATTTCATCTTGTTCAATGAACACTGGCCGCGGGGGTGCCATTTCAACGGGCAACAGCAGACGTGGCGGCCTGGGCTGTGGGCGAAAAGGTGGTGCCATGAGGTTCAGCTGATCCTGAGCTGCTGTTGCCAGCGGCTGAACTGGAGGTGGCATCACCCCTGGGTGTTGCTGAGGTGCCGATACCAGCGGAAGTGGAGGTGCCATTAGGGCCGTGTGCTGCTGAGGTGCCGATACCGGCGGAAGTGGAGGTGCCATTGTGGCCGGGTGCTGCTGCGGTGCTGATGGCAGCGGCTGAACCGGGTGGTGGTGAGGTGCTATTGCGCCCGACAGCTCCCCCTTCCTCGACTCCTCCAAGTTCCATGCTCTGTCCCTTCCTTGCCCGACCATTCCCCACGTACTGCATACACAAACGAAGAACAAACCCTACATAAGCTAACAATGTGACCGTCTCGATACCATGCATACATAAAGTAAATAAGATTAGCCAACAAAATGATCTCACCCTTGTATCCCACTGAAGTAGAGAAATGCAAGACGGGGAACCCATGAGTGTTGGCCTTGCCTTTCAAGAACGTTGTGCTGCACTCGCCTATTTATCGAGGACTACAGCGGTCACGTGAGCTCGGTGTAGCATTGCTAAAGTTACTATGGAAAACGTGAGATGCTCGAAATATAGTCAGGCCTACATGTGATAGGAATCTATCTAGGTCAGAATCTTCAGTGGCGTGCATCGATTACATGTGTGGATGATGGGTATCACGGGATGAGCCTGACGTGTCTAGGTATGTGTTTACTTCCGGACTTTCCTCTCTAGAGCACAAGAAAGTCCTGCGAACAAATTATGCTGCACCAGTTGCATCTAATGGCCGTCTCACTGCATCAGCTCATGCCGCATCAACAACGAGACAACTCTCTACCGTTTATTTATGTAATGGTTTAGGCGTCAATTGCATCTGAAGAACAAGATTGGTTGTTGTAATCAGATGGACCGGATGGTCCTTGCGTTGCAACGTGCAGGGTGCGGGATGACTTGACAAGTCCTCCTCGATCAGGTACGCTGCGTGAGTCATGACTGTAAAGGTCTATGAATGGTCTGGATTCGCACTTGATGATTCCCGCAGGCCTTGGAGACTGAGAAACATGATGAACTTGTTGACGGGACAAGACCAAAACGGAATAAGCTGGAATTGGAAAAGCAATATCTGTTTTTGTGTATGTGTGTGTGTAATATTAACATGCATATAAGCACAGAAGGGCATCTCTAATGGGTGTTTGGGAACGACACGCTCTCGCAAGTTGATCCACGTGTCGATCATTAAGAATTGCAGTTAAGCACTGGCACCGGGCGTTAACCGACGAACTTGTGTGCACACGCAGCACACCCCCTCTGAACGGACGTGTCGATCATTGTGAATCGCACTTAAGGACTAGACATGACCCGAACGTGGCCACACCCGCTCTGAAGGGACGCGTCCATTCCGGGTGGTAACTGATGTCCACAAACGGACGTTTCGAAACGACACATTCACTCCCACTATAATAAGAGACACTTTAGGCACGAGACGATCAATGTAGGCCATTTGTGTTAATGGCTTTAGACGCTAAATTGATTCCTTCCATGCAACTCGACTTCTCAGTCTCAAGCCAGGAAGCGAAAGCCGAAGGAACCGCGGGCAACTTCAAGGAATCCGGTACGTTCATGGTGGGAGGCCGCCAATGGAAACTACGTTGCTATCCTACAGGTATGAATGATCATCAGTGGATGGATGTTCCAGACGACATTGCCGTCGTCCTCGTTCCTCTGCACAAATCCCAAATGGTACGTGTCTCGTTGCTGCTATGAAGACACACACTCACATATGGCGATACGGTCGCATTATGTTATTATTTGTCAAACCTGTGACTGCTTCCACGTAGGTGCGAGTATTGTTGCGTGCGATGGCTGGAGACCCAAACGATGAAGATGATACGTTTCGAGTTCAAGCTACAAAAGAAGTTTGGTTTATGAATCGGGATCTACAAGCAAGAGGATTTGAATGTCTGGTGGAGCATCATGACATTGAGCGCGTGACATCCAGTGAAGATCGCATACACATATCATGTGTTGTTTCAGTACTGGAGGACGACTGCATTGAAGTTCCTCCTCCATCAGTGCAATGAAGCATATGCCAAAGCATTGCAGCCCAAGCCCCTGTGGAAGTTGTGTTCCACGTAGGTGCGGAATGCCGGGTGATACGAGCGATACGTGCCGATGTGGTGAAAGTATCTTGTGTGATGGAGGCAATGCTCTACGGCCCAAGAGTGGAGTCTAGCTCTGAAACTGTTACAATTATTGACACACACCCTGATGGCTTCTCGGTCCTGATCAAATATGCTAGTGAAGGATCACTCCCGGAGGAGGCTGATTTATGGGACACTCCTGCCAATGCCTGGCCTTATTTACTCTCGGTCGCTGACATGTACCAAGTCGAAAGGTTGAAGCTGCACTGTGCGTCAAAGATGTGGGACATGGTAAGTGAGGAAACTGTGACTTCATTTCTACGATGGGCAATTCAGGCTAATTGCACACAATTGCAGGACAAGTGCATATCTCTCTTAGAGCGAATCTTTCCTCATGGAATACTCACATATGATTGGGCGGTTGTATGCACTGATCATCCCGAATTTATGCACAATCTCCGTAGAAGATTACCTGAAGGGTTGTACCAGGGTCCCCTGTAGTTTTAATGTTTAATTTAAGTGTTTGTAGTCATGTAATAAACAGTTGAAATGGTACGTTATTTTGTTGCAGTGAGTACATTTGTAATGCAAAAATCGGATCATCCATCTAACGTGAATATGAAGTAGAGTATAGTCCTGTGTGTGTTTGTCCATTCCAGGATCCATGGTGGCACGGACAACCCAGTCAACAACTTGCGTCTCTGCGTAAGGTCACTGACGTTTGGGTCCGACACCCAAGCGGTCTATCGTTTGGGTCACTGACGTTTGGGTTCATGATCCAAAGTCTTTCGTTTCCCGCTCTGGACCACAAAGGTGGGACTTGAAATTTTGAATTCCCCGCTCCTCCTTCTGGTCCTCCTCGTATATATATATATATATATATATATATATATATATATATATATATATATATATATATATATATATATATATATATATATATATATATATATATATATATATATATATATATATATATATATATATATATATAATCAGGGGATCTTCTCCTCGACCGCCGAAGAGACCTAGATCTGCGGTAGAAGCAGCAACGGAGGCCTAGCTACCGACGATGGCTTCCTCTGCTACGAGCAGCGGCCTTCCTCTTCTACGAGCGGTGGCCTTCCTCGGCAACGTCCTTGAAGCTATAAGATGGTTCAAACTCGTAGCTCCGTCGACTCCCTCGAGGCTCACCCTGGCGGCCGCAGATCTGCAACAGTTGCACAGAACATCGTGCTGAAGGCGCAAGGTCGGGCTGCTAAATCGAGACGGCATTCGGCACCATCTTCCCGTCCTATTCGTCAAGTCTGTGGTCTCCTCCCTGTATTGATCCATTGAATTATATTGCTTCCCCGTGCTCTTTAGCTTTCTATAATATTCTTTCATATTTGGGTGATTGTGGATCTACTGTACCCTATCGCAAGAGTTTGTTAGAAGTCATTTTATTTGAGGTTTGTAGAAATTTATAGATGAAATTGTTGGACTGCTTCCCCATGCTCTTTGCTTTTGAATATTATTGTTGCATGCTTGGGTGATTGTGTATCTACTGTACCCTATCGCAAGAATTTGTTCGAAGTCATTTTATTTGAGGTTTGTAGAAATTTGTAGATGAAATTATTGGACTGCTTCCCCATGCTCTTTGCCTTTGAATATTGTTGTTGCATGCTTGGGTGATTGTGGATCTTCTGTTCCCTACTGCAAGAGATTGTTCCAAGTCAACTTATTTGAGGTTTGTAGAAATTAAAGCATGAAATGATGATATTGCTTACCCATGTTCTTTGGCTTTCCATATTTTTGTTGCATGCTTGAGTGATGATGGATTGGGTGTGATCGTTCATGTACCGCATTGAACTTAATAGATGAAATTGCTTTTGATTGCTAATGATCTCAACCCTTATCTCTTGTTGTTGTACTTGTTTCAGCGGGCCAAAGGGTCAACATCTGTAGTCGCTCCTCTTCAGACCTGCTCCAAGGTAATAAACTCAACATCTTCTTTGTTTTCGATTGCGAATAATCTCAACTCTTACCTCTTGTTCATGTACTTGTTTCAGTGGGTAAAAGGGTCAACGTCTGAAGTCGCTCCTGTTCAGACCTGCTCCAAGGTAACAAACTTAACACCTTTGTTTCCGATTGCGAATGATCTCAACCCTTACCTCTTGTTCTTGTAATTATTTCGGCGGGCCAAAGGGTCAACATCTGAAGTCACTCCTGTTCAGATCTGCTACAAGGTAACAAATTTAACACCTTTGTTTCCTTAGTTCGAATCAATTACAAGGTCCTAATCTGACTTGGGATCCACTGTTGCTAGATGGAAGCTACCAAGTTAATGATGCTTCTTCCCGAATAAATTAAAACAGAGGCAGCCGAGTACTCAAGAATGTGTACCAAATCCTTATGTAGTAGTGTTGATGAAGAGCGAGTTGACGCTCCTAATCAGGATGGGGTACAACTACGCCAACAGTTTGTTTCTCACCAGAAAGAGTTATGTAGCTTGAAGAAAAAGACCGAAGAATCAGAATCAACTCTGAAAATGCAGTCGGCTGAGATTAAGAGGTTGCAGAAGCTAACCGAAGACAGTGAGGACCTCGTTCGTCTACTACTTAGCAGTAAAAGATGAAGAGGTTAAGATCATTAGATCAAATCTCCACTTTCTCTTGTGATTATGAACTGGATTTAGCTTTGTTAATCAATGTTCCTTGTGGTACTGTTATCTTGTAATTAGGGCTGGACGAAAAACTCGAAGCTCGTTAGCTCGCTCGACTCGTGACCGGCTTGGCTCGACTCGGCTCAACTCGTTTGGATAACGAGCCGAGCCGAGCTAAGATTTCAGCTCGTTACCTATAACGAGCCAACTCGAGCCGGCACGCAAGCCGCTCACGAGCCCAACGAGCTTAGTCTAAACAGCAACCATCCTTCCGAATGCTATCGGCCCATATACTCCCTACCAGTCCATGCTCCCTCTACCATGCTAGATGCCCAAGCCCAGCCCATACGCACTTGTACAGAAAAAAAGACTCGACCCTAAACCCTAAGAGGCACAATTCCTCTTCCTCCCGTCCTCCATCTGACTGCCGCCGCCCGCCAGCTCGTGAGTCACGACCTACACCGAGTGAGACGCGAGACAGGGCGAGCCAGCAGCGCCTGCGCAGCCTCTCCCTCCGCGAGTTCTTGATTTCTAGTCCTCACTCAATTCCTCCCCTCTCCCCTTTTCCTCCAGATGTTCCTCTGTCGATTGCTACCATGTGTGCTTGTGCTGCAAGCCCTCAGCCACGGCCATGGGAGGCGATGATAATCCATCGACGCATCCTGCAAGTTTGTAGTCGAGGAGTAAGTTCCATAGATGAAGAACTAGCACTCAGTCCTCATCGAATCCCTCCCAGATCATGGATGTGGTGCCGGTGGTGGTATGATTCATCCTTTCACATGCTTAAGTGCTTGGCTCACGAGCCAAACGAGCCGAGCCGAGCTATTTTCCGAGCCGAGCCGAGCCGAGCTAGCTTTTTAGCTCATTAGTTATAATGAGCCGAGCCGAGCCAGCTCGTTAACATATCAAGCCAGACCGAGCCGAGCCGAGCCGGCTCGGTATCCAGCCCTACTTGTAATAGTTTGTGATATGTGATGAACAATATGGTCGTGCTTGATAATAAACAACAGTTTGCTTTATTGTATAAAGAAATATGTGATGATTACTATTTTGCCAACCAGATCGGAATTATTCAAAAAAAAGATCAGAATTGAAATTAAATCCATTAATACTGATGCATGATTAGTTAATTTTATATTATCCTTCAGTGGGCTTAGCCCACTTTTAATTGAGCCAAAAGTCATTTTTTTCAAATTAACATGACACAGAAGGCCGCAACAATGTGCGCACTTGTTGGACTCGACCCAATCAAAACAGACCCACCCTAATCAAATTTCATCTGAAAAAGCTACAATTGGGCCCAACAAAATCTTTTTTGGGCTATATGAACAACGCCAGCCTACAGGAACAGTTTTGGGCTAAACCCAGCTACAAACGGGCTAAATTCGTTTTATGACGCATACGATTTGTCACAATTGGCCTGCCACATCGGATGCCACATCAGATTCTGTCCAGCGTGGCAAAGCTGCAGGAACGAAGTTATGACGCATTGTATAGACGAATTTCCACACGTCATTAAACTCATGACGTCGGGAAATAAGGTCCCGTCATTAATCGCGGTTTGTGACGCTCGATTAATGACGGAGCGTTTTCGTAACAACCAGTGTTATTAATCGCGGTTTATGACGAGAAACGACCTTTATTTTGCGTCACTAGTCGGCGTTTTTCTTGTAGTGAAGCCCAACCATCCGGATCAGAACATACCAAAATTTACTTGTCGGCGGTATCAAACCCCGACAAATCGTGATAAAAAAATATATATTCATCCCTAAAGCATCGTAAAAGTGTGATATTATCGACTCATATTTCATTAAGTGCAAATCAACAACATAATTAACTAAATCGATGCATTTATCATCATATATTAATTTAACAACAATTTAGTTCTTTAGAACATTTAAATGATCTAGTGCTGTATAATGATGATTTAAACAATGTAATCATCTGACCAATACTCCTTTTTGAACCATGCCAAATTTTACTTGATAAATTTTATGTTTTGCCGACTTCTAAAAAGATATACCAAGTAAAAAAAGAGCTAATCTCTAACAGTTTGGCATAATTCACTTGTCAAACTTAGATCTAACTTACATCAGGAACTCAGAGAGAGAAACAAAATTATATTTATGTCCTTCCACCTCTTAAAAACTTACATCAGGTACCCTGAGACAGAAATAAAATTATTTTTATGTCCTTCCACCTTTTCTGATACTGACGGATGCGCAGAGGCTCTTTTTCCGAACTTGGGATAAATGACAACCTGGGACGGGGACTTGTTGGAGAATATTTTTTCTGTTTTTGCCAAAAAAAAAAGAATGGCAACCTGGGATGAGAAACTGTTGGAGATGCTCTTGGAGATGTAACATATGGCATTGTATCAAGTGCAAACCACAACCTTTGTGAAAACTCGTGCAGACCACGACAAAAAAGTCGTCTAAATTCATTAGAAAAATCACACATGTAGATGATATGATAATACACAACCTTGTAAAATATATTATCCAAACTCGACTTGGTTTGTGAGATATAAAAATAACGAAGTCGAGTTTGGATAAAATATTTTACAAGGTTGTGTATCATCATATCATCTCTACATGTGTTTTTTTAATTTAGACATTTTTTTGCCGTGGTTTGCACGAGTTTTCACGAAGGTTGTGATTTCCACCAAATATGTCCCCGTAATAGATGGGCCACTCGTCAGATATCTGCTGCAAAATTGGCCCAGACCCTTCGTCGTAACCGGGGATTGTTTCGTCCGCGCACGTGGGGCTGTATATGGGCCAAAAGTTCCACCCTCGCGTGGCCCAAAGAAGCCCTAAAGCTTTCTCGATTAATTATGTTCAACCAATTCATCTCGTGATTTATACATTCGATGTGATAGCTACCTTCCATTTGTCACTAAACAGGATCACTTTTTCGAAATACTACATCATTTTTTAAATATATGACATTATTGACTTTTTTTTATTCTTCTGATGTGTTATTTAAAAACGGAGGGAGTATAGACTATAGAGTAGAAGTAGCAAAAGCACTTTATTTATTGTGGTAGAATTTGGGACCGGGGAAGTTGAGATGGCGTGTTATTGACGGACGGTCACGCTACACCCAAAGCGTGCCAATACTAAATCTTATCTCCTTCTACAGTCTTACGGACGTAAGAGCTTGAGCACGACGGGGAGCCCGTGCCGGGGCTGAAGCGTCAGGAAGTCAGCCGGCGCGTGCACGTACTCCGGCGCCACCTCGAACGCGAACCGCTGCAGGATCAGCGCCAGCGTGATCTTCGCCTCCATGATCGCGAAGTCCTGCCCGATGCACGACCGCGGGCCGAGCGAGAAGGACAGCAGCGCCGTCGGGTGCGCGGCGGCCCTACCGACGCCGTCCAGGAACCGGTGCGGGTTGAACTCGCCGGCGTCGCAGCCCCACACCTCCTCGTCGCGGTGTAGCATCGCGAACGGGAGAGACACGAGGGTGCCCTTGGGCACCTTCACGCCGCAGAGGTCCACGTCCGCCGTCGCCTGCCTCACGGTTAAATTAACCGCGCCGTACAGCCGCAGCGTCTCGTACAGCACCATCATCACCTGCAAATTAACCACGGGGAGCAATTAACATCGGTTCATCGATTTGGGTCGGTCGATCAAATCGAAGGTTAGCGATTTAGTAGAGCTATATAAATCATTTACCAGCTTGAGCTTGTTGAGCGCGTCGGCATGGAGTGGTGTTCCGGTGCCGCCGCACTCCCGGAGCACTTCCTCCCTGATCTGCTGCTGCCACTCGGGGTGCGTGCCGAGGAGGAACATAGCCCAGGTGAGGAGGTGCGCGGTCGTGTCGTGGCCAGCGAAGTAGAACGTCTTGCACTCGTCGATTATCTCGTCCATGCTCATGACCCTCTGGCCGCCGCCGCCGGCGGCGGCGTTTGCCTCGAGCATGAGGCCCAGCAGGTCGGTGCCGTACCCCCTGGCCTCCTTGGCGGCGGCCAGGCGCTCGTCAATAATGGCCATGAGCGTGCCCCGCACCTTGCGCTCGAGCTGCCACCGGCGGACGTTGTTTTTGGTGGGTAGGTACTGCATCCCCGGGATGCGGACCTTGTTGAAGGAGGCGAACGCGATGTGCTGCAACTCCAGCTGCGCCAGGAACACCTCTTTCCCCTGCCGGAAGCTGCTGCCGAACGCCGTGTGCGAGATCACGTCGGCGGTGAGCTCCTTGAACTGGTGCCCCACCTCCACCGTCGCCTCCCCGCCTGCCGCGCTCGCCTCCCACTCCCGGACGACCTCCCCCGCGCACGCCTCCATCGCGCGGGCCATCGTCTTGAGCTTGTCCATGGCGAACGCCGGGTGCAGGACGCTGCGGTGGCGCGCCCATTCCTCGCCTTCGGTAAAGACGAGGCCCCTGCCCATCAGCGCCATCAAGGCTGGGCCCGGTTCCGGCTTGCGGTACAGCCCCGCCTTGTCGGAGAGGACCCGCTTCACCATGTCGTAGTTGCCCGCGAACAGCACGGGGCTCGAGCCGGACCACCAGAAGAACACCTTGCCGTAGAGCGACTTCCACGCCCGCAGGTGCGGCATCACGCGGGGGATGATGTCGTGGGAGCTGCGCTCCAGCGTCTGGCCGCTCGTCGCCGCACGCATCGCCCTGACCTCACCGGTGTCGCCGACGAAGAACCGGTACGGCCGGCCGCGAACACCCTGCCGCGCGAACGCCCGCGCCACGGCGTACGGCCGCCACACCAGGTGCGCCAGCGCCGCCCACAGCCACGGGAGCAGCACCACGGCGAGCGCAGCGGCAACAACCACTCCTATCCCATCGCCCATCTGGACCATCTCAAATTCTCAATGTGAACGAAAATCAATTCGATGCACCCAGCAACGCCGCGGTGCTGCGAACGAGAGAGACGGTAGGCTACAAATAGATGCACACAATGACACAAGCTACAAGATACACATGCTACTGAGTTATCTGACCGAAGACTTGGCCATGGCCTAGCGGCCCTAGTGGCTCTAGTGGCACATCCGTCCATGGCTCGGCGTCCTGAGTCTCTTTGCTGACGAAAATTTGCAGGCTGCAAGCGACCGCGGATGGCTTTGTCCTCGTCCCGTATGCTTCTAGAATGGCGAAATAACATACGCAGTATGGAACAGGTCAAACCGTCAAAATCATCGTAAGTCCATCTGTGCAAGTGCAATTACATGACTGCTCATCGGCTCATCACTCATTAGAACGCAGACAGCAAAGTCTTGTCTGTTCGCTCAAGTGCCTCGTGGTAGGACATCAACATCGTCATGACTCATGAGTGAGAATTTCTACACATTTTTCTCCCTCGTGAAAGATATGTATGTGGTTTTTCTAGCTCCCGTCCAACAGATGATAAGTGTAACTGTCGAGGCTGTACATAATTGACTTTCATCTCCGGTTGTACTGTCATGTTTGGCTAATTGGCTTTATTATCCATAATTTGTTCCTTATATTGCCATCATTTTCCTTTCTACGGGAACTATACATGCACCATATCAAAGGTCCTCTAACCTAGTTGGTTAGAGGAGGCTGAAGTATGGTCGCAACTAATAGGAAACCCGGGTTCGATTTCTCGTTAGAGCAAATTTACGGGACTATTTTAAAAAAATCCCCTCATCAGTGAAGCTGAGGTTCGGAGATTTTCTAAGCCAGGATTATGTTCCCTTCTCTTAATAAAAACACTACTGGCTTAGTTAACTATACATGCTCTATGAGAGACATATCTATTTGATTGTGGTTTGACTTTGGCACAAATATTGAAAGTGCTGAGAATTCATTTAAGATGAACTTTAAAGAGGTTCCCTTCTCTTAATGAAGACCGTGGGGCGGTCTTATGCTCCATGAGAGATATATCTATTTGATTGTGGTTTGACTCCGGCAAGTTCTGAAGGAAGGAAAATTTTGGTATGTCCATGTGTATTACATCACAAAAATTGGAATTAGAAATTAGAAAAAAAATCACGCAAAATGGCAAATTTCAAGCTATCATTTTCCTTTCTACAACAACTATACATGCTCCATGGGAAACATGTCTATTTGATTGTGGATTTGTGGTTTGACTCGGGAGGCCACGACGGCGAGCTGAGCGCGGCGGCCGGCGAGCCCGCCGAACAACCACATCGGCGGCGCTCCACCCGCGCCCGCGCCCCGGGGAGCCATGGCGAGCCGGCTGTGGCGCGCGGGGCCGGCCGCGGTTGCACGCCAGCCTGCCGCGACGGCACGCTGCTGCGCGAGGCGGCGGAGTCGGGGCGGGGGAGGAGGTCGGGGCCGGTTGGGGCGGCGGAGGAGGCGCAGCGGCACAGGGCCCGCACGAGGGTGGCAGTGGCGGGTAGGGGAGGGATGAGGGGGAAGGAGCTAGGATTTGGCTTTCATGGGCTTTAGTGGGTTCTTGATGGGTTTATAGATGATTATGTTTCTATCTTCCGGAACACCTCGGTGCCGAAGGAGGAGGAGGAGCACCAGCGGCTGGAGATAGAGGGGTACCCCGTGGACGGCTTCTCCGTCGGCGGCGCGGGGACCTGTGTCATCTTCGCGACCTTGAGCCTCACCTTCGACATTGGCGTGTGCCCGGGGCGCGCCATCTCGTAGGAGTTCCTCTTCGTCTCCCACGGGCACCTGGACCACATCAGGTGCCTCCACATGTACGTGGCCGCGCGGGCGTTTCTCAGTAGCGGAGCCAGGATTCTAGAATTAGGTATTCCCATCTCTATAAAAAAAAATCCAGTTGAACAATAAAAATGTTCACAATATGCCAATGCTCATAATCCATTAAATAAGGTACTAGTTGTTCAACTCTAAAATAATGATGTAACAAAGGGAAATCAAGTTGTACAACCTATATTGAAATTCATCAAACCAACTACCAATGAAGTGCTAAGGCCTAACTCCAATTTTCTTATAAGGCTGTGTGGTTCACATGGCCCTAATGCAATGTATGTATGTATGTATGTATGTATGTATGTATGTATGTATGTATGTATGTATGTATGTATGTATGTATGTATGTATCACTAGACATGATGGGGTGAAGAGCTTCATATTTTTCATTAAGAAAAAGTAACCTGGTGAAGAGCCTTACAGTTTTTCATTATTAAGAAGTAATCAACTACTCTAGAGGACCTTTAGCATGTATCCTCTTATCACATGATTCATTTCATTGACATTTTTAATTGGCTTCTTCCGCGATAATGAGAGAATAAATCGATGCCTTGGTAGACCGACTGGCCTTCTATGCGACTGTGAGCTTTCAGGAGGTGTTAGGCAGTGCTTTTACTCCGAAACATATACTTGGAAAATGATGATTTAAGGGCTTTCAGGACCTGCCATGTCATACCCAGCCAGGTGATGAGACGTTAATTGTTTTGTTTCACTTCAATTCACTTGGCGCAATATTGTTTTGATGGATGCACGAATATCATCAATCTGGTGTTCTATTCTATCCAGGGGTACGTGATATATTCGGTGAAGCAGAAGCAAAGCAGGAGTTCATTGGCCTTCCCGGGAGCGAGATCAAGCAACCAAGGTTATCAAGTGTGGAGTTCAACACTACTAGAGAAACACACATCTGTACCGGGTTAGTACCGGCCACGCGCCCTCGCTGTGCTCTCAAGGCCGCTGCGCCTTGGGGCCCGGCCGGCGCCGCCTTGCCTCGTCGCTCTTGGGCTCCGACGGCCGTGCTTTCCGGCTGGCCTCTCACCAGATCTCGTTGCGCCTGGCCCTTGGACACACGAGAGATGTGAGAGTAAGAAGTGAATGAAGAAGATAGAAGGAATGAGAGCGAGAGAGATAAAGTTTGGATGGATATGGGTGGTGTGCGGATATAAAATGGTGCGGGCCGGGGGACACAACAGGCACGAGAGAGAATCACAGGGAGAGGGCATGCGGGGGTTAGAGCCTCAGTAACGATGTACTTCACACTCCGATACTAATATGTCACATTTAATATCGGGGCTTTTCTACACCCGGTACTAAGCATCGGGTGTAGAAAAGCTCTGGTATTAAATGAGGTGTATCAGTACCGGTCGTCACCACCACCCGGTACTAAAGGTGCTCACAGGGAGCTCGTCAAGACTCTCTCTCTCCACATAGTACTAATGCACCCGTTACTACTGGGTAAAAAAAATACCCAATACTAATGAGATTTCTAGTCTGAGCAAATGCTCGTTTCTCTAATAGTGCAAGTTCAAGCCCAGTAGTCAAGTAACATGCATGTTTGATGTGGTATATGCATGTCTTCTATGCACACCAGTTCCTCATTAAATTTTACAGATCATGAATACAGTATCCACACCTGAGGTTGCTTTCACGGGAGATACGACATCGGAATTCATTCTTGACCCAGATAATAAAGATGTGTTGAGGTGTAGCGAACATGGCCTCATATTCTATTAGTTCGAGTATGATTTTGGTGATTCATGACAACATGGTCAATGGGACTAACTATATCGTTGAGCATGTCCTTGTAGACATTTTCTAGGTCCTATAGATGCAAAAATGCCACATGCCAAAATGAGAAGATAATATATATTTTGAGGGTAAACCGACAAGAAGAAAAAGAAAAAGCAAAAGACACCGTCGGATGATCCGACGGTCTAATTTCTACATGCGTCAGATGAATGGAAAAGATCGAGCAGCAGAAGACAGTAGCACCGGATGAACCGACGGTCTGGTTGGTTCGACCGTCGGTCTATCCGATGCTCGGTTTGAAACAAGACAGAGACGCGCCAAGACCGGAGCAGTAGCACCGGATGAACCGACGGGCAGGCATCGGTTCATCCGATGAAATCATATCAGCTAACAGTAAGGTTTTTGCACTGAGTCCTCAAGCATCGGATGAACCGATGGTAGTAGCAGCGGTTCATCCGACGGCCTTGAAGAAGCTAACAGAGAGGTTTTGGCCGCGGAGTCTTCTGCACCGGATGAACCGACGGTGCGTCGGATGATTTGTGTCAACAGTCATGTGCAGTGCAGGGCAACGACTAGTTGAAGGACCGATTAGGCGAACCACAGAGGGGGGGAGTGAATGGGAGCCAATAAAAATTCTTCTCGAAGGAGATGAGAACTCCAACAAGACGAACACGGCTTCCAAAACACGTCTTCGACTCAAACACCCAAGTTGGTCAAGACCACGCAGCCACTGAAGTGCTACTGGTCCTAGGAACCAATAACCACCTACACCTACTTGAGAACGCAGCGAAAAACCAACTCGAGCAGCTACTGGGCTACACCGGTCAGGCCGGTGAGTAGCACCGGTCAGACCGGTCCCTGCTGGCAAAATCTGAGAACTTCCACAGAAGGCCTCTACACCGGTCAGGCCGATGTAGCTCGCCGGTCAGACCGGTCCAAGCCAGGAAATCCCAAATCCACCAAACTGACCTACCGAGCTCCAAACAGGATCAAACCCGAAACAGCAGCAACACAGGACAACAGGGAACTCACCAAGACGTTCACCCGAGCAAAACTCAACAGAGAGTCTGCACCGGTCAGACCGGTGTGACCTGAGCTCTCGGGATGAACAGCGCCCGCGGGTCAACTCCTCCAAATCCAACTCCTGATCTCCCGAATCGCTCCACGGTTTTGCACAAGACTTTGGGGATAGTAGGAACACCTCATGGGCACTCCATAGCCAAGATTTGGTCCACCAAAACTTGCTAAAACAAGAGGAATCGAGGAAATCCCACCAAGAACGCCTCTAACCCTAGAGCCAAGAAAACCCCAAAATCGAGCCTCTTTGCTCACGGATTTGGGTGGGGAATCAAAGGGAAAAGAACCACGAAGGGTTCACACATACATCCCCCACCAAATCCCAAAGAGAAAGGCCTCGAAATCGCTCCAAGAAAATCGCCAAGAAAGGGCTCCGAAAATCACCAAAAAGGAGAAACGGGAAAGACACATCCAAGCCTTGAGGAACCACGCCGAATCATCTATACATACCAAAGAGGTTCATACAAGGTCTAGCTTGCCGCCCGATCATCCTTCCCTCTCACAAGATCTCACCATGAAGCTCTCAAACTAGTCCTAAGAAAATCCTAAGGAAAATAGGGAGAGAAAATAGGAAAGCAAATGAGCTAGGGGTCCAAGAGATAGCTGCCATCCTCTCACCACTTGGGTTATATGGAGGCAACCGAAAGACGAAAATACCCTTACTAGCTAACTAGGGATACATGCCCCTCAAGGGCGAATTCGGAAATCTTTGTCTTCGCTCCATCGGACGGATGCCCAGCGACCGCAAACTTGCTTAGCCTCGACGCAAGCCTTGCGATCCCGACGCGTGTCCTCCGCTTCGAAGATTCCGGACTGCGTCGTCGCACACCGGTCAGACCGGTGCTCCTCACCGGTCAGATCGGTACCCACCGGTCAGACCGGTCAGACCCACCGGTCAGATCGGTCTGGAGCTGCTGCACCTCCGTCTTCGGTTCTTCGGTCTTGACTTTGTGGATCAACCAAGGAACCCAGTGGTTTTCTGGTGAACCACCGAAAACCCCGCGAACTCGGCGTAGCCTCCGCCAATCACCACTCATGACTCGGCTCCCACGTAGTCCCGGCTCGACCTTGATTTTGAGGCTCAACCAAGAAACCATCCATGACTTCATCTTGTCGTTCTTGCCACCATGCGGCCCGCACTTGACCCCGCTGGCCACCGGGTCCCTCGAACCAAGCCTACTTGTCTTCTCCACACCTGGAGGCCTCACCGGCAACGACCTTTCGCGCTTGTTCTTCACCTGCACCAACACCAGTCAAGCCGCAACCTGCACCTGCAGTACTTAGCCAAGAATCAGTCCACAACACGTTGTCAATCACTCATCACACCAGGAAGCGACCATCCACCGGTCCTCGAACCACACCTGTCTCTCAATCTCCCCCTTGATGAGTGCATTGACAACACACACGTTTTGGTAACCAAGAGAAAAGGAAAAGAAAAGAAACGACTAAAAGAAACTCCAACAAGCGATCGAAAGCCAAAGAAAGGCAAAGAGCAAGATCACTTGAAGAAGACAAGTCTCGGACCCCTTAGGCAAGGGCAACGGCTCGACACATCCGAGACAAAACATGCTCAAGCAAAGAGCACAAACCATCAAACCAAAGCTCGAAAACCACAAAGAGCTCCCCTTGCACACATGCAAGCTCCCCCTGAACCAATGCAACTCCCCCTGGACGAATGCATGCAAACCACCTCGCAAAACAGAGCAGCTGCTTCAGCTTTGCTCTGACCGGTCAGACCGGTCAACCACACCGGTCAGACCGGTCGACCACACCGGTCAGACCGGTGTGCTAGATCGCCCAGCACCTGAACCTCACACCGGTCAGACCGGTGTTCCTCACCGGTCAGGCCGATAACCACCTGGGAAAAACTGGGAACTGCACGAGCTCAAAACTAGCTCGAAACCACTTGGAAACCTTCTAAATGCATGCAGCAAGCCAAAACATGCTCAAACTTCTCCCCCTTGTTGACAATGCATGAATCAAGCCAAAAATGCAAAAAATGCAACCTAGAGCTTCTCAAATAGACAAAATTGAACATAGGATGCTACACATATCCAAAAGAGCAAGTTAGATACTCTATAGCTTCGTAATGACATCAACTACAAGATCACCAAGTTTCACAACCATTGGACAAAGCTAAGATAGAATTGAGCAATTTTGCGAAAAATCACCCTCTCATGAGCAAAGTCCTAAGCATGAGCAAAACATGTCAAAATGGCAAAGCCACACAAACTTCATGCTAGGATAACCATTCTAAGCATAAGACCATCATAAACACCCACAAGCACCTCATGTCATGTCAAAGCCACCGAGCCATGTGCCTACTTCTATATATGAGACTTCTCATTGGTAGGCATCATGCAACGGTTTAGCACCCAAAGCAAATTAAAATTAGCACATATGACATGGGAGCACATTTTCCAAGCAATTTACATTTCATTTTCAGATTTGAAATTGGTACATGAAATGTCTTTGCGACAAAAAGGAACTTATGCCCCTCCACAAGATCAAGCATGGGGGCTAAACATTCATGATGGCAAATGAGCCTTTGGCCCCATATGATCAAAATAAGCTATCCAACCACAAATTAAGCATAGCCAAGCCACTAAAATATGTTAAGATCATATAAAGGTATTTACTCACAAGAGAGCATACATGTGACCTTTTTTAAAACATAGCCATCAACTATGGATATAAACCAAGATTATCAAGAGCTAAGCCAAACTAGCCATAGCTTACCAAACTAGCTCATAAAGACATACATATCATTCCATGGTGAACACTGTATATAGGAGAAGCTTTTCCTAAACAATGCATATGAAACAAAATGCATGTAACCTAAGATACAAAGATGCCTATACATCATGTTACATATACCATGCCAAATGCAAGAAATGCACAAAGGAAAGCTATACATATGCTACAAAGAAGCTCCCACACACCAGCTCAAGAAATCAAACATACACCAAGCTCCCTCCGCAAACGAGTGAAAGTTGCTTGATCTAGAGGTTTGGTGAAAATATCGGCTAGCTGGTCATGTGTGGGTACATGGATCAAAGCGATTTTTCCTTTGTCTACGTTGTTTCTCAGAAAATGATACCTCACTTCTATGTGCTTGGTTTTGGAATGGAGCACTGGGTTCTTTGCAACGCTTATGGCACTGGTGCTATCACATTGAAGTGGAACATGGGTATACTCCTCACCAAAGTCACTCATGGTGTATGTGATCCAAAGGAGCTGAGAGCAACAACTAGCTACGGCTACATACTCTGCCTCGGTAGTGGATTGAGCAACACTCGACTGTTTGCGGGAAGACCAAGACACCAAAGAAGAACCCAAGAACTGGCAAGTCCCAGAAGTGGACTTCCTATCCAACCGAGACCCGGCAAAATCCGTGCCCGAAAATCCATGAAGAGCCAAAGAAGAAGACGCGGAGTACCAAAGGCCAAAGTCGGGAGTATGTCGCAAATACCTGAATATGCGCTTGACTACTTGCCGATGCGAAGTCCTCGGAGACGCTTGAAAAGGAGCGCACAAACATACCGAGAATTGGATGTCCGGCCTCGTCGCCGTCAAGTAGAGGAGTGACCCGATCATGCTCCGGTACTCCTTCTGGTCCACGTGTTCACCTTCCTCGTCCGCATCAAGAGCTGTAGTCGTACTCATAGGCGTCGCCATAGCCTTGGAGTCCTCCATCTTGAACTTCCTCACAATGTCCTTGGTGTACTTAGCTTGGTGCACGAATGTTCCTTCCTTTGATTGCTTGATCTGTAGCCCGAGGAAGAACTGCAACTCACCCATCATGCTCATCTCAAATTCCCTGCTCATGTCTTCTGCAAACCTTGCAACAAGAGAGTTAGATGAGCCACCAAAGACAATATCATCCATGTATACCTGCATAATCAGTATATCTCTGCCCTGCCTGAGGAGAAACAAGGTCTGATCGACCTTCCCCATCTCAAACCCTCTCTCAAACAGGAACCCCCTCAGCCTACCATACCAAGCTCTAGGCGCCTGCTTCAACCCATACAACGCCTTCCTCAACTTGTACACCCGGTGGGGGTACTTCTCACTCTCAAACCCCGGCGGTTGCCTCACAAACACCTCTTCCTCCAACACACCGTTCAGGAAAGCACTCTTCACATCCATCTGGTACAACTTGAACCCTTTAGCCACGGAAAAGGCTAGAAGGATCCTGATCACCTCCAAACGAGCTACAGGAGTGAAAGTCTCCTCATAGTCGATCCCCTTTTTCTGATTGTACCCCTGAGCAACAAGTCTCGACTTGTTCCTCACCACTTCTCCTTTCTCTCCCTCATTATTTTTCCACACCCATTTTGTCCCAATCGGCTTACACCCTGGAGGAGGGTCAACCAACACCCAAACTTGGTTCCTCTCAAAATTCTCCAACTCCTCATGCATCGAATTAACCCAATTATGATCAGATAGCGCGTGTCCAATGTCTTTGGGCTCAAAGGTGGCAACAAAAGCAGCATGAGCGAAATGAGAATTGTTCCGAACCCTCGACCGTGTAGTACGTTCATTCATGTCGCCGATGATTCTCGAAGCTGGGTGATCCACTTGCACTCGCCGGGGAGGTTCTCGCCTTGATGCTACCTCCCCCTCAACAGCAGCTTCGCCTTGATCTGGGTTTGTCGTTGTAGGTGTGGGAGAGGGCCCGTTCACGATCGTCGTCGAAATAGTAGGTACATGTTCATCTGCGGGCACCACACCGCCATCTTCATCATCTCCATGTTCATGCTCCTCCTCCTGAAAGATCTCCTCGCCAAGTTCGTCGTCACCTGCACACTCAAAAACAAGCTGACTACGTGGCTGTGTCTCGTCGAAGGTTACCTCGCAAGTCTCCACGATTTGGTTAGTTTCAAGATTGAGCACACGAAATGCTCTAGAATGAGATGCATAACCAAAGAAAATACCATCGACAGACCTAGCCTCGAACTTGTCCAACTTCTTCCCTTTCTTCAGAATGAAGCATTTACAACCAAAGACATGGAAGTGACTCACCTTGGGTGTGCGACCGTGCATCAACTCGTAACAGGTTTTCTTCTTATGAACCCTGAGGTAGATTCTGTTCGACACATAGCACGCGGTATTGACCGCCTCAGCCCAGAACCTTCTCGGAGTCCTATGCTCGTCGAGCATCGTCCGAGCCATCTCGCACAAGGTCCTATTTTTCCTTTCCACAACGCCATTCTGGGGAGGCGTATACGGACTCGAAAACTGGTGTTCAAGACCCAAGTCATGGCAAAAGGTTTCGAAGAGAGAGTTTTTGAATTCCGAGCCATTGTCACTGCGGATCGCTCGTATGACATCTCCGTGCCTCTCGTTTCTTAACCTCAAGACAAGATCTCGAACAAAACCAAACGTCTCCCCTTTCTCCTCAAGAAAGAACACCCACGCATACCGAGAGTAGTCGTCCACCACAACAAGGACATCGCACACGAGCTGGGCCAACAAGGTCCATTTGGAGCAGCTCGCATGGACGCTCAGTCATCACATCGGTGAGAGGCGGGTGAGAAGAGGCTACCATCTTAGCATGCCTACACGGCGCACAAACCAACTCTTTCTCAAACCTCAACCGTGGCAGTCCTCGGACCAAATTGAGTTTAGTCAAGCGAGACAAAAGGTCAAAGCTCAGGTGACCCAACTTCCTATGCCACTTCCACAACTCACTCGAAGAACCAGCCAAAAAGCAACGCTCCACACCAGAAGACTGAGAGAAATCAGCTCGGAACACTTGACCCTCGGGAACGACCATGCAAACAAGGTCCCCTCGAGAATCTAAAATCCGAGAACCACCAGGCCGAAACAACACCTCAAAGCCCTCATCCAACAACTGAGACACAGAAAGCAAATTGAACCCCAGCGATTGAACAAGAGCAACACGCCTGAGAGTGACCTTGTCACTTACCTTGATCTCACCTTCTGATAGCACACGCCCTCGCCCATTGTCCCCAAAGGTGATGTATGTCTTGGACACCACCGGGACGAGACTTGAGAACCACCCCTTGTCTCCGATCATATGCCTCGAGCAACCAGAGTCAATCAACCACACGTTCCTCAAGTCTCCCACCTGAAATTCAAAAGCGAGCACGTGAGTGAACAAACGACTCAGCACTGGGGTTAGTACCAAAAGAGTAAAACCAGTGCCGAGCCATTTGCTCCAAAGTGGGGTTAGCACAAACCAAATCATCACGCCTATCAAAGCTACCACCACGAACACCACAACGGTAACCACTACGAGGGAACCAACCCTCTCTAGCTGGAGGAGGACGAAAGTCACGAAAGGAAAACCGTGGATCGTTCCTCCTTTCCATCTCAAAGCTACGACTCCTCCCACCCCGTATTGAGCACGAGGTGGAGAACGCCTAGCAAACTGACCACCTGCAAACTTTCCAGACCAACCACCAGAACCACGACCACCAGAACCAAACCGAGCATCCTCACGAGCACGAAAACCAACTCACTGTCTGCCCAGACCTGCACCGGTCTGACTGGTGTAGTGCACCGGTCTGACCGGTGTAGCTCGGCCAGCAGCACCACCTGCTGCCTTCCGGTCTCCCCATGCCGGAACCGTCCTCACAATCGCCTTGGCCCTGAGCATTTGCATACGAGGCTCAGGTACACCATTAGAGGGGTGGTACCTGTCCTTGTTAGCCCACTCTCTAGCCATTCTCTCCTCACGCTTCCTTTTGAAGCAAAACTCATCCTTGTGACCATCTCTCCCACAATACCCACAATGGAACTTCATGGGCTGTGGCTTAGGCTTTGGCTTGGGTTGGGGCTGCCCACTCGGTTTCTCACCCTTCTTCTCTCCTTCCTCACCTCCCTTTGGGCTCACAAACTTCACCGGTTTCTGAAAATCATTTGTTGGGTGAGGGAATATGGGTGGATCTGGAGTAGTGTCAAGTTTGTTTCTGAGATGGTTAGGCTTGGGCTCAAACTTGTTCTTGTGTCTGTTTGGTAGTGGGATAGGAATCTCTCCAACTCTCTCAACTCCCTCACCACTGTTCTCTCCAAGCTTGTCAGCCCCAAGTGCCTGACCATCATAGCGTTTGAAAGCCGCTATCATGATACCAAGCTGAGGCTCCTGACCCGACAACCAGCTCATACATTTCCTCAGCTCATCATTCTCATCCTGCAAGCGATTAACATAATGCGCAAGCTCCAAATTCTTAACCGCATGCAATTCACAAGTAGAGTAAGAAGTGGGAATAGGCTCTTTCAACTTAGCCTCAAGCGAAACAGTGTAAGCATGCATCTCATCAATCTTTCCATGCAAAACAGGGCAAGAAGTGCAAGCACCTAGCAAAGCAGGTCTAGACTTAATCTCAGCCACTTCAACCCTAAGCTATCTAGTTCATCACAAGTAGAAGCATGCTTATCCTTAAGAGCAGTAAGATCAGCTAGGTACACAGAGCAATCACAGCAATCAATCTCATCAGAAACCACAGGAGAAGTCTTAAGCGAATCAATCTCAAGCTTAGCATCTAGGTTCTGGGTTTCTAGCTCAGCCACACGGTTCCTAGCATCTTCTAGTGAGGCCCTAAGCTCTTTCCTCATCTTCCTGGCCTCTCTAAGCATGTGATCGTGATTATCAAGCAAGTCAACCAACTCATCATTCTCCTTGCGCAAAGAGGAGAGCTCATCACATACCTCGTCCTCGGAGTCGGAGTCCGAGTCACTCTGGTGACTCTTCTTGCTGCCGGAGCTACGAGCCATGCCGCAGAAGCCATCTCCTGCGAAGCAGCTCAACCCGCTCAAGTTCTTGGATGACTTCTTGTGCTTGCGCTGATCACCTTCATCTTCACTGCTACTCGAGCTCGAGGAAGAGTAGGCGGAGCTGGAGTCGACGTCGCTCGCTCCGACCATCGCTCGGGCCTTCCTACCGCGGCCGTCCTTCTTTCTCGACCGTCGCTCGTCCTTGTGCTTGTTCTTGTGCTTGTGATCGCGCCTTGATCGGTACTTGCCGTCCTTGCTCGACTGGTGCTTGTAGCCGTCCTTGTTCTCCGTCTTCTCCGGGCAGTCGGTGACGAAGTGTCCTGGTTGGCCGCACTGAAAGCACGTCCGTGCTGTCCTCCTCGTGTTCACCCGGTTCTCGTGCAGCCTCTCGAACCGCCTGGTCAGCAACGCCAGCTCGTCCTCTCCAAGCACGTCGAACTCCTCGTCTGGCAAAGACATCAAAGAAGACAGAGAGTACATCCTGGAGGATGCGTTAGCGTTAGACTTAGCTCCTTTGCCACCAACGAGAGCGAGACTATGAGAATCAGTCGGGCTCTCAATCTTGGCTGTCATACCACGGTCCAACTCAGCTGACTTGAGCTTCGAGAACAGCTCGTTCACCGTCAAGGTGTCATACTTCTCGGACTCAACAATAGCCTCAAACTTCCCGTCCCATACGGTACGATCCAACGAGTGCAAGAGCTTCACGGCTCTATCATGATCATCATATGGGAGCACGGCCACATTGGCTCTCATGTTGTTCACAACGACCGTAAACCGTTGGAAAAGGGCATCGACGGACTCGCCGGGGAGATGAGTGAAGTTCTCGTACTCTCTCCGGTAAGTCGCGTACATCCGAGCCTGAACCTGAGCATTCCCAGCATGAGCATCCTTCAACTGCTCCCAAATCCTACAAGCTAAGTCCTCTGTCTGAACCCGATCGAATTCGGGCTGACACAGAGCACGAAACAAGTAGTCGACAACCTTGTTGTTGGCTTCGAACATATCCCTCGATCCTGGAGCAAGGAAGTTCATCGGATGAACATAAGCTGTGTTCACCGTAACGTCCCAAAGGATCTGACCCTTTCCGCGGAGGAACGCTGCCATCCGCCTCTGCCACATCTGGTAGTTCTTCCCATCGAAGTGCGGAGGACCCGAACCCCGTTCCTGGTACGCCATCTTTGGATCTTAGACTGGTAAGAGTCAATGAAGACCAAACCGACTCTAATACCAATTCAAGGACCGATTAGGCGAACCAGAGAGGGGGAGAGTGAATGGGAGCCGATAAAAATTCTTCTCGAAGGAGATGAGAACTCCAACAAGACGAACACGACTTCCAAAACACGTCTCTGACTCAAACACCCAAGTTGGTCAAGACCACGCAGCCACTGAAGTGCTACTGGTCCTAGGAACCAACAACCACCTACACCTACTTGAGAACGCAGCGAAAAACCAACTCGAGCAGCTACTGGGCTACACCGGTCAGGCTGGTGAGCAGCACCGGTCAGACCGGTCCCTGCTGGCAAAATCTGAGAACTTCCACAGAAGGCCTCTACACCGGTCAGGCTGATGTAGCTCGCCGGTCAGACCGGTCCAAGCCAGGAAATCCTAAATCCACCAAACTGACCTACCGAGCTCCAAACAGGACCAAACCCGAAACAGCAGCAACACAGGACAACAGGGAACTCACCAAGACGTTCACCCGAGCAAAACTCAACAGAGAGTCTGCACTGGTCAGACCGGTGAGAGGCACCGGTCAGACCGGTGTGACCTGAGCTCTCGGGATGAACAGCGCCAGTGGGTCAACTCCCCCAAATCCAACTCCCGATCTCCCGAATCGCTCCACGGTTTTGCACAAGACTTTAGGGATAGTAGGAACACCTCATGGGCACTCCATAGCCAAGATTTGGTCCACCAAAACTTGCTAAAACAAGAGGAATCGAGGAAATCCCACCAAGAACGCCTCTAACCCTAGAGCCAAGAAAACCCCAAAATCGAGCCCCTTTGCTCACGGATTTGGGTGGGGAATCAAAGGGAAAAGAACCACGAAAGGTTCACACATACATCCCCCATCAAATCCCAAAGAGAAAAGCATCGAAATCGCTCCAAGAAAATCGCCAAGAAAGGGCTCCGAAAATCACCAAAAAGGAGAAACGGGAAAGACACATCCAAGCCTTGAGGAACCACGCCGAATCATCTATATATACCAAAGAGGTTCATACAAGGTCTAGCTTGCCGCCCGATCATCCTTCCCTCTCACAAGATCTCACCATGAAGCTCTCAAGCTAGTCCTAAGAAAATCCTAAGGAAAATAGGAAGAGAAAATAGGAAAGCAAATGAGCTAGGGTTCCAAGAGATGGCTGCCATCCTCTCACCACTTGGGTTATATGGAGGCAACCGAAAAACGAAAATACCCTTACTAGCTAACTAGGGATACATGCCCCTCAAGGGCGAATTCGGAAATCTTTGTCTTCGCTCCATCGGATGGATGCCCAGCGACCGCAAACTTGCTTAGCCTCAACGCAAGCCTTGCGATCCCGACGCGTGTCCTCCACTTCGAAAATTCCGGACTGCGTCATCGCACATCGGTCAGACCGGTGCTCCTCACTGGTCAGACCGGTCTGGAGCTGCTGCACCTCCGTCTTCGGTTCTTCGGTCTTGGCTTTGTGGATCAACCAAGGAACCCAGTGGTTTTCTGGTGAACCACCGAAAACCCCGCGAACTCGGTGTAGCCTCCGCCAATCACCACTCATGACTCGGCTCCCACGTAGTCCCGGCTCGACCTTGGTTTTGAGGCTCAACCAAGAAACCGTCCATGACTTCATCTTGCCGTTCTTGCCACCATGCGGCCCGCACTTGACCCCGCTGGCCACCGGGTCCCTCGAACCAAGCCTACTTGTCTTCTCCACACCTGGAGGCCTCACCGGCAACGACCTTTCGCGCTTGTTCTTCACCTGCACCAACACCAGTCAAGCCGCAACCTGCACCTGCAGTACTTAGCCAAGAATCAGTCCACACCACGTTGTCTATCACTCATCACACCAGGAAGCGACCATCCACCGGTCCTCGAACCACACCTGGCTCTCACTAGTAGCACCGGATGAACCAACACCCGGAAAAGCATAGCGTCGGATCATCCGATGGTACTACTTTCTGCAGCTTTTAGCCAACGACTCTTTGGACGCCTTGGGCTATATATACCCCCTCCACTCACCCATTTGAGGTTGCTGGATTGTGTGGAAGTGCAGAGGAGTGTGAGACACATACAAGATCATATCCAAGCCATACAAGTGCTAAATTGCTCATCCATAGACTTGCACATACTTTGTGTGTGTGCTTAGTGCTAGGCTTAGCTTAGAGCTGTGTGAGTGCAAGGTGTGCCTATCTTGTGAGGTGATTCTTGAGTGAATCAAGTTGTACAAGATGTGCCAGAAGCCTTGGGGGCCTAAGTGGCTCACCGACAATCGTCTTCGACCCTCCGGCTTGGTTTGGAGTGGCAAGGACACTTTTGTGCGGAGGACGTGGATACCCCCTTCCTTAGTAGAGAAGCTCCTTAGTGGAGACGGCATCAAGGTTACCAAGGGAGCTTGGCAAGTGCCTTAGTGGCGAGCCTTTGTGGCGAGTCAAGTGGCGCTCTTGGGAGAGACTTGGTGACCGGGAAGCAATACTCTTGTGTGAGTGCTTCAACAACGTGGACTAGGGGTGGCTAAGTGCCTACCGATACCCCGGGATAAATCGCGTGTCAAGAGTTTGCTTCCTCTCATCCCTCTTTACGTTTTCGCATTACTCTCTTGCAATCCTTGCTTGCCTTTACTTTCCTACAGTAGTATCATGCTAGGATTGACTATAGGTTGCAAAACTTGTTTTGGGATGAGGGTTTCACACTAGATCAACCTTAAATTGCACATCTAGATAGAATTGATCTAGTTTACTTTATGCAAAGTAGTGGAAGTCATAGGTTAATGTTTTAAGTTGCCTAATTCACACCCTCCCCCTCTTAGGCTACGAGCATCCGATTCCTTACATGAGGGTGAAAATTCTTGTTGTGGAGGTAACAAAATTCTCAGTTTGTAACATGTGTAGCCGATTTTTATGGCATTAGTAGCATGTAGCAATTGTGAGGAAACTATAATAAGACATAAGACCCAGCAATTAGCAACCAGTTATTAGAAACATGCTCGGTTTCCAATACTGATCAACGTTTTATTTTCTGTACTCACTCACCTTTAGCATGTTGATTGATTCTTGTAATGTCAAATTACTGTCTGTGAATTTCAGAGTACTTTTCTCGCCGACGAATCCCATTCAGTTTTGCATGCAAGAAAATTTGGGCACACCCACATATCTGAGGTAGCGTTTGGATGTCAGAATTCAAGCTCAGAATTGGGAATTGGAATCCGCGGGCACTGATTCCACCGTTTGGATGTCATAGGAATTGAGAAATGGAATTGCAGTCCAATACCCTGCGGCATTCCTTTCAACTGCCCACGCCCTCCAACAATTCGGAGCCTGGAACCTCTGTATTGGCTGGCATTGGCTCCACCCCTAACAAAATCGCACAACACCGACGGCCTGCTCGAGCTCCGTTAGCGAGCCGCCCTCCCCTCCGCCGGCGAGCTCCGCGACGGTGGTCTGTGCCGCGCCGCCGACGGCCTGCTCGAGCTCCGCCGGCGAGCCGCTCTCCCCCTCCACCGGCGAGCCGCCCTCCCCATCCGGCGGCCAGCTGCCCGCGCCCTATCCCCGCCGGCGAGCCTTCCCCGCGCCCTTCCCTACACCCACGACGATGGCCCGTGCCGCGCCGCCCCTCCCTGCCTCCTTCGTCGGAGGGCTGCGCCACCTCTCTGCCTCCCTCGACAGCCGTCCGCTCCTCCCTGCCTCCTTCGTCAGATGGCCGTGCCGCGCCGCCCCTCTGCCTCCCTCGCCGACGGAGAGAAGAAGATGAGGTTGTGGGGGACCGCTCACCGGCGGCGAGGGGGACCTCCGTACGGGTGCAGGAAGACTCCAGTGTGGAGAGGAGAGGAAGAAGATGGTCATTTCTCAATGCCATGGTGTGAACATCCAAACACAAATCGGTATTCACTAGTTTCTTCGATTCCATCTAGCAAATTCATCAACATCCAAACAATAGCTTTGATATTGTAACCTAATACCAATACTGCTCTGATTTGGTATTCAAGTCAATTCAATGCCAAGGCTTCCAATATCTACATCCAAACGAAGCCTGAGGTATTTCATTAGACTATTGTTTAGGTATTCCTAACATTTAATTAAACATTGAAAGCGTCAAATACTAGTATTTACCTGTGAAGTTTATTTTTGCCAAACGCAGATAGCAAGCCAGTCTGACAAGCTTGGAAATAAAGCTATTAACCTTCGTTTCAGTTCCATTTTGACTAATACCCTTTTGTTTTCGCGTGGCTATCAGAGTTTTGTTTAAGGCAGCTTTGTCACCATGCACGTTTCTTTTCTACTCTAAACTCGTATTTATAATGAAGAAATATATGTCGATTGTCATGCTGTTCTAACAGTCATCATGGAAATTCGGCTTTGTTTTGCAAACATGTGACTAAGCCAATTGATCCCCTTACCCTTCTCTGAGGACTTTCTTTTAGTGAGAGCAATGTCTGCATATAAAAGAATAACAAACCTCATGAGTTCCCTCCTTGTCCGGTTTTATAGTTGTAGGTTGAAAATCAGACTTTTGCTATAGTTGAAGGTCGAAAATTAGACTTTCTCGAACATTATAACGATATAATGTTACATGATACCATGTGTCTTTAGGCCAACAACAATCGTTCGTGTTCCAAACATGAATACCATGTGCTTCAATTCATTGCGTGCACGTAGACCGGCTCGTGAAAGAGGGGGTTTTTTTCCTTGTCAATTTTTTTCAATGATTTCCTTAGCACCGTATTTTACACGCTGATTTTTTTTTGTTTTTTGTTTTTTTTTTGACAACAAACAACTTAATATATTAAGCAGTCACATTACAAAACAGTCCTTCAAAGAAGGCTGTATTACATCTTGGTCCACTGACCGGAAAACAACAACAAGAGAGGCGGCGACAGAGACGAGCACGCAGGCGAGAAGCTGATGTTTCGCCGGTGGCGAGGACAGCTGGGTGGGAAGACTGCGCCGTGCGTCGGTTGTAGAAGGGTCGACGAAGCCTTGGATGGCATGCACACCGAGCGACCGAAGTGTTTGGGGGAAAGTCGTCGCTGGCCCAGATGAAGGCGAGATCATCTTGCCGACACCAGTTGATGTTGCACCGATATGAACTTGAACTTCTTGCCTGAAGACTGCTTGATAACGGTGGAGGCGGGGGCATGCAGTGGAGGCGGAGATGTCGTCAGACACGGTCGGAGAGGGGATGCAGCCAAGAATCGTCTTCATATCCAGATTCACCCAGAGGGAAGCCGGATCTAGGCAGTACAGGGCTGGAGCATCCTCAAATCCTGCCGGATCTGAGACGGCGAGGGGAAGACATGGTGGCGGCGGAGGAGACAGATCTCGAAGATGGAGTTGACAAGGCGAGGCGGTGGAAGCGAGGACGAGATCTGCCAGGGGGGTGATTTTATTTAAACTCACCTCGAAATAGTCGGCGTCGACGGCGAAGTGGCCGCGGCAGAGCACGGCGACGACGGCGAAGGCGACGAAGTACCCCGGGGAGGACGCCATACGGCCTTTACTACAAAGAGCTTTGACTACTACTAGCTAGATCTACATCTACTGGAAGCCGGGAGGCCCCTCTCCCTACCCGCTGCGGCGAGGCGAGCTCGCCGGAGCCGGAAGGGAGGGGGTCGGGAGGAGGCGGAAGACGGAGGACCTAATTTTTTTTTTGTTGGGGGGCGGGGGTGTTAGTATGATAACATGTCAGGAAGTTGATACAGTACATTGCCTTTTCGTCACATTTGGAGATTTTTTTTTGTGTGTGCGGGAAAGCCAGAAACAAAACTTGCTTTTCTACAGGCGTTCCATTTGCACAGAGCATTACTAGTTACAACTGCTATCCATGAATCTAATTATCTAATGAACTGAGCATAATATTCAAAATGTTTTATTTTATCTTATTTTTAATTCAATTTTTGAAAAATATAGGTCAGATTTCAAATTTTGCAAAACTATACTACTACCGCCATATCACACGGCGTTTGGGGCTGACCGCCGGTGGTATGGAGTTTGGGGCTAACCACCATGTGGTATGGCGTTTGTGAACAGTAGCCCCCACAGTGGTACTGTGCGCTCTCAACCGCTGTACCACACGGCAGTAGAGTTCAATTCATTTTCAAAAAATAGTAACTTTTTTGTACGAACTCAGATGGAGATAAAATTTATACGAAAATTGTAGCTTTCGACGAGATCTGTAACTTTATAGTTTAAACTTTTTTCATTTGAAGTCATCTTGAGGCCGGAAAAAACGATATACTACCCAGATCTGGATACCGAAAATTGAGATCTGGGTAGTATATCATTTTTTGCCACAAGATGACTTCAAATGAAAAAAGTTTGAACTACAAAGTTATAAATCTAGTCGAAAGCTACAATTTTCATATAAATTTTATCTCCATCCGAGTTCATACGGAAAAGTTACGATTTTTTGAAAACGAACTGAACCCTACCGCCGTGGGGTACGTCAGCTGGAGGTGCTACAGTAGCACTGTTCACAAATGCCGTACCACACGGTGGTTGGAACACTGTAGCACCTCCAACCGCCGTATGGTATGACGGTTAGCCCAACCGCCTTGTGATATGACGGTAGTAATATAGTTTTGCAAAATTTGAACCGATCATATATTTTCGGAAAAATAAAAAAATAATATAAAATAAAAATCTAATATTCATGTATGGTCATATGGGCCGGTTTGGCAGGCCCATTAGCAGTGGCGGAGCCGCCAGTATGGCGAGCCATGGCGTCTGCCATACTTGACTGCCTGCATATACTTGCTAATGATATTTTTATGAAGTGCTTTCAACTTTTAAAACATCGAAGAATAAATCTTCCTTAGACATTTCATCGCACTTAGTGCTTCCATAGTATGTTCACCAAATTATCCACTTATCAGTGTTTGAAAAATTCATACAATTGTGATCACATGAGGATCTCTAGTTTATGTATGCATATTTGATGACCATATCTATAGTTAATAGTAGTAACTTCGTCATAGGTAGAATTTGATTCGGGCTCCACCACTAACCATTAGAGTTAGGTTTAGGATTAAATCCTTACTTAGGGGTCAACCAACTCTCTTTCTATTTAAAGAGGGAGATGTATCAATCTAGGCAAGCAATATACAAACAAATCTAGTTTCTCATCTAGCTTCCATTATCTTATCTAGTTTCTCTGCATCATCTCATCTCCTTGCTGTTCGACATCCCCCGCTCTATTTAATGAGAGGGGATGTATCCATCTAAGTAAGAATTTAACCCTAAACCTAACTCTAATGGGCCTGCCAAGCCGGCCCATAAGACCATGGCTGCCGCACATGATAATTTGACTATTTGAGTCATTCAACCGGAAATCCTATATAACTTCCGGAAGATTTTTCGCAAACGAACTATAACCCATCAGCAGCCCAACTAACAGCCCACGAAACATACCCTAGTCTTTCTTCTACCTCCCCTACACCCCCTGCGCGCCGCCGCCACCCACGCGCCGCCGCCATGGCCGGCAGTTCCCGCGCCCGCCGAGCCGCTGCAGCCTCCCGCCGCGGCCTCCCGCGCGCCGCGGCCGGCCTTGCTCGCCGCGCGCCCCGCGGCCACGGCCGGCCTTGCGCGATGTGCGCCCACCCGCGGCCGGGGCTCCGTGCGCCGCCGCCGGGGCTCCGCGCCCGCCATGGCCGCCTCCCTGCTCCCTCCCCGGCCTCCGCCGCCCGCGCGCGGCCTCCCGGCCACCCTTGCCGGCCACCCGAGCTGGAGGAGACGCTCCAATTTTTTTAAAAATTTTGGAGAAATATTGGTGCAACATTTTTTGAAAAATACTGAAATGTTGATTCAACATTTTTATAAAATGTTGAAAAATTTCTGTCTATCTTTTGAGAAATGTTGGATCAACATTTTTAAGAAAATGTGAAAAATTATTATTTCAACATTTCAGAGAAAATGTTGATTCAAAAAATATCGATCAACTTCTTTTTAAACACACTTCCGAAAAATGTTGACGAAAAAATATTGGCAACACTTCTGAAAAATGTTGACGAGAAAAAATGTTGGCAACACTTCCGAAAAATGTTGACGGAAAAATGCAGACAACACTCTCGAAAAATGTTGACGAAAAAATGTTAGCAACACTTATGGAAAATGTTGACGAAAAAATGTTGGCAACACTTCCGAAAAATGTTGACGGAAACAGAAAAATGTTGACTAAAAAATGTTGGCAACACTTCCAAAAAATGTTGATGAACAGACAACACTCCCGAAAAATGTTGACGAAAAAATGTTGGCAACACTTCTGGAAAATGTTAACGAAAAAATGTTGACAACACTTCTGAAAAATGTTGACGAAAAATGTTGGCACCACTTCTGAAAAATGTTGACGAGAAAAAATGTTGGCAACACTTCCGATAAATGTTGACGAAAAAATGTTGACAACACTCCCGAAAAATGTTGACGAAAAAATGTTAGCAACACTCCCGAAAATTGTTGACGAAAAAATGTTGGCAACACTTCCGAAAAATGTTGACCAAAAAATATTGGCAACATTTCCGAAAAATGTTGATGAAAAAATATTGCAAACAGTTCCAAAAAATTATTGATAAAAAATAATAAAGATAAAACCTGTGTGCGAATTGGGGAAACTAAATCAGTTAAGTGGGCTGTTTTGGGCCTTCATAGGCTTTATAGTTACAACTCTTATCCATCTTGCGGAAGACATATAGGAGCCCCCTCATTCAACATGTTGTTGTCTTGGATGGCTCAAATAGTCAAATATTATTCACAGTCCATTAGATTCATGGATAGCAGTTGAATAGATCATGTTAAGACAGTTGCAAGTTTAAATAATTATTTTAGAGCCTCAAGTTTTTTTTACAACAACCACTTATATTATATATGAAGCAGCAAACTTACAACCAGGCCCTTGACAAAGGAGCCAAATACAAGAAGGTCCCTAAAGGACCCAAACCCAAATCCACCACCGGGGAGCAGGTCGCCGGCGTACGGCTGCACAGGCGTCGCAGACCCATGGAGCCGAGGTCGCGGAGGGGCCTCGCTGAGCGTAGGCTCGTAGAGGTTGTAGACGACGTCAATCAGAAGCGTCGCCGGTGAACCAAAGATGTAGTAGAAGAAGTCGCCGTCGTGTAGTTGACCGTCGTCCACAGCACCGGGGGCGGCTCACTACCGAGACGATGGCGAAGGAAGGTGAGCAAGCTCCAAGCCGGTTGATGTTGTGCTGCTTGGGAGAAGAGGGAGGCGAAGCCAGAGGAGGTCAAGCCAGGGTTCGGTCGATGCGTTCGACGATGAAGCGTAGTACATCGGAACAACCAGCAGACCGATGAGTAACCAGGGAACTCCACCAGCAGAGCCTGTAGGAAGGGTGGTGTCGGTGCGTTCGACAACGACAAATTCGCATCAACCCGAAGGGAAGCAAAGTCGTCGGAACAACCACCGGAGGGGAGAAAAGAAGGCAGGGGCAGCGGCAAAGAAGAAACTGCTCATGGAGCGCCCCAAGATTCAGATCCATATAGGAGTGAACCTGATCTGAATGGGGGAAAGCTTCCAGAGCCACCACACCGGCCGGGGAGGAGGCGAGAGGGGCGATGGGGGATTTGGGGGGGGGACTGCTCAGATCCGGCGAGGAGGAGGGCGGATGTGAAAGATCCGAGCAGTGGAAAAGGGGAAGGCGAAATTATTTTATTTAGCCATACCTTGGAGCCGGAGACAGCGGCGGCGTCGACGAGGAAGACGGCGACAGCAGCGGCAACGGCGACCATGGAGGAAGAGCCACATAGGGCACAAGCCATACGGCAACTAAAGGTATAACTAGATCTACAGACTACGAGGAGATTGGGGGGGGGACCCTCCCCCTCTCGCCGCCGGCGGGAAGGAAAGGGAGGGGCCCGAGCGGCAGGAGGCGGGGGAAACGAGGGAGAAGAGGAGGCCGAAGTCTCACTTCTGGGTTGTTGTTTGATGCGGTAGAGCCTCAAGTTTGAAGTTTGCATTGCTCTGTACCATGATGAAGTAACTCTGAATGTCTCAAACTTGCTCAAATTCAGAGATGTTTTATTTCTTAAATCAATGTATTCTGAACTAAAGTTCTTACTAAGAGTTGTATGCTCTGTGTCTCAGGCTCTCAGCACCAAGATCTGGTAAGGGTAGAAGATGGATAAACATTGAAATTATAAAATCTACCAAGATCCAGCTTCATATTGTTAATCTAAAATCATCAATGATAAATTATTTAGGTTTAATAAATTCGTCAAGTGAATTAGTCTCCATATGTGTAATTTGTTTTATAATTAACTCATATTTTAATCCTCTTAATTAGCATCAAAATTTGTTGGATGTGACAAAAGCTAAACTTTATTCCTTGAATCCAAACACCCAAAATGAAAGAGAAAAGGAGCACTAGAAAATCTAAGACAAAAGAAACACTACGGGCAGTGCAGATCTCGAAGCTGGATAGATAATGAGATACTAGAGATTACGAAAGTCAAGGCAAAGAGAAAAACTAAAAGCTTTGACGCAGATCTCGAAACCCGATCGAACTATGGTATTACCAAAATGATCTCCCCGCTCATGCCTAGGGCGATCTGCCCTCTGTTTCCGCAGCTTCAGTGAACTCGCAGCTCCGTCATCCCTCCCAGATTCCCTGGACATCTACACCGGCAGTTCCGTCCCCAAATAATGGAATGAACTAAACTCTTCCAAATCTGGGGCCCCTTCACCCTCCCATAGTCTCATATCCCCTAATCTCCACCTTCTGCTCCTCAAATCCCCACTGGTTTTAGCTCAACTCCGATTCTTGAAAACAGCCACCATGTGAAGCTTTTCTGTGGGGGCAACAAGTTGGGACTGCAATAAATCTTGGTGCCCGAAGCAGCAAGAGCTAGTCTCAGGTGGCACCGGCACCACGTACATTTGGTGGAGAGTGCAAGCAAGCACTGAAGAGTCAAGAGCACAACACCGAGGCAGAGCAAGCTGCATTCTGGTGAGCAGGCCCTTTTTGTATTCCTTCTTTCTGTGTAATCCGTGGAAGATGCATGCAGATCTATTCCACGGAGGCATAGATAATATAGCTAGCTGGACAAAATTGTTAGTGCTTCCCTGTGCAGTAAGTTGTACTTGTTTTTACTTTTTGAAGGATAAAAATTGGATCTTTAAGAGTTTTTTAGGTACACAATACTACCACCCGGTAGTATATAGTATAGACAAAGGGTAATATAGTAATTATTAGTAAATATTGATTGACCATAGTAATTGTTACTAAATGAGAAATATTACCATCTCAAAGAACAAGAAAAATAAATTACATATATGCTATTTCTAGTCTTTTTTCCATAATACCCTCATATTACATATATTTGTCATGTATAGTACCAGTCTTCAGTAGTATACAATTAATCTCTGAATCATCCGATGTTTTTATACTAGTCCTTTTTGAAGTCTAGTATTATGTAACATAAAAGAACTCTTTATGATTGAGAGAGCACATGCAGTTCATGATACTATATTCTGCTGGCAATACCAACTAAATGAACAAGTTCTGAGATAATGGGGGATCTAATCCTACAAGTTACAAGATCCAACATATATATGTGTTAACAATTCCACACAGCCTACTAGCAAATCATAGTAATTATAACCTGTCCATATGATTTATATACACAGATTGAATTCTAACCCACAAGGTACTGAGTATGATGGACAGAAGGGATTTAAAAAGTTTGCTAAGTCTGCAAGAGATGGTTCGATTTGTTACTCCTGTGATGTACATGCGCCATCGTTTGCTATGTACCGTGGTTTAGAATCTGGGACATGGTTTTGTCCAGCACACAATATATGCAGCACAATATAATTCTATATCCCATGAAGTCAACCGTTTTGTAGTGAGCTTGCTTATTATTAGTATAAAAAACCGAACACTACACCCAACAGGAGTGTGCCATGAGCTCAGAGTTTTGCCGTGAGCTTTTTGTCAGGCTCACGGCAAAATGGGATTTTTGCCGACGCCACGACGAAAACTCACGACAAAATCAGGGCTCACAGAAAAATAGTTATTTGCCGTGAGCGTGAATGTCAGCTCACGGCAAAATACCTATTTGCCGTGAGCTTAAAGGCCAGCTCACGGCAAAATTTAATTTTCCCGTGTGTTTTTCAGCCGACGGCATAAAAACCCTCTTCTCACCTAAAATGTTTTCATAACTTTTTCATACAACATTTGATGAAGAAAAACATTATATCATAATTGTACATCTCGAAAATATCTACAACTTTTGATGACGAAAACTTTGGATGGACATAGAAGTATTAACAAGTTGCATAAGGGACGAAGGGCTAACAAGGCTTAGGATGGGTCTCATGTTCTTGATGGTCACAATTAAAATTTTGTTTTTTTCCAAAAAATCACGTGCGTGATGCACGTGCGTCTATGCTAGTTAAGGAAGTATTTCAAAAAATTTAATTTAAATACGTGTTTTCTTTTTTCGATTGAATATTGAAGTGACATTTGTGAAGCAACCTATAGCTATGTTTATCTTCTATACCCTTAACTTTTTTTGACTCTCCTCATATAATATGTGTTACTCATGTTAAAATTTGGTACATTTTTTATTTGTTTTCTAACTAATTAATTGTATTTCAATCAATTTTTTGAGTCAGGTCAAATTTGAACTGCAACTTATTCAAATAATACAAGGAAATAAGTGGAAAAATGATATTCATATTATTTAGCCAAATTTGAGACCTCACCCATAAAATGAAAAGGAATTTCCAAAATCTTGTCCAGGAAACACGATCACGGATGTGCACCCAAATGATTTTAAAATTCTAAAAAACACAAATGAAGTCTAGAAATCATGAAATTTGTTAATGCCCCATGATATCATAAAAAGAGGTTGTGGTAAAAAATTGAGTGAGTTTCTTACATTTTGTCACAAATGATGCTTAGAAATTGAAACATCTCCGAAGAAGTTTCATATAGTTATGAAGGAAGTGGCTAGGTTTGTAGGCAAAGTGACGTTTAAATTGGTTGAATTCAAAACTTTTTCTACTCTCTACATACGCCATTTGGTACTCTATGTTAAAATTTGGTACACTTTTGAATTTATTTGCTATATTCAACTAATTAAATGCATTTGATGCAATTTTTAAAAAAACTTCAACATGGGCCAAAATTCAGCACTCGGTAAAGCATCAATTGGGCCAGCCGGCCCATTTCCTCTCAAACTCTAAACATATATAACACTAACACTCCCCCAAGGCTAACCCTAAACCGTCGGCACCCCTGCCTCCCCTCCGCCTAACACCCTCACATCTGTCGCCCTCTTCCTCCCCTCAGCCGTCGTGAGCTCCCTCCTCGGTGTGGCCTCGAGCTCCTTCACCTCGGTGGTCGGCGCATGGACGACGGCCTCCCCGGCGCGGCCTCGAGCTCCTCCCCCTCGGTGGCTGGGGCGAGGAGATCTGATGGTGGCACATAGGAGGAGTAGTGCTGCTCGGCGGGCGCGACTTCTTCTCCTGCGGTAGCGAATCCGTTGCGGCAGGCACGACCTCCTCCCCCTAGGTGGCCAGCGCGAGCAGCAGCTGGGGAGAGGTGCGGCGGCATCGACGGCGGGCGGGACCGCAGTGATGGCAGACGGCGGATCCGGCGAAGGGCCGGTGGATTCCCTCCTCTCCGCTGTCGGCAACCTTCTTCCCCACGCGCGACGGTCTGGTGGTGGTTGTGGCGTTGGTGGTGGCGGTCGGGTGGTGGTGGCGTGCGGCGGCCGCTGCCGGGGGGCTGGGGAATTTTTTTCTTTCTTTTATTTTTTTGCAAAAAAATTGCCGAGAGCCCAGGAGCACTCACGGCAGACGTTTGCCGCACGCCTAAGGTGAGGCTCTCGGCGAAGGACCCCTTTGCCGAGTAATCGTTTGCCGTGAGTGTGTTTCAAGAGTTACACTCGGCAAACCCTTTACCGAGAGTAAACCGGCTTTTGTCGAGTGTATCCGGCACTCACCAAACCGTGGTTCCCGTGACCCCTCGTTTCCAAGGTGCTGAACATCTAAGATATGTGCGGCCTAGCTTAATATTTTTTTCTAAAAAAAAATCCTCTAAGACTGGCCTGTGTTCATGTCCATCCGTGTTCTTCCTGCAAAATTTTGGCTTGATGGAACAGGATCAGGAGTTGAATTTTTTCAATTGGTTGTATGAATTAGACAATTTAAACTAGTTGCTTGCTTTGTTTGCGTTTTTTTTTTGAGGAATAGCAGGAGCGCTGCCCTTCATTACTGACTAGATCAGTGGGAAAATGTCTTTGAGAGTTTTACACTCTAGATATAACCCCTCCCAAAAAGGAAAGTCCATTATTTACCATTCAACTCTTCTCTCGGTTTGATTTCGAACCGCAAAATGAGATATCTTTGACCATTCAACTCTTAAAGTTTTCATTTTTGACCGTTGGGCAGCTTTGGTGGCCGATTTTTGCGGACGTGGATGCCATATGGCAGTAGGGTCCACTTGTTAGGTAAGAGTTGGATGGTCAAAATAGGAAGGTATCACCAAGTTCACATAACAAGTTCACACGGAGGACTATACATCAAACCAAAGATAAAATCACAATTTAAAAAGGCCAGCTAGATGAAATTTAGACAACTTCATCTTCCTTACTCTATTTCTGCACCTGTACTATTATAAGACATGCATGGAACCTTAGCTTTTGCATTTATGATACTGTTAGAGATAATCCTAGCTCATTCTGTTAGGTTGTTAGGTGCATGTTTACCAATTCCAACTTGCATGCGCATGAGCACCAGTTTCTGTTGGTTAGCCGTGCGCGTAGGAGAGGCATGCCGAGAATAGCTCGCATGACCCTGGGTGATCCGGATTTTCAGCAGCGTCGTGAGCGTGGGGATGGACACGCTGATCGTGCGACATGCCGTTGAGGCCGGGGCGTCCTCTGTATCTTTGTTTCTCATATATATGTTCAGTAATGGAACAAGAAAAGGCTGCTAGTTGTTCGCAGCGCAAAACTCTCCCGCGTTCCAAGTGTTCACGTGTGTGCGCATTGTGTTTCTGAGTTCTCAAACTCCGACGAGCTCCAGACCTCACCGGCGGCGTGTATCGCCCGGTGCAGGTCTAACATTTGGCATCAGAGCCGCGTCTAGGTCCGTGGTGCGGCGGAAGCCATGTCTTCGTCACCCAAGAAGCCGAGCGGCGCCACGCCGCCGCGCAAGCCGTCGCCGGACAAGAAGAAGGAGAAGCCGAGTTCATCCGGCGACTGCAAGAAGAAGATCGGGCGCAGGTCGTCCAGTCGCAAGCCGTCGCCAAGCCGGTCCCCTCCTCGCGGTCGAGGTCCGCGTCACCACGACTCGGGAAAACCTAGAGAACGCGTCGTGGAACGCGTGATCCGCGACTCCGGGAGCTCTGGGACATGGCCGCAGCTGACGAAGGCAAACTACACCGAGTGGTCGCTGCGGATGAAGCTGAAGCTCCAGGCGCGCGATCTCTGGGACGTCATCGAGTACGGCGACGGCGACTACCGCGACGACCGGAACGCGCTCGACGAGATGGTGCCGGTACTCGTCACGAAGGAGACCGCGGCCGACGCTTGGGACGCCATCAAGACCCTGCGCATCGGGGACGAACGACGCCGCGCTGTGGCGGCGCAGACACTCCGGACGGAGTACGAGAACATCCGGCTCCGGGACGGCGAGGCGATTGAAGACTTCGCGCTGCGGTTCGCCGGCGTTCTTCAGCGCCTTGGCGATCTCGGTGATCCTGAGCCGGAGGAGAAGGCCGTGAAGAAGTACATGCGCGTCGTTCGTCCAAGGTACAAGAACCTCGTTGTTTCCATGGAGGCGTTCGTGGACCTCTCGAAGATGACAATCGAGGAGATCACGGGGACGTTAAAGTCCTCTGACGACGCCGACGAGGAGCCGCAGCAACTGTCAAAGCAAGCCGGCGACAAGACCGAGAAGCTGCTCCTCACTCTTGAGGAGTGGCTCGAGAAGTACAAGCCACACTCCCATGGGGGGGCGTGGAGGCTCCAGCTCCGGCGGACGGGGAAAATCACGCGGCGGGCGCGGCAAGCCCCGCGGCCGCGGCGGACATGGAGGTGCTGGCGGTTCTTCAACCTCCACTCGGGCCAGCCCAGGAGACACTTGCAAGCGGTGTGGCAAAAAGGGTCATTGGGCCCATGAATGCCGAGGCAAGCTCAAGGTGGAGGAGCAGGCCCATGTGGCCCATGAGGAGGAGGAGCAAGCCCTGCTCCTAAGCGTCTGTGTTGACCAGGAGAAGGGGATTCATCCCCAAATCGAGCTGCAGCCGCCATTCACTCCACCGTCGTCCCCGGCGATCGACGCCAACGGGGAGCTCCACTTCCTCGAGAACAAGGTGTTCGCTGCCTTCAACGACTCCGGTGACCGGGATCCGAAGCAATGGGTCCTGGACACTGGGGCCTCCAACCACATGACGGGCTCGAAGGCGGCTTTCTCCAGCATCGACGGCGGCGTCACGGGGTCCGTGCGGTTCGGGGACGGCTCAGTCGCCCGGATCGAGGGGATCGGAACCGTACTGCTTGCCTGCAAGTCCGGGGAGCACCGAGCTCTCCACCACGTCTACTACCTGCCAAGACTGACGGCGAACATCATTTCCGTCGATCAACTAGATGAGCGGGGCTACCAGGTGCTGGTGGAGGATGGAGTGATGCGGGTGCGGGACGAGGAGCGTCGCTTGCTTGCCAAGATCAACCGCAATGCAGGACGACTTTATGTGCTCGACGTCGACATCGCACAGCCGGTCTGCCTGGCGGCGCGAGGAGATGAGGAGGCCTGGGTCTGGCACTCCAGGTTCGGGCATCTGAACTTTGCGGCACTGCGCAAGATGGGGCGCGACGGTCTCGTCAGAGGGATGCCCCTGCTCACTCAGGTGGAGCAGGTGTGCGATGCCTGTCTCGCCGGCAAGCACCGACGGGCGCCCTTCCCACATCAAGCAAAAGGGCGCTCGACGGAACCTCTGCAGCTTCTCCACGGCGACATCTGCGGGCCCATCTCCCCGGCCACTCCGAGCGGGAACCGGTATTTTCTTCTGCTCGTCGATGATTACTCTCGATACATGTGGATCGCCTTGCTGCCATCAAAGGACGCCGCTGCCACTGCCATCAAGCATGTCCGAGCTGCGGCGGAGAGGAAGAGTGGAAAGAAGCTGTTGACTCTGCGCACCGACCGTGGCGGTGAGTTCACCGCGGCTGACTTCGTCCAGTACTACGCCGAACTCGGGGTACAACGTCAACTCACGGCACCATACTCACCACAGCAGAATGGAGTCGTGGAACGGCAGAATCAAACCGTCGTCGGGACGGCGAGGAGCATGCTGAAGGCCAAGCACCTCCCCGGCATGTTCTAGTGGGAGGCAGTCACCACTGCGGTGTACTTGCTCAACCGCTCCTCCTCAAAGAGCATTGGAGGGAAGACCCCGTACGAGCTCTGGACTGGGAGCACGCCGGGCGTCCAGCATCTCAGGACGTTTGGCTGTGTCGCCCATGTCAAGACGACGACGCCGCACCTCAAGAAGCTCGACGACCGCAGCCGGCGCATGATCTTCGTCGGCTATGAACCTGGCTCCAAGGCGTACCGAGCGTATGATCCAACGACAGAGCGGGTCATCATCAGCCGTGATGTCATCTTCGACGAATCAGCAGAGTGGAGCTGGTCGGCGGACGGCGCTGCCGACACTGACCCTCAGGACTTCACCATCGAGGGCTTCCCCTGCTCAGTTCCTGAGATCGTCACCACGACGCCGCCGCGCTCCGCAACACCTGAACCGTCATCGCCCACACCAACACCCTCGCCAGGACATGTTCCTGGGAGCGCCACGCCGTGCACACCCGCGCCCCAGAGCGAGGCGTCACCAACGACACCTGCGACACCGGTCTTCGTCTCTCCACCGAGCTCTGGCATCTCCGAGCGCCTGGATGCGGCTCATGACGATGATGTCCCGCTCCGTTTTCGACCGATCGACCACGTGCTAGGCTCTGCCACTCCGCCAGGGCCGATCGAGCGGGTACTTGCTGATCAACTCCTGCTGGCCAGTGAAGCTGAACCCGCGACGTTCGAAGAGGCTCTGAGGTATGAAAACTGGAGACTTGCAATGCTCGATGAATTTACTTCTATTGAGGACAACAATACTTGGGTGTTGGTTGATCGAGCGAGTGGAGTTCGAGCAATTGGACTGAAGTGGGTATACAAGACCAAAAGAGGTGAAGCTGGTTTGATTTCAAAGTACAAGGGTAGACTTGTGGCAAAAGGTTATGTCCAGCGTCAAGGAGTGGATTTTGATGAAGTCTTTGCACCTGTGGCTAGGTTAGAATCTGTAAGACTTCTGCTGGCCTATGCTGCAAGTGAAGGGTGGACAGTTCATCACATGGATGTGAAGTCAGCTTTCCTAAATGGTGAGTTGTTGGAAGATGTCTATGTGGAGCAGCCTCCTGGATTTGTGGTGAAAGGGCAAGAACACAAGGTGCTACACTTGATCAAGGCCCTGTATGGCCTTAGGCAAGCCCCAAGAGCCTGGTACTCTAAGCTGGATGAATCTTTGATCAAACTAGGCTTTACTAGAAGCACTTCTGAGCATGCAGTATACCTGTGTGGAAAGGGATCAAGAAGACTCATTGTTGGTGTCTATGTTGATGACCTGGTTATCACAGGAGGGAATCAGGGGGACATTGAGAAATTCAAACAAGAGATGAAAAGCACCTTCAAGATGAGTGACCTGGGATTGTTGAAATACTACCTTGGACTTGAGGTGACACAATCATCAGAGGGAATCACAGTCTGTCAGAGAGCTTATGCAGCCAAGATCTTGGAAAGTGCAAGTTTGTCTGACTGCAATCCAAGTGATACTCCAATGGAATCAAGGCTGAAACTGAGCAAAATGAGCACTTCCCCTGCAGTTGATGCTACACGGTACAGATCAATTGTTGGCTCTCTGAGGTACTTGGTGAATTCAAGGCCAGACTTGAGTTTTTCAGTGGGATATGTGAGTAGGTTCATGGAGAAACCAACTACTGAACATATGACAGCAGTAAAGAGAATTTTGAGGTACATAGCAGGAACTCTCCATTATGGTTGTGTATACAAGAGGAAGAAAGAAGCAAGGCTGGGAGGTTTTAGTGACAGTGATCTTGGGGGAGACATTGACACAAGGAAGAGCACCTCTGGCATTTTATACTTCCTCGGCGACAATGTCATCACCTGGCAATCTCAGAAGCAGAAGGTAGTGGCTCTATCTTCATGTGAGGCTGAATATATAGCTGCTACTACAGCAGCATGCCAGGGTGTGTGGCTGGCAAGGCTACTTGCAGAGTTCAAGGGAGAAAAGCCAGCCACTGTTATTTTGAAGATCGACAGCCAGTCAGCAATCCAATTGAGTAAGAACCCTGTTTTTCATGATCGTAGTAAGCACATAGATATAAGGTATCACTTCATTCGTGACTGCATAGAGGAAAACAGGGTTGCACTTGAGTTCATTGGAACTAAGGATCAGCTGACTGACATTTTGACAAAGGCTCTGGGTCGGGATCAATTTTGTGAGTTGCGTTCTAGACTTGGAGTCATTGATGTACAGAGGATGAGCAACGTTTAGGGAGAGATTTGTTAGAGATAATCCTAGCTCATTCTGTTAGGTTGTTAGGTGCATGTTTACCAATTCCAACTTGCATGCGCATGAGCACCAGTTTCTGTTGGTTAGCCGTGCGCGTAGGAGAGGCATGCCGAGAATAGCTCGCATGACCCTGGGTGATCCGGATTTTCAGCAGCATCGTGAGCGTGGGGATGGACACGCTGATCGTGCGACGTGCCGTTGAGGCCGGGGCATCCTCTGTATCTTTGTTTCTCATATATATGTTCAGTAATGGAACAAGAAAAGGCTGCTAGTTGTTCGCAGCGCAAAACTCTCGCGTTCCAAGTGTTCACGTGTGTGTGCGTTGTGTTTCTGAGTTCTCAAACTCCGACGAGCTCCAGACCTCATCGGCGGCGTGTATCGCCCGGTGCAGGTCTAACAGATACCACATCCATGTGTGATCATGTCATGGATGTTTTGTAGTGAGAAACTTCATGGGCACTATGGCAATGTAACTGTCAAGCTTCACTACCTTAATTAGCTACCCCTACAAGGCTACAACACTCTGTGTGAACCCTTCCTTCCAACCATCATTGAAAGCGTTATAGCCCCAAGGAATGTGAACAATTAAATGTGTACCCAACTAATCGATAGCCTCTCCACTTTGCAGTATCTGGATTGCGCCACTCACAATATATGGCGGAGGTTACTGTATCAGATTTTGGAATCTCAGTTCTTAAGAAGGTTGCATCCTTTGGCAATGAAAGAGCTATTAATGAGGTATGGTCAGCATGGAACATCAATGAAGAGCTAGGGAAGTTGGAAAAGTCACTAAGATACATCTGTGCTGTTCTTAGAGATGCTGAGAGCAAGCAGTCTACTTGTCATGCCCTTCAGGAATGGCTAGACAATCTAAAAGATGCATTTTATGACATAGATGATGTTATTGATGACGTAGCCACCAAAGCTCTTGAACAGGAAGTTAATAAGGGTTTATTCACTCAAGCAATACATCTGCTTTCTTATCCCTTCAAGTTGAGCCGCAAAATAAACCCAAAAGACTATGTGCTTTTTAGAGAGAGTCTTGTCATGTTCTGGATGGCATTAGGATTGCTGCATAGAGGAAACGAAGCCAAGAGTATGATGTCTAATGGAGAAAAATATATTCAGGAACTTTTAGGAAGAGCTCTCCTACAAGATCAGTACATTTTTCTAGATCAAACTATTCTAAGTTGTAAAATGCATGATCTTATTCATGATCTTGCAATTACAGTTTCCAAGGAGTATGCAGTAGCTAGTTGTGAAAAAGTAGACATATCTGACAAGGTTAGGTACATTGTGTGGGATCATCATGATTTGTCAACAGAGATGAAATTTCCTAAGCAGTTACAAAAGGCATGCAGGGCCAGGGCTTTTTCGATGAGATACTACTTTGGTACTGTGAGTAAAGCCTTTCTTGAGGACCTTTTCTCAACTTTCCAACACCTGCGCGTCCTTGTCTTTTCTCAGGCTGGATTCGAAGAACTACCAAGCTCTATTGGGAATTTAAGGCACCTAAGGTACCTAGTTATACAATGGAATCAGAAAATCAAATACCTACCAAATTCTTTATGTAGGCTCGTGAACCTACAAACACTTTATCTGTATCAATGGTACCAGCTAATGGAGCTACCAAAAGATGTGCAAGGACTAGTCAACCTCACATATTTGGTCCTGACATCAAAGCAGAAATACTTGTTAAGAAATGGGTTTTGCGGCTGGCCTTTCCTGGAATCTCTTCTTTTGGACAACTGTGAAGAATTAACATCATTGACAGAAGAATTCGGTAACCTTGCTGCACTCAGAGAAATACGCATTTTCCACTGTCCAAAGTTAGCTTCTCTTCCCTGTACCATGAGGCAGCTGTCCACACTCCAGAAGTTGTTTATACATAACTGCCCAGATCTTGATCTAATGGAAACAGAGGAAGCCTTGAGCGGGCTATGCTGCCTTCGTTCGCTCACTCTCTCCAATCTTCCAAAGTTGGTGGCGTTTCCAGAGAGCTTTGAATCTGCTGCTTCCTCTCTCGAATATCTTGCCATTTTTTAATACGGAGGATTGAAGACACTACCAAGTTTCTTCCAAGATTTCTCTTCACTTAGGGTGATTTGTCTTCAAGACTGCCCCACGCTGAGCAGGAGATGCAAAGAGGGTTCCGGTGAGGATTATCATCTTATCCGCCATGTCCCTGTGATACTAATTACTTGAAATCTCCTCAAAAGGTATGCTAATCGCCTGATCCGTTATTGTTAATTATCTTCCCGGAGAATTGAATTATCCTGTCATTTTTCTATGTACAAAAAAATGGCCCATGATGTTATCTACAAATCTTTCTAGGTTTCTAATTGTAAGCTTTTATATATCTCCCTCTGATTCTTGTTGGCTTGTTGCATCCACAGGGGACACTGAAACTCTCTTGAAGCACCGTCAAGCTAGTAGATCTTGAACCGTGATTAAAAAGGGTGTGGCGCAAGATGCGATCGCGGTTAGCACTCAGCCAAGTGCAACGCGCTTCCTGTCGGTATCCCTTCAACATCCAGACCGACATACTGTAATTTTTCTTCCCCAGTAGATGCTTGTTATACTGCTTCAAAGTATACTAAGTCTCTGCATTATCCATTTGTATCCCATCCATTTTTATTGCTACCAAAGATACTAAACTAATTAAAGCAAACAATATAGGCAAAAGGAAGCATCATCAAGCAAGTCATGATTGTGTTGCATGCATAAAAAATTTCTATAATGATTGAAAAATGTTCCTGTAGTATTATTACTACTACTTTGCTAATATAATACTTCACGTCCTGGCCTTAGAGAAATTAACTGTTGTGCCACACAATCTCCAACACTAATGAAGCAACTGCATTCTGCCAGTTTTTAAACAGTACATGAACTGGATGACTTGGTTGATCAACAAAATATTTTGGCCAATATATAAATAAACTAGTAAAATTACAATGTAAACAGTGGAAAATGAAGCTTAGATATTCATATCCAGGTCACCAGGTGGAATGATTAAGATTGAAGCCGTGTGGAGAAGAAAGTGGTTTGTTTTCGTTGGTGTGCAGGAGGCAACACCACTCAGGCTAAAGAGACATGATGGGGGCAAACAAATCTTAGATCATATACAGTGAAAGATGGAAGGCAAGATATGCATTGGAGAACGGGGGAGGCATGTGATGACACAACATGACTCTTCTTTTGAAAGTAAAAGATCCGTTATGAGATGATGCAAGTTGGGATGCTCAGCAGTGACACAATCATCAGTCAGCTCTATACTTTGTCATTTGCCCGACCTTTAATAATTTGTCATACTGTGGCTATGCGACAGACTACATGACCAGACAAGACTATATTGAACTTTAACAAGTAGGTGCATTGTGCGGATACTATTCGGATTGTAGGTGGACACATTGAAAACGAAAGATTCGTTGAAAAAATAAAGCCTGCTCATTGCATTGGTGCAGGGCTCTACCTACGATCGTGCTACCGTTCTACGACTTTTGGAAATTGGAAAGGAATAGTAGCCTCTTAGAATGATGGCACTAGAAGAAAGAGGACGGACCATTATTATGTTGTGCATGCCTTTTCCTGCCGCGACCAATGGATGACTGTCTTGGTTGATCCCGATGATGACCATGCATATCCAGTTACTCGGTTGAATTCTCATATATGAATAGAATGAATATCAATATTCGACACATCATGAAACTTTTCATATCCAAATTCGATTTGAGAATTTTTTTAACTATCTGTATTGGTCTACGCATTATCCATTTGCTAAACTAATTAAAGCAAATAATATAGGCAAAAGGAAGCATCATCAAGCCAGTCATGATTGTGTTGCATGCATCAAAATTTCTATAATGATTGAAAATTGTTCCTCTAGTATTATTACTACTGCATTGCTAATATAATACTTCACTTCCTGGCCTTAGAGAAATTAACTGTTGTGTCGGATGATCTCCAACACTAATGAAGCAACTACATTATGACAGTTTTTAAACAGTAAATGAACCGGATAACTTGGTTGATCAACTAAATATTTTGGCCAATATATAAATAAACTAGTAAAATTACAGTGTAAACAGTGGAAAATGAAGCTTAGATAATCATATCCAGGTGGAGTGATGAAGATTGATGCCGTGTGGAGAAGAAAGTGGTTTGTTTTTGTCGGCGTGCAGGAGGCAACACCACTCAGGCTAAAGAGACCTGATGGGGGCAAACGAATCTTAGATCATATAAAGTGCAAGATGGAATGCAAGATATGCATTGGAGAACGGGGGAGGCATGAGATGACACAACATGACTCTTCTTTTGAAAGTAAAAGATCTGTTATGAGATGATGCAAGCTGGGATGCTCAGCAGTGACACAATCATCACTCAGCTCTATACTTCGTCATCTGCCTGACCTTTAATAATTTGTCATACTTTGCTTATGCGACAGACTAGATGACCAGACAGGACTGTACTGAACTTTAACAAGTAGGTGCATTGTGCGGATACTTTTCGGATTGTAGGTGGACACATTGAAAATGAAAGATTCATTGAGAAATTAAAGCCTACTCATTGCATTGGTGCAGGGTTCTACCTACTATCGTGCTACTGTCCTATGACTTTTGGAAAGGAATAGTAGCCTCTTAGATTGATGGCACTAGAAGAAAGAGGATGGGCCGATATTATGTTGTGCATGCCTTTGCCTGCCGCGACCAATGGATGACTGGCTTCGTTGATCCCGATGATGACCATGCATGTCCAGTTACTCGGTTGAATGTCTCATATATGAATAGAATGAATATCAATATTCGACACATCATGATACTTTTTATATCCGAATTGGATTCGAGATTTTTTTTAACTATTTGTTTTTGTCTCCGCTTTATCCATTTGTATCCCATCCATTTTTATTGCTACCAAAGATACTAAAGTAATTAAAGCAAACAATATAGGCAAAAGGAAGCATCATCAAGCCAGTCATGATTGTGTTGCATGCATCAAAATTTCTATAATGATTGAAAATTGTTCCTGTAGTATCCTTACTACTGCATTGCTAATATAATACTTCACATCCTAGCCTTAGAGAAATTAACTGTTGTGTCGGACGATCTCCAACACTAATGAAGCAACTGCATTATGACAGTTTTTGAACAGTACATGAACTGGATAACTTGGTCGATCAACTAAATATTTTTGCCAATATATAAATAAACCAGTAAAATTACAATGCAAACAGTGGAAAATGAAGCTTAGATAATCATATCTAGGTGGACTGGCGAAGATTGATGCCGTGTGGAGAAGAAAGTGGTTTGTTTTCGTTGGCATGCAGGAGGCAACACCACTCAGGCTAAAGAGACCTGATGGGGGCAAACGAATCTTAGATCATATACAGTGAAAGATGGAATGCAAGATATGCGTTGGAGAACGGGGGAAGCATGAGATGACACAACATGACTCTTCTTTTGAAAGTAAAAGATCCGTTATGAGATTATGAGAGCTGGGATGCTCAGCAGTGACACAATCATCACTCAGCTCTATACTTTGTCATCTGCCCGACCTTTAATAATTTTTCATACTGTGGCTATGCGACAGACTACTTGACCAGACAGGACTATACTAAACTTTAACAAGTAGGTGCATTGTGCGGATACTTTTCGGATTGTTGGTGGACACATTGAAAACAAAATATTCATTGAGAAATTAAAGCCTGCTCATTGCATTGGTGCAGGGCTCTACCTACGATCGTGCTTCTGTCCTATGACTTTTGGAAAGGAATAGTTGATGAGAACATCCCAGCCATACATAACCAAGATGCCTTTGTTACACCAGATGCATTCCCGGTTACGCCAAGTCCACCTCTAGTTACACATCAAGAATCAAGTGCACAACTGGTTACGTAAGAACAAGCATTGCAAATGCAAGTACAAGTAAAAAAAGGTTGGTTACGCACAACCGTGTCAAGAAACTCCAATAAGAGGTGCATGCTTACCTCTCTGAGTTACGTTGTAATATTAATAACAATCATATACTACATAAGTCTTGTATTTTACTCTTACTCAGGGTTACACAAGAGGCTTCTCCGCTGAGTTACATGAAGGACTCAAAACGTTACATAGAAGACACCAAGACGGCTGCCCAAGCTGAGAATGGTTACACACACAAGACTCAGGGTTACATGACAGAAGCTCCAACTTCAAGCCAAAGTCTGTACCATCTCGGGACGATACGGGGGTCAAGTGATACATGGTTAGAAGCTCCTTGAAGTCAAGATTCCAACGCAACAAACGGCGCATCATTTCGACTTCCGAGCTAGGATCATAGTCACTAAAGATTACAAGAACATGGGTACTAGTTCTAGGAAGGATATTAGGATGATTCCCTAAAGCATTTCTCCTAGAAACTACTACATTGGGAGATCGGGCGACGGGATTTTGAATGAGATACCTTGAGCTCTTCCCGCGTGAAACGAGGAACTCCCGGTGAGGATCGGATGTTCTGAGGGATGGAGAATCCAAAGGAACTCCTAGCTTGAAGATTCCACGGTTGAACTTGAAGATCCCCTCAAGGATTTGAGAGAGAGGATGAGAGGGAGGCGGCAACAGTTAGAAGATAGGAACCCTAGAAGAGCCGGTTCAGGGGGGGTTTATAAGTCCACGGGCTTTCTCGGTAGTACCGATGGAGGTCGGTACTACCGGGAGTCTCGAGAAATTCAGCCAGTGGGCTCTTATCGGTAGTACCGAGGGGGGTCGGTACTGCCGCTGAGTTCCAGAAATCCAACAGTAAGCCAATATCGGTACTTCCAGCCTTGTGTCGGTAGTACCGTGGAGTTTCGAAATTCCAACAGTGGAACCATATCGGTACTTCCGACCTTGTGTCGGTAGTACTGAGAGATTAGAGATTCTTTTGAAAAAACTTGGAATGTTCAGTAGAAATAGATAGAGAGATGAAGCTAGGGACATGTAGAACAACCACAATGTTTGGTGATTAGGCACAATCAATCAAGCAAAGCTATAATCACCAAAAATCATGGGAAGAACCAAGTTTTGTAAGACACACACAAAATAAAGAAAATAAAACATTTTTCTCTCTATCTAGGCATCAAACGATCGTGTGCAATAAGTCAAGCCAAGTTACGAGAATCCAAGATGTTTAGCTCACTTCTCAAGGCACAAAACCTTTGCTCGTCTAGAGGCTTAGTGAAGATATCGGCAAGTTGCCTCTCGGTGCTCACATGACGTAGAGCAATATCTCCCTTAGCCTCATGATCCCTTAAGAAATGATGTCTAACATCTATGTGCTTTGTCTATAGTGTTGGACCGGATTGTTTGCTAGCTTGATGGCACTCTCATTGTCACACAAGAGTGGAATCTTACTAAACTCACAGCCATAATCACTCAACATTTGCTTCATCCACAAAAGTTGTGCACAACATGCACCGGCCGCCACATACTCGACTTCGACCGTGGACAAAGCAACCGAATTTTGCTTCTTTGAGCTCCATGACACCAAAGACCTACCAAGAAATTGGCAAGTCTCGGTAGTGCTCTTTCGATCTACTTTGCAACCGGCATACTCCGAATCGGAGTAGCCAAGTAAATCAAAAGTGGAGCCCTTGGGATACCACAAGCCAAGGTTAGGAGTGTGTACCAAATATCTAAAGATTCTCTTCACGGCCATTAGATGACACTCCTTAGGATTATCTTGAAATCTTGCACATATGCACACACTAAGCATTATATCGGGCCTAGATGCACAAAGGTAAAGGAGGGAGCCAATCATGGAGCGAAATACCTTTTGGTCGACCGACTTCCCTTCTTCATTGAGATCAAGATGTCCATTTAATGCCATGGGAGTCTTGATGGGCTTGGAATCGGCCATGTCAAACCTCTTGAGCATATCTTTCACATACTTGGTTTGACATAAGAAAGTCCCTTCCTTCAATTGCTTGATTTGAAACCCAAGGAAGAACTTCAATTCACCCATCATAGACATCTCGGATCTCTTGGTCATGATCCTTGTTAGGGGGTGAGACCTGGACAGATCCGTAAGGGGGCTACCCAAGCGGTTGTAGGTTAATTGGAGGGGATCGAGAACTAAGAGCGTAGGTGGTAGTTCGCGTAGGGAACTCAGAACACGGCAAGAATGGCGATGAACATGGGGGTTTAGACTGGTTCGGGCCTCCTGAGAGTAAAACCCTATGTCCAGTGTGGGGTGGAATTATGCGTGGAAGGGGAGTCCCCTCGAATGGAGCTCTAGGCCGCCTTATATGGACAGCGGGCTAGGGCTTCCAATCGAGGTCGGTGGACCCTCATCGGGGTCAGTTACAAATTAGGAAGGCCATCTGCCTTGATTACAGGGTAAATCCCGCGATCTGCGGACCTACTGGCGGCGTCGGGCCGCGACCTAGAAGCTCGCCTGGCGCCTCAAGCCCGGCGGATCCTCCGGGATCTGGATAAGGTCTTCTGGAGTCTTCCAAGGTCACCGGGGTTGTGGATAAGGTCTCCGGGCCCACTTGCAGGTCGGCGGGGCTTCTGGCAGGTCGGGTCCACTTGACTGGGGCCTCTGGGACCCTGGTCGGTGGGGACCCATGGGTACCCATGTCTCTCAAGCCCCCGATCGACGTGTAGGCGTAGCAGCCAAGACGAGGTCATGTCGAGGAAGAGGCGAAGATACGACGTCGTCAAGGTCGCGTAGGGTGCACGGTGATCCAAAGAAGAAAGAAATCCCCTTTAGCGCGCACGAAGTCGAACATCGAGCTCCTGGAACGCAGGTCTAGAAGGTCGAAGTGAAGGCAAGACGTTGTCTTTTGAAGAACCGCGGACCTGAGTCAGTTAGCTAGGGAGAGATCCTCATGACCTTGAAGAAGGTCTCATAGCCGACCCGAGGTAGGTCGAGCGAGGAAATGGTGGAAGCGGGCTTCCAGTAGGTCGTCGCGACGTAGAAAAAGAGGGCGTCGTAAGACGCACTCATGGAGTAGCCCCTGAGCAGTAAGGCGACCAGGATGGTCGAGTTGATGCTCGAAGAATGAATAAATAAATAGAGAACCTACGGCCTTCTGCTTTCCTTGAGATGCCCAGCTTGCCGAGTAGGACAAAACATCTAGAACTTCGAGTAGGGTGCCAGGCGCCAGCGGCCTTGTCGCGTAATGCACCACGGGTGAACTGTACAGTCACGGGACCCGCCTCCGAGCAGAGCTACAATCGCTGCCCGCAAAAGACAAGAGCTGTCACGATGTCGCCAGGTGGGTGACAGGCGCGCCAATGCTTCCCACGGGTGAACAGGGACCTCGTGCTCCACGTGGTAACAGTGACTGGATAAGGACTCCACGCCAGCTTAGGTGCAGGTAGGATCCGAGACCGCGCTCCGCGGCTATAAATAGGTGACCACAGAGCTCGCCACTTAAACCAGATAGAGGAACCATGGCGAAGCAGCTTAGTAATTTTTTAGTGCCTTAGGCCTGTGTCCGTCCACCAGAGCGTAGCGCTAGGTTATCGGCATCTGGAGCTAGAAGAATACTTGCGAAGTTGGGAGAACTCCATCAGCCGCTTCACCCGCGCCCAGCGAGGAATCCAGGTGCAGCATGGGGCAGTACATGCCTTGACGGACCTTGTGAGCGGAGGCCCGAGGTGATGCTGGAGATCGCCATGCTGTATCGGGGAAGGCCCGAGGTGACGCTGGCCCGATTTGGGATTTTGTGGGAGACTCCGAACGTAAGTGAGGGTACCACAGGAAACCTTCTGGGGCTAGAGTAGAGGTGGCTGTGTGGCAGCTGCGACAACGGCAGCGGTGGAGGTCTCCAAGTAGGTCCTGAAGCCAGAAGAAAGCTTGCGACACACTTCATCAGTCTAGGTTGCGTCGTATGCACCATGTAAGGTAGATCAGGACCTTAAATATGTTTGTATCTTGTAAGTGGCCATGGGCCATAGTCTTTTGTAGCTTATGAAGCTTTTACGCGCACGTTTGCATGGCAAACGATGAGTCTTTAGTGTTATGTAGAGGCGCCTGGGCAGCAACGGCATGGCCAAGGTCCCAGCAGGGCTGTGAAAGCACGCCGACCTTCAGAAGGTCATAGCAATTGACGAAAAACCCGTGCCGACCTGAGTCAACATGGCCGTTGTGTAGTGACACAACGCAGGGCGTCAACCTGAAGACTGTAGGTCTTGACCGACCTAGAAGGTAGTGGGACCTCAGCAACGAGCTGGGATTAAGACCAAGAGGTCGCCAACGGGCAGTAGAGCCTTTAAGCGCGGGGTCGTTGGTAGAGTTGGCCGCTGTAGGTCGAAGCGACCAAGAAGGTATATAGGCAGCTGGGCCTAGGAGACGTGGTGTGAACCCACCGTTTGGAGGCCGAGGCGACCTAGGAGGCTGCCGGGCTCTTGACGACCTCTTGGAGGTGGCGAGCCGGTTCATAGGTCGTCTGTGAGCTGTGGCGACCTTGAACTTGTCATCATAGGTGTCATATTTGGCGGGCTTACTTGTGCGGCATAACGAGTCCACGTCCGCCGGGGTGTCGACCAGAGGCCAACGGACGCAGATTCCCGTACGGAACTAGCCGTTACTGCCTTTTTTCTGTTAGGCCCAAAGAGCCGTTGAGAGATAGATCCGCGGGGGCGCGGATCCATTAGGTCACCGTAACTTCCGCTGGAAAGACATTGGGTGCGACGGCCCGTAGCGCTGCTGGGGCCCAACTATAAAAGGCCGGTCCGCGGGCTGGGGACCTCTATTTGCTTTCATTTCCGATCCGCGCTTAGGGTTGTGCTACCGCTCAACTGCTCCAGCAAGATCTGCGGCGCCGCTGTGCTTAGGTTCGCCACGCCTCGTGTCCTCGCATGTGAACGAAGACACTTGTGGTGTTTAGAGCCAAATCCACCGGAGTAGAGGAGGAGAAGATGGAGCCTGCGCATGTGCCAGTGCCCGAGACCATCTGGGAGCCGTCCGTGGTGACGGAGGAGTAGATCCAGGCCTTGGCAACCTGCGGGTTGCTTAGGCCCAAGGCGGAGGTGGGTTGGAGGTCGGCGGCGGGCGAGGCGTTCCCTACCGAGGGGACCGGGGAGGCCGTCATCTTCCTGGCACACATCGAGCGCGGGTTCGGGGTCCCAGCCGGCGACTTCTTCCGTGGGCTCCTGTATTTCTACAGGATCGAGCTGGTACATCTCGTCCCCAACGCCATCACCATCATCTCATCCTTCATCAACCTCTGCGAGGCCTACCTCGGGATACCGCCGCACTTCCATTTGTGGCGGCATTTCTTCAAGCTGAAGAAGACGGGCAAATCTGACGTCGTGGGGAGCGTCGGGTTCATGTTGCGCCGGTACATGAAGCCGGAGTACATCGACCTGGTGCTGCCTGACAACGCCACAGGCTGGAAGCAAGGGTGGTTCTACCTCGACAACCCGGCGCCGGCGCTCCCCACCAGGTCTGGGCGCGCTCCCGTGCCGTTCCCCGAGTGGACCAACCAGCTGACATCGCGGGAGACTATGGAGCTGCGGCCGCTGCTGGAAGACCTTGAGAGGCTGAAGACGGAGGGGCTGACCGGCGGCGCTGTGGCGATGAGATTCAGCCGCCGATTGCTGCAGCCTATCCAAGACCGGGTACACCCGGCCTACGAGTACTGGGGGCAGTCTGACCCCACCCGGGTCATTTGGCGTAAGGTCTCCAAGGAGGAGATGGTGGCGCGGGTGAAGAACATCTTCGTCGGGTGCATCCGCAACCGGGCGTGCCCCAAGGCGCTCAGCGTGCACTGGCCTTCTGACGCTGTAAGTCCCCGACTCTGATTCATTGCCGTCTAAGTGCTTGAATAGCTCTGACGTAGGTCTTCTCCTTTTCGGTTTTGTGAAGGCATATACTGGTGCCCGGCGCCGTTGCGCAACGAAGAGGACCGGAGTTTTAGGTCCATGCTGCGGGGGACGTGCAAACCCCTTCGCAGCAATGCATCGAAGAGTACCTCTCCGATTCATCGGTGGGGAGCGATGATGAAGGTCCCGCCGTGAGGAGGGCGCCACCGAAGGTCACCGCGCCACCGCCGCGGCGCACGCGGCAGACTGCGGGCAAGACGTCCGCATCCTGGGCCGCTACAACGATCGCCGCCACCCAGACGGCGGAGGCGAAGAAGAAGAAGAGGAAGAGGGCCGGCCCCGCTGTGTCGGCGGACACGGCGACGGCCAACACTGATGTCGAGACCATCGACATTGATGAGGAGGACGACGCCAAGTCGCCCGATGCGTCGACCGGGCTGGCGACGCAAACAGCCTGCCAGGTCGCAGGAGGAGAGGAGCGCTCGAGGTCGGGCACGGACGTCCCAGGCGACGCAGGGTCGCAGAAGAGGGCGAAGAAGGCTCTGCCTAAGCCCATCAAGCCTGGGCTAAGGTCTGCGAGAAAGTATGTCACGAAACCTCTCCTGTTTTGCCTATAGGGTCGGATTTTCTGCGGTTCTTGTTGTTCAAGGTCGCTGTTTCTCCTCTTTTTGTGCGCAGGGCGACCCCGGCGACGTCAGAAAGTGCCAAGAATGCCTCGGGTCAGGAGGCGTTCGGGCGTAAAGGGAAGGAGGTGCCGGTGGAGCAGTCGCCGGCGGCCTCAACTGCGGACGTCTCGAGCTAGGCCCTTGGAGCCGGGGCGACAGCGGCGTCAGAGGTGGAGAAGGGCGGCGCCAGCGCTGCTCCGCCCGTTGGCGGTCACCAGGATGACCTATGTATGTCCACCCCGGCGCCAACGCTGGGCTAACAGACTTCGGAGGTGGGCGGCACCAGCCTCGAGGGGGACAACGACAGGTGTTTGTACGTTGGGACCCCGTGGGAGAACGACGTCATCGCCGACCGCCGCGACATCGACGACTTCAAAGAAGCGTCGCGGACAATCGCGCGGACACTTTCGGTGAGAGCTTGGCGCCGCAGTAGTGATTTTTTTGGCGTCTGGTGTTGCTATGCTTCGAGGCCTTGATGTGAGGTCCATCTTCTTGTTTTCAGTCGCTTGCGGAGCGGGCGCAGGCCCAGGTGACCTTGGTGAGGGAGGCCGCTAATGCCCACGCGGAGGCAGCCGCAGCTCGAGAGGCTTTGCTACAGGCCAGGGTCGAAGCCGCGCAGGAGGTCAAGCGCGTGAAGGAGGCCCTGGCCCGTCAGGCTGAGAAGGAGGTGAACTCCTTAAAGAAGAAGCTGGAGGCTGCCCAGCAGAAGGCGAAGGACGCCGCGGACGACCTCTAGGCCGTGGTTGACGGTACATTTTGCTTAGTCGCTAGGTGTTGTCTTCGTGTCTCTTTAGGTCTTTTCTTGATTTCGACCTTTGATGCGTCCCGGTGCCAAGGAGACCGAGGATGCCCTGAAGAAGGAGCTCGCGGAGACCAAAGACCAGGTGAAGGTCCTCAAGGAGAGGACTACAGAGGTCCAGGAAGGTGAGCGACCTCTTCTCCCTAAGGTCTTTGTCGTTGTTGCACCGAGGATGTAAATGGACCTTCTCTCGTGTACGCATGTCTGGAGAAGTAGCTCACCGACCTCAGGGAGGCCGCCCAATACTTGATGGACATCTACGTCCCTCAGGAGGAAGGAGCGGAGCCAAAAGAACTGGTTGACCGCCTGGACGAGGCTGAAGGTCGGATGAAGACCTTGCTGCTGGACACCAGGAAGCTCGCCGCAGCCGCGGCGTTGGCGACGGTGAAGTACCATGAGCCTTCGTTCGACCTACAAAAGGTCACAGAGGACATCGACTTATCCGAGCTGGTGAACTGCGAAGACATCCAGGCTGCCGCGGAGGAGGTCATCAAGAAGTTTGACCTCTGAAAGACAATGCCTAAGCTATATCAGAGTGTAGATGCAGGTTTAGGCCTAGGGCCTATTACTGTAAAGAGTACTTTTGCCATAATAAAGACATGCAGGTTTAATTAAAATACGCATCCCACTTGAATAGCGAAAACACTCGTTATGTAAGCTCAAAAAGCAACGAAATTGCGAAGTGCGCCCTCCGCTAACCCAACTCAGTGGAGGAATAGCTTACCGTCTGTACGACTCAGCGTGGAGGCTTAGGTACAGCCGGCGCGCGGAGGGGGGTCTTGGACCCTAGGTCTCACAATCAAGTAACTTAGGAACATGCACAAAGCGAGTAAGGGCTACGCAGAGGAGGAATGCGTAAAAACATAAAGCATAAGAAACCCCTTCAGGTCACGAGACCCTTAGGTTGGCGAAGCCAAGCCCCCGAGCATGTCGAACCTGACTTAGACCAAGCCCCCAAGCGTTTCGGGGGGGAAGGGTAAACAGAACAGAAAGTAAATGGAGACCCGGATGCAGGTCGACAGAAGAACTGCCGAGGGGAATCACACTTTTATTAACCGGAAATTACAAAGAGGGAGAGTACATAGCTTTTTATTTTGGTACAGGTCTTCTAAGGATAGAAGCGACGTAGGTGCTTGATGTTTCAGACGTTCGGGACGCCCTGGCCATCAGCCCACCGAAGGCGATAGGTCGCCGGTCCAATGACTTCCTTCACGATGAAAGGGCCTTCCCAAGGTGCGGAGAGCTTGTGCATGCCCTTGGTGTCTTGGATGCGCCGCAGGACTAGGTCGCCAACGTTGAAAGATCGTTCCCGCACGTTGCGGTCATGGTAGCGGTATCTGCTGCTCGTGGCGGGTGTGCCGCATCAGCGCAGCCACGCGGTGCTCCTCAATGCTATCGAGGTCGACTTTACGCGTCTCTTCTGCCGCGCCCTCTTCGTAGTGCTGGATGCTGGGGGCGCCGAAGGCAAGGTCGGTCGGAAGGATAGCCTCCGACCCGTATACTAGAAAGAATGGCGAATATCCTGTAGCCGAGCTGACCTGGGTCCAGAGACCCCAGGTCACATGCGGCAGCTCCGCCAGCCATCTGGTAGCGTATGGGGAAGCGTCGTCGAAGATTCGGTCCTTGATACCCTGGAGGACCATGCCATTAGCACGCTCGACTTGGCCGTTACAGCGGGGGTGCGCCACCGAGGAGTAATAGACGTCGATGAGGTTATCTTGGCAGAAGTTCCAAAAGTCGGCTCCTGTGAAGGCCGAGCCTAGGTCGGTGATGATCCTGTTGGGGACTCCGAAGCGGTGAGTGATATCCTCAATGAACTTTGCTGCTTCCTTCGACGTGACGCTAGCGACGGCTCGAACCTCGATCCATTTGGTGAATTTGTCCACCGCCACGAGGATATGCTTGTAGCCGCCAGGGGTGGTTCTGAAGGGCCCTACCGAATCGAGGCCCCATATGGCGAAGGGCCAGGATGGAGGGATTGTCCTCAGGGCCTGAGCTGGGATGTGCTGCTGCTTAGCGAAGAACTAGCATCCTTTGCATCGCCGGACTAGGTCCTGCACGTCAGCCATGGCGGTAGGCCAGTAGAATCCGGACCTAAAGGCCTTTCCCACCAGGTTAGCGGAGGCCGCGTGGTTGCCGCATTCTCCACCGTGGATCTCTTGCAAGAGCTTGAGGCCCTCAGACCTTAGGATGCACTTCATCAACAAGCCATTGGAGGCAGACCTCCGGTAAAGCTCTGTGCCGATGACAACGTAATTGGCGCTGCACCTCGTGACCTTCTCACGCTCGACCTTGTCTTCAGGGACCCGATGCTCCAGGATGTAGGCGATGATGTCGAGGCGTCGCGGCTCCCTTGCGAGGGTACGTCGCCGGGTGGCGGCTCTGGGTCACTGAGGAGCTTGATCGAAGGCTTGCGTAGGTCTTGGACGAACACACCGGCTGGGACCAGCGTGTGCTTGGAGCCCAGCTTGGAGAGGACGTCTGCCGCCACGTTGTTGTCACAGCAGACGTGGTGGAATTCCAGACCTTCGAAGTGAGCCTCGAGCTTCCGGACCTCGACGCAGTAGGCATCCATCGTATCCTTTTTGATGTCGCACGTCTTGTTGACTTGGTCAATGACGACCTTGGAGTTGCCGTAGGTAATGAGCCGCTTAATGCCCAGGGAGGCGGCGATGCACAACCCGTGAATCAGGGCCTCGTACTCGGCACCGTTGTTGGACGCCTTGTAGTGGATCTGTAGGATGTACTTCAGGTGATCGCCTTGGGGGAAGATGAAGAGTACGCCTACCCCCGCTCCTTCGAGGTTCAGAGAACCGTCAAAGTACATCTTCTAGTGTTCAGGTTTTTCCGCCGGTGGAGGTTGCTGGGTCTCTGTCCACTCAGAGACGAAGTCCGCGATGATCTGCGACTTGATGGCCTATTGTGGGCAGAACTCAAGGTCGAACTCACCTAGCTCGATTGACCACTTGACGATGCATCCGGTGGTATCGCGGCTGCGTAGGATCTCTCCCAGGGGAAGCTTGAGATGACCTTGATCTTATGGGTCTGGAAGTAGTGCCGAAGCTTGCGCGAAGTAACGAGAAGGGCGTACAGCATCTTCTGGGGTTGCGAGTATCTGATCTTGTTGTCAGAGAGGACCTCGCTGATGTAGTAGACAGGTCGCTGGACAGGGTAGGGTTGGCCTTCCTCAGGTCGCTCTGCCACCAGAACCGCGCTGACCACCTGGGTGGTCACGGAGATGTAGAGTAGCAGGATCTCTTTTGGCGCCTGGGGCACCATGACTGGGGCAGTCATGAGGAAGGTCTTCAGCTCTTCTAGTGCCTGGTCGGCCTCATCTATCCATACGAACTTGTCTGACTTTTTCAGCAGACTTGAAGTCTGCGACCACCTAGGATGGCATGGTAGGATGACTTGAAGTCTGCAACCTCAAAGCTGAGGTACTCCATGCGGAAGTTGTCCTCCGTGCCAAAGGTCACAGGGAGGGAGACCCGACCCAGGGGGTAGGCTGCCTTGCTAGGGACGATGCCGAAGAAAGGCTCGTCGCACGCTGTCAGCCTCTTGAAGTCAAAGTCCATCTTCTTCAAGGTCTCAACGAAGATGATGTTGAGCCCGCTCCCTCCATCGACGAGGGTTTGAGGAAGCAGGGCTCCCTCGACTATAGTCTCGACGACGAGTGGGTAGGACCCAGGATCTGGGATATGGACCCAGTGATCAGCTCTGGAGAACGTGATCGGCTGCTCAGACCAACGCAGAGGCTGCGATGGCTTGGTATGAATGAGGTGGATCTCGCGCTTGTCCTTGCGGTAGCGCCTTCTGCTCACGTGGGACTTGAGACCTCCGACGATCATGTTGATCGATCACTTGGCCTGCTGGAAGGGGCCATTGGGGTTGCCCGTCTGCGGTGGAGGAGGCAGGACGCGCTCGTCGCGGTGAGCCTCTGGCTGTGGTTCGTCGCGGCGGCACTCATCGCGGTGGTTGTCATAGCCGCGGCCGCGTCAGTCGTCACGACGGTTGTTGTTGTAGCGACGAGAAGACGACCGATTGCCATCGCCTCTAGGTCGCTTGGGATCTTCGGGGGTACGGAACGCCCTCTTGAACTGCGTGCACTCACCGACTGTGTGGGTGGCCCCCTCATGGAACGCGCAGGGGCTGTCGAGTGCTGCATTGAATTCGTCGACGTTGAACGTCGAAGGGTGACGTGCCTCCGCTGCAAGCACCTCTGAAGGTCGCTTGCGCAGCTTGGAGCTCGAGTCTCCGGCAGGGCCGGAAGTGCCCACGTCGCGCTTGGTGCCATAGTCAAACTGGTTGACCAGCGCCTCGTCGGTGTCGATAAGCTTGTTGACGACCTCCATGAGGGCCGCGACGGTGGTGGCCCCTAACTCGTGGATCTTCTCAAAGATCTTGCGATCCCTGACGCCCTTCTTGTAGCTCTCGACGACCTGGTCGTCCCTGACGCCAACGCAGGTGTTGCGGTTCTCGAAGAACCGGTTGGTGTAGTCGCGGAGCCGCTCATTTGGCTTCATGGTGACCCTCCTGAGGTTGAAGGCATTCCCAGGGTGATTGTAGGTCGCCTGGAAGTTGGATGTGAAGGCCTAGGATAGGTCGGCCCAAGAGGTGATGCTGCCAGCCGGGAGGTTGTTGAGCCAGAGTGACGGCGTGTCACCCATCACCAGCGGGAAGTACGCCGCCATGTGGTCGAAGTTGCCACCGGCCGCCTTGACGGTGACGTAGTAGGTCGACAGCCAGATGTTGGGGTCGGAGCGGCCGGCGTACTTCTGGATGTTAGGCTTGAAGTTGTCGGGGTAGGCCACCGACCTGAGACGAGGAGCCAACACGGGGAAGGTGGTGATGGCTATGTCGTCAGTGCCATCTCCGACCTGAGCACTACCTCTGCTCTGCGTAGGGGCGACGATCTGGGACCGGGCTTGGCGATCTGGATTCCGGGCGCCACCTTCCGGATGGCCGTAGTCCGCCTCATACTGGGCACGACGCCTGTTCTCGACGTCGTGGCGCTCGCACTCCTCGCGTTCCATGATGCGATGAATGGAGCCGGGGGGACCATACTCGCGGTCGTACTCCGCACGATGCCGCAGCTCCCGCTCCTCGCGCTCGCGGTGGTGCTGGTCGATGTAGCCGCGGGCGTCGCAGGCACACCTGTTCTTGTCGAGGTTGGCGCGGAGGTCACCGTCTTTGGCACCGTTCGCCCGAGGTTGATCAGGATTATTTTGATCAACCTCCTCCTGGATGGTAGGGAGGTTGCTGCGCACAGGTTGATTGGATCGGCTGCACGAATGGCGGCTTGATGAAGATGCAGCGGACTTGGCTGCCGCGCTCTTCTCCTCCACCAGGGCCGTGGTGACCCGAAGGTAGGCCATGGCTGCTTCTGCCTTGGGTGTAGGGTCGGCTTGCTGAAGGCGCGCCATGGCATAACCCAGGTTGGCCTGGGGGCTGTTGAACGTCGGTAGCCCCGCTTCTTCGAACTCGAGACGGAGGTCTCGAGCGCAGGGAGGGACCGCGCGGTGTTGCTCTTCCGCACGTCGCTGAGCGCGGTTGGTGTTTCCTTGGATCCGCCGCGCCTCCTCGGAATCTGTCGCGTCGTGACATGGTGGTTCATTCTCGGAAACCACCAGGACCCGGCGAAAGATGGGACCCGAGTCGTTGGGGAGACGTGGGCCCGGACCTTCTGGAACTCGCCGCCATCCAGTGGCGCGGGAGCTCGCGTGGTACGGGGGGAGCGCTCCTGGTCGATCTTCTTCTGCAGTCAGCAGCCACGGAGGGTATGCCGTGCGCCCTTGTGGTAGGTGCACGGTACATCGAGCGGATCACGGCATGCGTGGAGCTCGGGCTTGAGGTCGCCAGATGGCCGCCGCCGCCCAGATTGGATCTGGGAGGACTTGATCGCCTGGCGAGCATAGACGTCGCTTGGTGGTCGCAGACCGAAGGGTAAGGTCCCATGGTGTGACGCCATCTGTGTTGAGTGCTGGGCTTTCTCGCAGATATAGAGGGTGTCCTCCATCATGCCGATGACGCACTCCATTCCCTGAACAATGTCGTAGGGTTTGGGCGGGTGGGTCTCCGATGCTAGATCGGATATGGGGGATGCGACGAGTGGCGTCGCGATCAGCGCGGTGGCCACCGGAGAGGTCGTGACCGCCGGAGCGGTCGAGTTCGCCGTGAAGGAGCCAAATCAGATCTCCACGGGGTTGGTGAGGATGTCCGCCATGCTTGCCGGGAAAACGACACCAGATCGGGCCACCATGCTGCACAGCAAGTTCCCGATCTCCCCTACCTGGCACGCCAACTGTCAGGGGGTGAGACCTGGACAGATCCGCAAGGGGGCTACCCAAGCGGTTGTAGGTTAATTGGAGGGGATCGAGAACTAAGAGCGTAGGTGGTAGTTCGTGTAGGAAACTCGGAACACGGCAAGAATGGCTATGAACATGGGGGTTTAGACTAGTTCGGGCCTCCGGAGATTAAAACCCTACGTCCAGTGTGGGGTGGAATTATGTGTGGAAGGGGAGTCCCCTCGAATGGAGCTCTAGGGCCGCCTTATATGGCCAGCAGGCTAGGGCTTCCATTTGAGGTCGGTGGACCCTCATCGGGGTCAGTTACAAATTAGGAAGGCCATCTGCCTTGATTACAGGGTAAATCCCGCGATCTGCGGACCTACTGGCGACGCCGGGCCGCGTCCTAGAAGCTCGCCTGGCGCCTCAAGCCCGGCGGATCCTCCGGGATCTGGATAAGGTCTTCTGGAGTCTTCCAAGGTCGCTAGGGTTGTGGATAAGGTCTCCGGGCCCACTTGCAGGTCGGCGGGGCTTCTGGCAGGTCGGGTCCACTTGACAGGGGCCTCTGGGACCCTGGTCGGTGGGGACCCATGGGTACCCATGTCTCTCAATCCTACTAAACTCTTCACAAAATTTATCATTAGTAGACCCAAAGATAATGTCATCAACATAAATTTGGCATACAAAGATATCATTTCCATTTCTTTGAATGAAGAGAGTAGAATCGGCTTTGCCTATCTCAAAACCGTTCTTGAGAAGAAAATCCTTAAGGCATTCATACCATGCTCTAGAAGCTTGCTTAAGCCCATAGAGCGCCTTATGGAGCTTGTACACATGGTTGGAGAAGTTTGGATCTTCAAATCCCGGTGGTTGCTCAACATAAACTTCTTCTTGGAGAGGTCCATTCAAGAATGCACTCTTCACATCCATTTGATGAAGCTTGAAATCATGATGAGTAGCATAGGCCAAAAGGATACGAATTGACTCAAGCCTTGCTACTGGGGCATAAGTCTCTCCAAAGTCCAAGCCTTCAGCTTTAGTGTAACCTTTGCCAACGAGCCTTGCCTTGTTCTTTGTGACGACACCAAATTCATCTTGCTTGTTCCTAAAAACCCATTTGGTGCCGATCACATTTTGCTTGGGTCTTGGCACCAACTCCCAAACTTCATTTCTCTTGAAGTTGTTCTACTCTTCCTCCATGCCAATAATCCAATCTGGATCCTCAGGAGCTTGTTCCACACTAAGAGGTTCCAAAGAGGAAACAAACGAGTAAAATGCACAAAAATTTGACAATCTTGAGCGAGTTGTTACCCCTCTTTGGATACTCCCAAGTATGTTGTCGATGGGATGATCCTGTTGAACCATTTGACGTACTCTTGGGTATGGTTCTTGAGATTGACGTTGAATGGGTCCATCATCATCATCTTCAACTTGTGGACCTTCTTCTTGGGCTTCACCACCTTGTTCTCCCCCTTGATCAAAGCCCCGTCCATGATAGTCACCATGAACCTGACTTTCTTCTTGATGAACTTGAGAACTTGGTGGTTCCACTCTTGTTGATGATGGTGGATCTTGATTGCTTGTGTCAACCGGACCTTGAACTTGAACCTCACGAGGCATCACTTCACCGGTCCCCATTCTAAAGATTGATACACTTGGGGGTTCTTCATCATCTACAAGGTTTTCACTAACTTGCTCTCTTTGAGAGCCATTGGATTCATCAAATTTCACGTCTACTGTGGTCTCAACACAACCGGTGGTTTTGTTGAAAACATGATAGGCATGTTCGTTAGTTCCATAACCAATGAGAAAACCTTCATCAACCTTGGATGCAAACTTTGAGGCGTTGGGTTTCTTATTAAGTATGAAACACTTACACCCAAAGACCCTAAAGTAGTGCACACTAGGCTTCTTACCGGTGATGATTTCATACGGAGTCTTGTTCAAGTACTTGTGGAGGTAGAGGCGGTTGGTGGCATGGCATGCGGTGTTGATGGCTTCCGCCCAAAATGGGTCCGGAGTCTTGTATTCATCAAGCATTATTCTTACCGCTTCAATCAACGTATGGTTCTTCCTCTCAACAATGCCATTTTGTTGAGGAGTGTATGGAGCGGAGAGTTCATGCTTGATGCCTTCTTCATCGAGGAACTCTTCAACTTGAGTGTTCCTAAACTCCGAGCCGTTGTCACTTCTTATGTTCTTGACCTTGAGCTCGAACTCATTTTGAACTCTTTTAATGAACTTCTTGACCACTCCCTTTGCTTCACTCTTATCTTGCAAAAAGAATACCCAAGTGAAATGGGAAAAGTCATCAACAATTACTAGACCATATTTGTTACCACCGATGCTTATATAGGCAATTGGTCCAAACAAGTCCATGTGTAGAAGCTTCAACGGTCTTGATGAGGATAGGATGTTCTTGGCGGGATGATGTGCTCCAACTTGCTTCCCGGCTTGACAAGCACTACACAACCTATCTTTCTCAAAAACAACATTTGTTAGTCCTAGGATGTGCTCGTCCTTTTGAAGTTTGGCCAAGTTCCTCATGCCAACATGGGCTAGTCGGCGATGCCATAGCCAACCCAAGTTGGATTTTGCCACTAAGCAAGCCTTAGGGTCCACCTTCACTTTTGTGAAATCCACATAGTAAAACTTTCCCCGTAGATGACCCGCAAAGACAATAGAGGAATCCTCCCTTCTAGAGATGGTCACACCATCATGGGTAAAGAGACAATTGTAGCCTTTCTCACAAAGCTATGAAACCGACAACAAATTATATCCTAACCCTTCAACATGATAAACATCTTCAATTGAATTTGTTGTTGAGACAGCAATTTTACCTAGACCGACCATATCTCCTTGACCATTATCTCCATAGATGATAGTTTCCGTAGGGGTGTCATAATGATCAAGGGATGCAAATAAGCCTTCATCTCCGGTCATATGATTAGTGGTACCACTATCAATTAACCAAGCGCTTCCACCGGAGGAGTAGGCCTACAAAACAAGTTTAAGCTTTTGGTTTAGGTACCCAAAAAGATTTGGGTCCTTGGAGGTTAGAAGCATAAACTTTTGGAACCCACACACTCTTCCTCATAGCCTTCTTTGGGTAGGATCCAACATACTTGACCACCATTTTACCATTGTGGTCCAAGGTCACAACATAGTCACAAGTGTAGTTGGGAGAGGGCTTGTGTTCCACCACATTCTTCGATGCCTTTGATGGGAAATTAACCCCACCATTTCCTTTTGTGGTGTTCACAACCTTTGGCTTGCCCTTTGTTGTGGTAGAGGTGGTGACTCTATGGGCAATGTCCATGATCGTGTTGAGATAGCCACCCTTGTTCCACAAGGGGATCTCATGCCCTTTCACCACCACTCTACCATTGACCTTATTGTTCTTGTAGTGCCCAAGTCCTTCCTTGTCAACCACCTTGGGTATGGACTTGGCACCATTCTTGCCTTGAGTGATCAACATGTTCAACCGGGCTATTTCTTTATCTTTGCTCTTGATGGTCTCTTCAAGCCTTGCATGGTTAGTCTTGAGAGCATTTATATCAATATTAGAGCAAATAGAACAACCTTTGCTAGTGGAGGCACTAGAGTCAAGTGTTGCCTTAGGATTGTCTTTGGTGCTTTCCCAAAGAGTACTATAGTTTGCCTCAAGATTTTTATGTTTATCCATCAAGCATGAAAAGCTTGATTGAAGCTCACGATGAGTAGCCTTTAGGGAAGCTAGAGATTCATTTGCCAAAGTGTAATCCTTTGACATCCTCTTGTTGGAGTCATTGGCTAAGGACAAGTCCGTGGTCAACTTCTCCACCTTAACCGCCTCTTCGGCAAGGCGTCTCTCTAGAGCAAGGTTTCTTTCCTTTTCAAGGATAAGCAAGTCTTCTTGCTGATGAAGAGACACTTTCTTTTTCTCCAATTTCTCCAAAAGCCTTTTTATTTCCTTATAGCCTTTTTTACTAAATTATTTTATCATGTTGGCCTCAATTTCTTCTTCATTGTCTATATCATCTATGTCACTAGGTGTGGATGAAGAAGAGGTGAGAGAGGATGAGGTGGTTGTTTCTTGTACCTTGCACCCCCTTGCCAAGAGGCAAAAGTGAGAGTGGTCCTCATCGTCGGAGAAGTTGTTGAAGAGGCGTGTTGAGGATGATCCTTGTGCCCTGGCAATGGTTGCCATGCCTTGCTTCTTCGGCTCTTCATCTTCATCACTTGAGTCCCATTGTTGACCCACGTGAGCACGCCCTTGGTGCTTGTTCTTGTACTCTTTACTGTTCTCCTTGTACTTCTTCTCTTCCTCATTCTTGTTCTTGTTCTTAGGACACTCGGCAACGAAGTGTCCATACTCTCCACACTCATAGCATTTGCGTTGTGACTTCTTCTTCCTTTCATCACTGCCTTTTTTGGATGCCCTTGACTTCAAGAATTTCTTGTACTTCCTTATGGCAAAGGCGGTTTCTTCATCCATGCTTCCCTCTTCACTTGTATCTTCATTCTTGGTCTTTGAGGACTTTGGCTTAGCTTCCACCGCTTCGCTAGAGCTAGCATTGAGGGCTAAACTCTTGTTCACCTTCAAGCTTAGCGACTTCTCCACATCTTGATCAACTAGCTCTTGATGCAAGATCTCACCAAGAAGTTGATTGGGGGTCATCTTGTAGTAGTTTGGATCTCTTCTTATCATGGTTGCTAGGTTTGTGTTCTTCGGGGTGAAAGCTCTTAGCAACTTCTTTGTGACCATGGAGTCTTCCCAATCATCACTTCCTAGTGCTCTAATGTCCGAGACAAGGAGCATGAGACTATCATACATTTCTCTCACGGTTTCTCCATCCTTCATGATGAATAGCTCAAGCTCTCCATTGATCAAATCAATCTTCCCTTGTCTCACATGCTCGGTCCCCTCATGTGCTTCCTTGAGAGTATCCCAAATCACCTTCGCAATTTGGATGTTCCGAACCTTGTTGAATTCTTGAGCACACAAGGATCCCGTAATGACTCTTGTTGCTTGCACGTTGCGGTGGAGGTCTTGCTCATGCTCGATTGTTGGGACTTCACCTTCGGCGGGGATTGTCACACCTAGACACACAATTTTCCAAAGAGAAGGGTGAAACCCGTAAAGGTGCATTTGCATATCATAAGCCCATTTGGGATAGTCTTTCCCATCGAAGTGGGGAGGCTTTCCCAAATGTACGGAATAGAATTTATCGTTAGGATTGTTGCCCAGAAATTGTGTGTAGTGGTGGGGCACTTCGTAGAAGCCAAAGTGAGTGTACTTGGCTTGCTCCTTCTTGATCATCTTCTTGAGGAGCTTCTTAGCCAACTTCTTTGCCTTCTTCTTCTTCTTGGCTTTTCTTCTCTTCTTCGCCGCCTTCCTTGCTGCATCATCACCATCCTTGATGTCTTCATCACTTGAGTCGAAGTCCGAGTCAGAGTCAGATGAAGAGTCGTCGGAGCTCTCCCCGTTGGAGCGGCTTGGAGCTTTCCCGGTGATGTCTTGGGCTGCCTTAAGCTCTCTTTCTTGAGCTTCCTTGGCGGCGATTTCTCCGGCGGATTGGTTGTCTCCACTCCCCGACATCTTGATCCCTTAGCGGTTAAGCCTAAATCAAGGGATTAGGCTCTGATACTATACCTGATCATGGGCTGCCCGACCCGATAAACCCAACCCGACCCACCCGAAAAAACCCGACACAACCCGACCCGACCATGTGACGGGTCGGGCGCGGGCCGAAATTTTCACCTGAACTCAAAAAATAACCCGACCCAACCCGACTCAACCCGAAAATTATAACTAAAAACCCGAAACCCGACCAAACCCGACCCACACGTGTGACGGGTCAGGCTCAGGCCATGATTTTCGACCTGACAACCCGACATGACCCGACCCGAACCCGACACGACCCGACCCATGATCAGGTATATCTGATACCAATTGAAAGGACCTTGTGATGCCTAGAGGGGGGTGAATAGGATCACTTCAAATTTCTGAAACAAATGCAGCGGTTAAAACAACTGTCGGTACTACCGACGCTGTGCCGGAACTACCGAGGGGGCTCGGTACTTCCGGTACAGGGGCGGTACTACCGACAGAACAGAGAATTCTAAAACGAAATTTGCAATGCACAACGATTCTAGCAATTCTATTTGAATCAAAGGTTGAGTTTAGATGCTAAGAACCTCCTGCAACCACAGATATGAGTTGGAACACAACCAATAGATAGATCGGGCACAAACAAGCTCTAGGGTTAGCAAATTGCAAAGAACTCAAGCAAGCAAAGGAGACACAAGATTTAATCCGAAGTTCACTCCCACAAAGGAAGCTACGTCTCCGTTGAGGATCCCACAAAGGGAGGGCTATCACCAAGAGCCTCTTTGCCTCACCCAATCCCCACAAAGGAAGATTGGTGCTCACTAAGAATTCTCCACCAAGGAGAGGGTGATACAAACGATCCCAGGTGCTCCACACCAAGAGGGCACTCAACGGGAGACGCCTAACCATCTAGAAGCAAGCTTCAAGAGTAACAAATGCAAATCGATGCCCGGAGATGCTTCAAGTGCTCTTGAGATGAGGAAATTCGATGGGGCTCTCAAAGCTTCTCTATATCACACTAGGAATCACTCCTCCAACCAAACCCTAGCTCAAAGGAATCAAGTCTTAGCTCTAGGAGGGAGAGGAGAAGTGGAGTGAATGCTCAAGTGAGTGTTTGTCCCGTGGTTGGTCAGCAATGAGTGAGGGAGAAGAGAGGGGGTATAAATACTTGACCCTCAAAACTAGCCGTTACTGTGCAAAACTCGGGACCCTCGGTACTTCTGACCCCGGGTCGGTACTACCGAGGGGTGCCGAGAAACCCAACAGTGATGCTTTATCAGTACTACCGACCTAGGGTCGGTACTACCGAGGGTCTGGCTAAAACTCGCCAGTGAACCCATATCGGTACTACCGACCCAGGGTCGGTACTACCGACAAAAGCGGAGATTTTTAGATAAGAGTAGCAAGCGTGTTAGTGTTGACTCGGGTTTCCTCTCACTCACTTAGGTCATCTCCTTAAGCACTTTTAGCATCTCTTGGCAGTAAATTTGCATCCCCCTTTATAGTACGGTGTTTCCAATACTCAAATCAAAATTAAAATAAATTTAAGCCTTGACTTGAGTTGAAAACACCGATTTGGAGTTGGGGGCCTTCCTTTGGTCAACACCATGATTTTCAATTAAGTAAATCTTGCACACATCTTATTCAAAGATTAAATACAACAAATTGTGTTTGTCACCATCACCAAAATAATTAGGGGCCAAGATGCACTTTCATTTGCATATCAAATCTGAATCATTTTCAGTACCTTGGATAATATGTGGTAGTGCTAGTATCATGGATGATGTTTCTAAAATCTTACCAATTGTCTCATCATCTTTCATGTTTTGGGTTGCATACAATTGGTTCAGTTGATTGGCTACCTTCGCATCTCTCTCAATAAGTATGGTGACATCATGAACAACCATATCTCCCTTATTTTTATTGCAAACCTGCACATTTGGAAAGAAAACACTAGTGGTAGAGATGAGAGTGTTAGTTTCAAAAGTATCCTCACATGATGTGCATTCAAACTCTCTATTACTATGTGGTGTATTCCTCACATTTGCATTGTTTATACTCTCAAGGTCACAATGAGTGGAATCACACAACTCACTTTTTGTTTCACTCGCTCTCAGTTTGGCTATGTGGCCCGCATTCTCACAAAGGTTTTGATGCACGATCACTTCTACATCTTGTGAAGCAACATATGCATATGTATCATACTTCACCAAGTTTTGTGAAGGCAATGTGGGCAGAAGTGTTGTAAAAGAACCAAGAACTAAGGCGTCCTCAAATGCTACTAAAGTTGCATCACGTGAATGGAAAGCATTTGCATTATTATTGCCTTCAATATGATCTTTATGTTGGAAACACAATGAAATTTCAGCACCTTTGTCCATGGGCATCACCTGATCTTCTTCATCGAAAATTGGAGGCTGATCATACTTGACCACTTCATTTTCTTCAGTAACTTGCAGCACATCGAAAGAGAAAATAGAAGAGATTATCATGTGAGAAAGAGATGTTTCCTCACATGGCCTATCTTCTACGTCACTCAATTTTTGTGTATCTTTCTCACACAAATTTTTGTGACTCTTCTCACATATGGTGGAATCTCTCAACTTACTCTTTTTAACACTCACACTCAGTTTTGGTTGGTGAAACTCTTCCTCACATATGGTGGAGTCTCTCTTCTTTCCATTTTGTACTCTCACACTCATTTTGGCTTTGTGGCTCTCTATCTCACATGGGTTTGGAAATAAATCATCTTCCATGAAGAATGGAACAACAGTGCTATCATAGCTGTCAGCTGCAATCTCCACATGTGGGATATGTTGCGTATGTACAGATTTAGAAAAATGATTGCTTGACTTATGGACACCATGACCATCCTTCCTCCCATTCTGCTTCTGCACCTTTTCATATTGGACCTTCTCTCACTGTCCAGAATGCTTGTTCTCCTTCAAAACAACATGTTGTCTTGAACCAACACGCTGAAATATACTCTATTGTGCAGAACACCTTGCAGCTACCTTAGATGGGTTCTGGATGGCAGGATCATTAATTTTTGGAGACCTTTGCTGCTGCTTATGATGAGAATATGATGGAGCAAATCTCCTTTGCATAACTTGCTTCATTTCAGCCCATGTGTTGATATGATCTCTCCCCAACGCAAGCTGATTTTCTTGCACATCTTTCCACCATGTCAGAGTGTAACCATAGAATTTCATTGCAGCTAAGTGTACTCTCTGTGCATCCGAGACATGATGTACACCAAAAATATAATCACATTGGTCTTCCCAAACAATATAAGCTTTGGGGTCTTCTCTCCCAACAAATTTCGGTATACTCAAATCAACCCAAAGGATGCAATCTGAATTTCTTCTATCACAATGATCATAAGGACTGCAAAGATCACCTTGTATGTGTTTAGCATTGAAACACACATGGGGGATAAGGCCACGCCCAAGAGAACTTCTTTCTTGCTGCAGAGAATATGCGGAAGCACCATTGATGGAGTTTTTCTTACAGTCCTTGACGTGTGGAGCAGCAGGAACATGTTGATGTCGAACCCCACTATTTGAGATTGGAAGACGTTCATTGAACATCCTTTCCATGGCTTGCAACACAGAAGTTTGTACTTCTTGGAGCTCATCTCGTGGAACAAGGGTTTCTTGAGCACCACGATGGCGACAACGAACACTCGAATTAGGTCCTGCCATGTTAGGATATTGCAAGAGAAAGTGGAATAGAAAAATTTGGTGGAAACACACAACCTCACCTCTTGCTTACCCAAGTTCTTACCCGTTCTCAAGGACCGTGAGTGTGCTAGTGTAGCGTAACCAAACCTTTGATTAAGCGGTTGAAAGGATACAAGACGAGAGGTCCGGTTTCAGATTTTTGTGGAGCTATAGGTGGTTGTTCAAGGAAGGCTATGATACTAAAACAAAGTGTGTAACCTGTTCAAAACTTGCTGTCCAGAACCACCACCAACTTGAGTTACAAATATCAAACTTTTGGTTACACAGTCTACAACACAGCCCCTTTCAACTTCTCCTTTCTTTTTTTTCTTCTCTCTTTTTTTTTGCTCTTTCTTTTTTTCTTTCACACTGTTTTTTCTGAATTTTCTTCATGAACAGCAAACATAAGATAACATATGAGGGGTGCGGGAAAAAAATTAGAGCACTACGAAAGAACGAAATGGTGATTAAGAACATGATGAACGCAACACACAAAGGAACAGTACCAAAAAAGGCTATGGGATTTTTTTTGTGTGGCTTTTTAGTGGATTGTAGGACATGAACAAAATGATGTAACTGATGATAAAGGGTGGGAGGGTGGGTAATAACTAAAACCTACCATGACAACGATAGCTCTGATTACCACATGATAGGAACCGTTGCAAGAAAGGTCCTGGGGATGACCCAATCTTCACCGCAGTAGGTTTCGTAACAAGATAACTTGCTGCAACCAGTGGGTAAATGCTATCTCAAACCTTGGATCATAGTCACTGTAGCACGCGGGCTGGCGGTATTACCGACCCCTGGTCGGTAGTACCGACAGGTGCCAGTTGCAGGGGCTGAGGTTCAAGACATGAGTTGATTTCTCTCAAATCTTTTCAACCATCTCATACCTCATTTATACATCATCTCAGATGGGTCGGGCTGGCAAGCAAGTGGTCCAAGAAGGTTCCGATGAAGATGATGTCCCTCTCGCTCAAAGGAAGAGGAAGGTGGGCACAAGTGCTCAACGCCCACGTGGTCGAGGCCGCACCGTTCCTCCAGCTGCACCTCGTCGCTCCACCAGCCAAGGTCACCGTGCTCGCACCAAGCAAGCTCATGAACTGGATGACCACTATGATGACTATGAAGACATCTCCTTGGCTTCTCTTGCTCAGTTTGTGCTAAGGCCATCGCGTCCTCCTCGTCCAGCTACACAAATGGGCATCATGAAGATGGTGGACTACAAGAGCGGGACTCACAATGTGTACAAGGAAAGATACTCCGATCCAGCTCAATGGCAAAAGGAATTTGATGCAGATATTCATTTTTGACTTAAGTTCAATGCCGATTGGTATGAGTCTGTCATCTTATCCAAGGCAAACATGACCGTAGAGATGAAATCCATTCATTGGGAGAACTTGAGGTCATTCAACATTCAGACCGTCAATGAAGCCATTGATATCTGTCACTCCAAGGGCATGACCTCCATTATGGCTATGAACTGTGATTCGAATGAGGAAGTGGTAGCTCAGTTCTTTGCTAATCTCCACGTCCGGCGTGAAGCCAAGACTTTCCATTGGCTCTTGCAAGGAAAGCCTCTCTCGTTCTCTTATGAGAGGTTTGCTCATATTCTTGGATTTGGTGATGAGGATCTTGGTCGCCCAAAGCTTCATGGTGGGGAAATCCCTCTTGACAGTGACATGGCCTTCATGTATGACACCGCTTATGGGAAGGTTGAGTTTGGCACTACTCATGGTATGAAGCCCACCTATAGGATGTTGAACCAACTCTTCCGGTACACTCTCACTCCTAAGATAGGCGACAACTACAATATTTCCAACATTGCCAAAGATGTTCTTGTGAGGATGGGACCGGATCGAGAGCCATTTAGTGTGTTTGATTTCATTTGGGAAGAAATTATTGTGTGCTCCGTGTCCGCAAACAAGAGTTGCCAATATGCTCCTTGGATCTTCCGGATGATTTGTGAGGTTGCCGAGGTTGACATTCTCACCGACAAGCCTCGCACTTGGTACAAGCCAAACAAGGGCAACATTGAGCGTCTTCTCAAGTTGGGCAAGCATGGCACTCCTAGGCCCTCCTCCTCAGCTGGACCTTCCTCCAGTGGTCCTTCCTCTCATGAAGCCCCATCTTCACCTTCACATGGACCATCTTCGTCTAGGGCAAACCTTCCCCCCGGCAAGAAGAAGAGCATCTTCAACTTCTTATCTCAGGGCCTCTTCGCTTGCTTCAATGTTGGGAAGCACAATGCTCAGGAGATCCGTGCCCACAGGTAGTATGTGGATGAGCAGCTCATCAAACTGGAGACTCGCCAGAAGACCTTGCTCACTCAAGCCAACATCGAGCACTCTCTCGTTCGTGAGCCCATGGACTTCCCTCCTCCACTGGTCTTCTACAATCCTTGGGAGGTGTACGGCGACACGTCTATCATGTATGGAGCACCTCCGGCCGACATTGATGATGAAGACTTTGGTGGTGGTGAGACCGATGAAGAAGACTCTCCTCTGAACGTCCACTCTCCACATGGCAGCGATGGTTGAAGGGCCTCCTCCTTTTTGGCGCTTGATGCCAAAGGGGGAGTGAGCTCACAATTATCCATGTGGTGGTGTGTATCTCGCTCGCTCTATCTATCTATCTATCTATCTATCTATCTATCTATCTTAGCTTGTGGACATGTAAGAACTTATTGTGTGGTGTGATGGATGATGATGTGGTGAACCTAGAACTGTTTTAAAATTTGTAAGACTTAATTATGCTAGTATGGAACCTCTATTATCTATTTGTGATGCTATGTGTTGAATGGTGGTTGTTATTTGTCACTTTATTGATTTGGGTATCATGTCATATGCATCACGGTTATTAAATCACACTTATGCACTTGTGTATGCAAATTGCGAGTGAAACTTTTTCTAAATGTGTGATGGGCATTTGAGGCCTCCATAAAAGATCAAGCACACATTTAGGGGGAGTATCTCTCAAAATTGTTGGATACACACATCTTTTCTTGAAAACGAATTGTGTTGTCATCAATCACCAAAAAGGGGGAGATTGAAAGTGCATCTTGGCCCCTAATTATTTTGGTGATGGTGACAAACACAATTTGTTGTATTTAATCATTGAATAAGATGTGTGCAGGATTTACTTAATTGAAAATCATGGTTTTGACCAAAGGAAGGCCCCCAACTCCAAATCGGCATTTTCAACTCAAGTCAAGGCTTAAATTTATTTTAATTTTGAATTTGAGTATAGGAAACACCGTACTATAAAGGGGGATGCGAATTGACCGCCAAGAGATGCTAAAAGTGCTTAAGGAGATGACCTAAGTGAGTGAGAGGAAACCCGAGTCAACACTAACACGTTTGCTACTCTTATCTAAAAATCTCAGCTTTTGTCGGTAGTACCGACCCTGGGTCGGTAGTACCGATATGGGTTCACTGGCGAGTTTTAGCCAGACCCTCGGTAGTACCGACCCTAGGTCGGTAGTACTGATGAAGCATCACTGTTGGGTTTCTCGGCACCCCTCGGTAGTACTGACCCGGGGTCAAAAGTACCGAGGGTCCCGAGTTTTGCACAGTAACGGCTAGTTTTGAGGGTCAAGTATTTATACCCCCTCTCTTCTCCCTCACTCATTGCTGACCAACCACGGGACAAACACTCACTTGAGCATTCACTCCACTTCTCCTCTCCCTCCTAGAGCCAAGACTTGATTCCTTTGAGCTAGGGTTTGGTTGGAGGAGTGATTCCTAGTGTGATATAGAGAAGCTTTGAGAGCCCCTTCGAATTTCCTCATCTCAAGAGCACTTGAAGCGTCTCCGGGCTTCGATTCGTGTTTGTTACTCTTGAAGCTTGCTTCTAGACGGTTAGGCATCTCCCGTTGAGTGCCCTCTTGGTGTGGAGCACCCGGGATCGTTTGTATCACCCTCTCCTTGGTGGAGAATTCTTAGTGAGCACCAATCTTCCTTTGTAGGGATTGGGTGAGGCAAAGAGGCTCTTGGTGATAGCCCTCCCTTTGTGGGATCCTCAACGGAGACGTAGCTTCCTTTGTGGGAGTAAACTTCGGATTAAATCTTGTGTCTCCTTTACTTGCTTGAGTTCTTTGCAATTTGCTAACCCTAGAGCTTGTTTGTGCCCGATCTATCTATTGGTTGTGTTCCAACTCATATCTGTGGTTGCAGGAGGTTCTTAACATCTAAACTTAACCTTTAATTCAAATAGAATTGTTAGAATCGTTGTGCATTTCAAATTTTGTTTTAGAATTCTCTGTTCTGTCGGTAGTACCGCCCCTATACCGGAAGTACCGAGCCGCCTTGGTAGTTCCGGCACAGCGTCAGTAGTACCGACAGTTGTTTTAACTGCTGCATTTGTTTCAGAAATTTGAAGTGATCCTATTCACCCCCCTCCTCTAGGCATCACAAGGTCCTTTCAGCAAAATATATTGGTGAGTGATTGTGATAAAGCACATGTTTCAAATGGAATCGACCATATATAATGTTTGTGTTAATTTGGTAGTGTCACATGTTCACACCTTTGTTGAAAGTTTACAAGTAGATAACCAATGTTCAGTCATATATGATCTTTTCTATACTTTGATATGGTTCATTATATGATAATTTACACTCATATATCTAATACTATGCATGTAAATAAATTTGGTAACATAGAAATAAATACTCATGACAATATTATTTCAGCAATAGGACATAATCCAAACCTTTGTGCTGATTTATTTGAACCACATGTTCATACACGTGCGGACTATGATCTTGATGATAACCTCTGTACTTTGATTGATCCATGCAATATTCTACAAACTAATAAACTTCACACTATTCATTTGACTACTGGTACTGAATTCTTTAATAAAAGATCTCCTACCAACTACTTGCTTTATACTAAGTTTGATATGCCTATTGATGTCAACAACATGCTTGAAAATATTTCTGTGCTAACATCTTCAAGATCCTTGAATACTGCTCATAGCTGCAAGTTTACATTTATTTTGATTGGAGAACATGTTGTAAATACTTTTTCTATTCATGCCATTTGCATAACGAATGCCAAGCTTGCTGATTTGAAGTCAAAATGATGTGTGATAGTTTTTGTGGTCTGCCTTTTCCTAATAAGATCAATCAATTGTTTAGTCCTAGTAATTTAGAACCTTCCATGTCTTTCCCTTGTTCTTCTGATCCACTGAAAGAAAACACTCATGGGCAAAGAATTGCAATATGTGCACATGCTGAACATTTGTTCTCATCCATCAGCTTTGACTTTAAAAGGCTCACAACTAAATCTGTCCATAAATTGTGCAACAAAAATTTTGTGATTGTTATGAATGTTTCATCAACATGCTTTGAATAATTTGATCTTAGATCGGTGAAATTAGATATTGTGTTGTATGAGAGAAATTTTTATTCTCCCATCACATAAATCATTTGCAGGTACACAAAAATCAATGATGTTGTTTCATCGTGGTAAGATGAAAGTTGTTAATAAAATGTTTCAAGCAAACAATCTTTTGCACTGCAACCAAAAGTGGAGGTCGATTTTTTTCCAAGGAAGGGAGGATGATGCGAACATCATGATGATTGTGACATATGCACTAACTCCATGCAATTTTTCCTTTCTTGAGAATGGTGTTTTGCAAAACAAAGATAATGGCAAACCAGATGACATATTCATATATCATGCATATACTTTTGCCCTTTTGTGCAATCGTTATTCAGGTTATGAAAAGCTTGGAGTAGCTTCTCCTCAAGAGGGGGGAGATAAACATTATATATGTACATTTCAAGCTGTCATTGCCAACCGACTATCCAAGATGAAAGCTAAAATAAACTTCCATCCTTCTTATTTCCCTATGGAAAAGCTACTACTTGGATTGTATGATTACAGATCAAAACACCTTGGAATATTGGAGGAAAAAATGCCACAACACCAACAAAACTTCATTTGAATCATTTCAACCATGAAGGGGTTTTCAAGTATCCTAGAAATAAAAAGAAGATCCATATGCAAAGGAAGTATAATACAGCTACATTCCCCGAAGACGATGACCCATCTCCATTCTTTGTATTAGAAGAGTCGAGGACGACTCCTTTTCAAAAGGAGGAGGATGATGTGCACATGCCAAGCCTAACTTACACAATAGAGTCGAGGACGACTCCTTTTTCAAGAGGAGGAGGATGATGAGGACATCTCAGCCATACATAACCAAGATGTCTTGGTTACACCAGATGCATCACCAGTTACGCCAAGTCCACCTCTAGTTACACATCAAGAATCAAGTGCACAACTGGTTACGCAAGAACAAGCATTGCAAATACACGTACAAGTAAAAAAAAGGCTAGTTACGCACAACCGTGTCAAGAAACTCCAACAAGAGGTGCATGCTTACCTCTCTTAGTTACATTGTAATAATGATGAGAATCATATACTACCTAAGTCTTATGTTTTACTCTTACTCAGGGTTACACAAGAGGCTTCTCTGCTGAGTTACGTGAAGGACTCAAAAGGTTACGTAGAAGACACCAAGACGGCTGCCCAAGCTGAGAATGGTTACACACACAAGACTCAGGGTTACGTGACAGAAGCTCCAACTTCAAGCCAAAGTTTGTACCATCTCGGGACAATACAGGGGTCAAGTGATACATGGTTAGATTTCAACCCAACAAACGGCGCATCATTTCGACTTCCGAGCTAGGAGTAATGACCATTTTACTGAAGGCTGCACAGAACTAGAGAAGACGCGTGTGAACAGAAGAGGACTGCATGAATGCTTCCACCAGTTGGCCTTCCACCTCCCAACATGGTCTCTTCAGTTCATACTCATCCCACACTCATCTAGGAGAGTTATTTCTAGTATAAATACCCCCTATGTACCCCAAAGAACTCTATTTTAATAATCATGAATTGATAGCCTCATATGGTTTGTCGCAGCCGATGCTGCTGAGTGCATTGCACACCCCCTATTCTTCCTTGTTCTTCTTGGACTTGTGAAGACATCCCTCTGGGTTCCGCTACTTTGTGTGATACGGCTTCCGTTCGGCTGCGCCGTGTTGTGTGGATTAGTTCTGGCTTGTGGTTTTGCGGTCGTTTGGAGATCGAGTCGAAGTCTTCACGGTTTTCGGTGCCTCTCTCCCCGTCGCTTGGTCACATCCAAGCTTTGTTAGGTATAAAGCATTTACCCACTGGTTGCAGCAAGTTATCTTGTTACGAAACCTACTGCCGTGAAGATCGGGTTATCCCCAGGACCTTTCTTGCAACGGTCCCTATCAATAGTAGCCTCTTAGAATGATGGCACTAGAAGAAAGAGGACGGACCGATATTATGTTGTGCATGCCTTTGCCTGCCGCGACCAATGGATGACTGGCTTCGTTGATCCCGACGATGACCATGCATATCTAGTTACTCGGTTGAATTTCTCATATATGAATAGAATGAATATCAATATTCGACACATCATGACACTTTTCTTATCCGAATTCTATTTGAGAATTTTTTTTAACTATCTGTATTTGTCTCTGCATTATCCATTTGTACACCATCCATTTTTATTGCTACCAAAGATACTAAAGTAATTAAAGAAACAATATAGGCAAAAGGAAGCATCATCAAGCCAGTCATGATTGTGTTGCATGCATCAAAATTTCTATAATGATTGAAAATTGTCCCTGTAGTATTATTACTACTGCATTGCTAATATAATACTTCACGTCCTGGCCTTAGAGAAATTAGCTGTTGTGCCGGACGATCTCCAACACTAATGAAGCAACTGCATTCTCACCACAAGAAAATCGTTGACTAGTGACGCAACCACATTTTAGCGTCATTGATTTATGACGTTCCTGGCTGATCTCGTCATAATATTTCACTTCCGAGCAAATTTAGTGACAAAAAAAACTTTCGTCATAACGGTTGCTACTGTAGCCGAGCGTTCACTGTTCCATGCTTGTTTTGTGACGCCATAAGCTCCGCAATAGCGTCATAAACCAACTTTGGTCCCACATGTAAGCATTATTTTAAAAATAGAGTGTTCCAAGTCGTCATAAAATTTAGTTGGGTCCCACATGTAAGCATTTTTTCGAAAATAGAGTGTTCCAAGTCGTCATAAAATTTTCCAGGGTCCCACATGTAAGCATTTTCGCCATGTCAGCGGCGCCATAAACCAACTTTGGTCCCACATGTAAGCATTATTTTAAAATAGAGTGTTCCAAGTCGTCATAAAATTCAGTTGGGTCCCACATGTAAGCATTTTTTCGAAAATAGAGTGTTCCAAGTTGTCATAAATAGTTCCAGGGTCCCACGTGTAAGCATAGGTCACGAAATGTTGCAAAAATAATTTGCCATGGCATGGGTTCGAACCAGGGACCTGAAGGAACAAGGATGTGCTGTTTACCACTGCACCACTTGTAGGTTGTGGTACTTCTATGGGAAACTCTACTAATAGTTCATGCGAATTCTTTACTGTGATCAGGTCCCACAGGTAAGTTTCAGTTGAGTCTATAATTACGTATCGAATGGCTGGCGAGACACTTCACTCAGACTTCGCAAAGACTTTTGACTTCCGCTACGCAGATCTGCAATAGTTCGTGGTAGGAATGGCGGATCCTAGCAGTGAGGGAAGATGGTTGCGCCACCACATCCCAGCAACAAGAGGATGAGACAGCAAGACGAGGTTGGTCCTCTGGTTTGAGCCGCTATATTTTCCGCTATCTTACTAGGGTTGGGGATATCTAGATTTGGGGATCTGGAGGATTGATGAGCATATATGGTAGATTTAGATTTCATTATCGTACCATTAGATTTTCACTTCGATAGGTGTTAGAAGTTGATAGGCTATAGACAATTCATGTTAGATTCAGTTAGTTTTCAATTTGCATCGTCTTACAGTAGGTTTTGTTATTTTAGTAGCTTCTAGATGTGCTTCAAGTCACTCGTTTTATGGATTTTTGTCGAGGTGCACAATTGATAGGATTGATAGGTCCATTGTTTTATGAATTGGTAGATTGAAGATACTATTTCGGAGCTGCAGATCGTTGAAGGGACATCTAGATTCTGCCACGATTGTTAGCGATTGCACAATTCACAAGTGTTAGATTTAGTTAGTTTCCAATTTGCATCGTTTGATGGATTGATAGGTTCATTTATGATAACCATGCCTTTGCTGAGCTTATGTAGGTAGCAAACAACCAGGTTTTGTGACGTGTGGTGGTTGTTTTACTGTACTCATACAATTGGGTTCAAGGGATTCAGGTTTTTTTATAGACTGAGATGAGTTTATTTTTCAGATCAAGATGAGTTTTCTCCAAGGATGAGTTTATTTCTACAAGAACATCTTAATGTTATTTTAGAAGATCTGGATGCCTCGTCTTGGGGGAGAACTCTCTTAGGATCTCCAAAGAGATCGAAAATATGATAGAACAACTAGCTGACAGAGAGAAACAGCTTCAGTACACACCTAAGAACAAGAAAACTGAGAGCAGAGCTTATTCTTCTTACCATAGACATTGGAATAAAAGCATTAATAAATGGGTAGGACATTGAGTTTGTTTGGTCCGTCTTTTCTTTTAGATGTTCAAGAAGTTCGTTGTCAGTTGGACTGAAATGGGTACCCTTGCCTATTAGTACCCGTTTCAGTCCAACTAACAACGAACTTCTTGAAAATTTAAAAGAAAAGACTGACCAAACAAACTCAATATCCTACCCATTCATTGACGCATTTATTCCAATGTATATGGTAAGAAGAATGATCTCTGCCCTCTGTTGTCTTGTTCATAGGTGTGTACTGAAGCTCTTTCTCTCTGTGAGCTAATTGTTCTATTATGCTTTCGATCTCTTTCGAGATCCTATAGAGCCCTCGCCCTGAGACGAGACATCCAGATCTTCTAAAAGAACTTTAAGAAATGCAAGAGAGTCTCGCAAGACCAAAAATTCACGGTAGGAGATGCAGAACGTGAAGGAACAGCTGCAGTAGGCCAAACATGAGATTGAGTTATGATTATGAATGAGTAGTGATGATTATTGTGAAACTTGTATCATGATTGTGTTTTGGTGTTGGCTACCGGATCATCGTATGATGTTTGCTACTTGTTGGTGGATTGGTGGTGTGAACTTTGTGGTGATGAGTTGCTATGAGATGTCATCTTATTATGTCGATTTGGTTTAATCTATTCCAAATTGATTCGAGCATACTCACCATTCGGAATTCATACGCATTGCAATGGAGGTCATTGAGAATTGCAGTTAAAGACTGGCACCGGGCGTTAACCGATGAACTTGTGTGCACACCCCCTCTGAACGGACGTGTTGATCATTGTGAATCGCAATGCCTGCCTTATTTACTCTCGGTCGCCGACATGTACCAAGTCGAAAGGTTGAAGCTGCACTATGCGTCAAAGATGTGGGACATGGCAAGCGAGGAAACTGTGACTTCATTTCTACGATGGGCAATTCAGGCTAACTGCACACAATTGCAGGACAAGTGCATGTCTCTCTTAGAGCGAATCTTTCCTCACGGAATACTCACATTTGATTGGGCTGTCGTATGCACTGATCATCCCGAATTTATGCACTATCTCCGTAGAAGATCCAAACTCATTCGTTTCGAGCATACTCACCATTCGGAATTCATACGCGTTGCAATAGAGGTAGAGGAAGAACAATGGAGGTATGGTGATAATAGATAGAGAAGGGGGAAGTTATGATTGAGGAAACTCCGGCCTGTTGATGTTTCGCAAGGAGGACCTTCCTAGTGGTAAAAAGGGAGGAAAAGCTAAGATGATGTTTGTTTGGATTGATCCAGAATCGGATCGTCTGTTCTTTTGATGGTTTGTAGGAAGGACCTTCTTGAGAAACAATTGTGTAACTGCTTGTTTCCAAGTGCTGACTATTCCACGTGGCCGGCCGTCGCGTGCCCAAAAACTGGACATGTCTGCCCCAACAACAGCACGGAGCGGTTCTGGTAAGTTGGCGGGAGAAAAGCGCGTGCGACCACGAAAAAAAAGTTTACCTGCAGACAAGTGTATATATCTCATTGCTCACGACGACGCGGCGTACACTACCGCAACTCTGCAAGAGACTCACCAGCACCACGCTCCTTTTCCTTGTGGCAAAGACTAGAGCTAGCGTCGGTGCTTAGATCTGCTGTTGCCCGTGGCGGGAATGGCGAATCGTAGCGGCCCTAGCGGCGAACGGAGAAGCAGGACTCGCTCCGGTTAGGTCAGTCCTCTGTTTAGCCATGCTACTTTGATCTGTCATACTAGTTAAGGGGAATTCTGGATTTGGGGATCTGGGTTAACAGACTATATTCATGTATTTTAAAGGTGTTTGGAGTAGACTCCGAAAACTCCAGATCGCCGACGCCTGGTCCTCATGAAGTTATCGTTATAGATCCTAATCAAAACGAGTGCAAGGACGGGTTGCCTGTCCATCTGAGGTATGACTGGACAAGCGCCAACCCTGGGCGTCGATATGTATGCTGCTGCGAGGTAAACGATAACATGTATCACTTCTAATAAATGTTGCTTCTGCATTTGATGTTAGTGTGGTCAATCGCTAATTATATGAACGAAATCGGTGACTGCAGACTGATGGCATGAAGTGCGCGTTGTTTAGCTAGATAGATCCTGAATGGGATATTAGGACTCTAAAAGTTCTAGGGAAACTGATGGAAATGAAGGGAAAAGCAGAAGAGGAAGCAAGGTCGTGGAAAGAAGCATGTACAACTGCTAAGGAGGAGGCCAATGTCAAAGCAGTTGAGCTGCAGACGATAACGCGATACTACGGGGAGGTAACCCATAACCTGTTTGAGACGAGAAAGAAAATGAGAAACGATGCTCTGTTGTCTCCTACAGAAAAGGTGAAGCCAACAGGTACCTAAAAGCTGAAAGGGAGGCAAGGATGTGGAAGGAAGAATGTGCAAAGGCTAACAGGGAGATTCAAGAGACTGCCGCTGAGCTGCAGACGGTCAAGCAGCTCCTGGATTCTGCAACACTTGTGGTGAAGAAGGTGAGGGAATTGCTGAGGCAGGCCTCATATAAGAGGTCACTCAGCAAGGACAATAATGAGGCATAATGTGAATCATGGTGTTATTGCTAGGTAGACGGTTTAGAGGTGCTAATCATGCTTGTATTTTGGTATTTTCTACTTGTTGGTGGTGTGAACTTTGTGGTGATGAGTAGCTGTGAGATGCCATCTTATGATGTTTGATACTTGTCTGCTCTGTTGATGTTTTGCGGGAAGGACCTTCCTGATTATCGAATGCGTAACTGTTTGTCCCCTACTGTGATTGTGGTAGAAACTCATACATATACGCGGAATAATTGATGAAGGATGATAATATAGATATTTGTACATTGAATTGTGTTACAGGTGGTACACAATCGAAGTTCCTCATTACGGATAGCTAGGCAACAGCCATGTTCCTTGCGACCAAATCCAGTCCCCACGAACCTGCTTAATGCGGATCGCCGGAGTAGTGTTGACACCTGGAACAATACCTATTCCCTGCTGGTAGATACAGTACTCATTCTTTTCATCGTGATGATAAGTTCGTAGGAAGTAAATGTGATTTGCCATCAGGTCAGCCAAACCAGAAATGGCATGCTCTTCTGTAACAATGCACTTGCCAGGACCAAACAAGATGATCTTATTCTAGAACTCAGGAGCTCTCTCCCAGGGAATAGGCTGCCAAATGTCCCCGACGAATGAATGCAAAGTTAATTCTACCACCTCAGCTTCTTTCTCCTCCAGAACAACAAAGAACAATCGGTCTTCACCTTCGAGTAGAGAAGAGTTGCCCATGCCAATAACCCATGACAACCGAAGTCCAACAGGATGGGGAGGTGCTGGAAGATCTTGCCCCAAGTAGATCCGCATGTGTTCAGAAGAACTGCACCAGAAATCTTCTGAAGGTAGTGTAGTCCAGTCGGATTGGCTACCCAAATGCCACATGGAAACGGGCAATGACCCAAGCGCTGCAAAAGATTTCTCTGGCCAAAAGAAAGTAATCACGACAAATGACTCTGCACCAGCTGTTGTTTCAAGGCACAAGATACAACCTTGGAGAGTAGCCATTTGGCTCCATTTTGGAAGTCGAGGAAGAAGAATGTGCTTCTGAGGAGACAAAGGATTCAGCATGAGCACGTTGCCCCAATCTCTGCAATCTAAGGCGACTAGGCTTCCAGATCCGCCGCAACCAATCAATCTAGTCCTTTTCCCAGCCAATGCAGGAAAGGAGACCTCAAAAAGCCACATATCAGCGACGGATGCGAATGTCACTGCTCTAGATTCACTGATAAATTCATATTTCAGAATCCAAGGGTCAAACGGGCGTGCCTCACCTGAACGAGCGCAGTTCCAACCCTTGCAGACAGCTTTGAACATGATGAAATCTCTTGCATCACTGATCTTATTGGCGACGCTTACAACAATGTCAGGAATAAGATTGGCCCAGGGACGAGGCATCATTGACAGGATAGCCAAAGAACAAGGTTGTGGGAGAACAATGGAGGAGTTACAGCTCCAACAAAGACAAATGAGTGGAAAAGGTAGTCCAGAAGGTCCGGTATACTGATGTATTGCTAAAAGGACCTTCTGGACTACAATTATTTCTTTCGGTCCATTAACATTCCGCTAAACGGACTTTCCCCCTTCCTCAGAACGTACTCCCTCCATCCACAAAAGAATGCAATTCTCACTTCCCGATAAGTTTATATGAAGATATAAGTGTAAATTTGGTCAAAATTGAATTAGTTTGACCAGAACGGATCCCACAACTACTCTAATCTTTTCGGGAACAGTTTTTTCAATAATGGTTGAATGGGTTCCTCTAGCCATAAATATCCCCATTCCTCCCAGCGCCCTCTTCCTCTCCCCACTCTTGCAACCAACAAAAAACCCCATTCTCGCACAGCGCCCTCTTCCTCTCCCAACTCTTGCAACCAACAAAAAAAACCATCCTCGCACAGCGCTCTCTTCCTCTCCCCGTGGAGCCATTGTCTCCTAGAGGTGCAGCGCAAGCCACATCCTCCTCCTCTTCTGATGAAAGGGAGGATCTCCAGTGGTCTGATGAAGAGGAGGCAGAGCGGAGGCCCATTCGGGTGGTGGTTGACACATCCTCTGATGATTCGGAGTTTGTGGAACAAAATGAAATCCAAGATCATGTGCCTCTGAAACATCGCACCCCTCGCAAGTCAGCAAGAGGTGCCAGGGGTCAAGGGCGCGGAAGCACCGCCACTCACTGGGGAACTATCATCTCCAAGCGCCGTCATCCTCTCTCATCCTCATCGGTCGGCGGCAGTCGATCTCTGCCATCCTCGCCGAGCAGAGGCCATCATCGACCGGCCGTCATCATCCGCCATGGAGCGGCGCCAAGGCCGTGCTCGATCGGCCACCATGGAGTGGCGACATCATCCTCTGGCGGCGGCATTGGAGGGACAGCCTCATCCGCAGACGGCACCCTGGGAGGTCCGCCACCATCTTCCACGGGCGATGGCAACAGAGCGACATCCTTGTACGTGAGCAGCTGCAACAAGGCGCCGGGTGCACCATCGACAAAAAAGCGGCGCCTTGATTAGTGGATTAGTGGTAACTGCTACTAGTAGAAGTAGGAGTAGAAGAAGTAGAAGTAGAAGTCAGGTTTGATTGAATACTACTACTACTATTTTTTCCTTGTAAGATGTTGGTTTTCTCATTGCGTAGCAGTGACAATTTAATCCGGTCTGTCTGAAAACTACAAACCGGACTTTCGTCCTGTGTTCATCTGGTATTTAAGAAATCAATGGAATGGACTTTCTGTATACAACGAATTTATACCGAGGGAGTACACACACATTACCATTTTTATTAGAAACAACACAATCCAAATACAAACAACACAAATGCATGCATACACATTGATTACACATGAGGATGGATCGATCCACCATAGTTGGAACTACAGCGACATACTCTAAACGACATACTACTAGCATCTACCAGCACGGCTCATACTACTACCATCACCACATACTACTAGCATCTACCATCAAGGCTCATACTACTACCATCATGACATACTACTACCATCACGGGATCATGGAAATCCAGCCGCTGCACTGAGTGCAGCAAAACGTGGCTCCTGGATCAGATACTCCTCCAAAGCGCGATGCCTCGCCCTTGTATCCCAAACCCAGGCAGGCGAAACGGAGATGTTATGCACGAGTAACAGTAGGTCACGAATGGTCCATTTCCTGTGACCACTGTGGCAAAAAGGGCACACCCACATTGCTTCGTGATAAACACGGGCGGGCCCGCCCTGCTAAAGCCAAAGCAACACAGACCATTTCGGGTCATGCGTTTCATCTTGTTCAATGAGCACTGGCCGCGGGGGTGGCATTTCAACAGGCAATTGCAGATGTGGCGGCCTGGGCCGTGGGCGAAAAGGTGGTGCCATGAGGTTCACCTGATCCTGAGCTGCCATTGCCAGCGGCTGAACTGGAGGTGGCATCACCCCCGGGTGTTGCTGAGGTGCCGATGCAAGCAGAAGTGGAGGTGCCATTGGGGCCGGGTGCTGCTGAGGAGCCGATACCAGCGGAAGTAGAGGTGCCATTGGGGTCGGGTGTTGCTGCGGTGCCGATGGCAGCGGCTGAACCGGGTGATGGTGAGGTGTTATTGCGCCTGACAGCTCCCCCTTCCCCGACTCCTCCAAGTTCCATGCTCCGTCCCTTCCTTGCCCGGCCATTCCTCACGTACTACATACACAAACGAAGAACAAACCCTACATAAGCTAACAATGTGACCGTCTCGATACCATGCATACATAAAGTAAACAAGATTAGCCAACAAAATGATCTCACCCTTGTATCCCACTGAAGTAGAGAAATGCAAGACGGGGAACCGATGAGTGTTGGCCTTGCCTTTCAAGAACATTGTGCTGCACTCGCCTATTTATCGAGGACTACAGCGGTCACGTGAGCTCGGTGTAGCATTACTAAAGTTACTATGGAAAACGTGAGATGCTCGGAATATAGTCAGGCCTACGCGTGATAGGAATCTATCTAGGTTAGAATCTTCAGTGGCGTGCATCGATTACATGTGTGGACGATGGGTATCACGGGATGAGCCCGACGTGTCTAGGTATGTGTTTACTTTCAGACTTTCCTCTCTAGAGCACAAGAAAGTCCTGCGGGCAAATCACGCCGCATCAGCTGCATCTAATGGCCGTCTCACTGCATCAGCTCATGCCGCATCAACAACAAGACAACTCTCTACCGTTTATTTATGTAATGGTTTAGGTGTCAACTGCATCTGGAGAACAAGATTGGGCACTGTAATCAGATAGACCGGATGGTCCTTGCGTTGCAACACGCAAGGTGCGGGATGACTTGACAAGTCCTCCTCGATCAGGTCGTAACTGATGTCCACGAACGTGGCCACATCCGCACTGAAGGGACGCGTCCATTCCGAGTGGTAACTGATGTCCACGAATGGACATTTCGGAATGACACATTCACTCCCACTATAATAAGAGACAGTTTAGGCACGAGACGATCATTGCGGGCCGTTTGTGTTAATATCTTTAGACGCTAAAATGATTCCTTCCATGCAAGTCAACTTCTCAGTCTCAAGCTAGGAAGCGAAAGCAGAAGGAACCGCGGGCAACTTCAAGGAATCCAGTACGTTCATGGTGGGAGGCCGTCAATGGAAGCTACGTTGCTATCCTACAAGTATGAATGATCATCAGTGGATGGATGTTCCAGACATCATTGCCGTCGTCCTCGTTCCTCTGCACAAATCCGAAATGGTATGTGTCTCGTTGCTGCTATGAATACACACACTCACACATGGCGATACGGTCGCATTATGTTATTGTTTGTCAAGTCTGTGACTGCTTCCACGTAGGTGCGAGTATTGTTGCGTGCGATGGCTGGAGACCCAAATGATGAAGATGATACGTTTCGAGTTCAAGCTACAAAAGAAGTTTGGTTCATGAATCAGGATCTACAAGAAAGAGGATTTGAATGTCTGGTGGAGCATCATGACATTGAGCGTGTAACATCCAGTGAAGATCGCATACACATATCATGTGTTGTTTCAGTACTGGAGGATGACTGCATTGAAGTTCCTCCTCCATCAGTGCAAAGAAGCATATGCGAAAGTGTTGCAGCCCAAGCCCCTGTGGAAGTTGTGTTCCACGTAGGTACAGAATGCCGGGTGATACGAACGATACGTGCTGATGTGGCAAAAGTATCTTGTGTGATGGAGGCAATGCTCTACGGCCCAGGAGTGGAGTCTAGCTCTGAAACTGTTACAATTATTGACACACACCCTGATGGCTTCTCGGTCCTGATCAAATATGCTAGTGAAGGATCACTTCCGGAGGAGGCTGATTTATGCGACACTCCTGCCAATGCCTGGCCTTATTTACTCTCGGTCACCGACATGTACCAAGTCGAAAGGTTGAAGCTGCACAGTGTGTCAAAGATGTGGGACATGGCAAGCGAGGAAACTGTGACTTCATTTCTATGATGGGCAATTCAGTCTAACTGCACACAATTGCAGGACAAGTGCATGTCTCTCTTAGAGCGAATCTTTCCTCACGGAATACTCACATATGATTGGGCGGTTGTATGCACTGATCATCCCAAATTTATGCACAATCTCCGTAGAAGATTACCCGAAGGGTTGTACCAGGGTCCCCTGTAGTTTTATTGTTTTATTTAAGTGTTTTTATTCATGTAATAAATAGTTGAAACGGTATGTTATTTTGTTGCAGTGAGTACATTTGTAATGCAAAAATCGGATCATCCGTCTAACGTGAATATGAAGTAGAGTATAGTCCTGTGTGTGTTTGTCCATTCCATGATCCGTGGTGGCACGGACAACCTAGTCAACAACTTGCCTCTCTGCGGGGTCCGACACCCAAGCGGTCTTTCGTTTGGATCACTAACGTTTGGGTCCAGGATCCAAAGTCTTTTGTTTCCCGCTCTGTACCACAAAGGCGGGACTTTAAATTATGAATTCCCCGCTCCTCCTTCTGGTCCTCCTCGTTTATATATAAAACAAAGAGGGAAACCAGGTCTCCCAATTCCCTCATGGTAATTTTCCAAAATCAGGGGATCTTCTCCTCGACCGCCGAAGAGACCTAGATCTGCGGTGGAAGCAGCAACAGCGGCCTAGCTACCGACGACGGCTTCCTCTGCTATGAGCGGCGGCCTTCCTCTTCTACGAGCGGCGGCCTTCCTTGGCAACGTCCTTGAAGCTACAAGATGGTTCAAACTCGTTGCTCCGTCGGCTCCCCCGAGGCTCACCCTGGCGGCCGCAGATCTGCAACAGTTGCGCGGAACATCGTGCTGAAGGCGCAAGGTCGAGCTGCTAAATTGAGATGGCATTCGGCACCTTCTTCCCATCCTATTCGTCAGGTCTGCGCTCTCCTCCCTGTATTGATCGATTGAATTAGATTGCTTCCCCATGCTCTTTGGCTTTCTATAATATTCTTTCATGTTTGGGTGATTGTGGATCTACTGTACCCTATCGCAAGAGTTTGTTAGAAGTCATTTTATTTGAGGTTTGTAGAAATTTGTAGATGAAATTGTTGGACTGCTTCCCCATGCTCTTTGCCTTTGAATATTGTTGTTGCATGCTTGGGTGATTGTGGATCTTTTGTTCTCTATTGCAAGAGATTGTTCCAAGTCAACTTATTTGAGGTTTGTAGAAATTTGTAGATGAAATTGTTGGACTACTTCCCCATGCTCTTTGCCTTTGAATATTGTTGTTGCATGCTTAGGTGATTGTGGTTCTTCTGTTCCCTATTGCAAGAGATTGTCCCAGGTCAACTTATTTGAGGTTTGTAGAAATTTGTAGATGAAATTGTTGGACTACTTCCCCATGCTCTTTGCCTTTGAATATTGTTGTTGCATGCTTGGGTGATTGTGGATCTTCTGTTCCCTATTGCAAGAGATTGTTCCAAGTCAACTTATTTGAGGTTTGTGGAAGTTTGTAGATGAAATTTTTGGACTGCTTCCCCATGCTCTTTGCCTTTGAATATTGTTGTTGCATGCTTGGGTGATGATGGATTGGGTGTGATCGTTCATGTACCGCATTGAACTTAATAGATGAAATTGCTTCCGATTGCTAATGATCTCAACCCTTATCTCTTGTTCTTGAACTTGTTTCAGCGGGCCAAAGGGTCAACATCTGTAGTCGCTCCTGTTCAGACCTGCTCCAAGGTAACAAACTCAACACCTTCTTTGTTTCCGATTGTGAATGATCTCAACCCTTGTCGGTGTTTTAGACCGGCAACCTACCAAGGGGAGTTCCCGAGGTAGATGAATGTGGCCTCGCCGAGATCGGTAACTCGAAGGAGAGACACGTGGCACACAATTTAGACAGGTTCGGGCCGCGAGGTGCGTAATACCCTACGTCCTGTATGCTGTGTAGCTCTGGATTGATTGGGTGTGTTTACAAGATGATGCGGATGAAGAGATAGGGGGTCCCTGCCTCGCCTTATATAGTCCGAGAGGTAGGGTTACAAGTTGGTTTGAGGGGAGAGTACTAGTCGTGTACGGCTAGGAGTACTTTACATGGATCCGGACATGCGTAGCTTCCTAACCGAGTACTATCCCTCTGTAGTCCTTGCGCCCCACGCCAGTAGGTGCCGTGTTGCCCAAGTCGAGTAGTCCCAGGGCCCACCAAGTAGTCGGTCCTGGTACCCACCAGAGTAGTGGGCCCAGGGATGTCCATACGACAAGCCCCCGAGTACTTTGTAGTCGAGCAGGATGTCTTCGAGTAGTCTTGATGGCCTTGGCAAGTAGTCCTTGAGCGTCCCCAAGTTCCACAAGCCGAAAGTCCTCAAGAATGCTTGAACCATCCCGAGGCTAGAAGGTACCCCAGCTGATCTTTGAGTAGTCTTGAAGTCTTCTCGAGTAGTCCCCAAGCGTCCCCGAGTGCTTCTCTCGAAGGTCTTCAATAATACTCGTGATGTCTTGATGAAGAGACCATATGGAAAATGCGATTCGGAGAATCGCATTCCATATGGAATGTAGCCCCCGAGCCTTAGGTCGAATCGTAGATTCAAGCTGAGGGTCAATCTGAAGTTCTGCCAATCTTATCCCGAAAAATCCGGAGAAAAAACCGAAGGACACGTGGCACGGAGCCCCCGAGCCTTGAGTCGAGTACTTCCTCTCGAATTAAAGGGTCATCTTAACTGTAGAATGTGTCCTGAGTGGGTCTTGAATCTGGTTGTATCCCACTGAGGTCATCTGAAGTAATCGAGCCCTCGAGATGGAGAGCATCGAGTACTGGAAGTTGAAGAGTCACGCTGCTGCCGCTAGGTCACCCGTCTGGCGCCGTATCTGCCCGCTGAGAACCGAGCCGCCAGGGCCGGTTATAAATAATCGGTGAGTCCCTTAGGGTTTTTCACTCCTAGCAGTTGCATTCCTCAGATTAGATCTGAATCACCGTCCCCTCCGCTCCTCTGCTGCCGCCGCCACCGCGCAGAGACCTAGATCCATTTGCTCGCGTTGCCGCAGTTCACCCGCCGCTGTAGCCCCCGAGCGAATGCGAGTGAAGACACCCATCACTTGGAGAATGAAGGGGTCTCCAGCGAAGGGCAAGAAGACCGGCGCGTCGAAGAAAAGGAGCTGCGATGAAGAAACCGGGGATGCCGGCCAGTCATCGACGTCGCCACCCTCGTCCCCTCGCCCCAATCCGGCGAAGGAGTGGAAGAAGGCGAAACTGAAGACCGAGGACCTCCTCGCCCTGGTCAATAGTGGGTTCCTTCGTGAGAAGGAGGTGGATCTATGGCGCACCGCCACCGGCGATCCATACCTGATGGAGAAGAACCCAGACGAAATCCCAATGTTCGCCCGGTTCGTAGAGCGCGGATTGGCGCTCCCCGCCAGTGATTTCTTCAAGGGTCTGCTCAGGTACTACCGCATCGAGTACCTTAATCTCAACCCCAACGGAATCTTCCATGTTTCTATTTTTGTCCACTTCTGCGAAGCATTTGTGGGTATCAAACCCCACTGGGTGCTGTTTCGGAAGTTCTTCCAGTTGAAGCCGCAACCGAGCACCAACGATACACGAGTAGTCGGAGCTGCCGGTATCCAGATGCGTGAGGATGCCGCCGACCAGTACCTGTCGTACAAGTTTATAGACTCCAACCAGGACTGGAAGGCCAAATGGTTCTACATCAGCAACCACCATCCTGAGCTGCCGAAGCCGAGCGGGTGTCATCCGAAGCACAAGCCGTGGTGGAACACAGAGCCCACCATGCAAGAGGGTATTCAGCTACCCGAGTTGCTGAAGAAAATCAAGGCCTTGCGAGAAGCCGGTCTGAGGGCCGAACACGTGGCCTTCAGCTTCATGAAGAGGAGGGTGCAGCCACTGATGGCACGAGACACCCTCGGGTACCAGTACACCGGCGACAAGGATACGTCCCGGATGCCTGGCTTTGAAGTAGAGGACCACGTCATCGTTGAGAGGCTGGGCAAGATCTTCAAGGATATGCCCCCGTACACACCGTGCCCGGTGCCAGAGTACTCTGCGGCACGGCTGCCAAATTAGGTCAGTAGTCGTGACATAAGCCCCCGAGTACTGATTTGCTTGAAGTAGTCGTACTCATATGTGCTACATGTTGTAGGATGACGTGGCGAAATACGTCTCAGTCCCGACTTCCCCTCCGCGACTTGTGGAGCAACTGGAGGAGAAGGGCAAGAAGAAGGAACGCCGCGAAGTCGGTGAAGGCAGTGATGCCGTTGTCATCGAGTCCGGCTCTGATGACGATGAAGATGAAGAAACACTGCAGCAAAGGTTCTAGCTGCGCTCCAGGTTCAGCCGAGCTAGGATGCCAGACGTCCCAGTCATCATCGAGAGGCCGTCGAGTCTCGAGGCTAACCTGCCGGTGCCGCCGAGGAGGCCTCGCAACGTGGCGCGGAAACGCGCCGTCAAGAAGCTGAAGATCTCCGAAACGACCAACCAAGAGGTAAACACCGCGACTAGGGTAGTCGAGCACAGCTGATAAGTAGTCACGTGCTGATGAGTTGTCTTGTAATGTTGCAGGATATCCCCTCCCCGGACCCCGTAGACCAGAGCGACGAGGGGGTCCTGGACACCGTGGGGGCGGCAGCTGAGAGGAGTATCAGCCCGCCTCCGTCAACCGAAGAAGTCGTGCCAGCAGCGGCACCGCAGGAGACCGGTGCTGCGGAGCCGCAGCCATCGGTTGAAGAAGGACGAAACCCTCCGCTGGCTGCAGCTGTGGAGTAACCGGAGGAGCCATCTGTTGAGGCCGGAGCTGCCGCTGAGGCTGGCATAGTTGATATTGCCAGTATACTAGGTGCTCCGACCGTGACCGTGGTGCGGTCAACACTGTAAGTGCTTATGAACTTTCAAGTAGTCGTGTAGACGGCAGACTTGTATTGCTGACTTGATTACTTCGTGATGCAGGAAATCCATGAACCTGTCGTGGAACGGTGGGGAGACCAGCACTCCAGCCGACAGAGAGGGCCGCTCGGCGGGGGAGCATGAACCCACACCATCGCCACAGACTGAAATCGTGGTGGATTCAACATTGAAGGAAGCCACCTTGGTTGAAGGTATGTGTCCTGTCACCACTGGTAGTCATCATGCATAGTAGTCGTAGCCGCTGAGGTTGGCTGCGTGTACTCATTGTGCTAGGAGCACAAGCTGAGGGAACCTCGATTCCTGAAGCCGTGGCCATGGAAACGGCTACTATGGAGTCCGAGCCCACAGGACCGATGGCCAGGACGGCGGAAGAAACAGCCCTCGAGCTGGGGACTGCGGTGGCCCCTGAGTTGGGTGCGGAAGTGCAGGACGATCCGCTCCACGGGACGAGCACGGACGTAGTCGTCGCTCGCCCATCATAGAGGAAGCCGCGCCGATCCGTTCGGCGGCTATGGCAGAGGAGGCATCTTCGAGCCGCGGGGGTGTTGAGCTGCTGGAAGACAATCTTGTCGATCCGGCTGTTATTGCTCTGAACATGGAGTCATGGCGGCGTACCCAGCAGTGGGTCAAGGTACGTTGCGAGTACCTCGAGTAGTCTTGTACGACGAAATACAAAGTACCCGTTTGACTATTCTGTCTGCGCAGGATATTGTTGAAAGATCCCGCGAGAAGTCCGAGCTTCTGAAGGGGTACGGCGACACAGTCCTTCGTGCTGAAGCCTTGGAGAAGGAGCTCGATAAGTCGAAGAAACATTCCGCCCTGCTCCAATCCAAGCTCGACGGTGCCTTCGCCCAATATCATAACAAAGTGCAAGACATGCAGGCGAAGAGGGACGACTTGATTCGGAAAAACAAGTCGCTGTGCCAGAAGAATAAAGGTATGCTTCCCGCCAAAGCCTTTGAGTACTTATTAGGGTACCTTGGTGTAATCTGACAGTGTGATGAGTTGTCTGCAGAGCTTGAGGAAAGGGTCGACCAGCTGAAGGCGTCGGAGACGGACTTGAAGAACATCGTGTATCGTGAGACCGACAAAAGAGAGGTACTTGAGTATGAGTACACTCAGTTGCGCCATGAGTGTATCAAGCACATGGAGCTTTGTGAAGCCTCAGACCGTGACCTTGTCAATTGCTATAAATCTCTGCAGAAGCTCAATGAAGATTGCGAGAAGCTGCGGGGCCAGCTGAAGGAACTTGAGGAAGCCGCGCTACCCATTGCAAGGCTGCTGGTGCCACACCCGAGGGGGCCCAAGATTGCTCCACTGGTGGACCGGTTGAAGGAAGCCCCCAGGCATTTGGCAACGTATGTCAAGCACTTGGCGAAGTCGATCCCGAACCAAGTCTTGGCATACATGAAGTCATATTTCCCCATGGCTCCAGTGAACGTAGTCGCCGGTGGACTTGCAGCAAACTGTACTGACGATTAGTACAAGGCCCTCCTGGAGGAGATGGCGCCCATTGCTGAACAAGTGGCGGAAAAGCTCAACCTTTAGTAGGAGTACCTGTAGGAGTAGCTTAGAGTAGTTGATGTAAAACAAACAGAGTTGTTAGTAACTTGTTTGGATTAGCAATGAAAGTTGTCCACGATATATCTGTGAAATAAGTACTCGTAGCCGCCACTTGCAACGAAGTGTGCGGAGTACCAAACCGTGGTGGAGCTTGTGAGTAGTAGTACTCAGTAGGACATGCCTGATTGGAAGGCACAGTAAATAAGTTGAATGAAAATCAAACTTTATTACTGATGAATAAGTACACCTGGGTGGTCAGAGCCGTTTACAAGTGTAGTCGCCAGGACCCGGAGGCCGCCTACGGCTAAGTGGCACTAGGACCCTTAGGCCGCTTACAGCTAGAGATCCGTTAGTAGTCGTATAGACTGGATCTAGAGTATATGGTCTTACAGACCGCCGCTAGAGTCCTCAGCGCTCTAAGCAGCCCAATATCCGTTAGTAGCCGTTGACGCTGGATCTTAGAGAAGAGTAGTCCAGAGACTAGTGCTAGGACCGGAAGGCCGCTTACAGCGAGGAGTCCGTGAGTAGTCCTGTAGACCTGGACCCATAAAGTAGTCGAGCGACTACGCGTAGAAGCGACACAGCTGGTCGACGTTCCACGAGTTGCTGATGTCGTTGCCTTCAAGTGTTTGGAGGTGGTAGGAGCCTGGTCCGGTCACCTTAGAGATTGAGAAGGGACCTTCCCATGGTGAGCTAAGCTTGTGTAGTCCATCCGTGTTCTGGATACGACGGAGGACTAGATCGCCGACGTTGAAGGAGCGTTCCTTGACGTTGCGATCATGGTAGCGTCGGATACCCTAGAGGTACCTTGCTGATTGGACGAGGGCGGCGTAGCGGGCTTCTTCGAGGCCGTCGATGTCAACCCGTCTGCTGTCTTCTAAGATGCCTTCGTTGTATTGTTCTACTGCCGGGGATTCCCACATCACGTCGGCAGGTAGAATAGCTTCAGAGCCGTAGACCAGGAAGTAGGGCGACTGCCCCGTCGGCTTGGTAGGCTGAGTACGAAGCCCCCAGAGTGCGTTGGGTAGTTCCTTGATCCACTTGCCTCCTTTGGTGTTAGCTGCGTCGTGCAATCGCTTCTTGAGGGCGTCGAGTACCATCCCGTTAGTGCGCTCAACTTGGCCGTTGGCACGGGGATGGGCAACTGAGACGTACTGGACGTCGATCCCGCTGTTCTCGCAGTACTCCCAGAACTGATGGTTGTTGAAGTTAGAACCCAAGTCTGTGATGATGCGATGGGGCAGCCCGTAGCGATGCACGAGTTCATCCAAGAAGTCGAGTACTCTGTCGGCCTTTGGGCAGGTGACCGGCTTGACTTCGATCCACTTGGTGAACTTGTCGATGGCCACCAAGACTCTATTGAATCCTCCTGGCGCAGTTGGTAGAGGCCCAATCATGTCGAGCCCCCAGCAGGCAAAGGGCCAGGTTGGTGGTATGGTGACTAGCTTGTAGGCCAGGACGTGTTGCTGCTTGGCGAAGAATTGACATCCTTGACACTTTCTGACGAGTTCTTCAGCGTCGGCCAAAGCTGTGGGCCAGTAGAAAGCTCGTCGGAAAGCCTTGCTCACCAGCGTTCGAGAAGACGCGTGGTTGCCGCAGACGCCTTTGTGGATCTCCTCCAAGATATCCTTACCTTCTTCTCGAGGTATGCACTTCATGAGTACTCCGGAAGTAGCACCTCGCCTGTAGAGCTTGTCTCCGACTAATACGTAGGCCTTGGCTCGGCGGACGAGTTGTTCGGCCAAGTTCTTGTCGGATGAGACCTTCTGCTCGCGGATGTAGTCGATGAAGGGTTGTCTCCAGTCCACGTCAACCATCATGACCTCCTGGCCGGAGTGCGGTGGGACAGGGTCAGTGGCCGTTGGCGCCGACTCCGGGATGGATGGCGCGTGAAGCTCGTGGACGAAGACTCCAGCAGGTACTTGCGCGCGAGTAGAACCAAGCTTCGACAGGACGTCCGCGGCAACATTGTTGTCACGGACGACGTGGTGGAACTCAAGACCGTAGAACTTGTTCTCGAGCTTGCGGACTTCCAGACAGTAGGCGTCCATGTTCTCCTTGTTGCGATCCCAAGACTTGTTGACTTGGTTGATGACCACTGCGGAGTCGCCGTAGACTAGTAGCCGCTTGATGCCCAAAGAGATTGCGAGGCAGAGCCCGTGAAGTAGGGCTTCGTACTCGGCTTCGTTGTTTGAGACCTTCCAGAAGATCTGCAGGACGTACTTGAGTTGTTCACCCTTTGGAGAGATCAGTAGTACCCCTGCACCTGCCCCTTCGAGCTTGAGTGAGCCGTTGAAGTACATCACCCAGTGTTCTGGGCGCTCGATTGGAGTTGGTAGCTGATTCTCCCGCCACTCTGCCATGAAGTCGACTAGTGCCTGGGACTTGATAGCAGTACGTGGCTTGAAGTCGATGTTGAGGGCGCCAAGTTCGACCGCCCACTTGGAGATTCTTCCAGTAGCATCCTGATTGCGGAGTATGTCACCGAGCGGGTAGTTGGTGATAACAACAATCGGGTACTCCTGGAAGTAGTGTCGTAGCTTCCGCGAGGTGATGAGCACTACGTAGAGTAGCTTCTGGACCGGCTGGTACCGTGCCTTGGACTCTGACAGAACCTCGCTGATGAAGTAGATTGGTCGCTGGACTAGGTAGGCGTGGCCTTCTTCCTGCCGCTCGACGACGATGGCAGTACTGACCACATGAGTAGTCGCAGCGAGGTAGAGCAGTAGCTGCTCCTTTTTGCGAGGAGCCGTGAGGACCGGTGGCTTAGACAGGAAGTCTTTGAGCTGTGCCAGAGCTTGATCAGCCTCCGCGGTCCACGCGAACTTCTCTTGATGCTTGAGTAGTTTGAAGAAGGGTAGTCCCCATTCTCCAAGCTTCGAGATAAATCTGTTCAGGGCCGCCATGCACCCGGTCAGCTTCTGGACATCCTTGATGCAGGTTGGAGCTTTCATGTTGGTGATGGCGGAGATCTTCTCGGGGTTGGCTTCGATGCCACGATGGCTGATGATGAAGCCGAGTAGTTTCCCAGATGGTACGCCGAAGATGCACTTGTTGGGATTGAGCTTCCATTGGTACTCTCGCAGGGATGCGAAAGTCTCTTCAAGATCGGCGATGAGCGTATCGGAGTTTCTGGTCTTGACGACCACGTCATCCACGTAGGCTTCGACGTTCTTGTTGAGCTGCTTCTTGAAGCAGGCCTGGATAGCTCGTTGGTAGGTGGCGCCAGTGTTCTTCAACCCGAACGACATTGTCGTGTAGCAGTAGGTGCCGAACGGGGTGATGAACGCAGTCTTCTCCTGGTCTTCTTCCTTGATAGCGATCTGGTGGTACCCGGAGTAGCAGTCGAGGAAGCAGAGCAGGTCGCAGCCTGCCGTGGAGTCGATGACTTGATCAATCCGCGGCAACCCGAAGGGGTCTTTGGGGCAGTGCTTGTTGAGGTCGGTGTAGTCGACGCACATCCTCCACTCGTTGGTGTTCTTCTTGCGGATGAGGACGGGGTTGGCGAGCCACTCAGGATGGAAGACTTCACGGATGAAGCCCGCCGCGAGTAGTTTGGTGAGTTCCTTCTTGATGGCATCCCGTCGGTCGTCGGCGAAACGGCGAAGGTGTTGTCGTTTGGGGGTAGCTTTAGGGTCAACGTTGAGTGAGTGCTCGATCAGCCTCCTGGGCACCCCTGGCATGTCCGCTGGCTTCCATGCGAAGATGTCTCGGTTAGCCCGGAGGAAGTTGACGAGCGCGTCTTCCTATTTTGGGTCAAGACCCGCCCCGATCATGGTAGTCTTGCTGCTGTCGCCCGTCCCAAGGTCGATGGCCTTCACTTGGACTTCCTCTGATGGCTGAGGCTTGTTTGCGGTGTCGGTCTTCTCGGGAATCTCGAGTTCGGTTTGGGCGAGCCTCTTGGACGCAGCAAAGATCTCCATCGTTGCATTGGGTACTTGGTTGGTCGCTGCGAGTTCCACGGCTTCGGTGTCGCAGTCGAACAAAATCTTCAAGTCCCCTTGCAGTGTGAGTACTCCGGCAGGACTTGGCATCTTGAGTACCAAGTAGGTGTAGTGTGGTACCGCCCTGAACTTGGCGATAGCTGGTCTGCCGAGGATGGCATGGTAAGAGGTTTCGAAGTCCGCAACTTCGAACTTGATGTACTCGGTGCGGTAGTTCTCCCTTGTCTCCCCGAAGGTAACTGGCAGGACCACTGAGCCCAGTGGAATAGCCGCGTTACCGAGGACAATGCCGTAGAAGGGTGATGTGCTCTTGGTGAGCATGTCGGTGATGTCGAGCTTCATCTTCTTCAAGGTCTTGGTGAAGAGGACGTTGAGTCCGCTCCCGCCGTCGATGAGGACCTTGTTGAGTCTGGAGCCCGCGACTACAGGTTTCAGGACGAGTGGGAAACGTCCTGGTTCGGAGAAGCTTGTCCATTGATCCGCGCGGGAGAAGGTGATGGGTACCTCCGACCACCTCAGAGGTGTCAGCACCGCTGGTTCAATGTTCAAGACTTCCCGTCGGGTGGCCTTCTGAGACCGTCTGGTGGGTAGTCCGCCAAAGAGGACATTCACCGTCTTGTCAAGTTCCTGGAAGTCACCGTTGCCCTCGTCGACTTTTTTCTTGCCCTTCTTGTCGTGAGGAGGCCGTGGGTCGGGAGTATCCTTGAGTGCTCGTCGGAGCTGGTAGCACTGCTCGGTGGTGTGATTACCATCCAGATGCCACGAGCACTTCTCTTTGAGCAAGTCTCTGAAGCCGCCTGAGGTCTTTTTCGAGTTGTCCTTTGCAGGGCGTTGTATAGCCGCGACTGTGTTGTCTGACTTGCGCTTGCGGTTGGAGCTCGAGTAGTTGTTGTTGTGGCGACCCCCTTGATCTTTGTTGTTGTTGTTGCCGCCCGTATTGCTCTTGTTCTTGCCGCGAATGGAGTCGTACTTGGCGTTTGCCTTGTCCTCTTCGTCGGCCCATGACGTGATCATGTCTTTGAGCTTGGTGATGGAGCTCGGGCGGCGGCGACCGAAGTCTTCGAAGGTGCGACGGTGATAGAGCCCGTCTTGGAAGAGGTCGATGACTTCTTTGTCGGTGATGTCGACTACGGTCGCGCGCTTGTCGAAGAAGCGCCGCATGTACTGGCGAAGCGTCTTGCCTTGTTCCTGCTTGACCATCGCCAGGTCCATGCGAGTACCCGAGCGCCCCATGGCACCCGCAAAGTTGCTGGTGAACTGAGCCTTCAGCTGGTCCCACTGGTCGATCGAGTTCTTTTCAAGTGACTCGAGCCATGTGAGTGGAGCCTGGTCCAGGCAAAAGGGGAAGAAAAGGCACTTCGCGTCGTTGTTGCCACCAGCATTTTCGATGGCCAAGGCATAGCACCTGAGCCACTGAATTGGATCTTGCTTCACGTCATACTTGGAGATCCCGAGAGGTTTGAATTTCTCGGGAAGAAGCAGGTTGCGAAGTCTTGCAGAGTATGCGGGGAAGCCGTCACTGTCGCTTGCTTCAGTAGCCTTCTTGCGGCAGATCTCGTCGATCTTGTGGCGGGCGTCGTAGCCGCCACGTGTGTTGCCGGTGGCGTGGCTAGTCACGTGGCCTTGGCCGCCGCGATCGCCACCGCCACCAGCTCTTCTGCCGGCGTCATGGGATGAGCTCCCGCCGCTGCCGCCGCCATGACTACCTCTGGTGCCACCCTGGCTGATGCCGCCCTGTGAAGGTCCTCCAGCAGAGGCCCTAGAGCGGTTGGGATTTGGCTGGTGTTCACCACGGACACGGTTGCGTCCGCTGTCTGCCGGGCTGTGGCTAGTGGCTTCGTGGTTTCTGGCGTCGTGAGTTCTGACGGGGGGTACTTGGGCAACTCTGTTGTTGACCTGCATGAAGTAGCCGTCTTCGGCGAGTTTGGTGATGACTTCGCCCGCGCAGATCCCCTGGGCCTGCCGTGCTATCGTGGTGATAGACATGAGGCACTGCTCAGGAGTAGTGTGTACCCGGTTGGCAACTTGCTCCAGGGCCTCATTGAGGTTCCGGATAGGGAGAGTTTCCCGGAGACGTCTGTGTCGATCGTTCCGCTTCCAGTTGCGGTCACGCCGAGCGTTCTTGTCTTCGGGGGTCTCGTTCGGAGGTGCGTTGGCAGACAACTCGTCCTCTGAGATGTCGTCAAGGTACCGGTCGGGTCGGTTTTCCAAAGTCCCAACATCTGTGGCCGTCATGAAGACTTCACGGTCGGGAGTGCAGAGACTAGAGTCAGTAGTCGCCACCTCGGTGGGGGTGTGCTCGTCATTTAGAGCCAGCGGGGTCCCCTCCTGGAAGGGGAGTGAATCGAGGTAGGCGACGCAGCGTGAGTTGTCGTCCGTCAGGTCTGCAGGCTTGCGGTCGGGCCAATAGACGAATCTGCCGGCGTGAGTAGATGTAATGACCAGGCCAGTGGTAGGACCTGACAGCGGTTCCTCAGTCATGTTGAGCTCGGACTCGGACTCGATTGGGTCCGATCTGAAGTCGAACTCGTAGGAAGAGTCCGAGTGGTAGCCGGTTGCGGTGTTGGAGTCCGAGGAGTACTCGGAGGCGACCTCCTTGCCGGCCCGGCGTGCAGCGAGAGCTTCCGCGTGGGCCCTGCTTGAGTTGCAGAGACCGTATGGGAGGTGCTCGTGGAGAGGGGCTGCTTCACACGATGGCTCAGGAGCCGGCTCGTATGAGGCGATCCAGGGTGACGTCGAGTTCGAGTTGGAGGCGGATCCGAGCTCGAAATCAGCAACTTGGTTGTAGAGCGAAATTTCACTGAATTTTTCGACGAGTGGGCCCGTGGCGTCTTCGGGAAGCGTCACGAGCCCGGTCTTTGGGTCCGGGGTCATGGTGAGGTAGCGCTGGAATGATCTAGCACCGTCAGCGGTGCAGACCCAGGAGCCGAAGACGAAGGTGTCGCCGCGGTTGAAGGCGGCGGTTGGCTTGATGACGATTGAAGCCGTCGAGTTCGCCATGTGATCTTCGGCGAGTTCCCCTACCTGGCACGCCAGCTGTCGCTGTTTTAGACCGGCAACCTACCAAGGGGAGATCGGTAACTCGAAGGAGAGACACGTGGCACACAATTTAGACAGGTTCGGGCCGCGAGGTGCGTAATACCCTACGTCCTGTATGCTGTGTAGCTCTGGATTGATTGGGTGTGTTTACAAGATGATGCGGATGAAGAGATAGGGGTCCCTGCCTCGCCTTATATAGTCCGGGAGGCAGGGTTACAACTCGGTTTGAGGGGAGAGTACTAGTCGTGTACGGCTAGGAGTACTTTACATGGATCCGGACATGTGTAGCTTCCTAACCGAGTACTATCCCTCTGTAGTCCTTGCGCCCCACGCCAGCAGGTGCCGTGTTGCCCAAGTCGAGTAGTCCCAGGGGCCCACCGAGTAGTCGGTCCTGGTATCCACCAGAGTAGTGGGCCCAGGGATGTCCATACGACAACCCTTACCTCTTGTTCATGTACTTGTTTCAGCGGACAAAAGGGTCAACATCTGAAGTCACTCCTGTTCAGATCTGCTCCAAGGTAACAAACTTAACACCTTCTTTGTTTCCGATTGCGAATGATCTCAACCCTTACCTCTTGTTCTTGTACTTGTTTTAGCGGGCCAAAGGGTCAACATCTGAAGTCGCTCCTGTTCAGGCCTGCTCCAAGGTAACAAACTTAACACCTTTGTTTCCTTAGTTCGAATCAATTACAAGGTCCTAATCTGACTTGGGATCCACTGTTGCTAGATGGAAGCTACCAAGTTAATGATGCTTCTTCCCGAACAAATTAAAACAGAGGCAGCCGAGTACTCAAGAATGGGTACCAAATCCTTATGTAGTAGTGTTGATGAAGAGCGAGTTGACGCTCCCAGTCAGGATGGGGTACAACTTCGACAACGGTTTGTTGCTTACCAGAAAGAGTTATGTACCTTGAAGAAGAAGACCGAAGAATTAGAATCAACTCTGAAAATGCAGTCTACTGAGATTAAGAGGTTGTAGAAGCTAACCGAAGACAGTGAGGACCTCCTTCGTCTACTGCTTAGCAGTAAAAGATGAAGAGGTTAAGATCATTAGATCAAATCTCCACTTTCTCTTGTGATTATGAGCTAGATTTAGCTTTGTTAATCAATGTTCCTTGTGATACTGTTATCTTGTAATAGTTTGTGATATGTGATGAACAATATGGTCATGCTTGATAGTAAACAACAGTTTGCTTTATTGTATAAAGAAATATGTGTTGATTACTATTTTGCCAACCAGATCGGAATTATTCAAAAAAAAGATCAGAATTGAAATGAAATCCATTAATACTGATGTATGATTAGTTAATTTTATATTATCCTTCAGTGGGCTTAGCCCACTTTTAATTGGGCCAAAAGTCAATTTTTTTCAAATTAACATGACACAGAAGGCCGCAACAATGTGCGCACCTGTTGGACTCGACCCAACCAAAACGGGCCCACCCTAATCAAATTTCATCTAAAAAAACTACAATTGGGCCCAACAAAATCTTTTTTGGGCTATATGAACAACGCCAGCCTACAGGAACAGTTTTGGACTCAACCCAGCTACAAACGGGCCAAATTCGTTTTATGACGCATATGATTTGTCACAATTGGCATGCCACATCGGATGCCACATCAGATTCTATCTAGCGTGGCAAAGCTGCAGGAACGAAGTTATGACGCATTGTATAGATGAATTTCCACGTGTCATTAAACTCATGACGCCGCGAAATAAGGTCTCGTCATTAATCACGGTTTGTGACGCTCGATTAATGACGGAGCGTTTTCGTAACAACCGACGTCATTAATCGCGGTTTATGATGAGAAACGGCCTTTTTTACGTCACTAGTCGGCGTTTTTCATGTAGTGTCTGCCAGTTTTAAAACAGTACATGAACTGGATGACTTGGTCGATCAACTAAATATTTTGGCCAATATATAAATAAACTAGTAAAATTACAATGTAAACAGTGGAAAATGAAGCTCGGATAATCATATCGAGGTCACCAGGTGGAGTGATGAAGATTGAAGCCGTGTGGAGAAGAAAGTGGTTTGTTTTCGTTGGCGTGCAGGAGGTAACACCACTCAGGATAAAGAGACCTTATGAGGGCAAACGAATCTGAGATCATATACAGTGAAAGATGGAATGCAAGATATGCATTGGAGAACGGGAGAGGAATGAGATGACACAACATGACTCTTCTTTTGAAAGTAAAAGATCTGTTATGAGATTTTGCGAGCTGGGATGCTCAGCAGTGACACAGTCATCACTCAGCTCTATACTTTGTCATTTGCCCGACCTTTAATAATTTGTCATACTATGGCTATGCGACAGACTACATGACCAGACAGGACTATACTGAACTTTAACAAGTAGGTGTATTGTGCGGATACTTTTCGGATTGTAGGTGGACACATTGAAAACGAAAGATTCATTGAGAAATTAAAGCCTGCTCATTACATTGGTGCAGGGCTCTACCTACGATCGTGCTACTGTCCTACGACCTTTGGAAAGGAATAGTAGCCTCTTAGAATGATGGCACTAGAAGAAAGAGGACGGGCCAATATTATGCTGTGCATGCCTTTGCCTACCATGACCAATGGATGACTGGCTTCGTTGATCCCGACGATGACCATGCATATCTAGTTAATCGGTTGAATTTCTCATATATGAATAAAATGAATATCAATATTCGACACATCATGACACTTTTCATATCCGAATTCGATTTGAGAATTTTTCTAACTATCTATATTTGTCTCTACATTATCCATTTGAATCCCATCCATTTTTATTGCTACCAAAGATACTAATAAACTAATTAAAGCAAACAATATAGGCAAAAGGAAGCATCATCAAGCTAGTTATGATTGTGTTGCATGCATCAAAATTTCTATAGTGAATGAAAATTGTTCTTATACTATTATTACTACTGCATTGCTAATATAATACTTCACAAGCTGGCCTTAGAGAAGTTAACTGTTGTGCCGGACGATCTCCAACACTAATGAAGCAACTGCATTCTGCCAGTTTTTAAATAGTACATGAACTAGATGACTTGGTCGATCAACTAAATATTTTGGCCAATATATAAATAAACTAGTAAAATTACAATGTAAGCAGGGGAAAACGAAGCTTAGATAATCATCTCCAGGTCACCAGGTGGAGTGATGAAGATTGAAGCCGTGCGGAGAAGAAGGTGGTTTGTTTTCGTTGGCGTGCAAGAGGCAACACCACTCAGGCTAAAGAGACATGATGGGGGAAAACGAATCTTAGATCATATACAGTGAAAGATGGAAGGCATGAGATGACATAACATGACTCTTCTTTTGAAAGTAAAAGATACGCTATGAGATGATTCAAGATGGGATGCTCAGCAGTCACAAATTCATCACTCAGCTATATACTTTGTCATCTGCCCGACCTTTAATAATTTGTCATACTGTGGCTATGCCACAGACTACATGACCAGACATGACTATACTGAACTTTAACAAGTAGGTGCATTGTGCGGATACTTTTCGGATTGTAGCTGGACACATTGAAAATGAAAGATTCATTCAGAAATTAAAGCCTGCTCATTGCATTGGGGCAAGGCTCTACCTACGATCGTGCTACTGTCTTACGACTTTTGGAAAGGAATAGTAGCCTCTTAGAATGATGGCACTAGAAAAAAGAGGACGGGTCGATATTATGTTGTGCATGCCTTTGCCTGCCGCGACCAATGGATGACTGGTTTTGTTGATCCCGACGATGACCATGCATATCCAGTTACTCGGTTAAATTTCTCATATATGAATAGAATGAATATCAATATTCGACACATCATGACACTTTTCATATCCGAATTCGATTTTAGAATTTTTTAACTATCTTTATTTGTCTCCGCATTATCCATTTGTATCCCATCCATTTATATTGCTACCAAAGATACTAAACTAATTAAAGCAAACAATATAGGCAAAAGGAAGCATCATCAAGCTAGTCATGATTGTGTTGCATGCATCAAAATTTCTATAATGATTGAAAATTGTTCCTGTAGTATTATTACTACTGCATTGCTAATATAATACCTCACATCCAGGCCTTAGAGAAATTAACTGTTGTGCCGGACGATCTCCAACACTAATGAAGCAACTGCATTCTGCCAGTTTTTAAACAGTACATGAAAGGATGACTTGATCGATCAACTAAATATTTTGGCCAATATATAACTAAACTAGTAAAATTACAATGTAAACAGGGGAAAACGAAGCTTAGATAATCGTATCCAGGTCACCAGGTGGAGTGATGAAGATTGAAGCCGTGTGGAGAAGAAAGTGGTTTGTTTTCGTTGGCGTGCAGGAGGCAACACCACTTAGGCTAAAGAGACCTGATGGGGGTAAACGAATCTTAGATCATATACAATGAAAGATGGAAGGCATGAGATGACACAACATGACTCTTCTTTTGAAAGTAAAAGATCCGTTATGAGATGATGCAAGATGGGATGCTCAGCAGTCACCCAATCATCACTCAGCTCTATACTTTGTCATCTGCCCGACCTTTAATAATTTGTCATACTGTGGCTATGCGATAGACTACATGACCAGACATGACTATACTGAACTTTAACAAGTAGGTGCATTGTGCGGATACTTTTCGGATTGTAGGTCGACACATTTAAAATGAAAAAGATTTCATTGAGAAATTAAAGCCTGCTCATTGCATTGGGGCAGGACTCTACCTACAATCATGCTACTGTCCTACGACTTTTGGAAAGGAATAGTAGCCTCTTAGAATGATGGCTCTAGAAGAAAGAGGACGGGCCGATATTATGTTGTGCATGCCTTTGCCTGCCACGACCAATGGATGACTGGCTTCGTTGATCCCGATGATGACCATGCATATCTATTTACTCAGTTGAATTTCTCATATATGAATAGAATGAATATACATATTCGACACATCATGACACTTTTCATATCCGAATTCAATTTTAGAATTTTTTTTAACAATTTGTATTTGTCTCCTCATTATCCATTTGTATCCCATCCATTTTTATTGCTACCAAAGATACTAGACTAATTAAAGCAAACAATATAGGCAAAAGGAAGCATCATCAAGCTAGTCATGATTGTGTTGCATGCATCCAAATTTCTATAATGATTGAAAATTGTTCGTGTACTATTATTACTACCGCATTGCTAATATAATACTTCACATCTTGGCCTTAGAGAAATTAACTGTTGTGCCGGACGATCTCCAACACTAATGAAGCAGCTGCATTCTGCCAGTTTTTAAACAGTAGATCAACTGGATGACTTGGTCGATCAACTAAATATTTTGGCCAATATATAAATAAACTAGTAAAATTACAATGTAAACAGGGGAAAACGAAGCTTAGATAATCATATCCAGATCACCAGGTGGAGTGATGAAGATTGAAGCCGTGTGGAGAATAAAGTGGTTTGTTTTCGTTGGCGTGCAGGAGCCAACACAATTCAGGCTAAAGAGACCTGATGGGGGCAAATGAATCTTAGATCATATACAATGAAAGATGGAAGGCATGAGATGACACAACATGACTCTTCTTTTGAAAGTAAAAGATCCGTTATGAGATGATGCAAGATGGGATGCTCGGCAGTCACACAATCATCACTCAGCTCTATACTTTGTCATCTGCCCGACCTTTAATAATTTGTCATACTGTGGCTATGCGACGGACTACATGACCTGACAGGACTATACTAAACTTCAACAAGTAGGTGCATTGTGCGGATACTTTTCGGATTGTAGGTGGACACATTGAAAACGAAAGATTCATTGAGAAATTAAAGCCTGCTCATTGCATTGGTGCAGGGCTCTACCTACGATCGTGCTACTGTCCTACGACTTTTGGAAAGGAATAGTAGCCTCTTAGAATGATGGCACTAGAAGAAAGAGGACGGGCCGATATTATGTTGTGCATGCCTTTGCCTGCCGCGACCAATGGATGACTGGCTTCGTTGATCCCGACGATGACCATGCATATCCACTTACTCGGTTGAATTTCTCATATATGAATAGAATGAATATCAATATTCGACACATCATGACACTTTTCATATCCGAATTCGATTTGAGATTTTTTTTGACTATTTGTATTTGTATCCGCATTATCCTTTTGTATCCCATCCATTTTTATTGCTACCAAAGATACTAAACTAATTAAAGAAAACAATATAGACAAAAGGAAGCATCATCAAGCCAGTCATGATTCTGTTGCATGCATCAAAATGTCTATAATAATCGAAAATTGTTCCTGTAGTATTATTACTACTGCATTGCTAATATAATACTTCACATCCTGGCCTTAGAGAAATTAACTGTTGTGTCGGACGATCTCCAACACTAATGAAGCAACTGCATTCCGCCAGTTTTTAAACAGTACGTGAACTGGATGACTTAGTCAATCAACTAAATATTTTGGCCAATATATAAATAAACTAGTAAAATTACAATGTAAACAGGGGAAAACGAAGCCTAGATAATCATATCCAGATCACCAGGTGGAGTGATGAAGATTGAAGCCGTGTGGAGAAGAAAGTGGTTTATTTTCATTGGCGTGCGAGGCAACACCACTCAGGCTAAAGAGACCTGATGGGGGCAACGAATCTTAGATCATATACAGTTAAAGATGGTAGGCAAGATATGCATTTGAGAACGGGGGAGGCATGAGATGACACTACATGACTCTTCTTTTGTAAGTAAAAGATCCGTTATTAGATGATGCAATCTGGGATGCTCAGCAGTCACCCAATCATCACTCAGCTCTATACTTTGTCATCTGCCCGACCTTTAATAATTTGTCATACTGTGGCTATGCGATAGACTACATGACCAGACATGACTATACTGAACTTTAACAAGTAGGTGCATTGTGCGGATACTTTTCGGATTGTAGGTCGACACATTTAAAACGAAAAAGATTTCATTGAGAAATTAAAGCCTGCTCATTGCATTGGTGCAGGACTCTACCTACAATCATGCTACTGTCCTACGACTTTTGGAAAGGAATAGTAGCCTCTTAGAATGATGGCTCTAGAAGAAAGAGGACGGGCCGATATTATGTTGTGCATGCCTTTGCCTGCCACGACCAATGGATGACTGGCTTCGTTGATCCCGATGATGACCATGCATATCTATTTACTCGGTTGAATTTCTCATATATGAATAGAATGAATATACATATTCGACACATCATGACACTTTTCATATCCGAATTCAATTTTAGAATTTTTTTTAACAATTTGTATTTGTCTCCTCATTATCCATTTGTATCCCATCCATTTTTATTGCTACCAAAGATACTAAACTAATTAAAGCAAACAATATAGGCAAAAGGAAGCATCATCAAGCTAGTCATGATTGTGTTGCATGCATCCAAATTTCTATAATGATTGAAAATTGTTCGTGTACTATTATTACTACCGCATTGCTAATATAATACTTCACATCTTGGCCTTAGAGAAATTAACTGTTGTGCCGGACGATCTCCAACACTAATGAAGCAGCTGCATTCTGCCAGTTTTTAAACAGTAGATCAACTGGATGACTTGGTCGATCAACTAAATATTTTGGCCAATATATAAATAAACTAGTAAAATTACAATGTAAACAGGGGAAAACGAAGCTTAGATAATCATATCCAGATCACCAGGTGGAGTGATGAAGATTGAAGCTGTGTGGAGAATAAAGTGGTTTGTTTTCGTTGGCGTGCAGGAGCCAACACAATTCAGGCTAAAGAGACCTGATGGGGGCAAATGAATCTTAGATCATATACAATGAAAGATGGAAGGCATGAGATGACACAACATGACTCTTCTTTTGAAAGTAAAAGATCCGTTATGAGATGATGCAAGATGGGATGCTCGGCAGTCACACAATCATCACTCAGCTCTATACTTTGTCATCTGCCCGACCTTTAATAATTTGTCATACTGTGGCTATGCGACGGACTACATGACCTGACAGGACTATACTAAACTTCAACAAGTAGGTGCATTGTGTGGATACTTTTCGGATTGTAGGTGGACACATTGAAAACGAAAGATTCATTAAGAAATTAAAGCCTGCTCATTGCATTGGTGCAGGGCTCTACCTACGATCGTGCTACTGTCCTACGACTTTTGGAAAGGAATAGTAGCCTCTTAGAATGATGGCACTAGAAGAAAGAGGACAGGCCGATATTATGTTGTGCATGCCTTTGCCTGCCGCGACCAATGGATGACTGGCTTCGTTGATCCCGACGATGACCATGCATATCTAGTTACTCGGTTGAATTTCTCATATATGAATAGAATGAATATCAATATTCGACACATCATGACACTTTTGATATCCGAATTCGATTTGAGATTTTTTTTGACTATTTGTATTTGTATCCGCATTATCCTTTTGTATCCCATCCATTTTTATTGCTACCAAAGATACTAAACTAATTAAAGAAAACAATATAGACAAAAGGAAGCATCATCAAGCCAGTCATGATTCTGTTGCATGCATCAAAATGTCTATAATAATCGAAAATTGTTCCTGTAGTATTATTACTACTGCATTGCTAATATAATACTTCACATCCTGGCCTTAGAGAAATTAACTGTTGTGTCGGACGATCTCCAACACTAATGAAGCAACTGCATTCCGCCAGTTTTTAAACAGTACGTGAACTGGATGACTTAGTCAATCAACTAAATATTTTGGCCAATATATAAATAAACTAGTAAAATTACAATGTAAACAGGGGAAAACGAAGCCTAGATAATCATATCCAGATCACCAGGTGGAGTGATGAAGATTGAAGCCGTGTGGAGAAGAAAGTGGTTTATTTTCATTGGCGTGCGAGGCAACACCACTCAGGCTAAAGAGACCTGATGGGGGCAACGAATCTTAGATCATATACAGTTAAAGATGGTAGGCAAGATATGCATTTGAGAACGGGGGAGGCATGAGATGACACTACATGACTCTTCTTTTGTAAGTAAAAGATCCGTTATTAGATGATGCAATCTGGGATGCTCAGCAGTCACCCAATCATCACTCAGCTCTATACTTTGTCATCTGCCCGACCTTTAATAATTTGTCATACTGTGGCTATGCGATAGACTACATGACCAGACATGACTATACTGAACTTTAACAAGTAGGTGCATTGTGCGGATACTTTTCGGATTGTAGGTCGACACATTTAAAACGAAAAAGATTTCATTGAGAAATTAAAGCCTGCTCATTGCATTGGTGCAGGACTCTACCTACAATCATGCTACTGTCCTACGACTTTTGGAAAGGAATAGTAGCCTCTTAGAATGATGGCTCTAGAAGAAAGAGGACGGGCCGATATTATGTTGTGCATGCCTTTGCCTGCCACGACCAATGGATGACTGGCTTCGTTGATCCCGATGATGACCATGCATATCTATTTACTCGGTTGAATTTCTCATATATGAATAGAATGAATATACATATTCGACACATCATGACACTTTTCATATCCGAATTCAATTTTAGAATTTTTTTTAACAATTTGTATTTGTCTCCTCATTATCCATTTGTATCCCATCCATTTTTATTGCTACCAAAGATACTAAACTAATTAAAGCAAACAATATAGGCAAAAGGAAGCATCATCAAGCTAGTCATGATTGTGTTGCATGCATCCAAATTTCTATAATGATTGAAAATTGTTCGTGTACTATTATTACTACCGCATTGCTAATATAATACTTCACATCTTGGCCTTAGAGAAATTAACTGTTGTGCCGGACGATCTCCAACACTAATGAAGCAGCTGCATTCTGCCAGTTTTTAAACAGTAGATCAACTGGATGACTTGGTCGATCAACTAAATATTTTGGCCAATATATAAATAAACTAGTAAAATTACAATGTAAACAGGGGAAAACGAAGCTTAGATAATCATATCCAGATCACCAGGTGGAGTGATGAAGATTGAAGCCGTGTGGAGAATAAAGTGGTTTGTTTTCGTTGGCGTGCAGGAGCCAACACAATTCAGGCTAAAGAGACCTGATGGGGGCAAATGAATCTTAGATCATATACAATGAAAGATGGAAGGCATGAGATGACACAACATGACTCTTCTTTTGAAAGTAAAAGATCCGTTATGAGATGATGCAAGATGGGATGCTCGGCAGTCACACAATCATCACTCAGCTCTATACTTTGTCATCTGCCCGACCTTTAATAATTTGTCATACTGTGGCTATGCGACGGACTACATGACCTGACAGGACTATACTAAACTTCAACAAGTAGGTGCATTGTGTGGATACTTTTCGGATTGTAGGTGGACACATTGAAAACAAAAGATTCATTAAGAAATTAAAGCCTGCTCATTGCATTGGTGCAGGGCTCTACCTACGATCGTGCTACTGTCCTACGACTTTTGGAAAGGAATAGTAGCCTCTTAGAATGATGGCACTAGAAGAAAGAGGACAGGCCGATATTATGTTGTGCATGCCTTTGCCTGCCGCGACCAATGGATGACTGGCTTCGTTGATCCCGACGATGACCATGCATATCTAGTTACTCGGTTGAATTTCTCATATATGAATAGAATGAATATCAATATTCGACACATCATGACACTTTTGATATCCGAATTCGATTTGAGATTTTTTTTGACTATTTGTATTTGTATCCGCATTATCCTTTTGTATCCCATCCATTTTTATTGCTACCAAAGATACTAAACTAATTAAAGAAAACAATATAGACAAAAGGAAGCATCATCAAGCCAGTCATGATTCTGTTGCATGCATCAAAATGTCTATAATAATCGAAAATTGTTCCTGTAGTATTATTACTACTGCATTGCTAATATAATACTTCACATCCTGGCCTTAGAGAAATTAACTGTTGTGTCGGACGATCTCCAACACTAATGAAGCAACTGCATTCCGCCAGTTTTTAAACAGTACGTGAACTGGATGACTTAGTCAATCAACTAAATATTTTGGCCAATATATAAATAAACTAGTAAAATTACAATGTAAACAGGGGAAAACGAAGCCTAGATAATCATATCCAGATCACCAGGTGGAGTGATGAAGATTGAAGCCGTGTGGAGAAGAAAGTGGTTTATTTTCATTGGCGTGCGAGGCAACACCACTCAGGCTAAAGAGACCTGATGGGGGCAACGAATCTTAGATCATATACAGTTAAAGATGGTAGGCAAGATATGCATTTGAGAACGGGGGAGGCATGAGATGACACTACATGACTCTTCTTTTGTAAGTAAAAGATCCGTTATTAGATGATGCAATCTGGGATGCTCAGCAGTCACCCAATCATCACTCAGCTCTATACTTTGTCATCTGCCCGACCTTTAATAATTTGTCATACTGTGGCTATGCGATAGACTACATGACCAGACATGACTATACTGAACTTTAACAAGTAGGTGCATTGTGCGGATACTTTTCGGATTGTAGGTCGACACATTTAAAACGAAAAAGATTTCATTGAGAAATTAAAGCCTGCTCATTGCATTGGTGCAGGACTCTACCTACAATCATGCTACTGTCCTACGACTTTTGGAAAGGAATAGTAGCCTCTTAGAATGATGGCTCTAGAAGAAAGAGGACGGGCCGATATTATGTTGTGCATGCCTTTGCCTGCCACGACCAATGGATGACTGGCTTCGTTGATCCCGATGATGACCATGCATATCTATTTACTCGGTTGAATTTCTCATATATGAATAGAATGAATATACATATTCGACACATCATGACACTTTTCATATCCGAATTCAATTTTAGAATTTTTTTTAACAATTTGTATTTGTCTCCTCATTATCCATTTGTATCCCATCCATTTTTATTGCTACCAAAGATACTAAACTAATTAAAGCAAACAATATAGGCAAAAGGAAGCATCATCAAGCTAGTCATGATTGTGTTGCATGCATCCAAATTTCTATAATGATTGAAAATTGTTCGTGTACTATTATTACTACCGCATTGCTAATATAATACTTCACATCTTGGCCTTAGAGAAATTAACTGTTGTGCCGGACGATCTCCAACACTAATGAAGCAGCTGCATTCTGCCAGTTTTTAAACAGTAGATCAACTGGATGACTTGGTCGATCAACTAAATATTTTGGCCAATATATAAATAAACTAGTAAAATTACAATGTAAACAGGGGAAAACGAAGCTTAGATAATCATATCCAGATCACCAGGTGGAGTGATGAAGATTGAAGCCGTGTGGAGAATAAAGTGGTTTGTTTTCGTTGGCGTGCAGGAGCCAACACAATTCAGGCTAAAGAGACCTGATGGGGGCAAATGAATCTTAGATCATATACAATGAAAGATGGAAGGCATGAGATGACACAACATGACTCTTCTTTTGAAAGTAAAAGATCCGTTATGAGATGATGCAAGATGGGATGCTCGGCAGTCACACAATCATCACTCAGCTCTATACTTTGTCATCTGCCCGACCTTTAATAATTTGTCATACTGTGGCTATGCGACGGACTACATGACCTGACAGGACTATACTAAACTTCAACAAGTAGGTGCATTGTGTGGATACTTTTCGGATTGTAGGTGGACACATTGAAAACAAAAGATTCATTAAGAAATTAAAGCCTGCTCATTGCATTGGTGCAGGGCTCTACCTACGATCGTGCTACTGTCCTACGACTTTTGGAAAGGAATAGTAGCCTCTTAGAATGATGGCACTAGAAGAAAGAGGACAGGCCGATATTATGTTGTGCATGCCTTTGCCTGCCGCGACCAATGGATGACTGGCTTCGTTGATCCCGACGATGACCATGCATATCTAGTTACTCGGTTGAATTTCTCATATATGAATAGAATGAATATCAATATTCGACACATCATGACACTTTTGATATCCGAATTCGATTTGAGATTTTTTTTGACTATTTGTATTTGTATCCGCATTATCCTTTTGTATCCCATCCATTTTTATTGCTACCAAAGATACTAAACTAATTAAAGAAAACAATATAGACAAAAGGAAGCATCATCAAGCCAGTCATGATTCTGTTGCATGCATCAAAATGTCTATAATAATCGAAAATTGTTCCTGTAGTATTATTACTACTGCATTGCTAATATAATACTTCACATCCTGGCCTTAGAGAAATTAACTGTTGTGTCGGACGATCTCCAACACTAATGAAGCAACTGCATTCCGCCAGTTTTTAAACAGTACGTGAACTGGATGACTTAGTCAATCAACTAAATATTTTGGCCAATATATAAATAAACTAGTAAAATTACAATGTAAACAGGGGAAAACGAAGCCTAGATAATCATATCCAGATCACCAGGTGGAGTGATGAAGATTGAAGCCGTGTGGAGAAGAAAGTGGTTTATTTTCATTGGCGTGCGAGGCAACACCACTCAGGCTAAAGAGACCTGATGGGGGCAACGAATCTTAGATCATATACAGTTAAAGATGGTAGGCAAGATATGCATTCGAGAACGGGGGAGGCATGAGATGACACTACATGACTCTTCTTTTGTAAGTAAAAGATCCGTTATTAGATGATGCAATCTGGGATGCTCAGCAGTCACCCAATCATCACTCAGCTCTATACTTTGTCATCTGCCCGACCTTTAATAATTTGTCATACTGTGGCTATGCGATAGACTACATGACCAGACATGACTATACTGAACTTTAACAAGTAGGTGCATTGTGCGGATACTTTTCGGATTGTAGGTCGACACATTTAAAACGAAAAAGATTTCATTGAGAAATTAAAGCCTGCTCATTGCATTGGTGCAGGACTCTACCTACAATCATGCTACTGTCCTACGACTTTTGGAAAGGAATAGTAGCCTCTTAGAATGATGGCTCTAGAAGAAAGAGGACGGGCCGATATTATGTTGTGCATGCCTTTGCCTGCCACGACCAATGGATGACTGGCTTCGTTGATCCCGATGATGACCATGCATATCTATTTACTCGGTTGAATTTCTCATATATGAATAGAATGAATATACATATTCGACACATCATGACACTTTTCATATCCGAATTCAATTTTAGAATTTTTTTTAACAATTTGTATTTGTCTCCTCATTATCCATTTGTATCCCATCCATTTTTATTGCTACCAAAGATACTAAACTAATTAAAGCAAACAATATAGGCAAAAGGAAGCATCATCAAGCTAGTCATGATTGTGTTGCATGCATCCAAATTTCTATAATGATTGAAAATTGTTCGTGTACTATTATTACTACCGCATTGCTAATATAATACTTCACATCTTGGCCTTAGAGAAATTAACTGTTGTGCCGGACGATCTCCAACACTAATGAAGCAGCTGCATTCTGCCAGTTTTTAAACAGTAGATCAACTGGATGACTTGGTCGATCAACTAAATATTTTGGCCAATATATAAATAAACTAGTAAAATTACAATGTAAACAGGGGAAAACGAAGCTTAGATAATCATATCCAGATCACCAGGTGGAGTGATGAAGATTGAAGCCGTGTGGAGAATAAAGTGGTTTGTTTTCGTTGGCGTGCAGGAGCCAACACAATTCAGGCTAAAGAGACCTGATGGGGGCAAATGAATCTTAGATCATATACAATGAAAGATGGAAGGCATGAGATGACACAACATGACTCTTCTTTTGAAAGTAAAAGATCCGTTATGAGATGATGCAAGATGGGATGCTCGGCAGTCACACAATCATCACTCAGCTCTATACTTTGTCATCTGCCCGACCTTTAATAATTTGTCATACTGTGGCTATGCGACGGACTACATGACCTGACAGGACTATACTAAACTTCAACAAGTAGGTGCATTGTGTGGATACTTTTCGGATTGTAGGTGGACACATTGAAAACGAAAGATTCATTAAGAAATTAAAGCCTGCTCATTGCATTGGTGCAGGGCTCTACCTACGATCGTGCTACTGTCCTACGACTTTTGGAAAGGAATAGTAGCCTCTTAGAATGATGGCACTAGAAGAAAGAGGATAGGCCGATATTATGTTGTGCATGCCTTTGCCTGCCGCGACCAATGGATGACTGGCTTCGTTGATCCCGACGATGACCATGCATATCTAGTTACTCGGTTGAATTTCTCATATATGAATAGAATGAATATCAATATTCGACACATCATGACACTTTTGATATCCGAATTCGATTTGAGATTTTTTTTGACTATTTGTATTTGTATCCGCATTATCCTTTTGTATCCCATCCATTTTTATTGCTACCAAAGATACTAAACTAATTAAAGAAAACAATATAGACAAAAGGAAGCATCATCAAGCCAGTCATGATTCTGTTGCATGCATCAAAATGTCTATAATAATCGAAAATTGTTCCTGTAGTATTATTACTACTGCATTGCTAATATAATACTTCACATCCTGGCCTTAGAGAAATTAACTGTTGTGTCGGACGATCTCCAACACTAATGAAGCAACTGCATTCCGCCAGTTTTTAAACAGTACGTGAACTGGATGACTTAGTCAATCAACTAAATATTTTGGCCAATATATAAATAAACTAGTAAAATTACAATGTAAACAGGGGAAAACGAAGCCTAGATAATCATATCCAGATCACCAGGTGGAGTGATGAAGATTGAAGCCGTGTGGAGAAGAAAGTGGTTTATTTTCATTGGCGTGCGAGGCAACACCACTCAGGCTAAAGAGACCTGATGGGGGCAACGAATCTTAGATCATATACAGTTAAAGATGGTAGGCAAGATATGCATTCGAGAACGGGGGAGGCATGAGATGACACTACATGACTCTTCTTTTGTAAGTAAAAGATCCGTTATTAGATGATGCAATCTGGGATGCTCAGCAGTCACCCAATCATCACTCAGCTCTATACTTTGTCATCTGCCCGACCTTTAATAATTTGTCATACTGTGGCTATGCGATAGACTACATGACCAGACATGACTATACTGAACTTTAACAAGTAGGTGCATTGTGCGGATACTTTTCGGATTGTAGGTCGACACATTTAAAACGAAAAAGATTTCATTGAGAAATTAAAGCCTGCTCATTGCATTGGTGCAGGACTCTACCTACAATCATGCTACTGTCCTACGACTTTTGGAAAGGAATAGTAGCCTCTTAGAATGATGGCTCTAGAAGAAAGAGGACGGGCCGATATTATGTTGTGCATGCCTTTGCCTGCCACGACCAATGGATGACTGGCTTCGTTGATCCCGATGATGACCATGCATATCTATTTACTCGGTTGAATTTCTCATATATGAATAGAATGAATATACATATTCGACACATCATGACACTTTTCATATCCGAATTCAATTTTAGAATTTTTTTTAACAATTTGTATTTGTCTCCTCATTATCCATTTGTATCCCATCCATTTTTATTGCTACCAAAGATACTAAACTAATTAAAGCAAACAATATAGGCAAAAGGAAGCATCATCAAGCTAGTCATGATTGTGTTGCATGCATCCAAATTTCTATAATGATTGAAAATTGTTCGTGTACTATTATTACTACCGCATTGCTAATATAATACTTCACATCTTGGCCTTAGAGAAATTAACTGTTGTGCCGGACGATCTCCAACACTAATGAAGCAGCTGCATTCTGCCAGTTTTTAAACAGTAGATCAACTGGATGACTTGGTCGATCAACTAAATATTTTGGCCAATATATAAATAAACTAGTAAAATTACAATGTAAACAGGGGAAAACGAAGCTTAGATAATCATATCCAGATCACCAGGTGGAGTGATGAAGATTGAAGCCGTGTGGAGAATAAAGTGGTTTGTTTTCGTTGGCGTGCAGGAGCCAACACAATTCAGGCTAAAGAGACCTGATGGGGGCAAATGAATCTTAGATCATATACAATGAAAGATGGAAGGCATGAGATGACACAACATGACTCTTCTTTTGAAAGTAAAAGATCCGTTATGAGATGATGCAAGATGGGATGCTCGGCAGTCACACAATCATCACTCAGCTCTATACTTTGTCATCTGCCCGACCTTTAATAATTTGTCATACTGTGGCTATGCGACGGACTACATGACCTGACAGGACTATACTAAACTTCAACAAGTAGGTGCATTGTGTGGATACTTTTCGGATTGTAGGTGGACACATTGAAAACGAAAGATTCATTAAGAAATTAAAGCCTGCTCATTGCATTGGTGCAGGGCTCTACCTACGATCGTGCTACTGTCCTACGACTTTTGGAAAGGAATAGTAGCCTCTTAGAATGATGGCACTAGAAGAAAGAGGACAGGCCGATATTATGTTGTGCATGCCTTTGCCTGCCGCGACCAATGGATGACTGACTTCGTTGATCTCGACGATGACCATGCATATCTAGTTACTCGGTTGAATTTCTCATATATGAATAGAATGAATATCAATATTCGACACATCATGACACTTTTGATATCCGAATTCGATTTGAGATTTTTTTTGACTATTTGTATTTGTATCCGCATTATCCTTTTGTATCCCATCCATTTTTATTGCTACCAAAGATACTAAACTAATTAAAGAAAACAATATAGACAAAAGGAAGCATCATCAAGCCAGTCATGATTCTGTTGCATGCATCAAAATGTCTATAATAATCGAAAATTGTTCCTGTAGTATTATTACTACTGCATTGCTAATATAATACTTCACATCTTGGCCTTAGAGAAATTAACTGTTGTGTCGGACGATCTCCAACACTAATGAAGCAACTGCATTCTGCCAGTTTTTAAACAGTACGTGAACTGGATGACTTAGTCAATCAACTAAATATTTTGGCCAATATATAAATAAACTAGTAAAATTACAATGTAAACAGGGGAAAACGAAGCCTAGATAATCATATCCAGATCACCAGGTGGAGTGATGAAGATTGAAGCCGTGTGGAGAAGAAAGTGGTTTATTTTCATTGGCGTGCGAGGCAACACCACTCAGGCTAAAGAGACCTGATGGGGGCAACGAATCTTAGATCATATACAGTTAAAGATGGTAGGCAAGATATGCATTCGAGAACGGGGGAGGCATGAGATGACACTACATGACTCTTCTTTTGTAAGTAAAAGATCCGTTATTAGATGATGCAATCTGGGATGCTCAGCAGTCACCCAATCATCACTCAGCTCTATACTTTGTCATCTGCCCGACCTTTAATAATTTGTCATACTGTGGCTATGCAACAGACCACATGACCAGACAGGACTATACTGAACTTTAACAAGTAGGTGCATTGTGCGGATACTTTTCGGATTGTCGGTGGACACATTGAAAACGAAAGATTCATTGAGAAATTAAAACCTGCTCATTGCATTGGTGCCTCATACTAGTAAAGTAGTAATGGCAGAAATCATCTCAGATACAACACCCAACCCACCTGACTTCTGCAAAATTGCAAGGCAAAAAAACAAGGTGACTCATGGATTAGCAAGACAATATCGTCAATCTGTTCCTGATTTATGTAAGTTAGCATGTGAAAACCATGTAGACCCTGGTCCTTGTCCTGCAGTGGAGCCCAAAATGCTCCAGATGAGAAATTTCCCCTCCTTTCTGTAACATGTTCTTAAGTATTTAATTAATGCAATGGTCCTTATATAAAATGTTGTTGTTGCATCCAAATAGGCGGATGCCTTGATGAAAAATAATGGTGTACGTAAAAGAAGGTAACAAGACGTAACACATGTGGTTCCATACAACTTAAAGATTGGTCATTCGCATCGGCTGGAAAGGCCAATAGTAGTGTATCACATTGCATTGAGAAGGTGTTCCAGGTCAATTTCATGATGGCTATGTGTTTGTGCTATGTCGTTGCAGTTCAGAAGATATGAATTTTGTTGACGTCTTTTAGTGTCAACACACAAGAGTACTAGAGCGTGCGTGTCGCGAACGGAGCGAAGAGCAAAGTTGCCGCCAGGACCGGTCAGACCGTTGTCTTAGGGTTTGCCTGAATCGATCGTTTGGGAGGACAACTAGCACACTTACCTGATGGAGGACGGCTAGGTTTACGAGCAAACTAACAAAGAGATAACCAACGCACTTACGTGGCGAAGAACGACTATTTTACGAGCAAACTAGCAAAGGTCGTCGAAGCTCTCGCTCGGGGGGACCCCGTCGGGGCGTGGATGTCGCCGGTGTGCCCTAGATCGACCAGCGAGGCTTAGGACGTCATCTATGACTGTGGAGATCAGTAGAGGTTGGAAAAGGGTGTTGAGAGGATAAAAAGTTGTAGTAGATTGATTCGATTGTGTTCCTCTAAATCGGTCGTGACCCTTCAGTAGGAGTCGAAACCTATACAAATCTCGTGTCAAAATACAACTCTTAACTCGGATTAGGATGCAAGCCCCGGTCAGACCGTCGTCCTGCACCGGTCCGACCGGCCTGGCGCAGGACTGGTTCTTGCCAGGACCATAACTCCCTCACCCGGACTCCAAACTGGACGTTCCACGTATGCGTTTCTATCGCCTCGACGAGACCTATCCAATGGTGAAGTCCAATTGGCATTTTGAGTACTTTGGTTTGACTGGTCTGACTGGTGTGGGTGAAAGGTCAGACCAATCAGGGCTGCTAAATCGGTTATATGACCAATAACTGAATCAGATCAGTTGGCCTTCTCATATCAGCCAAATTAGACACTTTTGACCATGATTATTTGATCTACATGCCCATCTTGATCCTCTTGGCAAAAACTTCATCTTAGTACACTTGAACTCATGATTTGACATCATAATGGTGTTTCTCCAAGTACTTGTTTGCCCTCTTTATGAAATCATATTCAGAACATCCAAGATGACCCTCTTGTCCTGTAAAATACATATCCAAGCTAAACTCGCATAATATCAAAAGTTACCACTAAATTGACAATTCTAACCTTAGCCTCACATATCTCGCACAGTGCCACTTTTGGGTGTGAACATATGCCCCCATGTTTCTTGGTAAAGCTTGCGTACCAAGAAATATTTACCATCCCCAAAACTGCATAAGAACAATGTTGAGCACAAGTGTAGCAAACAAGTTTCACCTTTTTATTTGATTTTGTCCAAAATGAAAATTTCAACTTGTTGCTGTTGTTTATACATATTGTGTGAGTGACACAAGCCTGACCATCTATTGTGCTCATCTTCCCCGATGAGGTCTCCTCGGCGCGGACTTGGAACTCCACCCATCCTCACCCCTGAGATCCACTGTTTCTGCTTGAGCAGCTCAGCATGGGAGCTGGATAGCGCGACCGGCGCCCATGTCAGACTCCGACCAGGGCACGCTGGTGGTCAAGCTCCACCTCTGGGAGCCTGAAGAACATCCGTGAGGTCCACTGTAGGTGCCCGTGCCTAAGCCATCACCGAGCCGCCGTTCGGTGACACCACGGCGCGGCTCTCGTCGCTCGAGAACTCGGCGCCGTGCGGCCCCTCCCGGTTGGCGGGCGGCACGACGTCCTCCCACCGGTTGCGACACATGTCGTACTCGTACGATTCCCACGACAACGACGCGATCTCCAAGCAATGTCGCGTTGACAGCTACGACGATGATGATGTCGGGTCATCCCGGAGAGGGTACTGCTGCCTTGGTGCCGGAGCACCATCACAGCAACACCAGCATCGGGCGCCGCAGTCCGCGCCTGACCCGCATGCGTAGACGATCGCTGTCTACAGCACGGCGCTCGCCACCTTCGGGTTCGCCACGCACCACATCCAACGCCGCGCCTGCTACCCCGCCGAGGGTGTTGGGAACGCCACTGCTGGCGGCAACACAACTTTCCTGCCCGGTGTAATGATGGATGGCGAGCCGGCCACCGGGGACGCATCGGGCATCGGTAGTGGGCTGATTCCCAACACGATGTATGGCGAGCCGGCTGACGGTGACGGGGGCACACCGGGCAGGCTCGCCATCGGTGGCAAAGAGGTTGTCTTTGCATGCTTTGAGGAGAGGAAAAGAAAAAAAGAAAAAGAAAAAAGATGGGACCCACGTTTTGGGGGGAGAATTTGACGTCCCCCAGGAATGGAGCCTTGGAGTTGGAATTTGAAGGGTGATGACAAAATACAGGCACATTTAGAGGCCCTGCTAGAGTTGATTTTTTCATCAAAACTCTAAATTTTGTAGTAAAGGCTCATTTGCAGACCCCCACTGGAGTTGCTCTTAGCAACCCAAGATAGGGTGCAGGTAGCACTTCAACCAACTTCCAGCGCCTCTGATTTCTTTCACGACCATTCTCCCCCCTATATTGCTAACTTCAATTAGATTACTTCCCACATGCTCTTTGGTATTCAATACTGTTTTTTCATGCTTGGGTGATTGTGGATCTACTGTACCCTATTTCAAGAGTTTGTTCCAAGTTATTTTATTTGAGGTTTGTAGAAATTTGTAGAGAATTTATTAGATTGCGTCCCCATGCTCTTTGGCTTTGAATCTTGTTGTTGCTTGCTTGCGTGATTGTGGATCTGTTGTTCCCTATTGTAAGAGATTGTTCCAAGTTAACTTATTTGATGTTTATAGAAATTAATAGATGAAATTATTAAATTGTTTACCCATACACTTTGGCTTTGTTTATTTTTGTTGCATGCTTGGGTGATTATGGATCTGTTGTGCTTGTTCATGTACCGCATTGAGCTTAATAGATGAAGTTACTTCCGATTGCGAATAATCTCAACTCTTACCTCTTTTTCTTATACTTGTTTTAGCAAGCCAAAGGGTCAACATCTGTAATTGCACTTGTTCAGACCTGCTCTAGGATAACAAACTTAACACCTTCCTTGTTTTCTTGGTTCGAATCAATTACAAGATACCAATCTGACTTGGGATCCACTGTTTCTATATGGAAGCTACCAAGGCAATGAGCTTCTTCCCGAACGAGAACATGCAGAGGTAGCGGAGTACTCAACAATGTGTACCAAATCCTTATGTAGTAGTGTTGATGAAGAGCAAGTTGACACTGTCAAATAGGATGACGTACTTCGACAACGGTTTGCTGCTCACCAGAAAGAGTTATGAAGCCTGAAGAAGAAATCAGAAGAATCGGAATCAACTCTGACAATGCAGTCGGCAAAGATTAAGAGGTTGCAGAAGCTAACTGAAGATAGTGAAGAACTCCTTTGTGTACTGCTTAGCAGTAGAAAATGAAGATGTTAACATCAACGCTCCATTGTCTCTCGAGACTATGATCTAGATGTAGCTTTGTTCATCTCTATTTTTTGTGAGACTGTTATCCTGTAATAGTTTGTGAACAATATGGTAGTGTTTGATGGAAAACAACAGTATGTTTATTGTATAAATATATATATATATGTTGTTTTTTAACTTTGGCAACAGGATCCGAATTGAAATGAAATCAATTAATATTGAGGCACGATTGCTTAATTTTATGTTTGCCTTCCAATGGGCTTTATTAGTTGGGCCCAAAGTCAAAAGTCAATTTTCAGCCGGACCCAACAGCAAATAGGCCAAAAGTCAGTTTATGGGTTAAAAGTCAATTTTATTCAAATTAACATTACATAAAGGGCCACAAAGAATGTGCACAACTATTAGACTCGACATAAAAAAGATCAGCTCACAAGAAACAAATTTTGGTCCAACCCAACCACAGATGGGCCTACCGAAATCAATTGTGGGCTATCTAAACAACATTAGCCTGCAGGAACAACTTTGAACTCAACCCAACAACAAATGGACCAAATTCGTTTTATGACAAAACAATTCATCACAATTAGCATGCCACATATTCAAAAAAAAGCATGCCACATCAGATTCTGTCCAACGTGGCAAAGCTACATGAACCAAGTTATGACGTTTTGTGGTGACAATTTCTACACATCATTATATTAGTGACGCCGGGTAAGGGGTCGTCACTAATCACGGTTTGTGATGCTCGATTAATGACGGGGGTTTTCGTGACAACCAGCGCCATAAATCGTGGTTTATGATGAGAAACTGTGTTTTTTTGCGTCACTAATAGGAGTTTTTCTTGTAGTGGTCATCAGTGGATGCCGGAGAAAGATCCGACGAGCACGAGGTCACGTCGTCGGCTGCGCACCTCTCCTTTCCCATTGTCACACCCCTCTCCTTCCTCGTCGAGCTCCGCCCATGGCCGCGATCTCGGTTCAGTGGAGGACGAGGGGCATATGAGGACATCCTACCAAAACCTTCTTTCACTGAAGTTGGAGCATAGCTCTATGCCAAATCCACACATTAGCTCCACAAACTCTAGAGTTGAGCTGCACCTTTGTGGAGTTAGTGGAGCACAACTATAGTAAAACCCGACAGAGCAGTTCTAAACAGGGACACTCAATTTTTATGAATCTGCACCATATTCACTCTTCGAATATATGACATGTGAGTTCAGCGTGAGAGATCCGGTGGCCCCACCCAATTGAAAAAGGTTTATAATTGTTTTCAAATATATTTTGGGAATGATTGTGATGAATAAAATATCCTATTAGTTTTATATTTTTTTAAAATGACAATGCATTCGCCTTGTTTGAATAGATGATTGAATAGATGAATGAATGTATACTTAATAGATGTCTAAATAATCATTTTTCATTTACTTGTACGGTTGTATCCTTTCACCCTATGACAGTCAGGCCCTCTGGCCGGTCTTATCCTTTCACAGTTTTCACCATGACCGTGATACCCTCTGGCCCCTCCATCCTTAGACTGGCACGCATATGGTAGAGAAGGTGCAGAAGGCAACACGCATGCATTAATTAACAATAATTTTTTTTCATAAAACTCTCAGTCCACATATTTTGCTCCTTTTGAGCTATTTGGCTAAAAGGGAGGGAGTTAAAAAAATAGTCAATGGGATTCAAACACCCCCTAAGGGAAACTCCAACCGGCTCCTTTTATGAGCCCTTACCTTATCTTTAAGGGGGGAAACACAAAAAAACCTCTCCAACCCGTCTCTCTTCCGGCCCCCGACGGATGAGGCGGCCTCATTTCGCCCCCCGGACTCTCAGCTGTAGGAGCCCCTCTTCTGCACCCTCATCCGGCGACGACGCCAACGGCCGGCCTCCCGCGCCTGGACGGAGGTCTCCCAGCGGCAGGTACGTCGATTCCTCGTCTCCGGCGGCGTCCCGTAGCTGTAGCTGTAGATCCGGGCTGGGAAGGAAAATCGTACCTGGAGCTGTAGATCCGGCGCCGGCGTTGACCCGTGGTAGCCGGCGGCGCTCGTGGTGGCTGCCCACACCCGTGGAGGCCGCTCGCGCCCGCGGTGGCCGCCCGCGCCCGCGCGGGCCGCCCGCACGCGCCCGTGGTGGCCGTCGCGCCCGCCTGTGGGGGCCGCCCGCTGCGCCCTCCTGTGGTGGCCGCCGGCGCGCGCCCGTGGGGGCCTCCCGCCGCGCCCGTGGTGGCCGCCGGCGCGCGCCCGTGGTGGCCGCCGCGCCCGTGGTGGCCGCCGCGCCCGCCCGTGGTGGCTGCCCTGCCCCTGCTTTGCCTGTGATTGCCCGTGGTGGCCGCCCTGCTTTGCTTGTTATTTGCCTCAGACTGATAGAAGAAAGAGAGCGCATGCTTTGCCTGTTTTGCCTGTGATTTGCCTGAGACTGATAGAAGAAAGAAAGGATTGAAATGAAGTTAGAAGTAGCGACTAAGAAACTTGCTATCAAGGAACAAGTAGAGAACAGACGCCTTGATCTACAACAACAAGAAATGCATCTGAAACAAAGGATGGATGATGAGAAAATAATTAACATGGATCTAAGTGCACTAAGTGAGGTGCAACTGGTATTCTATCGTGGGCTGCAACAAGAGATTATTGCTCGACGTTTGGGCAGTGGCAATATTTGAGATTGTGGATCTTGTGTTAATTTGTGGTATGCATTGGACAATTTGTGTTAATTTGTGGTATCTAGTGGACAATTTGTGTTAATTTGTGGTATCCAGTGAACAATTTGTGTTGCATGAACTATTTGTGACCGTGTATGAGCTATTTGTATTTTGTGGTATGCATGTGAATATTTTGTATTAATTGTAGTCTGTAGTGAACAATTTGCATGAATTACAAATACACAAATAATGGTTAGCTTGTTAGTTATATTATATGAATAAAGAAATAGGTGAATGAAGAGTAAGGAAGTATATGAGAGTTGGGTTGGAGTTAGACTCAAAAGAAGACCCTTAAATCTAGATAAGAGGCCCTTATATAAGTGGATAAGGGTTCAATTATAAGGGTTCCATTGGAGTTGCCCTAAGTACTAGTACTAGTCTATGTTTTGCATTTTGTTGTCACGTGATGATGTTGGTAGCTTGTGTTAACAAAAGAATAAGTTGGACAGTACCCTGCCAGAATTGTATAAGCTCGGTGCCATATTTGCTTGGTCGTGATTTAGATTCCACTAATGTCATTTGAACTACTGCAGACGTAACATTTTCGTTGAAATTTGTGAGGACAAAAGTTGATAACAATTACCCAAATAAGAGCGAGGTTTACAAGCAGCTGATTCTAGCGACGAGCTCAAAAGGACGGTCGAAAGCATTTGTAAGCACCGGTGACTTGAAAGGACTTGCCCGTGTTTTGGTGGATACAAAGTTCAACCATGGACTTACCCCAATCAATTAATTGCGGTCTTAAAATGTCTGCAACAGTATCCTCTGTGTATCATTCTCAAAAAGAAAATTTCAATGCTGCTCTAAAAGATTGCACCCTCTAAATGTTATACCACGATCCGATGACTCTCAACGCTAGTAGCCTGACCTCGCTGATGACGGCAGCCGGACCACACGGGCAGAGATAAAAGGGCTAACCCTAATAGATTGATATTCTCCTTGCTTATTCAATTGGTACAAGTCTCCTCCTTGCATAGGGAGCGTATCAGGTGGAAACTAGCCTACCTGTGCAAACTATGCAAACTCTGATTAGGACCACCGGATCTAGATCTGATGGCTGCGGAGAGAGCTGGTACCATTTTGCGATTACACACCCGCCAGTCCCCACCCCCTCGATGCACTTTTGCAATTACCCCCTAATCCCCGCCCCCCAATCAGCCTCGACGCCCGTCGCGGGGCTTCTGCCGAACCTGCAGAGTCGCTGCCGCCACGAAGTCCATCGGACCGTCGCCCCTTCATCGAATGGACCCTGGCTTCGTCCCAGTCTACGGAGGAGAGCTCCCCACAGGGCGGCGAGTCGCGGTCAAGAGTCTTCATGGCAGCTTCCAGTTCCTCTACGCCTGTCAGTTCTTGGCCGAGATGGAGGCCGTTGCCGAGGTCAAGCACCAGAACCTCTTGCGCCTTCTCGGCTACTGCGCTCGCGGCGACAAGCGCTTCCTCATCTACAAGCACATGCCCCAGGGGAGCCTCGCGTCATGGCTGAGGAACCTGCAGGGGAAGAGACACTTGGGGTGGCCGGTCCGTCTCGAGATCTACCTCGACTCCGCCCGCGGGCTCGCGTTTCTCCACCACGACGAGGGGGCGGCGGTCCGATGGACTCCGTGGCGGCGGCGACTCCGGGTCGCGGGTTCGGCAAGAGCCCTGCGACACGCGTCGAGGCGGACTAGGGGCGGGGATTAGGGGGTTAATTGCAAAAGTGCATCAACGGGTGGGGGGCTGGCGGGCGTGTAATCGCAAAATGGTACCAGCTCTCTCCGTGGCCATAGATCTGGTGGTCCTAATCAGAGTTTGCATAGTTTGCACATGTGGGTTGGTTTCCACCTGATACGCTCCCTATATAGATAGGCTAACTTAACCCCTAAGAAATGATCTAACCTTATCTCTAATCTAACCCTAATGGGCTCGCCTATCCGGCCCAGGAGGCCTCTAACCGCCCATGACATTACTCCCTCCTTTTTGAGCAGCTCGTCCTAGAGCTGCAGCTTGGAGACGACTCGACTCAACACAAACTTAACACCTAAATGAAGCCTTTTACATTTCGACTTTATTATATTTTGAACTAAAAGTAAATCACTAAATAACATCACTACGGATGTGAAGATAGCACGGAGCGCATGAGGAACCGAAGGCCCAAAGTCCAATTGCATATCGATATCCTCCTAGGGATATCCTCCTAGATCCCAAACTATCGGCAACTGGGCTGAAACGAAGCGGATACAGCCCACCAGTTGAGGCCCCATGGCCCTGTGCCTCCTGCGATCAGAGGAAATGGGTGTCTCCGCATCCTGAGCGTCGCTACAACAGCTGCTGCCGCGAATCTCAGCGGCGCCCGTGCTCGTGGCCGCCCTTGGGAGACGCAACGTCCCAGGCCGTGGTGACCCGGATTGAATCAACGCAGAGGTCGGCGTCGACGCCCCCCCGGCGACCTGGGTGTTGACGACCCCGCGGTGGCCAGCGTCGTGCGCGTCCTAGTCGCAGGCATGGAGGTCCTCGGAGACACCCGTGCGACGGCCGACGGTGGGAAACGACAGAGGCTCGGCGCTAATGAGGCCGACCGCAGATGGCTGGGGCGGAGGCGTGCGATGCAGACAGCGCCGTCTGCTGCGAAGAAGAAACGGCCAGCGGAATCCCGATCCGCGCCGCCACCTCCCCAACTGCGTGACGGCAGGATCTGCGCCCGCCAGGAGGACCCACGACGTCCGCGCCGCCCGCTCCTGCTGGCCGCGGCGCAGGGCTCGCGCTCGCCAGCGCGCGAGGAGGACGTGCGCCACCGCCTGTAGGCGCACCGCCGCCGACTGTTGTGCCGCCTCTCGCTCCTGCAGGCCCCAGCGTAGGGCACGCACTCGTCGCCGCGCGAGGATGCCGCGCGCCGCGGCCTGCAGGCACACCGCCGCCGCTGCTTCTCGCCGCCTCAACCAGGCATCCAGGCGGGCATTTATGCGGTCCCGATCCCGCAATTATTGGCGAAACTCCGCAGCCACCGTCGCGCCAGGAGACCACGTGCAGCAGCCTGCAGGTGCACCGCCGCCGCTACTCGCCGTTCCCAGGCGTCGCGGAGGCGGTCCAGACTGGCGGACTGCAGGGCCACCACCTTGGACGGGATCGCCGCCAGCTGGTCTGCCACGGGCGCGAGGGGGGGCCATTTGTCGAGCGACGCCTGCATGGTTTCTTGTGTCACCTGCATCTTCTCCATCACCGTGGTGAGCTTCTCGAGCGCCTCCTTGACCCCGTCAGCGCTCCCCATGGACACGGAACTAGGCACGACTGATACCAAGTTGTTATGTACCACGATCCGGATGACCCTGAACCCTAGCAGCCCGACCTCACTGATGGCGGCAGACGGATCACACGGGCAGGGATAAGGGGCTAACCCTAATAGATTGATATTCTCCTTACTTACTCAATTGGTACAAGTCCCCTCCTTACATAGAGAGGCTAACTTAACCCATAACAAATGATCTAACCTTATCTCTAATCTAATCTTAATGGGCTCGCCTATCCGGCCCACGAGGCCTCTATACTAAATGACTTCGTATTGCTACAGGAGCTTGGACGTGGGCGGCGCAATTCCTAGCCTCTTCTACCCATGAGAATTGAGAAGAAAGAGTAGAGCCGCCGTTTCCATGCCTCCATGTCAAGAGGGAAGAAGAGCAGAGCCTCTTCCTAACAATTGTGCAGTAGCAGAAAAGCAGCTGAACCAGAGTTTTTCAATAGGGGCTCTTATATGTCTTCTGGAAGATGGATTAGAGTTGTAACTATAAAACCTACAAAAGCCAAAAATAGCCCACTTAACACATTTAGTTCCCGCAATTCCCGCACGTGCTTTATCTTTATTATTTTTTATCAATAATTTTTTGGAACTGTTTGCAATATTTTTTCATCAACATTTTTTGGAAATGTTGCCAACATTTTTTCGTCAACATTTTTCGGAAGTGTTGCCAACATTTTTTTTGTCAACATTTATCAGAAGTATTGCCAATATTTTTTCTCGTCAACATTTTTCGGAAGTGATGCAAACATTTTTTCGTCAACGTTTTCCAGAAGTGTTGCAAACATTTTTTTCGTCAACATTTTTCAGGAGTGTTGTCTGCATTTTTCGTTAACATTTTTTCTTATCAATATTTTTCAGAAGTGTTCCAACATTTTTTCGTCAACATTTTTCGGAAGTGTTACCAACATTTTTTCGTCAAACATTTTTCGGAAGTGTAACTAACATTTTTTCGTCAACATTTTCGGAAATGTGTTCAAAAAAAGTTGATCGATATTTTTTTAATCAACATTTTTTCTGAAATGTTGAAACAATAATTTTCAACATTTTCTTAAAAATGTTGATCCAACATTTCTAAAAAAGGTAGACCGATATTTTTCAACATTTTATAAAAATGTTGAATCAACATTTCAATATTTATCAAAAATGTTGGACCAATATTTCTCCAGAATTTAAAAAAATGAAAAATGTTGGAGCGTCTCCTCCAGCACGGGTGGCTGGCGAGGGCGGTGGCGCGGCAACCAGCTGGCTGGCAAGCCATGTCGGCGGCGGTGCTCGTGCTCGTGCGGTGGCGGCGAGCGGGACGCAGGGAGCGGGCTGCGCCAGCAGGCCGCGGCGGCGTGAGGCAGCACGACGCCCGCGGCGGCGCGCCGGGAGGCCGCGCGCAGGCCGCGCCGGCGGCGGCGGAGGCAGGGAGGGAGCAGGGAGGTGGCCATAGCAGGCGCGTGGGGATGGCCGCGCCCCAGCTCCGCATCGGGAGCCCGCTGCGGGCCGCGGCCATGGCGGGCGCACGCGGGGCACGTCGGTCGGGCGGGGGGCTTCGGAGGTGGAGGGAGGCCACGGCGTCTCGCCAGCGTCGCGCGCGAAGGTGCTCCGGCGGCCGGCCGTCGAGAGGCGTCAGGAGGAGCTCCCATCGGGGCGGCGGCGGGCGCACAGGGTGGGAGCGCGGCTGCAGCCTGCAGGAAGTGAGGGGCTAGGGTTTGATGATCCAATGGTTAGAAATGTTTGCACGAATCTCAAAAAAGTGGAAGTTCAGAAGCATAATATCTTCCAGAAGATATATAGGATTGGCGGTGTGACTAGGTCCTGCTTCCTACTCTTTCCTCACTTGAAAGTTGAAACTTACGTTTTGGATTTCTTTCTCCAGTAGCTGAAAATCAAAAAGGCCGCAACCCACTAGAGGCCCAATCTCCCACCTCCCAGCCCAACGACGGCCCAAGTCTCAACCCAGCAGCAGTAGCATCATCGCCTGCCCGCGTCACGCCCACGCGGCCACGCCTCGACTGCCGGCGGCGCAAACCTTCTTGTCGGCGGCGGGATGGCGAAGGTCAGCGAATCCGCGGCGGAGGCTGCGCCCACCGCCGCCGCCCCTCCTCTTACTTCCTCTTCCGCGCCGCCATCGAGGCCCAAGGCGAAGCACCGGATGGAGATCGAGGGGTACCCCGTGGAGGGCCTCTCCATCGGCGGCCAAGAGACCTGCGTCATCTTCCCGACGCTGAGCCTCGCCTTCGACATCGGCCGTTGTCCGCAGCGCGCCGTCTCGCAGGAGTTCCTCTTCATCTCCCACGGACACCTCGACCACATCGGGGGCCTCCCCATGTACGTGGCCACGCGGGGGCTCTTCAGGCTGCGCCCGCCCACAATCTTCGTCCCGGCGTGCCTCCGGGACCTCGTGGAACGGCTCTTCGAGGTGCACCGCGCCATAGACCAGTCGGAGCTCAAGCACAACCTGGTACCCCTCGAGGTCGGGGAGGAGTACGAGTTCAGGAGGGACCTCAAGGTCAAGGCTTTCAGGACCTACCACGCCATACCTAGCCAGGTGAGGCGAATTGCTTGGGTTCATTTGGATGCACCGGTTCTAAAATTGATCCTTTACAACCTTGCAATGCTTGGATGGGGTGTGTATGCAGGGGTATGTGATATACTCGGTCAAGCAGAAGCTCAAGCAGGAGTTCATTGGTCTCCCAGGGAGTGAGATTAAGCAGTTAAAGTTATCAGGTGTGGAGGTCTGTCTGTCATGGTGGCTGTCGAGTTCAAATTAAAGTACCTTCTAGTAGCATGTTGATGTGGTATGGGCTTATATGCCCCCCTCACCATTCACCTATTTTGAATTTGCAGATCACGAATACGGTGTCCACCCCTGAGATTGCTTTCACGGGAGATACGACATCAGATTTCATTCTTGATCCAGACAATGCAGATGTGTTGGGGGCAAAAATTCTTATTGTGGAGGTATTTTTTTATTACTTGTTGTTTTACAACTATGCTCTCATTTTGCAACATGTGACAAATTTTCAATGTCACTAACAGCAAGTAGCAACCTTACTTAGAGCAACTCCAAGAGACTAGCTATCTTGGCTTAACTAGCTAAAAAATGGAAAATCTGTCCAAAAACTCAATCCAACAGACTAGCTAAACTTGCCCTCGCTATCCTCCGCTAGCTAAACCGGGGGCTTCGCTAGCCATCTTTGGCTAGCCAGTCCCGCTAGCTATCCCCTCGTACATGAGTATGACAGGCGGGACCCACTGGCGGTGGAGCATATGGAGAGTTGATTTTAGCTAGTCTGTTGGATTTCATCAACTTTTTGCTAGCTATTTCATTTTACATACTAGCCAAATCAAGGTTTTAACTAGTGATTTTTAGAGAGGCTCTTGGAGTTGCTCTTAGGAATGTGTTCCATTTCTACTGCTGAATGTTTTATTTTCTGTATTCGTTCCCCTTTATTTTTATGATAATTTTGGTAGTGAGGTGTGGTTCAATGGATTTCAGAGTACTTTTCTAGATGACTCCATTTCGGTTGAGCATGCAAGAGAATATGGGCACACACACTTATTTGAGGTCTGTTATTTGAGATATTCCAAGATTGTTTATTCAACTTCCAAAATCTCAAATACTAGTATTTACTGTGATGGTTATTTTTGGCAACGCAGATAGTGAGCCGGTCTGACAAGCTTGGAAACAAAGCTATTCTACTCATTCACTTTTCTGCTCGTTATACTACAGAGGTGGGCTGACATCTAGTCATTGTTTAGTTCTATCTACTGAAATTCTAGAGCCAGCTTCATTTTTATCTGTTTTTGAACTCCATTTCGACTGCTTCTTTTTGCCTATTCTATCCTAATTCCATTCATATTTAAGATGCTTTGTTTCCACGTGGCTATCCTTGCTTTTGCTCTAATCAGCATCACCTCCAAGTTTGTGTTCTAATCAGTGGAACCAACATGCAATGCACACCTCATATGTACTCTATAGTTGTATTTATGATAAAGAAGTATATGCTAATTTTCTTGTTGCTTTTTCATTTTGTCTTGAAAATTTGGCCTATTTGTTTTGCATTCTTTGCGACTAAGCCATTTGATTCTATTGCCCTTCTATGAAGACTTTTTATGAGTGAAACTAAATCTCATGAGATATGACTACTCTATTTGCAGGAAATTGATGCGGCAATAAACAGATTGCCACCATCTTTCCGAAGCAGAGTTTATGCGTTGAAAGAAGGCTTCTAAAGGAACATGAACTGACAAATCAGCAATGAAGTTGTTCAAATTGGATCGCATTGGTATTTTCACTGGAACCTTTTTTGCTGTGTGTGCTCTGATGATACTATAGCAATTTTTGAAAATTTTTGTGGAATCTTCTGTTTGCAGTAGTCAGTACTTGTTTCAGTCACATGATATTGGAACGGTGGAATAGTGAATTGTGGAACAACCCCTATTAGCAACATTTATTTTGTTTCTATTTGCTCAGAATCATTTACCTTATTTCTGAACATTAACAATTTATAGTATATGAATACCATGCAAATTTTGGCCAACGAATATGGTTCATGTTCGACACATTCCTATAAATTGTACAGCTGAAATAGAAACAATCTCCACTTTGTCTGAAGATACAGGCAGTACTACTACTGTACCGACTCCACATAAGGGAAATAAATAGGAAAACGCAAAAGCTAAAAAGAGAGGCCTCTCGGTTTAGCCTTACACCGAGAGCCCCTCTAGTTACTTCAAGAGCACATCGAGCACATGAGAAGAAAATAACTATTCTGACGCCCGAACTCATTGGTGGACAAGAAGAAACAAATTAGGGATTTCGGGGTTTAGGGGTTACTGGGTTAGGGATTTTGGGGTTGGGGGTTGCTGGGGTTCCATTTGTGCTCACCGGACTTAGAGGGAGGGCCTGGGGTGGCGGTTGCCCGGCGGTGGTGGCGGGTTGCCCGGCGGTGGTGGCGGGTTGCCCGGCGGCGAGAGCGCCGCTGGCCAGGGCGGTGCAGGACAACCGGTGGGCCTGTGCCGGCGGCGGGGGCGAAGCTCGCCGGAGTAGACCTCCTACATATGTGGTGCGAGCATCCCCGGTTAGCGCCGGCCGTGGTTGTCGGAGGCGGCTCCGGCGGCGAGGGCGCCGCCGGGGACGAGAGGAAGGGGCTAGCGGCGGGGGTGCTGGCTCCGACTAGCGGGCCGCGGTTGGGGGCGGTGGCTCCGGCGGCGGGGACGCCGCAGGAGCCGGCCAGGAGTAGGGGGCGCGGGGGATTTGCAGACTCGCAGGAGAGCGTGAGGAAGAAGACGCAACGGCCAGGGAGAAGTCGCGTGAAGATGATAAGGTGGGGTGAGACCCACGCGGGATCGTATGTGGGAGGGGGGCTCTCGGGTTAGTGGTAACGGGAGGGGGCTCTTCCCGTAGCAGCCTCCATAGGCAAATTTGTTGTACAATGACTAGTGACATAGCTGCATCCATTCCTACAAGCATGTCCTTGCCCATTCATGGTCCCATCATAAGAAATGCAAAACAAACATGCTTTCACTCCTCAGCAATTCAGTATAGTGCTTCCGGATCTGCTCATAAAAATTGCAAGATTTCACTCACAGGAATCTATGTTGTAGACATCAACGGATTATCTTAGTTACCTTGACCACCATTTCTTTTGGTGATGTATCTATACAATGTACCAGGGTTACGACATTAATAACTGGTTTCAAGAAAAATGTACAGATACAATATGGCAATGTGAAATTGCTAGCAGTTAATGTCAATCTACCAGCTGCATTAGTTCACAGCCTCTAGATGGACTCGTCAGCTCTTTATTCAACTGAACAATAAAAAAGGTCACCCCATAAAGTGGATTACATGAGTCTGATGGCACCGCAACCAACCACACCAAACTAATGGTTTAATATCATGGCTTGTAGCTTGCAAATGAGCTGCCTCGTGAAATGGACAACTGATATGAATTGAAGACGGGTGCAATAGAATCAACAAGTTGACGAATGGCATGGATCACAGAACAAGTCACCGATCCGTATTCACAATGCTGCTCTACCTCTGAGTTGACTTGTAAGCAATCTGAAGTCTACAGTTCATTGATGCCCAAACTTTTGTGATTATGGTGCACACACTTCAGCTAGATTTGGGAAAAAAGCAAGTAGCAGTTGATACATATCTTTATTATGTTGCCAACTTTTAGAAATAACTTGTATCGAGTCTTGACAGGTTGCCTGTAAACCTTGACTAAAGTAATCCCAGATCATGTGTTCGTTATCAGTTAGTTCAGTCACTAGTCTGTGTCATTTGCTTTCAGAGTCATTCAGTTAGAGTTTGTTAGATAGTCCTAGTCTTCAGGATAGTATGAGCAGGTCAAATTGCTCTCAGTTGTCAGGGGGCACTATGGCCAGTAGTGATAGGCTTTTAAAGGAGTGAATTCCATGTATGGCACAAAAATTAGTATCAATCCCCTCAATGCCATGGATTCTTGCAAACTTCCTTCAGTACCATGACTTCTAAACCTTTTCCCCTCAGTGCCATTCCGTCCACTTATCCATCCATCAAAAATTAAGTGTGATCGGAAAAGACGATTTTGCCCCTCCCGAATCTGGCCCCCACCTATCACTCCTCTCAATCTTCTCCCTTTTCTTCTACACAACGGAGCTGGCTTCGGTCAGGGACTCGACAACCGACGATGGCGCGGGCGTCGCCAGGAAGGCGGAGCGGTGTTGGAGGCGAGGCGAGGTCTTGGAGACGCCCACGCTCGTCGCGGAGGAACACGGGGTGCTGCTGGCACTTCGCCATGTTCTTCCGTTAGCTCAGCTTCGTCGCCTCCACCTCTGACACCTCTCTATTTGTTTACAAAGAGGGTGCACACATCGCCTACTTGCTATTCTACGTCGACGACATCGTCCTTGACTCTCCTTCGACACATCATGGCCAAAACACCTCTGAGTTCGCCATGACGGACCTCGATGACCTGCACTACTTCCTCGACATCTTTGTCACCCATTTTGCTGACGAGTTGTTTCTATCTCAAGAGACAATACACTATGGATCTCCTCCAACGCGTCGGCATGGCTAAGTGTCACTCTACAATGACTCATGTTGACACTCATGACAATCTCTCAAGCTCTCGGTGTCCAGGTGCCCCCTGTCGACGTCTGATGGCTCTGACTACAGGAGCGTTGTGGGTGCTCTCCAGTACCTCACCTTCACTCGTTCTACTTGGCGTATGCGGTCCAGCAGGTGTGTCTCTTCATGCATGATCCACACGAGCCTCACCTTGCATTAGTCAAGCGCATTTTGCGTTACGTGAAGAGCACCATCTCCTCCGAACTCCACATCGGCACTGAACCCGTTTAGTCCCTAACCGCGTACTCAGATGCGAATTTGGTTGGTTGTCCAAGCTCTCGACACTCCACTTCCGGCTTCTGCGTCTACCTTGGTGACAATTTGGTGTCTTGGTCCTCAAAGCGTCATACCATGGTGTCCAGGTCTAGTGCTGAGATCAAGTACCATGTGATTGCTCATGCAGTCCACTAGTGCTGCTGGATTCGCCAGCTTCTTCAGGAGTTCCATGTTCCACTCGACTTAGCCACGATTGTCTATTGTGACAATGTGAGCGCTGTCTACATGGCAGCAAACCCAGTTCACCACCGACGCACGAAGCATATTGAGATTGACATTCACATCGTTCGCAAGAAGGTGGTGCTGGGGCAGGTTCGGGTCCTCCACGTCCCGCCCTCTCACCATTTCGCAGACATCATGATGAAGGGTCTTCTAGTGCAGTTGTTCACTGACTTCAGATTCAATCTTTGTGTCTGTGATCCTCCTCCTGCGATTGCGGGCGGCTGGGCGGGTATTAGAGATTCTAGATTGTACAGCTGATTGATTGCTTTTCCTTGTATACTTGATGTATTAATTGCATACCAAGCCATATTGGCTATATAATGAAGGTCACCCCACCTCATTAGGGTGCGTGGTGTTTCCCCAATGCTATTCCTCTACACTATTGCACCAGTCTTCGTTATAAAGACTATTTCCCAGATAATCCTACGTTCAAAGCAAAGACCTTTAGACAGACGTTCGCATGTTTTCTATTATTTGTATGTATTGTTTATGTCTTCGTTATTGCTAAATTTTTTAATTCCATCGGGACATAGGTTTTGGATATGAGGCGACCTGTATTTCTTCGCATGATGAATGATGTTGAGGAACATGATGACTATTTTGTGCAGAAGAGGAATGCAACCGGTGTGCTAGGACTATCTTTCGGTAGAATGTCGTTGCAGCTTTTCGTATTTACCTCATATAGTACCGACTGATGCTTTGGACGAGTACATTCACATATCATGAGAAAAACATTTCAGAGATAAGGACTTCTTGTGTCAGGGTGGCTGAATGTCGGCATGGATCCTATTCAAGGAGTTGAATAAACACATGGCACATTGGACAAGAATAGATGACTTTCCATGCAAACAATACGTTCAAGTCAAATCGTTCAGAAGGTTCTTTAATGAACCGTTGATCGGGTATACAACATGATGTTAATCTATTTTGTGGTTATCTGTCCAAAACTGAGGCTAGTAACTAGTGGTTGGTCATATGCTGACAAGGTCGTTACTCAATTTCATACAAACTCATTATTTATCAGCTATCATGATTCGTCACCACTTGATTTTCATGTTTATTTTGGTTTGAAATGTGTAGATCGCAAATGCATGTATAATGTTCAAGGACAAAGACCAGATGAAGAGAAAGTTTGCCTTCCTGCATTGCTGGAAAATGTTGAAGGACAAGCCCAAGTGGATGGAAAGGTAGAAGAAATTGGATGTACCAAAAAAAACAAGCAATAAGAAACATAAGACAACGACAAATCAATCTCCTGCATCATTTGCTGTTACAGCTGCCCCTAATGCAAAAACAACAAGAAAGACATCAGGGGCAGCTGCCACTGCAACTGATGCAATTGAATTTGTCGTTGTCTTCTGTTTCTTATTGCTTGTTTTTTTGGCACATCAATTTTCCTTCAGCCTTTCCATCCACTTGGGCTTGTCCTTCAGGATTTTTCAGCACTGTAGGAAGGCAAATTCCTCTTCTTCTAGCGCTCTTCCTTGAACATGCATTTGCGATCTGCACATTTCAAACCAAAATAAACATGAAATTGAAGTACCGGCAAATGATGATAGCTGACAAATAATGAGTTTGTAATAAATTAAGTAATGACCTTGTTATCTTGTGATCAACCACTATGGTTACTAGCCTCAATCTTGGACAGACATCCACAAAACAGATTAACATCATGTTGTATACCTGACCAACAGTTCATTAAAGAATCTTCTGAATGATTTGACTCAAACGTCTTGTTTGCTTGGAAATAGTCATGTACTCTTGTCCATAATGTGCCATGTCTTTGATCAACTCCTTGAATAGGATCCATGCCCACATTTAGCCACTTTGACACAAGAAGTATGTCCTCTTCCTCTCTGAAATGTTTTCCCCTTGATTTGTGAATGTAGTCGTAGAAAGCATCAGTTGGTAATCCACAAGCTAACATAGGAAAAGCTGCAATGACCTTCTGTAGTCCACACCATTTTGCACAAAATAGTCGTCATGTTCCTCAACAACATTCATTATGTGAAGAAATACAGGTCGTCTCATCCGAAATCTATGTCATGATGCAATTCTAAAAATTAGCAATACTACAGTATACGTAACATAAAAATAATAGAAAACATGTGAATCTCCGTCTAAAGGTCTTTGCTTTGAACGTAGGATTATCTTAGAAATAGTCTTTGTAAAGAAGACCATGGTGCAATAGACTGTTCAAGATCCATTACTTCATGTCCCTCAACAGAACCAATTCGACCCGGATGATTAATCAAATCGTCAATGATCATGTGCGCGGCACCCAAAAAAAATAGATCATTCTCATCATCTAAAGAGGAGGGATCGATAGGCGACGACATCCTACCTTTGGACGAGTCAGACGACGGAGGAGGAAAAATGGACTGGCCAGGAGGAAAAAAAGATCGACCAAAGGGTATTTGAATATAGGTAATTCAGTATTGGAGAGTCTGTTAGTTTTCCCCACCGTTTAGGAGGTTGTCTATTATTTTAGAGTCATTGTAAATCTCTAAATATATCTAGGATTATACCTAGCCTCTTGGAGTTGCTCTTAGTCTATTGGACAAAAGGAGCTATAGTGATTTTGAATCTGGACAGAGAACAGGCATTCTTACCTTGGGTAGATGTTGCACCTGTTTTCCTGTATCGACTCATGCAGGAAGATTGTAACCCATCATGTGATTAATAAAGAGAAGTGTTAACAGAAAAAAATTCAGTTAACACTTCTACAATTACTTCTGGGTATCCTTCCTTCAGTTTCTTGCTCTGCTCAACTAGCTCAGCACTGCAGAAACCTAATCCTAGTGTTTGCAGTGAAGCGGGGAGGCTCTTAGTTGGAAATCTGTTCTCCTGCGCTGTTGTCAATGATCGATCCTGACGAGATCATCTCTATGAATGTCTACCTATCGATCAACCTAGTGATGATCTATGATGGATCTATTCTTTTGGTGCTTTGTGCTGAAGTCTGGAACCAAGGCTAGGCCAAACACCATTGTTCCGGGGCTTCAGATTTGGCATGTGCCTACACTTTGTGTCTGCAATGGAATCAACGTGATGCCGAGCTTCCTCGTGCTTTTTCGAAGATGCTGTGTGTTAAGGTAAAACCGGCCCCTCGTGTAGTGTATCATTACTGAAGGCTATTCCATGATCCATGATTGTGTATTGCTTAACCAAACACAAAAATTCATATGCTGTCTGAAGAAACATGTGAACCCACTGACAACCTCAAACATCATGTCAGCTGGAGACTGTCCCATCGAGTGCATCCAGTTGCACTTAATGGACGTGGTTTCTTTGAGTTCATAGGGAGTTTGGCTTCCTCATGTTCATCTCTGAGAATGCTCAAATGCTGCTGAAGATGCACGTGCTATGGAAATTGGAAGGCATCTTGTGCCGCAAAAAGTTATTGGCTGATTGCACAATTCAGGGCTCCAGAATATGCAGAATGGCCAGTGGAGGCAGCAAAGTTTGTGGGCCTTAATTACTACACTTCGTGAAGGATGTATCATTTGCTGCCTCAATGCAGGACCTTATTATTTTACTGTCAATAACCCTTTTCACTGCCTACATGTTTGAACGTCCAAGATTTCTCTGGAAGTAGTAGTTCGTGTCGTGTGCTACTGGTACTGATTTGGATGCTGGAAACTTGGAATGCTCTATCATCTGTGTTCTATAAGAATCAAGCAGATAGCCACCAATTTAATTTTTTCTGTGTTTGTTCTGTTGATTATTCAAATGAATTATCCATCAAAGAAACGTCTATTGGACATTCTGTTTTGTTTGACTTGTGTGAGTTCAAAACTTGGTATGCATCCAATTTGATTATAAACTCAATGTAGACACCTGAACTATGAATAATTCTTGCTTGTAAATTATAAACTCCAACACCTGAACTTCTAGCACATGTCATGAGAAGCACAGAGGTGGATCAAGCGTCCTCATTTGTATGAGGTGGGCAACTCCCATTTTAGGTGTGTTCTCTCAAAATTTTACCAAAATAGTTATTGTATTGTAATGTTAACAATGCACAGTAACCTCAAACATATGGACCAATGAATGTACACAACTAATATGACCTAAAATTTGGAACTTTAGTTATAGTGCATAACTAAATGAATAGTAGAAGCTATGAACCTAGAAATACCAAAACAACCAACAATTTGGGACGGTGGGACCATTTAATCACTAAATCTTCATATTAGGTTTTCATGGGCAAATGTGGCAGAAAATAAATCTATATAAGAGATACTTCTTGATAGAAAGTAACATTTAGCTTTGTATAGAAATAAAATAATGTAGTCCAGATGACACATTGGCTGTACATACACTTAACATTTCTATCCTTAAACCATACATAAACTAAATAAAAATAAACCAACTACACAACATTACAAACTTAAATGCTCTCAATATCCAATTAGGTTTTTTCTAGTGTCGTAATTACTAATATATTGTAGATATGAGTGACAAACAAAGCTAATAATACTTGGTTTCTTATTAAATGATTCACTAATTTTAAAATAAACATGCACATTCCTGATTTGTAAATTATGAACATATACATTCATCATAGTTTCAAAACGCAAGTTACTAGCTAAATTAGTCATTTAATTCCTCTCCAAACCAATGGATACCCGTCAAAGAAAATCACAAACAAAGCAATGAGTTCTCTCTTCCTTTAGAATGATATCTTGCTGATACTGGAGTTCCTGAAGTGTTTCAAAGAAATTTATTAGTCCAACAAATCAATGAGTTCGACACAAGTAACCCATGAATGGAGGAATTTTTTTTACATCTTGCATTTACATTCTCTATTGTGTCCAAGGCATAATAAGTTTTCCCTAAAGAGTCAGTTGATGGAGTTGAAATTGCTTCCCCCAGATCAAGGAACTGTTCGGTTCTTTTCAGATGTGAGAACTGACGAATTTTGGTTTCAGTTCTTCGGTTCGGTTCCGATTCTAAGCAAAGGAACTGATTTTTTTTTCAAATGCCAAAAACAGCCCATTCAGTAGCAAATTTCAGCAGCATTTCTGTTCCATTTTCATGCAATCAATAGGGAGTCAAGGACAATTCAAACTACAATGGAGCATAAAAAAATAGTACAACACTTAAATGGATAGTTCTCTCAAATTTGAAGGGAAACAAGCTAACAAATAACAATTAGACAATGACCATTCACCAATAGTCACAAACTCACAAATGACATTACACTACAGGATGCAATTGATGTAGCTGTTGCGACAACGAGCGGGCGGGCATTGGACGGCAGCGGCTGGCCGGTTGGGTGTGGGCCTTCGCACTTGAGCCTCAAAGTCCCGGAGATGGAGAGAGGAGGTAGTGAGACAGCGGTGCTTGGGCGATTGGGATCTGGTCGTCTAGGAGCTAGGGTTTGACAGTTTGTGGTTTGCTCTTGGGCTTAGTTGGGCCATAAAACCACTGGGCTTAATGAGTTGATGAGCTATTTTTTTGGTTCTCTCGGTTACCGAGGACCGAATCCAAATAACGGAGGAAATTCAGTTCCTTAGAAATAGGACCAAACAACAACCGAATTTCTTGGTTTCGATTCCGGTTCTCGGTTAAATTAGCCCAGAGCAATTTGGGGAGGGTATGAGCAAACCCACTCTTATTCGCACCCAAGTCCAAAGAATTATTGTACCCTCCTGAATACTACCCATATCGAATGAATAATTAACTTTGTCCTACATGTTATACATATCCAATTAATAAATTATATTATCCCCATACCTTACCCTACCCATTAATAATATGTTTATAATTTTGTATCCATAACCTTCCCATTTGAAGCGGGTGTGGATTTGAGGAGAGTGTATGGATACCCCAGTGGTAGACCTAGTTTCCTCCTCATGCCACCCCTTTCTCTCAACCTACCACTAAGGATTCGGAGCACAACCAAGGAGCCTACCACATAAATGGCATCATCTCTACTATCGATCTACATATTATGATGGTGTGTAATAGATCTATTTTTTGTTGTTTTGTCTTGCAGATTCAAACCAATGCTAGTGCAAATACCATTGTCTCAAGGGTGCATATACTATATTTGTGCCACATTGGAGTCCACAATGAAATCAGTGTGGTGCAACTAAGTTTCCTTATGCTTTCCCAGATGTCTAGATGTTGGGTGTTGAGGCAAATCTGACCCCCTCTTGTTCCTTCATTTGGTGTTTAATCATCTAAGTAAGGTGTTGCATGCTCCATGATTATGTATTTCTAATGAACCAAGAACAAAACTTCATTTGTAGTGTGAAGGAATTTTTCAAGCGAATTGGCAAACAAAGTCCTACTTTTTTGTACTTCTTGTGCATCTCACCTAGTGGAGTTATAATCTACTTGTAACCTTAACAGATTTAATTGTGATATCTCCCAAAGTTCACAGTGACATGGAAATGGATGTCTTCCTTGCATCTTGCCCCCACTAGCTTTTAGATTACAAAATCTGACTACCAATAGTCTATATTTCTTTATTGTGTATTACAAACTTTGACACCTAAGCTTCTTGTGCATGTCATGATAAGAAGAGGGCTCTGCAATGATATAGTCTCCCATTTTAGGCATGATCTCTCAATTTTACCTAAATTGTTGTCGTAATGTAATATTAAAAATGCATAGTAACCTTCTGCATAGGGACACTTTAATACATTGGGTCCATTACAATTAAGCTTATCTGATTCATATGTATATATAAACACCACCCATGTCCACAGTACCAATAGGATTACAATCATTCAATTGGTAGCTAAATAGTTTCCAACCAAGGAGTTTATTCTAGTACAAAAGCAAATGATTATGTTTCTAGGTTATATCCTTGCACTTTGGAGCAAACCATGACCCTTTGTTCAATTCCTGATGGAGAGGACTCTCTTATTCCAAATTAACTAAATCTTCTTTCCCATTTGTGGTGAAGTGGGGCCTCTTAGCTTCAACATAGCGTTGAACCCATACATCTTTCCCATTTATGACATAGTGAAACATCTTATCTTCATTGAGGCTACTGATTACTGCATATGTTGACCGAAATGTGATGAGGGCCCAGTGCAAATCAGGTGTTATGCTTGGTTCCTCTATCATGATATCTTCAATTACTCCAAACCTACAATGTAGGAGAAATATTAAACTAAATAAGGCAAACATATGAGAAATATGTCTAGATTTTAACATACTTTATTCACTGAAATCTCATATACATAAAACAAGAAAATGATCCAATTAGGTAGAACATGACTTTTCAAAAGAGATACTTCTTGATACATTTTATTTTTATAAACTTAAATGTCTCAATGCCCAATTATATTTTTGCTATTGGTGTAGTTAATAATACATCAATGGATTTCAATAAGTAACAAAGCTAATAATGCTTTGTCTTATTAGTTTTCACTCAAATAAACTTGTACACTCCTGAATGTAAATTATGAACATGTATAGGTATCATATTATTGAATAGATAAATTACCAGTTGAAGAAGTCATTTAGTTCATCTTTGGTCAACGGATAACCATCAAAAGAAATCACAAACAAATCTCTCTCTTCCTTTAATATGTTATCTTGCTGAAGCTCGAGTTCCTAAAACATTTAAAAAAAATTGTTAGTCCAGCATAGTAGTCAATTCAATATAATCATCATGGCATCCTTACTTTTGCATTGTCTATTATGCTCAATTCATCTAAAGTTCTCCCCAAAGAGTCAGTTGATATAGATGAAGTTGTTTCCTCCTCTATAGTTTCCAAGATATGAGCACTTGTGTCTTGATCTTGAGTATTATGGGCTTGACTAGAAGATTCAGCCAAGTTGCTAACAAAACCCTGCATACCATACACATATAGATTTGATACAGAACATTTACTTTATATTTGTATATATAAGAAAAAACTCCTTGGATGTTGCTAGAGAATTCATTGACTTTTAGCATACAGATTTGACCATTGAGCAACGCTCCATTCTTCAAACCTAGATATGCCTCTCTCTCTTCCAAAGAGGAACCAATCATGCTTCCCTTCCATATGCTTCTTCCCTTATCGTGCATACCCCATCACCAAATTTTTCATCACTATTGGCCACTACCTCAATAACTTAGTGGTGATGAGCCTTCTATTTCCCACCCGCATGGTGAGCGCCTTCGCCACCTCCAAGAGACTCAGATACTTCGCAGCACGACCTCATCATCCTACACTATCTAACACACAGGGCACTCCCTCTAAACCTAACCTCCACCTAGACCCCCAAACCATAACCCTAAAGATTCTAAAAAATATGAACTAAGATTATTGATTGAGATTGAGATTATGTAATACTCTTACCAGCCTTGTGTAAATTTCCTCCTTTAGACGCTCATCGTGATCTTGAGCGTATTCATAAATTAATTCATGGATCTCAAAATCGTTAAGAATGTCTCCCACGGCCTCGTAGCAGACGTTATTGAGGTAGAAATCAATTCCTTCAATAACTCCTTTCCGAGAAGGGGAACTTGTATTTGAATCACTTGATTCAAGATGGATAAGTACATCAACATAATGTCTAATAAAAGCAATCATAACCAAGATATGGTGTTTACTGAATGCACTCATGCATTCAAATAAATCGACACAACCATTTTCTTGAACAAACATCCAAAAGGCAAGAATCATCATTGAAAGGGATGGATCAATTCCATGAGAAAACAACAAGCAAGAGAAGAACCGACGCACTTTCTTAAGGTAGGGATCTGAAGCCATGGATGTTAGGGGAATAAAGAACTGGAGGACAGAGTTTATGTGTTGGAACACTAGCAATATATATACCAATGGGGATGACTACCAATGTTTCTTCTCCCATAATATAAATAAGATTTAAAATATTATATATATTATAACGGCTCGAGGTTGCGTGCACGGAATGAATTGCTTATGGAAGATACCAATAACGGCATGTCTTTATTCATTAAAGCCATCCTTGTTTTTAGCATACATGCCAAATTACAATACTGACTTTTGGCATGCATTACATTACGTTGCAATTAGCATGCCTAATCTACATGTGGACCCACCTCGAAAAATGGACCCTAAAACTAAAACCTCCTGCTTACACCTTAAAATTTTAGAAAAGTTAATTGAGATTTGTTGGAGATGTCTAATAATGACAGTCAGCTACTTCATGTACATTAGCATGCCTAGATCTACACTTAGGTCCAACCTCGAGAGCTGGACCCAACCTAAAATCTCGCATTTACACCTTAATATTTTAGAAAATTTGACTCAGATATTTTTGGAGATGTCTTATAATGACATTCAACTACTTCTTGCATATTAGCATGCCTAGATCTAGATGTGGGACCACCTCAAAAGCTAGATCCTAAAGCAAAACTCATGTTCGCAGCAGAAGCTGGGGAACTCGAGGAGCAGTTTGCTTATTCGAATCTATGAACATTGTGGATTGAAGTCTATTTTCCAAGAAAAAGAAATGACCTTAATGTTTTCAAGAATGTTGACATTCTGAATCATAATGCTACCTTTTCAGAGAAACTAATAATCAAGATACATTTTTAAGTAATCAGATATTGTAGGCATCTTTTGCAGCCTCCAGGTGAAGCTACCTAGGATCCTAGGTGGACACTCTAGAAAAATAGAGAAATTCTAGAAATTCTCACAAAAGTGCGAGACTCAAATAATCATCATAGCAATTGGATCTATTATGTTTTCGAAAAAATTACCCACCTATGACACACCACTACCATTATAGAAAATAAAATAAAGTAACCCCTAATCTTCATCCAACTTACCCACTTATAAACAACATTAAAAATAATCTTCTAAATTTGCAACTAAATTGCCACTAATACTTAAAATAACTTAAAGTACCTCTTAATTTTTCATTTATATTAATATATACATGGAATTATTAAAAATAACACTAGGTAACTATACATTTGAATACAAATCACCTTAATTAAAATATAAAACAATATATGATTCTAAGTAATTAATTTATTAGCCTATTGATATATGGTATAATAATTAAGGTATATACCCATGGTATGCATCACCTTTATAAATATATAGAGTAAGTGATGAGAATATATATTTATGTATTAAAATTATATCTCGCACTTAGGGTCCAACTTACTACTGCTAATTGAAGGCATTTTTTGAAGCCTCAAGGTGAAGCCACATAGAATTCTATGTGTGGACACTCTACAAAACAACGGATATTCTAAAAATTCTTAGGTAAAAGCAAAACATATAGCCATCAATCGGTAGACCGAAATCATCACAAGCATGGGATTTATTATGTTTTCTAAAAAGTTACCAACATATGCCATTATAAAAATAGTCTAAAGTAACCCCTAAATCTATATCTAAATTAATTACATACCTTTGACATTATATATAATAAACTAAAGTAACCCCAAATCCTTATCAAAATTATCCACTTCTACCACTATTAAAATAATTTAAACCCCCTAAGTTTGCAACTAAATTGTCCACTACTAATACTGAAAATAACTTAAATAACCCCTTAAAGTTTTTATTTCATCCATATTATCCACATATGCTATTTTTGAAAATAACATGATATAGGCACCCTAATTTGAATCCAAATAATTCTAATTTAAAATGTAAACCAAAATATGATTCTAAATCATCTGTTTCTTATACAATCTCTATCGATGCCTGATAAAATAACATATATATGCATAATGTGTGTTATCATTTATAAAGATATAGATTAATGGCGAGAAAATTGTAGCTCAAACTTACGGTTTCAAGCACATAGTTATGATGCAAAGTGAAAAGTTAATGACTATAAATGTGGATGGAAACATTATAGAATATTTATTCACTAAATTATATCACTATCAAATAAAGATATATCTATATAACAATTGTACATTTTCTAATATTTAACAAGTGAGATGTACCTCCTCAAGGTAATAATTTTGTAGTAGTGTGGTTTCATTTTTTATTGAGTCACCACATTAGTTCTCACAAAACATGTTAGAAAAAAAGACAAATTTGAGAAACTTTTATAAAAATTAGAAACATCTAATATGAATCTTGTAAACTCTAATAATTATAGTCATTGATCTAATATTTTATAAAAAAGTTACCGACAATTATTGTTGTGAAAATATTCTAAAATAAATACTAAACCTATACATAAATTATCAAGCTCTATCATTATAAAAAATAATTTAGATTAACCCCGTAATATTCATCCAATTTACTCATGTATATCATTGCAAAATATAACATAAAATATCATTCTAAATTTGTATCTATGTTACTCACATGTATTGTTATTGAAAATAACCTAAAGGAAACACATAAACCTTAATCTAGTTATATTTATATGCATCATATAGAAATATCCAAAAGTAAACTAATACATGATTCTAAATTACCTATTTCTTCTGTCATTATTAATATATAAATATTAAGTTAATCTATATACGTGTGATGGGTGTCACCATGTAGATCATTTATACATGTATGCTAATAAGTAATGTGATTTGTATACTAAATTCAATGTATGGAGGTGCAATATAAACTAAGAAAAAATTGAATTTGGATGAAAAAGTGTATGTGGACTAATTAAAAATCAGTTATGATTGGACAAAGATAAGTACATGTCTATGTGAGTATTATGTTTTTTAGGCGATATATGAGTATTATGTTGAAGTATTGAAAAAATGAGAGAGTAGTAGGTAAACAATTCTGATTATTAGCTAGAAGTTTTATATCTAAATAATTTTCAGATATAATAACTTTTTAAAACATTAACCTGGGTTGATGGACTAGTTTCTTTCTAATTCTAAAATCCAGGAAGAAATCTCAAATTTCTGAAATTCATATCAGAATCGTCATATCAGTTACCTGTTAAGATAATGGGAGAAACAGCTGTAAGCGCAACTGACAAGAAACACACACCCATGGTTCGTTTCATTCCTGCTATGTATACACCACACAATCAAAAGAATTGGGAGCTGAGGAGTGTAATATACAGTTACAAACTTGGTTTCTTTAACTCTCGTCACTGCATGTTTTGGAGAGTTCACAGTCTTCAGGCCATCCATTTCATATCCAGAACCAATAAAGTTCTGTGCAAACCAATCGCCATCATCCTGTCGGCAAAACACGCGGATAATTTGCGGCATCTGCTGCTTCTGCCCCTATGGTTTAAGCTCGATGGTATCTAAGCAGCTGGCTAGCAGTCCCTTGTGCCCCGGATGCGCCTTCAGTTCAAGCTAAACCTGAAACAGAATTGTCACAAGAAGATCAGTCTATTTGGGTTCCTAAAATCAAAAGTTCAGCATGTTTGAGGTTGTTTTGTCAAGAAACTGTGGAACGTGGGCTGTCGTAGACTCGTAGTAACAAATGAAAGGCTTATAACAGAGTAGCAATACACATTTGATGGTCATGATTAGTTTGTATCACATTCATGACTCATGACACTCTGGTTGAGCTTGTCCTATGTGCCAATTATTCAGAATTTTTGGAAATTTTTGTTTTATCTGAATTGTGTCATTCGTGGTAAGCAGCTGATACAGTAACATGCCTTGTTTTGTAGCTCACCTATGCAAACAGTTCAAACAAAGTGGTCCAGTAAAATGCTACAGCATTTGCCACAACTCCCGACAAAATCTTTCCCCTTTTTTTCCCAACTAGTACCCAAGAAAAAAAAAACACAACAGGAGAAAATAGACAAGGATTTTACGGTAAATGCACTAGAACAGTCCACATTTTCAAAGTTTTTTTTAAAGAAAAAACAGAAACTACAATACGTATCTCAATTTTCAAACGAAACATCATAGCCGCCCTCGATGAATTTGCTTAAAATAAGTACTAAATATGTACGTAATTTGTAAAAAGAAGGAATCTGTAACAGATTAGAAAGACGAGTGGAATAATATACGAAAAGGAACGCCTTATCACGTTCGGAAAACTGATTGCCACCATACTTTTGTCTCTGATGAAGTGATGATTGATCATTGAACCTGTAATGTAAGGCAGTTTGGGTATAGTACGATGCTTTTATATTTATAGTATAATAGAAGGCAGACACTGGTCCTTCCTGGCAACCAAATAATGCTCCACTCATCCAGGATCCAATGTCCCTTTGAAGTTTCCCCATTCCATTCGCCTCTCAGTCCCCCTGGCACTGTCATTCGCCGAAATTTCGACATCTTTTAGCACACGAGAGCTTGCTAGCTAGCTACCCCCCTGAACCTGATGGTCCAACGAGACCAACGCAAACTTGCAGAAAAATTTGGCGCACCGAACGAAGTGGGGCCGGCAGATTGGATCGTGAATCTAGCCACACGCATGAACTGTATGTTTGTATGTGTTAACATGTATGCAGCAGCATGTAGCTATAACATACACGGATACACATCATATGTACCTGAGCATTCAAATTTGGTCCGGAGAATTCTTGTCATTCTTGGAGCCAAAATTTCTTGCTAATCAAGCTGATCTCGTCACAGGATCTCGTCGGACAGCTTTTTGCTGGGGAGTGGGGCAGAGACACCAGCAGGGCCTAGCCGTTCCGTTGCGCTCCATCACCCTCAATGTCTCATGGGCATCGGTGGTGGTGGTGGTGGTCAGGCAGCAGCAGATGGTAGGCGTCTCCGACATGCCCCCTGGATCGGCGCGATCTACACTGTGGAGGCCACTGGGCATCTCGTGTGGTGGTGGCACGAATTGTCTCGCTCAGCTAGAGCCTAGAGGGAGGGCGGGACCCGCGGGACAGCGACACCTCACGGCCGTACATACCACGCGTGCACTGTCACCATGTGGCACTCGATCGAGATACCTGGCCTTGGTTTGTATTCCCTGACGCCTCCTCATTGACCCATCGAATCTTCGTCCGTGCTCTAGACGGATGGGATTTCGATCTGATTTTGGTTACCAGCGAAAAAGTGTTTTTCCATGTAATTTAATTTGGACGCGATGATTTTAATTATTGTTACCTTATTATCAAGTTCTACGGCTAAGAAATTCTTTCATACAAAGAGAAATGTCCAAATTTTCGCCGAATTTCGAACCGTGCTCGTACTTCCAAGTTCCAGAAATGGGTGTTTCAAGTTTGAGTCTGTGCGCCTAATGGTAGGTTCAGAGACCTCGTCTTTCAGGAAAGTTTTGAAGATTTTCGTATCAAAAGACTACTTTACTAGTACGAATTATTACTATGTTCATCAGTGTGAATTTGTGCAAAAATGTTGCTAGGACAAATGGTAAATGCGACACCGACAAAAGCATGCAATGGCAATGCAACCAACGCGGCAGATGCAAAAGGGGCAGAGCAGAGAGGAGCAGAGTGAATGAACTCACCATCTTACTCTGAACAGATACACCTGGCACTTGCTCATGGACCCCACCGCGTCCCCGCCAGACCCACCGCCGCGCGGCGCCATCGCGCCGCCGTCGCAGAGCAGCCTGACGGGCACCATGCCGGTGCGCAGAGCGCCGACGCGGACGCCGACGTGGGTGTCCACCACCACCTTGAACCCCTGCTGCCGCCTCCTGTACCGGTCCCGGACGCGCGCCGCCACGGCCTCGTCGACGACCACCCCCTTCGCCGTCGCCACGAACGCCACGGCGGCGACGGTCCGCGGCGCGTGGTCGAACCCGTCGAGGGGCGCCCACCCCAGCGCGACGTCCCCGTCGGCGTCGGCCAGCGCGACGCGCCCCTCGCCGCCGCCGTACCGGAACGCGACCCGCTCGTTGGGGTTCCACGACACGGCGCGGACGCCCACGGTGGCGTCCAGGGCGGAGACGCCGGACGACGCCGAGGAAGACGACGAGGAGGAGGAGTTGCCGAGGCGGAGGCGCACGGGGGAGAGCGGCTGGAGGTGGAACGACGGCGGGCGCGGGCGGTAGTAGAGGTAGGCGAGGCAGGACGCGGCGAGGGCGAGGCAGAGCGCGAGGAGGGCGAGACCCGTGGCGAAGCAGCACAGCCGGCGGCACGAGCACGGGCTGCCCCGTCGGTGGTGGCGCTGCTGCCGGTACCGCGGCTTCCGCGCGCCGCCAGGGGGAGGCGGCTGGTACTGGCGCGCCGGCGGCGGCTTGAGCGGGAACACCTGCGGCGGCGGCGCGAGCGTGGGCTTCTTGAAAGGCGGCGCGGCGGCGGCCGCCGCGGGCCTGGCGCCGTTGGTGGCGTGGGCCGGCGTCGGCGCGGGCCGTGCCGCCGCGGATGGCGCCTTGGGCGGCGGCCTCGGATTGGACGCCAGCAGGGGCGGCTTGGGCTTGGCCGGCAGAGGCGGCTTCTCGGCCATGGCGGCGGCAGCGGCGGCTATTGGTGGTGAATGAATGGTGATCGTACGTGGTGGACGGGGAGAACCGGGGGGGGAGGAGGGTGGGGTGAGAGTGAAGTGATGGTTTGGTGCCTAGTTGCTGACTGATTAGCTGCAGCTGTGCTACTTATAGTTGGCAATGGAATTGAGCGATCTTGGGGTGGGGGGTTGGTCGATCAGTCATGTACTCTCGTGGAGGGAGCGGGTATGGCGTGCCCGCCTGTGCTTGCGCAGGAACGGAATGGGAGCGTCCGTGCGCGTCGGTGCAGGAGGAGCTGACCAGTGGGGCCCACTGGCAGCGGCACAGCTGGGGATGTGGGTACGTTATTAATTTGGGAAATCCGTTCTTCCTTTTTGTTTCGTCCATTCTTCCTCACATTTAAACATCACAGTTTCAGACTTGGCTTCAAATTTGTTACCATTCGTCCTCCTCAGATTTAAATAAACATCATATACTCCTATATAGTCTCAGACTTTTGCATTCAAATTTGTAGGCAAAAAACCTTCAGAAAATCCTGAAAACCGCCAGGGTAAGAGAAATGAGAGGTTGAGATATGATGGTTTCTGAAGTGAAGGTGATCGGTGTCGGTGTGAGGCTGTGAGCATCAAACAAAGCAACTAATTAAAAAATAATGATCGACGAACCGATGGGGCATCGCGTCAGTAGATCACCTTGGATGGCCGGGTTGTTGGACGCGGCGTCCCTGTCTCCCTTCCGCGCGGGCCTCCATCACCACCACCACTCGTATCGCCGTGCGCGCGGTTTCTTGCGTGCATGCATTAGCAACACACAAGCATCGTCATTTGCAAACAATAATCATACTATCATTTGCTAGATCCTTTGTTTTTTCTTACTCCTTCCGTTCTCATTTGTTTGACGTTTCGGACATGAGAAAAGAACTAGCTGCAGCCCATTTTGTATGTCCGAAACGACATATAATCCCGAACGGAGGTAGTAATTGTAATAAGCTTGGAGACCGTTGCTTGGTCGTCGTCGAGACTCGTCGTAGCTAGGACGTTGCTCTCTATGTGCATGCGCGATTCAATGGCCCAATCATGTGAAGTACGAGTAATTCGTATATACTATATCATCAGACACCGGTTTGGTAGTGCGTATATACAAATTAAAGGTTGATCATGACGAGACTAATCTGAAGACCCAAATCATGCATCGTCGACGATTAAATATGCAGGGCTGGCCGCGCGCCGTCGCCGTCGCCGGCCGGCGTCGTCGTCGATCATCGTGTCCACGCGGTGGCGCGCACCCAATGCACCCCCCGGCCGGGCCAACGGTCATGCGAGACTATACGAGAGTGAGCCCGCGCGGCCGCCGCACCTACCGACTACCGTGTGGATTCAGTGGAGGAGCGCACCGATCGTCGGTCCAGTACGTGCCAGTCAGTGCTAATAGTTAGGTTTTCCAAATATCTTTGTTTATTAAATGTATAATATATGATGTTTAGACAAGAAAAGTTTAATTAGTTTGTTCTGAACATGGTAATATATATCAAGGAAAATAGGATACGTGGTGTATTTTTTTCATTCTTTTTGTGAAAGACGAAGTATATTTCTCATAACACAAATATTTCAACCGGCTAATGAGCACCAAGGAGTTGTTGCAGCCAAGCAGGCATGGAGCAGCTTGAGCGACATTGAGCCAAGCAGGCACTGCGTGGGTCCTTATTACTGGAAAGAGGAAAGCGACAACACCATCTTCCTCATTACGTATTGTCTATTTAAATTTTGCCTTGTCCTGTTTATTTACTCTCCTCCGATCCGATCCCTTTTGGACACTTTTTTCCCTGGACTGGATCCGGTTCCGATTTTCTGATCATCACCTGCTGCTCTGACGACGGGTGCAGCAGCAGCAGCAGCAGATGCCTTTGCTTTGCTTGCAGCCGTGGCATTCTTCCGATTCAATCCTTAGCACAGCCTCCTTGTTCCGATTGGATGGAGATGGTCCACGAGATAGTAGTACTAGGCTCAAATGATTCTTTGTCGCCACGGCAGCATGTACGTTCACAGCCGTTCCACGACGGTCCAATCAGCAAATTGCATCAATCCAGATGAGAAGAGAAGAACACTAGCAAAGCACAAATAACGTCATTGCAATATTCATGTTGTTCCTTATCTATAATTAATCTGCATTTCTCAACACGCAATCCTGGTTCGCGAAAAGGCTCCAGCAGATCGACTTTATTAGCATTCTATTAAGAACAAGGTATTCTCACGTATAGGTCGGGATGCCAAACCTCTACCCTACCCGTCATAATAAGGTCGTCGTGAGATTAGATCGAGCATTTGCCATATGCTTTTGTGTGGTGCGGATGAGAAGATTTTTTTTTATACTGGAGCACAACTCAACTAGAGGCCCAGTATGACTGAGCGGTTGGTAATACCCCCTTAGTTTTCTTAGTTTCAAATTATTGCTCCCTATGATTTTATCCTAAGTCAAACCATCTAGTTTTGATCAAATGTAAAGGAAAAAGTATATTAAGGTTGTTAAGAGTTTTTTTAAATCCCAAGGTGGTTAAGAGCTCTGGGTATATACATATATAATGGTAGAGATTTGTTCTGGTTAACTGTATCTTCATTTTGCCCGGAAAAAAAAACTGTATCACTGAAGGACAAAAAAAGTCGGTTGCTAGGGACAGAGCCCCATTGTTTTGTATTCTTTTCGATCTTATAAATTGTGTCGTGATAATTGCGTGGGCCTAGAACAAAGTTCATCGACGACGACGACGACCCTCACTCAGCTCGAGTCCATTGCCTCAAATAAAGATACTTTCAGCATCGTCACGTTTCGAATTTAGCTCTCGCTCGCTTTTCCCCTGATGCTTCATTGGGCAAATCGACCAGGAAGAGATTTCCAATCAAAGTGTACGTGTTCGTGCTTGCATAAATCAGTAGGAGGACCATGCATGTTAATTATGGAATCAACTTTTTTCTTGTGCACTCTGCAGTAGTGCAGTACTCCAATGATGTGACACGGCATCCATCGATCGACCAACGAACAGCAAGTGATTCAATTCGGGATTGAGCACACCAGCGGGAAGGCTTAATTAATTTGATTAATCACGTATAGCTAGCTAATTATTAGGTGTGTGCTTAATAGCACAAAGGATGAACAATCAGGGGGTTGGTGCACAATTTGTCGGCAGAAGCAAGTAGCTAAGCTGCTGCAATCACAAAATCTGAGTGATGCATGTGCCAAATAGCCGTCATCAGTTTTTCCTCGCAAAACATAAAAAATAAAAATAAAGAGCCGTCAGTTCAAGTTTAAGTTATTGTTATGTTTTAATTAATGAGGATTTTTACAGCGGTCGAAAAACAAATAAAAGCCGTACATTGAGAAAAATGGTAGGGTGGAAGATGGGAGGTATCTAGAGAAAAAGTGGAACCTCAATGCAATTGATTATTTGTTTTTCTCAAAAGGCTTTACTGGACATTATCTCATATAGTATAGTTGCCTGAATCAATTGTATCAAGTGATTAATAACTAATCCAGAATTTGATTTCCAATTAAAATATTTTTTAAGAAAAAATCGACATATTGGAATGGGACCTCAATTTGTGATGCATCACGATCATGTGGAATTTTCCATTTTAATTCCGATTTTCCGATTGGCTTTGCGCACATCTTTATCGATGCGCAGTAGCTTGGTCACTTGGATGACGTTGCCTACCGCCCCATGCACAATTTCTTCTGTCCACACAAAACGTTCCAATGATGACTGCTATCACCAAATTCTACATCATGTGAATGCCCCCCAAGCTATGCAAGTTTCCATTCCCAAATTCAAATTTTAATCGTTTTTTTTTTTGAAACTTTAACATTACTGACCTCTCTGTGAAATTCAAGTTTCGGACTTGGCCCAATAATGAATTAATGATCATGTATTCATGTGCATGCCGGACTGGAGTGTTTTGTGCAAATTAAAACTGCAAAAGATAGATATATACAAAAAAAAAAGATGGAGACGAGACAGATCGTGAGATGGATCGAGAACATGGAGTCATGTCCCTTTTGGCAGGAACAAGCCAAAGGACTGGAGCTTTTCGCCCTGCCTCTTCTCAAATCATGCACGGCCACATTCTCCCACATGGAGTCGATCGATCCCTTTGCATAGCGACAACGTTGCATTCGGATGGAGAGAGAGAGAGAGAGAGAGAGAGAGGAACCCAGGAATGAGGCGACGACGATGAGTTGATGGCACGCAAGAATCTAGCTCGGCAATGATTGTTGCATACGTGTATATATGATGAACCTATAGATCAGGGACGTGCCAATTTGGTTCCTGTGAAAGTGTAACTGTATGTTGCGTGAACAATATCCATGACACTATATATCAGTCAACATTTTGCGTAGCTTTATCGACTATGAATGGATCGAGACGTGCAATGCACGCTGCTATATGACATATACGGTCTCCTCAAGATTGACCACAAGTATTAATAAATTTACTTGTTTATTACATTTTTGCAGTCGTTTTTAGATGAAGGATGAAAATCCGGTCTCTATATCCATATAAGTGGATATATACGACCAAAAGTTACAAGAGCATTTGAACTCTAAATTGCATAAGAGCACTTAGACTCTAAATCGCAAACTAATAGAGAATACACAAGAAAAAAGCTAGAAACCCTAGATTTCAAACTTCTTCCACATCCTTGCTTCATGTATTTCATGTAGCAACAATTCTTCAATTCACAGATCTACTGGCCCCACCATTCCTCCAAACTGACTTTGATGCTATCTCCAAGACTCCAAAGCAACGTCCCAAGAGGAGAGCAACGTCAAGACGCCGCCGCCACCGCCGGAACCAATAGCTCTACAGTTTTCACCTGGAAAATCTTGGGAGGTCGAGGTTCTTACGACAACACCTTCAAGAAGGATAACGCACCATGACACCGTCATTGTCAGCAATAGTCAAAAACTGAGCATAGCTTTCGCTAGAGACCCCGCACAACGTAACGAACACCAACCACGATTGCTGCCACTTCCCTGCTGGTCCAGACGACCGTAACCGGCCGACACCTCCATCAAGAGGCGGTTGCAGCCGTCAAAAGACCCCGAGGATAAGTTCATCCACCAATGCCGCCCGCCGCCGAGCCCCCCACCACAAGTGCTGCGTCGCAGGCCGCCGACCACCCCACCACATGGAGCTGCGTCGCACGCCGCAGGTCGCCGAGGCCCCACATTTTTTTGCAGTCTAAAGTGGTCAATGTTGATTTTAGCTGCTTCTATAATAATTTTGAGGTATTTGTGTTCTTGCCCATATTTTGAAGTGTAATTGATTTTTTTCCTCTTTTTACAACTTTTGTGATTTTGTCCTCGACTATTCACAAGCCAATGCAATTTGCCCCTAATCAACGCCCAAAACAAAAACAAATACACAAAGATCATGGGCAATATCACAATGCCTTGCGAATAGTTGAGGTAAAATCACAAAGTTAGAAAAAAATGAGGTAATTGCTTTTCAAAGTAGGGGCAAGATCATTGTGGTGACAGGAAAGTGGTACAGTTAAATATCAACATCAAGGATATGCGCACACAGCGAGTTAAATTGCTGTCGTGGGAGCGCCGAACTAAATTGAAACAGGGGAAAATGAATTAAATAGTTCGAAATTATATTTCACATGAAGCAGTTTATTCTCGTAGGTATCACGAAAGCTTTTAGAGATCCAAATTGAAGGTTGAAGCCTAAGGGCATGTACAGCGCGTCTGTTGGGCGCGTCTGTTGAGCGGCATTTTTGCAAAAAGCTCCCCGCGCGTCGCTACCGACGGCCTCTGCGTCGCTAGGTCTAGCGACGTTGTCGTCCCGTTCCCCCACGTCCTGCAGACGCGCGACGCCGCGCTGTGGAGGCCGTCTGCAGCAAGCGACGGCGGCTTGGATCCCGCGCTCCCCTTCCCTCCCGCCAAAAGCTCCGAGCCCGCGCGCCTGGTGGATCCCCGCCAAAAGCTGCATAAAGTCGCGCGCTACCCCTCCTCGCATCTGCTCTGCTCACCGGGGAAGGAAAGGAAGGGGGAGGGAGGGGTCGTGCGCCGTCGTCGCGGCCAGAACGGCGAGCTCCTCCCGTCCGAGCCCCGCCGAGCTCCTCCCGGCCGAGCCCGGCCTGCGCGCCTCTCCGGCCTCGGGCGAGGCCCGCTGCCGCGCGAGATCCGTGGGCGCAAGCGCGGGCTCCGGCCGCTGGCCGGTGCGGGTGCCGAGCTGCTCCGTCCCGGCTGCCGCGAGCGCCCGCGCCGAGCTGCTCCGCCCCGGCCACCGCGAGTGCCGCGCCGAGCTGGTGGTAGCAGGCCTCGAATCAACGACGATGGAGGCCGATTTGACAGCTGCGATTCTCGATTCAGTGGTTGCAAAGCTCGATTTGATGGTTGTGAGCTCGATTCGACGCATGTGATGGTTGATTTGGTGGCGGGAAGCTCAAATTGACGGCAGCAGAGCCTGAATCGATGGCGGCGAAGCTCCTTGTGGGGATGAGGAGCTCGTGGCTCAGTGGTCAGCGCCTCTGGCCGCCTGCCGGCTGTCGGGGAGGAGAGGGCCGCGGTTGCTGGCTGAAGGAGGTCGAGCTCGAGGAAGCCGAACTGCGAGCAGGGGAGGAAGGGGGAGCTGCGAGTTGGTGGAGGAGGCCATCACCGGCGTCGGACTCCGGGCGGAGGAAGCGGCCTTGCGTGGAACGAACCGAAGAAGGCGGGAGATAAAGTAGGAGGAGACATGGAGCATGTGGCCATACTTTTGCCACGTACTTAGCATCTAGATTGTGTCGGTTACTAGCACGTCGACATATGTTTGAAGAAAAATGAAAAGGGAAAATGTGACAAATAAAAAAAATACTAATAAGAAAAGAGGAAAATATATGTATAAATGACAACTCTAATCAAGCTTTGCGGTGGCACTTTGTAGAAATTTAGCTATATGTGAAAGGTGAATACGTACAGTGATCGTGAATGTGGAAGTGAAAGGTGAACCAAATTGCCACACAATAGTATACACAAATACATTTGTAGTTGATCTTAAGTTACATATAAAGCATTAAACAGTTTATAGACGGCCCCTCTGTCTATGGGCTGTATGAGTTGTCTGTACGTCTGTCTATACACACAGTTCGAGATTCTGCAGACGACCTCCTGTTTAAGGGCTGTACATGCCCTAAAGCCCTAAACATAACAGTAGTTGGAATGCTTCCTAAATATGTTAGAAGTCAAATCCTAATAAATTGTCCGCCATAGACACACTCACACACCTGACAAAGTGGCTTTTCATTCATCACCCGCAAATGTGGCACTTACATTTGGTAATGACAGCAGCATTACACCCTGTTTAGTTTCAATTTTAAGCCTAATTTTGCACACATCTGGCAACTGACATTTACTAAACACAACGTACGACCGTGTGTAGTACAGTTGGTTGCCATGATGGAGCCAACTGCGAGCACTAGTCATGCAGCTAGTCACTGCCAAAATAAGGACTTCCTCCGGTGGCCGGAGCATGAGCCAACGTGGCATTTTGATGAAGGGATTCAACGACTGGAGAATGCCGATTGAAAAAAAAAGAGAGAGGAACCGATTCATGCCGAATAAAAATAGAGCTGGTCCAATATTATATGTGAAGGGAAGGCATTGAGCAAAACACGGAGGTAAATGATTTTCTATTTTGCAGTGGACACCATCAATCATAGTTTAGTTGATGTAACAGTTGGAGAGAGGAATTAAACAGCTTTTTCGTTTGGCTGGTGGCTGGTGCTGATTTGTTCTGAGAGAAAGTACTGCTGATTGGTTGCTGGTGGTTGATTTGTTCTGAGAGAAAAGTACCGCTGGCTGCTGGCTGATAAGCCAACGAACATTACGAAAGTAGATTCGGTGCTTGCGTGGAGAGTATGAATCGGATCATTACTGAGGATGGCCAAATTAAAGCTTCCTCGTACAAAGAATCCCAATCTGGCAGAATCTGAAAATTACAAATAGCATTACTTGTTTCGACCACAAACCAGATAATAGCCATGTAGTACAGAGCCACATAAGTAGTATATATATATGGTCCGTATGATGAAACCATGGCTGCAAAATGCTAATAAATGTTTTAGTAATCAGTAAAGTGTAAATGAAAGCAGAACACTCAAGGAAGAGTTTCAAAAGACAAATAAACGATTGTCAAAAAAAATATGTAAAACAACCATTTCGCACAGAGAAATGAACATACTACATGTTGTTGACCCGAAAAGAAGTAGTATAGTATGTAAAGCAAAAAAAAGGCTCTTTATGCAAACAGCTTTGCAAATGCTAGCTGCAAACGCGCGTGCGGATCGATCAGCAAGACAGCAAGGTTTTCAGAAACCCGGAAGCCCCCATGATTCGCACAGGAAATCGAGAAAAGATTTTTTTTAAAAAAAAACATGCAAAACCCCTGAACCCAAACACACACAACAGCAGTGCTCGTTAACCTTTTTTGCAATGGCTCTTTATATACAGAGATCGAAGAAGCTGCTTCTGACACTGGTGCACCGACAGGGCGGAAAGCGAGTCGGTGGGAGAGTGGGGAGGATCCGGCAGGACTGGGACGCTGGCAGCGGCCGCACACCCACCCAACCCCAGCGCGCGGGCGATCAGAGGCCAGCCTGAACTGAAAACTCCCTAGTGGCAGTGGGAGCCTCCCCGTTCGGATCGGATGGCACCTCGCTGTTGGCTCACGGTTGGGGCGTCGCCGCCGGGGCCGGGGCCTGGGGCAGTGGGCTTGTGCTGTGGCAGCGCGCCGGACGCGCGGGGCGGACGGCGACCGCCGAGCTAGCGCCGGGACGCCGCAGCTAGCACTAGCAGCGCGCCGGCCACTTGGTGTCGGTCGGTGTGCAGTGCGCTTCGCCTCGTCGCGGCGGCGGCGGCGTCGCTGGGCGATTCTCAGCGTGGCAGCACCAATCTCAAGACATTGACTCTCGATTGCCTTTCCGAACAACAATGGTACATGAAGCTTTTTCAGACCGTGCTCTTCTCGCGGAAGCAAAACTCATGTTCGTTCGTTCGCTCGCCGACAGTACGGTTCAGGTCCCCAACAGAAGGGCACGGCTCACCTTGCAACTCTGGACACTGTTCGGCTGATGTCACGAAACATGCAACCAGCAGGCCGCAGACATTTGCTTCACGATATCCGCCGGAGGCCAAATGCATCACTCTACAGATCGAAATAAGAACACAGGCAAAGGCAAGCACAACAGCTCCTTCCGATCAGAATCTAGCCAATCTGGAAACTTGCAGAGAACTCAAGTTTGGTATAAAAAAAAGGTTTCCCATCCGATATCTTTTCAGCTGGTGTAATAATTAACTATTCACTATTCAGGGACAAGGATCATACAACCTTCTTCCTAGTGAGGCTTTTTTCGCCTTCCCTTTTTTTAACTTGTCATCACCAAACTGTCTATTGACAAAAGGATTAATGTGCATGGGCAAAAGAAAAAAAACAAAACGGATATCTGCAGCAGCGCACACAACATTCCTCGCAACAACACCCAGGGCTGGACAAACTCTGAACTGACATCAGGGCAAGCACATCGCGCAGCTGCCGCATCACTCTAGGGCTGCTTTATCGTCAGCTCGGCTCTCAGATGCAGCATCCCGTCGATAAAGAAGAGGCTGTCGTCGGCCATGAAGGTCTGCCATGGGATGGCAAAGAGATTCCTGTACCCGACCGCCTTCCCGCCGGTGAAGGTGTAGTTGCCCTTGTACTTGCTGACGAACTCACCGGAGGGTCTTGTCCTTGCAGCAAACTCATAGTCTACTGTCACACTCATCGAGCCCTTCTCTTGCATCCCTAGGAAGAGGCCGAAGCAGTAGAACGTGCTCTGCTGCTCCATGTTACAGTGAGCTGAGAGGAAGAAGCCCTGCCCTGCGAGATGGAATGCTTGAGAGTATATCCGGCCTGAAGGGAATAGCCGAGAGCACTCATCACGCTTGAGATCCAAGTATGCTATGCACTGTGGGTAGGGCCTATCAAACTCAACGACTTTCAAAGGTCTGTACTTGTAAGCCCGCTCTGCGAATTTCCGACAAGTTACTGCATCTGCTGCAAGAGCTCGTTGCCGGTGGGGTGCATCAGCCTTGTATAGAAGCGCCTCGGTGACACACTTGGTTGCTTGCTCATGGTCTATATCAGTGCATGTTAGGACCTTCCGCAGCTTCCTACAAGTCATGTGACTGAATCGCACTAGAGGGAGCAGACGAGAGCTCAAGATCTCACGTCGCTCCTCTGATTTTGGGTATTGCGCACGGGCCCATCTGAGCAAGAAGTCATAGATGGTATCTTCAGATGCCACCTGAAGGTCATTACTTGACAAGATGGCTTCGATCCCAGCAAGAGGGATGTTCATCACTTCATCTTGGAACCTGAAAGAAGAGAAACCACCTTTAGTATGCTTACAATGATTTTGACAGAACAATATCAGGTCTCCAACCAATGCATATCACTCACTTAGTCAAATCCTTGTATTTTACAGCAAGGAAATCCTTGGCTGCATCTGTCAGAGGTTGAACTGCAGCTGCCATTGAAATGGAGCACGGGAGATCTAGGTAGAGTAGTGAAGATTCTGTAGTCATAGGCAAGCTTGTGAGCAACTGGCTGCAGTACCTCATGCATGAAACAACCTCAAATTTGTCAGCCGCCATTAGGATATCTAGCAGAAGATTGGGCTCAATAGTCGTCAGCTTTCCACTATACATAAAGCTCAAAAGCTCCATGAGGGCAGTTTCCTCTGTTCCAAGAGAAGAAAAAAATTAGGCACAAGGCAAATATTAGTGAGAGCGTCAAACATAGAATAGATTATACTTTTTTTGAGTGCATAAAGTACGACAGCAAGTTGGACAAAATATCCATTTGGTATGTGAAATTAATGAGCGAAAAAAGAGAACACAATCTCAGTATCCAAGAAATAAAAAAATGGCACAAACTTCGAAACATAGTACATTCTTAACACAAATAATCATAGCAACAAATTTACAAACAAATAAATATTAGGCAAAAAATTTGAAAAAAGTGAGATGTTTTAGCTACTAAAGTTATCACATTACTTGGTTAAAAAAAGTTGTCACATTACCTGAATCAGTAATTCTTAGGGTTGCATGTCTCTGATCAGATTCTTTCATGCCGTTTGAGAAAAGCTAATAAAAAAACATTAAGCTTATCAGAAAGGAGCAAATAGACTGGAGTGCAGAATAAATGTATTTCAGGATGTTATTACAGCTACCTTGAAAAAGAAAGGACTCTTTGCAGCAAGAATCGCTGAGCTGATATAAATCGTTTTTACTCGTAAAACTGGTGTACACACCACAGTCCAAGACGAATCAATGCCTGGTCCATCATCACCTGCTAAATACCAAGATCAGAGAAATACACAAACAGGGAAGAAAGCAAAGGTACAAAACAGTTCCAGTAGACAGATACTCTGCAATTAAAATACTTGGAGAAATCTGATTTTCGTATATAGATTTGCTTGCTAACAACCACTGATGTACACCCGCAGGGATAAGATTAGAACAAGCAACTTAAGGAAGTTCAAGTCACCACCAAGTTTATCAGAGGATTGTGCCTAGCTCACCAGTGTACACCACATTGTACAGCTGAAGTTACATTAGCTCTCCCTACAAGCATATATATTTTGTTTATAGAACTGGAAATCAGCAGATTTGATGTGATAACCAAGCAAAACAATTAAACAAGCTAATTGGCATCCAGGCTATGTTCTCAATTTGGGGCTAAAAAAATGAACATAACAATTCTAGACAAAAAAAGACAACTTAGGCTCAAAAACAGGGCTCAGCTATGTTTAAAATTGAGAATTCAGTTTTTGTAATTGGAATGTAAACATGAAGGTTAGCAAGAAGTGATCAAAATAGGCCAAAATAGGAACTCCGGCAATGCTTTAACAGGAACCAGGATAGTTCTGGTATCCAAATGATTTTTGCAACATCTCAATCTAACTAAACTAGCCCCAACATTGTTCAATTTAGTGATGGACTTTTTAGAATTTTTTTTTACAGCAAGAGCATCTCTTGTTTGGCCAAACTTCACTAATGATAAGAAAAGAAAAATTTATAATATCAGCAAAAAAAAAATATTGGTGATGGAACTTTTAGCTGTACAAACCATCTTGACCAACATCGGGTGGAGATTCTTCTATCATTGCTACAGGTTCCTCTTGATTTTCTTCATATGCATCACACTCTTCTGCTTCAACTTCATTGCAATTTGTCTGGTCTGACATGTGAGTTGTAAATTCTACAGAATGAAATTGTTAGTTAAAGATGGCTTCAATCAGAATTGCAAAGGCTGGTGGTAAAATTAAAATAGCACAGAAGAAAATCTAATGAACAACAAAGGATCCATAAGCCATAACAATGATCATATGTACACAACAATGACATCATTAAGGAGAACATATCTGTTTCCACGTTCTTGTTACATAAACAGAATTAGCATCCATAAGCAATGCATTGTTACATAAATCAGAATATAACATATATAAACAAGACCTATGATCTGTATCACCAACACTGAGGAAAAAATGGAGTGTGGAAATGACATGAGAAGCACAAGGCAGCACCAAAGATGGTGGCTATCACGATCAACAAGCTCTCAAAGATCATCTTAAACAAAGGGTATAGATTTTATTTTCAGAGATCATTTGTTTCTTCGGCTTATATTATTATAAAATGGTAATGCAGAAATTTGGTTCCTGCATAATAAGGTAACTCCAAGAAAGATTTTTCTTATTCCTCATGCTAATCCCACTACATAAATATGTTAATGCTTAAATGTCTGCATTTCATGGCACAATTCCCAAACATCTCGATGTGAATGCCCAGGGTATCTTATCAAGCACAAAATTGCCATTCTCAGCACATCTTAATAAGCACAAAACCATTCTTCCCAGGTTACCTTATTACAATTGATCACCTTGTTAAGGGCCAAGTTTGATGCATAGCCAGTCAACCACACCACCTACATGGCTACATCTACCATTGAATCATAAATACCCATACCTAAAGAGCAAGACCTATCACAGGTGGTTTCAAAATTTCTAAGTTGCACCCCCTCTATTGCACCCAGTGGATTGTTAACTACAAATATTAGCACCTGATTGTGACATTCACATATACATGACTAAAATATTCTGGTTTCAAAGTACGGACAACCCAAATGACCGCATTTCTTCGTACGTCTGCTATTTTTTCAGCCGGTGACAGATCACAATGTCAGATTGTCCGTACACATCATTACAAGTCAAAATTGCGGAATTACCCTCTATCATCCACCATTTTCCTATCCATATCTGATTTTAACCCCCTAAAATTGAGATACGAATTCCCCACAGAAATTAACAGCCGAATCGCGTACGTAACATCACAAAATCAAAACGCAAATCGCACGATCGCAAGGGAACATATCCAGCGAGCCAACAACCGCGTTGCGGGGCCAGAATCTCTAGGCGCACCTTTCTCCTTAAGGAGCTCCTCGCGGCGGCGCTTGCGGTGGCGCGCCCAGTCGGCGAGTCCTCCTTCTCCGGCACCACCTCCGCTGGAGCCCGGCGCGTCGTCGTCCCCCGCAACGACCTCGATCCGCAGCTCCCGGTCGGAGAAGTTGACCTCGTTGAAGGCGAACTCGAAGTTGGGCCCCCCGCCCCCGGGCGAGAAGTCCGGGTCCATCCCCGCCGCGCACCCTCCTCCTCCTCCGCCGACGGGAAGTGGGGGCGAGGCGGTGGCTGTAACCCTAGCCGGCGGAGGGCTCGAGGGGGGGAGGGCGAGATGAGGGGAGGCCCGGAGGGGAAGGAGGAGGCAGAAGGGGGTGGTGGTTATAATAAGCGGAGGAAGAAGGGGGTAGGATGGGAAACGGGGGCCCTGCGAACGTTTTGGTCGTGGTGTTGCCGCGATAGCGGCGTGGAATTCGTGCTCGGACAGTTGGGTGAGCGTCATTGCAGGCCGTATTTAATTTGGCGTTTTCAAAATATTTAATTGTATTCGGCTTAAATTAGGGCGTGTTTAGATAGAGAATTAGGGCCTGAAATCTTAGGACGTGAACGAAATAATCCTTACAGTTTGCAGAGCAGTCATCATCGATCTTTTGAGTCGATCCTTCAGTTTTTGATACTAGGAAATGGTATTTTCATTGCAATTTCCCTTATAATATGATGTGCTCATGCATTCCGAGATCTAATTATATGAATTTTCACTAACGATGCAAAAATTTTAGGATTATCTTGTATTTTTCTCCCATATATATGGATGCATCGAACTGTGGACGGTAATTAAGTAGACAAATCAACCGTACGTTAAAAGTCAAACTTAGACAGACCAAGTTGAACCTTCCATTACGAAAACAAACGGCGAGGACAATTCTAGTCACCTAACCTGATAGCAGGTGCTAAAATAGAATTCTATAATGCATACAACAACAAATATAACTGGCTTTTACTACATTTACACAACCCCCAAAAAGTCACTTCACAACTAATATATTTTTTTCTACACTTTGTGTAAAAATGTGGAGGACTAAAATATTACTAGACAAAAATGGCACAAATGTTTTCGTATGTTCATCCAAGTATTCATGCATAACAGCATACATGTACAACCAAAATTTGAATACGGTTAACTGTAAAATTCAAACTGCACTTATCTTTCCATGGTAGAAAGTGGAAAAAGGCGACTTAATATTCCCTCCCTAGCCTAATTATTTTGTAGGACATGGGAGAAATTAACACTATCACATTAGTCGCCACTTATCTTTTTTTTGCTGGATGAGTTAAATAAACACCAACAAATTTTTTTATCGACAAAATAAACGCCAATGAGTCGACGAGTGGGACAATTGAAGCCAATAAGCCAAGTCAATTATTAAAAGCTAGACTATACCACCAAATCATATGTTGACCAATTATTAAGAAGACTTGGCTGTCAAACTCTAATAGCAGGTAAGACCCAGTAGTAAGCTATTCATATGTCAAATTGCATAAGACGACCGTGTGAAGCCATCATATTAGTGCAAAGTGCATCCTCGAACTAACTGAAAGGAAAATTCGGATTCACGGCTGCCAATTAGAGATGCAACTTTTTATTACTTCAAGTCATTGAGTCGACTGAAAACTCGTCCATCTGAAATCATCCTAACTTACAAAGCAAGAAATGGAACGAAAATATCTAAGAGAATAAGGCGCATTCCTAACTAGCTGTGATGAAATATTAAGTGTATTATGCTAAAAAGTAGTGTGTCTGATGCAACAAGCTGGCCAAAAGAATGAAAATATTTCGTGTATTCACTTCAAATAAATTGTGTTTCGTGTATTTACTCCCAACAATATTATAAAAAGAAATGACAAGAGCTGGGTGCATTTAATCCAACAAAAATGAAATCATGGAAGAAAGGAGAGAATGCAGCAGCCATTTCCAGAAGTGAGGTGATGGATACTTTCATTTCAGCAACTATACTTCTGAGTTCTCAGGTACTCATGTCATGTGCCACGCCTACAGCTGCTCATAAAACTCTTCAGAAACCTGAAGATTTGGCAGTTCAAACGTAGTACATCAAAATATAGACTGCTACGCCAAATTAGCAAGGTAACAAGACACAGGTGCCATAACCAAAATCCTTCTCAAAGTCTTGAGCTATTAGCCTATAGCATGCTGGGCGTCTAACTAACAGCCTAATTTACAAGAAAGATGAATCACACATGGATCTAGGATTCACATGTTCAGACAGCTCATGATTGATGTACATGGATACTGAACCGAGAAGTTTTTTAGATACATGTTAGCTATATTACACCTTGATTTCTTCATAGTAGGCCTTGAATGCCAGAACCTGCACCAGTTGGCAGCGCTCTCATTTCCTCCTGCTTGTTGAGGAACTACATGATGCCTTCATTTCCTCCTGCTTGTTGAGGAACCACATGATGCCTTCATCCGGGCGTGTCTCCCCTCTAGCCTTGCTTGCAGTAATTTTGCCTTTAGGGTGTTCTCCATCACACCTACTAGCTGTTCGGGTGAGCATTCTGCTATCTCAGGGTCCAAAGATGTGGATTGGTATTTCAGTTGCCGTGTTGGGCTGCCGAGATTACCTAAATCCCCTGAAGTAGTGCCTTCACAAAAGAGACTTGCCCGGGAGAAATGATCAAAAGACTCCTGCCCCAGGCAATCAACATGATGAGCATCCTGGTTGTTCTTCGATGACCCATTGTAAGATCCTCGAGTAATTTGGGCGCTTGTGGTTCCATTCTGCTCCTCTGTGGGAGTAATCCTGGCATTGCTTTGTAAATTGATTTCTGGTATTTTACCGGTATGCTGCAGTTTGCTGCTACTGGACCTCGTGTTATCTTTCTGTAAATAAACTGGCATACTGGACATGTGTGAACCTTCAGCAGCCATACCATGAGGATGCTCTGATCTTCTCTTTGCTACGTCTATGCCGCCTGTGTCACTTCTGCGAGGCCCAGTATGTTCATGCATGTTCAGTTCAAAGCAATGCAAATCACTAGCAACAGAATCGTCGTCGTCATCTTCAGCAAGCTGAGGAGCACTGGTGGCTCCATTCAAATGAACAGACTCTAGGGATTGCCGACGGAGTCTAGTACTATCATTCATGTGTTTTTCATTATTCTTAGAACTACCTGCTCTTTTGGATAGGATAAAAGCCTCTATTTCAGTGCTGAGCCTCTCCGTTATTGTGGTTCCATGCGCCAAGTCCTCCTTGACAGCAATACTTTGCATTTGCATTCGCTCATCAAGCCATGCTTCTGAAATATGGAGCACTGATTTATCAAAGCTGAGCTCATAATTCTTGGCATTTCTTTGCTTTACAACCCTGAGTTCCTCTTCATAATTTCTGATGCCCATTGCGAACTGATCACAAAGGTCTTCTAAGAGGCGATTTCCTTTCTTCTCCTTCTCAAGGTCCTTGACTGCCTTAAGAAACGCCGATTTTATTTCAGATAACTCCTTGCCTAACTTCCTGTGGAGGTCCTCAGAATGTCTCCTGAGACGTCTCTCATCCTCTAATTCACCTTGCAGAGTATGAACAACTGTGTTAATCTTCCCATGGTCCTTGGTTTTTCTAACAAGTTTGTTCTCAGAGAGTTGCCTCATTAATGACGAAACTTCGTGTCGGTACCGCCGTCTCTCATGCGTGAGTTCTTGAATATGTGTCTGGGCCTGCTGTAACTCCAATTTCAATGCATTAACCACTGATAAATTAGCAGTGTGCTGCTCTTCCAGGCTCCAAATTCGATTTAGAACCTTCAATAGTTCTGTGGATGTTTGAAGGCCATAACCTGCCCTCACAGATCTACCCATGATATCCAGAGAACGGGTTGGACTAATAGCCTGATTTACATTGGATTCCTGTAAAGTAGAGAGAGAGAAAGAATTACATGTTGGATGAGTGCCCTCCCCTGTTCTAACTTTTTACAGCCAGAAAACATAACTTGGATACACAATCAGTTGCTCTAGTCATACAGTAAAAAAAAACTTTATGAATGAGCTAATTTGAACAAAGTAAATTACCACCTTGAGATAGCATTAATTGCATGCACCTAGTAAGATGCATTTGATATAACGCCAAAGGACCTTGTATTAAGCCCACAAACTACAAAGTTATAACAGAGAAGGGTATACATACATACCCCAACTGAGCTGGTAAAACTTGCAGGAGAAAAGGGATGTATCCTGTGGCTCCTTTCTTGATGCAACTTATGGTGTTTCTTTGATGGATCTGCAAAGCGCCTGCCAATGCCACCTGAACTCTGCGGCTAAAATAGAAAGAAAACATTAGCAGGGAACAAATATGAAAAAGAAAAACATGAGCAGGGGACAAATATGAAAACTTTCAACACTGAAAAAGTAAATTTAGCACACAAATGACTGCAATCTTTGTTTGTTTGTCCTGCAGAAATTGTGGTACCATAGTGTGGTGTAGTCTACTCCAAATGTTTTCTTTGATTTGGAATATATTTTAATGGAAATAGTCATTTATGGTTGAAGACTTCCTTATATTGAGTACATGTGTGTTGCAGGTACTCCCTTCAGCCCAAGGCACACATAGTGTTTACAGTGTCCATTATAGTGGTGGACAGGGATTAGACACTACCAAGACGATGCAGCAGTTAAAAAAATTAGCAGTTTCGAAGATAGATGGTATTAAACTAAATTATAGCTACCACTATTGTGGTGGTAGTGGCTTCAAGTTGATATAGTGGTAGAAATGCTGCCAGTTGTAAAGGATATGCATTTGTTATGCTCATTATCTGCAATATGATAGTTATACTCATTAGTATGATTCTGTGAATGCTCTATATGCAAATGAATATTTTTAGGATTTGAATGCAGGGGTGCATCATTTGCAATATCACCAACTACCTCATATGTAATAAACCAAAACAAATCTGCCACCACCTGACTTCAGCTCATCCGAGCTTATTGCTTTATGTTAACAGCAAAGTGCCATTCTACTGGACGATCAACAGGTGTAATACAATTAGTATTAGAACTAACACACTGGCATGTAGGGAGATGGCTGACATCGAAGACATTAGTGCCTTGTGTATAAAACAATATATTGATGCTGCACAATTACAAGTTCACAAAGAAATAAAGAGAGAAATACAGTAGAAATCCTCCAGGGCAAGAGGCTAATCCAAAGACATTCGATCAAGGACCCTCCAAACACTAATATCTGTTAATTATACATGGTCCATAATCTGTATACCAGTGTTAGGCCAACTACTATATGAAGCATACAACTATTCTCACCACTCCACTGGAATTTTTTTATTTAAAAAAAAACTCCACTGGAATTTTGACCTATAGTAATTAAGTTGGGAGGATCCTTTGTAATTGGGCAGACTCTCCTGATGTCCTAAAGTGCCGAGCTTTTACATATCTACTGTATCAAACAATATACTGGTACTGGCCGATATACTGTTTTATCAGAACAGTGTCATAGAAATGACTTGTATTCACCGGCGTGCAGTCAGATGGAAATACTTGATTGAATTAACTTCTAGATAGTAATGTCAAAGTTCATATCAAGGTTTATGACTATCAATATCAGGTAATATGGCAAGCTGTCATGTTCTTGGACAAAAATTGGTAATTATTCATGATGTTAACTATTAAGTTATCTGTATATGTAATATGTAGCACAATAATTATGTGCAATAACAAAAACTGAGTGTTGTGAGTGTATATTTTGCGATGCTAGCAGACTAGTAGTGAAAGTAACACAAAAGAAAAACCAGCAAAATAGTCTCACAGAATTGAGTTTAATGGCAGAATATAAGTCAGTGAAAAGCATTAATAAAAATACTTTGTCATTTTTAACTTCCAAAACACTATCCAATTACATCTTATTTCATTTGAGAAACAAATGCAATTACTTTTCCTAGGGACAGAGCCAACCAAGAAAATGGTTGGTGGTTCGGCTCGTTACATGACAGGATGAGACTTGAAATCCAAATAGTTTCCACTATTTTTTCTTAATTTCGCCAGGGTCTACTAACCCCACAAACAAGGCTGGCGATGCCCCTGATTTTGCCTGCACTCGGTACACCAGTAGGACACACTCAATCCTTCCCTATTCTGTAGCTTTAAATTCCATCATGGACAAAATCGTAGTAGCATTGTACCAACAGAAGGTCCACATTGCTTTGCACCTAGAGAAAACTGCGTTGCGTGGTCAAAGCTGGTACCAGCCAGCAAATCAATGAACTGGGGCCGGAACCTACGAGCCATGGAACGGACAATTCGACAGGACCATGTGCAGCAAGAGGGAACCAAGCAAACAACACACATAAATCATACATGAACGCCAGGAAATGTGAGGAATTCTTTTCGAAAAGAAACTAGAAATGGCGAGTCTCCATCTATTAGGAAGTACTCCAGTCCAGGATTTCATCGAGTTGCTGTGTTCGCCGCAAGTGCGTGCAGAACGAACAAGCGGCGGCAACCCGTCCGGCTCCAATTGCCATGCCACGGAGGGAAAGCTGAATCGGAGACGCTCACCTGATCCAATTCCGCGCCGCGGACGACTCCCCCGCCCTCCCGACCGGCGGCGATGCCCCTCCCGGCCCGCGGCCTTGCCCGCCGGCCCTCCCTCGACGCGACGTCGTGGATCTCCCAGAGGCTGGCGCCCAGCTGCCGCGCCGAAGCCGACGCCGAGCTCCTCCTCGCCACCGCCGCCGTCGCAGCGCGAGGCCCCTCCATGGCCCCCTCGTCCTCCATCTTCCACGAGGGCGTCGGCGTGCCGGGCCCCGCCCGGCGCCTGGCCCTCCCGAGCCGCAGCCGGAGCGGCACCGGCTCCTGCCTCCCGCGGCCCGCGCTCCCAGACTCCCCTGAGGACCCCGCCTGCTGCTGCTGCTGAACCGCTTCCGCCGCCGGCGCCGCGGCTCTGGCCCCAGGAAGAACCGGCTCCTCCGCGGCGACAGGCTCGGCTGCGGGGGCGGGCGGTTCCATGCCCCTATGAGCCAGTTCCCGGTAGCCGCCTAGAGGCCTAGTCCATGGTAGAGGGTCGAGCTGGCAGTGGGACAGGGAGGTGTGGGATGGGAAGCCTTGTCCTCTGGGGGAGGTGGTGGCCGCCTTGGTGGGGAGAGAGCGAGAGCGGAAAGGGAAGCGCTGGCTGGGAAAGGAGAGGGGAGAAGAGGACGACTGGACGAGCGTGAAAAGGCTTCAGCGGCGGGGGGCAGCATGGGCCCACTGGCCAGCGTGTGATGTGAGCGGCTGTCCTCCGGCTGAGCGCCCTTTTTTGGTTTGGTTTCGTTTCGGCTCCCTCTCGCGCCCTTTTTTCCCGTCTCGTTTTGGGGGCTTCCTTTTGTTTTGCCTCCTTCTCTCTCGGATTTCACTCAAAAGACGGCGCAATAAACATAAAGCAAATGAAAAAGATTATTTAGTTCTTGTCACATCGAATCTTCAATGCTAATTAAGAGAACTAAATATGTGCTAATTATAAAAATATTTACACCGATGAATTCACGAGACGTAATCTAATAAGCTAAATAAGTCATAATTAGCACATATTACTGTAGCATTGCATTCTCTAATCATAACTAATTGACTTAATTGATTCATCTCTTGAATTAACCTCGGGTTAAGGGAATGAATTTCGTCATTAATCTATGTTTAATACTTTTAATTAGCATCTAAACAGCTAATGTGACGAGACTAAACTCCCGTGGGATCCAAACACCCCCATATAAAAGTATGCACTCTGTGGTCCTGAGCTCTGCCTGCTCTGTGTACCGACTTGCGATAGATGGAGAATGCGCTCGTGCAGGAGAAAGAGCGGAGAAAGAGAGAGAGGTTCAAAAGTTTAGTTCTCGTCATATCAAATCTTCGAATGCTAATTATGAAGATTAAATATGAGTTGATTCTAAAACTAATTACACAAATATAGGCTAATTCGCAAGATGAATCTATTAAATCTCATTAATCCATCATTAGCCCATGTTCACTGTCTAAACTTAATAGAGATTCATCTCACGAACTAACCTCCGTATGTGCAATTGGTTTTGTAATTAATTTATATTTAATACGTCTAGTTAATATTCAAACATCCGATGGAATAGAGACTAAAAGTTTAGAACGTGTTTCGTTTAGGGTTGACAATTTTTTCACTCCCTTTTGACTGCTAAATTAAAGGTGTTAAATAAAGCCAGTTTACAAAACTACTTACACAACTTTGTGTTAATTCGCGAGACGAACCTAACGAGATCTTTGACCACACGATCAGAGAATGATTACTGTAGCAAATCATGGATTAATTAAGGTCATTAGATTCGTCCCGCAAAATTGCACTCATCTGTGCAAATAGACTTCATTTAGTACTCCATGCATGCAAGATTCTCTACATGAAAAAATTTCTGCCCCAAACGAAACACGGTCCTCCTTTGGCCTTGTTTAGTTGGTTGAAATATTTGCAAATTTAACTGCTGGAACTCTTGTAGCACACTGTAGCACGTTTCGTTTGTTTGTGGTAAATATTATCCTACCATGGCCTAACTAGGCTCAAAAGATTCGTGTCGCAAAGGACATCCAAACTGTGTAATTAGTTATTTTTTTACCTATATTTAATACTCCGAACATATGTCTTTTGACGTATTTAATGTGATGTGATGGAGAGAGAGTGGAAAAAAGATTAGAAACTTTAGCCATCTAAACCAGGCTTTTGATCCAAACATTAGGGGCAAAAACAGGGAGGAGATGGACAGATGAGGTCAACATGTCATATCGACAGGAGAGATTGAGGAGTAGTGGTTGTTTTGCAGAGTTAAAAATGCTCCTACTCGGAAAAATAAACCTCAAGTAGAAATTATTGTTGGACTTGCTAGTCCTCTTCCACAATGTCCAAGCAAAGTAAAAAGTTACATACACCTCAAACACAAAGGAGAAGGGACTCTTCTCGTAGTCATGAGGTGCTGCTTCTTCTCCCAGCATCATGTTTATTAGGAGCCATAGGTTAGCGTAGCCCCTGCGTCAGGACGCTAGGGACCGAGTTCTCTCTATGATACTCCCGGCCGATGACTCCCTTGGTGCTAGCGAGAAGCCACCGCAGGGGTTCGAAACTGGGTCTCCGGCATGAGAACTCCGAGCATCATGTTTCATTAAGCATCTTCAGCTAATTCACATTCCTCAATCCAACTAGCATATTGGGAGAGTTGTTGAAAAAAATAGCACTCCAGTAAAATCTCTTTTATAGTTTCATACAATGTAAAACTATATATAAAAGCGACTTACAAAAGATTGACTAATCTTTACCATTGTCATCTCTGCGTCAATCCATCCCGATCGTTTAGTACAAAATTACGCATTCATGCATGGTCTATATGGTTGAACACGATCCTCGCTCGTAGCTACAAATATATATGCCACATGTTACTCAAAAATACAAAGTGAGTAAGTGACATGCTATGTGCCCGGTCAAAGTCAAAAGGCGCCACGCGATTCGCGTACACAGCACACGGGGCACATGGCTACGTGATCAGCCAACCGGTTTCCGTCTTTCGGCCGGAAAGCAGCATGCATGACTGCATGAGTTCCTAGTGCGTGCCCAGTAGGAGGCCATTAACTATAGTAATCCCCAGCTTTATTAGGATGATGTCCTCATTTAAATTGATAGCTACTCGATCACTTTAGAGTAGGGTACGACAAATTAAATTGTTAGCTAAAGAACACAGTAATAGTAGTGTATAGGAAGCTTAATTATATGATGCTTGCACACATGCTCACGATTTTGTTTCGAAAATGCAAGCTCTCACATTGGAGCAGGCCAGCAGGGCCATGTGTTGATCATTTTCTTAGAAACTAAGTAGTTGGCTAATAGTATTATTAGCAGTCTATTGTTGATTAGTGAGTGCAACATTTATTTATATTACGATGGGTCATATCCAAGAGGATCATGTCACTAGAATATCACCCCATTGTTTTTTCCTACTATATCAATTAAGACAATTAGTTTTATCGGTGCGGTTGTGTTTATGAGGCGCCATTATTGTATTAAAACACGAGACTGGCCTTATGTGTCACTCAAACACATCCTCATGGTGATCGAGCATATGATAGATTGCAAATAATGTTGTTGTTTATAGGCATCCAAAATGCATTAAGTATCATCACACCAGTTGGCGTGATGATACTTAATGCATTTTGGATAAAACACCAAATAGAATCGTAGCGATGAAATGGGTGGGGGTGGATGTGTTTTAGAAAATAGTAGGCACATGTCGAACTTACTAGGCCTCAACGATGGGAAATATTGGGCCGGTGTTACAGCTGCTGGGTGGGCCTTTCTTTGTAACCCATTTCGACCGCCTGGGAAATGCCGGCCCATAATACGCCTCTGCTTGCCTGCTCTAACATGCACACTCTGTCTACTTAGTCAAATCATATTTCCAGCAATATGGATCGATCGAGGTCTTAAATCAGATTGGCATCGGAAAGGCACGCATAGATTGATCTTTCTTTCCATGGGATACCCTAAATTTGTGAATAACCCACTGGAGCGAGTGAGCGCGGCGTCATCAAAGCCTGGACACACACACACGCACGACGGGGCTGGCGCTGACGGGCCGGATGTGGATCGGCCATTCGGCCTGCTATTAGTGCCGTGCCGGCCCAGTTTCCCGTCCGTTCCTGCCTGATCCGATCGGTTTTTCCCGCGTCGGAAAACAACCTGTCAATTCCCTTCTCTCCACCCAATATCGATCGACGAGGACATGCAACAAATGGAATAACGGTGGATTGGGGTGGTTGCCCCTCGAACTGTAAAAAATGCTTCACCATGATTTTTGGTTTCAGGGGATATTTTGGCCTTTTATCGATCTACTATGGGTGAAAATTTATGATCACATACTCCCTCCATACTCATAAAACATGTCGTTTAGGACAACGACACGGTCTTTAAAGTACAACTTTGACTTCTTATTTCTATAAAAATATTTGTTAAAAATTGATATATGTATACTTTTATGAAAGTATTTTGCAAGATAAATCTATTCATGTAGTTTTCATATTTTCAAACTTAACAATTTAGAAGTTATTCATGATTTATGTTCCCAATATTTGACTGAAATCTTGTCCAAAACGACATGTTTTATGGGTATGGAGGGAGTATGGGGTGGTTTCAGCGATGAACTGTCACGAAGACTGTGGCCTCCTCCCTCTCAAATTCAACCATTTTTTTTCTAATCATATACAACTATATAGATGGAACCCATTAACTATTTCTCTTAACATGCAAGCATTCCACATCATAACCCACTATACGCCATGTCAATATCCACTATAAGCCATGTCATCATCCATCAGACCATCTATTTATGTCTTCAAATGATTTTCTATGGCTAATAGCATGTATTTGTGAGTAGTACACACAAAATTTCCGCGGTTGAAATATATGTAGGATCCATCATTTTAGAATGGTTCACTATCAACAAAATAACATATTTTTATATATAATGTTGTTTACAATGAATGTTACCATGTAATCACTTTGGTGTTTCTACTTTCACATTTTAGATTAAAATTTTATTTAAAAAATTCCCGCTACAACACGCGGTGTTTCACCTAGTGTATTCCTTTTGCTCCGACTGTGTATTGAAAATACATTATCATCATTAGCACACCTCAACGATGTTGCACCCCCTACCTGACAACCTTTTGTGAGTTGTGACTTATTATTGGTCATCACTCATCAGTTTATCACAAGCTACCAGTGCCATCTCACAAATTTCAAGAGCCCTTGAGCGAACAAGACACTATATCATTAAGGACTCAACAATCTAATACTTTAATATGACAATTGAAGTATATAGTACTATTAATAAAGCATAACTTCTATCATATATTTAGTTCATGAAAAAAATTGTACATCAAAGAAACTAAAAGAACGGTAAAATAATTATTATGAATACCTCAAATCAATTAGTAAATCACTTATTGTGCGGTGCGCCGGTGCCAACAATCAAGAAGACAGTAGACAAGAATCAACCACGCCAGTCACCGCCGTGCAGGACCAATGAGTCCGAGTCTGAGAATGAGATGTTGCATGATCAACAATTTGACGGCAAGATTAACTAATAGCGACGGGCGAAGAACACTCTCGGCTCGTCGTCTTGCCAGACGCGGATGGCCGCTGGCCGCGCAATCTCGCGTGCGCCCTAGGCCCTAGCGCGCTGCCGCCTGCCGGCATCGCACGCGAGCGTCGAGTCGTGGATACGAAGCATCGAAGGCTCAACCGAAGCGATCGATCAGCCGACTGGGATTCAGGAATTGCAGGCACTCCATATGTGTGTGTCTCATCTTTTACCTACGATTCCTGGCTAATACCGAGGCCAGGGAGCGCGGCCACGTCACGCGCAGTTCTCGGCCGTGGGATCAGACACATGAACGGTCTTGATCGGATGAGTACCCACCTTTTTGCAAAAAAACCCTAATCATTCTAGAAATTATGCCACGGTCCAAGGGAAGGGCTCGGGCACCCGAACAGCGGCGGCGCGCTCGAGCAAAGCCGCCGCATTCAGAACGACGGCCTGCGAACGGAGAAGAAGAGGCAAAGGAGGAGAAAGGGGCGGAGACGGAGAGCAGATCGAGGGGTCTAAAAGGGAGAAGAGGAGATAGGGGTGGCACGGGAGAGCAGCAGACGATGAGGTCGCGGCGGCAGGCGAGGAGGCGGACGCCTACCTCCCGGTTGACCTCGATGCGGCTCCGCTCTACCGCGACCTCGAGGACGGTGACCTCGGGCATGCCGCGGCCAGGGAGGAAGAAACCACGGAGGAGGAAGACGACCTCGGGGAGGCCGCGCGTCGTCGGGGCGCAGCGCCCCACAGGAGATGCCTACGCGCCACAGCGTCCTCGCTGGAGAAGCGCATGCCGCTGGCCGCATCGCACCCGCCGGTGAGCCACGCAAGAGACAGAGGGGAGGGAGGAAGGGGAGCCGCGCCAGTGCCCCCTCCATGAAGCCGCGCGAGAGAGAAGGAGAACGGATTGGAGGAAGAAGAAGGGAGGCAGGGGACCCATTGCAAGCCACCAGGCTGCCGCGCCCACGCCTGGAAAACCCGCACCTCCCCCCGGACGGACGCTCGCGCGCTCCAGAGCCGTACCAGAGAGAACGAACGGAGGGAGCAGAAGAAACGAGAAGATAAGGTTGAGCTGTAACAGCTGTTGAAGTCTTGAAGAGATAAGAATGCAGATTTTTGCAAAAAAAAAACGTGAACAACAGTGGAATCCCGTACAAAACTTATGTCATGATCAAATCCGATAAAAAACTTGGAAAACTTGCATAAAAACCCAATGATGATTCCCTTCTTAAAATCATGGTGTCCTGAGGAGGTCGATGTGGTCTATACCTTCTTAAAAATTCAGCCTAGACCCTTTTTAAATGTTCAATAGTAATTAAGAATCACTAATTCTTTAAACCTTCACTGTCTTCCGTTGTAACTTCAAACCAAGTGATTCATAGTGTCCTACAAGACCTGTAGCACGACATTTAGCAGAACAATGCCCACTCATGTTGGCCGCTAGCGTGCTCACCTAGCCCAACCCCTCCTACCACGCGTTGACCACTCTTGCTACGTTTTTTTCCGCTGCACCTCTAATAACCAACTCTTCTTGCCGTGTACATTATGTGCTCACAATAAAATATTCATATTTCAAACTCAAAATATAATACATGACAAACATATTGTATCAAACACTATATATAAGACAACTGATCATACTCGTACCACCCCGTCAGTGATGCCACAACACTCCCGCCAGCAAGACCGCGCGCTGCCGAGCCGTCACCCCCCCCACACTGGGAGGTGTCGTGCCGTCAATCATTCGGTATCGTCATGGGGAGACCCCACACCGCCATGCCCCCACCACGTAAGCTGCGCGCCATCGGCTGCGACGGCCTCGCGAGGCAACCACACGAGTGAGGGAGGAAGACAGGCCGCAGATCAAGAGGAAAGGGACGAACATATATAGTGGATCAAGCAATGCCTTCCTACAGACACATGAAGAGATAATGTGGGACATGAAAAAACAAAGTGAAAATTGGGAGAACCACAAATGCTTGGTGCCTCCTGCTTCGGCATTTGGCATAAAATAAAATATGGAGGTAATATGGGTAGAGAGGAGTTAGTATAGGTGCTTCGAATATTAAGTGTTCTAGAAACATGACAACGATTGCGAATTCCAGATGAAAAATAATATATGAATGGACATGAACCACACAACACAGAGAAGTTATGTACCAATTTTGTACAAATCTAACAAACAACATTTAACTCCGCAAAAAAGAATTAAGTTAAAATTGTTTTCCTATTGAATTATTGCTAGACATAGTTCACCTACTTTTAACACGTCATTTTATATCCAAGCTTAGATTGAAACCACCGTGCTTCTAACTCAAATGCTTAAATACAATGTCTCCATCGAGTATACAACCACATATATGACCTATCATATTAAGTGGTACGATTAAAATCATCTTCTCTCACAACACGTAGCACGAGCCCTGTTCGGTTGGCTTATCAGCCACCAGCCAACAGTACTTTTCTCTCAGAACAAACTAGCCACCAGCAATCAGCCAGTAGTACTTTTCTCTCAGAACAAATCAGCACTAGCCACCAGCCACCAGCCAAAAGAACATGCTGTAAGAATGCAGGTAAAAATGACACAAATGGACATAACAACAGGCCCACCACTGGCCATTCGCGGTAAGACCGCGAGTTTTTCTAGTACATGGGTAGACTTGGGCCCCCAGCCTGATGGGCCCTCGGCCATCCCCCTGACTGCCCCCTCTAAGATGGGCCCGCTAGCTACAAGCCAACAACAAGGAAAGCAAAAGAGTGGTGGGAATGAATATACATTCATTAGCACACCTGAACCCCATATCTGACAACCCTTTGTGACTGATTATTGGTCATCGCTCATCAGTCTATCACTACCTATGAGCCAACAACAAGGAAAGCAAAAGAGTGGTAGGTGTACTATGTTTGGAAAAATATCTACATAAACAATACATCACCTTGTTCTGTATTCAGTGGAAGGCAAGACTGAGGGCTAGAAGGAGCTCCCATACCTTCTTCTTCCTCCCCCTTTATCCTTCCTCCCCCAAAAGGTGGTGGTGGGGTGTTGGTGGAGGGGGGGGGAGGCCACTGTTGGCTCCACCACTGGTTGTATTGTGTTTGGGTTTTAGAGGGAAAAAGAGAGTTCCAATGTTATTAGAGCGCACATATCTTCTTGTTCTAGTAAAATGTAAAATCAACCAATCTTGAAGATTTGTACTTGTAATACTAGCTTGTGGTCTTTTGGACGGTCTGGTTTGAACAAGGCGTGTCATTTGTTGGCAACAGGGGCGGAGTTAGGAATAATATAGGGAGGAGCAAATGATCCCAATATAAATATAGTATAGTAGACGACTCAGAAGTGTGTCGATGTCCAACGTAAAGGGGTCCATATCCCCTCCCTCAATGTGGGTACATGAGTTATTGCCTATTGGTCTAATATTGGCTTGGCTGTTGGGAAGATCGAGCTTCGTGAGGGACCCAAATTAGGATGGGCCCACTTAGGTGGTTGTTGTGAAGGTCGAGAACAGACAGGGTCGGGAAGCGGCAGACCCACGTTGAACCCAATGAGGGCCTAGGCCCCCACTCACTTCTTGATCAGGTTTATGCTTGTCAATTTCTGGTGATCAAGTGTAGTATGCCCTCACTCACATTTTCTGACCCCCGCCGAGAACGCCGCAGGGTTGATCGCGTCAAGCTCGCCGTCTAGGCCAACGTTCCTGATCTGGAGTGACTTGATGTGGCCGACTATGTCACAACCGATCCCACACCATCCATCGTAGATGTCGGTGGCATTGGTCCAGATGGACAACACATATGGAGTGCTGAGGATGTCCTTCCACATGAGCAGTGTGTCCTCCTGTTGCGACGGTGCAGATCAAGGAGCCGATGACAACAGCGAGCATGTGGGCCAATAGAAGTGGCGTCAGCATTGGTGGCACCGCGCCACACTGTGCTCTATTTTTGAAGGTGCTAAGAGCGAGGAACATGGTTCCGTCCCGCTATATTTGAATATTTAAGAAGGTATTGTAGTATAGTGGTGAGCGCGCCAATATGAAGAGAGACGAGGCATAGCCATGCTAGGCGCGAATTGGGTTGGGAAGGAAGAGTAGATGAGAGGAAAGAAAGGATCAAGCAGAGTAGGAGCAAAGTACTCGATTCGATCACACTTGGAGTTTCCCGCCTTAGGTCTATGTTCCGATTCATGCTCGATGAGATTCTCATTTGTGCTAGCTTTAGAGAAGCACAAGTATTAGATTTATCTTCGTGAGATCATACAAATTCAGTAGTATAAACATCATTGCTATCATCATACGAATCATCAGATGTACAATAAATAGGACGATTAGCCTTGTCATTAGTCTTTTGTGTTTTTAGAGTCTTTGCCTTAACTTTCATTAGCCAGAGCCTTTTGTAATACTTGACCAACATCGAAATACTCTTTACCCTCTAGTTTTTCTTTATGAAATCCAAGTAAACCGACGAAAGCTAGATCAGCTAAATCTCTATCAGAAATTGTCAAACCATAGCATCTGTTTTTAGTATCTCTAAATCTTCTAATATAACCAAAAAACAGTTTCATACAACTTTTACTTAACTGATGTAAGATGTGAAAATTTTAATTCAGATTCTCCAGTAAATAAATAAGCATGGAATTTATGCTCTAAATTAGAGCAACTATGAATATAATTAGGTGGTAATGAAATAAGCCATGTAAATGCAGCAACGGATAAGGATAAAGGAAATAACCTTATTTTATAAATATCATTATAGTTGGCCTCACCACATTGTATGACAAATTGAGCTATATGTTCTAATGTGGTTCTAGCACATCATTACCGTGACCTTAGTAAATTCGGGAGCCCTAAACTCTTGTGGAAATTGAACACAATCACAAATTAAAAGGTAAGGCTTTTGATATGGTCAGTTTTGCGGTTCTAAGATCTTTACTAAAAGCTTGCTTGAACATCTTAAACATCTTCCCTCTTAGTTCCTCCACATCGGCCGCCCTAGTCTGATTAGGAGCAAAATTAGGGACACCAACAACAATGGGAGGTGTTGTACTATATGTTCCATGCGACTGTGATTGATTCGGCATTGAATGTGGTAGTGAAACATTAGACAAACGAAGATATGTACTCACATGGGCTCACTAAACACAATCATGTGCGGCAACATAGCATTAGTAGCATTGTACTCCATCCACCAGCCGAATTACCAATGGTAGTATGGATATGTATGTGGTTTATTGGTGATGCACCAATAGGAATTTGAGGTATATGTAAATTATCAAAATATCAATATCCTTATTGTTTTCGGCATTAGAAGTAGAACCATGAAGATTTTTGCCATAAATCAACAAGTTAACTTTAGCATCTAATTGACCAACAAGTTTGTAAAATATTCATTTGTAGCATTAATGTTCTTGTTCATAAGAGCAGCTACATTATCAACCAAATTTGCAATATCTGAATTAACATCATGAGAATTAATATCCACCATCAGAAGACCCCATGCGCTTTGCTTGACTGCGAAAGCTGTGCGAGATACGAGACAGGCAACAGGAATGTCAAATCTAGGACCCATCCATTGTAACAGAGCACAACCAAGACAACTTGCTTAGTGCCTTTTGATGCATGTAATTGATGTAAATATCATATTATGTTTCCAAATTTCTTTAATTGAAATAGTATTTTTCATTGGCCAACCATTTGAAAAACCTGAAATTCGCAAATGTTCGCTGAAATTTGAAACCCTACGTACATCAAGCCTCGCTCGGTCGTACTGGATGGCCTTGGGTGGAAGAACATTTACAAGGACTCGTGAGGTCGAAGATGCTAATTCTGCTGCAATCCAATTCCGAATATGCACGGTAAGAGGAGAGCATATAGGTATTGAGTCATATCAAAGTTCCATTCTCGATAATTGGGCTAGAAAGGTCGCCCAACCTATTAGTTGGGCGCCTCTACCAAATAGTAGGAATCTCTCCTTCCTATTGGCTGTGTTTCTAGAGTCTAGAGCGATGCATTTTATTTCCATCTCATGGTTGGCCTTTCATTCTTTGTATTGGTCAATAATGTTAAACACAGTGTGGTGTAAACTCTAGTTTGTGTGTAATAATCGCGGTTTGATGCCCCTCTTAGGAGGGTTCTGAAGCCGGAACTTTTTTCCATTATCAAAAAAAATTATCTGGTGTATACGAGGTTAGGAATAAGACAATGTATTGCCTCCACTAGGTTTAATTATGTCTATAAGGTTGCGTCCAATCTCAAGCTTGCAATCATCAGCTCATCCCGTCCTCTCCGGCTCTCCCTAGTACATCCCTCCCCGGTGGGTTCAGCCGTGTGGCCGTTGTAGGGCCTCACTTCATCTCCCACCTAAAGTACCTGTCGATGCCATATCTCTCATATACTTTTTTTTGTTTGAGAAAACATCTCTCATACACATGGCCAAACAATATGGCCTACGGGCGACAATTTGGCCGATCACTAAGCATGAACCCAATACGTTGTGTCATGCTTGGGCCGCTACTGAGGCACGCGTGTGCCTCGTTTAATTGACTGAGATGATTGGTCTACCATATCTCCCTCACCGATATAAAAGCTACTCCCTCCATCTTCAAATAACTATTTTAAAAAAATCATGTTTGCCTCATAAACACACTTCTTGGAAGATATTTAAATAGAGACAGAGGGAGTAGCTCCTAACTAATCCTATCGTATATCCGTCAGAATGGAATGTACATGTAAGAAGTAAATTTGTGCCAATATAACAAACTTGTGATGAATGATGCATATGTCAGATGAGCTCACGCCAAACATATGATGTATATGGTGTGATGTGGTATGGTGTGGTAGAAATTGGTTGATGGGCGACACAACCCACTGGGATGGTTGGGCTAATGGAACGGCTCGACATGATTATGATCACAAAGGAAATATTGGGCAGGTCAACCGGCACCTATACCACACCCCCTGAAAGTGCATCTTGGCCCCTAATTGTTTTGGTGATGGTGACAAACACAATTTGTTGTATTTAATCGTTGAATAAGATGTGTGCAGGATTTACTTTATTGAAAATCATGGTTTTGACCAAAAGAAGGCCCCCAACTCCAATTCGGCGTTTTCAACTCAAGTCAAGGCTTAATTTAATTTTGTTTTTGAATTTGAGTATAGGAAACACCGTACTATAAAGGGGGATGCGAATTGACTGCCAAGATATGCTAAAAGTGCTTAAGGAGGTGACCTAAGTGAGTGAGAAGGAAACCGAGTTGACACGTACACATTTGCTCCTCTTCCCTTCAATTCTCAGCCTTTGTCGGTAGTACCGACCCTGGGTCGGTAGTACCGACAAGGCCTCACTGGCGAGTTTTAGCCAGGGCCTCGGTAGTACCGACCCCGGGCCGGTAATACCGATATGGCTTCACTGTTGGGTTTCTCCGGCACCCATCGGTAGTTCCGACCCCGTGTCGGAAGTACCGATAAAAGCCGTGAGAGCACAGTAACGGCTAGTTTTCAGGGCTGAGTATAAATACCCCCCTTCTTCCTCCTCACTCATTGCTGACCAACCACGGGACAAACCCTCACTTGAGCATTCACTCCACTTCTCCCCTCCCTCCTAGAGCCAAGATTTGATTCCTTTGAGCTAGGGCTTGGGTAGAGAAGTGATTCCTAGTGAGGATTAGAGAAGCTTTGAGAGCCCTTTCGAATCTCCCCATCTCAAGAGCACTTGAAGCATCTCCGAGCATCGATTCGTGTTTGTTACTCTTGATGCTTGCTTCTAGACGGTTAGGCGTCTCCCGTTGAGTGCCCTCTTGGTGTGGAGCACCCGGGATCATTTGTATTACCCTCTCCTTGGTGGAGAATTCTTAGTGAGCACCAATCTTCCTTTGTGGGGGTTGGGTGAGGAAAAGAGGCTCTTGGTGATAGCCCTCCCTTTGTGGGATCCTCAACGGAGACGTAGCTCCCTTTGTGGGAGTGAACTTCGGATTAAATTCTTGTGTCTCCTTTGCTTGCTTGAATTCTTTGTTTCTCTCTAACCCTAGAACTTGTTTGAGCCCGATCTTTAAATTGGTTGTGTTCCAACTCCTACCTTTGGTTGCAAGTGGTTCTTAGCTTCTAATCTAAGCTCTTGATTCAAGTAGAATTGATAGAATCGATTTACATTTCAAATTTCGTCCTAAGTCTCTCTGAACTGTCGGTAGTACCGACCCAATACCGGAAGTACCGAGCCCCCTCGGTAGTTCCGGCACAGCGTCGGTAGTACCGACAGGAGTTTTAACCGCTGCATTTGTTTCAGAAATTGAAGTGATCCTATTCACCCCCCCTCTAGGCATTACAAGGTCCTTTCAATTGGTATCAGAGCCTAATCCCTTGATTTAGGCTTAACCGCTAAGGGATTAAGATGTCGGGGAGCGGAGACAACCAATCCGTCGAAGAAATCGCCGCCAAGGAAGCTCAAGAGAAAGAGCTTAATGTAGCCCAAGACGTCACCAGGAAGGCCCCAAGCCGTTCCAACGGAGAAAGCTCCGATGACTCTTCATCCGACTCCGACTCCAACTCAACTAATGAAGACGTCAAGGATGATGATGATGCGGCAAGGAAGGCGGCGAAGAAGAGAAGAAAAGCTAAGAAGAAGAAGAAGGCCAAGAAGATGGCCAAGAAGCTCCTCAAGAAGATGATCAAGAAGGAGCAAGCAAAGCATTCCCACTCCGGCTACTATGAAGTGCCATTCCACTACGGACAACCTACGGGCAACAATCCTAATGAAAAATTTTATTCCATACATTTGGGAAAGCCTCCCCACTTCGATGGGAAAGACTATCCCAAATGGGCTTATGATATGCAAATGCACCTCTACGGGCTTCACCCTTCTCTTTGGAAGATTGTGGTTGTAGGTGTGACAATCCCCGTCGAAGGAGAAGCTCTTACACTTGAGCATGAGCAAGACCTCCACCGCAACGCGCAAGCAACAAGAGTAATCACGGGATCCTTGTGTGCTCAAGAGTTCAACAAAGTTTGGAACATCTAAATTGCCAAGGTGATTTGGGATACACTCAAGTAGGCACATGAGGGTACCAATCAAGTGAGAAGAGGCAAGATCGACTTGATTCACGGAGAACTTGAGCTTTTCGTCATGAAGGATGTAGAGACCATGAGGGAAATGTATGATAGGCTAATACTTCTTGTCTCGGACATCAAATCCCTAGGAAGCAATGATTGGGATGATGAGAAGGTCACAAATAAGTTGCTAAGAGCCTTCACACCGAAGAATCCAAACCTAGCAACTATGATAAGAAGAGATCCGAACTATCACAACATGACTCCCAATCAACTTCTTGGTGAAATCTTGCATCAAGAGCTAGTCGATCAAGACATGGAGAAGTCACTTACATTGAAGGTGAACAAGAGTCTAGCCCTCAATGCTAGCTCTAGTGAAGTGGTGGAATTGAAGCCGAAGACTTCCAAGACTAAGAATGAAGATTCAAGTGAGGAAGGAAGTACGGATGAAGAAACCGCCTTTGCCATAAGAAAATACAAGAAGTTCTTGAAGTCCAAGGCATCAAGGAAAGGTGGTGATGATAGAAAGAAGAAGTCACAAAGAAAATGCTATGAGTGTGGAGAGTATGGACACTTCATTGCCGAGTGTCCCAAGAACAAGAGCAAGGACAAGAATGAGGAAGAGAAGAAGTACAAGGAGAAGAGCAAAGAGTACAAGAACAAGTACCAAGGGCGTGCTCACGTGGGTCAACAATGGGACTCAAGTGATGAAGATGATACACCAAAGAAGAAAGGCATGGCAACACTTGCCATGGCACAAGGAGCATCTTCACCACGCCTCTTCAACAACTTCTCCGACGTTGAGGACAACTCTCACTTTTGTCTCATGGCAAGAGGGAGCAAGGTACAAGTGTCAACCACCTCATCCTCTCTCACCTCATCATCTTCCACACCTAGTAATGATATAGACAACCTAGATGAGGAAAACGAAATGGAGGCAAACATGATAAAGCAATTTGGTAAAAAGGGGCATAAAGAAATTAAAAAGCTTTTGGACAAATTAGAGGAAAGGAAGGAGATTCTCCATGAGTAAGAAGACTTGCTTATCTGTGAAAAGGAAAGAAACCTTGCTCTAGAGAAAATCCTTGCCAAAGAAAAGGCTAAGGTGGAGAAGTTGACCACGGACTTGTCCTTGGCTAATGACTCCAACAAGAGGATGTCAAAGGATTACACTTTGGCAAATGAATCTCTAGCTTCCCTAAAGGCTATTCATAGTGAGCTTCAATCAAGCTTTTCATGCTTGACGGATAAACATAAAAATCTTGAGGCAAACTATAGTACCCTTTGGGAAAGCACCAAAGCCAATTCTAAGGCAACACTTGACTCTAGTGCCTCCACTAGCAAAGGTTGTTCTATTTGCTCTAATGTTGATATAAATGCTCTCAAGACTAACCATGCAAGGCTTGAGGAAACAATCAAGAGCAAAGACAAAGAAATAGTCCGATTGAACATGTTGATCACTAAAGGCAAGAACGGTGCCAAGTCCATCCCTAAGGTGGTTGACAAGCAAGGACTTGGGCACTACAAGAACAACAAGGTCAATGGTAGGGTGGTGGTTAAAGGGCATGAGATCCCCTTGTGGAACAAGGGAGGCTACCTCAACACTATTATGGATATTGCCCATGGAGTCACCACCTCCACCACAACAAAGGATAAGCCAAAGATTGTGAACACCACAAAAGGGAATGGTGGGGTTAATTCTCCATCAAAGGTATTGAAGAATGTGGTTGAACACAAGCCCTCTCCCAACTACACTTGTGACTATGTTGTGACCTTGGACCACAATGGTAAAATGGTGGTCAAGTATGTTGGGGCCTACACAAAGAAGACTATGAGGAAGAGTGTGTGGGTTCCGAAAGTTTATGTTTCTAACCTCCAAGCTCCCAAATCCTTTTGGGTACCTAAACCAAAAGCCTAAACTTGTTTTGTAGGCCTACTCCTCCGGTGGAAGCGCATGGTTGATTGATAGTGGTGCCACTAATCATATGACCGGAGATGATGGCTTATTTGCATCCCTTGACCATTATGACAACCCTACGGAAACTATCATCTATGGAGACAATGGTCAAGGAGATGTGATCGGTCTAGGTAAAATTGCTATCTCAACAACAAATTCAATTGAAGATGTTTTTCATGTGCAAGGTTTAGGGTACAACTTATTGTCGGTTTCACAACTTTGTGAGAAAGGCTATAATTGTCTCTTTACCAAAGAGGGTGTGACCGTCTCTAGAAGTGAGGATTTCTCTATTGTATTTGCAGGTCATCTAAGGGGAAAGCTTTACTATGTGGACTTCACAAAAGTAAAGGTGGACCCTAAGGCTTGCTTAGTGGCAAAATCCAACATGGGTTGGCTATGGCATCGCCGACTAGCCCATGTTGGCATGAGGAACTTGGCCAAACTTCAAAAAGACGAGCACATCCTAGGACTAACAAATGTTGTTTTTGAGAAAGATAGGTTATGTAGTGCTTGTCAAGCGGGAAAGCAAGTTGGAGCGCATCATCCCGCCAAGAACATCCTATCAACATCAAGACCATTGAAGCTACTACACATGGACTTGTTTGGACCAATTGCCTACATAAGCATCAGTGGTAACAAATATGGTTTAGTAATTGTTGATGACTTTTCCCGATTCATTTGGGTATTCTTTTTGCAAGATAAAAGTGAAGCAAAGGGAGTGGTCAAGAAGTTTATTAGAAGAGTTCAAAATGAGTTCGAGCTCAAGGTTAAGAACATAAGGAGTGACAATGGCTCGGAGTTTAGGAACACTCAAGTTGAAGAGTTCCTCGATGAAGAAGGCATCAAGCATGAACTTTTCACTCCATATACACCTCAACAAAATGGCATCGTTGAGAGGAAGAACCGTACGTTGATTGAAGCGGCAAGGACAATGCTTGATGAATACAAGACTCCGGACTCATTTTGGGCGGAAGCCATCAACACCGCATGCCATGCCGCCAACCGCCTCTACCTCCACAAGTACTTGAACAAGACTCCCTATGAGATCATCACCGGTAAGAAGCCTAGTGTGCACTACTTTAGGGTCTTTGGGTGTAAGTGTTTCATACTTAACAAGAAACCCAAGGCCTCAAAGTTTGCATCCAAGGTTGATGAAGGTTTTCTCATTGGTTATGGAACTAACGAACATGCCTATCGTGTTTTCAACAAAACTACCGGTTGTGTTGAGACCACGGTAGACGTGAAATTTGATGAATCCAACGGCTCTCAACGAGAGCAAGTTAGTGAAAACCTTGTAGATGATGAAGAACCCCCAAGTGTGTCAATCTTTAGAATGGGGACCGGTGAAGTGATGCCTCGTGAGGCTCAAGTTCAAACTCCGAGCGACACAAGCAATCAAGATCCATCATCATCAACAAGAGTGGAACCACCAAGTTCTCAAGTTCATCAAGATACAAGTCAAGTTCATGGTGACGATCATGGACGGGGCTTTGATCAAGGGGGAGAACAAGGTGGTGAAGCTCAAGAAGAAGCCCCACAAGATGAAGATGATGATGGACCCATTCAACGTCAATCTCAAGCACCACACCCAAGAGTACATCAAATGGTTCAACGGGATCATCCCGTTGACAACATACTTGGGAGTATCCAAAGAGGGGTAACAACCCGCTCAAGATTGTCAAATTTTTGTGCATTTTACTCATTCGTCTCTTCTTTGGAACCTCTTAGTGTGGAACAAGCTCTTGAGGACCCGGATTGGATTATTGCCATGGAGGAAGAATTGAACAACTTCAAGAGGAATGAAGTGTGGGAGTTGGTGTCAAGATCAAAGCAAAATGTGACCGGCACCAAATGGGTCTTTAGGAACAAGCAAGATGAATTTGGTGTCGTCACGAAGAACAAGGCAAGGCTCGTTGGCAAAGGGTACACTCAAGTTGAAGGCTTGGACTTTGGAGAGACCTAAGCACCGGTAGCAAGACTTGAATCAATTCGTATCCTTTTGGCCTATGCTACTCATCATGATTTCAAGCTTCATCAAATGGATGTCAAGAGTGCATTCTTGAATGAACCTCTCCAAGAAGAAGTATACGTTGATCAACCACCGGGCTTTGAAAATCCAAACTTTCCCAACCATGTGTACAATCTCCATAAGGCGCTCTATGAGCTCAAGCAAGCTCCTAGAGCATGGTATGAATGCCTTAAGGATTTTCTTCTCAAGAACGGTTTTGAGATAGGCAAAGCCGATTCTACTCTCTTCATTCAAAGAAATGGAAATGATATCTTTGTATGCCAAATTTATGTTGATGACATTATCTTTGGGTCTACTAATGATAAATTTTGTGAAGAGTTTAGTAGGATCATGACCAAGAGATTCGAGATGTCTATGATGGGTGAATTGAAGTTCTTCCTTGGGTTTCAAATTAAGCAATTGAAGGAAGGGACTTTTCTATGCCAAACCAAGTATGTGAAGGATATGCTCAAGAGGTTTGATATGGCCGATTCCAAGCCCATCAAGACTCCCATGGCATTAAATGGACATCTTGATCTCAATGAAGAAGGGAAGTCGGTCGACCAAAAGGTATTTCGCTCCATGATTGGCTCCCTCCTTTACCTTTGTGCATCTAGGCCCGATATAATGCTTAGCGTGTGCATGTGTGCAAGATTTCAAGCTAATCCTAAGGAGTGTCATTTAATGGCCGTTAAGAGAATCTTTAGATATTTGGTGCACACTCCTAACCTTGGCTTGTGGTATCCCAAGGGCTCCACTTTTGATTTGCTTGGCTATTCCGATTCGGACTATGCCGGTTGCAAAGTAGATCGAAAGAGCACAACCGGGACTTGCCAATTTCTTGGTAGGTCTTTGGTGTCGTGGAGCTCAAAGAAGCAAAATTCGGTTGCTTTGTCCACGGCCGAAGCTGAGTATGTGGCGGCCGGTGCTTATTGTGCACAACTCTTGTGGATGAAGCAAACGTTGAGTGATTACGGTTGTGAGTTTAGTAAGATTCCACTCTTGTGTGACAATGAGAGTGCCATCAAACTAGCAAACAATCCGGTCCAACACTCTAGAACAAAGCACATAGATATTCGACATCATTTCTTAAGGGATCATGAGGCTAAGGGAGATATTGCTCTACGTCATGTGAGCACCGAGAGGCAACTTGCCGATATCTTCACTAAGCCTTTAGACGAGCAAAGGTTTTGTGCTTTGAGAAGTGAGCTAAACATCTTGGATTCTCGTAACTTGGCTTGACTTGTTGCACACAAATTGTTTGATGCCTAGATAGAGAGAAAAATGTTTTATTTTCTACTCTTTGTGTGTGTCTTACAAAACCTGGTTCTTTCCATAAAATTTGGTGATTATTGCTTTGTTTGTTTGATTGTGTCTAATCACCAAAAATTATGGTTGTTCTACATGTCCATAGCTATTTCTCTCTATCTCTTTCTGCTGTTCTTCAAATCCAATCTTCAAAATCTTAAAGATCCACAGTACTACCGACACAGGGTTGGAAGTACCGGTGAGCCTTCACTATTGGAATTTCGAAAAGTCACGGTACTACCAACACGAGGCCGGAAGTACCGATATGAGCGTACTGTTCGGTACTACTGATAAACACCGCAGGGGTATAAATACCCGACGAACCAGACAGCCCTCCTAGGGTTCTTTCACAAGACCGTTGCCGCCCCTCTCTTTCTCCTCTCTCAAATCCGCGAGGTGATCCATAAATCCGACCGTGGGAACTTCAAGCTAGGCTCTCTATTGGATTCTCCACCCCTCGGAACATCCGATCCTCACCGGGAGTTCCTCGATTCGCGCGGGAACACTCAAGGTATCTCATTCAAATCCTCTTTTGCTCGATCTCCCAATGCCATTGTTTCTAGGAGGAATGCTTTAGGGAATCATCTTTATATCCATCCTAGAACACTTGCCCATGATCTTGCAGTATTCCATCGGTTGAATCTCTTGATTCATGGATCGACCGCACTGTAGCAGGCCCCGTCGGTAGTACCGACCCCAGGTCGGTAGTACCGACAGGCGCCTGTCACAGGGGGTTGTCCATGAACCAAGTCAATTCAATTCAATCCTTTACACCCATCTTATGCAATCCTCACACACTTTCTCAGATGGGTCGTGCCGGCAAACAAGTGGTCCAAGAAGGGTCCGATGAGGACGACATTCCTCTCGCTCAAAGGAAGAGGAAGGTGGGCACAAGTGCTCAACGCCCACGTGGTCGAGGTCGCACCAATCCTCCAGCTGCTCCTTATCGCTCTACCAGTCAAGGTCACCGTGCACGCACCAAGCAAGCCCATGAACCGGATGACCACTATGATGACTATGAAGACATCTCTTTGGAATCTCTTTCTCGGTTTGTGCTAAGGCCGTCTAGGCCTCCTCGCCCGGCTACCATGTTAGGCGTGTTGAAGATGGTTGATTACAAGAGTGGAACACATGACGTGTACAAGGAAAGATACTCCGATCCGGCTCAATGGCAAAAGGAATTTGAAGATATCCGTTTTTGGCTCAAGTTCAATGCCGATTGGTATGAATCCGTCATCTTATGCAAGGAGCACATGACCATTGACATGAAGTCCATCAATTGGGAAGCTTTGAGGTCATTCAACATTCCGGCCGTCAATGAGGCCATAGATATTTGTCATGCAAAAGGGATGACCTCCATCATGGCTATGAATTGCAATTGGAATGAGGAAGTGATTGCACAATTCTATGCCAATCTCTATGTTCGGTGCTCAGCCAAGACCTTTCATTGGCTCTTGCAAGGAAAGCCTCTCTCAGTCTCATATGAGAGGTTTGCTCAAATTCTTGGATTTAGTGAGGAGGATCTTGGTCGTGAGAAGCTTCATGGAGGAGAGATTCCACTTGATAGTGAGATGGCTTTCATGTATGACGCCGCTTATGGCAAGGTTGAGTTTGGTACTACTCATGGTATGAAGCCCGTCTATAGGATGTTGAACCAACTTTTCCGATACACCCTCACTCCTAAGATAGGCGACAACTACAACATCTCCAACATTGCCAAGGATATTCTTGTGAGGATGGGACCGGATTGCCAGAAGTTTAGTGTGTTCGACTTCATTTGGGAGGAAATCATTGTGTGCTCCGTATCTGCAAACAAGAGCTGCCAGTATGCCCCTTGGATTTTCAGGATGATATGTGAGGTTGCGGAGGTTGATATTCTCACCGACAAGATTCACACTTGGTACAAGCCAAACAAGGGCAACATTGAGCGTCTCCTAAAATTGGGCAAGCATGCCCCTCCTAGAGCTCCTACCTCAGCTGGACCCTCTTCCGGTGATCCCTCCTCTTATGAGGCTCCCTCATCCTCTCGTGGACCATCATCAACTAGAGGCACCGTTCCCCCCGGTAAGAAGAAGAGCATATTCAACTTCTTATCTCAGGGCCTCTTCGCTTGTTTCAATGTTGGGAAGCACAATGCTCAGGAGATTCGTGCCCACAGGCAGTATGTGGATGAGCAGCTCATCAAGTTGGAGACTCACCAGAAGACCTTGCTCACTCAAGCCAACATCGAGCATTCTCCCGTTCGCGAGCCCATGGACTTCCCTCCTCCACCCGTCTTCTACAACCCTTGGGAGGTGTACGGTGACACATCTATGATGTATGGCGCACCCCCGGCCGACATTGACGATGAGGACTTTGGTGGAGGTGAGACCGATGAAGAAGACTCCCCTCCGGATATTCACTCTCCACATGGTAGCGATGATTGAAGGGCCTCCTCTTTTTGGCGCTTGATGCCAAAGGGGGAGTGAGCTCACAATTATCCATGTGGTAGTGTGTACCTTCACTCGTGCTCGCTCGTTTATCTATCTATCTACCTTAGGTTGTGGACATGTATGAACTATTTGTGTGGTGTGATGGATGGTGATGTGGTGAACCTAGACCCTCTTTAAATTTGTAAGACCTAATCGTGCTAGTGTGGAACCTCGTTTATATATTTGTGATGCTTTGTGTGAAATGGTGGTTGTTATTTCTCACTTTGTTGATTTGGATATCATGTCATATGCATCACGGTTGTTGTATCACACTTATGCACATGTGTATGCAAATTGCGAGTGAAATTTCTTCTAAATGTGTGATAGGCGTTTGAGGCCTTCATAAAAGATCAAGCACATATTTAGGGGGAGTTTTTCTCAAAATTGTTGGATACACACATCCTTATTTAAGAATGAATTGTGTTGTCATCAATCACCAAAAAGGGGGAGATTGAAAGTGCATCTTGGCCCCTAATTGTTTTGGTGATGGTGACAAAGATAATTTGTTGTATTTAATTATTGAATAAGATGTGTGCAGGATTTACTTTATTGAAAATCATGGTTTTGACCAAAAGAAGGCCCCCAACTCCAATTCGGCATTTTCAACTCAAGTCAAGGCTTAATTTAATTTTGTTTTTGAATTTGAGTATAGGAAACACCGTACTATAAAGGGGGATGCGAATTGACTGCCAAGAGATGCTAAAAGTGCTTAAAGATGTGACCTAAGTGAGTGAGAAGGAAACCGAGTTGACACGTTCACATTTGCTCCTCTTTCCTTCAATTCTCAGCCTTTGTCAGTAGTACCGACCCTGGGTCGGTAGTACCGACAAGGCCTCACTGGTGAGTTTTAGCCAGGGCCTCGGTAGTACCGACCCCGGGCCGGTAATACCGATATGGCTTCACTGTTGGGTTTCTCCGGCAGCCATCGGTAGTTCCGACCCCGTGTCGGAAGTACCGATAAAAGCCGTGAGAGCACAGTAACAGCTAGTTTTCAGGGCTGAGTATAAATACCCCCTTCTTCCTCCTTCACTCATTACTGACCAACCACGGGACAAACCCTCACTTGAGCATTCACTCCACTTCTCCCCTCCCTCCTAGAGCCAAGATTTGATTCCTTTGAGCTAGGGCTTGGGTAGAGAAGTGATTCCTAGTGAGGATTAGAGAAGCTTTGAGAGCCCCTTCGAATCTCCCCATCTCAAGAGCACTTGAAGCATCTCCGGGCATCGATTCGTGTTTGTTACTCTTGAAGCTTGCTTCTAGACGGTTAGGCATCTCCCGTTGAGTGCCCTCTTGGTGTGGAGCACCCGGGATCGTTTGTATTACCCTCTCCTTGGTGGAGAATTCTTAGTGAGCACCAATCTTCCTTTGCGGGGGTTGGGTGAGGAAAAGAGGCTCTTGGTGATAGCCCTCCCTTTGTGGGATCCTCAACGGAGACGTAGCTTCCTTTGTGGGAGTGAACTTCGGATTAAATTCTTGTGTCTCCTTTGCTTGCTTGAATTCTTTGTTTCTCTCTAACCCTAGAACTTGTTTGAGCCCGATCTCTAAATTGGTTGTGTTCCAACTCATATCTTTGGTTGCAGGTGGTTCTTAGCTTCTAATCTAAGCTCTTGATTCAAGTAGAATTGCTAGAATCGATTTACATTTCAAATTTCGTCCTAAGTCTCTCTGAACTGTCGGTAGTACCGACCCAGTACCGGAAGTACCGAGCCCCCTCGGTAGTTCCGGCACAGCGTCGGTAGTACCGACAGGAGTTTTAACCGCTGCATTTGTTTCAGAAATTTGAAGTGATCCTATTCACCCCCCTCTAGGCATCACAAGGTCCTTTCACCCCCGCCTGCCGCATGATGCTATAGCCAACGGGCTCCTATCTATCTACCAGAAGATGGATAGATATGAGAGATACCTACAAGAGCAACTCCAGCAATAGCCCCTACTTGAAGCCCTACTCAGGAGAGTAGGGGCCTTCCTATTTGTTTGGGACTATGCATTTTGCTCTCAACTCCAGCAATAGCCCCTACTTTTCATATGACACATGGGACCCATCCGTCAATGACTACTTCTTTTTCTATTATCTCCTTTTTATTTTGTACACCTTATGTTCAGCTCTGTTTCTCCCCCGTCCGTCTACATCCTCCACTCCAAATCTCACACGACATCCGCTCCCCACCGTGCCCGAGCTCGGATGGGAGGATGGCAGGGTCGGAGCACGGCGGCAACGCCGCGGTGGAAGCTCCGACCGGGCGCGACGGCAACATCGCAGGGGAGCTCAGGCCCCCACGACGCGAGCAGGGCAGCACGGTGGCTCGGCGCGGGCCTCCTGTGGCTGGCGGTGTCAGTGCACGGCCCCAGCGTCTACACTGGTGGCGACGAGCTTGAGCTGCAGCCCCAAGCAAATCGAGCTCGAGGGCCGGCAAACCAAGCTCCGACCGAGCGAATCGAGCTCGAGGGATGGCGAATCGAGCTCCAATTAGGTGGGAGGGGGTGCCTGCAGAGCTCGGCCATAGCGCTCAGTGCGGAGTTGGTGGATCTGCCCGAGCTCTCTCGAGGCGACGACAGCGGTGGGGAGTTGGAGGGCTGCGGCGACAGAAGGGTTCATCAAGCCGTCGCGGTGGGGGCGGGGAGCTCCGGGCTGCTGCTACGTAGGCAGGGGAGCCCACAGGCATCAGTGGTGGAGCTCAGGGCAGGGGAAGGTAGCCGCAGAAGGAGGAGCTCGGTGCCGCGGCCATGGCAGGTCTTTTGGCGGCCGTGGAGGGGAGCTCGTTGGCGGCGGTCGAGGAGCCAATCACGCGACAGGGCCCTCCACGTCTCTTGGAGGCGACCTTGTTGGGTAGTGGCGCGGGGAGCCTGAGCTCCGACCAGCAGAGGAGGCCGGCGCCGGCTTCCTCCTAGACGCGCGCAGGCGGAAAAGGCCAACGACCGAATAGGGCCCTCTCTCTCCACTCGTGAGAGAAGGGGCTGGATGGGGCGAGTAGGGGCTGTGAACAGTGATAGGGGTGGAGTTGGGGCTTTGCTGGAGCGTTTTTTTTTTGCTTTCAGCCCTACTTTTTGAGTAGGGGCTCTGTTGGAGTTGCTCTAAGTCCATCAAGTTCATAAAGCCACCCGCCTCTTCTCCCCTAGTCATCTTCTCCAACACGCCACCACCTCTCGCCTCCTCCTCCTTTGCTCAGGCTAGCAGCCCCCGTCGTCGCATCTTCTTCCCATCATCCACCGCCACCAATCCACCCTGCCCTTCATATAACTCGGTGGTTCTCACCGCCTCAGCCGCCGACCACAAACCGTCGAAGATCTGAACCTGCCCGGTCAGCGCCACTCCTGTGCTGCCTCGCCTCTGCTGCCAACCAAACAACCACCACAGCCGCCACCCCGACCTCCTCTTTCTCTACAGCCGCCGATCATTGGTGCCTCCAGAACCCCAAAATCATAACCCTAAGCTTCACCAACCTCGACCACCACCCTGGTCGACTACGACCTCGCCGTAGGCCGCTACCCCCACCTCCCACCCGGCCACATAGGGCAGCCGCGGTCAGCCGGGCGCGCGATGTCGTGGTCGCACAGGGCCAGTGTTGGGGACGGCGGGGCGTGCCGACATCAAGTTTGACGGGAGGCGCCAATAGTGGGTTGACACGGGGGTGGAGGCTTGAGTTGAGGTTGTGGATCCAACGATGACAATTACTTACATTAATCTCAAACATTGAAAGTTTTACTTCCTTTTCTATCATTCTATCACGTGCCCTTGCCTACATGGGCTGAGGCAGTAGTGGTTTTGCAAGTCATTCCCAATTCCTGTGATGAAGAAGACAACTCAGAAGGAGAGGCCTCGCATTGATGAATTTCCCTTGCTTCGCCTCCCAGCTCACCGGGGCTACAGCTGTCAAATCGAGCACGGTCTGCGGCCACGGAAGCCGGCCAGCTCCTCCGTTCAGAGACAGCAGTGTCGTAACCAACATCGAGCACGGTCTGCAGCCGGCACGGGGATGGAGGGATGGGATCGCCATGGCGGAGCATGCGATGCATGGCCATGCATTTGTCACCGGACTCCTGACGGGTACACGCTGGCAGCTTGCTGGTGCTGAGGCCAGTGCGCGAGCGCAGCACGTCAGCACGGCGCCGCAGAGATGGAACTGTCGTCGCAGCAGAGCATGGCGCGATGGCCCATGGTGAGGTGGTATCCATCCCTACGCTCTGGCAGGCGCAGCGCAGGGCCAGGGGTTGGGTTGGACATCGTGCCTCTTGCCCTGCCTCTGCCTGGCTGCTGCTGCGTCGTTTGATTGGCTGCAGGCTGGGCTCCGGGACCGAGCCGCTGGGTGCGTGCCTGGCTGCCTGCTGTGTGGCGACAGGAGGAGCAGCAGCTACCTCCTTGGGCAGAGGACCTCTGATCGGACGTCTAGGCCATGATGCAGCAGCCACGTATTTAGGTTAGTTGGAGAGGGTCATTTGCCCAAACTGAAATCTTAACAAATGTGTTAGTTGAGAGGCTGACCCGTTGCATGACACTCTCTCGTCTCTCTTCATAAATTTGCTGATGTGACATGATATTTAATACTCATGACCCTCTTATGACTCTCACTGAGACTGACCTTATCGTTTAGCAACCATCATTGATTGAGATCATCTTTTTCCTAAAACAAAAATAATAGTTCCGTTTAATTTTATATATAAATTCCATCCATCACATAAGATGTTTGGACTTATATGTATGAAATATTAAATGTAAATGAAAAAATAATTAATTGTGCAGATTGTGACAACTTCGCGGTACAGATTTTGTATGCCTAATTAATTCATTATTCGCACGTAATAATGAATTAATTAGGTTACATAAATTTGTTTAGCAGTTTTTTCAGACAAATTATGTAATTAGTATTTGTATTAGTATCAGAACACCTCTTCTGACTCATGAAATATCTCATGTAACATCGCAAAATTTTTCATCCTGAATTTAAACACACCTTGTTCAGATAGCTGATGATGAAGTTATCGATCCTCAAAAATAAAGGTCACAAAGTTTGAATCTAATGCCACATCTAAATGCTAGCTCAAGTCTTCTTTGATCTGTGCTACATCTAAATGCTCAAAGCGAAGCTTTGAATCATCTTTATGCTCTGTTTAGTCCTTTCAATTTGAACTTTAATGCACTATTCATTCATTACATTCTCTTCACATGTTTTTTCACAGCACACACTCCAACATATATTTTTCCTTAATTTTTCATTCTAATATACTATTCCAGCATTATTCATTCATACAAATTTGATGAACTAAATATCTTTTAAACAAAAGGTACCTAGCCGCCGCATGTGGTCACGAGAATCCAAAATTAAAGGAACTGCGGCAAACCCATTGCTCTGCAGAGGTCTGTGGACAGCACGGACAGCGGTGACACGAAGACGACAACACTCGCTATGCATGAGAAGAAACTGACGCGGAGACTCAAACAGTTATCTACTGCCATCAAGATTAAAAAAAACATGGTCGTTGCTCGAGCCAAACAACGGGCGGTGGCGTACGTAAGCACACCGCAGATATGCTGATATGCATGAAGACATGGTGGAAGCCATCGCAATCGTTGGCAGGCGCAAGCTAGAGACAGCAGGAGGCGAGACAGGGCGCAGCGGGATCGACGTGCTTATGCGTCATCTATGGTGGTGGCAACTGGCATTGGCGAGCTGTATTGAGGAGTTTCTTGGGACTCGCAAAGATGTGCTCGCTTGGAATACTTCTACCGTGTTGATTTGGGCAGTCCATTGGAGCCTTCTGCAGTGATGGAGGTAGGATTGTTAAGTTAGAGGGCTTATTCCCCTTCTCCTTCCTCCAGCCACCGAGTAGTGCTCCTCTGCTCAAGATCCCGCCGTCGCGCCTAGTGCCCCATATGTTTTAGATTCTGCAGACAATCCACCATCTATGAGTTGTACTTGTACATAACCTTACACTTATTGCACCTTTGTGAGACCAAAAGGCAACCGTGCCTCGCGTCGCTCTCGCGCGGGCGGCGCCAGGCGCCCAACCCTAGCGCCGCCGCCCCTCCTCCCACCTTCACTCCCTGTCGCGCCGCCGCCCGAGGGCCGCTCCGGAAGCCCGTGAGGACCCTATGAAGCTGGTGGCGCAGCCCTCTCCCCCTCCCAACGGCGACTCCGCAGCGGGCGCGGTAGTCCGGGTCCCGTGGACCTCGCCGGCGGCGGCGGTGGGAGGCCACGGATCCGGGCTGCCCCTGATCGGATCTGGTAGCCAGCGCGGTGGGGCGCGTTCGTGTGTGTTTGTGTTGTGGGGGGCCGGTGGAAGATGGCGGCGGCGGTCTGCGGCGGCCTGTGGTGGTCTGCGGTGGCGGTTTTGCGGCAGGCTGCGGCCTTCGACGGCTGCGGTCGGCTGCGGTCTGCTGCAGGTGCAGACGACGCGGGTCTTCGTCGGCCGGCGGCTGGCGCGAGTCGGCGGCCTACGGCCGGCGTGGACCATGGACAGCGGCGGGTGCTGGGGCCAGTGACGGCCGGCGGCGGTGGGTGCCGGCCGACGCTTGGCCACGGCCGGCGGCTCCCTCTTTTTCGTCAGTGTTGCCAGATTGGTCCCACCTTGGTGGTGGGGCCTGAGGGGCTGTTTGGTGCCTGTTGCGGCGCCGAGGTGGTGCTTCGAGAGGCGTCGGGTCTCTTCCGATGGCGGTGTTGCGGAGGAGACGTGGAGTTGGCTGCTACCACGTCCACGAGCAAGCGGCAGGTGTGGTGCAATCGGGCGAAAGCCTTCACCGCTCATGGTGGGCTTGATGGCGGTGCTCTTGGGGCGTCGATCTCCTTGTTGGGGGCATCATGGCGAGGCACTACGCTCTCGTCGCGTGGGGCTCTCAAGGTGAAGACCTCGTCCTTCTGGACGTGCGGCGGCGGCGTCTTGGCGTCGTGACCTTCTGGGAGGTGTCGTATTTGGAGTCTTGTAGTTTGTGCTAGTGGTGGTGGAGGTTGTCTGAAGGTGCTGCGGGAAGCGTGCTTTGCTGTCAAAGTGCAGAGGGTCCATGGGTGCTAGAGGGCTTGAGGTGTCGTGCCCTGTGCTGTGGTGATCTCGGTGACGGCTGGGCGGAGGAGATGCTCTCTTGACGGTCTTAGATATCTGAGTTCTTGGCGGATGAGTGAGGCGGTGGAAGAGGCGAGACCCCCACGCAGAGTGGCCAGGATCAGTGGTTGCCCCTGGTGATATGGGAGCGTTTTCTGATGCTTCTCTGGATCCGAAGGGATCTACGTTCGGGTATGTGCAGTTTGAATGTGACAGTCCCATGGTGGAGGAGCTCAGAAGGTCGTTCGGGCATGCAGCGGGTTGCGACTTCGGCGTGACACAACGTTGGTGACAGCGGCGCAGGTGTCGGCGGCTTGTTTTGATCTTCTCTCCCAAGTGGTTGAGATTGGTGGTTGTGTCGGGTGCGTATGTTCCTGTTTAGGGGTATGTTGTGTGGTAGTGTCCGCTTCGGCGTGTTATGTACAATTGCTGCCTCTTCTTATATGACATAGCAGTCAGCCTGTTCGTTTGGTTGGTGGCTGGTGGTTGGTGCTGATTTGTTCTGAGAGAAAAGTACTACTGGCTGGTTGCTGGTGGCTGATTTGTTCTGAGAGAAAAGTACTGTTGGCTGGTGGCTGATAAGCCAAACGAACAGGACGAGTGCTCCTGCTTTTATTTAAAAAAACTTATTGCACCTTTTTATTGACGTAATAAAAACTATCTTTGGAATTGAGTGACAGTCTAATCAACAGTGAGCTAGAACCGGCAACAAGTCATCACTTGTATTGAACCAGGTGGCCATTTAAAAAAAGTTCCACGATCCTCCGGCAGCATTTCAGACCGGCGGGAGGCAACACAACCACCATACCCCTCTCATTTAGTGCACGCACGTGGTTCGATTTCTTTTTCCAAATTCACCGCAGCTATTGATTGTGCATTGACCCACACGCCCAACAGTAGTTCTGATGAATCTACAACGCGTATTTTTTCACGACATTTCACCCTGATACCCTATTTATTCGTACAAATTTGAGAAACTAAACATCATCTTAACATGCTCCTATCCAGAGCTCTCTTCGCACGGGCGACGGGGGCAACCCAAACCCTAGGTCGCTGCCGCCCCTTTCTCCCAATCCCACCCGCCTCGCCGCCGCCTGAGCTAGACCTGATGGTCAGGTCTTGTCGGGTTCGGGTCGGGTCGTGTTAGGTTGTCGGGTCAAAATTCTTGGCCCGCACCCGACCCATGACATGGTTGGGTCTGGTCGGATTGGGTTGGGTCAGGTTCGGTTTTTTTAGCTATAATTTTCAGGTTAGGTCGGGTTGAGTCGGTTTTTTTCTTAATTCGGGTGAAAATTTTGGTTCGTGCCCGACCCATCGCATGGTCGGGTCGGTCCGATTTTTTCGGGCGGCTTGGGTCGGGTTTATCAGGTTGCGCGACCCATGATCAGGTCTAGCCTGAGCGGGCCGCTGGGAGCTCGCGCTGCCCGTGGGGAAGGCGGCGGCGTGGCTTCTCCCCTTCCCCTCCGACGGATTTGGGTGGGTGCGGCCGCTCGGTCACCCGGAAAGGAGCTTGTCGGCGCAGGCCGCCTCCCACGGCGGCGACGGTTGTTGTCGATGGATCTAGCGTCGTCCTCAATGGATCCGACGGCTGCGCCACGCGGTGCGGGGTGCGGTGGTGCATGGGAGGACGGCGGTCGGAGTCGGGTGGCGGCTACGATCGGTGCGGGCGTCACGGTGGCGGCGGCCGGTGCGGTGCAGAAGTAGCGGCTACGGCCGGTGCATGGCGTCGGCGGTGGCTGCGGCTAAGGGCCGCCGACTCTGCCTGGTCCAGGCCATGGCAGTCTGGCGATGGTGGAGCCGGGGGCTTTTCTGCGCGCAGGCGACGAGGGATGCATCATGCACGGGCGATGAGAGCATCCTCGACGGTGATTCTGGTTCAGCGCCACCTTGGTGGTGGGGCTGGGGGCTAGCTGGTGCTTGTTGGTGGTGCCGAGGTGGTGCCTCCGGCTGTGCCGGGCTTCTTCCGATGGAGTCGTTGCGGATGCGACGGGGTGCGGGCTACTAGCATGGACGAGAGCGTGCGGCAAACATGGTGCTGAGTCGGGCAAAAGCCTCCATTGACGTTGTCGGTGTCAATGGTGGCGGCGCCCTTGGGCGTCGCTTCCCCTGTTGGGGGCACCATTGTGAGTCACCATGTTTCTGCAACACGGGGCTCTTTGGGTGAAACCCCGTCCTATTATGGACGTGCGACGACAGTCGGCATCGTGCCCTCCTTGGAGGCGCCGCATCTGGAGTCCTGTCTCAGGTGGTGGCGGCGGTGGTGGCTGCACGGATGGTGGTGTTGCGTGTGCACACTGCCTGTGGAGGTGCACAAGGTCTGTGTTGGCGGGGAGATGCAGAGGACCCATGGGTGTTGGTGGCCTTGGGCCGGCGTGCATGGTTTGGTGGTGATCCTGGTGACGGTGTAGCTTTGGTGATGCTCTCAATGTGGTTTTTGTGGTAAGGATCTTTGGAGCGGTCTCCAGTGTGGCAGGCAGCAAGGTCCCTGTACACTTAAAGGTGATTGTTTTCTAAGGAGTATGAGGCGGTAGGTGCAGAAAGGCCCCCACACATTGGGACGGTAAAGTTGTCTGCATTGATGTTGCGGCGGTAGTGTTCTACTAAAGCAAGGCTAGAGCTGGGGGATTGACGATCGTGTGTGTGCGGCTTGAGGAAGACAACCCCGTGGCGGAGGAGTTCGAGTTGTCACTTTGGCTTGCAGCGGGCTGCGACATTTGGCGTGGCACAATATTGGTGACGACGACGCAGTTCACGACGGTTTACTTTCAGCTCCTTTCCCAGGTTGAGTTTTGTTGGGTGCGTTGTTTGTGTGCGTTGTTTTTATGGTGGTGGTGTTCGTTCCAACTTGTGATGTACGATTACTTCTTTTTCTTAAATGATATGACAGTACTTCCGACTTTAATTAAAAAAAATCCAGAGCTCTCAATACAATACTACTGACTCACTCTGTTTTAAGCTAGAATACCGCGCCCTTCTCTCGATCACATTTCCCGATCGACCGATTTATCAGCACGGCAGCACGGAATGGGAAAAAGTTTCTACTGAAACCACAATGGCACACAGCTCAAAAACATAAACAATTTACATCCTTTCGTGCAGCGTCACAGATTGCCTTTTCAGGGTTCAAGCAGCAAACATTTCATCGGGAGCGGCGGAAGCAAAAGATACGCAGATGCTGCTTTCTAGGATGGTACTACCACCTGCTTTCAGTACAAACTAGACAATTCAGCGCACGTTGCGCTCCCTATCAATATCGTAATGAAAAAAATGCAAATATCATGTCAACATTTGAAGTGCACCCTATCATGTCAACAATCAAATATAAACGTTAGGCAGCTGAATTTACACAAGGCAGTAAATAGTAACTCTCGCAGATCATTTCATTTCACACATGTTCTTGCAAATGTACATGGACCGGATACTCGGAAAGCTTAGCTTTAGATACATTGAAAAAAGATAAAGTCTGCAAGTGGTGAATAGAAAATTTGCAACATAGTGCAATGCTTTGTTTACTAAATCAATAGTAATATCATATATATATACTGTCAAACAACTTGTTTTGCTTTTCTGCTAACTACAGATTTTTTACCAAAAAATAGGGTATCACAGCCAATGTTTAATTATCACTGTATCAGTGTTCCAACATCTTGCTATCCAATGAGATCTGCTCTTAGCAGCTGCAGTAGCTTCCTGGCAGCATGGTCCCATGTTGATCTCGCAATAAAACAGAATGAAGCCATATCTTTTTGTTTCCTCTTCCTTCAAAAGAAGTTCAGAGCAAGGCGTCACTAAGGATCAATTTATTCAGTTAAAAAACAAAACCACATTTTGAACAGTGGAAAAAATATCCTCCCTATGATTAAGATAGTCAAAATTTAAGTACTATTTTCCAAACTTTAGACTTCAAATGTAGCACTTCTGTCATCATGGGGGGCAAGTACCATACAGTTCAGAAAATGTTCATAGATATATTCACTTCATATCACATTTGTACCTATTGTTTTAATGCAATATGTTATACTTATCGCCATCTTGAATCCCATGCACACAAGCAACATGAAAATCACAGAAGCACCATCAGTCCTGCAACGCAACCATCAATTAACACCCCAACCCACATCCATGGAAATCACAGAAGCACATCAAGTTGGCCAATTCGTCTTTTTGACAGGATTAGAAGTTGGCCAATTTGAAGGTTCAGTACTGTACAAATAAAATAGAACCACATCGACTGGACACTAAGCCAACAAATTAACTCGATCCAACTATAGAGGCTACTCAGATTCCATCGACTGGACTGAGTGGTCTCGTAGCAGCATGAAGGGTAAGCAAATCATAGTAGTAGCGATCAGGTGTCTTGCGGGCATGGCGAGCGTGCACACCTGTGTATCCAAGAAAATATAAGGACTTACAGTTAGTTTCGTGTACATGGCTTCTGATGGTTGGAGGTGTATGGCAAACTCATTTCTTCTTTGCTTCTTACCGTCACCAGGTTATACTTATATTCAGTTCAACTATAAGATCCATTGCAAAAACCAAATAAAATAGCCATTGCAGAAGAATATAACTCATGAAAGACCAGCTAACTTTCTTACAATGATTGTACCGTGACTACGTGAGAAGTGAGAAGCAAGAACTGGGAGGCAAATCCATTGCCTCTGGTGGTTGCCAACGAAGAAGAAAATGGCCACATCAGAGATTGCTCTAGCTCAACGACATATAAACAAACACATGGTAAGCATACCTAGATGGCGAGTATCAGGTTCCTCATGGTTCATAGCGCTGGCTTCCCGGGAGCAACACCAAGTGGCGTGGGAGTGTGGAGCATCGGGTGGTCGTCAACGCCAAGGAGGAGCGCATCTCCCTCGCGCTCTTCTTCAACCCCAAGGCCGACGTCCCCATCTCGCCGGCGCCGGAGCTAGTCGCGGCCGCGGACGGGCCGCCGCTCTATCCACCGATGACCTTCGACGAGTACAGGCTTTTCATCAGGAAGAACTGCACGAACACAAACAAAAAATCAAAAAAAACTTTTACCCTTTACATGGCTGCTTCTCATCTCAAACAAGGGACCCAGCAGAATCTCAAATCCAAGGAATCTGCCTAGTCCTCCTTGTAAGCAAAATAAGAAAAGGGAAAGAAGGTGGGTACCTGGACAAGATGCAGCACGAATGGGCGCAGATCCGGAGCGGCGGCGACTGAAGCCGACGGTGACGCTAGGAGACGGGAGAGAGGACAACAACTTCTCTTTCTCTCGCTCCGGCGCAGCTTCGAGATGCGAGGGAGGCGACCGGGGGGCTCCTAATGAACATGAAGGGTGGGCCATGGGAGGGGCGGCGGGCACGGGGAGGAGAATCCAGAGCAGGGTGACGGTGCAGGGAGGCCAGATCCGCTCCGCGTGGCCATGGAGGCGAGCAGGGAGGGTGGGCGGCGAGCCAACGACGCATGCTGGAGATTTCGGGGAGGCGCGGAGCGAGGTGACAGCGCGGGGAGGAGAAAAGAGCGTGGGTGAGGAGGAGATGGATAGGGTTTCGTCTGCAGAGGAGACGTGCGATTTCTGAAAAAATAGAAGGGGCTTTTCGCAAAATCACCAGGCGGGGTGGAGGGGGTGCGCGGGTGAGCTCCGCGCGACACGCGTCCGCGGGAAACGCGGGGAGGAGAGCAAACGGGGGGACCTTTTAAGAACTTTGATTGTCAGACAGCTCACACAGGGACGGGCCGACGGGGTAATGTGGAGTTTCCATCCATCCCCCGAGACCCCCATAGAGAAGGGAGCCTCAGATCAACGACCTGTTCGTTTGGCTGGTGCTGATTTGTTCTGAGAGAAAAGTACTGCTGGCTGGTGGCTGATAAGCCAAACGAACAGGACGCAGATGTGTACTACTTCTCTGATGCAGCATGCTTCTTTACCTGTCTTTGCACATACAATGCGATGCCATGCATGACAGAGATGCAGGATCAGAAATTCAGAAGCATGCAAAGATTCTTGTACATCAACATGTACAGCTTAATGGATGTGATGATATGCATTTTCAGCAGGAACATAAGAGGATGACTGCAAATGATTTGGAAAAAAAAGAAGCAGGAACCATCTATTGCATTTACTAGGTCTATTAATTTGCTGGCGATCAACATACAAGAAGCTAGAACACTTTGGTTTATTAGGCAGATTGATTTTATTTGTAAAGAAGCAAAAGTGTGTGACAACTAACAGAATAACAGGTTCTGATCTTCATAAGGATAAATGGCTCCAAGGAAGCCATAGAAGGTACTCTGTTCCAAGTACTGGTCCAACAGGGAAGGACTACTTCATGCTCACATGTGTCATGTACTGTATGTTAACAAATGCTGTTACAATAAAATAGAACATAATTCAGTGGCCCCAGAGAATTAAGGACAGTAAAACATGAGTGGTTCAATTTTCTGAGACAAAAGAACAGTAATCCCGAAACAGCAGTTCTTGTGTAATTCTTTGACATCATCTCTTCCTCCACTATCCAACCAAGTTAACAAAAAGATCGGCAAAGTTATTTGATCACTTCAATTAGAAGATATACCCAATACACCGAGCAATGAATATAATAAGATCTATAAAATTGAACATGTGTTCAAGCGTCTTCCAGTGGCACCATCTCACCCCGACTCTGGGCACTCCAAAACCAGGCAAAATACAATGCAAGGATTTTGTGGAGGTAGAACAAATTTGGAACACTAAGAAGCGATGTCCAGCCTTGGCTCGAAAGAGAAACCAGTGAACAGCTGCAACGGAAACCTCTTTGACACAGGGCTCTTCACTGACCACTTCCATAGCTTCTGATTTATTTCGAAGGTGAGAAGAGCTGGGGACCCATAGCTCTGAATGTAGATAAGATCATCTGCTCCGCAGCTTGCAAAAACATCATCGAACTCACCAAATCCTTGAAAAAACTTGTGAGGCATCCGAGCAACCTCGCGCCACTCTTTGTTATGGAGCTCCCAAATGCCAATTCCCTTGATGATCCCAGGCCTATCTTGCTTGCCAATGCCGCCAACCAGCACAAGCCTCTCACTTAGATTCATCAGCCGACCACATGTAAGAGCACATGGCACTGGAATAGCCATGCTCATTAAAGAAGTGTGGTTAGGTCTTGCCACAAGATCATACATGACAAGACAATGGCGATGCTCGTTATTATTCACCAGAACTCCTGTGGAGTACACCAAGTAGTAGAGTATTCCATCACAGATGACACACTCGTCACCTCCTCTCCATCCGAGCAATACTCCACTAAAGGGAGTCACCCAATTACCAGTGACTGACTCATACAAATGGATTGTAAACTCCCACTGATAATACTCTAATGGATCCTGGTTGCTCCTTGCAACAGCCACGGTGTACTGATGAGAACTCCTGTCCACTGAAAATGCAAGAGCAGTGTAGTAATCTGCTGTTTTGCCTCCAGGAGCATCAAGAAGTCGCTTCCAGTCCTTAGTGATGGGATTGCACACGATAATGCGGCGCCTGTTCTCACTGTCCATCAGGCACACCAACCCAGCCGATGAGGATGTAGACCAGTTGCTCTTCTCAATGCAAGGGAAATCAAACCCATACCACTTGCGGAAGCTTGGGTCGTAGGCAAAACCTGAAACTGCCTCCTCACTACAAGTAAACATGAAGTACCATGGCTTCTGAGGCACCATTTTACTCCATGTCTGCCTTTGGGCATGCACAATCTCATGCCACCTCTTGCAGACACACCCAGATCTTATGATACTTGCAACCGGCAAGAAGGAAAGAACCTTCTCCAAGAGATCATCAGGGAGGACAGCGTCCAATGACACTGCCACATCCCCATTCCAGTCATCATCGCTGTCTTCAGAGATTGGTCTGTATTCTATGACCTGAGAACCAATGTAAGAAGGATACATCTCCCACTCTTCTGACCCCATTACGAGCATCCAGTGAAAAACAGTAACTAATACAAAGCCCTGCAAGAGATAACATTGCAAAACAAAATTAGGGATAATGCTACATAAATGTGGAAACCACTAATGCAGAGCTAACAAAGTATTTTAAGCCCAAAAACATTTTACTGTGAGTATAGAGTGCATGTAAATAGGGCGATCAAGGTCCAGTTATTCAAGCTTCCACTCTATAGTTCACTTCGCCATTATACAGATACATTCAAAACCACTTGGTGGCTGTCTACATCTCAGAAGATAACACTTCACAGCTCATCACAACTGACAAGAACCAAACACCAAAACTAATGCCATTTCTTTAACAAAAAAACACACGCCTAAATGAAAGGGACAATAATCAAACCTGACCAATCTAGCCTTCCAATGATAGAAGAGAAGGTTAGATTAACAAATGGGGAGCTCTTCTCAATAATTTCTTTTTTCTTTAAGATTTTGTTTCTTAATCCTTATGTTTGTTTTCTGTGATGAGAATTGTACAGATAAATGTGACAAAAACAGCTATTAATGAGACGGATCTCGGGGGGAAGGAATAGCAGGAACATGGACAGTAACGTCTCCATCACAAACGGAACCTCTCATTTTTTTTCTAATGAGAAAACATGGATTATTTGCAACCACATTCAATTTGCCGCGGAAAGGGCCACATCACGATCATTAAAGGCACAGAAATAAAGCAACCAGCACAGACAAGGCAGCCAAGAACAGCACTATCTACCAACCAATTTTTACCAAAACCGCACCAGGAAACGCATGCCCAATGGCCACCAATCCTTGATACCCGCACAAAATCAAGCACTAATCCGCATATTAATGCACGAAGTACAAACGAAAACACCCCCCAAATAATCCAGTCCCGGTGTAAATAAACATAAATGGGGGAAGATGACGCGTTTACCTCTCCTCAAGAACCCAAATCGAAGAAAAGATCCTCCCTTTCCGAATCCACCGCCGCCACCGGATCCTCCTGGGTTCTGATCCTTTCAAGAAATCAAAGAAAGATTCAGCGCCGACGAAACAATATAGGAGACAAGAAAAACCAAATCGTTCCCCACAAATCAAAAACCAAGAAACTCCCGCACCACGAGAAAGAGAGAGGGGGCCCGGAAACCCGCGCCTTGTTCTTGCGTTTGGGCGGCCGGCGCCGATCGGATTGGGCGCGGAATTCCCCCCAATCTGGTGGGGGCGAGAGGGGATGGAAATGGGGGAAGGTGAGGGGCCTTTCTGCCTTTGTACTCCAAGGGAGATGGAACAGTGGGCTTTCCTCCTCCCCCTACATTAGGTCAGGGCCCCCATGGCCGTCGTGTCTGGCGGAGCGCCACAATGGCGTATATATGAGGGAGGCGAGGTAGAAAGAGAACCAGAAGAAAGGGGAAGGTGCCTGCTTCAGGGGCGGTTCAGCTTCAGAGAAGGAGGCGTCGAGCTGAGGTGGTAGAACCGTAGAACACTGGTAGCTGGAGGAGGGAGGGGTAGAAGAGGAAACGAAAATTCTATGGGAGGTGCGCTTCAACTCTACCGGACGGATCCCAGTACGCACTGAAGGTTACTGTCATGGTACTATCTAATTCTACTTAGGCACTCTCCTGCCTATTCTTTTAGGGTTGCACAACCGGGTATTTTAATCTCCTCCTACACTTGAATTTTGAGCTCTTAGATTTACATCCAAAGGTTCACCTTTCTTCTTCCTCCAATCATCTTCTTCCCGTTTTTTTTTGTTTTTTTTTCTTCTTTCTCCTCCCACCACCATGGACATCATTAGGGATGCAAGTTGGGATTATAATGGGTCACCCAAAAATTTGATAAAATGAACTAGGATGGCATTCCACGTAATTAATTTTGGGAAGAAAATGAACTAGAGTGACATGCTATCGTAATTAATCAGCTGACCCAAGAAACACCATTGGATACCCACTTGCATCCCTAGACATCATAAATGAGCTCGATGCCCCGCACCACTAACCTGCTATTGTCTCTAGTGGCTCCTGCCGCCGAAGCCACCCTCATACGAACTCGTTGGAGTTGGATTCCCCCCTGCCTCAACTCTTTCCATCGGTTACCCCCACGATCCCCGCTAGTGGCGCCCTCGCTACCTTGCTGAACCACCCATCATCTGCCTCCACCGTCGTGGCAGCCTTCGCCCCTGGATTCCTCTGGTCCCAACGCCAGCTACCCCATCCGAAATCCCAACCCCATTCCTGACCGCAAACCCCCAATCCCTCGACTAAACTCACTGGAGGAGATAGATCTCGTCGGAGATGGAGAAGACGAGTGAGAATCGCATGAGATGAGGAGGGTGAAGATTTCTTATAAGAAAATTCAGGTGTGAGGAGACCAAAGAATGCTCGTACATCATATTTTTCTCTTCTTTTATCCAACCAGACAAATTTGGATTTCACAATGAGATCTGCTGGAACTAAAGTGATTTATAAGTTTGTCTCGGTCACTTTTCTTTGGGTTGAGAATGGGGCTACATATGGTTGGCCTATTTGAGGTTTCGGTGTCAGTGAGTTAGCCAGTGGTGGAAGCGGGGATCTTTGGTGAGTGCTGGAGGTGGCGAGGGCATCAAGCTTCAAGAGATTAGTGAGGTGTTGACGCCGACAGAGGTTGAGAGCATGTAGCAGCCTCGAGGGAGTTCGGGATATGGAGGAAGAAGAAGGGTACGTTGGGCGAGGGAACGACAAGGAGAGTCGGAGCCAGGAGGTGGAAAAAACCATTCTTAGTGGGAGTTTCATGAACATTAGACAGACTACCATGTCAGCTTTTTTTGATGACGTGGCAGTGTATTAATGAAGAGAGAGAGGTGACATGGTGTCTTTCATATAATCTAACAAACAACGAGAGATGAAACTATGCATTTAAGGGAAGGTATTTCATGTTAGTTTCAAATATTTTGAAATGATGTGTGTCACTTTAGGTAGGTAATCGTGTCCACAAAATTTCCACTGAAAATTGTCTAAGACTAGCCTTAGTACACCATGTTTTGCTTGTAACACCATGAGTTTTCTTAGGCACGCCTTTCGTGCTAGCGGGAGAAGGGTGTCTACTTTTTAAAAAGAAAGATCACAAATGTTTTCTTTTAAAATTTTATATGGAAAGTTTCATCAAATAAAAAACCCTAGTTACATCATTTTTTATCCATTTCTCGGAAAACATTGTTGCTTTTTTTTTTGCATTTTGCTTTCCCTTGGCGTTGATACATTACTGGCTATGGTGGTGGAGATATTATTTTACAACATGTCTTTCCTATGCATGGATTTGATGTTCCATCGATTGAAGAAGGGCCACCGGAGAAAGTTGGATGAGGCCTATTTTATGATTGGTGGGTGAGGCACCATCCATGGGCCACCTTTACCTAATTAACCCTGCTCCATCTGCAGCATCACTCACACACAAGTCACAACAAAATTGTTTATCTCAGGACCCATCCCCTCCATCGCAATTTGTTTTTTTGTGCGGCATGCATGCGGGTCTCCTTCCTCCTCCGTCCCTATCCCTCCTCCGATCCTATGCATTTGCACGCTTGCTTCTAGGCTCCTTTCTAAGGTCACCAAAGGTGTGAGCTCACCTGTGTCTGTGGGCCTCAACTTAATTTGTTGCTTTCCTTTGTGATGCCGTGTCTAATAAACAAATGTATGGAATTGCTAGTGTCATCTGCTGTGTACAACAAACTCATTGCAAACTGCAATAGCCTACTAGTGTAAAGCACAGTAGTAATATAAGATTCAACAAAGCTTTTAAAATTTCAAATTTCTATTTTTATATAAAAAACTCTGCTCAGCAGAAATTTTGTCTAGTTTCAACATATCTAGTTTTTAGGGAACTAGATCTATTTTAAAAAGAAAAAAGTGACATGTAGCGTGTAAAAGGTTTGGGGATTCATTCATTATCATATAACCGACCAGGGGTTAAATTGTAGGAATGGAGAAGCATGTTGCTAGATGGCAACTACAATAACAAACCTTTCATGCTTGTTTCATACATGAGAAATCTCAATATCTTTTACAGTCCACCAATGTGAGAATCTTGTACTGTCACTCACAATAGCTTGCTATCCAATTGGCATGACAGACCTACCAAGAGCATTGTGACTGATAGGGACAACACTTCATACATATCCACCCTTGTCTCAGTCTTGACATTGTGTTCATTCTTTTCCTTTTAGGTCAGTGGTCTCCTCTCCTAGTTTCTTTTCTTTGATTTGGGAAAATACAGGAATTTAAGACCTCTATCAATAAATAGACTTGAAGTTAAGACATCAAATGAATTTATCAAAAAAAAGATATGGTACAAAAATAGTTTTCATATTTATATAAAAAATTGAACAGCTATATATGATGGTACTCCCTCCGTTCCAAATTACTTATCATTTTGTTTTTCTAGATACATTCCTTTTATTATGCACCTACATATATATTTATGTCTAGATACACACAAAAAGGAAATGACAGGTAATTTGGGACGAAAGGAGTAATTTTAAGAAAGATACAATACTTGTATGCCAATCTAAATATATTTAATTCATATCTAGATGACAGATGCCTCAAGTTTAACAACTAAACATGTATAATTTCTGCAAAATAGGTGACAAACTTAACCCTCTAAAATGGGAGATTATATTACAGAGGCATGTTTCATTTTACCCATGACCATGACTAGACAATCTGTTTGGTCCACATTGTGGTAGGGACGGGCCATTTTAGTTCCCAAAAGTTTCACCAACAACCCGTCATATCAATCTTCTTTCCACTAATTTGGAGTATTAAATGTAGATTAATGACAAAATCCATTTCACGACCCCTACCTTAATTTTCGAGACGAATCTAACGAGCCTAATTATGTCATGATTAGACAACGTCGTGCTACAGTAACCAATCTCTAATGACGGATTAATTAGACTTAATAGATTCGTCTCGCAATTTTCTGTCCATTCGTGTAATTATTTTTGTAAAGAATCTATATTTAATACTCCTAATAAACCTTAAAAAGGACCCAAAAGTTTCACTTCGCGAACTAAACGTACAGTGGATACAAACAAAGGGACAAACACGGCGCACGCCTTGGCATCTTCTTGCACGGCAGACCAAAGCTTTGCATCCGTCACGCACAGCATATACACGGCATGGCTGCCATGGCGTGCATTTGGACACTCCAAGACCCCCAGCCTGCTGATGCAGGCAATCTGTTTATGTTCCATGTGCAAGCACAGCACATGGCCACAACTCATCAGCCTTGTTGCTTGCTGCTGTGTCCACTGCATGCACGCACTAGAATCTAGTGATCTTCCATGATACATACATATATATAAATGTAACCTTTTGCAGCTGCCATTTTCCTCTCTCACGTCACTGCTCCAAAATGACCAAAGAGTACATGCTAGCCCCCATAGGGAGGAGAGGTGTGCGAGGTTGCTGCCCATTCCTATTTGAGATTGCTTGTAGATGTGGCAATGCCTAGTAGCCGCCTGTCCTGTGTTGTCTTTTTTTTTCCTGCCTTTTGGAACGAAGGGTTTGACTGCTTGAACAGGAGCATGCTACTTTTATTTCAAACTATTGAATCACCGCAGCACTCAATCCAAGGCTCACCATTCCATCCTTTCAGAAATTTCAAGTTGCAGTTTTGAAAAGGAGAAATGAAAGCATGCTTGCCTAGCTAGTACCAATCTGAAAACTTTATCAAGTGAAGCCACCTGACAGCAACATTATTCTTGTGGTGGCAAAGCAGTAGTAGGATCTCAACCATGCTCAGAAAAATATTGAAAGGCATGCTACCTAGTGCACTAATGAGAATGGCCACTATATACACTAGTGTCGTCCACTACTATGTAATATGTGCCATGTGATGGTAAGCATGCCTCAGTGTGCCTTTTTTTCATGTTGCATGAGAAAGCTGAGATCTTGCTTTTCCAACTCTGAGCTGGCATGAGTCGGATGCAGACCGGACCTATAGTGTTAGTGCAATTCACCATCACATAAGACCATGATAACTGCGAAAGAGCATTTTGAGTCATCCACCAAAAATAGCATCAAAGCCCAGCTCAAGAATGCTTGGAAGGGGCCGCCGCATCCATTTCTGAGATTGTGAGTTTGTGACTCCCCCACTTGACAAAAAGGAAAAGTCTTTACTACCTGATAATGTCCATAATATTTTACTTGTCCACACCAAATTCCCATACAATTTTGTGATGTTTTTCATGTTTTAAACTAGGGTCAGTAATGAATTTTCCAAGGAAAATAAGAATGAAGAAGCACATCCATGGAAAATCAGAGGGGTGAATGAGCACACACAACAAACTCAAACACGGCTACCTCATTAGTGGGTGGTGTACAAGTAGTGGAATAAGTTATTGGAATAAATTATGGGTGGTGTACAAGAAACTGAACTTGTGTTCAGCTAGCTGTAGAACGTGCTACATCCATAGATGTCTTTCCAGATCCAACACTGCTGCTAGTGTTGGCACCACTAAATCAAATTAACCTACCTACAAATGTAACTCAAATCCTAAAACTCTCACTGTTGTAACAACAGCGATGCATTGCCACCTGTCAGGAGAATGTTTTATCGAAAGCAAAATCAGCAATCCTCCTTTTCCGTTATTCAAGGTATGAATTTGAAGCTGGATTTAGTTCAGTTGAAAACCAGAGTCTCCGGATGAAGTTTTTCTAGTTGAGGACTCAAGGGGAAGGGGATACACAATTAATTAAGCAGCCAATTATAAAGAATAATATTTTGAGAATAGCTTTTCGTCATAGCTACTGCGATGCATTGATCAATTCACTCTCCAGTGGATCCTTGGGAAATGTCAAGGGCCTCTGATGGAACATGTATGGAGAATCTTGTCAGATATTGAGCATCATGAGAGGCTCATATGACAAATGGATATCACTTATCAGCATCAACTCGATCGCTGTCCTTGCGTCCTTGTTTCTCAAGTGACATCGATCTTAGCCATCTAGCTAGGACTCTTTTCAGCATAGGGATGCTGACACACCTGATGACCAAAATTCCGAGTTCAAAGGAGCGGGATTTTATCAATCTTTCTGTCTCAACAAAGTACAAATACAAGCATTCACATTCACGTACGGATGCCCGACACTCGTCACTACGAATGCACACGCTCCCTTACCATCAAGTGCTGAACACAACACTGCTACCCTGACAACAGCGGAATCTCATGATATATTTTCAGATGCACACAATTGCGCTTGGCAGTTGGCTGAAAGAATCACCAAAAGTTGTGCTCTCTCTCAGTTATGTTATGACCAGCGAAACAAAAAAAAACCGAAATTTCATAGTTATTGGAAGACGCCAGCACGCTCATTGCTACTGGAGGGGGGCTCCACGCTTCTTGGAATCCCGAACGGATGGTCCACAGGGTTCGGTCACTTCGGGTATTTTACATTTGCAGCGAGAGAGCACAGGGGATGGCCTGAATTGCTGACAATGTTGCTGATGAGTGTGTTCCAACGACAGGATATCTTATGATGCTGACCATGCTCTCACATTCTTTTCTGAATTTTCTCTCCCATTCTTTTTCCCTGCAATGGATCTACCTGCTTGCCATGAACCAATAAACAAGATGAGTGCAGAGCCCATGATTTGGTTGGTTTCGCTGCCAAATTTAAAGTCCCTTTCTTTCTTTCTTTCTTTCCGGTGAGGTAGGTGAACTGAATGCAGAATTATTCAGGGTTGCATTTTGATTATAGTACCCTTCACTTTGACCTGCATCTGCCACCTTACATGTTCAGGTCCTGCAAAAGTGCAATGGCCGTCTTAATTTGCATATGATTCAGCTAGTGCTCGACAAGCTGGTGGTATGGCTATTAAGTACTGATTACTGAACTTCAGCACAGAAGTATTAGAGCTAACTTTCTTTCCACACCTGAACCAGTGGCTTCACAGTTATCTCATAACCAGTTTTGCCAAACACATGGTTGCAATCCACAAGCCCAGCTCACAATCCCATGATGGGAACAACACAAGAGGACCGGTACCTTCCCCACAGATTGTGGCGTGGCGTTTACCCATTAGCATGTTGCAGAGATGACACTGCGTGGGTGAAGGAGCTCTCTGCAAATTTGCACCAGTGACAAAATCTTCCATGAAAGCGATGCACAGCCCCCACCAGTATCTATATGCTGCTGTGCAACACCAGCACAATATCTCACCAGTTTCAGCATGTACTGGCTCAGAATTCGTCCCAACCACTCGGCCACAAAACATTAAATCAACTTGGGTTCATTGCACATACACACAAAATACAGCACATAAGTACATAACAAACATGGATACAGCACACAACAGAGTGCCGCAACACAGATGTACACTGCACAAACATACATGGATACAAGCACTAAACATGGGAGGATCCATACACCACGATCTCAAACATCAAGAGATATAATCCTTTCAGTGGACTTTGGCCGTCACATGCCTGGACGGCCTGTGCACCCTCACCTTTGATCTCTTCTTGCGTGCCAGCTTGTGCTCAAGTGTCTTGACCTTCTCGCTTAGGTCTGTGATAACCCCCACTTGATCGTTGCCGGATGCAAGCAGCTTCTGCAGAAGTTCTTTCAGCTGCTGGTTCTCTTCAGCCAGCCGATTCTCTTCAGCTAGTTTCTTCTTTTCATCGCTGTCCTTCAAATCATTGGGGGTACTTGCACCAGCAGATACAGCTTCCTCAGAAGCCTTGTTGTCCATCTGCACGGCAATGTCTACTTTCGGGTTATCAGGTTCCTTTTCAGCAAGATTTGCACCAACTGCGCCTTCAGTACATTTTTCAGCCAGAGACATCTGCACACCAACATTCTCAGCAGAATTTGCTCCCAACGTGCCCGCTTGAGCATCTTCTGGTATCTCAGTGCATTTTTCAGTCATAGACACCTGCACACCAACATCTTCAGCAGAATTTTCTGGCATCTCAGTGCATTCTTCAGTTACAGACACCTGCACACCAACATCCTCAGCAGAATTTGCTGTCGATGCGTTAACTGCAGCTTCTTTCAGTGTCTCAGTGCATTCTTCTGTGTTGGACACTGCCACATCTGCATGCTCCTTTTGGGCTTCGGTTTGGCATTCTGACGACACCTCCGTCTCACCTTTGTGCGCACATGACACTTCACAGCTGTCCAGTTCAGGGAAGACTGTACTTTCTGCCTCTCCTGCAAGGTTAGGATGACTCTCCTGAATGTAAGGCTCCTTCATTGAGGTCCCCGGAAGAGAATCCCCATCATTCGCGGAATCTCCTGTCAACTTGTCAATAGTTGCTTCAATTTCCTGATCCTCGTGTGGTGGCTTATCTTTGCCAGAAACCGCACACTGCACTGCATCATCAGACTCGCCCATGACAGTTTCTTCTGGGGCTGAGTCGGACTTCAAAACTGGTTCAAGCAAGGCAGGCTGATCAGGCTTTTCTGCATTTCGAGAAGCAGAGAGTTCCATAATATTCGTTGAATCTTCCAGTATTCCATCTTGTTCTTTCGTTGAATCTTGCACAATATCCACAGCTTGTTCCTGCATGCTGATATCCCTTGCTTCCTCTAATTGATCTTCTGTATTAGACATAACGGATTCATCTGCAGGAATAAGATTATGTTGTTCTTCATCCTGTAAAGATACTAACGTATCCTCCAAATGAACAGCTGGGCCGCTCAGCTCTCTTTGCTGATCTTCTTCAGCAGGAGAAACATCATGTTTCAGCTCCAGGCTTTCTACAGCTGCAGTTCCGTGGTATTGACCATTTACTGGCCCGTCCTGTTTCATGTTCTCAGTATTAATACGATGTTCAAAAATTTAATCAGAATAGAGCTTATCGTCAAAATAAATAAGAACAGAACTTACCTTCTCATTTGTGACTCCACTTTCTACAGATGCTGTCACAGCACTGGTGTCAATGTCCTCAGTGGAATCATAAGACAGCCCTGTATTTGATTCAGCTTCAGCATGCAGACTCTGCTCTGTTGATGTTGTGCGTTGTTTCATCCCACTAGAGTCCCCTGTTAAAGCTTCGTCATGCAACATCGCCTCCTTTCCTTCACCCTCGACTTCTGACTTCTGTTGACAACAGTAACACCATCAGTATCCTATTGCAAGGTATCCAGTTAAAACAATGACTGGTAGTATGAATGACAGAAGACAACTTCACCCACTTGTTCAACTGAAACAGCATTTGATTCTTCAATTTCATGCTCTTGGTTGTCAGTGGGATGTTTTGGCAAAGCTGCATCACTTAATGTATCCTTGGAAGATGGCACCTGTAACTCGAACTGTACTACGGCTTTCCCCTGTTGAATATGAATAGTTAAATAATTGTAAATTAAAGTCATTTTTTATGAAGAAATCAGATGCAGAAACCAAGGGTGATTATTATTATTATTTCCTTTTGTTAGTTAATACTATGAAGTCCACATCAGTTTATTTTCTCTAAAAAAACAATACATAAATTTTGTTAACACTTCACAGCTAATGCAAACTGCATATAATGGTAAATGTGAGCGCATACTGTATACTCTATACTCAACAAGACTATCATCTTACCAAGGTTGCAACAGAAGAGTATCCAACTAGAAATTTTATAAAAATTAACTTACTTGTTCATTTGCTTCTCCCATTGTGGTGGCACATGACTCCTCTTTTTCATTCTTCTGCTCATTGGCATCTGCATCTTGCTTTACCTCCATGGGAATTCCAGATGGAACTGCATTGTATGGCTCCATGGAGTCCACTGAAGATGGTTCTTCTACCTTACCCAGTTCCACAGCTCTCTCCTCCTGAGATCTCTTTTAAAATTAGCATTTCAAAGAAACTTTGTTACACATTAAGGTGTAAAACAATTTTTATAGGACAACAGCAAAATAAGGTTACAGACATTATGATAGAGGCAATACTTACTTTGTCACAAGCTTCAGTTACGGTAGGACCTGCAATCTGGATAACGTTCTTGGTCCTCTCTGATTTCTCTTCATCACTGTTTGTGTGATCAAACTCCCCAGATTGTTGCTTGCATAAAGTATCAAGCTTCTCCTGCAAGCAAACCAGTTCTCGAGCAACAGACTTCCTAGCTTCCCTTACACTTGGATGCAAACCCTGCACAAAGTGTATCATGGTCTTAGAACTAGCCCAGCTAGTAGCAAAAGAATACCATAAAGAAATAAGTCAAACCTGTTCCTACTTCCTATAGGGGGGAAAATCTGAATTGAAAATAAGATACCTGGATTGTGTCAAGCTTCAAGAGTAAATTCATTATAGTTTCACCAATTGCCACTTGCTCTTTTTCAGTTGGCTTCTTGCAAGAATCTTCAAGGCATTGAAGCTGCTTCTTCACACCTTGCATTTGTTCATGCACATTCCTGATCTTCCGGAGCTTATCCAAAGGTTGCCATCTTCGGACATCATACCCTCTGTATGCAGACTGAATACGAATTACAGCATCTGGTTCTGATAAACTGGCTCGGCATGTTTTGGCATCATCTTTTGCAGCTTCACTTTCAATTACTGTCTCATCCTCATTTTTGCTTTTTTCACATCCCTTGAAGCTTTGAGCACCAGTGTTTTCGTTTTCTTGCACAGCACCTCCCTGTAAACTCTTTGCACCTGCATTTTGTTGACTGTCAATGGTTATGCTACCAGCTTGGGCCTTCTGCTCATCTTTACTTGTGGGAACTTCTTCCTCCCTTGGATGTTCCACGGAAGCAGATTGCACTGTTTCATTGCTAAACCCCATTCCCTTCTCCATTTCCATAGGTGATTTTTCTTTAATCTCAGACACAGTGATATGTCTTGTATCAGACTGCTTAGGCTCCATGTTCTGGCCTTGGGCCTCCTTCACGTCCTTCTTGGCCTTGTCACCGTCCTTCCTGGTTGGTGGGCTGGGAGACCTTGAAGAACCATTTCCAGATTTCTTTCTTGGAAACGGATCCACTCGCAAGCATACAGGGGGCAATTTTGAATGCTTAGCTGTTGATGATTCACTATATTTTGTTTTCCCATTTTCTTCTACCTTGTCAGCATTGCTGGCCTTCGTTGCCTCTTTCTTTTCACCCATGCCAGTCATCTTATCATCAGATTCTTTAGTGACCGGAATGGTTCTGCAGGTACTGGCCTTTTTTTCATCAATCTTGTTCTCCGGCACGACTGGAATGGTCTTGTAGTTTTCTCTTGCAGGTTTGCTCTCATTATTTACTCTTTTAGGCACAGCTGGAGTGGTTTTAGGGCTTCCTTCCAGTGTCATGCCATCTTGAGGTTCAGTAACTGCAGGTTGACTCTTAATTGCCGATCTGTCACCATGATCTCCAGATCCATCTCTGGCAGCTGGCTTCTGATCATGATGACCATTGTCAAACCATGACAGGGGAATGATCTTAATCTTGGGTGATTGAGGAGCCTCTTCAGAATTTCTTGGGGCCTCTTCTACCTCCATCTCTTTAGCCTTTTGTTTCGGCTCATCATATCCTGCAGGCATCCAAACTATCGGCCAACGGAACTGCCTCTCCTTCTGATTGTCTTGCTCTTGATGCATCACATCCTCTATCTTCTTACTACTCACAGGAGCCCATCCATTTAAGAGCTGATTGTCTTGATTTTGTTTCTTGGCATCCCCTGTCATCTTTCTACTCATAGGAGCCCATTCTTTCAAGAGCTGAGGTGACAATTCATAACACTTTCCATTCTCCTTGCCTTCCATGTTGCCAGATGGCACCCATATGAACGGATATTGGTTGTTTGGATGGCGAATTATACTGCCACTATCAGCATCCTTGTACTCACTCCCAAGCTTGACATCAGGCCTTTCTTCCTCGATTTTCACATTGCTCTTCTCTGCCCCATGGCACACATGGTTTGGACATCCACAACAATGGCTCTTGAGCTTATCATAAGCATATGGCATTTGATCAACAGGATAAGGTGGTGGGACAAAGTAAGAAGGGCAGGTGTTTGAATGCTGTGGAAATGGCCCATGATAATATAGATGAGCGGGTGGAAGTTCTTGAGGTAATGGGGGTCTGAAACTGTAGTAATCAGGAGGATAAGTGCGGTTGCAGCAACAGTGGAACTCAGAAGGATGCGGAGGACGAATACCAGCATTATATGGCCAAGGTCCATAGGTTACTGGCCGATAGGATGAGTCCATGCGATGAGGGTGACCAGATGGAATTTCCCATCCATGAGGATAGTAAGGGTAGGGACTGTGATTTCTGTAGTGTGAGTGGTATGGATCCATGTAGTGGTTTGCCGGATACATTATTTATGAGTCTATATATATACTAGTAGGATAGATGCCTGCCAAACAGGTACTATGGCTTTGATACCTGTGGAGAAGAGTCACGCATGGTCAGTTTAGCTCTGGATAAGAACAAGCAACCAAACAACAGCAGAATGGAAAAGGAACTGGAAGTAACTTAATTCTTGCTAGCAGCTGTTGATAGCCAACAGCCATCAATCAATTACGTTAAATTGGTTCACTTCTGGACCAATAAACAACGAATTTGAATGCTACAGAAGTATTATCACGAGTCAATATTTCAGTTCCTTGCTGTGCACTCATCAGGAACATTATATAATTGTTTGTGTTAAAGAATGGGATCAGTCCCAGATTATCCAGCCTTAACTCAACTAAGTGTCTTTTTTTTTAGAAATGGAACGAATTCCCCTCACGACTGCAATAGTGGAACGAGATAGTAAAAAGAAGACAGAGAAAGGAAGACATGTCGTAAATCAATTTGTAAAGTGTAGCCCGAATTTTTGTATGCATGAGGAAAGTGTAAATATTACCTCCGTTCTTAAATATATAACGTTTAGGAGTTAGGACAAGCTAGTTAGTGCAAAAAATAAACTAATTTGCTTGTCCTAAACGTCATATGGAGGGAGTAACATCTAATTGTTCTCTCAGTTTGCACTAAAGTTGAATGTGAACCATGAGACAAGGCTGAGCCACAATATTTGCTTTATTTTCCTAGCCATATAATTCACTATAAATTAATCATAGATGCACCTACAAATTGTCGTAATTGTTCAAAAAAAACATATTGCTTCTTTTTTTTATAAAAAATATAGGGTGGCACTGGAACCAAAAAAAATTATATGGAGCACCGAACACAAAACAAAAGAAAAGGAAAATTTTTCGCTGGGTAATTTGTGGGAAAAGAATAAACTAGGTCATTTCATATTAGGAACCGCTCATATGCACATTTCTTTTAACTTCCAATCCATATAAGGTAATCTCTCACATATTCCCATACATCCCCTTTTCCCCCAATTAGGCATTTTTTAAAAAGATCACTATAGTTTACTCGCAGACTGGCCACGGTACTCTACTAAAAATATTTTCCTCCAATCCTTTGAAATTACCACAGGCTCAAGCAGCAATTTCTCAGAAATTGATTTGCAGGCTGCAGAGTAACGAGGCATTCTGTGATTGCAAATGCGGACACCGAAATTTAACAGCTTACACACTGTACTCCTAAAATCCACCGGAGACGCATCATGATTTCCCAGACCAATCCTGCACAGGCTACTGCAATCGGGCGCATCCAAAGCACACCCAAATCCATCCGGAGAGGGGGAAGTAAGGCGATCGAGGAGGAGGTGGCAACTCACAGTGCGGCAGGCGGAGAAAAGCAGCAGAGCGCGGATCAGACAGACGAGCCAACCACCAAAGCTTGAAAAATCCACGGGGCCGAATGGCGTCAGCTACCGGCGGGCGATGCGGTCCGCGGGTCCCAGGCCGTCGTCGTCCCCTCTCTCTCCTCTTCCTTCTCGCGAGCGCTTTCGGTTTCCCTGCGTGTTCTTGCTTTCTGAGTGCCGGGCCGTCGGCCGGCCGGACGCGCGGCATTTATGTGGAGACGGGGAGGAGGTGCCTCGGGAAGGAGGTGGAAGAAGGGTGAGACCGTTGGGTTGTGGGGATCGGGGGGTTTCGGGAGGGTTCGCGACGTTGCCGGGGAGGCTGACTCGGTTGAGTCCCCCGCGCGCGGTCCGGTTGCCTACTCGCCTTCTCGACGATTCCACCAGCGTCTTTGAGGCTACGAAACCGGCATTTAAAAAAATGGGAAAGAACACACAAACATTTGAAGTTGAATAAAAATTTGGAGAATTTACAAGCGGCATTGGTTGCTGGATAAAATTTGGACATGCTAAATGGAAAAAAACTAAGTCGGTAGAGTTAAAACCGTCCCACGGTTTTCATCAAGACAAGAAAATTTAATCCCGATTTAGAAAATTCTCAAACCCTAGCTTCACCGAGGGGATTTTTTTAAACCAATTTCATAAATTTACTCTAACGACGAATCAAACTTAAGCCTCCTAGTTGCGACCATACCTCAACCCCTTCTAACCAACTAGGCTAAAGGACTTTTGGTCGATGTTTTGGCAAGATAGATCATTGATGGGAGAAGTTGCCAAATTTTGGTAACAAACCTAATGATGGTAAATATATTGGTTTATCAAAATTTTGGCATGCTACTTTGATGTGTCATTTTGATGTCATCCTCATTTTTCAAAATTTTAAATTTTACCCTGCCATTTTGCCCAAATCAATGGTTAAAATAAGAGAAAATGTGCAAAGACCAAAGGGAAAATCCTATTAACTTGTGAATAATTGATGGTAAAATCATAAATTGAAAATGAGGGTAAAATACAATTCCACCTCAAAGTAGGGGGTACGATCGCCAAAAAGTCAAGGGCATGAAACAAAAGAGTGCAAAACAGAGAAATTGGTAAAAGCGCGGGAATGGAAGAAGGGGCAAATTGAAAACTACATGATTCCAAAACACAGAAATAGAAATTTTCTAATGTTTGGAACATAGAAAATACTCCTACGTTGCATCATCAGATGTCCTTCAAAGAAACAAAACACTTTGATTAAAAGGAATAAAAAATATTTTTCAATTTATTACATTTCCAATCAAACACTCATCTTAGATAGTGTACATAGCATGGGACCCACCACAGTTATCACCTAGAGACCTAGGGGCTGTTCGGCTAACCAATGTTGGCTGATCTGGGCTGAATGCCGATGGGCTTATCAGTCCAGCCGTTCAGCTGGCCAAGCCTCAACCGTTCGGCTGGCAAGTCTCGGCTGTTCGGCTGGTTAACCTAGCGCCCCCTCCTCCCGCATCTACTCGCATCAGCCGCCTCTCCTGCTCTCACCTCTCTCCCTCACGCACACGCCATCCCACCGTCGCCGTCGTTCCCTCCACCTCCTTGCCCGGCGTCGCCCTCCCTTCGTCATCGCTGTTGCCCCCCTGTTGCAGATCCATGTAGGGGTGGGATGTTCGTAGCCGGCGCTTAGCCCCAACGCGCCCTCTGACCACCACCGTCGTACCTCCCTCTGGCCTTCGACCCACAGCGGCGGCGGCCCCCGTGCCTCCTGCCCCTCGTCGACTCCCGCGCCTTGCTCCACTCCCGCTGCCTCCTCCACGGACGCATCCTGCCTTCCGCCTGGTCTCCAATATCTGCGCCGTCCCGCTGTTGTCTGCGGCTGCTGCAGGGCTTCTCCGGTCCGGCCTCTAATCGTGCTCCGCGCCGCTGGAAGGCCACGCTCGTCACGAGCCGGCGCCCGACCCCTGCGACTCCCTCCTCCCTGTCACTCGACGGCAAGGTAATTTCTGCTCTCTGTAGCTTGGCTAGATAGATATGCAGATGCAGTACTAGTTCAAAATTGAATTGCTGGTTGGTATATTCAAATCGATAGATGCATAGCAGTAGTCTACTGCAAAACAAAATGAAGCACACTGATGAACCTCTGCATACCCGTCTTTCAAAAAAAACATCTACATACCTGGATTTATCTAGTTCTCTGTTGGCACTTGGCAGCTGGTTGTCAGTTTTTCCTATAAAGAGGCAATGCACGAATCATTAGCACCCAATCTTCAATTATGAAGGATTAGCTTTTAGCTTTTGTCACTTGCCTGAAATTTCATAAGCCAATCAGCAGGAAAAGAATCATCTGGGTCGCATTACAACCCAAACACATTAGCCTTTACATTTTTCCAGAATAAACATGCAGTTGTCCAAGACATTACACAGATAGCACCCTTCTCTATTAATACATGAAGATTGGTACGAATGAGCTTAACATTGGCTGACATGATTCATGCCTAAAATTGCCAAATGCAGCATTCAGGAATGCCCAAATACAATTAGAGAAAAATGTTTAATAAACTAAGCTGATGCTAAAAGCCACGATTGTTCAGCAGTGATCAGGTTACTTCATTGTGCCCTTTACTTATTGTCATTGTTAAAACCTTACATACCACTTTGTTTTTTTGCATCACAAGGTGCTATAATATTGTGCATTTACTATTTTTCCTGTATTTCCGTTATGTAATGCCTCTGAATTCCATCTGCTGTGTGCAGGCGGCCTTCAATTTCTGGACTCAGGCTGGGTACCATCGCGTGGTTTGTGAACAGTCATCTACACTGGCATCTTCATCATCTGCTTCGTGTTCACCGCCGGAAGCTATTCTGTACAACTCGTGTGCCAAACGAGTGAAGCTAGAAACCAAGGCAAGTACATGTTTCTCAACTCATCTTATCATTGCACTTGTCGCTATGGTGTTGTACCATTTCCTCTTGTACCTCTACTGTATGAGAACAACAGAATCCAAGTTTGCCATTCCACGTTCCCACAAATGCCACGAGATCAGGCGCATTGGGAGCCCTCAGAGACAGCTCTTCTGCTGAAGCTTGCCATTGCGGAGAAGCAGAAGTGCAATTGGAACCAGTATGGTGTAACTAAGGAGGGCTGGCGCAACATTTATCCACACTTCCCCCAATACACACACAAGCAGGTGACTAACAAATTCGACGCTCTCAAACGGAAGTACAGAGACTGGCAGGATGCGCAATCAGGCTCCGGTCTTGGACGGGACCCGGCCACGAGGGGCATAGCCGCTGAACCAGATCACTGGGAGACCCAGTTTGGGTCTAATCATCCCGACGACTCTACACAGCCCGTGGTAAGTTTACTACTACGACTACCACTCAGTTCTCTACTGTTACATTAAGATTCATAATTTCACGCATAGACTAACACCTATGTTAACTGTAGGAAACAAGTAATGCTGCTGCAGATCGTGCCTGCCCACCGGCTTTCCTGAATGAACTGTATGCTCTATTTGGCGACCGGGTCACCAACTCTAGCACGTACATATCGGGAGGTGGCATTGGTTCGTCTACACCTCCTCACTCTGGATCCAAAAAGGACACATGGCGAGCAAGAGGAACAGAGCCCACATAAGAAGTTATGCCAAGTTGGGGAAATGTTAGAGAAGATATCGGACAGCATTGCTGCGAGGAGTTCATCTCGGGATCGTGCCCGGAACCGTGAGTAGGAAGAGGTTGATGCAGCAATGCAACTCTTAGAGGAAGATGGTGTGCCAAAACCTTCGAACCTCTACTTCACAGCTTTGAAGTCGTTCGAATGCTCCGTGCTCCGTAGGGAGTTCCTCAACATGGATGGCCCAGAAGTCCGTCTTCCTTGGCTGACCTGGCTCATGGAACGGAACAACAAGTAGTCCTTGTGTCTGCCTTTGGAGTACAAGCACTGTCGTTTAGCTAGTTAGACCGTATTGGTTTAAATGCCTCTTTTATGTGCTGTCCAAAACTATGTGTGTAATAATGTTTACTCTGTTAAAGGACTTGGATTGTAATAATTGTGCTGCTATGTTGTCATAGTGCACGACCATGTTTTCATATGTGTAACAATGCAGAAGAAGATGGTGCACATGAATAGTGATGCATCTTTAGAAAATTTAGCCTGATCAGTGTTGCATTTGTTTTCCTGTAGGTGCTCAGGATGAACTAAGGGCTAAGGCTTCAGAACCTGTAACCTGTGGGGACTGCATTTGTTTGTAGTCAGCTGTTGCATACCAAGGAAATCCATGTGAGCAAGGTAAAGTTATCTAGTCATTTTTAAAAAAAGATCAAGCTGTAAGTCATGAACGTGAACATCAGCTGCTGTTTACTAGTATAGCTGTTCAAAGTATAGTAAGCTTTTGGTCTAAATTAATTTTCAGTATGCATGGCTGGACATATGTAGTGACTATGTATTTTGTATCATTCTGGGACATCCAGATCCTGAGCATATGCATACTTTTTAACATATTAATGAAGAATAAATGATGTCTGCTTCTCATGTTATGCTACTTGGGCCAAAAAAGGAATTTGTCTTAATTACAATAATAGAGTATTTTATCCTGTCTGCTATAATTACATTGGTTTTGTCTGATGCACCACTTCTCCTATGTCGTGGAATTAAAATCGTAAATACATTTCGTGAAGGCAGAACAATCATGGACCACCATACCAATCACATTTATGATGAAGATAGTGACAATTCTAGCGAGAATAGTTTCAATGAACTGGCAAATGCTGCTCTGGCAGTAGGTTATGCGATGTCTATGATGATGGCCCCGGCACCACCAACATTCAAACATGTGCTTGTGCCGGACCTCACCGGTCGTCAGTGGGTAAACAACGTGCTGAGTATACCAAACAGATGTTTTATCAACTTTCGTATGCAGCCTGAGAACTTCTACAAGTTGCATCACATCTTAACCAACTACTATGGGCTAGAACCAACTAGGGATATCTCAACAGAAGAAATGCTAGGCTTGTTTCTGTGGGTTATTGGGACTAAGCAGTCAATGAGGCAAATGCATGAGAGAATCCGGAGGGGGTTGGGAACTTGCAGCAAGGTGATGCAACATGTTCTGAACGCCATGATGCCCTTTGCAGATGTGGTGCTTAGGCTAACGGACAGCAGTTATGCAGAATTGCCTGAGGAGTTGGCGGAGTACTCACCTCTGTTTGATGGCTGCATAGGAGCCCTTGATGGGACGCTAATTGAGGTGAGTGTTCCTGAAAGAGTTCAAGCTGATTTCACTAATAGGCATGGGTGGAGAAGCCAAAATGTCATTTGTGTTTGTGACTTCAATATGATGTTCACGTATGTTGGCGTTGGCACGGAGGGTTCAGCGCATGACATGCAGGTGTTGAAGCAGAGGGCTCGCATGGATAGCAAGTTCCCACGCCCACCAAAAGGTTTGTTTGCAAAAATAAAAACCTTGATGCATGTACAGTTTGTGGTGGCAGCCGGTTAAGTATGTGTTGTTGTAATGAAAATGTGTGTATTTGTTTGCAGGACGCTATTATTTGGTGGACTCTGGGTATACTTGTCAAGAGGGTTACATGCCGCCACATCCAGGAAGGAGGTATCATGTGAAAGAGTTCAAGAAAAGGAAGCCTCAAAATGCAGAGGAGGTGTTCAACAGGCACCATTCAAGGCTGCGAAATGTTATTGAACGGAGTTTTGGAGTAGCAAAAATGAAGTGGCAAATGTTAGATCGCATACCTCATTATCCGCTAGTAAAGCAATCACAGCTTATAATGGCTGGACTGGCACTTCACAACTTTGTGCATAAGCTGGAGGGGCCTACACATCCGCCGAGGCGTAGGGTAGGTGCTGGACTAGGCCAATTGAGTCAAATTGCCACTATGGCTTTAAGTCCTGATGCACCTATACAAGAAGTTCGAGAGTGGATTACGTTGGGACTTGGACTCCTTAGGAACAAGTATGTGAAACTTGTTTAGTAGTAATACATGTCTGCAATGATCCATATTTAGTTGACTACCAAAGTTGGTACTAATGAATCATTTGTAAACATGCAGTTATTGGGAGGACATGGAGGATGAGGAGTTTGATGAATGAGGTATGGAAGGGGCTGGGAGCATGGGGATGAGGTTGAGGGAGAGGGTTGCAAATGGCTTTTGGAGGTTGATGAATTTGACTGCTTATTATGGGTACTAATGCAGTTGTAAGACTTGTAGCTGTTTCAGTAGTGGCTCATGACGGCTACAATTTTTGTAAATGGTCCACATATATGTACCATTAATTGTAGAGACCTTAAGGATGGGGTCATGAGTGGTACTGATTATTTGGAATTGTTGTGATTAGTGGCTCATTTGATAATGCATGCAGTAATGAATAGGGTGAATCTGCTTGTTGTGTGGTTTGAGTTTAAAATGTAGAAACTGTTGCAGTTGCCGCCATTTTTTGATTTGAATATCAATAAGCCAACAACAGCCCTCAATCAGCTGTGGTTCAAATGTTTCAGCCGAGCACTATTGGCTGAATTGGGCTACTGTGCACATTCAGCCCAGATTAGCCTAGATTAGGTCAGCCGAACAGCCCCCTAGCCTGCTTGGTTTGATCCTAATTTTTGCCCACCCAAAATGAGGGCATGCAAAATGTAGGCTTGCCAAAATCAGAGCATGCCAAAATGAGGGTGAGAAATTTAGACATCACTTGGTTTATTGCCAAAATGTGCCAACATATACTTTTACCTGCTTTACGAAGTTTCTAGTAACTTTCCATGAATTTGGATAAAAAAAATTGGCATGCCACATTCTTGATAATGAACCAATTAATATTCAAGTTTTTGAGGCCCGCGGCATGCTTTGAATTTGGTTGGGCAAATATTGGAACCCAACCACTCAGGTCCTATGCTCCTACCCAGTGTTATCTTATTCGTGTATCTTCATCCATTCGTGCCACCATTTCCTTTCTCCTCTCACCTACATAGAAACACTCTGGCTAAATCCCCAGCATCCAATCATATTCTCTATAACCACTTGCTACAATTGGCTGCCCTCCATCATCCTCTCGACAGAATCCATTCACATAGAAGCATAGTTTCCCAAATTAATAAAGTTACAGGATGTGTAGATTTATGGCAAAGGTGAGTCCACCATTTCTTTTTTGCAGGGCTCAAGTCATGGTGCAACAATTTGGGAGGGGGGATAGTAGAAGCAAGCAACAAGGGGAGCAAGAGCTAGCAAAGATGAGTTCTCTTGGGTTAGATTAGATGTTTATTTCCTACGTTTTGGATGTCAAGCATTCCCTTTGCTCCAAAATAGAACTCATCATTCCTTCATTCCAAACATGACAATGCGATTCTTTTCCTTCATAACAAATTCCTCCAAAATTCTTTTGAAAATCATATAATACAGACAAGGACTTAAAGTTTATAAAAAATAATTCAGTACTCAAATATCTTTACACTTCATTTGGACAATCAACATTGAAACATGGAGTTAGAAATTGGAATTTGTGGCCACCAATATCGTAGTTCAGAAACCACATAATTCAAAAATGGAAACATGGTGAGTATTATGCAGTATTCGTTTCACTTGCACACACCTTCCGCCTATTCATAGCTCTCACCCTTTATAGATTCTGCCCCCGCACTACCTCATGCCCCATCTCTTCAAACGAAAAAAAGAAACCCATTGCTTACAAGTTCCATCCCGAACTCTCTCGCCCCCCCCCCTCAGTGAGGTCGAGCTCTAAGGTAGCATGTTCTACATTTATCTTCATGTTCACTTGCATGTTCTACCTAAGGCTTCGTTTGGATGTAGATATTGGAGAGCTTGATATTGAATTGGTTGGAATGCCAAATTAGCCATGGTATTGAAAAACGAGATGCAATTTCAATTTTATCGTTTGGATGTCATTGTATTGAAGTTTGGAATCTTAGGAAATAAATCAATTATGTTTTCTGTTTGGATGTACACAAGTATAGAATTGCTATTTGCCAGCTTCTTCCACCATGGCCACACCTGGAATCGGCCACTGGAGGGTCACAAGCTCACCGTGGAGGGAGGCAGGGGAGGGATCTAGAGGGGCGCCACAACCTTCTCCTGCTCCTATGCGGTCTTCTTCTCCGGATCCGGCGCGATCGGCAGAGGAAACTGGAGGGGTGGCTGAAGGAGCTCGAGGCGCGGCCGGCGGAAGGATCTCGAGGGGCGGCATGGCCTTCTTCTCCGGCTCCAGTGCGGCAAACGAAGGAAGTTGGAGGGCGATAGAGGGAGCTCGAGGCACGGCCGGTGAGGAAGCTCGAGGGGCGGCTGACGAATCTCGAGGCGCGTCGGCGGAGGGGAGTTCGAGGGGTGGCCGGTGGAGGGAGGAAGGGGACAGCATAGGGGACTGAACGCTTGGCTCACCTACCACCCTACCTCGGTTTCCACTTCCCCTCATGGGCGCACCTGCCGCCGCCCATGGAGAGCAGAGGTCGGATCTCCTCTGGCGAGGGAGGCGCAGAAGATGAAGAGGATGGGCATGAATGGGGATGGAGATAGGCGGCGGCCGTTGGGGATGGAGGGGCGGCGCCAGCTCGAGGAGATGTGTGGGTGACGATTCCGGCTAATACAGAGGGCTCGGGGTCCGAATCGTGAGATAGGGTGCGGCCACACACTCAATACCACTTTGGCATTGGTCCAAGTTTCCAATTCCAATACCTAAACCATCTAAACAATCAGTATTGGGTATTTTCAATTCCAATTCTGAATTCCCCTCCTCAATACCAACATCCAAACTCTACCTAAGGTATCAAGTATTCGTAACTTAACCCATCTCGTAGTTAGCCCACCAAAAGGATCTCACACTGATCTAACCAATTTTCAAATATGGATTTGTCACGAGGATAATTCCCTTTCGAGCATGTTTCTTTTCACCCTAAATCTTTGTAGGTCTTCCAAAATATATTACATGACCTCCAAATGGCTCCATTCTTGCAAATATCCTAGGGATTTTCCAATAATGTTGAACCTAGATGATTTATTTTTCTATTTCTTTTTTTGGTATTTACTTCAATATTTGGAGATAGTAGGCATCTTTTATACATCTGTCATGAATGTTTTCGAATGCTTCTCATCTACTCGTAGATACAGTTGTAGTATCCATTCATGTACGAACACACACCAACCCTACACATACACCCACTCAAACCACGCATACACAAACAACCCTACAACTGCATCTAGATACCATACCACGTCATGATCGAATGCTTGAGTTGTCATATGTTTATTACGCTTATACCTAGGTCAATGGGACTCTTTTGATTTTGGGCCATCCAAAGTCTAATCTTCTTTGATGGTCATTGTCCATCCTCCACACGTCTATCCATATGCACCAATCTAGAATAGCATTATATTCTGTATTCATGACATATTGCAATATACTTCAAAATGCAAGACATATGAATGTGGTAAATGCTAAATTCCAATTGGCACGTAATATATGATTGTAATTAAATATTGCTACTAATGATGAGTAGTCAAACATGTGGGCAATGAATGTCAACAGTCTCCATAACATCATGCATATGATAGGCATGACGCATGGTGCTAGTGACTAGGGACTGGAGGCTACAATCATTTTGAGCAAGGAATTGTCATAACTTCAATGTTGGTGCTTTACCATAAGGGAATAACAACAATCTTTGTTGTGAAGTTTTTAAATAATTGGTATAAGACATGCTTGATTTTGCAATCCTAAGTTTGTTAGCATGACTAGAACATAAATAGGTAAGGTAAATATACTTGTAGGTATTCAAAAATACATAATAGATTCTAGAAGAATTATTGATCTGATGTTTCAATATTTTATTGTATATATGCCATAAACAAAAAGGTAGCACCACCTACATGATTTTGGATTTTCTTGAAAAGTCTAATGAGTCTATGTCACATTTTTTAAGTGTATACAGCTATGCGCGCACACACTACGGTGAGGTAATGCATACCAAAATTTGGTAAGGTATTTTAGCAGGTATACTAAAAACAAGGATGTCCTTACTGAGTAAAGTATTGTCGTTATCAAATCTTTAGTCAGCAATTCATTTCGTACACTCAACCTATGAACCATTATATCTTAATGCTTCCTCAAGACAACATCTGAATAGTTGGATCTCCATCGGCATATATCTAGTGTTCTAACACATCATCTCTCTCTTCCAGTTCTTTCCTCCCCTAACATCCATGGCTTCACATGCCTACCTTAAAAAGTGTGGTGACTATTCTCTTGCTTGTTATCTTCACTAGGAGTTGATCTATCCCTTTTGATGATTATTATCACTTTTTGGATGTTTGTTCAAGAAAATGGTTGTGTTGAGTTCTTTGAATGTATAAATGCATTTGATAGTATCCAGCAATCATAAAAAAGACATGGTGCTGGTATGCAATCATCTATAGCAACGAACCATCCTGATTTAATGATGGTGTCTGGACATAAGAGGTCGTAGTAAGCTTTATTATAAAAATGCAAATGATAAGCACAAATGTAATTTGGAAAATAAGTTTGTTAAAAAACTTGACGAGGATACATCTATGTGATGCAACTATACTTTTATTTATATCAAGAATGCATTTCATATTCTAGAAAAGTTTTGTGATTTGTTTTTTGCAATATTTTATTGTATACATGCAACGTATCAAAAGATAATCACAACTACAATTTGAAAATTTAGAAAAGTCGATGTCACAAATTTGGAGTGTATGCAGCAGTGCACCCCGCTTCCCATGTAAAGTAATGCACGCCAAAAGTTGGTAATGCATTTTGGCATGTATGCTATAGACAAGGACCGCGTTAATGAGTAAAGGCTTGCCGTTACCAACATCTTCGGTCAGCAATTCATTTCGTGCACGCAACCTCGAACAGTTATAAATTGTGACATATCTGAAAGCTTATATATTAGGTGAACGGAAACATTGGCCATTAACTTCATTGGTATATATGTAGTGTTCCAACACATCAACTCTTTCCTCAAGTTCTTTCTTCCCCTAACATCCATGGCTTCACATCCCTACCTTAAGAAAGTGCGAGGGTTGTTTTCTCGCTTGTTATTTCCTTTTGGAATTGATCCATCCCTTTCGATGATGATTATCGCCTTTTGGATGTTTGTTCAAGAGAATAGTTCTGTTGATTTCCTTGAATGCATAAGTGCATTTGATGAACACCACATCTTGGATATGATTGCTTCTGTTAGAAATTATGTTGCTGCACTTGTCCATCTTGAATCTAGTTCCTCAAATACCAGCTCCTCCTCCCAGAAAGATGTTATTGATGGAATCGATTTCTACATCAATAACATCTGCTACGAGGCCGTGGGAGATATTCTTGATGATTTTGAGATCCAGGAATTAATCTATGAATATTCTCAAGATCATGATGAGTCTCTAGAGGAAGAAATTTACAAAAGACTGGTAAGAGTACTATACTACATGATCTCATTTCGTATTTATTTGGATGTCTAGGGTTATGGTTTGGGGGGGAGGGGGCATGAGGAGGTTGGGTTCAGAGGGAGTGTGTGTGAATCAAATAGTGTAGGGTGTTGAAGTGCTGCTACGAAGTGGTGGAATCTCTCATGGAGCCAGTGAAGGTTGTGGCCATGTGGTGCTTGTGATTAGTGTGGCAAATGGAGGGCTCGATACCACTAAGTTAGTGATGTAGTAGTCAGTAGTGTTGACAATTAAAGCTGACGATGGAGTATGCACCATAAGAGGTGAAGCACAGGGAAGAGAAGCATGATTAATCCTGCTTTCAAGGATAGAGAGTGGAGAGGGAATGAGAGGCATATCTAGGTCCGAAGAATATTAGGATAATTAAGCACTTGGGTTATGCAATGGAGTATTTCTCGATGCTCAAATTTGTTGCTAAAAGGCAATGAGCTATCAAGTGATATTTAATTAAGGAGTTTTTCTTATATACTAATATAATGTCAAGGTGCTTTCTTAACTCTATATGTGTATGGTATGTAGGGTATTGCAACCAGCTTGGATGAATCTTCTACTCAAGCCCATAATACTCGAGACCAAGGCACAAGTGCTCATATCTTGGAAACTATAGAGGAGGAAACAACTTCATCTGCATCAAATGACTCCTTGGGGGGAACTTTAGATGCCTTGGGCATAATAGATAATGCAGAAGTAAGGATGCCAATAAGTTTCTACATTATTCATGGTCACGCAGGGTCAATTAATTGTTACATGGTTATATCAAATTGATTGATATATGTTGGACTAACCACTTTCTTAAAAACACTTTTGGAACTCCAGCTTCAGCAAGATAACATACTAAAGGAAGTGAGAGCTTTGTTTGTGACTTCCTTTGATGGTTATCCATTGACCAGAGATGAACTATATGACTTCTTCAGCTGGTAACTTATCTTATCAATAATATGATACACGTGTGTGTTCATAGTTTACATTTAGGAATGTACATGTTTACTTTAGTGAATACTTAAAAAGAAAGCAAGCATTATTAGCTTTGTTAGTTATTCACATTTACAATGTAAAATTAACTACATCAATAACAAAAAATTAATCAGAGATAGAGCATTTTAGTTAATAAAATTAATAAATGGTTTATTTGTATGTATGTTTAAAAGAAATAAAAGTCAAGTGCATATTCAACCTATGTCATCACGACTCAGTTTTGGTATCACCATATAAGTTTTTATTTTGTATAATAAGTATCCCTCCTATAAAGTTATGTTCTACATAATTGTGTCATTTTATTGTTTTATGTTACCTAATATGAGGTTTTGGTGAATAAAGTATGTTAACATCTATACGTATTGCTCATATGCTTGTTCTTATTTTGGATTATATTTCTCCCACATTGTAGGTTTGGACTAATTGAAGAAATCACTATAGAGGAACCAAGTATAACGCCTGATTTGCACTGGGCCCTCATCACATTTCGGTCAACATATGATGTAATTAGTGTCCTCAATGAAGATAAGATGTTTCACTATGTCATAAATGGAAAAGATGTATGGGTTCAACGCTATGTTGAAGCTAAGGGGTGCCACTTCACCACAAATGGGAACAATTTGGTTAATTTGGAATAAGGGAGTCTACTCTAGTAGGAGTTGAGAAAAAAATGTCAGGTTTCATTCCAAAGTGCAAGGATATAATCCGAGTCAACCCGGTAACCAAATCTTTTGCTTTTGTACCAAAATAAACTCCTTGGCTAGAAACTATCTAGATGCCAATGGAATGATTGTAATCCTATGAGTGATATGGACATGGGTATGGTGGTATTTATATACTTAAGAACCAAATAATATTTATTGTAACAGACCTAATGTTTTAATGTGTCCATATGCTGAAGGTTACTATGCATGGTTAATATTACATCACAATGGCAATTTCGATAAATTTGAGTGATCTTGCCTAAAATGGTGACTATATCATTGCACAACTTTTGTATAAATGAGGATTCCTATATAACTTGAACCCTCTGCTTATCATTGAATGCACAAAAAGTTCAGGTGTTAGAGTTTATAATCTACAAGCAAAAAGTAGTATAGGTTATAGGTAGTTCACGTGTTCATCTGTGGGTGGGTTTATAACCAACAAGCAAGAAATATAGATTATAGGTAGATTATAACCCTACCAGGTGAGATGAACAAGAAGTACAAAAAGTAGGATGTGATGTTTACCAATAGGGTCCACACATTCTTTCTGATAATGAATGAAACTTTCAGCATAAATACATAATCATAGAACATGCAACACTTTACTCGGTAATAATTATGAAACACCAAATGATGGAACAAGCGGGGGTCAGTTTTACCTTAACACGTGACATATAGACATTTGGGAAAGCATAAGGATCGAAAACTATGCATCACCATGCTGAATTCATTATAGACTTCTAAGTGTGGGCACAATTTCAGCAGATGCACCCTTGAGACAACGGTGTTTGGACTAGAGTTAGTTTGAGAGAGCAATACAATGCACAAAAAGAATAGGTCCACTACACATCATTAATGAAATGTAGATCGATTAGTAGGAATGATGTCGTGGAGAAAGCCATTGATGTGGTAGGCTCCTTGACTGTCCTCGGGGCCCTCAATGACAGTGCAAGTGAAAGGGGCGGCATGCCAGCATGAGGAGTGAGGTGTAAAGGAAGGTGAGCAATGTATTTGTGTGGTCATCCAATATTGGCAGGTCCAACCCATGAAGCATCACCATGGGTGCCATATTGACCGTGGTGGAGCCAATGAGAGGAGATTGGCCTAAATTTGGTGACTAACATCATTCGACTATTGCGCGTGGAAGAGGGTTTAAGGTTGAGGAGTAGTCAAGTTGTTGGGAATGGAATTTTCTAGTACCTTAATCATAGTTTAGGCTTGGAAACATCATGTTAGAGACTTTTCAACCTAAAAAGGAAGAGAAGCTTATCCAAAACTACTTATTTCCCATTAGGGGCAGAGGAAGGCCTAGGGCCATGGCCCTAGGCATGGGCAAAAATTGTCCACACTGTTGCACATTGTAGTAAAGAAGCCTAGGATAGCTAGCCTATCGGCCCATGGATTGATTGGCCATAGGTGTTGGGTTGGCCCAGCTCTGCCCCTATTTCCCATGTATGTTATAAGGGAACGTATCATGTGAAAACCAAGGGGGCTATGGAAACTTTGGAAACTAGCAATCAGGGTCGCAGGATCCCCATCCGAAGGCTAGGGAAAGAGATGGGTTCAATTTGCACTTAAACGCCCGCCTAGACTCAGCTAATCGCAGTATTTTTTCAAATCACCCCCTACCCCTCGTCAAGCACATGCGTCGCTTTGTTTCTCCCGTGTGGCCCCTTCTCCGTGTTGCCGTGCCACCACCGCCACCACCATGTCGTTGAGAGGAAGTACGGTGTCGCACCGCCGTTCGCGGGCCTAGGGAAGTACGGCGCTGCGCCGCCGTTGATGGGGCTGGACAGGCTCTCCCCGAACCCCGACTGTGCCCGTTGGGTCGTCCGCGCGCGGCGCCATTACTCCTGGAGAAGACGAAGAAAGGCCTCCTTGTATGAGCACACCAGGCGCCGAGCTCGCGGAGTCGCGGCGATGGCGAAGCAGGCGGGCTTCCTGCGCGCGCAACCCGACGGCAAGCGGGAGCCTCCTCATCATGCGCACACCATCGTTCCTCGGGCTCGGCAGGGACGAGGACTGGTTCTAGAGCGACACCGGCTACGGTCGCGGAGTCGTCATCGGCATTCTGGACGGGGGTATCGATGGGAAGCACCTGCACAGGGCCACATGCACCGAAGACACCCAACGCAATCGCAATCTTGTATTCTTGTGGATCCAAGTCCTTCTTTTATTCGAGGTTATGAATCCAACGACGACGATGGCACGACAAGCACGTCGTCGGCATCACCGCTGGAACTTAATCATCGTCAAGGCGCGTCGCGCCGGACTCCCACTCTCCGTCTCCTCACCCTCCTCCTGGCGTAGGCCTCCGTCTTCTCCAGGAGCAACGGTGCCGCGAGCGGACGATCTGACGGGCGCGGTCGGGGAGGGCCTGTCCAGCCCCATCAACGGCGGCGTGGCGCGCTACTTCCCCAGGCCCATGAACGGCGGCACGACACCGTACTTCCTCTCAACGAAGCGGCGGCGGCGACGCGGCAACGCTGAGAAGGGGCCGCACGGGAGAAACAATGCGACCCGAGCACTTGACGAGGGGTAGGGGTGATTTGCAAAAATACTGGGATTAGCAGAGTCTAGGTGGGCGTTTAAGTGCAAATGGAACCCATCTCTCTCCCTAGCCTTCGGACGGGGATCCTGTGACCTTGATGCTAGTTTCCAAAGTTTCCACAGCCCCTTTGGTTTCCACTTGATACGCTCCCATGTTATAAATGGTTTTCTACGTCACATTATTACCACATTCTTTCATAACCAATCCCACATTCATGCCTACATGTGACAACAGTAAAAGAAAAGATGATTTATTCCTTTATTATGGGACTATTTAGGATTGCTCCACCACCCCACAAAATTCAGCTCCACTCCTTAACTTTCAAGCCAAACAAGTTATCTCAAATAGCTCCAGTTCAAAGAAATATGTAGATCTAGGGGGCCAACTATAGGGTTTTTGTGGAGCTCATCAAAAATTGCTCCAGTAAAAAAAGTTTATACCTCCTAGTGAAGTTTTGAGGTATTTAACCAGCATGGCAATGCTTACACACATCTTCATTCTCACGAGAAAAAAGAAAAAAAAGGAAATACTCGTTGACCCCTCCTTCCTCTTGCTTCTTCCAAGTGGACTACAAATTAAGCTACCCCTTGGTCCTCCTCTTCGAGTTGAGCCATAGTCGATCACGTAAAGCAACAGACAAGTCTAGTGGCCTGCCACCAATTCCAGTTGACCAAACTGGGGGAGTCTCGCTGCCATTATAAAGGTTCCCCAGAGTCCAGAGTATCGAGGAAAAGATGTGCATCAGCTATCAGTCCCTCCAATTCAGCTCCAACCTCCTAAAGCTCACTGATTGTGAAAAACATCAAATGGATCTGCATCAGGTCCCAAATATCACCCCAAGGCATAAGAGTGAAGAATAGAGAGTAATCAAGAGAAGAAATGGATAAAATATCCTAAAATTTAAATTCACGAGAAAGTAGGTTGGAACGGCGTATGGGACAGGCAACTAGGGCTAGGGGTGAAAGTGTTGTGGACAATTTCCGCATTCGATCCTAATCTGAATTTTGCGGATATGGGAAAGAGTTTTTGATATCCATGTGGATGTGGATGATCCAATAATTTTGATTGTGTTCAGATGCGGAGTAGGATATGGTGTTAGCAAAATCTGATGGATATGAATTATCTGATAAATACATGCAGATAATCCGAGGTTTATAATAGGATATCCGACTACTATGACAAGCCCAATCCATACACTATGACATTTTACCTATACGTAATTTTTTAACCCATAAGATTTCCATATATGCGGTGTGTGCACATCAGCACATACAATCACTTTCATTATTTGCAAACCATAAAGAGTATTTTGCGTATTACGTTGCTACTTTAAAATTATTCGTCATAAGAAGCTGCACGTAAGCATCTATTTTCTGACTATTTTAATTCGTGTTCGCTCTAACACCGATCTGACTCCACACTATTTTCGACATCTGAAAAATCTGCATTCGTAACCATATATGTGTAATATATTTTCCGCTCCGTATCTGATAAAAAAAATACGAATGAGGACGTGAAAAAAGTTTTATCCAATCCGTTTTCATCCCTGACTAGGAGGCGTGTCTAATAAAAAAACATGTGAACAGGGTCATAGCCCAAAGGAGTATGCTCGTATAAAGCTCGCCATTTTCCATACATCGACCACCATGTGATATCAGGCAGATCCTTCGACATAAGAGAACAATATATTTTTTTATGAAAACATCTCTTTGGAGCTAGAGCCACCAGTCAAATAGAGAATTATCTATGTGCTATCAAAAGTTAGCAAACACTACTGGAAAAACGGGCATTTGTATCAATTCATAACCCTCATTTGTACCGGGTATTGAACCGGTACAAAGCATCCGGTACAAATGTGGTGGAGCATTTGTACCGGGCGAGATACAACCGGTACAAATGTTTTTGCCCCCGTGAGCCCTCTTTCCCTTCCTTTTTCTTTTCCTTTCCTTTCTTTTCTTTTCTCATCTCATCTCATCCAGATTCAATCACAAATTTTACAAGTCTCGAATCAAGATTCAATCACAAAATTCGCAACAAATTTCCAAATCACAATCTCTACACATCACATCACATATTACATTAACCTCATACATCTCATAAAATCCTCACAACAACACAATAATCAAGATTCACAAGAACTCACATCAAGATTCACAAGAACTCACAGTAAAAAAACAACCTCTCCCTCGCCTCCTGGGGCCGCCTGCCCGAGCTCGCCGCGCCGGCCGCCCGCGCGCGCTGCCCTGCGCTGGCCCGCGCTGCGTTGCGCCGCCCGCCCGCGCCGGCCCAGCGCCAGCCGCCCTGCGTGGGATCGAGAAGGATCAGTACGTGGAGTAGAGGAAAACTGAGGAAGGAAAGAAGGAAGAGAGAAAATGAGATGGGAAAGTGAGAGAGAGGGGTGGAATTAAAGGAGAGGGTAGGGAGGGAGAAGCGCCAGCAAAAAAATTTTCTAAGTTCCCGCGGGATCGATAGAATGACATTTGTACCGAGTCATCTTTTTACCCGGTACAAATGTGCCTACATTTGTACCGGGTGGTGTCTTGGCCCGGTACAAATGTGTTGGCCTCACATTTGTACCGGGCGGAGCCACCAACCGGTACAAATGTGAGGCATTTGTACCGGGTGGGTTGGATCAGGCCCCGACGAGCCTCTGTGAGAGGACATTTGTACCGGTTAGTGGCTCCAACCGGTACAAATGTCATCATTTATACCGGTGGCAAAAATACCCGGTACAAATTAAAAAACGGGCCTGGGATATATGTGCGATTCTCTAGTAGTGAAAATTTGCTACTTGTCCCTAAAAGACTTGCATTGCCTCTTAAGCCACTAGAAAACATCTCAATTTTCTTGTTCCAACTTTCATGATGAGCTACTCCTCTCGTTCCAAATTGCAGATCATTTTGTTAAATCTAGATTCATAATTATTATTATGTATCTTTTTTTGGAATACACAGGAGAGCTGCGTATCTTTGTATTAAGAAGAAATAATTGTTTTGTTACAATACGGGCTAGCCGGGCGCACGCACACGGGGTTACAACTCTAGGGGATTATACGGCAAAGAAAACAACCTAATCCCTTTCGGGACCACTTGACTCAACAAGCATTGTTGACCTGCCTGACCGCGGCCATTGTTGGGTATGTTAGCGTCACACGAATAAATCCGCAAGCGCACGGATACCGTTGTAGCTTTCACCTCAGAGTATTCCAAGGGTATCGAATCCAAGGGAACGTGTGTGTACTAACTTCGTACGGTCGGTCTAAGGACACACCCAGATAAGAGGTAAGGATAGAGAGAGGATTCCTATGGAGAGCTCTATAGATGAGGTTAAAGGTCGATCTCTCAAGAACTTGCTTCGGGCACCGGCTAACCCCTGATCTGTCGGAGACTCCGGCCTACGGATCTAAGACGAACCTCAACCTGCACTATATCCGAACGTGGAGGATTTCAAAGGATCAACAGGGTTGTCACCACCTGCGATCTACCTCTACTAATCCGTGGGATATAGGGCAAACGAAGGATAACCCTTAGCCTAGACACCACGTCTATGCTACTGATTACTACCGTAGCCTGACTACGCTATCCCGCGGTGCGTAGCAACCTACGGCACTCTATATTAAATATAGAACAACGAACCCGCAAGGAGGAGAACTGATCTCACTCAACTATAGGTACTACTAGCTTATGCTAACGGCATATGAGAGAGCACTCGGTCCCGTACTAAGCTTCCAACGTATACGAACGACTTGCAGCAGACGAACGTATAAACCCAGGATCTATGCACTAGCAGAGGAAAAAGACTACTCATGCAACCTAGCATAAACTATTAGAAAGGAATGAAGAACACACTTTATTCTAATCAGAGCATGCAAGCATATCCACTTTAGTCTAAATGAAGAACATGCATACAAACGGATATGACCACTTATGAACCTATGCTACAAGATTGAAAGGTTGTGTTCGCGAAGAACACAAGCCTCTAAATCAAGGACAAACGAAGAACACAAGAACATATCACCTATGCATGAATGCTACTTTAGTCTAAATAGAAAATGCAGAAATACTTACTTTACTCTAATTGAAGAACAAGCATCCATACAGATACAACTCTCTCTCTCACTCTCTACTCTCTAATCTACCAAGGAGAGGCATCTCCTTTGATGGGAAGCTCTCATCCTTGGGTGAAGAAGTGAAGTGTCTCATTTCTTACCCCCTCCCCTCATATTTATAGGCCAAGAGGAGCTCCCTAGGCTGCCTTGGGTGCCACCAAGGCACCAATGAGGTGGTGACACGTGGCGCAGAGGAGTGGGGGCCAAGTTGGTGAATCTTCCATGAGGAGGAGCTACAGGCTTTCGGGTGGATATTCGGGCATACACCTGGCACCGCCTTTGGCTCGTCACGGCAAGACGACACGTGGAAGGGCGGCGCGAGAGGCCTCAGAGTGGGTTCGGCCGACCTAGGGGATCGGCCGATCTCGGGGTGGCCCCGATCGCACCGGTTTTTGTCCAGGTGACTGCCAGGTGGGTCCCAAGGTGGGTATGGGGGTGTTTGCGTTGTTTCTAGCCCGTTATCTCGTGGTTGTGGGCCCTTGGATCCGCGTGCTTGCTCCTGATTGGTCGAGAGTGTGCTTCTTTGGATCGGTGAGGTGTTATGGCCACGTGGGCGCCTGTGTGGCAGCACGTCGCCACGTGGCCTGGTGTGGGTCCCACCGGGTCCACATGATGTCTTGTGCATATCTCTCTCATCCGGGCTCCGATGTATGCAAATGATATATCCATTTCGATCGTCTCGACGAGCCTGTTGCAATGGTACAGACTAATTTGGCAATTGAGGTTGTTTATGATGATACCATATCTATGCCATTGGTTTACTTGCTCTCAACTATATCATTCCATGTGCATTTACATGTGTCCTGCAACAAAAGATAGAAACACCAACACTTGTGGAAATTGTCAGTATAAACCCCTATTCTAGTGTTGATGATCACTTTCCATTTATATTATGTAGGAATTGACGGCATAAAAGTGATACTTAACAGCCGTCAACAGCCATGAAGTTCGCGTCAGAGAGAGCTCGCGCCGCCGGGAAGATGTCGCGAAAAGCGTCGAAATACTCCACGTCGACCGGTCTAGTGAAATCTTCAGCGAGGCCCTTGTCTGCAGCAGTGGCTGCAACAGACGCAGCCTGGGGGTCATCAGTAGGGCATTGTCCCAACTTGCGCATGAGCAGCACCTCACCCTTCTTGGAGGCGCAGACTGTGGAGTTCATGGTTTGCTTGGCGAGCCTGCTACTCTGGTGAGTGGCCAAGGCGGTGGAAGGGGATGGTGCGACCGGTATAGTCGCTAGCGGCACCTACAATGCCTGGCGGACGCTAGCCAGGAAGGCTGTGGTGGCAGCCTTGGCAGCTTCAAGGTCGTTGTTGGGCTTAATTCGAGCCTGCTTCGAAGGAGTCGCGACATGGTCCTGACGAGTTCTCCTTGGCGGCCTGGGTGGGTCTGGTATAGAGCCCAGCGCGAGTTCAACGACCGGCTCGTTGAACATACCAACTCAGCTTGGGTGAATCCCTCCCTCGGCTTCCAACTCGGCTGGCGGAGAACGGTCAATAGCTGGGGCAGGGGACTGCAGGGCGGCAGTGGCCGAGGGTCGTGCCGCGTCGCTGCAAGGTCATCACCGGTAGGTCTTGAGCGACGTTGTGGCAATGGTGAAGGGCATTGGAGTGGCATGCGACGTGATTTTCCTTGGAGATGGCGCACGAGCTTCAAACAACATCGGGTCCTCGGAGGGGATCGACATGGAGGGACGGGATGGGAGCTGTGATTCGAAGGACACCAGCTCAAAGCGGGCCGACCCGCTGCCCACTTCGGCCACCTCCGCCGCCGCTGGGGAGGCAACCGACGCCTGCGAGGTCATTGACGCTGCATCCCTAGTCTGCTGCGTGGAGAAGATAACCAGGAAGCACTCCGGCGCCAAGCGATGGACGGAGATGTTGTCGACATGGGCGTCAGGGAGTGCGGAGATGGCGTGACGGGCGGCCTCGATGGAGCGATGCGGAGGACGCCCGAGCGGGGGCTCATCTTCAGAGACCAGCAACCGGTCCTCCGGCGCGGGCGGTGGAGAGCGCGGTGGAATTCGCGGCTCGCCGGACAGACTGACGTCAAGGAGCCGAGCCACGCGGGTGGGGGTGCGCCCTCGGCCACCAGTGGTCGGGCGGGGAGGCGAGGTTGGCCACACCGGTGAGGAAGAACCGGCGGAGCTACACGGCTGCTTGTAGTCCCGAGCAAGGTGCCCGAACCCACAGCAACGGAAGCAACGCGTCGGACGCGGGCATGTCGCCACCAAGTGCTTGTAGGACAAGCAGTTGAGGCAGCGCCCGACGAACGCAACGGGAATGCGAGGAGGGACAGGTGCAAGCTGTCGCTCGCATTGCGCCCGAAGCTGGCGGCGCCTACGACTGGACCGCTTGCCGCGGACCTCGGTGAAGCCATCGGCGTCGACCCGTGGAGGGCTGGCCTCCCGTCCAGCTCTGACCACGACGGACCGGATGCGACGGGTCGTCGGGCACGGACCTCCATGAGTCTCAGGTCGGAGAGGAAGCCCATGGATCAACTGCGTCTGGCCATGGCGCCGTTGCCGGTGGCGGCCAGAGCGAGCATCGGCGAGCGGCCCGAGGCGGTCGTGGACCGGCCATCGGGCCTGGGTGCAGAGGCGAGCCATCGCCGTGGACACCGGCGTCGTCTACAACAGTGCGTTGCGGTAGGAGGCGCAGGAGGAGGAGCTGCGGAGAGGAGAGGCTTCGTGGCCGGCATCACCGGGCGGTGCGTGTCGTCTCGCCAGCAGAGTCACTTGCCCCGCCCACCCCGCCCACCGGAGGTGCCGCTCGGGAAGAACGGCGCCGCGTCGAGAGAGAGGGTGGAAGGGGATGGAGGGGGAAATGCATGACCGGGAGAGGTGGTCGCCGGCGTCAGGTCGGAGGGGGTGGTGGGAGCTTGAGCGGCGGCGGCGGCGGTCGGCGCGAGGGAGGCCCCGGACCCGCCCAGATCTAGGGTTCCGGGAGCCATGGATGGGTGGGGAGGAGGAGGAGGTGGTGGTGGGGAAGAGGGGCGGCGGACGAGCGCCGGCCGGTGGTCACGGCCACCGGCGGGAGGCCTCGGCGGAGGGGCTAGTCCCGGGGCGGGCGGACGCCTGCGTCGCCATGGGAGTCGCCCGCTCGGGTCCCACCGCGGAGGACTAAGGGAAGATTGAGATTCTCAATCATTATTATTATGTATCTAGACACAAGTATACATCTAGATGCATAACAAAAAATGGAAATTTGAAATGTTAGAATGACTTACAATTTAGAACTAGGGAAGCACTTTGCAATAGAGCTGGTGGAATGGAGTTGGTTTTGTGAAGTGGAAACATCCTCAACATTCCTTCAAGCTTGTAGGTTCTTATTTTTTAAAGAACTCTTTGTTTTGTTTATTTCCTGCACATGTTATAAACGGTTCAAAATATTGTTTTGCTTTAGATTTCAAATTAGTTCAACTCCACGTGATTTACTTGAAGGTGATAATTCCTCTCTCGACGACCAACTTCACTGATCTGGACCGTTGGCTTATAATCGGATGGCCAGCTATCCCCTCCTATCCACAATATTATCCCTCCCCTCATCTTCCTCCCACTCCACTCGGGGACATCGTCATCCATGCCTCCCCTCCACGCCGCGGCCATGGCGACCGCGACCGCGACGCTGCCGCTGCGCCTCCTCCCCTCCAAGAGCCTGACCCTCTCCTCGCTCCCATCCGCGCGCTGCTCCCTCTCCGTCGCTGCCGTCGCACACCGCCGCTGGCAGCTCCGAGCCGCCGCGGAGGAGGTGCCCGAGGCAGTGGAGGTCGAGTTTGTGGAGCCTGAGGAGGAGGAACCTGCGGTGCCGGAGCCCGTAGAGGCGCAGCTCGCCGCCGCGGGGGCCGGGAAGGACGCCGACATCTTCGCTGTTGTCATGGTGGGTTCCCCCTCTCGCACCCAGTGATGCGATTTTTTAACTGAGCTATTACAAATTGAGTGCCTCCTTGATGCTGCATTATCTGTAATGTTATGAATGGCACTCTACCGAACCCGCCTGCCTACCCTGTTGATAGGCAAGCATTTTAGGCCGGTATTACACTGCTTGGGAAATTGGTAGGATGGTGGTGTCAGATTGTCAGTACTGAAAACAATGTGCGCTCGCTACTGATCTATTTGAACAGGCCATAGTGTTATCATGAAGGTTCTGTCAATCACAGAGCTTCTGATGACTTACTAGCAGCCTTACATTGACATTTAAAAATAAAATTTTAAAATGCTGACATATGCAAGAATACATCTTGTTGCGCGCCATTCTTTCTGTGATCAAGTGAGCATTTTGAAAGATTTTTTTTTGAAGAACCTGTTTTGGCTACTCTCTTGCTTTGCAGATTGGTTCAAGGCAATACATTGTGATGCCAGGTCGGTATATATACACACAGCGATTGAAAGGTGCCAATGTCAATGATCAGGTTTGGTTATTCTCCTTATCTGCATACTCCAAACTGACGTGTAGGTTATGAGATGTTGCATCGTTTCACTCCTGCAATTTTTGGATAAGGTAGTCGTTGGAGAATTGTGTACTTATCTTTAATGCATTTATTGTGGCAGCAATTGCTTGCTAAATATCTCCTTGAGAGCTAGCAAAAACCAGAACCTATACATCCTTCTCATATGATGTATTATTGTTCTGGTGAATAGGGTAATTTTCTCATGGCATATTTTGATATGTTGGGAGCACAGACAAACCATTATTGTTCTTTAGTCTGCAGCCTTCTTCGGCTCATAGATTCTAATAATACAATGCATCTCAGGTGCATGCATAGAGAATTCTACCATGATGGTGTCATCAGCTCAGGTTTTATGCTTGTTGCTGATTTAGTTACATTAGTCAATATGGTGGCAAGAATGAAAATATAAAGTTTTTTTTGAAAGGTGAAAATATAAAGTTTGGGTAAGATTATAGGAGGATAATTTAAAGTTTATTTTCTCCTTAAAAAAACAAACAAAGGTTATGTAGAAAAATGGTATGTTCTTAGACCACTAGCAGCTTCTGTGTCATATTATTTATTTGATACTGATGCATTGTTTTTTGAGTTTTACTCCCTGTCAACCGATTGAAATCCTGGTTATCCTTCAATCGACTAGGTTCTGGGTTGGGGCTGGGGGTTCGGTGTTGGGCGGGAGGTGGGGGGAGTGGCCGGCGGCCGCCGCCGGCCGGGGTGGTGGTAGAGGCCGGCGGCGTTAGTGTTCCGGGGGTTTCCGGTGTTTGCGGGCTCCATCTCCATGGCTGCCGGACACAGAGAAGAAGGTTCGGGGGTGGGAGGAATCGACCGGCGGTGGGCGGCGGTGTGTGGGCGGCAGGCAAGGCGGCGGCAAGCCGCCGGCCGGGGTGGTGGCTGCCAGCGGTCGGGCAAGGTCTCGGGCGGGGGCGTGGCATCGGAGAGGTTAGGGGAGGGTTAGGGTTTGGGGCTTTACCTCTGTGCCCGGCTATAGAGGGAGCTCCGGGGAGGCTCGCCGGCCGACGATGGAGGCGGGAGAGACGGCGGTGGAGCGGAGGCGGCGGAGGCGCCGCCGGAGCCGGACGGTGGAGTTACTCCGGTGGGCGGTGGAGGCGGCGGGGGCTTCAATCCCGGACGGATTAGCGTCGGGCGGCGGAAGAGGACGGCTGCGGAGGCGGCGGAAGCCGCCGGAGCAGGATGGAGGCGGAGGACGGCGGGGGCATCTCGTCGGGAGCCGTCGCGGCTTGGTTTGTCGGGAGGAAGACGAAGACGTTAGGGAAGAGTAGATAAGAGAGAAGGGGCGCGATTTGGATCGTTAGATCTGCATCCAACGGTCGCGATTGATGATTGATGGAAAACGTTTGCTTCAATCGACTGACAAGGAGACAGATTCTTGTTTTTTTCGATGTGATAGAACAAACTATGAAATGCTGGAATGTTGTACATATTATCAATAGTTCATTTTGCAACCAGGCAATGTGGTATTGATGTATTACTAGAAGCAAGAGAATCAATAATCTGTAAAAGTGGAAATGTTTTTATTTTCAGCTGTTGTGCAAAAGTGTAGTTTTCTCTTAGAATGATCTTTATTTGTTGGTGCGATGCTCTTGTCTGTTATGGCAAATACACTGGGAGCCTGCTCAGTGCTTTGATCCTGGTATATGTATTAGCTTCACCTGATTCACCCCATTAATGACTCTCCAATTCAGTGGCTTCCTCATTTTATCAGAAATTGCACTCCCTGACAGTGATTGATTTGCAGATCATATTAAACAAGGTGCTACTAGTGTCAACTAGAGACAAAGCTTACATTGGCATGCCAGTGGTGACCAATGCTGCTGTTCATGCAGTGGTTGAAGAACAGGTATGTCTTCTGCATGCTGTTGCATAAATGACGGATGCACAATTAGTTCACACTGGTTCCTCCCCATAATTTGATCCACAGGGACGGGATGATAAAGTTATAGTTTACAAGTACAAGAAGAAGAAGAAGTACCAGAGGAAACTTGGTCACAGACAGGTAATGCTTCCAGTAACGTCCAATTCCTAAGGGGAGGTGGAAATATAATGATAAATACTGAACTGCATTTTGCATTCCACACTCTAGAACAGACTGAATAATTTTGTATTTACAATTTCCTTTTTATTTTGTAGCCAAACACAAGGTTAAGAATCACAGGCATAAGTGGATACGAGGAGTACCCTGCCGACCCGATACTTGAGCCTACCGCAGCTTAAGCTAAATTGTAAGTTATGTAGTTACAAGCAGCTGGTAGTACAGTAGCATGCAAATTTTCCTTTTTGTGTCTGCAAGGAACATTTTTCAGCAAAAGATTACTTTGTTTGTGTGTTCCAAATTCTTCCAGTCTGCCAGTGGTTCGATCCCCTGTTTATTCCATCAGCTCCCATGTTCAATTTGAAATCATGTATGCTAGCCAGTTGTATTACACAATCGCTCCGAAGAAGAGAATTTACTATAAGATGGGCATGTTAACTTTTGGTTTGGGCGCCTTGCATGGTTTTTGATTTGCACACAGCACACCGTGCAAAATTGTTCATTTTGTTATATTTTATACCTTTCTGTGTTTGCTGTCATAATATTTACCGATGGATTGTGGCGTTACAAGTGCAATTCCAACGCACTGGGCACAGCTTGTTTAATAATCTTGTCCTTTACAAAGGTAGGCACAGCTTGTTCAATAATCCTGTCCTTAACAAAGGTATCTCTGGCACACAAGCTCAGAAGATTGTTTAGTAAAATTGTGTAGATGCGTTGCTGACTTGCTGTGTTGGATTGTTTTTGGACTTCACTGGGCAAGTTCTCCCAAAACCTTCTGAGTTCTGATAGCATGTTACCTGCCAGCAAGGTACACTCGTCTAATAATTTTCAAATGAGGGAGCCTCATGGAAAACGGTGGATAGAGTGCTTGCTGCTGCTGGTTGTGAATGAATGAGCAGACCTGGGTGCAAGACAAAGGTTGCACACTTTGTTGTGTATACTAGTATAAACTTCAGAAACGCCAAACTATAAACTATGCACGCATCCGCATCCAGAGACCAGAGGTTGCTTCTGTAATCTGTGTTCTATAGTACGATACAATTTGGTCGTCCATCGTCAGACAAGTTGGTGCTTGAGAATGCATTTCCCGGAGACCAAAACGCTGTTAACCACTTCATGCAAGTCAATTCAGGTCTTGAAATGGCATCAGCGAAATTGCTGCGACTGAATCTACCCCGCCAGAGGGTCTGGGGCCAGGTCGTTCGTACCTGACGTGTCATGTGCTGCCAACGTGGGAAAAAAAAATCAAATGCTCAGCTTGCACAAAGTGAAAGCATAGCAACAGGAACCGTTCTTTTTAACAAAAGCATGTACTAGGCCTCTGTCTGTCCCAGCAATTTCCACCGGGTCATCATATCGGTCAGGTCATTGGGTGTGGGGAGTCCGGAAATTCCAAACCCACGCGTGGAAAAATGTTACCTGCCTCACCTCGGCTAATCTCTTGCGCACGTGCTCTCCCTCCCAGGTTTTTTTTTTTTGACAACACCCTCCCAGGTTTAACCACTCCAGGTTTTACTCGTCGCTACCGCACAGGCCAGGAAGGCTGATGCTGCGGCGTGAGTAGATTCCCCGTCGGGCACGAAAACGATGGGTGCGCCGCTGGGGGTCTGATCTCCGGGCGACCTGCTTGCATATATTATTCCTCCGCCCCCCGGCACCCACGGTACCCACCCACGGAATCTCCGTTAACTTTCACCTTGTCTATTTCGGCAAATTGCTTTTAATGTGATGGATAAATAATGTGAATTTGTCGACAATTTGTCGTATTAGATCTTGTGCATAAAGAAAATAGTACGCTTCCATGCGATGAATGAATAATTTGTCGAACTAAACAGGACTTTCGTCCTCTTCTTTTCCTTGGTGTGCGGTTTATTTACTAGGATCATCAGACTATTTTCGGTTCCATCCTTGATAAATCAGGATTGTGCTTACACTTTCCATCAGCAAAAAATGATAAGATGACCCAGTACTACGGAGGGAAAAGAGATGGGTTCGTGAGTATGAAATTGTGTGTTTACACTGTTTTCAAGACTGAAATATATTAAAACTACCGTGAAAGCTATAATAGCATAGCGGTAAATGTTTCTTTAAAACAAATTAAGCTTCCTTATTGTTTATCCTTTTTGTCTTGTCTAGTACAAAAGTAGAATGAGCATGCTGAAGTGTATACACAAATATGAAAATAAATGGAAAAAAGAAGAGAGCAAATCATCACACGTAATAAAGATAAACTTCTATCGTTTATTATGCACCCATTTTTCTTTTTAAAAAGTTTGCCATCCAAGATGTTTGCAACCTCGCAGTCCACTGAACATAGATGTATATTTGACTCTTGTGCACTTATTTTTCTTCTCTAATATCATCTTCAATAATTTAAGCACATTCTAAAGTTTGGAAGTCGAATCCTCTAGTTTCCACCGCATAATACGACGCTACCATCTATACGCCACTTCGCACCGTGACGGTCGCCTTAATACCCACACTCCAAATGGTCAACACCCAACTATCATAGCCGCACCGGTCAACGTCCAACTACCTCTTAGTAAGTTCGTGTCTCAATGGAGTAGGATGTGTAGTGCTTGACACTACGCCAGCTACTTAAGGCTCTTTTTGTTTTTTTCAAGTAAATTTCTAGGTTAATGTTTGCAATGCAAGTATATCGGTTGAGATTTGACTCATTAATTTGTGTTTGATAACTTCCATACATTACCAATAACAACCAAATGTTTTGGAGGCTGGTTGGAATTGAGCACTAATATCGTCAAATCAAATGATCACTACAATCAGTTTGGTTGGGTTTTTTCTTTTGGCTATCTTTCCCGTCATGCAAAGTTACTAGGCAGGTGGTAATGGATCATGGTTTATGATCATAATTCATTCTTCACAATCCAACTCAGTCTTAATTATTATTAGCTCGAAATTGTATAGTATTATGACCCGACTTTAGTCGATCCTTAAATTTGTTAGGCTAAATTATAGTGTCCTTTACCACCCCTGATCACATGCAATGGTTACTTGTCAAGTAGCAAACCCAAGCTTTGTAGTAGGTAGCATTGGATGGATGGTAGTAAGCCACGAGACCAGACACACCACTGTACAAAAGCCTACAGTACTATGGAGGAAGATTGTGGATGCAGGAGGTTGGAATACATTTCCAGGACAAGCAAGGCACATGAAGCAGCAGGGATCCGCTTGCTGCTCCACTCCAAGGCTGTGAGCCCGGTAGGAAAAAAATTCTATTAAAAAAATTGGCCAGGCAAAGAGGTTTGCAATCTCACAGATTCATTGAACGTAGACACCTTTTGTACTCCTATGCACTTATTTTTCTTCATCTTCAATTCTTCCATAATTCAAACATGTATTCTAAACTTTGGAAGTCCGAATCATCTGGGTTCCACCGCATATGACGCTACCATATATATGCCACCTCGCATCGCCTTAATACGCACACTCCAAACGATCAGCGCCCAACTATCTTAGCTGCACCGGCCAATATCCAACTACCTTAGTAAGTTCACATCGAGACGGTCGCCTTAATACACACACTCCAAACGATCAGCGCCGAACTATCTTAGTCGCTCCGGCCAATATCCAACTACCTTAGTAAATCCGGGTCTAGGATGCGCTCCACACTACGCCGGCTACTTAAGGTTCGTTTGTTTTCAAGTACATTTTTGGGTTAATGTTTGCAAGTGTTTTGGTTGAGATTTACCCTACTTAGTTTGTGTTTGACAATTTCCATACATTACCAATAACAAATAGTGGCGCACCAAAAATGCAAAAGCGCAGGCCGCACCGTCTTGGTCCAATAAGAGAACACTTTCGTCCTTTTTCCCCCCTTGTGTGTATTGATAATAATCAGACTATTTTCGGTGGAGATTCCATCCGCAATGAATAATAAAATAATAGAGATTTTGTTATTTGGCGCTGCTAAAATGACCCGTTCTTGACCCTTCAAAGTTTCTTTTTAATTTATGAGCTTGATACGGTGCTTGAAAGGAACCGGTGGTTCCGTTTTAATTGAAATAGGGGTAGTTTAGTACTTAACTCTTCTGCACGCCCCTCCTCGATGTGGCCGCCGAGGCTGATCTCGTCGAGCCCTGATGTTTACTTCGCCAGTTCGTCTCCACGCGCTCAAGCTGCTCCTGCCGGCGTTCCGTGAGGACCTCACGGCCAGGCTCAAGGAGATGCAAGGCAGAATGTATGTGTTGGGCTTCCGCCGGCGTCGTTGCCCTACATGCTTGCGTCCTTGTCGAGGAAGAACCTAGATAAGCAATTACCGTGATCGCTGAACGCTGCTGCATGTTGGCCTGGGCCGCTTGGCTCCGGCGGTCTACGGCTCTACGCCATCGGCCCGTGCTTTGGTTCGCGGCGCTTGAGTAGACGCAGCCTCACCGGTGTTCCTCGATCTGCTTCGGAGTCTCGTAAGGGTCAACAAGGCACAGATAGGGGAGGTCGTCGGTGGCCATAGAGTGCAGCGGCAATCGATTCCTCTGGGTGCGGTGGCACCGGCGCCGGCCGGCAGTGAAGGAATGCAACTGCGTGGGTCAGCCCGTTCTGGCATTTGGGCCGATAGATGAAAATACCAATATGCCCCTTTCTTTATTTCTGGAAAAAGTTCGATTCTGGGCCCACGAAAATTAGGTACTGGTCCACATATTTAGTTCCTTGTAATTGGTTCCTTTCACTTTTTAACCATTAGATCTAGATCTGTGAATGGCTATTAATATTCTCAAGCACAGTAAAATCTCACTTAATTTATTTAATCATGATTCAACTTCCATTCCCAAATTGACACTCCATCCGATTTTCTGTCAACATGCTGTTAGATGCCATGTGAAAACAAAGCTTCTAAATGTTTCTTTAAAACAAAGCTTTCTCATTGTTTATTTTTTTTCCTTCTCTAGTAGTACAAAAGTAGAATGGTTGAACATGCTAAAGTGTACACACAAAGATGAACATAAATGGAAGAAAGAAGAGAGCAAATCATCACACATAATAAATGATAATATTTTATCATTTATGCATCCATTTTTCTTTTTAAAAATTGGCCATCCAAGAGGTTCGCAACCTCGCAGGTTTGTTGAACTTAGACGACCTTTTTACTCATATATGCAAATTTTTCTTCCCTAACATACTTCCATAATTCAAGCATGCATTCTAAAGTTTGGAAGTCGGAATCCTCTAGCTTCCACCGCATATGACGCTACCATCTATACGCCACCTCGCATCGCGACAATCGTCTTGATACACACACTCCAAACAGTCAACACCCCAACTATCCTAGCTGCACCGGTCAACATCCAACTGCCTTAGTAAGAGCAACTCCAACAGCTTAGCTAAATTGGTTGGACTAGCTTAAAAAAGAGAAAAATCCAACAAAAACCCTTTCCAACAGACTGGCTATTTCTATCCTCCTCCTTTCACGCTCGTCAAACTCGCCTCGGCGCTGGCCATATATCGCGAGCGCCGCACGCTAGCTATCCCGTCGTCCCGCCCTCTCGCGCCCGCCCTCGCGCCCACCTTCCGGCTGCGCGCCAAAAGTTCCTGGTTCCCGCGCTCCATGGCCTCCGCGCGCAAACCCCAGTCCCTCGCTCTTGCGTCGTCGCTGCTGCGTGGAAGCGCCGCCGTCCCCGCCGCAGGAAGCCCCGCTGTCCCTGTCGCAGGAAGCCCCGCCGTCCCCGACGCAGGAAGCGTCGCCGTCGCCGCCGCAAGATATTCAAGCCGCCGCGTCCCCTGTCGACGGTCGCTGGTGTCGCCGGATCCACGGAGGCTTCTGCAATTTCTCAGTTCGTGCCAGCAATTTTGGATCCAGAGAGAGGGGTGAACCAATCGATGCGCCGCCAGATGCAAGAAGATGTGTTCAACGATGAACAAATCGACGGGGAGGCATACACAGGTGAGGTGTCGGTTGCAATTGTATAATTTAATCTTGTTTGTTCTCTGGAACAGATTCTAGTTCTTTGTATTAGCGCATACAAATAACCTTGATGATTGGATTGATTAGTGGTGACACTTCCTCTGGGACTGATTCTGCAGACCTTGGGGCTCTAGAACCTGATTCTTGAATCACTTTACCTAGTTCTCTAGAACTGATTGTAAAAACCAGCATGTTTTCTAATAGAAGAAGCGTCTGAAAACCCGATGAAAAATATAGGAGTATTTTCAGTCTGATGATGTATGCCTTGGAACTGTTTTTTTCGTGCCTGTTTGTGTAAGCAAATAGTTGAACTGAATGCGAATGCATTCCTACTCCTACTCATCTGAAGTCTGCATTACAAAACATACAATTTTCTTCTGAATTAGTGCTAACCTATTCATCTGAATTCTGCATTACTGAACATAAACTTAATGACATGGTCTGTAGTTCTACCCTGAATGCATTCCTGCCCTTTCATTAAGATTGCCCTGAATGACATCTCAACATCTGAATGAGGGCAAACCGTTTTATTTTTTAATCTCTGCATAGCAATTGCCTAAAAAAAATTGCTATGATAGTATACATGGTTTGTGGCGCCTGCATTAGTTAAGGCATGCATCCGGTTGCTCTGCAATGCATCTCTCGACTCAATGTACCCTGTTTATGTTGTGTGTGCAGTTTATCTGCATTGCATTTTTTTGATGGGAGGAGGTGCAGCGCACAGGAAGGAGCAGTGGCGATGCACGGTGTCGTGAACTGTTCCGGGGCGTTGTGGAGGAAGCGGTGATGCAGGGCGTCGCGGCCTGTTCCGAGGCGGCGTGGAGGAAGCCGACGGGTCGCGGTCGGGGGATGCCAGCAGTCCGTGGCGTTTTTTTCCTCCTGACCGGTGGGCCGAGTTGTGAGCCTAGTAGATGGCTAGTCATTTTAGCTAGGCTGTTGGAAGAAGAGGAGATTTAAAGAAAGAATACTACCTAAATGACTAGCTAAACGTGAATTTAACTAGTCTAATTTGGTGAGTCTCTTGGAGTTGCTCTAAGTTCGGGTCTCAGTGCGGCATGATGCGCTCGACACTACGCCAACTACTTAAGGTTCGTTTGTTTTAAAGTAAATTTTTAGGTTAATATTTGCAAGTATTTCGGTTGAGATTTGACTCATTTGTGTTTGAGAACTTCCATACATTACTACATGGGCAGAGCCACATTTGAGTGGGGTGGGGCGGTCACCCCAGCTAGCGCTATGCTTCCTCTAGTACTCTTCCTATTTTTTTCGACAATCCCGCTGAGCTCCGACAACCCCTCGCCGGTCACCGTCGCCATCAGAACGCCATAAATGGTTGCCTGGGCTGTCTAGCACCCAACTGGGTTTATGGCTAGGCACCCGGCCCAACAAGCAGGCACATTACCCCAATGAAATCGACCCTCTCACAGACCATGCAGCATGGCCCGCAAGCACGTGCAGTGCTAGCGCTCGACAGTGATGACAGTAGTGGTAGCAGTGGCTCCAACATAGGCGTGTGGCAATGACAGGCGACGATTCCGGACGGCGGAGCAGGCACACTGCCTCGTGGAGGGAGAGGAGGAGGAAGGGGCATGGCTTGCCAGGGCTGAGCATGGCCGCGGCTCTAGCATAGGCCATGGAGCAGGCCAGCAGGGGGCGGCTCCGGTGATGACAGAATCAAGGGAGGACCGGAGGAGGAGGCTCCAGTGGGAGTCGGTCGAGGGTATGTATATTCTTACGATATGAACTAGCTAGCACTTGAATCACCTGACCATTTTATTGCTACTTGCTAATTTAATTTATATCTTTATTCTTAAAATGTGAGATAACATATTATATTTTTGCATGGAATTTATGTAATTGCAACACATGTGTCAATGCAGTGTGGATTGGTAAGTGTTTCAATTTGGTTTCGTCCGTCGTTCGAATCCGCCCCAGCTATTCTATTTTTCTGGTCCCCCCACTGCGTTACCATTAACAAACAAATGTTTTGGGAGCTAGTGGGAATTTGAGCACACTAATATCCTTAAATGATCACTACAATCGGTCAATTTGGGTTTTTTTTTGGGCACGTGGTGCATGCAATGGTTAATTGTCAAGTACACTCAAGTTTTTGTACTCCCTATGTTCTAAATTGTAGGTCATTTTGACTTTGCTAGGTGCATGTTTTTTATGCATCTAGTAGATATAGTATACTATATCTAGGTGTATAATAATACTTTATATGAACTTAGAAAAGGTATAAACGACCTATAATACGGAATAGAGGGCATGTGTAGCATTGGATGGATGGTAGTAGACTACAAGATCACACAGACCACAGTCCAAAAGGCTACTATGGAAGAAGATCGTGGCAGCAGGTTGGAATACATGTCCAAGGCAAGGGAAAAAAAGGCAGCACATCATTGGCACATGAAGCAGCAGGGAATCCAGGGATCCGCTTGCTGCTCCACTCCACGTCGGTGAGCCCGGTAGAAGAAAAGAAAAACAGTGATAGCCAGGGACGAAGCCAGGAATTTTACATTGGGGGGCCAGTTCTAATCATTCGGGAACGGGGTCGGTCCAGGTTGGTCAGCTCAGCTTAGAGTGTATCTCGACAGCCCGGGTTCAATTCTCGTCGGCCGCATCCTTGCTACAGTGGAGGGCGGGTCGGTTGGGGCTTACCCCGATGCCTAGCGTCTGACTGGTTAAATTCATGTGACGCAGGGGGTTATTCTAGCCTCTGGCCCTATATAGTTCTATTCATTCATTCAGCTACACATAGTAAAAAGAACTGTATGCTAGATTTCACTTAGTTTCTAAAAACAACGTACAACAAAAATGATAAGAATACTGGCTGAATTAGAAAAAAAAACTATGTAATCCATGCAACGTGTGATTCTCTCTTTGAAAATAAGTTTTGGCATAAGACGAGACGACGTATCTACTAGTAAGTAAGTACCATCTTCAAGCAGATCATATAATCTCAATATCACTGGAATCTTAAAGCTTCTTTGACCTTGAGAGCTATGGCCGGTATTGGAGAAAAGAATTAGAGAAGGAGAAAGAGAGAGAGAAGTGAAACATGTGTCATTTGGCTTCTCTGTGAGAGAACTCAAAACGAATGTTATGTTTTTGTTGGAAACACAATTACATGTATTAACATTCTTCACATACATCTTTGTGTTTTATAGGAGAAATAAAAGATCTGGAGTCTTAAAACGTAGCTACATGAATAATTTTTATATAAGATGTAGAGGGTTTAGAAATTTTTTGGATTCATAGGGGGCCATGGCCCCCGCTGGCCCCCACCTGTCTCCGTCCCCGGTGATAGCAACCGTCCAGGTGCATTGAACCTACCACGCGGCACACACCACCAAAAGCCAAAATCGCATGCAGGCCACACCGGCTTCGGCTTGGTCCCACAAGGAAACATCCTCAGGCGGGCGCGCGGGCGGGCGGCGGCCTCACAGAAAACCTCCAAAAACCTCGCACATCACATTCACAGCAGCACCGAAACAATGCTAATGCCAGGTGACATGGATCGGGAGGTCCGCGGCGGCCAAACTCGATTGGAGCCAAGCCACGCCGTCGCCGCCGCTAATCTACAAAGATTTCAACCTGCGCATCGTCGTCGTTGCCTTGTCATCGCCATCGAACCGCGAGGGTACGTTGAGAGGGGTGCGGGCGGGTGGTGATGCGGACATGCGGTGCGTACGTGTTTGCGTGAGCCAACCGCTCGAACTTGGACAGAAAAGACGCCGCGAGAGTGGCCACTGGCCGCGAATGGGCTTGTAGTCCAATGGTAGGACGGTCTAGTGGGATGTTAACCACCAGGGTTTAAATTCTTGTGCTCGTACCTTTTTCTGGATTTATTCCGGAATTTTCCGGCGTTATGCGTTAAGTGGTAAGCGACGTTCCCGTCATCGACGAGGCGCCAATGGTGACTTCAAGAATCTCCAGATCTGTCGGTGCTCAGTCCTCCGGAGGTGCTCATAGGGTAGGATTTGCGTACGTGGTAAGCGACGTTCCCGTCGACGACGAGACGCCAATGGTGACTTCGAGAATCTCCAGATCTGTCGGTGCTCAGTCTTTCGGAGGTGCTCATAGGGTAGGATTTGCGTACGTGTATTCATAAGAGTGGGTGTACGTGCGTATTGTGAGCGTTTTCGTTGTACTGTGTAATTAAAAAAAAAAAGAGTGGCCACTGGCCAGGCCCTCGAAACATACAAGGACAGCGTTGTTTTTATTTATGGCGAAAACAGAACATGTGACCACGACATCGTCGTCGACATGGGTTTAAATAATTAATGAGGGTTTAGCTTAAATCAATGTTCAGCAAAGGACAGATTGTAGCTTCGCCCGTCGGGCAACGTCGTTGATAGGGTGAAAAAAATAAAACTAACGCTAAATTAGGTGGGATTGAGACAAAAAGCCCCATAGTTTTTCGTGAAGAGAAGTAACTTTATTTGTCGTAAAATCCCCGTTTGGCCAGGGAATTTTTTAGACTAGTTTTGCAAATCCGCTTCCGCGAGGAATTGGGATTTTTTTATACTACATTCGGTAAACGAGCGCTAGATCAGTTGGTCCGGCGGTTCGCTTTGCACCCTGCTGGCCACAGTTTGAACCCCAGAAGGGGTGGATTTATTTGTTGGCTAGAGGTTACTTTCAAAAAAAAAAAAAATGTTGGCTAGAGGTAGCACACTAGGTATGTGTTGTGTACTGCACTGAAACACATGTCTAAGAGCAACACGTGGGTTGCGGTGCCACTGTGTATGAGTGTGTAGGTGTTTGGTAAGTTTCTGGACATGTGTGCAAAAAATCTTCTTCTACCTTAAGCACATTCACCCTGTTCGCTTGGCTTATCAGCCACCAGCCAGCAGTACTTTTCTCTCAGAACAAACTAGCCACCAACAACCAGCTAACAGTACTTTTCTCTCAGAACAAATCAGCATCAGCCACCAGCCAAACGAACAAGCCGATTACTCGTGCGGCGGTCTTACCCTCGCAGGTCGAGTTTTTTTTTACGACCTTCGTAAATTCACTACTACGAGAAATCAAGTATGAATCTACTAGCACAACCTAAAAACCAATTGGGTTAGATTTTTGTTTAAAAAATACTAGCTTCGAGTTGCTTTCACGTCGATGATAGGGTGCGATGCTGATTTCATCGCTTTCTATCGATTGGGTGACTTTTTTACTCTGGATTTGCCGAGTTGAGACCAAGGGAAACTTTGCTTCTCCACGATTTATTTTAGTTTTTTCGGGCATGACCATAGTTCCTCTTCGGAATTTCAGCGTCGATGTGGGCATGTAGCCATCCATAGTCCATGGAGAATCAACCGATCGGTGTCAGCATTGTTAATACCAAATGTTCATCTAAGACTTACACCAGCTCGTTCCAACGATTCTTTGATTTAAAACAGAACCACATGTTAGACAATCATGTATATATATGATTTATAAAACTAGCTTGTGGAGTTAAGACTGTCTCGCAGTTTTCATCAAGAGAAGGGACTTCCAACCTCATTCATCGCCGTGTCAATTTTTTTAAAACAGTCCCATAAATTCGGTTCAATATGAGGAATCGAACTCAAGTCCGACTCATTCATGCAGCTACATTGCTTTAGGCCGTCCGATCTAACTTGGATTTCATTTGTCATTCCATAGATTTTGCTACGTATCCCGATATAATAATGGATGCATAGAGAAGAATAAAAAATTATATATGTACTCATCCTACTCCCACAAAGAATGCAATTCTGACTATATACTTGATATTTCTTGGCGAAGTCCATTCTTCAATCTTAGATTGAAAAAGGACAAGTGCCAGCACTTTTCTCAGGACGGAGGAAGTATATAGAAAATCTAAAATAATTTACAATTTGAAATAGAGAATTTAAACTTATGTATGTGAATTCACTATTCTTAGATCTACTACCGTAATCCCTATCTAGAGGCGTTTGTAAGGGGTTGTTTAGATGTGTAAATTTGCACTGTAAATGTACTATTTACTTATCATATTGAGTCATATCTTCTCTCACAATGCGCGTACTTCAACGCACATTTTTGCAACACACAAATGTACTATTTATCCGTGTAAATTTGCGCAAGGGTAGGTTAGATTGTACTCCTTAGTATCGAAATATTTGTCGCAATTGATTTTTTTCACAACTTTGACCATTCGTCTTATTCAAAAAATTATGCAAGTATCATTTACTTTACTTCCTACATGCTTTATTATTGTAGGTATTTTAAGCTTAGCTTATCATTTTACACATTTGTGATAATTTTTTAAATAAGACGAATGATCAAAGTTGGTATATCGATACAGAGGGAGTACTACTTGTGCGTTCGTGCAGTACCTGCGTCTATATATACCACCCACGTTTAGATATTTGTTATAAAAGCAAAAATCACGAGCTTCTCCGCAAATATAAAATAAAAAAAAACAGACCCGGGAGGAGGCCGACACGTCAGCCCGGGCCCACGAAACAAAACCGAGAAAGCGACCCGGGCCCGGCCGCCGCGGCCATCCATCGCTCGTCCTCGGCGCGCGGGTCCCACCCCTCCCGCACTCCCAGGGGCGCGGGCGCGCGGGTGCGGGTCGCGTCACCCGTGACGAGCCGCACGTCCCCGTCCTCGTGGGGGTGCACCCTCCCTGACGCGCGGGACACGGTGGTTTTCCGGACCCACACGTCGGTGGATGGGTGCCAGGAGGTGGCGGTGCGGGAGGTGAGGCGCGCCGCCGAGCGCAAAGCGGCATCCGGCATGCGCACTGCACAGGCGGCCACACGGTTTCTTCCGAGCGGCTTCGTTTGTTTTTTATAGACCGATTTTGCAGGACGTCCCCTGCTGGATGCCCGATTTACACAGATTGACAATAACATATTTTGTCGCCTTTTTCATTTTCCATCCAGAAAGCAAAGGGATTACACTAGTTCATATTTCATTGTATTTTGAATTCCGGTCACATTTCTTGTTTATATCAGCACCTTGCAATCGCAATCGTAATGTGTCATGCGAATCTACGCTTAAAAGAAGGCACTTTCCAACGCTAAGTTATTGCTTGGTAGTAGTGCAGTCTGGTGCAACAAAACTTTCTCCTGATATGTTGATGCTTTCCTGATGTCCTTTTGGTTGCACGGAGCTAAGACAGCGAGGTGCGGAATGGTCCGAGGGACTCGAGCTAGTAGATGACACATGCGTTGAATTCGCGAGAGAACCGGGGAAAAAGAACATACACATAGAGTTTGACTTGAGTGAAGTTAGCAAACTTGTAGCTTTAACTTTTCGTTAGCATATGATTCATACAAACAACTCTATTTTACAATTAGCTTACCTGCCCTTTTATTTTCTTATCCTTCGAGGTTTCATGTCAAACAAATTACAACGAGGCCATGTACAGTCGAAATTCTAAACTAGTACGAGGTGTTTCCTGCTAAAACCCGAACAAGCAATTTGGCATCTCACGACTCACGCGCCCCAACCAAGGTGACGAAACGAAAAGTGCCTTTTCCTTTGCAGCCCCCGCACGAATCCCGTAATTACCCCTCCCCTCTCCCGACCGCCCAGACCTCAGCATCTCTCGCATCTCTGCTCCATTTCTCCTCGTCCCCTGCTTGCATCGTCGCATCGCATCGCATCACCGCCTCTCGCTTTCCTCTCTCTCGCCCTCCCTCCTCCTGCGTCCCCGAGGCGCGCGCGGGCGACGGCGACGACGACGACGCGAACCCCCCCGCCGCCTAGGTATCTCCTTCCCGTCTCTTCCCTCCCCTCCCACCCCCTCGGGGCGCGCGCCGCCTCCCGCGGCCGGCGTCGTCGTATTTTACCAACGATTTCGTTGTCGTTCCTCCCCCCGCGAAATTTGCGCCGTAATTTCTCCTTGCTGTCCCGGCGATTTCTTCCGTGCTTGCTTTACGATATTTTATCGCAATCCCTTGTCGCGGGGTGGATGTATTTAAGCCCCTGCTGGGCAGCACGTTAATCCTTCCCAGCTCCGGCGTGGTGTTCCGGAGAGGTTGCAGGGTGGAAGGTTGGTAGGACGTTCTAGCCTTAGTTGTCTTTCGTAGCGAGCCCGCCCTTCGTTTGTAGTTTGGTGATTGCAGTTACTGAATCCGTGTGCCTCCTGGATATCTTCGCGATCGAGATGCCTTCAGTTTGTAGCCCAACCCGTGTCCTTGCGTTTGATGAGGTGCGCGCTTGGAATTGGACGGGTTTTAGTGGAGATGCGTGGGGCTGCGCGTTGCCTCTACGCTGTTCTTATATACGGGGACCATTCTAGGTTAGATCTTCGGTGGTGTCCGGGCCTAGTTGAGACCGTGAGAGGAGAGATGAGGAGCCTGAATCGAGAGGCAGCTTGTGTCTGATTTTGTGGCTTCATATTTTTTTTCGAAAGGCCTTGTGGCTTCATATAAGCACTGAAGTGATATACTCAATCTGTTATCTTAGTGAAATCATTCCGTCTTTACCTTGAAGTGGAGTCTGCCTCTGAATTGTGATATCATCTGTTGTTTAATAATTTGTATGGAAGGAGTAATAGGTATCTTTTACAATGTTTGTCTTGATAAAAATGATAAAGGCTGATTCCTTTTCAGTGTTCCTATCCTGTGAACCTTCTGACCCCTCCCTCATAGTTTACAATTTTTAGAATATTCTTTCGTTTGCTTTTGCTCCTGAAAGGTGTAGGACGATATCATTTTGAGTTTTTGACACTATTTAAGATTATCTTGGTAGTTGTATCTGGTTATTCGAACCAAGTTCCATTTTGCTTGTTGGGATTGAGAGAAATCTAGAATATGCTTGCCCAACATTTCTATGGTCCCTATCTAACTGAAAGTAACGCAGTCCTATATACCTGTTGCAGATATATGCTGGTTCTTTCTTTTTGCGGTGATCAAGACGTTCTAATATTCTTGGTTCCTGATATAATGTTGCACACTGTGGCATGCATGATGAGATTTTTGAGTCTGCATTCGTTTTTGCAGGTATCGTTGCTGAGCATTTGGGTTGTCAGCTACAAGCATATCTGGCCTACTGCTGTTTGCTTCTTATTGGTAAGGATCATAATGTTCAAATTCTGCCACTGACTATTTTTATAGCAGAAACTTGGTCCAGTCCTGAGTATATGCTGTGCTATTGGTGTACAGTGCCTGCATGTTCTTTCTATGCTTTGAAAGTTCAAATTAGCAGTGACTCAACTCCTAGCAATATGGCGTCATATGAGACAATTTTAAGATACAGTTATAATTTGGTTATTTAATGTTGTGGCTTTCTTTATCGTTATATTGCATCTTGAGTTTTTTTATTTTCAATTGTTAAACTGTTTCAGACACACTGGATTGACACTTACTAAATGCTTCCAACTACTTGGGACCTTTGGGATTTTAGTTACTACATAGCACTGCAAAGTTTCTGCTAAAATAAGCGCTGCAAAGTTACCTTAGTTAAATCGTAGATACTGTTTTGAAAGAGTCTGGACAAAAGCAAGGGAACAGAGATTGGGAGACTTTTAATTTGTAATCCATCCTCACTTGATGATAGAGGCATCAATCCCTACCTTATGTAGAGGTACTATGTGTCGCAATGCTAGATTGGAACACAACAGAGCGTGAAATGACTACAAATGGAACTAATCATCGCAAGCCCTTCTTATATGTGGAGTAGTCACTGCTTCTGGTGCTGTGTAATTTGCTTCTGTCTCATACTGTTGAGCACTCCTGCAGTTGAGAAATACTTAAGTGAAGAGTTTTTTAAGCCTTGTAGGACATATTAATTTACATATCAGGGCACTTCTGGATGATATAACTAAAAATGGTCCTGCTATGATGCCTCAGTGCCTTTTTGTAGACATAGAGAGCTACACAACTCGAACTAAGTTAAAAAGTTACTACCCAGAATGGGCTAGCCTGTTTCACTTTCTGTATGTTTCTGTTCTGCTTCTGCTATTTGTTAGTAAGCCATTGTTATGTCACTCACTTATGTGCTATGTTAGATGTTACCACACACTGGTGTCTTTCTCCTCTCTGGGCACAATCAAATCTTGTTAGTGTTGAGCTGTTGGCTATGTAGTGTGTCTTCTATCCTGGCTATAAAGAGGCAACATCACATTATGAATATGGACTGAATGCAATAAAAAACTATGATTGTGTTGTGTATTTTTTAAAGTCTTTATATATTATTTTTGTCTTCGTAATTACTTAACTCATGAGCACTTAACTCACCTGTTTTCTTTTCACTTCCTACAGAACTTTGGTCACTTGGTCTGATTAAAGTGTTTGTTGGATATTCACGGGTCTAAATTGTCATCTACTTTGTGATTACGTAGCATCGTTTCACATACAACACTGGGAAATGGATCGTGAAGATACTTCAGGGTTTGTTAGTGGAGGATGCTAAGATGTTGAAGCTTGCTAATTACCCTAGGATTTCTAACATTGTAGCTTTGTTGACAATTATTTAACCCTGAAGTGAGGCCATCTGGTACTTCCTCATAAGTTTGGTCGACTCTAGGAGCAATGGAACCCAGACATGGGCATTCAGCGTTCACCATAAGTTTCTCAAATCCAAATGACTTTGTGCGTCAGCGTACTGCTGTCATTCCAGCAGCCAGTCATCCAGCTGCTGTTTCTAGCCAACCTGATGTGCTAGCTCCTAGAGGCTACAAGAGAAAGTTGACTGAATTGGCTCTAGGTCCGGGTGACTCATCAAGCTCAGATAGCAGCAGGCAGAGTATGGGTACTGGTTGCACTGTTTCTTCTGCCAGGGGAAGTGATGATGGCTCGTGTATGGACTATGATATAAATTTTAAGTTATCTCTTGGCAATGAAGGTCCTACCATGCTGCACAAACAGGCTTGTGATTCCAGGAGGCCTTTTGAGAAGCCTGGGTTGGATCTTAAGTTATCGTTGGCGCCATCTCAATCTGGTGTCACTGATGTAGACCTGACAAGAACCACTGCACTTCAGGAGACTTTTGTGCAACCACATATTATGGCTTTAGTGCCAACAGTTGATGAAGGATCTACATCTGCTCGACGTCCATATGGAGGCATGGTGCTTTCTTTCCTTAACCAGGCCGACCAATTGGCAGGGGTTTCTCTGAGCCAAGCATTTCCAGTGAGCTCTAATCAGGTTCAAGCTCCAGCTCCTCCAACACCAACAGTGCTCCAACTGTCGAAAAGTCCTGCAGCCTGTTCTTCCAAGTTTGCCCATTCACAGCAGCGCAGCAGTAGCACAAAAGTTTGTTCATACTCAGGATGTGGAAAAGGAGCCAGAGGTTCATCAGGGCTATGCATTGCTCATGGTGGGGGTAGAAGGTGCCAAAAGGAAGGCTGCAACAAAGGAGCAGAGGGCAAGACCATCTTCTGTAAGGCCCATGGAGGGGGGAGGCGCTGTGAGTACCTTGGATGCACCAAGAGTGCCGAAGGCCGTACTGATTACTGCATAGCCCATGGTGGTGGTCGGCGTTGCAGTCAAGAAGGATGCAAAAGAGCAGCACGAGGGAAATCTGGCCTCTGTATCAAGCATGGTGGCGGTAAGAGGTGCCAAAAGCCAAACTGTACAAAGAGTGCAGAAGGACGGTCAGGCATGTGCATTGCTCACGGAGGTGGGCGCCGATGTCAGCATACTGGTTGCGGCAAGGGGGCTCAGGGCAGTACTAATTTCTGCAAAGCCCACGGTGGTGGAAAGAGATGCACACACCCTGATTGTTCCAAGGGAGCAGAAGGAAGTACACCATTCTGCAAGAGCCATGGAGGTGGCAAACGCTGTTCAGCTGAAGGTTGCACCAAGAGCGTGCATGGTGGAACCCAATTCTGTGTTGCGCATGGAGGTGGGAAGCGGTGTGTTGTAGAAGGATGCAGGAAGAGTGCAAGGGGCCGCACTGACCGCTGTGTTGGTCATGGTGGGGGCAAGCGATGCCAGTCCGCCGGCTGTGGGAAGAGCGCGCAGGGAAGCACTGACTTCTGTAAAGCGCACGGTGGAGGCAGACGCTGCTTGTGGGGGCAACCAGGTTCAGACCTGGGATCTGGTGGCACTCCTTGTGACCGCCTTGCAAGAGGCAAAAAGTGCCTGTGCGACCAGCACAATGCCCTGGTGAATGACAACAGCGTCCACGGGGGTGCCTCATTTGGTGGTTTCAGTATGGTAAGCGACACCCTTTCTCACGGAGCTAGTCCTTCAAGCTCTGGAACGGGCATGCACAGCTACTTCATGCACCCCATGGAGGCTCCTCTGTGTGCACCAGCCTCACACCATGAGGGCCGGGTGCACGGTGGTAACTTTATGCCCATGCTTGATGGCGGTGTAAGCCTCGGAAAGAAGCTCGCCAACAATGTTGATGCTCGTGCTAGCACCTCCGCATCTCGCAGCTGGAAGTCATCATGTGACTTTGAAAAGCCTAGCAGCTCTTCACGGCGCAGCTGGCTGTAATGCCGGAGTTCCTTCACCGCCTGCCCTCCATCTCGGTTTGCTCGGTTTCGTCTTGGAAGTACCTCCCTTGTCCTCTGGTGTGAAATATATGAATGGTGTGATTGTGTGAAATATATTAACAGTGTGATTGTGTGAAATTGTCTGTATGGTGATTGGTCAGGAGTCAGGACCGCCTTGTTTGTCATGTGTGCATTGTAACAGTGTTACAGTGGTATGGTCGTGTGCTCTATAATAGTCGTGTCGTGTGAATGTGCAAATGGTCTCCTCATCATGATATAAATAAAGGAGGAATGTTGAATAAATATAAGCTAATTGTGTGAATTACAAAAAAGGTATTCCTTCTCAGGGGTGCTGCGCTTTCGATTCTATTTATTTACGAATGGGACTAAACTAGTATGATTGTGGCCTTGTGGGTGGTGGCCCCTGTGGAATTTCGTGTTTGTCAGATGATAGTTGGTTTGGGCCTCAATCAAGTGTATTTTCCTGTGTTTTGTTGGAGGCAGCATTTTCGTAAAACCTGGAGTTCAGGCTACAGAAGATGACCAAAGAAGCGTTAACAATTTTCAGAGTCAATCCTCTGCTCGCACGCATAAATTTGTCTTGAGTCCATCAATCCTGATGGGCATACCAGCTCAATTCAAGTGCAGAAACCTGAGTAAATCACTCTATCTGAAAAACAGGGACAGGAAGGGTGGTCAGCGCGTGTTTCAGTTGGCTTGCTCTGCTCCCTGACCAATAATAAAATGGTTTCGAATAATCGACCAGGAAATCATGCGCTGCTGCTGAACATATGTGATTCTTGTGGTAGGAAACAGACATGCATGGCGGAGCACGCTTCTTCATTTGATTCGTGAACGTGACGATCTCGGTTAGGATTGCTTATTATGAGACGGAGGGAGTATCTTCTATATACGAATCCTGGTTAATGATGAGGACGGGGAAGCTGTGGCTGCGTCCCTTGCTTTTCCTGGCAGTTGGATTGCAAAAAAGTCTTCTATTTAGCGTAAAACGATCCCACAGTCCACATAAATTTACAGATGAGCTCTAATTTTTTTTTGGAAAAGTCTACTTGCTATTCATGATTTTAAAAAACCAACTCCACACTTCCAATAACCGACCCGAAAGCCTAGGCTTTATCAAAAAGACCTTTGATTTCCTCAAAAGTCAACACATAGCCCAAACTTTTTTTAAAAAAACACTAGACTTTACCAACTCTAATCACACTTGAATCTCGTGTTTACTCACAAACTAGCTCCTCAACTTAAATAAATCAACTTAAATAAGGGAACATATCAGGTGGAAACCAACCCCTCCGTGCAAACTATGGAAACTTCAATCTGAGCCACACGATGTTGATCCAAGGGAAGACTTATGTAAGGTGGGAGGGGTGATGTGCAAAACTCATGAGAGGTGGGAGGAATGATTTGCAAATGCACTTATGCAAATCACTCCTCCCACCTCCCATGAGCCCTCCTTTGGATCAACATCGTGTGGTTCAGATTGAAGTTTCCATAGTTTGCATGAAGAGGTTGGTTTCCCCCTGATACGTTCCCCTTAAATAAATCGCAACCCATCATTAGAAAAAAAGCACTCCCAACTTTCAACAACTAACTCAATATCCTTAACTATTCACAACAATATCTACGATCCATTTTTTTTATGAAAACACACGACAATTCTTAAAGTAACACACAGTCCTCAGTGAATCACCTCGAATTAAAAAAACCTGCAGCCACCGATTCATGCACAAAACTTAGACTGAGTCTCACAATGCGATGCAAAATGACAGAGGCAAAGAGTGTTTTGCATCGCGCACAGTAACAGCCTCCGAGAGGCAAAATATAATGTCTCCAACAGGTGTGAGGCAAACGTAGCACGCACATCTCTCGACCCTTCTTTCCCCTTGTGCCTTGCTACAGGAGAGATCAGAGGTCCCGACGGTGATTCCGATGGCTCCCTCCCTCCCGGCCACTGCCACCCCTTCCCTCCCCTCCATCTGCCGCCGGCGCTGCCCCCTTCCCTCCTCCCGCCGGTGGTCGCGGTCGTGCGTTCAACGCGGAGGCGGAGAAGTTGGGGGCGGGGTCGCCGTGGAGGCGCGCCACGACGGTGGGGGCCCCTACTCCGGTGGCCACAGGCCCCGTGGCGGCCCCGTCGACACCACCCACCGCAGAGGAGCGCGGAGGAGCTCCACGGCAGAGCAGAGGAGCCGCGCGGATGGAAGGCGGTGGAGAAGGTGCTCGCTGCCGCAGTGGTGGCGGATCCCGAGCGTCGTCGAGCGCGTACGATGCAGCGCGGCCGCGGCGCGAAGCGGAAGGGCCACAATGCTCGCGTATTTGGTGGCGAGGATTTCGGAAGGGCCACGGTGCTCACGGATTTGGCGTCGTCGAGCACGGACGATGCAGCGCGGCCGCGGGCGAAGCGGAAGGGCCGACGACCGAGTTCCTCACGCGCGGGCTCACCTAGCCCTACAGGCAACCGAGCTCCTCACCGGCGCCTCCCCTGCTCCTCCGCGTCGTCGTGCGGGAGGAAGAGGAAGGGACCGAGCTCCTCGCCGTGGGCTCGCCTAGCCCCGCGGGTGACCAAGCTCCTCGCCGTCGCCTCCTCCTCCTCCTCCTCCCGCGCGAGGGTCTTATCCCTCCTGCGGGCAGCGGCGGATGCCTTCGAGGAGAGAGGAGATGCAATTTTGCATCCCTCTCTCCTCCGGAGGCAGTTTGCCTCGCCGTTTGCCTTGCCTGTTGGAGGCGTTCTCCAACACGCACAGTAGCCAGCGGGAGGCAAAAATGCGTTTGCCTTCCCGCTGTTGTATTCAGTCTTACAAGCACTTAGTGCCTTCCTACATCAGCACACTTCGCTCGTTTAGTTCCCAAAAGTTTCACCAATTGCCCGTCACATCAATCTCCGGATACTAATTAATTAGGAGTATTAAATGTAGATTAATGACAAAACCCATTCCACAACTCCGACCTTATTTTTCGAGACGAATCTAACGAGTCTAATTATATCATGATTAGACAACATCGTGCTACAATAACCGATCTCTCTAATGACAGATTAATTAGATTTAATGGATTCATCTCGCAATTTCTGGTTCATTCGTGTAATTATTTTTGTAACTAATCTACGTTCAACACTCCTAATAGATCTTGAAAGAGGATCCAAAAGTTTCGCTACCACAACCAAATAAGAACAATAAATTTGGGAAGGGACGAAATGAGTATTTGCATTGATATAATTTAAGTGTTGTGCTTTCTACCCATTTATTTATGAATGAGAACGCACAAGATCTGGGTACCCAAGGCTTGGACAACGACGATGCCTAGATAAATCCTTCACATCCCTTTCCTCGTGTGAGCATTTAAGATACAGTCGCTCCGTCCTCTTACACTCCTCTTCACCCTTCTCATTCTTCCCGGAGAGGTGCGTACAGCTTAGAGCTTTTTTTTTTATATAAAGAACATACAGCTTATAGCTTACTACTCGTACTAACTTGCACTAGTTTATTGCATACCCTTCATTTTCCATCGGTGCATGCGGTTAATGAGTTTGTCAGGCACACAGAGGAGTTGAGAACTTGGATTTTCGGATGAAGTTAGAAAGACGCGAGTGGGCATGTACATGAGTTTGTGACTGGTTCTTCAATCTTCACTTCCTAATATAGCTAGTAAATTCAGGTTCCTTTAATGATTTAGGTTTATCTATTCTGTTTCTGAAGTACTATATTCCTTCACAAGTTTGCACGCTAAGAAAGTCGTTGTTGTGCGCCACGGAGGTCCACGTCAAGAAAGTTCTAGAAGACTGTGGCTCGGCCCACGACTCTACTGAAGTCCGTGACAGGAGCCCCCGGTCCTAAGAAGTCGGTGGCTACCCGACCCTTTGAGGAAGAGGGCACCAATGGGTAGATCTTGGAGCCTGGAGTAGAGTGCGACTACTCGGTGCAACACGAGAGAAGACATTTGCATGTACCGATCGGGGAACCGCTGCCTAAACCACATATTCGTTTACTCTATATATAGTCCTACGCGTAGTCCGCTCCTTGAAAAGAGGCTGACCACGACTCGAGTTATCCTTCAGATCCGTTAAAGTTAGGACCCGTTTAGTTCGACAGAAATTTTGGAAGAAAATTTTGAAGCTCCGCTCAAGACTTATTATGGGTAATAAACGTAGATTGATTACAAAACTAATTTCATGGATGGACGGGAAATTACGAGACAAATTCATTAAGTTTAATTAATTAATTATTAGAGATTGTTTAATGTAGCACGATGTTGTCTAATCCTAGCATAATTATATTCGTTAGATTCATCTCGAAAAATTAAGAGAGGTTATGAAATATATTTTGTCTTAGTCCACGTTTAATACTTCTAATTATTGTCCGAAGATTGATGTGACATCCCTCGTCCCCCACTCCCCTCCAATCAAGTGCCTGTGCGAGCAGCACAACGCCGTGCTGAACGACAACAGTGTCCAGGGGCTGCCTCATTTGGTGGTTACAGTATGGTAAGCGACGCGCGTTCTCACTGAGTTAGTCCTTCAAGCTGTGGAACGGGCATGCACAACTTGTTCACGCACCACATGGAGGCTCCTCGACCTGCACAGCCTCACACCTTGAGGGCCGGGTGCATGGTGGTAACTTTATGCCCATGCTTGATGGCGGTGTGAGCCTCGGAAAGAAGCCCGCCAACAATGTTGATGCTCACCTCCTCAGCTCGCAGCTGGAAAATCATCAGGTGACATTGAAAAGCCTAGCAGCTCTGCACGGCACAGCTGGCTGTAATGCCGGAGTGCCTTCGCCGCCAGCCCTCCATCTCAGTTTGCTCCGTTCCATCGTGAAAGTATCTCCCATGTCCTCTGTTGTGAAATATATGATTGGTGTGACCATGTGAAATTGTATGTATGATGATTGATCAGGAGTCAAGAATGCTTTGTTGGTGACTTGTTGGTCGTATGTGCGTAGTAACAGTATGCTCTATAATAGTCTTGTCGTATGAATTGTGCAAAGGAACTCCTCGTGATGATATAAACAAAGGAGGATCAAATTATTAATCCTAAGGCGAAAGGGTCTGTAGCCCGGTGGTTACAAGAGCTCCGGTAGTACCTCAGGTCCTGGGTACAACTCCCCGTGAGAGCGAATTTCTCAGGATTTAACGACGTTTGTGCTTTCAGTGGTAGGCGACGTTCCCGTCGACAGCGAGACGCCTGTGGTGACTTCGTCAATCTTGAGGATTTGCCGGCCCGGTCTTCGAAGATACTCCTAGGGGTAGGGTTTGCACGCGTGTGTTCATAGGGATGAGTGTGTGTGCGTTGTGAGTGTCACCGATGTACTATGTAATTTGCAAAAAAAAATATTAATCCTAAGTTTTCTATGCACTTATATATATTATGTTTAGAATTGAAAAAAATTAAAGTGACAATAATTTGCGAAGGAACGGAGGAAGTATTTGCATTGATATAATCTAAGTATTGTGCTTTCCAACCATTTATTTATGAATGAGACACACAAGGTCTAGGTACCCAAGGCTTCGACAACGACGATGGTACGTGCCCGACCGAATCATCCTCCAATCCCACTAAGCTTATTAGGCGCCATTGCTTGCCCGGCCGAATCAAGCGGCCGGCAGGGCAATACCAGAGTAGTAATAGTGAGGAAAACGTTCCCAAGAGGACAACCATTGCCCAGCTCCATTGCACCATGATGCAAATGCAAAAGGAGCACCACGACCACATGGTGGCCGAGCTCCGCACCATGATGCAAATGCAAAAGGAGCACCACGACCAGATGGCCGAGCTCCGCTTGGACATTGCTAGTCTCAAGGATGAGTTCAACATCCTTCGTCGCGGCGGTGCACCAGGCTCACACCATGTTGCCCGGGTGCACGGTGGTAGCAACTTTAAGCCTAGAAGCTCTGCACCGCGCAGCTGGCTGTAATGCCAGAGTTCCTTCACCGCCAGGTCTCCATATCAGTTTGCTCCGTTTCGTCTTGGAAGCATCTCCATGTCATGTGGTGTGAAATATAATAATGGTGTGATTGTTTGAAATTGTCTGTTTGTGCATTGTAACAATGGTATGCTCATGTGTGCTCTATAATGGTCGTGTCGCGTGAATTGTGCAAAGGGACTCCTCATCATGATACAAATAAAGGAGGAATGTTTTGACTAAATCTTATTATTACTACTAATCGAAGACTCCTTTTGAAGCCTCCACGTGAAGCCACATATGATTTTGGGTGGACACTCTAGAAAAAAAAGGAAGTCTAGAAATTCTCACAAAAAAGCAAAACATATGTCCGTCAATAAGTAGACTCAAATCGTCACGGTCATTGGATCTATTACGTTTTCTAAACCATTACAAAAATAATCTAAAGTAACCCCCTAAATCTATATCTAAATTACCCACCTCTACCATCACATAAAATAAACTAAATTAACCTCTGATCTTTATCAAAATTGTCCACTTATATCATTATAAAAACAATTTAATATAACCTCCTAAATTTGCAAATAAATTGTCCACCACTAATACTTAAAAATAACTTAAAATAACCTTTTAATTGCAGCAAAATAACATGAGATAACCTTGAATTTTAATCCAAATGACCTATATTAAAAATATAAATCAAAACAAGATTCTAAAATAATATTTTATTTCTTAAACTATTGGTATATGATATAATAATTAAGATATACATAAATGGTGTATGTTATAATTTATAAAAATATAACCCGGGCGGGAGCACGGCTGATGGACTAGTATAAGTTCATTGTGGTATGGTCGTGTCTAGTCGTGTTGTATGAGTCATAAATATATAAATAAAGGAGGAATGTTGTGTATTCTATCCGTTTCAAATTTTTTTGATCAAAGTTAACAGGAGAAACTTTTATTTATTTTTTGATAAATTTTATTTTAGTCCCGTTCAATTTGCTCTCTGAGGAAGTTGAACTGAGACTTGTTAAGTGCTACTCAAGTGTTTTAACCACTAAGCCAAAGGCCCTTTCGTCCATCCGTTTCAATTATTAGTCATTTTGGTTTGTATAGATTCATATATTTTTCTATGCATCTAGATGCATATATTCTCTCTCTCTCTATATATATGAAGTCTGGCTAATATTGAGGCCGGGAAGCTGGCCGCGTGCCCTCGCCTGCTTTTCTCGGCAGTTGGATTGGAATATTTAGTGTAAATCGATCCTATAGTCCACATACTTTTACAAATGAAATATAAAATTTTTGAGAAAATTTTCCTCCTATTCATGATTAAAAAAACTCCACACCTCACAATAAATCAATAATCGACCCGAAAGCTGAGCTTTAATACAAAAGATCTCTGATTTCCCCAAAAGTCAACATGTAGTCCAAACTTATTAAAACACTAAAATTTACCAACTCTACTCACAGATAAATCTCGTGTTCACTCACAAACTATCCCTCCATTTTATTAAAAATCACAGCCCACCATTAGAAAAAACACTCCCAACTTCCAACAACTAATTCACAATTTTTAAATACTCACAACAATCAATTTGCAATCCATATATTTTTATTAAAACACCCTGCAATTCCTCCTAAAAATAACACACATCCTCAGTTGAATAACCTTGTCTTAAAAAAACCACAACCGCCAATTCATTCACAAAATTTACATATTATTACCTACTAAAATAATGACATGAGCACTTATGCCCTTTCTACACGAGTACACACTTTACCAACAAAGAAAACAAGAGTCCTCACTTTTTCGATCATAACGTTCGCAATAGTGTTATGAACTATCATTGGATCATTAGTCAATTATACTTACGTGGATCTATGCAAAATCTCTCAATCACAAAAGAGACAATCTATGATATAGGACAACTTTACTTAAACAATAAATTAAAAAAACATAAAATTACCATCCTAAATATGGTGCCCAATTAATGAAGGGTACTCAGCTCCTCGGCGAGGCGAGGCCGTGTTGTCTTTATAGTAATATGTATGAACGATACAATTAATTCGGGATAGGACGGAAGGAGTATTTTCCTTGATATAATCTAAGTGTTGTGGTTTCCACCCATTTATTTATGAATGAGAACACAAGGCTCGGACAACGACGATGGCGTCCCCGGCCTAGGTATATCCTTCCCATCCCTTTCCTCGTGTGAGTATTTAAGACAATTGCTCTGTCCTCTTGCACTCCTCTTCGACCACCTTCTCATTCTTCCCGGCTAAAAGGCATCCACCGCATCATTGTCTGTCCAGAGAGGTGCGATGGCGGTATGTCGACTTAGAGTTGTACGAGTTTATTGCATACCCTTCAGTTTCCTTCGGTGCTTGCGGTTAGTGAGTTTGTCAGGCAAAGGATCGGAGTTGGGAACTTGGGATTTTCGCAAGAAATTAGAAAGAAGCTAGTGCGGATGTACATGTTGAAGCGGTAGAGTGTGATTGGTTCTTCAATCTTCAGTTCCTAATATAGCTAGTAAATTCATATTCCTTCAAAGATTTAGGTTGATCTATTATATTTCTGAAATACCATATTCCTTCGTCAAGTTTGCATGCCAAGGAAGTCTCCGTTCTATGCCAAGGAAGGTCGGAGCTCAGCGCACGACTCCACTAAAGTCCATAGCCCGGTCCTAAGAAGTCAGTCACTACCCGACTCTTAGGAAGAGGGCACCAACGGGGCGATCTTGGAGCTTGGAGTAGAGCGTGCGACTACACAGTGCAAAACAAGAGAGGAGAGCAAAACAAGATAGGAGACATTTGGATGCATCGTTACTCTAGTTCCCTCTCACTCTTCTCTAGGAAACCACCACCTAAACCACACATACTTTTACTCTTTTAGTCAGTCGTACGCGTAGTCCGTTCCTTGGAAAGAGGCCGACCACTACTCCCGAGTCATCCTTTAGGCTCGTTAAGATTAGATGACATTGCTCGTCCCCTGCAAAGCGACCGGCGGAGCATTACGAGAGTAGTGCAAGAGGCCGCGCATGCACCGTCTCCTGTGTGGTCAGGGTGAGGGTGGGGGCGAGCGATGCCAGTCCGCCGGCTGTGGGAAGCGTGCGTAGGGAAGCACTAATAAGTTCTGTAAAGCACACGGTGGAGGCAGATGCTGGCATGCTACTTATCTTGTTCGCTTGTCTTGTCAGCCACCAGTCAACATTACCTTTTTCTTACACTAAATCAGCATCAGCCAACAGCCAACTAACGGTATTTTTCTCTCACAACAAACCAGCATTAGCTACCAGCTAGCGAAACATGACGACAACGCTCCGGTGAATGAAAACAATAGTTGTCCAAAAAGCCCGCAGCCCGACAGCCCGGCCGAAAGCACACTTTTTTAGCCCGGGTCGGGCCGGCCCGTTGGCTTGTTCTGGACGCGAGCCGCTACCCCAGCACACCGGGCGGCATGGCCCGACATGTGAAATAGTGTCTGGCCCATTAGCGGCCCGCGAAATCCCATCCCATATATAAACTGACTTCAGAAACCCTAAATCCTACCTCTGCTCGGCTGCCAACCTCCCCTCCCACCCACCACCGAGATCTCGTGCCACCTCCCGTATGCCGCCTGCCCTCGTCTCCATACAGTCGGCCTCCCCCGGCTCTCCCCTCTGACCTCCGCATGGTGCCGACGTGCACCGCTCGCTCCTCCCCTCCGCCGCCGCACCCTAGTCCCCTCGCCACAGTCATGCCCATCTGCCCTGCTCGGCTGGCAGCTGCCTCGCGCGTGGACGCGACAGGATGGGGCGGTCGCCTGTGCTCCGCCCTCCTCCTGCAGATCTACGACAGGCCGGCCGCCAGCGACGAGCCAGTGAGCCACTCGCGCCTCCCCTCCGCTGGCTCTGCAGTCCGCCACTCTCTCCTACGACGCTCCTTGCCATGACGACCAGCGGCAGCAGACCGCCGCTCCCCCGCCCCTTGCTCTCCAGTGCGGCCACCGCCGGCGCACGTGGCGGCGCTGCAACCCCGGCATCTCCTCTGCTGCTGGCGCGGCTCGGACCAGAGCCTTGTGCAGGCTCTGGGCCACCCATGGACGTGTGTAGGGCCAGACTATGGCGGGCTGGCAGGCACGAAAGCAGCCCGCGGGCCCGGGCTTGGGCCGCCGGTACAGCCCGCAGGCTGGCTCGGCACCCTTTTTTCCTCAAAAAAACCATCTTACTTAGCGTAAATTGATCTCGCAATTTACATATTTTTACATATGAGTTTCTAAAGTTTGGAGAAATGTACTTGCTATCCACAATTTTGCAAAACACTGTACTTCGCAACAATCGACCCGAAGGTCTGAGCTTTTATCGAAAAGACCTTTGATTTTCATACAAGTCAACACATAACTGAAACTTATTAAAAATACTAAACTTTACCAACTCTACTCATGGTTGAATCTCGCGTTCCCTCACAAACTAGCCCTCAATGTTAAAATAAATAATTTGTAGCCCACCGTTACGAAAAAAATAGTCCCAAATTTTTTTATTGGAAAACTCCAAAAGATACCTTTGTAGCATAAAGGTGCAGCACCCAGGGTTCGAACCCTGGGCGGCACCACTCGGCCCGTAGTCTTTGGCACCGCACCGTGAGCCCCTTAAAAAAACACTTCCAACTTCCAACAACTAACTTGAAATCCTTAACTATTCACATAAATCAATCTACAACACACATAATTTTATGAAAACACCCTACAGTTCCTAAAAAGAACACATAATCCTCAATTGAATCTAGAGTGTTACATTGGAGAAATTAATCTGCAGACAACCATTACAAAAAACAACACCAAACCTCTCAACTTTTCGGAAAATCTGCTTGATGTCCACAATTTTACAAATAGACCCCGTGTCCCAACATTAGACCCGAAGGCATGAGATTTTCATGAAAAAGACCTCCAATTTTTCCAGAAGTCAACATATAGCCTAAGATTATTAAAAAAATACTAAACTTTACAACAACCACTCCATATACTCCATACATATCTACGAAAAGATCCTATACTTCCATGAAAATAAAGATCTACTCATAGGTGACTCTCGTGTTCCCTCACAAACTAGCCCCTCAACTTTACAGAAAATAATATGTAGCCCACCATTATGAAAAAAGCACTCTCGTCTTCCAACAACTAACTCACAATCCTTAACTATTCACAACAATCAATCAGTAGTCCACATATTTTAATGAAAATATGCTTCAACTCCTAAAAATGACACATAATCCTCATTTGAATCTCCTTGACTTAAAAAGACCGCAGCCACAAACATCTGACACGAACGATATTTTGTTTTCCCTTTCCCTTCAAACAAAAAAAATATGGCAGCTGCCGATCTCTAATTCTGGGATGGCTGTTGGCGGCACTAGTTTATTGCATACCTTTCATTTTCCATCGGTTCTTGTGAATTTGTCATGCACAGGAGTTGGGAACTTGAGATTTTCGCAAGGATGTACTCCCTCCGTTCTTTGATATATGACATTTTGGACAAGTAAATTAGTTCCAAAATGAACTAACTATATTGTCCTAAACGTCATATATTTAAGAACGGAGGTAGTGCATGTTGAAGTGGTAGAGTGTGACTGGTTTATCAATCTTCAGTTTGTAATGTAGCTAGTGAATTCATATTCCTTCAATGATTTGGGTTGTCTATTCTGATTTTGAAATATCATATTCCTTCATCAAGTTTGCATGGGAAGGAAGTCCACGAAGGAAGTCCCCGTTCTGCGCCAGGAAGCTCCACACCAAGGAAGTCCTGTAAGGTTGGGTCCTGGCGCACGACTCCGCAGACGCCCATGACGGGAACTCCCGATCCTAAGAAGTCGGTGGCTACCCGACTCTTGGAGGAAGAGGGCACCAATGGGTCGATCTTGGAGCCCGAACTACCGCCTAAATCATGTGATCGTTTAGACATTTTTAGTCCAGGATGTGGTCCGCTCCATGGAAAGAGGCCAACCACGACTCCCGAGTCATCCTCCAAGCCCGCTAAGGTTGGGCGTCATTGCTCGCCCCCTCCAATCGAGTGCCAGGCAGGGCAGTACGAGAGTAGTGAGGAAAAGGTTCCCAAGAGGATTCTTGGTAGTACAATCAAAATGCGAAAGGAGCACGACGACCAGATGAATGACAACAACGTCCACGGGGATGCCTCATTTGGTGGTGCTTTGAGTATGGTAAGCGATGCCCTTTCTCATGGAGCTGGTCCTCCAAGCACCGGAACAAACATGCACTTCATGCACCCCGTCTCAGATCATGAGGGCAGGGTGCATGGTGGTGGGAACTTTAAGCCCACGCCTGATGGCGGTGTTGATGCTGGTGCTAGCGCCTCCACAGCTCGCAGGTCGAAATCATCAGGTAACATTGGAAAGCCTAGCAGCTCTGCACGGCGCAGCTGACTGTAATGCCAAAGTTCAGCCCTCCATGCCGGTTTGCTCCGTTTCGTCGTGGAAGTATCTCCCGTGTCCTCTGGTGTGAAATATATTAATGGTGTGATTGTGTGAAATTGTCTGTATGATAATTGGTCGTATTTGCGTAGTAACAGTGGTATGGTCGTGTGTGCTCTAATAGTAGTCGTGTTGTATGAACTGTGCAAAGGGTCTCCTCATCATGGTATAAATAAATAGTATAAGCTAATTGTGAATTAGAGGCTCTCCTTTTGAGGGGTGCCGCGCTTTCGATTCTATTTATTTATTTGTGTTTTGTTGGAGGCAGGCCTACAGGAAGATGACCAAAGAAGCTTAACAATTTTCAGAGAGCCGAGCCTCTATACACGTACGCGGCACGCATAGATTTGTCCGAGTCCATCAATCCAGATGGGCATATCGGGCTATTGGCTAAATTTAATTGCAGAAACCTGAGTGAATTGCTCTATCTGAAAACAGGGACAGAGGAAGGGTGACCAGCGCGTGTATCAGTTTGGCTTGCGCTGCTCTCTGACCAAAAAATGGTTTCAAATAATCGACTTGGAAAAGAAATTGCAGTTCGTATTATTTTCGTTTGATCAGTGAACACCAGATGTCAGCCAGCATGTCAGCCAGCTGGAGGAAGGAGGGGACCAGCCGGGCCCACAGGGGTTCGGCCGAACCGACCTATGCCCAGTTGATTCTAGCCTTCCACATGGTGGTTGCTCATTGGCCCAATGCTGCGTTCCCAAGGTGCTTTCGCTGCTCCTCAGTAGCCCTCCCCGCCTATAAATAGAAGAGGCCCTTCTCAATTCTTGAACACACAACTTTGCTTCTCTTCTCTCACTTTTGGTTCCAAGACTAGGTAGTAGGCTAGAGTAGTTCTAATTCAAGTTCCAAGTCTTCTTTGGGATCTAGGTATGAGTCCTCTTGTATCTTTATTTCTTTGTATGACTTTGATCTACTTCAGTTATTCAGCTATTTCATATAAAGTAGTGCATGCATGCTTTGATGATATGTTCTTGTGTTCTTCATCTGTTCATCATTTAGAGGCTCATGTTCTTGATGAACACGACCTTTTGATCCAGTTGATAGGTGACTTGAACATGTTTTCCGTGTTTGTTCATAAGTTAGAGGCTCGTGTTCTTCACGAACACGACCCTTTGATCCTATGGTACATAAGTAGGAAATCACGTATCCGTTTGTGCGCATAGCCCAATTTGATCTTGTTAGCTTACACAATCTTGTTGCATGTTGTTCGAGTCTAAGCTACAGTTCATGATCAAGTGACCAGTTATCTGGTGGCTTCTGACCTGGGTCACAATAGCCCGGGCCGGTCACAGTCTAGTTGACAATGCAAGCATGGTGCTTGGGTTGGACAGTTGCATTGGTTACGAGCTCATCCCACGCTTAGATAGAGGTAGGCCACGGTAGTGACAGCCGTTGGACTCTTTGTATTCCTCCGCATTCGGATGTTGTTGTAGGAGTTCTAAAAGTAGCGAGCGATTTGCCGCATAAAACCGGCACGAGGGCCTGTAGTACCTGGGTGCTGGACCGATGTTTCATGTAATGTTTGTGTATCTCTCTTGTGTCGCTGACCTTTATGCATGTAGTACATTAGAACCTAGAACTAACTCGTATGTTGCTCCCTATGCCGTAGTGATCTTTGAGAAAGCATTGTGTGTCACACTACCCTTGTCATATCATTATCTTTACCCCTGTACTTGAGTGTTACCTCTACTTCTATGCATGATCTATATTCATTGCAATAGTATAAGTCTTGTTATCCTACCTTGCCTTCCTTGGATTCGATACCCTTTAAAATACTCTGATGGAGAAATCCTACAATGGTTTATCCGTGCACTTGCAGATCGTTTGTGATCGTTAGGATTACTACTGTCATTTCTGGCGCCGTTGATAGGAACACATAAACTTAGCAGCGATGTTAAGAAATACCAACAGGGGCTCACCAATTCTCCTTCCTCCTCCCTTCTCCCTCGGTCCCTCCTCTATTTGAGTGGAGCAAAATGCACGCTGGCCGTCCTCCACACGAATAAAACCCACGTGCGTCACCCCTGCTCCCACCCCACCGTCCGACTATAGTCCCTGCCCGCCGCCGGCCGTTCCAACCCTACAGCTTGCCCCACGCTCGCGCCCTCTCTCCCTAACTGCTCCATCCCTCGTCATGGCTCGCGCCGCCGCACTGTGCGCGGTCCGCGCTGCCGCCGGTGAGTTCGACTCTAGCCACCACCCCCGCGCGCCGTTCGCTCTGCCGCGGGCGAGCTCGACCCCGGCCACCGTGTGCTGGCGTGGAAGGGAGAGCGGCGGCGAGCCGACAACAGTGCCCTGCCGTATGGCGCGACTGTGGAGCTCCAGAAGCCCCTAGCCTCGCCAGCGCCAGCAAACATGCTAACTTGACAAATTGATTCATCAAATTTCTCAACTCCCGGATCTTGACTAGAAAAGGAATAGACACATCAATTTGCTAGAAGGAACAATACAATTTGGTGCTCAATTGCAGTCGTCGAGCTCACGTGACATAGTGGCAGCTAGCTGCTCAAGCTTCTTGACGACCCGCGTCTGCAGCGCAGGCGAGCTTGGCGGCTTCGCGTTGGTGCACGATGGCGTGAAGCTCCGAGGCGTGTTGCTAGAGTGCAGCGAAGGCATGTTGCCGGAGTGTCGCGCACCCTGGTGCCGCTCCAGGTCCACCTCCACTGTCCGCAGGCTCCGCACGCTCCACGAGAAAGCTCCACCCTAGCCGCCATGGGTGCAAGCGCGGGGGAGCTCGACCCCGGCCACCACGGGCGTAGGGGAGCTCGCTCTGGCTGGTCGAGCTCGCTCGCTCACGAGCGGTGGGGAGACGGAGGAAGGAGACAGGCCCGACAGATGGGCCCCATCTATCAACATGTGGGAAAGGGTGGTGAGGGGTATTTTGGACCACTTGACTGGCCGGGCCAACATGTCAGAGGTGTCAAACAGTGAAAAAGCGACGGAAGACGGATGGAATGGTGTGTGAGGCAAAAAAGTTTGGCTCGATGGCACACAATTGTACTCCAACTTTTCAATGGCTTACATGTAAACATCAACTTTTTTAATGGCATACAAGTAAAAGTCTCCATGGCTATTGCCCGCTCGCCTCCCTACTGCGGCACAAAGTGGACGGCCATGACCCATCCCCTCCTCAGTGCTCACGCATCCACGGAGAGCAGTGTGCAGGGGCGGTGACCGTCTCTGCTTTGTTCATCATCTCGCCCCGTGGGTACGTCTGCTTCTCTTCAACTCCCTCGTCAGACACGGCGACGGCCAAACGGGCTACATAAGGCTTACTATTGGCGATGACTGGATGAGGCTCGTCACCGGCAAGCGGCTGGAGACGGCAGTGAGCGGGAACGCCCATGAGCACTCGAGAACAGAGCAAAAACAGAGTATTTGGTGCCACTCAACAACCAGAAGCTTTTCTGATGTATTAGAAAAAGTACTTATAGTAACAAGAGGCTGAACTTAGCAACTAACTACCTAGAACGTGCGGTGCGCATGTTATTGGACCACGCCATCCCGTGATCGCTGTAGCACTGCAGAGAGCGCGGGCTCATAGAGCGTGCACCCTCAACATGCACTGGAAAATAGCAAAAGGAAACAACTATCCTAAGCTATGTACATGACGGTGACCAATATAGGATTATGTTCAACATTTTCACCCCCTAAGCCTTGATTGGATCACCTGGGTGAATCTTGACGCCGATCAATGTGCAGAGCTCCTAGAAGCGAACACGATCGAGCGCCTTGGTGAGTATGTCCGCTAGCTGACATGACGTCGGAGTGTTAGTTGATGATGTTGCCCCTGTCGACACACTCACGGATGTAGTGGTAGCGTGTGGTGATGTGCTTCGAGCGGTCATGGAAGACGGGGTTCTTGGTGAGGGCGATGGCGGACATGTTGTCCACCTTGAGCTCCGGCGCGACAATCTTCTTCCCGACGAGGTCTCTCAAATGATGGGCGAGCCAGACGCCTTGGCACACGGTGGTGGCCGCCGCAATGTACTCCACTTCACATGAGGACAAAGCCACGACCTTCTGCTTGGCTGATTGCCAAGTGATTGGGCTGTTGCCAAGGAAGAAGATGACACCACTCTTACTCTTCCGCGTGTCGATGTCACCGGCCATGTCAGCGTTGCTGTAACCAGTGAGTGTGAGCAGGCGATCCTCCTCCCCCTTGGTGTAGTAGAGTCCGTAGCCCCATGTGCTCACCATGTAGCGCAGTATGCGCTTCACGGCAACAACGTGCTCCTCGTGGGGCTTCTCCATGAAGCGACTGAGGTACCCAACGGTGAAATGCGAGGTCCGTTCGTGTGTGAAGCAAATAACACAGCCCTCCAATAATGACCCGCCTATACTCTGTGGCGTCGGTAGTAGGCGTGTCGCTCATCTTGCTGAGCTTCAGGCGTGATTCCATGGGCGTCAGTGCTGGGTTGCAGCCTAGCAGCTCGCTGCGTTCCAGGAGCTTCTCGGTGTAGGCAGCTTGGTGTAGAGCGATGCCGAAGTTGTCCTGGTGAACCTCTATACCAAGATAGTACGTGATCAAACCAGGATCGCTCATGCAGAATACCTTCTTCATCTCCGCCTTGAACTCCATGATGTCATTGTTCCCATGGCCGGTGATGATGAGGTCGTCGACATAGACACCGACGATGTGCCGCGACGCGCCCTTGGTACGCATGTACACGTCGTGCTCCGAGCTGCTCCTCTAGAAACCAAGCTCCACCAAAGTGGCGTCGAGCTTGGCATTCCGAGCCTTGGGTGCCTGCTTTAGGACGTACAGCGCCTTGCGCAGGTGCAAGAACATGCGTTCGGCACCCTTGATGACGAAGTCGGGTGGCTGCACAACGTAGACCTCCTCCTTGAGCTCGCCGTTGAGAAAGGCGCTCTTCACATCCTTGTGATGGACTTGCCAGCCCCGGTGCGCTGCCAGAGCTAGCATATGGCGCACGAACTTCATACACGCGACATTTGCGAACACCTCATCAAAGTCGATGCCGATGCGCTGAACATAGCCCTTTGCGACGAGTCGAGCCTTGTGACGGACAATGGTGTCCTGCTCGTCACGCTTGACCTTGTACAGACACTTTAGCCCTATCGTGCGGTGGCCGGGTGGCAGCTCCATCAGCTCCTAGGTGTCATTGCCGATGATGGAGTACATCTCCTCTTGCATCACTGCCCGCCGGCTCGGTTCATGCTCAACGGCTGCGAATGTGGGCAGCTCCTCAGCAGAGGTGAAGTGGAGTTGCAAGTCGAGGTCCGGTAGCTCCAGGATAAGTGCTAAGGACACGCCGAGGATGGTGTCGAGGGTGCAGAAGCGGAGTGGCGCCTCGTCGTTGTGATCGTCGTCGAGATCCAGCTCGTCCTTCGAGGGAGGGGAGACGAACTAGATTGGTGTTGACGGTGTGCTGGACGTCGTGGTGACAACTGCTCGCGACGGCGTGCGCGGCGAGGCTGATCCATCGTGTTCTGACGCCGGTGTCGCACACACGATCTCCTATGTGTACTCGATGACGAACGGCTCCTGATGCACGGTGTCGCCAGTGTCGTGCTCGTCCCACCTGCAGTGGCCCGCCTCATCGAACACGACGTCCCTGCAGATGACGACGCGCCTGGTGTTGTGGTCGTAGAAGCAGTACGCCTTGGAGCCACTCTCGTAGCCAACGAAGATCATCGGCGTGCTACGATCGTCTAGTTTCTTTAGCCCGGGGCTCGTGTTCTTGACGTGGGCGAGGCAGCCAAATGTTCTAAAGTAGTGAACGGGCGGCCGTCTCCATGCCATGCCTCGAAGGGGTCTTGCCGTCGAGCGTCCGCGTTGGCACTCTGTTGAGGATGTGGACGGCGGTAGAGTCCGCCTCTCCCTAGAAGTACCCGGTCAACTGCTTGCCCTTCAGCATGCAGCGCACCATGGACACCACACTCTGGTTCCGGCGCTCAACCACCCCGTTTTGCTGCGGGGAGTACATGGTGGTGAGCTGCTGGTGAACACCACGCTCTGCGCATTACCTACCAAAATCAATGGAGGTGAATTCCCCACCCACGATCAGTACGGAGTGCTTTCAGCTTGCGCCCCGTCTCCACCTCGACACCGGCATGAAAGTTCTTGATCGTAGCAGTGACGTGGTCCTTGCTCGACAGCAGCACCAGTCACATGTAGTGGCTGAGATCATTGACCACAAGCAGAAAGTACTCATTGCCGCTTGGTGTGGAGGGGGAGTTCGGGCCGTAGAGGTCATAGTGCACCAGGCTGAGGATGCCGGCGACGTGTCGGTGAGCTTGCTCTGGGAAGGAGGGGCGCCGGTGCTTGCCGGCGAGGTAGGGGTCGCAAACTTGCTCCACTTGCTCATGTGGCGGCAGGCCGCACACCATGTCATGATTAGTAAGGCGGCGCAGCGACTGGAATCCTAGGTGGCCGTACCGAGCGTGCCAGTGCCAGGCCGCCTCGGTGCTGCGCGCGGCGAGGCACACCGGACGCCCGATGTCGAGCTTCAGCAGGTAGAGATGTGTCAGTGACCGCTCCACCCTCGCTAGTAGCTTCCGCCCGGGCTCAAAGATCTTGAGGACACCAGCATCCATGACAATGCGGCACCCACCTCGAGCTGGCCTAGGCTGATGATGCCAGCCGTCAGCCACGAGATGTAGTATACCCCGGTGAGGGCGCGGTGCTCCCCATTCTTGCAGTTGAAGACGACGGTTCCCCGGCCCTCAATCTCCACCACAGACCCGTACCCGAAGCGGACAGTTCCATGGAACTTGGTGTCGAGGTCGTCGAAAGCTTCGCACGCACCCGACATGTGGTTCGTGGCTCCGCTGTAGAGGACCCATCGATCGGGCTCTCGATCTGCACGTGGACCGAGCTGCGCGAACACCTTCTGCTCCTGGATCTCGACATGGTGAGGTGGCGGCGGCGGCGTGGAGGTGGTGGAGGAAGTGGAGGACGAGGCGTTGACGACGACTGAGGACACCTGGGTCATAAGGAGTGTGGGCTGGTCCTCCTCCGCTTCGCCTTGGGCCAGATGGGCCTCCGCCTTCTTCTTGGACTTGTCGGGGTAGTAACGGGCCCAGTGGCCCGTCTTGTGGCACTTGAAGCAGGGAGTGGACAACGGCTTGTTCAGGTCACGACTTTCGCCACGCCCACCGCCACTGCCACACCCGACGTCCTGCGACTTGTACTTCTCCAACCACTCCTCGTGGGTGAGGAGCAGTTTTCCCGAGGAGGAGTTGGACAGCGGCGTCACATCCTCGTCGGCGTCATCGGAGGATTTGAGCATCCTGGTGATCTCCTCGATCGAGAGCTTTGACAAGTCAAAAAACGCCTCCATGGAAACAACAAGTTGCTTATACCTTGGTCGGACGACACGCAAGTACTTCTTGACGGCTTTCCTCGCATGCTCTGGTCCCAGAGATCCGCTAGTCACTGGGTGACCCCGGTGAACCGGAGTGCAAAATCCTCAATGGCTTCTCCGTCGCGGAGCTTGATCGTTTCGTACTCCACGCGCAACGTCTACGTCGTCACCGCCCTCCGGGCGGAGAGTCTTGATGGCCTCCCATGCCTCTCTCGCCGTCTCCTTGATGGCGAGTGCAAGAATCATCCCCGATGGCACCGCGCTGCAGATGGCGTCGAGTGTGGTGCGGTCGTCGCGGAAGTCGCCGTCGCCGTACTCGGTACATTCACAGAGGTCGCGGGCTTAGAGCTTCAGCTTCATCTGCAGTGACCACTCGACATAGTTCGTCTTCGTTAGTTGCGGCCAGGCGTCGGAGCTCCGGATTCGCAGACGACGCGTTCCTGCAGCTTGTTCGCGTTGTGGTGACGCGAACCGCGGCGACGGGAGGCGGATCGACTCTGTGTCAGCATGCAGTTGGACGGGCTGCGCCTAGACGCTTTCTTCCCGTTGGCATCACCGGAACGATCTTGGCTTTTCCATCTTCTTCTTCTCCGGCGGCGTGGTGCCGCTTGGCTTGCGCGGCGGTGTGTTGTCGCACGGCGTGGGTGGCGGCGAGACCATGGTGAGCCTCCCCGAACCATTACAGCTCTGATGCCAATTATTGGAGATGACTAGACGAGGCTCGTCACCGGCAAGCGGCCGGAGACAGCAGTGAGCGGCGGGAACGCCAGCGAGCACTCGAGAACAGAGCAAAAACAGAGTATTTGGTGCCACTCAACAACCAACAACTTTTCTGATGTATTAGCAAAAGTACTTATACTAACAAGATGCTAAACTTAGCAACTAACTACCTAAAACGTGCGGTGCGCACGACATACTAGACCACGCCATCCTGTGGTCGTCGCAGCACTGTACGTCGTCCCTACGACACGGACCCGCCCGCCGCGGAGAGCGCCGGCTCACAGAGCGCGCACCCTGAACGTGCACTGGAAAATAGCAAAAGGAAACAGCTATCCTAAGCTATGTACTTGACGGTGATCAATCTAGGATTATGTGACATCTCCTCCCACGGTCTCACCCTGTCTGCACCATTTTTTTCCAAATCTGTGTGCTGTCTGACTTCTGCAGACAAAGCAGCCAGCCAGCCAAGCAGGCTCTTCTGTCAGCCTGCCACTGTTGCTGCTGTCGAGCTCACCTGGAATGAAAGCTCCGTTAATCCTATATTGTATAAATGGCCATGAGGACGATTTGGAAGTGTGTGGTGATACTCATGAATCTGGTTAAAATGATGTGATTTCAGAGTAGAAAGCAAGAAAATTAATTGTGCTCTAGTGATTAGGAGTGCAGTAGAAAAACATAAGCTCTAAGCACAGATAGCCAGGTTGAGTTTTCAGAAGACCACGGTGGGGATCTTCCTCACGCAGATGTTGGTTCTGGTCTTCTCGAAGTCAAGACAAGCACAATTGCTCACAGGGCAAGCAAGTTATAAGGTACTACCTAAAGCTAAGCACTTGCCCTTAAGGCAGAAGCAAGGCATGCTGAACAATGTGAGTTAAAACACTACTTCAAAGATTGTGTTTGAACAAATAACCCAGTGAGTTGATGAATTGATCGGTTTACTGACCAGACTGTCTTGGTGAATAACATCATTAATAGAAACGCAATCATACAGATGGGGTGATGAATGCATTTTTATGTATAATATATGCTGCATTCGTTCCTTCTTAAAACATTCAGGAACTCATTAGTTCATTTTTTACAAAAGGAAAAATAGATGCTCACGATTGGAGTAGTGGGTGCTTATCCTCAATAACATGTTTTATTTATTCTTCAGATGGTGCTTATTCTGAATCCAGCATCTGCATACTAGAATAGGAAACCATGACACTGAGTTTGGAGCGATGTGATTATTTTGTTTGGACTATGATTCGTATGACTGCATAGAAAATTTGAGGTGCTAGAGCACAGAAAGACCCAAAATTGCAAAGTAAAGATCTCGCCAAAATGTAAAATATACGATATTCACTATTCATTTATTAGAGTTGTTATGTATCCATCAATTTCAAACGCTCCCGGAGCTCACACAGAGTCACCAATGGCGTGCTCATGGGGTGCGGCAACGCCGCACACCAGAGTTTAGTTAATCTAAATGCCAGAACAGGGAAATGAACGAACAATGATATATCTGCGATATTCTGTAATCTCAATCACCATCGTGCAGATGGCATGCGAATTAACAGCAGTCGTCTCACAAACTCGAATTACCACTACGGAAACCTCTTTCAAATACTTATATCGCTGTAGTACACGCGAAGCGTGTTACCCCATAGTACACGAACAAGCAGGAACAGATACACTACTGAATCGGCGATGCACGCGAGGTGAAGCGACGAGCTGATCGAGGAGCGCCAGGGAGGGCGATATTATTTCACGACGACGATGACGTTTCCGCAGGAGATTCGATTTGGATCACCGGGAGGATCGACGAACAAGTTCATACTCACTCCGATATGCGATCGTGGAGAATGGATCTCCATCCATGCTTCTGAGGGACGACGACGCCAACGGCAGCAGATCATCATCACGTCAGTACTGGCCGGGCCAGAGGAAGGCGCCCATGGCGAAGCGGCGCTTGCTGTCGAGGTCGCCGTCGGCGGGGAGGCCGTACTCGCGGAGCAGGCAGTCGACGCGCCACTCCGGCATCGCCTCGTAGTCCGCCTTCTTGTACCGCGGGTAGTGCAGCGGCATCCGGAACGACGACCCGCCGCCGCCCCCTGCTGCTGCCCACCGCCGGCCGCCGCCGCAGGCTTGCCGGCCTTGGGCTGCTGCTGCTGCTGCTGCAGGATCACCACGCTAGGTCCCAGGGACCCCATGAATGCTTCGCAGCAAGAGAGCTCCTGGGCTGCAGGGTTGGCTTGGCTGCTACGATTCCTGGGGGTTGTTTCCTCCGAATTGGCAGGTGGTTTGTTGCGAACGGGCCGTGCGTCAGTGCCGGGTATTTATAGAGGGTAGGGTTCCGGTGGAAAAGGCGGATCCTACGGTTACGCCTGGCTGGCACGAACAATATTTTGTTTTCCCCTTCAAAAAAAAAAGCAGCTGCCGATCTCTAATTATATTGTGTGCTTTCTTAGATCAAAATTCACAAATGGCAAGTGACATTTTAGAGGAACTCTAGCAGACCCGACCTTCTAAACATCACCTAAACCTAAGTTTATAGGATCAATCAAATAAAAAACACACACTTCAGCATGCTCCCTACTAAGCTTCCCGTTTAATTTTGAGGCATCCAAATTTCCCCTTCAACATATGGCTATTGCACGTGTTGGAGATATTTTTATAACCCTCCGAAAATTAGAGAGAAGATACATTTAATCTTTTTGAGGGCTCTAATTTAAAAATTATTGCTGGACATGTTGTTACACGCAAAGTGATATAAGTAACTTCACAATAGTACAATTGCTATGTTTGATAAATACATACTCTCTTATCGTAATAATGTATATGTTTCAATGAAAATGAAAAGTAGTAATCAAAGTCACGTTTGTATGTGGTTATCAGTACCAAAATGGCTATTATTCTCATACATGATGTTTGTGTTTTCTTTGATTTAGCACTGATAAAAAGATCTACAATATTTGGAAGATAATTGCAAACACGACCGGAGGGGGGCATGGCCCCCTCTTTTCCTCCGCTACTGGTGAACTGGTGGTCAATTGAAATAAAATCAAAACCTTAGATTACGTAATTTTACGGTTGTTCAAATACACAAAGGTTAGATTCACCATAAAGCTAGCTAAATCAGTTCATATGGAGATTGTTCCAGACAGAACCAGTTGATGTACCATCCTCTTTGAAGGTGGACTGTGTGCATGTCGTGCACGATGAAACAAGTTAACCCCCAATAATAGAACCTATTACTTGAGGAATGGAAATTATTAGTGTTAAATCAACGCGCGGCATCATCAGGGGGTACGTGCACCTCAAGATGAGCATGCAACATATACATATGGGGTCCTCGTCCCTCAACCTCAAGTGGCGCTGCATGATTGCTGGTGCTGCTGAATATTGTGGTCTCAGGCTCTCGGGGCGGCGTGTGATCGCATCGCGACGGCGGCATCTCCTGATCTCCCTGCACAGATTCAGACCGCCGCGTGGACGTACAGACTGCTCCGTTTTCCCAATCATTCCCGAGTCCCTGTCATTAACTGATTAACCAGGAAATAATGCAATCGATCACCGGCGGAGGAGAGGCGAACGGCCTCACGCACTGTGCGTGCCAATCACTCGATCGATACAGGAATTATAATGCATTTTTGCATGTATTATCTCCGACCGGTGCCCTTGGTTGCTTGATCGCACAGCGAAGCCGGCGGCGAGCACACGGAAAGGGAAGCAGAGCCGTCGCCAATAGCTTGTTCTCGCGCGCGCAAATCGTTCTCGACTTCTCGTCGTCGCTCGTTGATCACCGGTTGTTGCGATGATTGATTGGTGGTCGCTTATAGTACTTGACGTGTTCGGCTGCATGCCCTAGCTAGCTGACGTGCAGCCTGAAATGCGTGGCCGGTCACTGGCATTTTGCTTGCTTCGGCAAACAAGGAATGGGCGTGTCTCTGATCATGCTCTGCCAAACGTGTCTTCCTCGTTTCCAGGACGTGTCCTGTTCACGGCTGGAGATTCATTTGACTAGATGATTGCGAGCCGTCCAGCTGGTACTATACTCACTCATGCCTGCTGCGAAGAATTCGACTTCTTGCTGAGGTTCAGGATCATGTCACCAAACCTTTCTGCAAAGATCCAAAAAAAGAACCCCCTTTGTGCAAAGTGCAAAGTGGAGGCCCAAAGCTGAACGGGCTCTAACTGTTCAGAATGGAGGCGCTGTGCAAGGTGGCCCAGGTAAGTTAAAGTGGAGGCCGGCGCTCAGGATATTTAACATTTTACCATCGGGTGGTGCCTTTCATTTAGTATCTTAACGGTTGCCACTACATTTTTACCACGTAATGACGAAATATGTTAAAAACACTATATTTGCTCGCGTGGCACGCCAAATCAGCAGTCCACATTCGATCTGTCCCCACAAGAGATGCCAAATGACCTCTCGAGCCCTTTGCTCTCTTCCCCTTCTTCTCTTTCATGTCACTTACACGTGGGACCCACGTGTGATATCATCTTCAACCTCTGATCATTATTCTTAAACCTCCAGCGCTAGTGAGGACTGCAGCGGTGGTAGATGGGTGATGTGAACGGCCGACCTCCAACGAGATCTCGAGCCCTGCTGCCTCCGAACTGGGGAGCTCGAGCCCCGTCGCCGCAGAACTTCGTGTCCCGCCGCCGCCGGACGAGTGAGCTCGAGCCCCGCCCCCACGGAGGAAGAGGAGCGAGGGGCGGTCGAGGACAAGCGTGAACCGCGCATACCGGTCCCTGTCCTCGGTGCCGGCTGCCGCGTCGACAAGCTCCCTGGCGACGGCAGCGGAGCCGGAGGTGTCCGGGCACCGCAGCGACAGGCACCGCGCGCCCTCGTCCAGCGTTGTGCCGATGCACCCATGCCACAGGGGGAAGGGGAACAAGAAGGGGAGGGCTTCCGAGGCTTGGATGCGGTGGAAGAAGACGAGTGTCGGTGTCTTAGACCGGCAACCTACCAAGGGGAGTACCCGAGGTAGACGTTTGTGGCCTCGCTGAGATCGGGAACTCGAAGGAGAGACACGTGGCACACAATTTAGACAGGTTCGGGCCGCGAGGTGCGTAATACCCTACGTCCTGTATGCTGCGTAGCTCTGGATTGATTGGGTGTGTTTACAAGATGATGCGGATGAGGGATAGGGCTCCCTGCCTCGCCTTATATAGTCCGGGAGGCAGGATTACAAGTCAGTTTGAGGGAGAGAGTTCTAGTCGTACACGGCTAGGAGTACTCTACATGGATCCAGACATGTCTAGTTTCCTACCCGAGTACTAGCCCTCTGGTTGCCTTGTGCTTCACACCGTCTTGTATCGTGCAGCCCAAGTCGAGTAGTCCCAGGGGCCCACGCGGTAGTCGATCCCGGTACCCGCCTGGGTAGTGGGCCCAGGGATGTCCATACGACAAGCCCCCGAGTACTTTGTAGTCGAGCAGGATGTCTTCGAGTAGTCTTGACGGCCTTGGCGAGTAGTCCTTGAGTGTCCCCGAGTTCCACAAGCCGAAAGTCCTCAAGAATGCTTGAATCATCCCGAGGCTGGAAGGTACTCCAGCTGATCTTTGAGTAGTCTTGAAGTCTTCTCGAGTAGTCCCCAGGTGTCCCCGAGTGCTTCTCTCGAAGGTCTTCAATAGTACTCGCGATGTCTTGACGAAAAACCATATGAAAAATGTGATTCGAAGAATCGCATTCCATATGGAATGTAGCCCCCGAGCCTTAGGTCGAATTGTAGATTCAAGCTGAGGGTAAATATGAAGTTCTGCCAATCTTATCCCAAAAATTCGGAGAAAAAACCGAAGGACACGTGGCACAGAGCCCCCGAGCCTTGAGTCGAGTACTTCTCTCGAATTGAAGGGTCATCTGGACTGTAGAATGTGTCCGGAGTCGGTCCTTGATCTGGCTTGACCCACTGATCCCGTTGATCGAAGTCGAGCCCCCAAGATTGAGAGCTTCGAGTACTAGAAGATGAAGAGTCAGCCCGCCGCGCTGAGTCAGCCGCTTGGAACTTAGCCGCCCGCTCGGAACTTAGCCGCCCGGTGGCTTATAAATAACAGGGCAACCCCTTAGGGGTTTTCACTTCCAGCAATTGCAGTCTCTGAGAGTAGATCTGAGTCACCTCCTCCCTTCACTGCTGCTGCTGCCGTCGCCACTGAGTAGATTACATCTACTCCCGCGCCACCGCCATAGTCCGCCTTCCCCCGCAGCCCCCGAGGGAATGCGAGTGAAAACACTCGTGACTGGGAGGATGAAGGTGTCACCGTCGAAGAGCACCAAGACCGGCGTGTCGAAGAAAAGGAGCCGCGATGAGGCCGGCGATGCCGGTCAGTCGTCGTCGTCGTCGTCGCCACCCCCCTCGACTCCACCGAATCTGTCGAAAGAGTAGAAGAAGGCGAAGTTGAAGACCGAAGACCTCCTTGCCCTCGTCAACAGCGAGTTCCTCCGCGAGAAGGAGATGGATCTGTGGCGTGCCGCTGTTGGTATTTGTTAAGCCTACAGAAATATTATGATGGATAATCCGTAAGCGCACGGATACCGGTGAGCACTTCACCCGGGAAGAGGGTTTTAAATATCGAATCCACAGGGAGAAGGGTAGAGTGATCTGAGATGTATAACTAATCCTTAAGTAGTTATCAAGGACTTGATAGAAAGAGAGATAAGAAAAACTTTAGGATGTCTAGTTCTTACTCGCACAAGCTATGCTATTATTGTTCTTATGGAGTGATTGTCTGAAGGCACACTTAGGAAAGGGAAACTTTCGACAATCTATGGGGGGGAGTCCTACGATTTCTATAGACGGGAGGTGGACTGCAAAGGATAGACGGGAACGAGGTCACTTCCCGCTTCTACCACACGATCCAAAATATAGAAGGCATTCACAAGCTAGCTAGTCTAAGCACCACGCTTACACTAAACATGCAACTTTAACTCAAGAGCGATAGGAATTAAAGTACTCATAAAAGAGTTATGAACCGTAAGAACAATAATAACAATGTTACTCACTTGAATAAGAAGTTGATCTTTCCACAAGGTCTCAAGATCAGGCTCCAATGGAGTTGATCCCAGAGGAAGAAGATGAAGAGGAGGCACCGACAGGTCCGGGCCTTCCTTCAATTCCGCCTCTACCGCTCTCTAATTCTCTCGAACAAGATTAGCTAGATCTGAAAAGATCGTGGCTCTAATATCTCAACTTGATATTAACTCTCCAACTCTAATTCAAGTCTAGAGCTTGTATCTCAGGTAGGCATTGATGATCTAGAATGAGTTGTTCCCCTACCCTGGGGTCAGGGGGCCTGTTTATATAGTCCTGAGGAGGTGCCTTGCCACCGTAGGATCAAACCGACCTAATATACGGTTTAGATTGCTTCCCATAGGCGGTGGAAGAACATTCCAGAAGTAGGGCTGAGTTGGTGCCGGGGGGGGAGGGGGGTCTGGTCGGCCCCACCATGGGACCGGTCGGCCTGTGGTGGGCCCCCCTTGGGGTCTGCCTTGGCCAGGATGGTTCTTGCCCCTTTCAGATGCTTCTTTCTTGCAAGCCAAGTCACGTTGAGTTCGGGAGTGTTCTGGAACCTTCTAGACTTGTTTCTTTTCTTGTATTTCTGAATAGTCCCTGTAATTTTATGAATTCACCAAAACTCATGGAAATTATCAGTGCAAACCCTAATAAGGTGATCTAATTATATTTTAGCCCCTTTTCCAGTAAATATGAGGGGAAATATTTATAGATAAAATATGTCAACAGCCACAACTGGAGATCCGTATCCGATGGAGAAGAATCCGGACGAGATCCCAATGTTCGCGTGATTCGTGGAGCACGGACTTGCCCTTCCTGCGAGCGACTTCTTCAAAGGGATGCTCCGGTACTATGGCATCGAGTACCTCAACCTCAATCCCAATGGTATCTTCCACGTCTCTGTTGACGCGAAAATAGGACGTCACCTCCGCGCGCGACATACGTGACTCCCCGGTCTGTTGCGAGGCGTGCCAGCCAATCTGACCTGTTGATTGACAGTGGAAAATCGGCTAGAGAGCTGATGTGTCTTTTGATAAAATTGTAACAGCTAGGTAGCCGATACGGGGCAGAACAAATCGGCTGGATCAGCCGATATGATGACGTAGGCAGAGCGTAAGCTACCAGAGGTAACTTAAACAGAGCTACATGAACAACACTTGGAACAGATCTAGCGGGCTATATGATAATTGAAATAATAATAATAATAATAATAATAATAATAATAATAATAATAATAATAATGTGATAAAGCCGACAGGAAGCAGCCTCAATCTGGATAATTGTGATAAAAGCTAAAGCAACAAGAATTAAGATAAAACTTGCCAATATAGCTGATATCGATAAGTGGTGAATAAATCTAGACGAAACCACAACGATACGCCCGGAGGTTAAAGCCTAGATATTATTCGGTAAAGCGGAACTCACCAGCAAGCCGGAGATCTAGGCGATGCAGCCCGGCGAGTTTGCGAGAACTCGTGAAAAATGAAAAGGTACGAAGGCGAAGTCACCGAAAAGTAGATGCGGTAAAGTAGATGCAAGAATTGTAAAGGTATTTGCCCGGAGGCGGTTTTGATATTGATCGTGTGATAAATCTATTACAATAGCCGGGACTTATATTTATACCCTGGGCTCCTCTAGACTCCGGTAGCCGGAAGGGCTCAAAACTTCCGAATTAAAGACTCCTGACGGGTTACACAATCCAACTGATACAGACTCTCCTAATTAAACGTCTAAACTAAAGAAAATACTAAGATACATGGACTCGATTTCCCCTTCTGTAGAACTCTTGCAAATGAAGCTTCCTGCCGAGCTATCCATATACATATACATAATTAGCTCAGACTCTCTTCTATGCAGCAATACGTACAGGAATTGTCTTGCACCTCCTTTCTTTATTTTGTTTTGCCTTCACGCGTGAGACTTTCCTTATACGTGATTTGCCTCCTTTATCAATCACCTTCATGTGCTGACCGCATGCTTCTTTAAATATTATTTCCTTATGCATACACGTAAATGCAATATCCCATATGTAGTATGCTTTGTCTGGCCGATTGTCCCCCTGGCCGATTGCTCTGTTCTTTGGCCGTTCTTCTCTCCTCTCTTCTTCATTCTTTCTCCCAGCCGATGGCTTTTTCTTTAATTACCTTGCATGTGTTGTTAAGCAAATAAACCATACATGCAGCGACTCTTCCTTGAACATGACTCAGCCGGTGTATTTGGATTAGGAAGTATTATTATTTCCAATAGCTTGAACCATCATCTCGTGGCTGATGTGGTAGCCTGTTTGCATCCTTGCCGATTTATGCCTCTGCCGATTCGCTCCTTGCCGATTATCCCCTATTCTGCTTCTCTTTGCCAATTACTCTGCTGATTACCAAGCCAACATCATTTGACTCTGGGTTTGGTCAAAATCCGGTGTCAACACAAGCCCCCCAGTTTCAAAGTATGAAGGATTCATGCTTTGAAATTCTTGCAGACCTTGAACCTCTCTCTTCTGGCCAATGCAAACTGCTCCATGGTTTAATACCTCAACCTTCCTGGCAGTGCTCTTCTTACAACCAATTTCTTTCTTGAGGTTTCTTTATCAAAATATCTTTGCCAATATAAAGAATCGAGGCAACTCCCCTTTTCCTTGATGAGAGGACTATTGTGAGCCAAAACCACTAACTCTGGATCCATCGTTGCATCAAACTCGAACCATCGACCGACTATCACCACGTCACCTCAAAATATTTGATATTAGCTCCACATGGGTCTTCCGCAATACGAACTGAGAGTCTTTTATATTCAATGCTCCTTTCTCTTGGAGATTGACTAACTATAAGCGTGGATGCCGAATCTTTTCTTGTGAATTTTGGGTAAGCCTGGCTTTATCCTGTCAATCTTTCGGTTGTGTTAGCAGCAACAGCGGTGTCTTCGGCAGCAGTAACATCGTCTGGTGATCTGAATTCATATAATTGTGTTGGAACAACTGTAAACGCAGGGCCAATACTATCCTTGTGAGTTCCAACATTTCTTTGGTGAAGTGAATCCTGAAAATCTTGTCAGGTTGCATTACATACGCTTCCTTGCTTCGAAAACCATAATCCTTGGATTATGTGCTGAACTCTTCTTGACAATACCACTGCCAGATTATTTCCATGATTGGTGCAAAGATTCATGCTTCTTTGGTAATTCCACTGGCCGAAATAAAATAATCCCATATGCCATCATTTAAATCTGTAGCGGATAATGGCCAATGTATATTCTCATACTCTGTAGATGCCGTGTATAGCAACTGTTCTTTGACATAGATCAGTTTGGTCTTCTGGACGTGGCCATCAATACTCTCCAAGGCCAACAAGATGTTTATTTGGTACCATATATTGTCTCCTGAGTGAATAGTAGATGTGTATCGGCCATTGAGCTGCCGAATAACAGTATGATCACCCGAACTTGTTGTTGGCATCCTTGTTGACATCAGTTGCGATTAGGCTACTCTGCTTTGAATACCATTTTAACAATTGGTCGGGATGTTTCAGCCAAACCAAAGGTGCAAAGGACATCAAACTCCTTGGGAACCCTGAGGCGTTGATGATGTTGTTCTTTCAGTAGCCGATTTGGTCACTGGTCAACCTTCTCCATTTGACTTATTTATCTATAACTCTTCCATCAGACTGCCTTCTTGCAGAATTCTTATGCTTGCGGAGCTCTGTTTCGTCTCTATTAGCATGTGCCGCCATCAGGGTATGCAATGATCTGTTACTAGCCACATGGGACCACTCCATTGGCTGATTGTCTTCCCAGGAGCTGCTTTAATTTTCAAGCATCATTCAAACTATGATTCCATCATCAGAAATCCCATCTTCAATCAGAGAGATAAACAGCCAGCAATATTATAGAATGAGGCTAGACCACATCCTCCATCGGTTGCCTTGCACCACATCTGGATTGGGCAGCGATATCCTAATAATCGGTGGCCATTGAGTCATCCTTGTATGTTAATGCCTTCGTCACTTTTCTGGCAGCTCCATTTCGGCTCTGTGTACATATTCCCTTTTTGACTACTTCATCACAATTAACTGATGTTAAGGTGACAACGGCTGTATGGAACTGATCATAGCCCCTTTGTTTCCTATTTGTGACCAAAGTATTCGCACGAGTCTTGGAATTATATCAGATTGTCAATATCTGAAACATAATCTTCTTGAGCTGGCCAGGTAGCCCTATACTTGAACAATCGCAATGTTTTGGCGCCAATATGTACTTATTGAGGGATGATCTAAGATGTGGCAATTGAGTGATTCCGTCGGCAACCTTTTGGCTCGGAATCTCCACCCATCGGCTATAAGCAACCGATATCTGACAGGGTGAGTTTTCTTATTTTGCAGGTTCGCATAGCTGAATGTATGTGCGGCCTCATCATTGGTCATGCCATCTTTGCTCCTTTCGCATCTCTGTGGTGAGGATCAGGTCCGTATCAATCTTGTTGTCTGCACGTTGACTTGTTATTGACCTCTCGAAGGTATGGCAATAGATGATTGAATATCCATTAGTTGTCAAGACTTTTCTTCTTTCGATAAATCTTCCTGCAGGAGTTGCTAACAGTAAGCATCGAACCGATTGATTATATCTTACCAATCTCATTGGCTTCCTTTTCATGTCCCTGACACACTAGACATTGTAGGAGCTGAGGAGTCTGTCGCTGCTCAACTTTTGTAACACCTCTATTGGATGCCTATTAAACTAAAAACAACAATAGCCGATTAACGAATTATATCAGCTACATGAATATTTTTTAGCCGATATACCATTGGCTTATTAGTAACCGAAAATAATTCGGCTCTCTCTCCATTGATGTCTTTGCAATGCCGCGCTTGTTGACAATGTAGTCATGTCGTCCGATGGTGACGAGGTATCGCGCCTGGTGAAGTATTGCTACTAGGCACAAGCACCATGTTCACAGATCTGCATTGTTGTTGCGGTCATTATCTTGCCAACCATCTAACCTCGTCGTTTCGCTGATTTTGTTAACTTTACTGATTATGCAGCCTCGTTATCGCCTCCGCACTAGCTCCATGTTTGGTGACCCGAGACCTTCTCGATTTTTGATTTGGACTAATCCTTAACCGATAGACATCGGCTTTCAATATCGCTGTTTAGTCTTGCTGAAATAAATTTGATAATCAGTCCAGCAATTACCACTGCAAATTCGCAGCTCTTGTTGTCAGCTGTGTTACTGAAATAATTTCGCCGATGCGACTCAATACCGCCGATACGGGTGATGTGCTTGTAACTCCAATAAAGTCCTCGAGGAGTTGAGACATAGCCGATCAGTGTATTCACCGGCTGTGAAGTTTTATGGACTTGTAACCCCTTTTGCTTGTCGTGGAGCATAACTTTTGTAACCATGCACATTTGTGAGCTTATCATCGGAGTTGCAGCTCTGTACCGGAACCTTCGGATCAGTCCTAGTGGCTCCGCACACCAATAGTTGATATGTATCGACGTCTTGTGTGCTGAACTACGATCTTGCTGGACGGATATTGTATGAGTTTATGGCTGAACCACATTCATCATAGTGGTGCGTCAGCTACTTGTTAGCCGATTAACCCTCTGCCAGCTGACATTGGTCCTATAAAGTAACTCTATTGGTTCACGATTTATTTTTAGCATAGCCATTCAATACCCTCAGCGACCTGGCCAATGAGCAAGACGAGCAGCGTAGTGCAACGCTGATGCCGAACATGATGTGTCAGTTGAGGAAGAATTATTCATGTTGGAGTAAGCTGTCAGATTGATTCATCCTTTTGGCAGATAATTCAACTGGCCATTGGCTGGTGAACTCAGAAGATTAAATAAATAACCAAACGCCGTAAGTGAGCAGACCCATGGCTGATTATCGGCCAACCCTCGTCGACTTTTGGCGTTAATGTCCCGAGACAGTATGTTGCTTCTTTGAATTCCCAAACCGACATTTAAAATTATCCATATGCCGATGTCTCAATACAGTCGTGAGTTGTTTTGGTGTCGACATTGTCGGCTGCATCAGCCCGGTCACCTCGTCATTGTCTTGGCATTGGTTGGGTGGTGATCCAGAACATAATTTCCTTGGACAGGTCAGCCTTGCAGCACTATGCATCAAATCGGCAGTCATGGCGCACGGTTGCTGACATATAGTCATTGAGTGACAATCAATGGAGAGCTTAAGTCGGCAGTTCTCATAAGAAACCTTGACACTAGTGAATCCATGATATTGCCATTGGTGCCTTCGTCGTCACTCAGCGGACATGCAGCCGAGTTCGGAATGTCAATTATGACCCTTGTATTTAATCCTTCCGTTGCCTTTCCTTAAAAAAGTATGGTAGCCCATTAAAGTATTCTACTGGCTATTTTTGTTTCCATGGTGACTCTATAGACAGCCCCTCAGCCTGGTGCAGTTGGTGGTATAGTCAGCAGCTTCTTGTGCGTGCACATGATGGGCTTATTTATTAGCCGATTATACTCCTATCAGCTTTCATTAACTGTCCATCATGGGCGACTTTCCCCAACACCGTGATGTACTGGGCTTATCACGTTGTCAAGGAAAACCTCTAGATGAATAAAACCAGCAGCAGAAGTTTGACCGAACAGTTTTCTCATCAACTTATCCAGCCGATTGGTAACCTGCCGATTTAATTGATTAGATGATGTATGCATGTCTCCCAGTTTTGACATCTGTCATGGACTGGGCTGCCAGTGGGCCGGAGTCACTAGTGGGCCGGTTTTTTTTTTTGAGCACGAGATCTTCATTCAATCAGAAGCAGGGTTACAATCCACTTCGGCAATCCCCAATAAGCCTATAGGGAAAGCTTCAGTCCAAAGACAATTTGGAGATGACTCCGAGCACAGCTTCGCACATAGGTGAGCTGCCTCGTTGCCCTCACGGTTCACAAAAGAAAATTGAAAACAAGAAAATTCCATGCTTAACACCTTGATCTCTTGCCAGAGCCCAGCAATTGGACTTCGTTCCCCAGCCTGAGAGCGTAGAAGGTTCCACAGATGTAGATTGTCGGTCTCAAGTAGAATCTTCTCCAAGCCACACGCTCTAGCTAGTAGAACCCCATCTCTAGCAGCTAATGCTTCAGCCGTCAGTGCATCAGGAACATGCTGAAAGAAATTTGCTGCTGCACGAACGATTTTGCCATCTGCATTCCTGATGACTGCACCTCCGGAGCACCAACCAGATGCCGCTACAAAGGATGCATCAGTGTTAACTTTGTACCATCCCAGGTCCGGCTTCTCCCATTTAGCCTTGCGCACTTGGCGAGGCTCTTCTTTCTTTGCATCTAGGCACAGCAGGTCTTCTAGCATCGCAGCAACCTGCTTCACAGCAGCCAGCGGGCTCCAAAGATTACGCCCGTGCCGACGTGCATTACGCCCTGTCCATAGTGCCCACACACCACAAATAATCAGTGCAGCATCCTTCAGAGAACAGACTGAACCCAAGAGCAAGTCCTTGGTCCATGAAGCTGGGTGCAGGTTAGGGATTTTGCAACCTGTCACCTCCAAGACCGCCTGCCAAAAACGAACTGCATATGTGCATCTGAATGCCACATGGAACAAGGATTCTCCAGGTTCGCCACACGCTTCACAGTGATCCTCTTGTACCACATGCCGTCTTCGTAACTCTGCCTTTGCCGGCAAGAACTCCTGCACTGTTCTCCACCAGAACACCCGAATTTTAGGAGGCACCTTGAGTTTCCATACTTTTTTCCACCAGAACCTATCTTCTGATGAGCCAGCTTCCTTCATAGTATGGGATTCCTTTTGATCACTGTCCCATTTCAACATCCGGTAGCATGAGCGTACAGAATAGATACCATGTTTCTCATGCGCCCAAGCAAGGATGTCCTCATTCAATCTGAGGCCCGGTTTCAGTTTCAATATCTCGGCCGCATCGATGGGACAGAAACATTCATTGATCAGCTGGGTATTCCACCGCCTTGACCCCGGGATGAAAAGGTCACTGACCAAATTCACTCGTGCATCTTGCCGGCAAATTAGTGGCTTCAACGATTTCAAACCGTTAATCCAATTATCCTCCCAAATATTAATGCTGTCACCCGGGCCTACTCTTTTGATCAGGCCCTTAACCAAAGCCTCTCTACCAAAAAGAATAGCGCGCCAGATTTCAGAACTTTTCTTCTTCTTTGTGGCTTCGAGGAAACCACAGGAAGGAAAATATTTCCCTTTCAGAACTCGAGCACACAATGATTCAGGCCTCATCAACAGGTGCCAACCCTGTTTGCCCAGCATTGCCTGATTGAATAGAGGAAGGTCTCTGAAACCCATACCACCATCCTCCTTAGAGCGCGTCAATTTGGACCAGCGTTGCCAATGGATTTTGTGGTTATCTATTGAACTGCCCCACCAGTAGTTTGACATGTAATGCTTCATCTTTTTGCACGCTGGTGCAGGCAATTTGAAACAGCTCATTGGGTAGGTCGGAACCGCTTGTGCATTGGCTTTGATCAGCACCTCCCGCCCTGCACAGCTTAGCAGCTTCCCTCCCCAACCATGAATAAAATTCCTGATTCGATCGGGCATGTAATCAAAGGTGCCATCAGAAACCTTGCCCACAGCAGTGGGGAGGCCTAAATATTTTTCACCCAGGGCCTCCTTAGGAATCTGCAAGGCATCATGCACCTCTTGTTTTTCCTCCGATGAACAGTTATCGCTAAAGAACACTGCTGACTTATCCTTGTTGACCAATTGTCCAGACCCTCTATTATATAGGTCCAAGATGTCCGCAATTCTAGCCACTCCCCTCTGAGATGCTTGAGTAAAATCAAACAATCGTCTGCAAAAAGGAGATGTGAAATCCATGGGGCTCTCTGGCTGACACGCACTCCTCTCGCTATGAATTGTGGACCTCTTGATCTCAACATGCATGATAATCCTTCAGAGCATAAAAGGAACAGATAAGGAGATATTGGGTCCCCCTGCCTGATGCCCCTTGTCGGCTTAAAAGAAGGAGATAGAACCCCGTTAACTCTGACCGAAAAACTTACTGAAGAAACACATTTCATTACCAAATCACACCACCTAGTTGGAAAACCAAGGGCCAACATGACGGAAAGGAGGAAATTCCATTCAACTCGATCGTATGCCTTGGCCATATCAAGCTTGATGGCACACGCACCCGTTTTGCCTTTCTTATTCCGGATATAGTGTATACACTCATATGCAATCAGGACGTTATCAGTAATAAGACGGCCTAGAATGAAAGCACTTTGCTCCTCTGAAACAACTTCATCCAAAATTAGCCTTAGCCTATTGGCCAACACTTTAGAGCAGATTTTGTAAATCACATTGCAGAGGGAAATAGGCCGGAATTGTGCAAGCTCTTGGGGATTAGCAACTTTAGGTATAAGGACTAGAATAGTCTGATTTATTACCTCAGGCATGTCACCTCCCTCCAGAAAACCGAGAACTGCCGCCAGCACCCTTTCCTTCACAAGAATCCAATGTTTCTGGAAGAAACCCGCAGAAAAACCATCGGCCCCCGGCGCTTTGCTAGGCCCCATCTGAAAGAGTGCTTTCTCCACCTCTTCTTCTGTGAACGGCTGCATTAGCATCTCCTGCATGTCATCAGTCACCTTCCTCTGAACATACTGGCAAAGAAGTTCCGGCTGAACATTATCTTGAGCCATAAAGAGATTCTGATAGAACTCTGCTGCCATGTGTTCGAGCCCCTCCTGTTCAGACTCCTCTGAACCGTCGGCACATCGTAGGGCTCTAATACGATTAGAGCGTCCCCGTGCTCTAGCTTTGGCCTGAAAAAAATTTGTGTTACGGTCACCCGATTTCAGCCAATCTGCACGGGAGCGTTGCCGCTCCATTTCCTCTTCCCTTGCCAGAGTTTCTGCTAGCTCCTCCATCAGGCCGCGTTCTTTGGTCGTTGGACCGCGGTATAGAGTGCTGCTTCTCTCTCGATCCAGTTCGGCCCTCAAGGACTTTAATTTCTTCCAAACTGATCCAAAAACATCAGTATCCTAGGCACGGAGAGAGCATTGCAAGTCCGCCAAGGAGTTTGCCACAGATTGGAGGTCATCACCACCACTTCTGGGATCCCATGCCTGGTTGACAAAATCCGTGTAGCCCTCGTGCCTTTGCCACATCAGTTCATATCTGAAAGGTCTTGGTTTACGTCGTCGTCCAAGCATTTTATCCGGCTGTTTGACCTGAATTATCAGGGCTGCATGATCAGAGAAAACAGTCGGGGTATGCCTGATCGAAGTAGCTCCCATTGCTTCTAAAAACCTGTGGTCACCAAAAGCTCTGTCCAGTCGGGCTTTGACATTGCGGTCTCCTTCCTGGCGGTTATCCCATGTATACTGGAGCCTGTTAAATCCCAAGTCCAGGAGGTCGCAATCCAGCATGACGTCTTGGAAGCCCGCCATCTGCCACGCCTCCCTATCATTCACCCCTAAAATGTTCCTCTGTCGCTAGAACCTCGTTGAAGTCCCCTGCACAAAGCCAAGGCAGATCAAGCTGTGCACGCAGAAATCTCAAGAGATACTAGCTGTTCTTTCTCAGTTCTCTTCTGGGCTCGCCATAGAACCCGTAAACCACCATTGCCTGACGTTCAGACTATCAGAAGACAGTAACACATCAATATGCGAACGCGATTTACTCTGGAGTGCTGCGACGACATCGCTTCTCCAGAAGAGTGCTAAGCCGCCACTCAGGCCATTTGCAGCCACCACTTCGCCATTGGTGAAGCCAAGGGCCGACCTTAAACCCAGCATTTTTTCCTCCGACATCCTTGTTTCCATCAAAAACACCACCGCAGGCCTCCACGTCTCTACTAGGAGACGTAAATCTTGAACTGCCTTGGATCGCCCACATCCTCGGCAGTTCACACTTAGGCAATTCATTGTGCTCGGCGGGGGCTGTCCGTCGCAGCCGCCGCCGATCGTGCTTGGATCGCCCACATCCTCGGCAGTTCACACTTAGGCAATTCATTGTGCCCGGCGGGGGCTGTCCGTCGCAACCGCCGCCGATCGTGCATTTTGGTGAATATTGTTTTTCTTCTGCTTCTTCGTCAACTCATCCGAAGTTGCAGTATGGATCATCCTCTCCGAGCCACGCCCTAGCTCATTAACTCTGGAAGACACCAAACCTGTGGGTACAATAGCTTGCACGTCCACTGGAAGATTCAGGTCTGGTGTTTGTGAGGGACTCAGGTTGTTCGTCTTGGATTTCCTCTTCCTTGGGACACGAAGGGTAGCGTCCCCCTCTGACTGGAATAGTGGCCTACTAGCATTTGGTTTTTTGACAGCCATGCCTGTCCCCTCTTTCCTCGCTGGGGGTTTTAGGGGGGATGTAACCTCCTCCTCGTCGTCCCGGCTAGGTCTATTGTTAAGATCTGTAGAGCGGCGGTCACCCGACCTACTCACCGTCTCCTTTGACTGTTTGGAGGAGGATGAGCTTCCACCCCCAAATTCTTCTGTAGCAGCCTCTGAGAAGCTTTGGATTTTCTTCTTCTTCAGTTCAAAAACCCTCAGTTTGGCATCATAAATAAATTTGCCTTCTGCATTGCGAATGCCCGGGCTATCACACTCGAGATGTGAGTGACCCATTATCCCGCATGACAGACAAAAGAAAGGAATTTTCTCATATTGCAGGTCAAACCATTCTAGAGGGCCATCCTTCTTTGTCTTCAGCAACACACCCCGACGCAAAGGTTTTGCGATTTCGATGGACACTCTAGCCCGTAAGAACGGGCCGCTTGCCTTCCCGTCCCGGTCAACATCTAAAGCCTTGACCTCGCCAACCAGACCCATAGCTCTACCTCCCCTGTGCTTATTCATCCATCCCAGCAGGAGATCCAGGAGCCTGATCCAGATGTCCATACGATCAAAGATGATCTCGGACGGCTTCAACCTTTCATCATACTCACGGAGCAGGACCACATGCTTCACTACAACCCATGGCGATCCGCTCAGAGCTCGTTCCATGCCGCGTTTGGAATTGAATTCAGCCGCAAAGAGGTTATCCCCCTTCAAGCCAACTGTACGAATTTTCAAGCCAGGAGGGTTTCCCCAGGCAGGCCTCATGGCACCATGGATCGCGTTAGCAGTCACCGTCGTCGGTGACAGAACCTTTCCAACTAGTGCCCATTCCACCGCCTTAGCCGAGTCACCCTCTTCATCATCACTGAAATCTAAGACCTCCTTCTCCTCGGCTGTGTGGTTGAGATTGTTCAGCAGATCAGTGACTGAGGGTTCCGGTAAATCCGAAGATGCCGGGGAAGAAGTCGCACCAGCTTCCGTTCCAGCCATTGCGCCAGATCAGAGCGGGGCAGGAATTGTGAACCGTGTGCAGTAGAATGCCACACGCACAAGCGAGATCCCGAAACCTAGGGTTCCTAAGCGGCGCAACCCCTAGCGGGAAATTTTGTGGTCGACGGCGCCGGAGCGGCTAACCGGTGATCTGCGGGGCCGCCGTCGACTGGGAGTCGGTGGGCGGGGCTTGGACACCGGCAACGCAGTGGTCGCCGGCGTAGCGTGATCTAGATCACCGGTGAGGCAGTCTAGAATGAGGACGGGATCTCAGTCGCCTTCCGAATCGCCCGGGTGGGACTTCCGAAAATTACGGGCGGGAACATCGCTGCCCGATCTCTATCACCAGTGGGCCGGTTGAGAGGGAAGCAACTGGCTGCACATAAAAGAGAGGAGGAACGGGAGAAGAAGCCATCGAACAGACAGAAGTCGTCTTCCTCCTTGGTTCTTCTCCTACCTCCATCCCTGAACCCTAGTTCTTGCTGTTCCCCCTCCTAAACTCTGATTTCTCTCAAATCCTACCTCTGATTTGTATCCAAACTGTACTCTATTGCCACAAATTACCTTCTATTCGTGTCAATTGAGTGCTTTAGCCATCTAGGGACATAACAATTGGTAATCAGAGCCTTTCCCCAAAAAAAAATTCCCCAAAATTTTTCCCCACCACCACCACCACTGTGTGAAGATGAGGACCATGGAGTTGTGTGTTGAGATACTCGCCAAGCTCGAATCCATGGAGAAGAGTATGGATCGCGTGGACCAGATGTTTGAATCCGTGAATCAGAAGCTCGACGGGAGGAACCACATTGACTTTGTCACCTACACTACAACCTCGGAGCTTCCACGGGACACGCCAATCACCTTCTCTCCAACACTTGATGTCACCGTCGACGTTCCTGTGGCGAACCCACAGCTTCCACAAGCGGCGCTCACCAAGTGTTCGACGACGGGTCCCATTGAAGCAGCTCGCGCTTAGGCGCCTGCGGCTGCTTCCTCGCCATCGCCAGCAGCTTCCCCGACCTCCTCTTCAACACTTGCTGCCGTCGTCGAAGTTCCTGTGGTGAACCCAGAGCTCCCAACAGCGGCGCCCACCAAGTGTTCGACGGCGGGTCCCAACCAGGACGCTCGCCTTCTGGTGGCTGCAGTTGCTGCCTCGGCATCACCATCAGCTTTCCTGGGTGTCTGAGGTCGCCACATCAACAAGGTGAGCCGCTCGCGCTCGACTGGGTCTGCCGGTGCCTCATCCACGTCCACACGCGTCAGGCAGGTGCGCTCGCGCTGGGGACCGAGCGTGCTGCGGACTGAGCGCGTCGGGGCCGCGCCTGAGGCTCACGTCGCCGCCGCTGGAGGGCGCACCAACCGCCTCAGCTCCATCGACCACCTCCACCTCGACGCCTTCGAGAGCACTCGCGTCGTCAAGCCCGCCATCATCGCGCTCAACTGTGCCCGCCGGCCGCACCCCGACCACCGCGCCCGCCCGTGACCGCTCGCGTCAGGCGCTCGAGCCGTGTCCGCGTCGGGGCCTCCTCCGCCCTCGTCGGGGCCGCATCTGCCTGCGCTGTGGTCGGGTCCGGCCACGCCGTGGCCGCGTCTGCTCGCGCCAGGAGCCGCCCGAGGCGCCAGAGGCGCCATGGTCGTCCACGGGTACACCTACATCTACTGCAGCTCCGACGACCGGCTCATCCTCGCGGTTGAGCTCGCCATCGTCGTCCTCGGCTGTTCTGGGTGTAGAGAAGGGTGTCTCCACCATCATGCCCACAAGGTGTTCGACGACTTGTCTCGACAACGTCAACATACTCGAAATTGAGAACTTCCTGGACAACAGCTACTTGTTCGAGATGGTGTAGATTCAAAGATTATTGGACTGGGCTGGTGATTGTGGGCAGCAGAAGCAACTCCATTTTCCACCCACAAAGTTTGAGACGTCTTTGAAGCTGCCTGACTACAGTTCTAGAAAGGTGGAACTACATTACTTCCATGAGTATGCAAGTCTTGCTACTGTTGTTGGCACGAAGCCCTTTTCTGTGAGTGAACTTTCTGGGACAATAGGTGCTCAAGTGATGGTGAAGCTCTATCCAATGCTGAGTACTGAAGTTCTGTTCAGGTCCAACATTCTTCTCCTATCTACCTTGTTTGTGGAGATTAATGCTAAGTACGCGAGATTGGGCTCTGTGATACTGTGTAAGGTTGGTCCTAGCTACTCAGTTGGGGTTCTTCCACCATGGCCTCAGCTTCTTTTCACTATTGATCTTGTAATATGGGATATTATTTGGTCAGTTTCAACAGTTGTGCATCAGAAGAAATTGGGTTGTTCTGCACTAGTGAGCTGTGATGAGGAGTTACTACTGCAATTGATTGGGAATTTTGTCTGCCATCATTTCTCATGTATTCAGATCAAGTTCAGGTACAATGTGAGATACAAGAGCAATGAGGTAAATTGGTCAGTGGAACATATGTCTAGGACCAATGTTGAAGTCATTCAATCAGACTATTGCTTTCTCTATCTGGCCTATCTATCTTGTGATTCCGAATATAGAGTGGCAAAGGTGCTAATGATCTGTTTTACCTCTAAGAAGAATTGGCAAATCAAATTGCTTTCTGAAACAGGATGCTTATGCATCATTTTTCATTGTGATTGGGCTTTAGGGCTACAAGATGGTTACAAGAGTTCGAATGCTATTCAGGTTACACTTATCTTGGTGCTTACTGATAATGGTTGTCTCAGGACATTGCCTTGGCCATCTTTCAATCATGAGGCAGTAATTAAGTACAGATCAGTTGGTACTCCTTTTGGCATCTCTGGGTGGTATTTTCAGCATTGGCTTGAGTTTCATAATGGGTATTTTTGGATGGAGTGGGAAAGCTTTTGGGCTATGGATGAGATGGTGTTAATGCTGTTATCATTTCCTGAGGGTACTATGATAAGTTCATCTCACATCAGACTTGGCCTTGTGCTTGATGATCTGGTTATTGACATACAAACCAAGTTATCTGCAAACTCTGAACTGTACAGATTATTGGCTGGGATTGGTGGTGGTATGCATCAAAAGCATCATGACAATCACAGCTATATACTCAGATGTTATGCATTCATGAGCAAATTACTTCTGTCAAGAATCAACAGCTCTCAGTATGGTACGTTGCTGGAAGTGCTCCAGGATATGCAGAAGCTGATTGCCTTGCTGGTGACTGTGGTTGGAGAACTTGTCTGCTATACTGGGACTGCTATTTTAAACAGTTCAGATCATGGTGAATTGCAAAATGCTGCTGCAAGTTTTCAGTCAAGTGCAAAATTGAAGATTTTCAGTCAAGAATTCCAGGAGTTATTATCCCTACTACAGCCATCAGATAAATATTTTCAGGAGCAGTCACAGTTATGGGATCCAGTTGGATTGCAACAGCGGCTTCAGGGCAAGCCGCATTTCAAGCGGTGGGGAATGTCATGGACTGGGCTGCCAGTGGGCCAATGGGCCGGAGTCACTAGTGGGCCAGTGGGCCTGTTGAGAGGGAAGCAACTGGCTGTAGATAAAAGAGAGGAGGAACGGGAGAAGAAGCCACCGAACAGAACAGACAGAAGTCGTCTTCCTCCTTGGTTCTTCTCCTACCTCCGTCCCTGAACCCTAGTTCTTGCTGTTCCCCCTCCTAAACTCTGATTTCTCTCCAATCCTACCTCTGATTTGTATCCAAACTGTACTCTATTGCCACAAATTACCTTCTATTCGTGTCAATTGAGTGCTTTAGCCATCCTTGCCTGCTGCTCAATTAATGTCGTAACAACAATTTCTGTATATTTCGTTGGTTCTTCTGCTGCAAACTGATGTGAAATATTGGTTATCCGCACCTTGAAGTTCAGCCTTAAATCAACCAATAGTGGAAAGGCTTAATACTTGTCACAACAAAAGTAATCAGCCAACGTAATGGAGTTTGTCAGATTTTAGTGGCTGATAATTTCGTTGGCTGTGTATACACCTCCTCGAATAGCTCTTCTTTTGTTACTCCATCTGCTATTATTCAAATCGAGCAGCCGATATATTCTGTACATGCCAGTATGTATACGCGGCATGCGTGTGTCCTTGCCGATGATGTGTCGACCGAGGTGAAGCTCATTTGGTTAAGATCATATTATCGGCCATCCTGACAAATCATCTCTTTCATCGGCTAAATAAAACAACTTTATGTGAAGGACAAGGGTAAGCCACCAACAATTCTTCATCTGACGTATGAACTTACAATTGTTTTGGTGCCAATTGATCTACTCCACTTGCCGCGTAGGGCAGTTATCAGTAGATACATACCGCGTAGGGCATTAGGCATTGTCGTAGACATGCCAGCTTGATGACGAGTCGGTGCAGATCCGTTTGCTAACGACATTGTTGTAGTGGTCGCCGTCGAAGTAGTTGTTGATGAAGTCATCGGTGAGGTCTCCGGTATCGAGCTTGATTGACGACTCCTTCGGCGTAGTCAACGAAGAACGGTCGTGCTCTATTGGCTGACTTTGTTGCTCTTCTACCAACCAACCTCTGCTTCCATCGGCTATATTTTAAATAAAGCAGCCGATATATCTCGTATCTCTCTCTTTTTTTAGTGTTTTTGTTCCATGTGCCATCTAGCCGATTAGAGACATCAGCTTCAAAATTACGTACGTAACTTTTGTCCACCTGGATCCCATGGAAAATAATCCCCAAATAGTCGGTGCTTCATATCAATCATTCTTTGTTCTTGAGCACTTAGCCCCCATGAAAACTCCCCGAAGCGACCAATATCTATGAATATTATATCTGTATTCTTGATCACCTGGCTCCCATGGAAACTGAACCCCAAGCAGTCGATATCTCAGAACAATATTTTTGGGTAGGCAATAAATAATATGAGAAATTGTTGCTTCTGCAATTCCTATCCACCCATCGGCATCGGCCACTTCTTCTCTCCTTAATGGCTGGAATAAAATATCGTCCATACTGCCATCAAGCATATTCAATTCCAGACTTGTTGCACGGATTAGGCGTTGGTTCGTAGATAGCACAATTTCCAAACTCGCAGACTTGTTTTTCTCTATCTTTGTAATTGGCTAGGACTTTTTCATCATGAGTTCCTTTAGAGTTATTTTCTTCTCCATGCTGGCCTTTATTCTTGAACTCATCAACCAAAGCATGCGCTTCATGATCATCAGCTTTTGTTGCCTGCACATGTTTCTCAAATACAACCTTTTGTTGCTTAGTAGCTGTTTGGACAGGTAGCTCCATTACATGTTGTGATGGCACTATCCATGACGATGATTCCCGAGGAGTAAACTGCGACTGAATATTTTCAGCTTCTAGTTGGCAGCTAGCTTCCTTGATCCGATTGTTGTGACTGAGGTGATAGCTGAGAATATTGCAGCCCCCTAGGCCAAGACCGTTGGGTCTTCGGTTGTGGTTGATAAGCTATCGACTGCTGAACTAATACTTGTGGTTGATATACCATCGGCTGTATAGCCGACATTGGCAACTGATAATCTTCTATTTGCCATGACCGAACCAATGGTTGGGCAGATTGTAGCCCCCCGGGCCAAGATTTTTGAGCCATTGATTGTGGCTGTTCAACCATTAACCGGTGTTCTCTAGCTTGTGTCTGATGAATTTTTGATTGACATGACTGAGCCGATAGTTGTGTGAATGGAACTAGTGGCCGTGATGTCTGCTTATTGCTTGCTTGTAGTTGTTGCACCTCCTGCTGATTTTCAACAACTCGTAGTTGGCGTTTTTCAGATTCTTGAATCGTCAATGCTGCCATTTGACCTTTATGTTGTGGGAGGTGCATCATTGATTCAGCCGCAACTTGTGGATGATAGCTTCTGAACTGATGAGACTGAACTGCAGGAACTTGTTGCTGCTAGTTTCCCAACTGCTGAGGCTGAGCTGATAGCTGGGAAAATTGCCGCGGTTGAGGAGCTAACATACGCCCATGCGTATAGAAGCCACCAGGCTGTTGTAGATGTACCATCGGCTGAGAAGCTGATATCTGAGCTTGGTAGCTGGCTGGGTGCATTGATGTAGTAACCAACGGTGATGTAGCAGGATACACAGGTGCCACTTGATTAAGAATCCCTTGATAGTATGTAGGCATCACTGTGCTAGCCGCTAATCCCGGCTGTTGACAGTATGGTCCCATGTAGCCCTATTGATGAACATGAGATAATGCACCTTTAATTGCTTCGCTTACGATGCTCATCAATACTCCAGACTGATTATCCATGGTGCGCTGTATGCACTCATTGAACACCTCTTGATTCATCGTGGATATTTCTTCGTGTTCCATCAGGCGATATGATAATAGGGATTTAATATCGTGTCCCACCGGGCGTGCCAAAAGTGTGTTGACGCGAAAATAGGACGTCACCTCCGCACGCGACACATGTGACTCCCCGGTCTGTTGCGAGACGTGCCAGCCAATCTGACCTATTGATTGACAATGGAAAATCGGCTAGAGAGCCGATGTGTCTTTTGATAAAATCGTAATAGCTAGGTAGCCGATACGGGGCAGAACAGATCGGCGGGATCAGTTGATATGATGACGTAGGCAGAGCGTAAGCTACCAGAGGTAACTTAAACAGAGCTACGTGAACAACACTTGAAACAGATCTAGCCGGCTATATGATAATTGAAATAATAATAATAATAATAATGTGATAAAGCCGACAGGAAGCAGCCTCAAGCTGGATAATTGTGATAAAAGCTAAAGCAACAAGAATTAAGATAAAACTTGCCAATCTAGCTGATATCGATAACTGGTGAATAAATCTAGACGAAACCACAGTGATACACCCGGAGGTTAAAGCCTAGATATTATTCGGTAAAGCGGAACTCACCAGCAAGCCGGAGATCAAGGCGATGCAGCCCGGCGAGTTTGCTAGAACTCGTGAAAAAAGAAAAGGTACGAAGGCGAAGTGGCCGAAAAGTAGATGCGGTAAAGTAGATACAAGAATTGTAAAGGTATTTGCCCGGAGGTGGTTTTGATATTGATCGTGTGATAAATCTATTACAATAGCCGGGGCTTATATTTATACCCTGGGGTCCTCTAGACTCCTATAGCTGGAAGGGCTCAAAACTTCCTAATTAAAGACTTCTGACGGGTTACACAATCCAACTGATACAGACTCTCCTAATTAAACATCTAAACTAAAGGAAATACTAAGATACATGGACTCTATTTCCCCTTCCGTAGAACTCTTGCAAATGAAGCTTCCTGCCGAGCTATCCATATACATATACTCCCTCCGTCCCAAAAAGAATGACGTTTTAGGATTCAAAATTTGTCCCAAAAAGCATGTCGTTTTACTTAATTTGGCATGTCTGCATGTGCATGTGGGCATGCAACAATCAATTAGCACTAAATATGGCAAATAAACAGGGGCAATCAAGGTCATTTCACCTCCTTAATAATCTGTCCTAAAATTTCTAGGATGACATTCTTTTTGGGACAGAGCAACTCTTCCTTGAACATGACTCAGCCGGTGTATTTGGATTAGGAAGTATTATTATTTCCAATAGCCTGAACCATCATCTCGTGGCTGATGTGGTAGCCTGTTTGCATCCTTGCCAATTTATGCCTTTGCCGATTTGCTCCTTGCCGATTATCCCCTAATCTGCTTCTCTTTGCCAATTACTTTGCTGATTACCAAGCCAACATCATTTGACTCTGGGTTTGGTCAAAATCCGGTGTCAACAGTCTCCATCTTCGTCCATTTCTGTGAGGTGTTTGTGGGGATCAAGCCCCACTGGATGTTGTTCCGGAAGTTTTTCCGGTTGAAGCCCCAGCTGAGCGCGGATGACCCCCGGGTAGTTGGAGGTGTTGGGGTGTAGATGCGTGAAGATGCCGCCGGGCAGTACCTACCGTACAAGCTGATAGACTCCAACCAAGATTGGAAGTCAAGATGGTTCTACATCAGCAACCACCACCCGAAGCTACCGAAGCCGAGCGGACATCAGCCGAAGCATGTGCCGTCGTGGAACTCAGAGCCCACCATGCAGGAAGGCCTCCAGCTGCCTGCGCTGCTGGAGAAGATCAAGGACTTGAGGAAGGCCGGATTGAGGGCCGAGCATGTGTCCTTTTGTTTTATGAAGAGGAGAGTGCAACCGCTGATGGCACGAGACCCTCTCAGCTACGAGTACACTGGCGCCGAAGATACTTCTCGAATGCCCAGTGAGGAAGTCGATGATGACGTCATCATTGAGAGGCTGGGGAGAATCTTCAAGGATATGCCCCCGTTCACACCATGTCCTGTGGAGGAATACTCCGCAGCACACCAGCCAAATGAGGTTAGTAGTCGTGGCCAAAGCCCCCGAGTACTAGTAGCATGTGTAGTCGTACTTGATGCATGCTTGGTGTTGTCGGACGACGTCAAGAAGTACATCTCCGTCCCGCCAGCACCCCCGCAGCTTGAGAAGCAACCTCAGGGGAAGGCGGAGCCAAAAGCGAAAGAACGCCGAGTAGTCGGCAAGCATGATGATGTCGTCGTCATCGAGGACACTTTCGATGATGTAGATGAAGAGATGCTGCAGCAGCGCTTCTAGCTCCGCTTCAGGTTTAGTCGAGCTGGAATGCCGCATGTCCCAGTAGTCGAGCGGCCGTCTAGTCTTGAGGAGGACTTGCCGCTCCCGCCAAGGAGACCCCGCAACGTGGCGTGGAAACGTGCCGTGAAGAAGTTGAAGGTGTTGGAGACCACCAGACAAGAGGTGAGTACCGCGACTAGAGTAGCCGAGTACTTTATCGAGTAGTCTGTTGCCGACGACTTGAATTGCTTTGTTGCAGGACATCCCTTCCCCGGATCCCGCTGTCCAGGATGAGGAAGAGGAAGTCTGGGACACAGTGGGGGCATCGTCTGGAAGAAATACCAGCCCGCCTCCAGCTACTGAAGATGTTGTGCCTAACGAGGCACAGGAACAAGCCGCGGCAGTAGAGAACCATCCACAGCCATCGACAGAAGAAGTCTAGGGCCCTCCTGCTGCGGCCACAGCCGTTGAGCAGCCGAAGGAGAGGGAACAAGAGCCTCCGGTTGAGGCAGGAAGTACCAGCGAGCCTGGCATTGTAGATATTGCCAGTCTGCTGGGTGCCCCAACTATCACCGTAGTGCGGTCAACGTTGTGAGTACATGAAGTCCTCGAGTAGTCGTTTGCCGTGTTGCTCGTGATGCTGACTGAGTACTTCGTGATGCAGGAAATCGACTGACTTGTCGTGGGACGAGGCGGAGACCAGTGCAGCTGCCGATGGTGGGGACCGCTCGACAGAAGCGTGAGAACCCTCACCGTCGCCACAAGCCGAAGCCGCTGCGGAGCCGAGACTTGAAGAGGCCACCTTCGTAGAAGGTACGTATCCCGCTATCAAGAGTACTTGTCGTGTAGAATATCTGTAGCCGCCATATGTAGCTGACCTGACCGTGACAGGGCCGCAAGCCGAAGGAGAGGTGATCCCCGAGGCAGTTGTCGGGCATACACCCCGGGTACTCATGCAAGGAAGGAAGAAGACGGACTCCTACTAGAATTCCCCTGTAATCCTACTAGGACTCGTTTCGTGTAATCCTACTAGGACTCCTGCCTTGTAACCGACTAGGAACCCGCCCCTGGACTATATAAAGGAGGGCCGGGTACCTAGCCGGACAACTAACCAACCCAACACCAAGCGCAGGTCGCCATACTTGATCCCCAAACATGACGTAGGGTTTGCCACCTTGGCGGCCCAAACCTATATACATCTTGTGTCCCGTGTCCTTGTGCATACCTTCAAGTTCTCGGTCTCCCGATCACGATCCTCCACCGCACAATCTACTACCTCGGGTACCCCCTTGGTAGGTTTGCGGGTCTAAAACACCGACAGCTGGCGCGCCAGGTAGGGGTGATCATCACCACCGGACGAATTCGAAGGACCTCGTCATCAAGATCAATCTACTTCAATAAGTTGCCGAGTTTCCGTCCAGACGGGTCTGTTTCCCTCCGCGCACATCAAGAGGATTGGTCAAGTTTGATTCCGAAACAGAGCAATTTACTCGGTGACTCGTCGAGTTACTTTCGCGACTCGCTGTGATGGAGAAGGTCAGATTCACCAACCGCAGTCCGCGCGGCTCAGTCCTTTCCCGAATCGCGCTCGAGTCCGAAGCTATTCGATCTCGCCAGCTATCCAAGTTCCTGTTGTTCACGCTAGTCAAATTCTCCGTCAGACCAAAGTTGCCAACCAGCCGCGTGCGGTGTCCCACACACACACGCTAACATCAGGAGCATAGCATCCGAGCCACAGTGGACCAGGGCAATCATTGTCTCCGCTCGTCCGCTGCCTAGAGATCAATTCAGTACTCCACGTGAACAAGCAAATTTGTGGGAATTATGCTACACGCACACATGGCAAGCTCCCACAAGGCTTCAAGTTTATTTGCTTGACACACACGAAAGGCTACCAGCTAGTTTCAAGACCTCTGCTTGGCCCACACCGGAGATGTACGCGAGTATGACTACGTTGCTGCTGGCCACACCGGCTCTACATCAACTTCGCCGTGTGCCGTGACTACTCGTCTCCCGCCCACACCGGCTATACATCTACTTCGCCGCGAGTCCGGGTACCTCGGCTCCTCGCGCGGCTCGTCGTTGACTACTTCGCATATGCCGTGCGACCGGGTGCCTCGGCTCCTCGCGCGGCTCGTCGTCGACTACTTCGCCTATGCCATGCGTCTCGCACTGGCTTGACCTCGACTACTCGTCGCTCGGTTGCACTGGCTCTACTGTGCCTATGGCCGTGCATTCGGACGCGCCATCCCGTCGCTTGACTTCTCGTCGGTCGGTCACACTGGCAATCGCTGTGCACCCGGTCACTCCATCGTGCGCCGCGACTACCCGTCTCTCGACCGCAACGGATCTACCTCAACTGTGTCGTGCGATCGGGTGCCTTGGCTCCTCGCGTGGCTCATCGTCGACTACTTCGCCTACGCCATGCGTCTCGCACTGGCTTGACTTCGACTACTCGTCACCCAGTTGCACTGGCTCTACTGCGCCTATGCCGTGCATCTGGACGTGCCATCTCGTCGCTCGACTACTCACCGGTTCTACATCAACCACACCGTGCACCGTGACTACTCATCACCCGACCGCACGGACTCTACACCAACCTCATCGTGCGCCTCGGCTACTTGCCTCCGGCCTCAGCGGCTCGACTACTTGCCGTCTGGTTGCGCTGGCTCTACTGCGCCTATGCCGTGCATCCGGACGTGCTGTCTCAGCACTCGACTTCTCTTCGGTCGGTCGCACTGGCTCTCACCGTGCGCCCGGTCACTCTGTCTCGTGGCTCGACTGCGTCGCCGCTCGACTTGTTGTCTGCTCGCACTGGCTCTACTTCAGCCACACCGTGCGCCACGACTACTTGTCTCATGGCAACGCTGACTCTACCTCGACTACTCCGTGCGCCGCCGCGACATCGTCTTCCGGCCGCATCGCGTCGATTACTCATCTCGACTAGTTTTCCAAACTAGTCGAGACCGGCTGTCACACCCCAACAACTAGTCGGAATCAACTCTGACTAGTCAACTTCAGCAACAATCGTCGCAGCTCCATCTCCGACCGCCACGGCTTCATCTACAAGACCGCCCTGGCGGCAACAGCTAAGTCATTTATTTAAATGATTGTTTTTTCTTCTTTGGCTTGTCTTCCGTGCGCAGGACAAACACGCCAAGGACTACCCATCTGTGCATGCTTCTAAATGGGAACTACCCTTTAGAACTGCACAATCTCAAGTCCGCTACGACGGCACAAGTCGACTTTAACGGTCGCATCAACAGTCTGCTCAGGCAGCAACAGCTAAGTCCTTTAATTTAAATGATTACTATTTTCTTTTCTTGGCTTGTTCTCCTCATCATGCAGGACAACATGCCGATTACTCATTCGTGTACGCTCCTCGACGGGTTTTCATGAGAGCTACACTCTGCCGACTACTCTTGGGGTATATCGACCAAACCGCCACGGGCTTACAACACTGAATCTCGGGGGCTCTGGCCACGAATTTGGTATACTAAGTTTCGGAGGCTCCAACACAAGTTCGGTACATTACATCCCGGGGGCTCTCGCCACGACCTTGGGTGTACCGAGTTTCAGAGGTCACAATAGCTATATCCCAAGAAGGCAATCTCAAGCCCGCTCTAGCAACAACCGTACCATGGGTCCATGTACCCTAAGTACTCACGCTCTGTACCATGGGTTTCATACCCTAAGTACTTGCGCTCCGTACCATGGGTCCTAGTACCCTAAGTACAAAAGTCGACGCCAACGGTCGCACCCAAGCCCACTCCGGTGGCACAAGTCGACGCTAACGGTCGCACCCAAGCCCACTCCGGTGGCACAAGTCGACGCTAACGGTCGCAACCTCAAGCCCGTTTCAGCGGCAACACTATTCATTTTTTCTGATTTTTCATTCACTTTGGCCTTCCGGAAGTGCTTTTCGGTTTTTGGCTTTCTATCCTTGTGTTTCGGGTTTCATACTTGGCTCGAAGTACTCAAAGTCGACTACTCTAGTCGCATATTCAAAGTTCGCTTCGCGCGGCAATCTAAAGTCAACTTCTAAAGTCGCATATCAAAGTCCGCTCCGCGCGGCAACTAAAGTCGACTTCGGTTTTCAAGTCGCATCTCAAAGTCTGCTCCGCACGGCACAAAGTCAACTTCGGTTTTTCAAGTCGCATTCTAAAGTCCGCTCTGCCAGCATCTAAAGTCGACTTTGGTCGCATCTAAAGTCCGCTCTGACGGCACGAATACTTCTCAAGCTCCACGGCTCGATGCCAAATTACTACTCAGAAACTATCCAGCTCGGGAGCTGCACTCAAATTACTACTCGAGGTTAACTTCAGCAGGCTTCGCTCGCTCTCAAGCTCGGGGGCTCCGCACCAACAACTACTCGGCGTGGCTCATACAGCTCTCTTATCTCGGGGGCTACACGCTGCAAGAGTACTCGAATGATGGCTTTCGCGAACACTAAAGACCCTTGGATTGATTATCTAATCATTTCAAGGCTCGGGGGCTGCTATACTACACCCATCATTAAATTTTTTCAAGACAAGAACATTCAGAATCAAGATTGACCCTCAGCTAGAGTCTGCAACTCAACCTAAGGCTCGGGGGCTACTCCATATGGAGTGCGATTTTGCAATTGCACTTCCATATAATCTCGACTTCAAGACTGATGAGCTGGACCACCTTCCAGCCTCGTGGCAGTTCAAGTACTATTGAAGAATTCTCCAAGCAGTACTTGAGGATGCTCAAGAACTACTCGAAGAGGCTTCAAGACTACTCGAACTACTCTTGACTACAAAGTGCTCGGGGGCTTGTCGGGCATACACCCCGGGTACTCATGCAAGGAAGGAAGAAGACGGACTCCTACTAGAATTCCCCTGTAATCCTACTAGGACTCATTCCGTGTAATCCTACTAGCACTCCTGCCTTGTAACCGACTAGGAACCTGCCCCTGGACTATATAAAGGAGGGCCGTACCTAGCCGGACAACTAACCAACCCAACACCAAGCGCAGGGCGCCATACTTGATCCCCAAACAGGACGTAGGGTTTGCCACCTTGGTGGCCCGAACCTGTATACATCTTGTGTCCCGTGTCCTTGGGCATACCTTTGAGTTCTCGGTCTCCCGATCATGATCCTCCACCGCACAATCTACTACCTCGGGTACCCCCTTGGTAGGTTTGCCGGTCTAAAACACCGACAGTAGTAGCCATGGGAGCGGCAACTGTCGAAGCTGCGGCTACTGAGCCAGTTGTTGAGCAGGCGACTTCTACAGCCCCTGAGCCAAGGGTGGAGGTACGGGTTGACCCACAACCCGAGTCAGGGACTGAATTTGTCATCCGCAAGGCGATGGTGGAGGATGCAGCGCCGCTCCGCTCGGCGCCAATGCCGGAGACTGGGACCTCGAGCCGCGAAGGTCTCGAGTTGTTGGACGACTAGCTGATCGACCCATCTGTCGTTTCTCTAAACATGGAGTCATGGCATCGCACAGAGCAATGGATCAAGGTATGTTGCGAGTACCCTGACTAGTCTTGTAGTGGTGAATATTGAGTACTGATGAGGCTTTTGACTTTGCGCAGGACCTTGTAGAGAGATCTCGAAAGAAATCCGAGCTCTTGACAGGATATGGTGACACAGTCATCCACGCTGAAGCACTGGAGAAGGAGCTAGACAACTCGAGAAAACACTCCGCGCTTCTTCAGTCCAAGCTTGATAGCGCCTTCGCCCAGTATCACAACGAGGTGCAGGATATGCAGGCAAAGAGGGATGAACTGACCCAGAAAAACAAGTCCATTCGGCAGAAGAACAAAGGTACGCCTTCCGCCATAGTCATTGAGTACTTGTTGTCTTGCTTATTGTAGCTTAACACGGTTGGTGAGTTGTCTGCAGAACTTGAGGATACTGTCGATCGGCTGAAGGCTTCCGAGACAGACTTGAAGAACATCATGTACCGGGAGACAGACCACCGAGAGGTAGCCGAGTACCAGTACGCAGAGATGCGCCGTGAGTGCATCAAATGGATGGAACTTCGTGAAGCCTCCGATATTGACCTTGTACGTTGTTACAAATCTCTGCATAAGCTTAATGAAGACTGCGAGAAGCTACAGGCGCAACTGAAGGAACTTGAAGAAGCCGCACTTCCCATCGCAAGGTTGTTGGTCCCACATCCAGGCGGGCCCAAGATAGCACCTCTGGTGGAGAGACTGAAAGAAGCCCCCGGGTGCTTGGCGACGTACATCAAACACTTGGCGAAATCGATACCGAACCAGGTACTAGCCTTCATGAAGTCGTACTTCCTGAAGGCGCCGGTGGATGTGGTGGCTGGAGGTCTTGCAGTGAACTGCACAGATGAGCAGTACAAGACCCTGCTGGAGGAGATGGCGCCTATCACAGAACAAGTCACCGATAAGCTGAACCTTCAGTAGATGTACCTGTATAAGTAGTTCATGTACAGGGTAGATGATGTAAGACAAGCAAAGTAGTTAAGAACTTGTTTGAATATTTTTGAAGTTGTTTCACTTCTATATTGTGATGAGTACTCGTTGCCGCGGCTTGCAGCGAAGCCTACGGAGTACCAAACCGTTGAAGAGGAGATGAGTAGTAGTACTCAGTGGGGTCTGTCTAGTTAGGAGACGCAGTAAACAAGTTGTATAGAAGCAAACTTTATTACTGATAAAAGAGTACACCTGGATGGCCAGGGCCGTTATGTCGGTGTTTTAACCCGGCAACCTACCAAGGGGAGTACCCAAGGTAGATGTTTGTGGCCTCGCTGAGATCAGGAACTCGAAGGAGAGACATGTGGCACACAATTTAGACAGGTTCGGGCCGCGAGGTGCGTAATACCCTACATCCTGTATGTTGCGTAGCTCTGGATTGATTGGGTGTGTTTACAAGATGATGCGGATGATGAGATAGGGGTCCCTGCCTTGCCTTATATAGTCTGGGAGGCAGGGTTACAAGTCGGTTTGACAGGGAGAGTACTAGTCGTACACGGCTAGGAGTACTCTACATGGATCCGGACATGTCTAGCTCCCTAACCGAGTACTAGTCCTCCGTATGGCTTGTGCTTCACGCCATCCGGTGCCATGCAGCCCAAGTCGAGTAGTCCCAGGGGCCCACGCAGTAGTCGGTCCTAGTACCCACCTGAGTAGTGGGCTCAGGGATGTCCATACGACAAGCCCCCGAGTACTTTATAGTCGAGCAGGATGTCTTCGAGTAGTCTTGACGGCCTTGGCGAGTAGTCCTTGAGCGTCCCCGAGTTCCACAAGCCGAAAATCTTCAAGAATGCTTGAATCTTCCCGAGGCTAGAAGGTACTCCAGCTGATCTTTGAGTAGTCTTGAAGTCTTCTCGAGTAGTCCCCAAGTGTCCCCAAGTGTCCCCGAGTGCTTCTCTCGAAGGTCTTCAATAGTACTCGTGTTGTCTTGATAAAAAAACCATATGGAAAATGTGATTCGGAGAATCACATTCCATATGGAATGTAGCCCCCGAGCCTTAGGTCGAATCGTAGATTCAAGCTGAGGGTCAATCTGAAGTTCTGCCAATCTTATCCCGAAAAATCCGGAGAAAAAACCGAAGGACACGTGGCACGGAGCCCCCGAGCCTTGAGTCGAGTACTTTCTCTCGAATTGAAGGGTCATCTTGACTGTATAAAGTGTCCTGAGTGGGATCTTGATATGGTGTAGCACACTGAATCCGTCAGATGTAGTCGAGCCCCCGAGACTGAGAGCATCGAGTACTTGGAATATGAAGGGTCAGTCTGCCGCCGCTGAGTCACCCGCCTGGCGCTTATCTGCTCGCTCGGAACTTAGCCGCCCAATGGCATATAAATAACAGGTGAACCCCTTAGGGTTTGTCACTCCTAGTGGTTGCATTCCTTTGAGAGTAGATCTGAAATCACTGCCCCCGCTGCTCCTCTGCTGCCGCCGCCGCCGCAAAGTAGATTAGATCTACATTCGCCCGCCGTCGTAGTCCGCCCTCCTCCGCAGCCCCCGAGCGAATGCGAGTGAAGACGCTCATGACTCGAAGGATGAAGGGGTCTTCAGCGAAGAGCACCAAGACCGGCGCGTCGAAGAAAAGGAGCCGTGATAAGGCCGAAGATGCCGGCCAGTCGTCGTCGCCGCCGCCCCCTCCTCTCGCCCCAATCCGGTGAAGGAGTGGAAGAAAGCGAAACTGAAGACGGAGGACCTCCTTGCCCTGGTCAACAGCGGATTCCTCCGCGAGAAGGAAATGGATCTGTGGCGCTCCGCTACTGGTGATCCGTACCCGATGGAGAAGAACCCGGATGAGATCCCAATGTTCGCGCGGTTCGTGGAGCGCGGTCTCGCGCTGCCGGCGAGTGACTTCTTCAAAGGGATGCTTCGGTACTATGGCATCGAGTACCTCAACCTCAACCCCAATGGTATCTTCCATGTCTCCATCTTCGTACATTTCTGTGAGGCTTTTGTGGGGATCAAGCCCCACTGGATCTTGTTCCGGAAGTTCTTCCGGGTGAAGCCGCAACCAAGTACGGATGACCCGTGAGTAGTTGGAGGCGTCGGGATACAGATGCGTGAAGACACCGCCGGGCAGTACTTGCCGTTCAAGCTGATCGACTCCAACCAGGATTGGAAGGCAAAGTGGTTCTACATCAGCAACCACCACCCCGAGCTGCCGAAGCCCAGCGGTCGACAACCGAAGCACGCACCGTGGTGGAACACAGAGCCCACCATGCAAGAAGGTCTTCAGCTACCTCCACTGCTGAAGAAGATTAAGGCCTTGAGGGAGGCCGGACTGAGGGTCGAGCACGTGGCCTTCAGCTTTATGAAGAGAAGGGTGCAGCCGTTGATGGCGCGAGATACCCTCGGCTACCAGTACACTAGCGACGAAGATACCTCCCGGATGCCTGGTGAAGAAATCGAGGATGATGTCATCATCGAGAGGCTGGGCAAAATCTTCAAAGACATGCCCCCGTACACGCCGTGCCCTGTGCCGGAGTACTCCGCGGCACGGCCGCCGAATCAGGTTAGGAGTCGTGCCCAGAGCCTCCGAGTACTAATCTGCTTGTGTAGTCGTACTTATGATTGCTTTGTAGGACGATGTGAAGAAGTACAACTCCGTCCCGCCCTGCCCCCACGGCTTGAGGGACAAACACAGGGGAAGGCGGAATCCAAGGCGAAAGAACGCCGCGAAGTTGGCGAGGGCGACGATACCGTCGTCATTGAAGACACCTCCAACGACGAGAATGAGGAGACGCTTCAGCAGCGGTTCCAGCTCCGCTCGAGGTTCAGCCGAGCTGGAATGCCGCACATTCCGGTGATCGAGAAGCTGTCGAGTCTGGAGGCGAGCTTGCTGGTGCCGCCCAGAAAGCCCCGCAACGTGGCGCGCCAACACGCCGTAAAGAAATTGAGTTGTTGGAGGCCACTAGACAAGAGGTGAGTACCGCGACTAAAGTAGTCGAGTACTGACAATGAGTAGTCTATTGCTGACTGCATGACTTGTGTTGTTGCAGGACGTCCCCTCCGCTGATCCTGTTGACCAAGACGAGGGAGATGTCTGGGAGACTGTGGGGGCGACGGCTGAGAGAAGCACTAGCCCACCTCCAGCTACTGAAGACATTGTGCCAGAAAGGGCTCAGGAGCAAACCGCGCTGTGGAGCCACAACCGTCGGTTGAAGAAGCACAGGGCCCTCCTCCAGCTGCGGCCGCGGCCATTGGGCAGACAGAGGAGAGAGTAGAGGAGCCTCCTGTCGAGGCAGGAGCCACCGGCGAGCCTGACATTGTAGATATCACCAGGCTGCTGGGCGCCCGGACCGTCACCGTGGTGCGGTCAACTCTGTAAGTTTCTTGGAACTCTTGAGTAATGTCGTAGCCGTCAAGCTCGTGTTGCTAATTGAAGACTTCATGATGCAGGAAATCCACGGACTTGTCGTGGGATGGGGAAAGTAGCACTCTTGCCGATGGTGGAGACCGCTCGGCGGAGGTACGAGAACCCACACCGCCACCACAAGCCAACGTCGTGGCGGGGTCGAGGCTTGAAGAAGCTACCCTGGTGGAAGGTACGCATCCTGTCACCACGAGTTCTTTTTGTAGAGAGTAGTCGTTGCCGCCACTGACGATGGAGCTAATCTTGACAGGGACACAAGCTGACAGAGTAGTGATCCTGGTGGCAGTAGCCATGGAGGCGGCTGCTGTTGAGGCAACGACTGCAGAGCCAATTGCCGAGCCGGCTACAGCGACAGCCCCCGGGCTGACGACTTCGACAGCCTCCGGGCCGGGGACTTCGACAGCCCCCGAGCCAAGCGCGGAAGCGCGGGTTGACCCGCAACCTGAAGCAGGGTCTGAGGTCATCGTCCATGAGGTGATGATAGAAGATGCGGCGCCGCTCCACTCGGCGCCCATGCCAGAGACTGGGACCTCGAGCCGCGGGGGTCTCGAGTTGCTGGATGATGATCTGATTGACCCGGCCATCGTGTCTCTGAGCATGGAGTCATGGCGCCGCACAGAGCAATGGGTCAAGGTACATTGCGAGTACCCTGAGTAGCCTTGCTTTATTGAGTACTGATTACTGATTGGCTATTGTGTCTTGCGCAGGGCCTGGTGGAGAGATCCCGCCAGAAGACCGAACTCTTGAAGGGGTATGGCGACACGGTCATCCGAGCTGAGACTTTGGAGAAAGAGCTGGAGAAGTCGAAGAAACACTCAGTGCTGCTCCAATCCAAGCTTGACAGCGCCTTCGCCCAATACCACAACGAGGTATAAGAGATGGAGGCCAAGAGAGACGACTTGATCAGGAAGAACAAGTCGCTACGCCAGAAGAATAAAGGTATGCCCTTCGCTGTGACCACTAAGTACTCATTGTAGAGCTTGTGAGTAATCTGATGCCGTGACGAGTTGTCTGCAGATCTTGAAGCAAAGGTCAACCAGCTGAAGGCTTCCGAGATAGACCTCAAGAACATTGTCTACCGGGAGACCGATAAGAGAGAGGTACTTGAGTACGAGTACGCCCAGTTGCGCCATGAGTGTATCAAGCACATGGAGCTCTGTGAAGCCTCAGATCTTGACCTTTTACGCTGTTATAAATCTCTGCAGAAGCTCAATGAAGACTGCGAGAAGCTGCGGGCACAACTGAAAGAGCTGGAAGAAGCTGCGCTGCCCATAGCAAGGCTGCTGGTACCACATCCGAGCGGGCCCAAGATAGCGCCTTTGGTAGACAGGCTGAAAGAAGCCCCCGGGCGCCTGGCGACGTACGTCAAGCATTTGGCGAAGTCGATACCGAACCAGGTGCTCGCCTTCATGAAGTCGTACTTCCCGAAGGCACCAGTGGACGTGGTAGCCGGGGGTCTTGCGGCGAACTGCACAGATGAGCAGTACAAGACCCTTCTGGAGGAGATGGCGCCTATCGCGGAGCAAGTCGCGGACAAGCTGAACCTCCAGTAGATGTACCTATAGAGGTAGTTTATGTACAGAGTAGTTGATGTAAGACAAACAAAGTAGTTAGAAATTTGTTTGAAATATCAATGATGTTTATCCACTGCTTGTGTTGTAATGAGTACTCATTACCGCCACTTGCATCGAAGTGTGCAGAGTACCAAGCCGTGGGAAGGTGATGAATAGTGGTACTCAGCAGGATCTGCCTGGTTAGAAGGCACAGTAAACAAGTTGAGTGGAATCAAGCTTTATTACTGATGAATATGTACACCTGGATGGCCAGGGCCATTACAAATAAGAAGTCAACAGGACCCGTAGGCCGCCTATGGCTAAGTGATTGCTAGGGCCCTTGGGCCGCTTACAGCTGGAGATCCGTTAGTAGCCGTATAGGCTGGATCTAGAGAGTACATGGTCCGTAGACCGCCGCGCAAGTCCTTATGCTATGTGCGGCCCAGGATCCGTTAGTAGCCGTTAACACTGGGTCTTGGATAGAAGTAGTCCGTAGAATAGTGCTAGGACCAAGAGGCCGCTTACAGCGAAGAGTCCGTTAGTAGCCATATAGGCTGGACCCATAGACAAATAGTCGAGCGACTACGCGTAGAAGCGACACAGCTAGTCGACGTTCCACGAGTTGCTGATGGCGTCACCTTTGAGTGTTTGGAGGTAATATGAGCCTGGTCCGGTCACCCTGGATACTGAGAAGGGACCTTACCATGGCGAGCTGAGCTTGTGTAGTCCATCCGTGTTCTGGATGCGACGGAGGACTAGATCGCCGATGTTGAAGGATCATTCCATGACGTTGCGATCATGGTAGCGTCGGATACCCTCTAGGTACCTTGCTGACTCGATGAGGGCAGCACAGCGGGCTTCTTCGAGGCTGTCGATATCAACCCGTCGACTGTCTTCTGAGATGCCTTCGTCGTATTGTTCTACTACCGGGGATTCCCACATCACGTCGGCGGGTAGAATAGCTTCGGAGCCGTAGACCAGGAAGTAGGGCGATTGCCCTGTTGGCTTGGTAGGTTGAGTACGAAGCCCCCAGAGTGCGTTGGGTAGTTCCTTGATCCACTTGCCTCCTTTGGTGTTGGCTGCATCGTACAATCGCTTCTTGAGGGTGTCGAGTACCATCCCGTTGGCGCGCTCCACTTGGCCGTTGGCGCGTGGGTGGGCAACTGAGACATATCGGATGTCGATCCCGTTGTTCTCGCAATACTCCCAGAACTGGTGGTTGTTGAAGTTGGAACCCAAGTCTGTGATGATGCGATGGGGTAGCCCGTAGCGATGCATGAGTTCATCCAAGAAGTTGAGTACTCTATCGGCCTTTGTACAGGTAACTGGCTTGACTTCGATCCACTTGGTGAATTTGTCGATGGCCACCAAGACTCTGTTGAATCCACCTGGCGCAGTTGGCAGAGGTCCAATCATGTCGAGCCCCCAGCAGGCAAAGGGCCAGGTCGGTGGTATGGTGACTAGCTTGTAGGTCGGGACGTGTTGCTGCTTGGCGAAGAATTGGCACCCTTGACACCTTCTGACGAGTTCTTCCGCGTCGGTCAGAGCTGTGGGCCAGTAGAAGGCTTGTCGGAAGGCTTTGCTCACCAGCGTGCGAGAGGATGCGTGGTTGCCGCAGATACCCTTGTGGATCTCCTCCAAGATATCCTTGCCTTCTTCCCGGGGTATATATTTCATGAGTACTCCAGAAGTGGCACCCCGCCTGTAGAGCTTGTCTCCGACTACTACGTAGGTCTTGGCTCGGCGGACGAGTTGTTCGGCCTCGTTCTTGTCGGAGGGAACCTTCTGCTCACGGATGTAGTCGATGAAGGGTTGTCTCCAGTCCACATCGATCATCATGACCTCCTGACTGGGCTGTGCTGGCTCAGAGTCAGTGGTCGTTGGCGTTGGCTCCGGGATGGATGGCACGTGAAGCTCGTGGATGAAAACTCCGACAGGCACTTGAGCACGTGTAGAACCAAGCTTCGACAGGACGTCCGCTGCAACGTTGTTGTCGCGGACGACATGGTGGAACTCGAGACCATAGAATTTGTTCTCGAGCTTGCGGACTTCCAGACAGTAGGCGTCCATGTTCTCCTTATTGCGGTCCCAAGACTTGTTGACTTGGTTGATGACCACTGCAGAGTCGCCGTAGACTAGTAGTCGCTTGATGCCCAGTGAAATTGCGAGGCGGAGCCCGTGCAGTAGGGCTTCATACTCGGCTTCATTGTTTGAGACCTTCCAGAAGATCTGCAGGACGTACTTGAGTTGTTCGCCCTTTGGAGAAATCAGGAGTACCCCTGCACCTGCGTCCTCGAGCTTGAGTGAGCCGTCGAAGTGAATCACCCAATGCTCTGGTCGCTCTGTTGGAGTTGGTAGCTGATTCTCCCGCCACTCTGCCATGAAGTCGACTAGTGCTCGAGACTTGATAGCGGTGCGTGGCTTGAAGTCGATGTTGAGGGCGCCAAGCTCGACCGCCCATTTGGAGATTCTTCCAGTAGCATCTTGATTATGGAGTATATCACCGAGCGGGTAGTCAGTGATGACGATGATCGAGTACTCCTGGAAGTAGTGTCGTAGCTTCCGCGAGGTGATGAGTACTACGTAGAGTAGCTTCTGGACCAGTTGATACCATGCCTTGGACTCGGACAGGACCTCGCTGACGAAGTAGACTAGTCGCTGGACTGGGTAGGCGTGGCCTTCTTCCTGCCGCTCGACGACGATGGCAGTACTGACCACGTGAGTAGTCACACCGAGGTAGAGTAGTAGCTTCTCCTGTTTGCGAGGAGCCATGAGAACCGGTGGCTTGGACAGGAAATCCTTAAGCTACATCAGAGCTTGATCAGCCTCCGCGGTCCATACGAACTTCTCTTGGTGTTTGAGTAGCTTGAAGAAGGGTAGTCCCCGTTCTTCGATCTTCGAGATAAATCTGTTCAGGGCCGCCATGCACCCGGTCAGCTTCTGGACATCCTTGATGCAGGTTGGAGCTTTCATATTGGTGATGGCGAAGATCTTCTCTGGATTGGCTTCGATGCCACGATGGCTGATGATGAAGTCAAGTAGTTTCCCCGAAGGTACGCCGAAGACGCACTTGTTGGGGTTGAGCTTCCATTGGTACTCTCGCAGAGATGCGAAAGTCTCTTCAAGATCGGCGATGAGCATGTCAGAATTTCTGGTCTTGACGACCAAGTCATCCACGTAGGCTTCGATGTTCTTGTTGAGCTGCTTCTTGAAGCAGGCCTGGATATCTCGTTGGTAGGTAGCGTCGGCGTTCTTCAACCCGAACGACATCGTCGTGTAGCAATAGGCGCCAAACGGGGTGATGAACGCGGTCTTCTCCTGGTCTTCTTCCTTGATAGCGATCTGGTGGTACCCAGAGTAGCAGTCGAGGAAGCAGAGCAGGTCGCAGCCCGTCGTGGAGTCGATGACTTGGTCGATCTGCGGCAACCCGAAGGGGTCCTTGGGGCAGTGCTTGTTAAGGTCGGTGTAGTCGACGCACATCCTCCACTCGTTCGTGTTCTTCTTGCGGACAAGGACGGGATTGGCGAGCCACTCAGGATGGAAGACTTCTCGGATGAAGCTAGCCGCGAGTAGTTTGGTGACTTCCTTCTTCATGGCGTCCCGTCGGTCGTCAGCAAAGCGGCGGAGATGTTGTCGCTTGGGGGTAGCTTTAGGGTCGACGTTGAGTGAATGCTCGATCAGCCTCCTGGGCACACCTGGCATGTCCGCTGGCTTCGACGCGAAGATGTCTCAGTTGGCCCGAAGGAAGCTGACGAGAGCGTCTTCCTATTTAGGGTCGAGCCCCGCGCCGATCATGGTAGTCTTGCAGCTGTCGCCAGTCCCGAGGTCGATGGCCTTCACCTGAACTTCCTCTGTTGGCTGAGGTTTGTTGGAGGTGTCGGTTTTCTCTGGTATCTCGAGTTCAGTTGGTGCGAGCTTCTTGGATGCAGTGAAGATCTCCATCATTGCGTTGGGTACTTGATTGGTTGCTGCGAGTTCCACAGCTTCGGTGTCGTAGTCATAAGATATCTTCAAGTCCCCTTGCAGCGCGAGTACTCCGGCAGGACTTGGCATTTTGAGTACCAAGTAGGTGTAGTGGGGAATCGCCATGAACTTGGCGATGGCTGGTCTACCGAGGATGGCATGGTAGGAGGTTTCGAAGTCCGCAACCTCGAACTTGATGTACTCGGTGCGGTAGTTCTCCCTTGTCGTCCCGAAGGTAACTGGCAGAACCACTGAGCCGAGTGGTATAGCCGCGTTGCCTGGGATGATGCCATAGAAAGGTGACGTGCTCTTGGTGAGCATGTCGGTGATGTCGAGCTTCATCTTCTTCAAGGTCTTGGTGAAGAGGACATTGAGTCCGCTCTCGCCGTCGATGAGTACCTTGTTGAGTCTGGAGCCCGCGACTACTGGTTTCAGGACGAGTGGGAAACATCCTGGTTCAGAGAAGCTTGTCCATTGATCCACGCGGGAGAAGGTGATAGGTACCTCCGACCACCTTAAAGGTGTCGGCACCGCTGGTTCAATGTTCAAGACTTCTCGTAGAGTGAGCTTCTGCGATCGTCTGGTGGGTAGTCCGCCGAAGAGGACATTCACCGTCTTGTCAGGTTCTTGGAAGTTGCCGTTGCCTTCGTCGACTTTCTTCTTGCCCTTCTTGTCGTGAGGAGGCCGTGGCTCGGGAACATCCTTGAGTGCTCGCCGGAGTTGGTAGCACTGGTCGGTTGTGTGATTACCATCCAGATGCCACGGGCACTTCTCTTTGAGCAAGTTTCTGAAGCCGCCGGAGGTCTTTTTGGAGCTGTCCTTCACAGGGTGCTGTATAGCCGCGACTGTGTTGTCTGGCTTGCACTTGCGGTTAGGACCCGAGTAGTTGTTGTTGTTGCGACTCCCTTGATCCTTGTTGTTGTTGCCGCCCGTGTTGTTTTTGCTCTTGCCGCGAATGGAGTCGTACTTGGCGTTCGCCTTGTCCTCTTCGTCGGCCCATGAGGTGATCATGTCTTTGAGCTTGGTGATTGAGCTTGGGCGATGGCGACCGAAGTCTTCGAAGGTGCGACGGTGGAAGAGACCATCTTGGAAGAGGTCGATGACTTCTTTGTCGGTGACGTCGACTACGGTCGCGCGCTTGTCGAAAAAGCGGCGCATGTACTAGCGGAGAGTCTCGCCTTGCTCCTGCTTGACCATCGCCAGGTCCATGCGACTACCTGAGCGCCCCATGGTGCCCGCGAAATTGCTGGTGAACTGGGCCTTCAGCTGGTCCCACTTGTCGATCGAGTTCTTGTCGAGCGACTCGAGCCATGTAAGTGGTGCCTGATCCAGACAGAAGGGGAAGTAGAGGCACTTGGTGTCGTTGTCGCCACCAGCATTTTCAATGGCTAGGGCATAGCACCTGAGCCATTGAACTGGGTCTTGCTTCGCGTCATACTTGGTGATCCCGAGGGGTTTGAATTTCTCCGGGAGAAGCAGATCGTGAAGTCGTGCAGAATAGGCGGGGCAGCCGTCGCTGACGTCGGTAGTCTTCTTGGTGCGGCGGATCTCATCGATCCTGTGGCGGGCATCGTAGCCGCCACGTGCGTTGCCGGTGGCGTGGCTGTTAGCGTGGCCTCAGCCTCCGTGATCACCGCTGCCGCCGGCTCTTCTGCCGCCGCCATGAGAGGAGCTGCCACTGCTGCCACCGCCGCCACCGCTGCCGCCGCTTGTGCCACCTTGCGAAGGTGCTCCCGCAGAGGCTCTAGAGCGATTGGGAGTTGGCTGGTGTTCGCCGCGGACACGGTTGTGTCTGACTTCTGCTGGGGTGCGGCTGCGACTAGTGGCTTCATGATTCCCGGCTCCGGCGGTCCTGTTGTTGACCCGCATGAAGTAGGCGTCTTCAGCGAGTTTGGCGATGAGTTCGCCTGCGCTGTGCCCCTGAGCTGTTCGAGCTATCGTAGTGATGGACACGAGGCACTGCTCAGGGGTAGTGTGCACCCGGTTCACAACTTGATCCAGGGCGTCGTTGAGGTTCCGGATAGGGAGAGCCTCGCGGAGCCGCCGGCATCGATCTGCTCGATTTCTGTTGCGTTCGCGCCAGGTGTTCTTGGCATCAGTAGTCTCATCTGCGGGTGCGTTGGCTGAATCTTCGTCCTCTGAGATGTCGTCGAGGTACCGATCAACTCGGTTCTCTGAGGTTCCAGCTTCCCCAGTTGCCATGAACACCTCTCGGTCAGGGGTGCAGAGTCCGGAGTCGGTAGTCGCCACCTCCGTTGGTGTGTGCTCCTCCTCGTTTGGAGTTAGCGGTGTCCCCTCTTGGAAGGGGAGTGCCTCGAGGTAGGCGACACAGCGTGAGTTGTCGTCGATCAGGCCTGCGGGCTTGCGGTCGGGCCAGTAGACGAATCTGCCGACAGGAGTAGATGTGATGACCAAGCCAGTGGCAGGACTTGACAACGGTTCCTCAATGGTGTTGAGCTCAGACTCGGATTCGATCGGATCAAGTCTGAAGTCAAACTCATAGGAGGAGTCCGAGTTGTAGTCGGGGACGGTGTTGGAGTTCGAGGTGTACTCGGAGGCGATCTCCTTGCCGGCCCGACGCGAGGTGAGAGCTTCCGCGTAGGCTTCGCTAGAGATGCAGAGGCCGTACGGGAAGTGCTCGTGGGGAGGACCGGCCCGTACGATGGCTCAGGAGCTAGCTCACGCGGTTTGATCCAGGGTGACGTCGAGTTCGAGTTGAATCCAGTCTCGAAGTCAGTGACTTGGTTGCAGAGCGAAAATTCGTCGAATTTTTCGACGAGTTGACCCATGATGGCTTCGGGAAGCGTCACGAGTCCAATCTCCAGGTTTGGGGTCATGGTGAGGTAGCGCTGGAACGATCCGGCATCGTCAGCGGTGCAGACCCAGGAGCCGAAGACGAAGGTGTCGCCGCGATTGAAAGCGGCAGTTGGCTTGATGACGATTGAAGCCGTCGAGTTCGCCACGAGATCTTCGGCAAGATCACCTACCTGGCGCGCCAGCTGTCGGTGTTTTAACCCGGCAACCCACCAAGGGGAGTACCCGAGGTAGATGTTTGTGGCCTCGCCGAGATCGGGAACTCGAAGGAGAGACACGTGGCACACAATTTAGACAGGTTCGGGCCGCGAGGTGCGTAATACCCTACGTCCTGCATGCTGCATAGCTCTGAATTGATTGGGTGTGTTTACAAGATGATGCGGATGATGAGATAGGGGTCCCTGCCTCGCCTTATATAGTCCGGGAGGTAGGGTTACAAGTCGGTTTGACAGGGAGAGTACTAGTCGTACACTGCTAGGAGTACTCTACATGGATCCGGACATGTCTAGCTTCCTAACCGAGTACTAGTCCTCCGCATGGCTTGTGCTTCACGCCATCCGGTGCCGTGCAGCCCAAGTCGAGTAGTCCCAGGGGCCCACGCAGTAGTCGGTCCTAGTACCCACCTGAGTAGTGGGCCCAGGGATGTCCATACGACACGTTACAAATAAGTAGTCGCCAAGACCCGTAGGCCGCCTATGGCTAAGTAATTGCTAGGGTCCTTGGACCGCTTACAGGTGTGGATCCGTAGGTAGCTATTGAAGCTAGATCAGAAGAGTAGATGGTCCGTAGACCGCTGCCAAAGCCCTTAGGCTGTGTACAGCCCAGGATCCGTGAGTAGCCGTTAACGCTGGATCTTGGATGAGGGTAGTCCGTAGACTAGCGCTAGGACCAAGAGGCCGCTTACAGCAGGGAGTCCGTGAGTAGCCATGTAGGCTGGACCCGTAGATGAGTAGTCAAGCGACTACGCGTAGAAGCGACACAGCTGGTCGACGTTCCACGAGTTATTGATGTCTTCGCCTTCAAGTGTCTGGAGACGATAGGAACCCAGGCCGGTCACCTTGGATACTGAGAAGGGACCTTCCTAAGGCGAGCTGAGCTTGTGTAGTCCGTTCGTGTTCTAGATATGATGGAGGACTAGATCGCCGACGTTGAAGGAGCGTTCCTTGACGCTGCGATCGTGGTAGCGTCGGATACCCTCCAGGTACCTTGCTGATTGGACGAGGGCGGCGCAACGGGCTTCTTCGAGGCTGTCGATGTCAACCTGCCTGCTGTCCTCTGAGATGCCTTCGTCGTATTGTTCGACTGTCGATGATTCCCACATCACATCAGCGGGTAGAATAGCTTCAGAGCCGTAGACCAGGAAGTAGGGCGACTGCCCAGTTGGCTTGGTGGGTTGAGTACGAAGCCCCCAGAGTGCATAGGGTAGTTCCTTGATCCACTCGCCCCCTTTGGTGTTAGCAGTGTCATGCAATCTCTTCTTGAGGGCGTCGAGTACCATCCCATTGGCGTGCTCCACCTGGCCGTTAGCTCACGGGTGGGCGACTGAGACATACCGACGTCGATCCCGCTGTTCTCGCAGTACTCCCAGAATTGATGGTTGTTGAAGTTGGAGCCCAGATCTGTGATGATACGATGGGGTAGCCCGTAGCGATGCACGAGTTCATCCAGGAAGTTGAGTACTCTGTCGGCCTTTGGGCAAGTAACCGGCTTGACTTCGATCCACTTGGTGAACTTGTCGATAGCCACCAGAACTCTGTTGAATCCTCCTGGCGCAATTGGCAGAGGCCCAATCATGTCGAGCCCCCAGCAGGCAAAGGGCCAGGTTGGAGGTATGGTGACTAGCTTGTAGGCCGGGACGTGTTGCTGCTTGACGAAGAATTGGCACCCTTGGCACCTCCTGACGAGTTCTTCGGCGTCGGCCAGAGCTGTGGGCCAGTAGAAGGCTCGTCGGAAGGCTTTGCTCATCAGCGTGCGAGAAGATGCGTGGTTGGCGCAGACGCCTTTGTGGATCTCCTCCAAGATGTCCTTGCCTTCTTCCCGGGGTTTGCACTTCATGAGTACTCTAGAAGTGGCACCCCACCTGTAGAGCTTGTCCCCGACTAGTACGTAGGTCTTGGCTCGACGGACGAGTTGTTCTGCCTCGTTCTTGTCGGAGGGGACCTTCTGCTCGCGGATGTAGTCGATAAAGGGTTGCCTCCAGCCCACGTTGATCATCATGACCTCCTGACTGGGCTGTGATGGCCCAGGGTTAGTGGTCGTTGGCGCCGGCTCTGGGATGGATGGCGTGTGAAGTTCATGGACGAAGACTCCAGCGAGTACTTGAGCGCGAGTAGAACCAAGCTTCGACAGGACGTCCGCTGCAACGTTGTTGTCGCGGACGACGTGGTGGAACTCGAGACCATAAAACTTGTTCTCGAGCTTGCGGACTTCTAGGCAGTAGGCGTCCATATTCTCCTTGTTGCGGTCCCAAGAGTTGTTGACCTGGTTGATAACCACAGCGGAGTCGCCGTAGACTAGTAGCCGCTTGATGCCCAGTGAGATGGCGAGCCGAAGCCCATGCAGCAGAGCTTCATACTCAGCTTCATTGTTTGAGACCTTCTAGAAGATCTGCAGGACGTACTTGAGTTGTTCGCCCTTTGGAGAAATCAGGAGTACCCCCGCGCCTGCGCCCTCGAGCTTGAGTACAACACCCAATGCCCTGGTCGCTCCATTGGTGTGGGTCGTTGATTTTCCCGCCACTCTGCCATGAAGTCGACTAGAGCCTGTGACTTGATGGCGGTGCGTGGCTTGAAGTCGATGTTGAGGGTGCCAAGCTCGACCGCCCACTTGGAGATTCTCCCGGTTGCATCTTGGTTGTGGAGTATGTCGCCAAGCGGGTAGTCGGTGATGACGGTGATCGAGTACTCCTGGAAGTAGTGTCATAGCTTCCGTGAGGTGATGAGTACTGCGTAGAGCAGCTTCTGGACCGGTTGGTACCGTGCCTTGGACTCGGACAGGACCTCACTGACGAAGTAGACTGGCCACTGGACTGGATAGGCGTGGCCGTCTTCCTGCCGCTCGACGATGATGGCAGTACTGACCACGTGAGTAGTCGCGGCGAGGTAGAGCGGTAGTTGCTCTGTTTTGCGAGGAGCCGTGAGGACCGGTGGCTTAGACAGGAAGTCTTTAAGCTGCGTCAGAGCTTGATCAGCCTCCGCGGTCGACACGAACTTCTCTTGGTGCTTGAGAAGCTTGAAGAAGGGTAGTCCCCGTTCGCCGAGCTTCGAGATGAATCTGTTCAGGGCCGCCATGCACCCGGTCAGCTTCTGGACATCCTTGATGCAGGTTGGAGCTTTCATGTTGGTGATGGCGGAGATCTTCTCGGGGTTAGTTTCGATGTCGCGATGGCGGATGATGAAGCCGAGCCCTGAGGGTACGCCGAAGACGCACTTGTTGGGGTTGAGCTTCCACTGGTACTCCCACAGAGATGCGAAAGTCTCTTCAAGATCGGCGATGAGCGTATCGGAGTTTCTGGTCTTGACGACCACATCATCCACGTTGGCTTCGACGTTCTTGTTGAGCTGCTCCTTGAAGCAGGCCTGGATAGCTCGTTGATAGGTAGCACCAGCGTTCTTCAACCCGAACGACATCGTCGTGTAGCAGTAGGCGCCGAACGGGGTGATGAACGCAGTCTTCTCCTGGTCTTCTTCCTTGATTGCGATCTGGTGATACCTGGAGTAGCAGTCAAGGAAGCTGAGCAGGTCGCAGCCCGCCGTGGAGTCGATGACTTGATCAATCTGCGGCAACCCGAAGGGGTCCTTGGGGCAGTGCTTGTTGAGGTCGGTGTAGTCGACGCACATCCGCCACTCGTTGGTGTTCTTCTTACGGACGAGGACGGGGTTGGCGAGCCACTCAGGATGGAAGACTTCTCTGATAAAGCCAGCCACGAGGAGTTTGGCGAGTTCCTTCTTGATGGCGTCCCATCGGTCGTCAGCGAAGCGGCGGAGGTGTTGTCGCTTGGGGGTAGCTTTAGGATCGATGTTGAGTGAATGCTCGATCAGCCTCCTGGGCACTCCTAGCATGTCTGCTGGCTTCCACGTGAAGATGTCTCGGTTAGCCCGGAGGAAGCTGACGAGCGCGTCTTCCTATTTGGGATCGAGCCCCGCGCCGATCATGGTAGTCTTGCTGCTGTCGCCAGTCCCGAGGTCGATGGCCTTCACCTGTACTTCGTCTGTTGGCTGAGGTTTGTTGGAGGTGTCAGTCTTCTTAGGTATCTCGAGTTCGGTTGGGGCGAGCTTCTTTGATGTAGCGAAGATCTCCATCATAGTGTTGGGTACTTGATTGGTTGCTGCGAGCTCCACGACTTCGGTGTCGCAGTCATAGGAAACCTTCCTTGTAGCGCGAGTACTCCGGCAGGACTTGGCATTTTGAGTACCAGGTACACGTAGTGGGGGATCGCCATGAACTTGGCAAGAGCTGGTCTGCCGAGGATGGCATGGTAGGAAGTTTCGAAGTCCGCAACCTCTAACTTGATGTACTCAGTGCGGTAGTTCTCCCTTGTCCCGAAGGTAACTGGCAGAACCACTGAGCCAAGTGGTATAGCGTTGCCTGGGACGATGCCGTAGAAGGGCGACGTGCTCTTGGTGAGCATGTCGGTGATGTCGAGCTTCATCTTCTTCAAGGTCTTGGTGAACAGAATGTTGAGTCCGCTGCCACCGTCGATGAGTACCTTGGTGAGTCTGGAGCCCGCGACTACTAGATTCAGGACGAGTGGGAAACGTCCTGGCTCAGAGAAGCTTGTCCATTGATCCGCGCGGGAGAAGGTAATGGGTACCTCCGACCACCTGAGGGGTGTCGGCACCGCTGGTTCAGTGTTCAGAACTTCGCGCAGAGTGAGCTTCTGTGCACGCGTGGTGGGTAGTCCGCCGAAGAGGACGTTCACCGTCTTGTCGGGTTCTTGGAAGTCGTCGTTGCCTTCGTCGACTTTCTTCTTGCCCTTCTTGTCGTGAGGGTGTCGTGGCTCAGGGACATCCTTGAGTGCTCGCCGGAGCTGGTAGCACTGATCGGTTATGTGGTTGCCGTCCAGATGCCACGAGCACTTCTCTTTGAGCAAGTCTCTGAAGCCGCCAGAGGTTTTCTTAGAGTTGTCCTTCGCGGGGCGCTGTACAGCCGCGATAGTGTTGTCTAGCTTGCGCTTGCCGTTAGGACCCGAGTAGTAGTAGTTGTTGTTATTGTTGTTGTTGTTGCGACCCCCTTGATCCTTGTTGTTGTTGACGCCCGTGTTGTTCTTGCTCTTGCCGCGGTTGGAGTCGTACTTGGCGTTGGCCTTGTCCTCCTCATCGGCCCATGAAGTAATCATGTCCTTGAGCTTGGTGATTGAGCTTGGGAGGCGGCGACCGAAGTCTTCGAAGGTGCGATGGTGGTAGAGACCGTCTTGGAAGCAGTCGATGACTTCTTTATCGGTGACGTCGACTACGGTCGCACGCTTGTCGAAGAAGCGGCGCATGTACTAGCGGAGCGTCTCGCCTTGCTCCTGCTTGACCATCGCCAGGTCCATGTGAGTACCCGAGCGCCCCATGGCGCTCGCGAAGTTGCTGGCGAACTGCGCCTTTAGCTGGTCCCAGTCGTCGATCGAGTTCTTGTCGAGCAACTCAAGCCATGTGAGTGGAGCCTGGTCCAGACAGAAGGGGAAGTAGAGACACTTGGTGTCATTGTTTCCACTAGCGTTCTCAATGGCCAGCGCGTAGCACCTGAGCCACTGAACTGGGTCTTGCTTCGCGTCGTACTTGGTAATCCCGAGAGGCTTGAACTTCTGCGGGAGTAGCAGAGCGCGCAGTCGTTTGGAGTAGGCGGGGAAGCCGTCGTTGTCGCTGACGTCGGTAGTCTTCTTGGCGCGGTGTATCTTGTCGATTCTGTGGCGGGCGTCGTACCCACCACGTTCGTAGCCGCCGGCGTGGCTGTTCATGTGGCCTCGGCCTCCGCGATCGCCGCCGCCGCCTCTTCTATCGGCGCCATGGGAGGAGCTACCGCTGCTGCCGCCGCAGCCACCGCCGCCGCCGCTTGTGCCACCCTGAGAAGGTCCTCCCCCCGAGGCTCTGGAGCGATTGGGGTTTGGCTGGTAGTCACCACGGACGCGATTAGGTCCGACTTCTACTGGAGTGCGGCTGCGACTAGTGGTTTCGTGGTTTGCGGCTTCGGCAATCCTGTTGTCGACCCGCATGAAGTAGGCATCCTCAGCGAGTTTGGCGATGAGGTCGCCTGCACGATGCCCCTGAATGGCTCGCCCTATCCTGTTGATGGACATGAGGCATTGCTCAGGGGTGGTGTGACTCCTGTTGGCGATTTCGTCCAGAGCCTCATTGAGGTTGTGGATGGGTAGAGCTTCCCGAAGCCGCCGGCGTCGGTCTGCTCGCTTCTTGTTGCGGTTGCACTGGGCGTTCTTGGCTTCAGTAGTCTCGTCTATGGGTGCGTTGGCTGATTCCTCATCTTCTGGGATGTCCTCGAGGTACCGATCAGGTCGGGCCTCTGAGGTTCCGGCTTTCGTGGTCGCCACGAATACTTCGCGGTCGGGAGTACAGAGTCCGGAGTCAGTAGTTGCCACCTCGATTGACGGGTACTCCTCTGCGATTGGGGTCAGAGGTGTCCCCTCCTGGAAGGGGAGTGTCTCGAGGTAAACGACACAGCGTGAGTTGTCGTCGGTCAAGTCTGCGGGCTTGCGGTCGGGCCAGTAGATGAATCTGCCGGCGGGAATAGACGTGATGACCAAGCCAGCGGCAGGACCTGACAACGGCTCCTCGGTGGCGTCGAACTCGGACTCAGGCTCGATCGGGTCCAACCCGAAGTCGAACTCGTAGGGGGAGTCCGAGTTGTAGTCGGGTACGGTGTTGGAGTTCGAGGAGTACTCGGAGACGACCTCCTTGCTGGCCCGACGCGGGACGAGCGCATCCACGTAGGCCGCAGTGGTGTTGCGGAGGCCATACGGGAAGTGCTCGTGAGGGAGAATGGGTCCACACGATGGCTCAGGAGCCAGCTCGCGTGGTTTGATCCAGGTTGACGTCGAGTTCGAGTTGGAGCTGGATCCAATCTCGAAGTCGGCGACTTGGTTGAAGAGCGAAAATTCGTTGAATTTCTCGATGAGTTGGCTCGTAACGGCTTCGGGAAGCGTCACGAGTCTGGTCTCCGAGTCTAGGGTCATGGTGAGGTAGCGCTGGAACGATTCAGCGCCGTCAGCAGTGCAGACCCAGGAGCCGAAGACGAAGGTGTCGCCGCGGGTGAAGGTGGCGGTTGGCTTGATGACGATTGAAGCCGTCGAGTTCGCCATGAGATCTTCGGCGAGATCCCCTATCTGGCGCGCCAGTTGTCGGTGTCTTAGACTGGCAACCTACCAAGGGGAGTACCCGAGGTAGACGTTTGTGGCCTCGCCGAGATCGGGAACTCGAAGGAGAGACATGTGGCACACAATTTAGACAGGTTCGAGCCGCGAGGTGCGTAATACCCTATGTCCTGTATGCTGTGTAGCTCTGGATTGATTGAGTGTGTTTACAAGATGATGCGGATGAGGGATAGGGGTCCCTGCCTCGCCTTATATTGTCCGGGAGGCAGGGTTACAAGTCGGTTTGAGGGAGAGAGTTCTAGTCGTACACGGCTATGAGTACTCTACATGGATCCGGACATGTCTAGTTTCCTACCCGAGTACTAGCCCTCTGTTTACCTTGTGCTTCACGCCATCTTGTACCGTGCAGCCCAAGTCGAGTAGTCCCAGGGGCCCACGCGGTAGTCGATCCCGGTACCCGCCTGGGTAGTGGGCCCAGGGATGTCCATACGACAACGGGCGAGATGACGGTCGCAGCATGGTGGCGGCGGTGTAGGACCTGACGGTGGTGATGTGACGAGGAGAAGCGGCGGCGGCGAGCACAAGGTTGGGATGGGTGGAGCTCGCACCCCACCGGCCATGGGCGCGCCCCCGTGGAGCTCGTTCCTCGGAGCAGGCGCGGTGTCCACGCGAGAATCGATGGTCGGCGAGGACTGGTCCAAATCGATGGTCGATGGAGGTCTTGGGCGCGACGACCGGGTTTGGGGAGAAGGAGGGGAAGAGAGCCACGGGTATTGGCCGGTGTACTGCAGGAGCGCCGTCGGTTGGAGGTTGAAGACAACCTTACATGTGGGTCCCACGTGTAAGTGACAGAAGAGAGGAGAAGAGGAAGAAGGCAAAGGGCATAAGATACATTTTACACTCTTTGCTGACTCGTATCCTAGCTGGACAGCCGCGTTGTGTGGGTCCCACGTGTAAGTGACAGAAGAGAGGAGAAGAGGAAGAAGGCAAAGGGAGATATTCCATCCGTTTCAAAATACTTGTCGCTATTGACTTTTTTTTGCAACTTTGACCATTCGTCTTATTCAAAAAATTATCGTAAACATGTAAAACGATAAGTCAAGCTTAAAATACATACAACATTAAAATATATAGCAAACAAATAAATTGTACTTACACAATTTTTTGAATAAAACGAATGGTCAAAGTTGCATAAAAAAGTCCATTTTACGCTCTTTGCTGACTCTCTCCCCTTCGCTCGTCGTTGTCTCCGCGTATTACTTCGACGGCGCTGTCTCCCACGCGGGTCGGTGGCGGCGTGGAAGGTAATGGGCACAGGATGACCTGGCAGCCATCCTCTGATCTTCACCTCTTCTTTTGCCTTCTTTCCCTCACGAATTTTCACCCGTCACCGTGGCAAACCCAGGCGATTCGGTCAAATCTGTTCGATGCAGCTCCGATTTCCCATCCTCCGGCTGTGATTTCTCCCGCAAGCTAAGACACCGCAAGATGTAAGTGAATCTTTATTTTTTTTAATTAAAGACAGGAGTACTGTCATATCATTTAAGAAGAAAGTAATTGTACATCACGAGCCGAAGCTAACGACACCACCACAAAAACAACGCACACAGACAAACGCACTCACAAAACTCTACACCACCTCAACCAGGGAGAGAAGCGAAAAGAAGCCGCCGTGAACCGCGCCGTCGTCACCAACGCCGTACCACGGCCAAAGCCGTGACCCGCTGCAAGCCAAAGCGGCAACTCGAACTCCTCCACCACGGGCCCTTCCTCCTCAAGCCGCACACACATGGCCGCCGATCCCCCTGCTCCACCCAAGCGTCGACAGAAAGCTCCTGTCAAGGCACCAATGCAACCACTGATCCCGGCCACTCTGCGTGGGGGTCTCGCCTCACCCACCGCCTCACACTCCTCTGCCAAAGACTCAAATATCTGAAGCCGGTAAGAGAGCATCACTTCCGCCCAGTCGTCCTCGAGGTCACAACCGCAGCAAGCATGCCAACACAAGATCTCTGGCACCCATGGTTCCTCTGCACCTCCCTACCAACCCGGACGAAGCGCACCTCAACTGCAGCCACACGCAAGCAACACCACCAGCCAAACCACCACCTCCGCCTATCCAAGTCGGGACTCCAAATGCAACGCCTTCAAGAAGGACGCGATGCCAAGGCGCCGCCGTCGCACATCCATGAAGGATAAGGTTTTCACCCTGGACAAACCCTATGCAGCAAGAAACAGTGCATCTCAATGGTGCCCCAACGGGGAGAGTGACGCCACAGGAGCGCCGCCACCATTGCCACCGACGAACCATCAGTGGAGGCTTTCGCCCGATCGACACCATTCCTATCGCCACCATTTTATTTTCCTAAATAGTTTTGAAAGGATTAGATTCACGAGTAGCGCCTGATGGGTGGAAATCTCTGATGAAACAATAGAACACCAGGCACGCGTCTGGGTTGCATTTGCCTTCTTCATGTACTTTAACTCTCCAACTGTTTGTTCAAATGCCTATTAGGAAATGCTTCTGCGAGGATTGCATTGCATTACATTTAGATCATTTAAAACTTGGAAATTTGTACTAGGACAAAGCATTCGGTTGTAGGCGTTCATATAGGCTACCATTTGAGCTGCCAGAGCATCTTGACTCCATTTCGTTTGCGGGATCCTAGACTGATAGGCCTTTTCTTTGGACAAACGCATATCATCAGCGAAACATTCTGCAAGTTGTTTGCTCATATTTAGAGGGGCTGACAAATAATTGAAATTCTTCTTCTGCACTTTGTTAATAATAGGTGACATTCGCACATAAACAACCTTTTTGACTGAATGTTCTTCAGAGCTATTCCTGATTTCCTTTACATAAAACAAATCGTGCTAAGTTCCAGTACAACTAAGTAAGCCTGATTTGATGTTTGTCGTATTGTTCACGGCAAAGTCTGTCAAAATACACTCCCTGTTTGAGCACAAGTATCAAAAGATTCTGCGATCTTGTCCTGGGCGTGCCAAGGTGCATTGGAAAATCTTTGTTGACAATTCCACACTTAATATTCTGGTAGCACGAGCTCTTGCTCTAGCATAGGAGACTTTGCATTATTTGCATAAAGTCTACCTCTTTATACAAGCTAGCTTCTCATCATAATCATAAATAGTATAATTTTAGAACTGATACTCTCTCAAATTATTTCTACAGATCCATATCTATTATCTACCCTTAGAGAATTTATCCTTTTCGTTTATGTATGTACATGTTGGGTTATTATGCTATAATAGTAAACATGTGTTTTTAAAACTGTGATGCTATAGTCTATAGTTATTGCAAATTCATAGTGCTCAGCCCAAAAGCAGGTAGTAGTGGTGGGGCATGAGTACCTATTTCTTGTGGTTAGCCCATAAGCTTATGGGTACCTATTGCTACTGCCCAACCGGCAGTAAAAATGTTTCACCACTGGTTTTTAAGCTGGCACTGAAAATGCTAGCGGTGAAAACATTTTTTATAGCAGTGAATACGAATCCATCGCTTTGTCCTCATTAGCAAAGTTCCTCAAAGTCATCTGTTTGGCAGGTTCACACCACAAATGGATTAGCAAACATCAGCAGAGTTAGTAGAGGCTCTTAGTAACATGAGTGACGCTATACAAATACAAGATGGGCATTGACAGAAGTGTATTGGAAAAATATATCCAGACGGCAGCAAAAGGGATTGTAAGTCTAACCTTTATCTGAGCTGTTGCTGTCATTGAGAGAGTGAGTTGGTTCCGATCTAGGATTAATTATTATGGTTCGGACATGCTGGATCTTTTCCCAATTTGGATTTCCAACCATTTCGCAAGACTTCATAAACTCTCGACCGCAGTCTGAGAGCTCAAAGTGCAGGAGAGACCTGGGTAGTTCTGGTAGTGACCGGAGGTTCTCACACTCGTTGATGTCCAATTTCTGGAGTGACGTGAGGAGGTCCATATTATCTGGTAAGGCATCCCAACTGCATGAGTAAATTTCAAGTTGAAGAAGATGAGCAACAAACTCATGGCATTCAGGAATAGCTCCCAGGGGGCTGCACTCCAGGAGCAGAAGACCTCGCACACCAACAACCCAATCTGGGTACCTTAAACCATTGTAGCTCCATAGGTGCAGTATATCAAGGTCCACCGGAGGGCGAAGGCCCTCCAGTATCTGTGCTTGGAGCTCTGCACTGCAGCTCTGTAGTCCATCCCTGTCCCACCCAAGAGTTAGATGTGTGAGTCGTTCCTTGTCATCTAGATTGGCTTCAAGAGCTTCCTCTCTGCTTCCAACATTTTCAAGGCCATGGATTCCTAGCATGCCTTGGAGCTTGTTGAGGTGCTTCAGCTGCTTTAACTCGTAGCCAGGTTCCTTCTTTACCCTGAAGGATCTAAAAGTTCGGAGTGAGGTCAGCCTGCCTATGTTTGGAAAATCCATAGATCCTAAGCATGACAGATGTCTCAAGTTAATGAGGTTAACCATATCTTTGCTCGAGGAAAATACTATAGAAGGGCAATCAAGATGTTGCATATGGTAGAGCTTGGAAATTGTGCTAGGTAGAATCATCTTTGTTGAACCACCGTACATTCGGAAAGAAAGATAGCGTAGATGCTTCAACCGCCCAATAGATGCTGGGAACGAGAACGTTTCTTTTTTCCAGAGCCTTATGCACAGTACCCTTAATGTCCTCAGACTCATGAACATGTCCTCAAAGGCTTCTTTCTTGATCGCCGTGTCATTTTCATCAGTGTAAATAATCAGAGTTCGCAAGTTTTCCAGTTTGGCAATCTTGTCAGTAACCATTGCTAAATTACAATTCTCAACTAAAAGATGACGAACATCTCGAGGGAATTCTCCTTCCCAGCCATCACCAATTCTCAAGCAGTCACTTCCTGCTACCATCTCTATTAAATCACGCAACAAATCATGAATTGTATAACATTCTTTGCCACCATTTACTAGTTGTAGAAATGAGGCTGACACTAATTCATTCACGTAGCCTTGACCAACAGCTTCCATTTCCTCCCCTGTATTGCTACAAATAAAACCTTCTGCAACCCACAAGTTAATTAAATCGTCACGATCCAACTGATAACTTCTGGGAAAAATGCTGCAGTAAGCAAAGCATCGCCTGACCTGCTCATTTAGATGCTGATAGCTCCACCATAGAGCTCCCATTGTACTATTTAGAAGGTCTTGGTCCCGAGCATTTCTCCAAGATTCAATGGTTGGTGTTTGCTGTAGCTGCACTCCCACTGTAAGGGCCGCTAGAGGTGATCTTTTGAGCTTTCTAGCAATGTCAGCCCCAATCCTTTTAAACTTTATTTCATCTCGTCCATCTATTTTTGCAACATCAAAGGCATAATGCATGAACAACTCAAGGAAGACATCATCATCCAGGCAACGCATTGGAATACTTCTCACTGGAATACAACTCACAGCACTCAAAGCTAATAATGCACCCACTGTCCTACTTGTGGCTAGGATCTTGCTTCCTGCATTCCCAACATTCAATGGGGAGAGTAACTGCTGGAACTCCTGATGATTGGCATCTTTACTGTACCAGACATCATCCAAGACCAAGAGGAACCGTTTTCCACACAACCTCTCCTCCAAATACTTGTGTAGCGAGGTAGCACCGTCAAATTGAGGACTTGATTCTGTAACCTGCTCAATCAGCTGGCGCCAAATGTTTTGCACATTAAATTTCTGAGAAACGTGAACCCACATAACAAGGTCAAAATGGAGGTCGTCTTTCACATGAGCACAAACATACTGTGCTAGGGTAGATTTACCAGACCCGGGAACGCCATGAATACCAATTATAGAATAGGCTGGTTGGCCATCACCAACTATCTCATAAAGCATATCTATGACAATGTCACGATCCTCATCGAGGCCAATTACTACACGTGGAGGGGCCAGAGTAGTGACCGCACCACGTGAATTCACAGCAACAATCTGTCTCCTGTCAACAATACTGCGGCTTGGCAAGTTCAAAAGCTGTAACATTTTGTGTGCATCAGTAACAATATTTTCTATTTTCTCTAGGATTTTCTTCAACTTTTTTTTTGACAACCCGGGGGGTGGGTCATATGAAGTGGTACCACTCATCTGTAAAGGAAAAATAACAGCGGGTGATATTTTGTAAGAGAACATTTCTATCTTGTTATATATCCTTAGAATATATAGTTGAAAAAAAAAGAAACCTTTTCATTCACCCAAAGATTGATATGTAAACTTCATAGTGCATCAGTCTATAACATAAACATAATAGGAGAGGCAGAATGAAATTAGGGCAACAAATTCAAATGAACCACTTTTGTATAAATGGGTAGTTTTTTTTAAAACATGTGCATGGTTAGCTAATTTAGGTATATGGGGATAAGCCGGAAAACATACGTTTTTGAAGAAGACTGGCAAATATACTAAGAAATACTTCATTATGTCTTATACAATTTTTATTCCAATATTTAAAAGAGATATTACTGTTCAAATATGTCAATCGAAGGTGATGTATACTGGTCCTACTGTTTCTTTACAGTATTTAATGTAATGCTTTTTCTAGGGCTTTGCAGCAAATGATTTCTCTTTATGCTGATGACATGGTTATCTTTCTCCAACCCACTGTCACTGGTATGGATACTACACTTGACATGCTGCAATTATTTAGTGAAGCTTCTGGCCTCAAGACAGATTTGAAGAAAAGTAATGTATTTCCCATACAGTGCACCAAGATGGATATTTCAACTATATAGGGCCATCCTTCCTTGAACCTTGCGAGGTTCTCAAGCTTCTATGCAAGTACTCAGGAAGAGACATGTAAGTGTATGAATCTATAAACCGTTTTTGAATCTTACTTGTGTGCATCTTTATGACTGAGCATAAGAATGTATGGTGAATGTGCATGGCGTGCACTATGAAGCACTAGCGGACCCAAGTGTGGGCATGCCTAGGCAGGTGCCCAGGCTCTGGCACCATCGCTACTACAGCAGCTAGGGTTCAAATGAATTTTCGTAGGGTTCAAATGAGTTTTGAGTATGGTTGCAATCCTTTTTTACTAAAGATAGGAAGATAATTTTTAGTTTTGCCTGGCTCCATTTGATTTCTGGGTCCGCCACTGCTATGAAGCATAAGGTTATGGATTCATCCGTCGTAGCCTCGTTGACTCTAGGTGTGTGTGTGCGCGCTAGAAAGTGCACTTGGATATATATGTGAGTCGTGTGTGTGTATGTATGGGAGGTGTGTGCTACAATAGATAGAAAGTGCACTTGGATATATATGTGAGTCGTGTGTGTATGTAGGGGAGGTGTGTGCTACAATAGAACTACACTACCTCTGTTCTAAATTGTAGGAATTTTTAATATACATATATTTTTGTTGTGCATCTAGACATATGCATTATAGTTGCTACAAGCGCATATTAGGCTCATTCCATATGGAGGCTAGGCCTTTATTAAGCATTTAAGCAAATTACTAGTAAGTTTTAGGATTTTACGTAACCAATATTTATATGTGTTAGAACAGTATAACAGGTAATAAATACTGAGAAACACGTAGCAACAAAGTTTAGAGAGCTTGAGGAAGGCAAATACCTCGGGTTTTTTGCGGGAGATCTTGGGCAAGGCAGACTGGAGCTTCTTCACCCATTTCTTCCTATGTGGAGGCATGCTCTGTGACTCCACCTTGTCATGAGTCTCAGATAAGACCTTCCTTTCAAGACGGTAGTACTCGACATCATCCAAGATATCTTCAGCTTCGTAGAAAGCATATTTGAGCTGCTCTAACAATTTCTCTAAATGATCCCTGCGAGGAGTACTCTCCTCAACTTCTCCAATAATCAATTCCAGCTGTGAAACTTTAATCACGAGTTCTTCCAGCTTCTCTGAGCTATCAAAGTCGAGGTTGGAATATCCTTCATTGATGAGCCTCGTGATGATGGGTGAGACAACCCAACCTACTGCAGATATGCCCCAGCTCACTGCGGCACCAATGGTCACTGGATCCGTCATCCTGCATGCACATCAACAAGTAGATTTGGGGATGCCTTGGGGGGAGGGGGTTACGGACGACGACTAGCATGCAGGTCCTCGAGCAGTATAGCCTCTGCAGATAAGGATAGAGCTGTTCCAACTACCACATCACCCCAAAGGCCCAAAGGTAGGAAGACTACAATCCCATCTAGTCAATAGAATACTAAAGCAAGTATTGGCCCCATAATATTCAAACATCAAATTGCAACTTGCATGTCGTCATGTGCCCAAGAAATGGTTGGAATCCAGCTGTTCGTTCTGAAGTATAATATAGTGCTCTATTTCAACATGGCATGACCACTCGACACTGAATAAGATTGTTTGTCGAATAAGATTGTTTGTCGAATCCGTAGAAGATTTCCTTTCTGTTTGTATTTCCGTGCTTGACAAATTGACCAAATCACACTTGATAAAAAAAAAGGTTAATTGGATATATGTCATTATAATTTTCACGGTTTTGAGATATGCCATCAAAAATCATCTATTCGCAAATATGTTGCTTCCAACTCGGCCGAAATCATGTCATTCTCTGTGTCCGGGCTCACATCTGGCCGCACGGCAGTTGAACCTGATCTTCATCATTTTCATGTTCAGCTTCTCTGGGAGCATCAGTAGCTCTCCAATATCGATAGCTTATTGGGATGTGGTCCCTAACAAGCTCTCCAATGTGGTTTGTCAATTAAATTGATTAGATTTTCATGTGGAGCAAGTGGCATGCCTTCATCGGACACTTCTGTGATGATGAAACGCCCCCTAGCTTCTTCTTTGGGCCGCGTTTCCCTCAAGCTTCTTGCTGCTATTAATTGGTTTCTCTACCTATTAATTAGTAATTAAACTTGAAAGTCGTGACAGTACTGGTTCCTATTAATTATACCTCGGATGGTTCCCCATCATTGCTTCCCTGGGTAAGTTTTTGCTCTCCCCCCTCGATGCCATCACTAGGGTTGTTGAGGTAGCCGGCAGCCTCCTTGTGATCTTGTACTTCTTCATTTTGTGGAGGGTTCGTTCCATTATGAGCAATGATATCCATTAACATTTGCTCTGCTTGTCGTTCCTCCTCTGTTTGAGTCATTGTAACTAAACTAATATGACATGAATAACTATTAAAATATTGGCAATAATTATAAACAGAGGAATTATTTTCAAAGTAAGACATTATTTTTCTAATGATATCCATTAACATTTTTCTAACTAAGAAACTATTTTTCTAATGAGGAAACTATTTTTTCTAACGAGCTGAGTCGGGAGTGTGACGGGGAGTCGGGAGTGAGTCGGTTAGTCGAGAGTCGGGCGAGTCGAGCGTCAGGGAGTGAGTCGGGTGAGTCGAACGTGTGCGTGCACATCAAGTAATCTCTAACAAAATGTAACTATAAATTCAATTCAAATCTAAATCTAAATAGAAATCTAAATCTAAAAAATCTAAATTGAAATATGACTCTACCTAAATTGAAATTCAAATCTAAATCTAAGTCTAACTTTGAATTGAAATCTACATCAAATTCAAATCTAACCCTAAAATCAATTCTAAATCTAACTCTAAATTGAAATCTAAATCAAATTCAAATCTAACTCTAAAATCTAAACAAATTCAAATCTAACTCTAAAATCTAAATCAAATTCAAATCTAACTCTAAAATCTAAATTTAACTTCAACATATATTATTAAAATCAACATAAAATAAAAAGCTGACGTCAGTCACTACGGGTTGACGTCAGCCACCCTTCACCACACCAGAGGGAGGTGGCGGCAAGGAGGGAGTTCGGCAGTGCTCGGGAAAGAAGGGAGGCGGTGCTGGGAAGGGCGTCGGGTAGGGTGCGACGTCGGCAAGGGAGGGAGCGGTGTTGCCGGTGTTGATGAGGCGGCACAGGGGGTCGACCACCGGTGTCATTGTGGATGGTGTGGGCGCGCCAATGGGGGAGTGGGTGACGTCGGCGAGGGAGGGGCCTGTTGGGGTAAATCTTTCGCGACTAACCCCCTCCCTTCGTTTCGACTCACCGAAGATGAGCAGAAGGCAACATCCTTCTATGTTTCATGATTGCAGGGTTAAAGAAGCAATGACAACGGAGACAGCGACCGAAGATATGACGATCTTCGGCTGATGACAAGTTGGCTCATTGATACAATGAAGGTGCTCTTCGGTGGGCGACGTCCGAAGACGCAGTGACGACGTACGAAGAGGAGTGACAGAGACCGCGAAGAGGAGTGACAGAGGTCGCGCGTAGGAGAGGCGACTGAAGATCTTAACGCCCCGAAGATCTTCAACCAAAGATCTTAGATCTACTCTGACGACCACATGGGTTGACACCGTGTAAAGTGTTGAGTTGTAAAGTGTCTCTCGTACGGGCCTTGTAAGGTTACCAAAATGCCCTCAGGATGCTTCTCATCCTGAGAAAAAGCAAGGGCAAACGTTGTAAGTGAAAATGTTACGGGCCTATATAAGGGAGTCGTCGTGAATGGAAAGGGGGCGATTGAATGGAGGACGAGTCTCTTGGGGCTCGGCTGAAGTCAGGTTTTTGGTTTCCTTCGGTGTCTCTCTACTTTCTGTGTGTTAATTTCCCTGACTGGTTGACCCCTCTTCGGGAAAGGTAATTGCCCCAATAGTTTTGGCAGTACGAGTGACCTATTGCACCATGGCATCATCATTCTTATTTTTTTAAACGATCCGCACAAGACAGTGCGTGTTTCATTGATATAGCAGAAAAATACAAGACTACAACCCTGAAAGGTCATAGGAAGGAAAAATAAAAGAAAGATAAAATAAATTTGCTCGGTTGGATTGAGACATCAACACGGGGTTACGCTAAAAAAATGTTGGTCGGTTGGATTGGGATATCAACACGACCGAAAAACTCAACCTTGGCAAGGCAGCAAAACTGAAACCGAAACGAAGAAACTGCTCATGGCGCCCACTGAAAAACCACTCTCAAGCAATCGTCGAAACCTCAAGTCGTAACCCCGCGTCGATCAGACCCAAGAGCGAGTAGACCGCACCACACCAGGAAAGTCGCCACCATGCAAGACCTCTCGCTGTGATACCGTTGCAACACCACACACCTCGTGACAGGGTGGAACCACCGGATGCGGACCTCAAACACATGGGGGCCTCGCCTCTCCCGTCGCTGGACTCCACCTCGCTCTCGTCACCTCGAAAGAACACCGCACGCGGGGGCCTCACCACGTCCGCCACAACACTCCGTGCCACAAATCTGTGCCTGAGATCACCATCAGAGGTATGCAGTGCTGCCCTGCCTCCTAGGGACACCATCGAACAACCAAATCATCACCGAAAATTGACATCGTCTCGTTGCTCCACCCGAGCACAATCCTCCGCCACCGTGTTAGCAAGTCAAGGAAGTCACCTGCGCCATCTACTGATGATGTACCGCACCGGCATAGCCCAACGAAGCTGTGCTACACGCCGCGGTCCGCTGCAAGCCAAGTCGTCTCAGTATGTCGTTGCCGCAAGCACCATCTTCCGACGCAGTCCCACACCGCATTGACAGTTGCCAGCAACGCCAGCCGCCGCAGTCCGCTGCATGCAGTCACCCCGACACACATCGACAACCCTTGTTCGCTTGCAGAGCCGCGAACATCTCCACAAGAGCATAGCAACCCCCTTGAAGCACACCAACATGCACCATGCTGCCAACCACCACTGCCAAAAGCAGACCTCCGTAATCCATCATCGCCAGGAAAACCATCAGCTGAGTTGGGTCTCAAGAAACGATGCCTCCAAGGAGGGAACGACACCAGAGGGCGCCACCGTCGATCGTCCAGAACTGGACAAGGGTTTTCACATAGAGAACCCTGTGCCGCCGAGATGAAGCTCCAAAGATGACGCCCCCTGCAGGGAGAGCGACACCCTGGGGCGCCGCCGCCATCAGCACCAGCAAGAACACCGGTAAAGCACACCCAGCCCGGCCCTCTGCGAGCGACGACCAAGGAAGTCCACTCAGGGGCGTCGCCGCTGCCGTGCCTCTTCCACCGCGCGTAGGTCCTCTCCGGCTGCACATCACTGCAACCATGGCACCACCGCTTGCCCAGACGCCGCTGGTGCTACCTTGCCCTGCAACTCCATAGCTAAAACTCCACACCGTTCGCTGTCACCCTCTGCGCCGGCGCGTGCAGCCCCACTATCGAATGGCTGCGTCGAGGCCGCCTCGCCGCACACATCGCCGCATCAAGGTCGCCGCACCACGCGGCCGCCTCGTTGTACACGTTGATGCAGTGAGGCCGCGTCAGGGCCGACGGACGCCGACCCCGCACGCACCCGCCGGTCGCTGTCGCCCGTAGAGCCCCGCCACCGCCGTTGTCGCTTCGCGCTTCGACGAGCCCCTCGTCGGGCCCCAACCACCGCAGGTCCGTTGCCGAGTCCACGTAGTGACCGACGACCGCCTCCCTTGCCGTCAACGCCTCCTCCGGCGCAAACCGCAGATCCGGCCGTCGAGGCACCGGATCCGGCCTCGCCGGCGTTGTTCTTGCTCACCCCGCGACGGGATCTTCCCACCTCTGCAGCGTCCGCGATCGCTTGACGACAGAAGGAGAAGAGCTGCCCCGCCGCCACCGTCCTTGCTGGCCGCGCGGGCTTCCGGCGGCGGCGCGGCAGAGGGGAGGTGGTGGAGGGGACGACGCAGGGGTCGTGGAAAAGTCTTTTTTACTGTTACTGCTAAATTCAATGCATCATCATTTTATTAATTATTAGTGAAGAAATTAGGATTCGACCTGTTGCAATTGCCTTCAGGAGCGGAGCCAGAATTGGCTCATGACCCGTTGCTTATGTAGATGTTTAAATTTTTGTAGTCATGTTTTTGTGGATTTGTTAGTATGTATCTAGTGTTGTTTTTTTTTGGCTTATTAGGACCAGGGCTGCAACACGGGCAAGTCTGCCCCTGGCTCCGCCGCTGATTTCCTTACGATTACACAATCGTTTTTGCCTGCTGTTGAGCAAATCATGTTTTCACATATCAAATTTGAAACATGAAAAAGAACGATGAAACTGGAGTCCTTAGTGAGTCAGAAAGTAGGCCTAAAAGGTGACCGCTAGCTATTTTAAAATGCCAATTAAGTCAGTGAAGGCAATTTGTGTCTGGGCTAAATATGTACAAGTGTGTGCAGGAGGAGATAGAAAGATGAAGAAACGGGATCAAATTATGAGCTTTCCCGGTGTTGTCCCTTGTTTTGGATCAAATCCATTATTATAATTGTATATTGTGACTACCCTGATCATGCTGTATATAATGTGTTAAATAAAGATTGAAAACAATTGAAAATGTTTCACACCCAAATCAGAGCCGTCTTACCACTCACGCCGGACCCACCCGTCATATGATTGAGAAGTGGATAGGGTAGTTGTTTTGTCACCCGACGTTCGCCTTACCCGCCCTCCATACCCCGCGACGGACCCACCCACCAGGGTCTATACCACCCACCCGTACCCAGTGCAGTGTGCAAAAAAAACCCGATTCGGTCTCCTCTTTTCTTTCTCCTCCCCAGTCCCGCGACACTCCCACGCGACTCCTCCCGCCAACTGCCGCCTTGCCCTCCGCTCCTCCCACCGCCCTCCCCGCTATCGGCCGCGCGGTCATACCAGAGCCGGTTGTCGGATCCCTCTGGTCTCCCTCTTCAATTTCTCTCCTTTCCTCTCTCTCTCCCTCCTCCATGGACCCCGCCGCCCTCCGTGTGCCGGCCGCTAGCCAAAGCGCCTGTCAGTGTTGCAAGGCATTTTGAAAATGCCACCGGATAATGGTTGTTGCCATGATTTAGCTATTTGTTGTTCAAGGTCCCCTCATCTTTTTTTCAAAGCATTGAATGACCTGGTCACCTGGTTCTGGAGGTACTTAGAGCTTGATTGGTTGGATGCCAAAACTTTGACATGCCAACATTTTGTCAAGCACTGATGTTTGAAAGGTCCTGAGCTCACATGGACATGGCGCATACTTTTGTCTGATTAGAGCATCTTCAAGAGTTTGCCAAATTTTACTTAGCAAATCTTGTGTTTTGCCAACTTGTAAAAAGATATGCCAAGTAAAAAAAGAGTTCATCTCCAACAGTTTGGCATAATTCACTTGCCAAATCCAAATCTAACTTACATCAGGAATCCTGAGAGAAAAACAAAATTATGTTTCTACCCTTCCACCTCTTGAAAACTTAAATCAGGAATCCTGAGAAAAAACAAAATTATTTTTACACCCTTCCACCTCTTCTAATCTGGTAGGATGCGCCGCGGATCGCTGCGCGCATGTATACACGCGCGGAGTCAGTTTTTTCCAACTTGGGATAAATGGCAACCTAAGATGGGGAACTGTTGGAGAAGATTTTTTCTGTTTTGGCCAAAAAAGTAACAATGGCAACTTGGGATGGGGAATTGTTAGAGTTGCTCTTATATCTACAGGCTGCCGTATAGATACGAAGCAATGGAAGACAGAGGAATGATTTGGAAAAAGCGTTTGGGCAATGCAAAAGGGGCGCGCAAGCCAGGCTAGTGGGATAGCCCGGCTTGAGGGCCGTCCCCCACTATGCAGGCTTCGGATAGTCTAGATTTTGATTCAACTCACCTCCTTCCTCTGCCTTTGTCTTGTGTTCGGTGATGCCAATGTCATGGCCGGCGGAGTTCGCGGCCCCCACGGCCGAGCTCGCAGCGCCCGCGGCCAAGCTCGCGGCGCCCACAGCCACGCTCGCGGCCAAACTCGTGGCTCGCGGAGCGGAGCTTGCGGCGGCGCATGAGCCCAGCGGTGCTCGCGGCCGGCGCAGTCGGGCTCACATTCGAGCTCGCGGTCAGCGCGGACGGGGTTGCGGCACGCAGTGGAGGGGGCGGTAGCGCGTAGTGGAGGGGGAGGCAGCACTCGTGGGGTAGGACGGCGACACAGCTAGTGGAAGAACAAGACTAGGGAAGGGTAAACTCACCTGGGTTGTGCAATTGATGAGCCCACTTAACATATGCACCCTACCAATCACATAGGGAGTGATTGGTAGGCTGCATTAGCCTTATCCCGACTTATGCAATGCAATGCAACTGTAATTGGTAGGCTGCACAGGTTGTTAGCCTGGCCCTGGCAATGCAAAAGAGGCATGCAAGCCTGGCTAGTGGGAAACACACATGAGGACCGTTCCCCACTATGCAAGCTTCGGATAGTCTAAATGCGATTCAGCTCACCTCCCTCCTCTGCTTTTGGCGGTGCGTGACCAGCTCCCGCGGCCGGAGCTCGCAGCTCCCGCGGAGCGAATCTCACGGCGGTGCGTGAAGCTGGCGCGGACGGGGCCGCGACACGTAGTGGAGGAGGCAGCGGCTGCGACCGGAGCTCGCAGCGCCCACGACTGGGGTTGCGACGCCCCCGGAGCGGATCTCACGGCGCCGCGACCGGGGCCGCGACGCGTAGTGGTTGGGGCGGCCCTTGTGGTCAGCTCGCGGCGCCTGGAGCCGGCATTGGCGGCGACCGCAGCCAGGCTTGGGCCACGCGGAGTAGGGGCGGTGATGCGCAGAGGAGGGGGCGGCGGCGCGCAGAGGAGAAGGACGGCGGAGGAGCAGGGCCGCCACCGCCGCGGCGGCTTGTGCGTGGGGGTGCAAGGCGAGGCGGCGGTGCGAGCGCGGGGCATCACTGGTGGAGGATGGGGAGGGAGCACGGCAGCAATGGCGAAGCAGAGGTGAGGTGAAGGTTGGGAAGGGGAGAGAAGAGGAGGATGGTGGTAACCTCACCTCTAAAGAACACATGGTTATCCTACCACAGTGTGCAACCTACCAAACACGAGCATAGCAAATCAGACTATCTCTAGCCACCCTGCCAAACACGAGCAAATTGCATTGTATTACACAGGCTTAGACTAGCCTGGCTTCAGATCCTAGCCAGGCTAAGGTTAACCAAGCTGCCAATCACCCCCATACTTGCATGGGCCAAAACTCTTATACTCCCTCCAGTCCCATGAAAAGTGCAATTCTAATTTTTTTAAGGAAAGATTAGTGATGGCGCGAAAACACTCTAGTACCCCTATTTCTTAGGCACATGCAGTAAATTTTGGCATATAGATCAAATGTGATTATTTAATTAGGCAGGTGATCTATTTTCTAGAATTGCACTCTTTGTAGAATTTTTTTAAATGCTAGGATTGCATTCTTCACAGGACGAAGGGAGTACACTCTACCAAATACGGGCCAAAATGATAGACCTAGCCAGACTTGGACTGGTCATGGGCTTATCCGCCAGGCTCCACCTTATGTGCCCTACCAATCACCCCATGTAGTAGATGAGGCAGGCGCCAATTTTTTCCCCTCTCGTAGGGTTTGACCGACTCCCCAGCGGCCGTCGCGGGAGGACTTCGATACTCTGCTTCCCGCCGGTGATTGGCCGGAGATCCTGCTCGGGCTGACCAAGGGGTTGATCTCACTCGACTACCCAGCCTTGGCAAGGTTCCCTGATCTGATCTGCAGGGGAAAGATTGGAGTGGTTATGGCGGCGGAACCATCGCGATCTGGGTCTGTGAGGAAGGATGTTGGCATGACGGAACTACTCCAGAAACTTCAACTCACCGAGGCGGAGTGGGAAGGGGTGGTTCTGAAGGGGGAGGAGAACAAGAACTTGCCGTCAATCAAGTGGATGGTGGCGGCGAAGCTCCTGACGACAAAGTCTTTTAGTGAGGCGTCGCTGATCAACACCATGCGATCGGCGTGGAACCTGGCACGTGATTTCACTTTCTAGCAGTGTGGTGAGAACTTGTTCATAGTACAGGTCTTCTGTCTGGGTGATTGGAAGAGGATCATGGAGGGAGGGCAGTGGATTTTTCGTGGTTGTGCTCTGATGTTGGAAGAATTCGATGGGTCAACGGCTGTGCCGGCTACTGCCCCGCACAAAGTACCGGCCTGGGTGCAGATTCATAAGATTCCCCATCTTTACAGAACCGAGGCTATCTTGAAGTTGTTGGCAAGCAGGATTGGGGAAGAAGTGATGGTGGAGATGAGGGCTGTCCCAACTCCTAATGGAGATTTCCACAGGGTTAGAGTCAATCTGGAAGCCCAAAATCCTTTGGTCCGGTTCGTCACTTTGACACCGGAGGGAAAGGAGAGCATGTTTCTTCAAATCAAATATGAGAAGATACCTAGGCATTGTGCTCACTGTGGCTTGATGGGACATGGCTATCTTGAGTGCGGCACTGGGGAGTTCAAGGAGGATGAATTGCAATTCGGGAGCTGGATGTTAGCAGAGGAGTCTACTTGGCGCCCGGGCACTCCTAGGGTGCGGAGTCAACTGTTCGGCGGACAGACCGAGCAGAGAGACGAGCGTGCCGGACGCGCTACAGGAAGGGGACGTGGGGGCGCTCGTGTCGGAAGAGCATCAGGCTCGCGTGAGACGTTCTGGAGGGCGAAACGTGCGGAACGAACGGAGATGGGGGACAGCTCGGGCTCTCGCAAGCGCTCGTCGAAGGAGGCGGGGATGACTGCGGAGAAGGATGAGCTTGCGGATACTGCGAGCAGCCCGGCGAAGAAGCCAACTGAAGTCACTCCTGAGGTGGGCGCAAACAGCGCGCGCAAGCAGCTGAACCTAGAGGAGGGGGACAAGGTGGCAGGAGGCGTCGTGGCCCCTCCGCTCCCACGAGCATATGTCCCGCCGAGAGATAGGAAGAAGCACAAGAAGGATATGGTGTCAGAGAAATCAAAGGAAGTGGCGGGCTCCATTCCGGGGCGCCACCAGGAGCAATGAGTTGCTTAAGTTGGAACTGTCGCGGCTTGGGCAATGCTGCGACAGTCAAGGAGCTTCGCGATCTCGTGAAGAAATCTGCCCCAACGGTGCTTTGTGTCCTTGAAACACAAATTCACAAAGTCCGGGTTGAGTACTTAAAGAGTACTCTTGGTTTTGATAATTCCTTTGCTATTAGTAGTTGTGGCCGCAGTGGTGGTCTTGGGATTTTCTGGAATAATAAAACGAGAGTGGAAATTTTACCGTACTCACAGTACCATATTGATGCGATTGTGACTGAGTCGGGGAAGGAGCCATGGAGGCTGACATGCGTTTATGGGGAAGCTCATGTTCCTGAGCGACATAAAACATGGGACATGTTGAAATTCATTAAGGCATCCTCACATCTGCCTTGGGTTTGTCTCGGTGATTTCAATGAAGTATTGCATCGAGATGAGCACTCAGGGGGTGCAAGAAAGGAGTCAGGCACAAATTGCAGGCTTCCGTGGGATGGTTGATGTGTGTGGATTTTATGACCTCGGTTTTGAGGGTCGCAAATGGACTTACGAGAAGAAAGTATGAGGAGGTTCATATTGTCGAGTGTGTCTGGACCGGGCGCTTGCGACATCGGATTGGTGTTCTCGCTTCCCATTTGCACAAGTTTTGCACCTCACTGCGGCAGCTTCAGATCATGACCCCATCCTTTTGCGATGGGAGCGGGAGACAAAGAGGGGGCGAAGGAAGCAGACGAACAAGATGTTTCGGTATGAGATGATGTGGGAGTCGCATGAGGATTTTGCGGCTAAGTTGGCGAAGACTTGGCAGAGCACGGGGGTGGCGCACACCCTCAAAGAATTGCATGATAAGCTCACATCAGTTGCTGGGAGTCTCACAACGTGGGACTCCGAGACGTTTGGCCATGTTCGACAGGAGTTGAAGTCTTTAACTGAGGAACTTGATCGCTTGAGATCGGACCCCATGCGTGTGGGTGGTCCGTCACATCCAGAGATCAAGATTGTGGAGAGAATAATGGAGCTCAACCATAGAGAGGAAATTATGTGGAAACAACGATCTTGAATAATGTGGCTCTCCGAGGGGAACGAAAATACTCGCTTCTTCCATCTCAGGGCGAGCCAACGGAGGAGGAAAAACAAGATTTCCAAGCTGAGAAAACCGGATGGCCAGATCACTGAGAATGAGGAGGAGATGGGGGTCATGGCGACAGATTTTTACAAGGCACTGTACTAGTCAGAAGGCACAACTAATATGGAGCGTGTCTTGAGCACGGTCCCACCTAAGGTAACAGCGGAGATGAATGAAGGCCTTGTTGTGCCTTTTGAGAAGGATGAAGTTAAAAAGGCTCTCTTTCAGATGTTCCCGACCAAAGCACCAGGGCCGGATGGCATGCCAACACATTTTTTCCAATGCCATTGGGATATATGCGGGGACGAGGTAACGACAGTTGTGCTTAGGGTGCTGCAAGGGGAGGATGATCCGTCGGTTATCAATAGCACATGTATTGTGCTTATACCGAAGGTGGAGAGCGCGGAGGAGCTCGGCCAATTTCGACCGATAAGTCTGTGCAATGTTGTTTATAAGATTGCATCCAAGGTGATGGCCAACAGGTTAAAAGAAGTACTACCCGAAATTATTTCGGAGGAACAATCAGCCTTTGTGCCAGGGAGAATGATCACAGACAATATTATTACAGCCTATGAGTGCATGCATTTTATGAAGAAGAAAAGAGCTCGTGAGAGCCGGTTTTGCGCGCTTAAGCTGGATATGAGGAAGGCATATGACAGGGTCGAATGGGAATACCTTAAAGCTGTTATGATCCGGCTTGGCTTCCATCGCTTGTGGGTTGACACGATTATGAGATTGGTAACTTCAGTTTCTTTCTCAGTACTATTTAATGGGGAGCGGCAGGAGTGTTTTATACCTTCCAGGGGGATCCGCCAGGGGATCCATTCTCACCCTATTTGTTCTTGTTAGCAGCAGAGGGCCTTTCGTGCCTCTTGAAATCTAGAATTCAGTCATCGAACCTCAACGGAATTACAGTGGCTACCTCGGCTCCGATGGTTAGCCACCTCTTATTCGCAGATGACAGCCTGCTGTTCTTTCAAGCAAACAGGGAGAGTGCGGATCAGGTGAAGGATGTACTAAATGTTTATTGTCATGCTTCGGGTCAGCTAATTAATATGGATAAATCTTCTATACATTTTGCTAAAGGAGTGAGTGGCAGTACGCGTGTGGCGATCATGGACTCCCTTCAGGTCCATAGTGAAGCTCTCAGTGAAAAGTACTTGGGCATGCCTTCGGATGTCGGTGCATCAACGAATGGTGCTTTCAAGTATTTGAAGGACAGGGTGTGGAAGCGGGTTCAAGGCTGGCTGGAACAAACTCTATCTACTGGCGGTAAGGAAGTTTTGATAAAGGTGGTGGCCCAAGCTGTGCCAACGTTCACGATGTCATGCTTTAGATTGCCACGGGGGCCTATGCCAGCACATTGATGGTTTACTCCGAAGTTTCTGGTGGGGAAGCAAGGAGGGGAAGAGACGTACATGCTGGGTAGCATGGGAGGAGATGATCAAGCCTAAATACATGGGCGGCTTGGGCTTCAGAGACATAGAAATTTTCAACCTTGCACTACTTGCGCGACAGGCTTGGTGTATACTACAAGAGCCAGGCTCGTTGAGTGCAAGAGTTCTCAAGGCCGCCTACTTCCCGAATACTGATTTTTTGGAGGCGGAGTTGAGCTCAGCACCGTCCAGAATCTGGCGTGCCGTGATGGACGGCAAGAAGGTGCTCAAGCAAGGCTTAATTCGAAGGATTGGGATGGGAGAAGACAGAAATGTGTGGCGGATGAATTGGCTTCCGCGAGATGGTCTGTTACGGCCGATCTGTTGCATTAGCGGTGACCCGCCGGACAAGGTAAGCGAGCTGATTGATCCGTTGTCGCTCACGTGGAATTTACAGGCGGTGGAAGCACACTTTCTGCCGATGGATGGGGAGTTGATTAGGAGTATTCCCCTGTCGAGCCGGCGGCAACAAGACTTTTGGGCCTGGCACTATGAAAAGACCGGGGTGTTCTCAGTCGGATCAGCCTACAGAATGTTCATTACCAACCGTGAGCGGAGGTCGGACTAGATCGAGCATAACCCGGGGCATTCAGACATCGTCGCAGCCCAAAAAGAATGGGCGGAGTTGTGGTCAGTCAAGGTACTGGCGAAGGTACGTGTATTTCTGTGGAGGCTTGCAAGACACTCGATCCCAACAGGCGATGTCCGACACCGTAGAAATATGGCGCCGACGAGCAGCTGCTCGATCTGCGGCCAGCTCGATTCGTGGAAGCATTCGTTGTTGGATTGCAATATGGCAAGATGTGTCTAGGCGCTGCAGTGCGATGAACTCGTCGACTTTATCAGCCAGTCACAGCATGAGTGTGCACGCGGATGGCTCCATGAAGCGATAGCGAGTCTCTCCCATGACAAGCTGGTGAGACTTGTTGTCACGTTGTGGGCAATTTGGCATGCACGGAGGAAGGTAATTCATGAAAACACTTTCCAGAGCCCGTTGTCCACCCATAGCTTCATTGAGCATTTTGTATCGGACTTGGAGACGACCACCATGAAACCGGGGAAGAAAGGTGGTGTTGAGGCGTCAGGTGCGCTGGGCGCGAAGCCCCGATGGATACCGCCCGAGCGAGGTTTTCTGAAGGTAAACGTAGACACTGCACTCTCGAAAAACTCAAATGTGGCAGCAATGGCGGCGGTGGCGAGAGACGAAGCCGGAGTTTTCATGGGGGCGTCGGCTTTGGTGGTAAATGGCATCTCTGATCCAGAGACGGCGGAGGTGATGGCGTGTAGAGAAGGTCTGGCTCTTGCAACCGACCTCTTAACAAGGAGAGTTCGCATTGCAACTGATTGTGCTGCCGCTGTGAAGAGCTTGGCAGGACCTGGAATGGATCGCTACGGCCAGTGATTAGGGAGTTGAAGAAAGGCATGGCGAGCTTCGACAAGGCAGAAGTGGTGCATGAAGGTAGGGCGTCGAATCTTGATGCTCACCGGCTAGCTAGAAGTTCGATTTATGAGGATCAAGGAAGACATGTTTGGTTTTTGTTTCCTCTCCAATGGAGTTTGTACCAACATTATTGATGTTTAAGTAGTGTGGTGCACCCCTCAAAAAAAAAACAATCACCCCATGTACCTCCCGAACACCTACTAGAATATTGCTTACCCCCTTCGTTCCCCACAATCTGTTTACTGATGAGCCCAACAGAGCATGTAACAAACTCTGATTCATCTAAAATTTTATTGAGATAAAAGAGCAACAAAACAATAGGAACCCTAAAGGGAAACAAATTGAAACCATCACCAACAATTCTAGTGCTGCATTAGAAAATAGATTTTGTCAACATCAACCACATGGTATTTATGACTATCACCGCACAATTTTGCTTTAACTATGAAGACCACTGCATGGTATTCGTTACTGTCACCGGACAATTGTGCCTAACTATGAAGACCATCAACACCTTATTATCATTTCAAGCACCGGGGTGCGATCTAGCTTGGACCATCATCCCTAGAAGTTGCTCCCAATGCTGCAGATATATACACATTATTGGAAAAGTAAGATCAGTTGTCTAAGTAACCAATTTGTTCAATCTGAAAATGTGTTTCAAATAAATTACATGAAGTAAATTAGTGCTAATGGTTATTAACCAAAAAGGTGACCACAACAAAATTATTGTTCACAGACAATCAAGCACATAGAACAGTCACACTTGATCTAGAGAAGAGGTGCTTAAAACTCCAGACGAAACTCACTCTTTCAATGTCATGCATCAACCACTTTTATATGCTGCTAAGTGACATTGGCATATCAGAAGCATTATTCATAGCAGGAATGTACAGGGTTTCAGGTAGGCAAAAAGGTTGGCATTTGAACTGCAGAAGTTCATGTTCATCTTGGCATTGCCAGTCAATGAAACCGAAACTACATCAGATTAATAGGTGGGATGCACATCAGATTGACATATGTAATTGAATAATCCATACTATACTTATCTGATTGGGGGTGTAATTGTATATATATTGACCGGTGCAATTGCATCCAGAGACTTATCAGATTAGCAGGCGTAATTTGCAGAGCACAGCTACACAAATAAGCAAAGCTATAACAGAATAAAGATTACCACATAAAGTCTAAGACCATCATATCAGTACCTGGAGTGCAGAAGTTGATGTAGGGAACAACATAGGAGATGCAGTGGCCCTCGTATACCTTCCTCATCAGTCCAGACTTCATATCAATAGTAAACAGCCCAGTTCCAACGGCCACAAAAGCGACACAAACACCTTCCACAAAGCCAACCAAACAATAGTTGAGGGTCATCGAGTCAACAAGCGGGAACAGCTTCTTAAGATCAATGACTTTGCGTAGTGTCCATCCATTGTCCACAATATTCCATGCATCTTCTTCATTGTCCTCGTTCCTTGCAACTTCATTACCCTCATCCCTCGACCACAGGCAGAGTTCATTGGACTCCTGCACTCCTGCAAGTCCCAGCCGACCATCCTCGGTAGCGGTAAGCTCAATTTGCACATTTGTAAATCCCTGACGTACATAAGGTAGTTGAACCGTGGACAGTTCTCGCGTGCCCAAATCATACTTGAGGATCCTGTCATATTTCCGTAGCATGAAGTAGAGCGCGTTCCCCACGAGTGCGCTGCGTGCCGAAGACACGTCGTCACCTGGGTGTTCGGCATAGGTCGGCTCGCTCCACTCACCGGACTCGGAAGAGTAGACGCAGGCGAACAAGTCCTTGGGAACCCTCCTGATCCCGCAATTCAAGATGTCATGGACATCGGCCTCGTCGAGGTCACCACCGTCGATGCAGTCACTGTGGACATCAACCTCCACGATGTCATTGTTGGTGCCCACCAAGACGACGGTGAAGGGTCCGCGGTGGCAGTCGAGGTGGTCACACGCACCGCCGGTGGCAGTGGCGGCACAGAGCACCGTGGCTTTCTCGCTACGGCCACCTAGGCGTCTGAGGTGTCTCGGAAGCCTCGGCACCTCCACCAGCTGGTCCGTGATGGGGTCCCAAACGGCGAAGTCCATGTAGCTGCTGCTGCTGCTGTGGCCGTTGAGGAGGACGCGGCCGTGGTGGCCGTCGAACGCCCACCGGCCGCGCTGGTCGGCGCGGGGCGGGACGCAGGTGGACGTGGGGACGAACCAGGCGAACTTGTGCCGCCTTCTGGCGCCGCCGCCGTTGTCGTCGTCCCACGTGCCGTCGCACACGAAGCCGAGCATGGGCGGAGTGGCGCCGTGGAGCGCGAGGAGCCTGCGGCGGAAGGCGGGATCGGCGACGATGCGGCGCCAGCGCCTGCAGGCGAGCGCGGCGCGGGCGAGGCTCGCGGGGTCGTCGGGCAGGACGCGGAGGAGGACCTCCTCGACGACCTCGTCTGGCAGCGCCGGCGGCGGGCGCGGGCGTCGCGGCGGCATGCTGCAGACTTGGATCGGTGCGAGGGTTTGGACTTTGGATTGGTTTGGTGACAGTTTTGGTCGGGCGAAGCCTAATCTAAAAGGAGGCGGGGACTTGTGCAACTGTGTTGAGGTTTCGGTGGGGCCAGCGGAGTCCAGCTGTATCTGTTTATTCGTTTGTTCCCTTTTATTATGGTATTTCCATCTTCTTGCAGACAGAAGCTAGAAATTGGAAACAAACATTCCAAATATTGGGCCAACTTTTCAAAAAATGGAAAGCTAGCTTATGAGGAAACAAACTGAAAGTTGAAAAGTTATTTTTTTTATTTTACACACTACAACGTAGACACTCATAACACGCACACACACTCACCTCATGAATACACGTACGCCTTTATGACCACCTCTAAAGGACTAAGAGCAACTCTAGCAGACCCCCTATTCCACCCCCTACTCGAAAAGTAGGGGCCAAAAGCGAAAAATCGTACTCCAGCAGATACCCTACTCCGCCCCTAACACTGTTCACGCCCCCCAATTCCCCCCTCCGACCCCTTCTCCTGCGGGTGGAGAAGGGAGCCCCTACTCGGTGGTTGGCCGTTTGGGCACGCGCGCCACCGAGCGGAGCCCGCTCCTCCCCCGTCGGCCCCTCCCATGGTGGCCACCGGAGCTCGGCATCCTGCCGACGGGGAAGCGTCGCCCGCCGCCGGAGGATGTGCTACCCGCTCGGAGGTCGCCGCCTGCCCGCTGCTCAGAGCTCGCCGCCCGCCTGGAGCTCGAGCCGCCCTTCTCTTCTCCCCATTCTCCGCATCCCAGAGCTCGAGCATGAACCTCGCCGACCGGATCTCCGCGTTGCCACCAGATCCACGGGGCCGGCAGTGGGGAGGGCGGCGGATGGGAGGGGAGGCGGCAGTGCAGCCCGGCTGAGGTCCCTCGCCGCGCCCAGCCGGAGCTCGCACTCCCCTGCTGGAGCTCGAGCTGGAGCCACCGACGACCCGAGCTCTTGCCGCCGTCCCTCGAGCTCCGCCGCCCCCACCCGAAGCTCTTGTCAGCGGCAAGAGGCGAGCTCTGAACACCGCCCCTCGAGTCGAAAGCTCTGTTGTGCCACCGCCCAAAGCTTTGTCGCCGCCGCCCCCACCCGAAACTCTGTTGCGCCGCCGCCCAGATCTCCGCCGCTGCTAGGTCTCTGCCGCCACCCCTTTTTGTCGCGGCCGCCAGAATCGAGCACGCCAGTGGCGGAGCCAGGATATAGAAGTTGGGTATTCCCATTTCTCAGGTCATCGTCACCTCAATCAAAGAGAAAAAAAATACATTTGCGCCATGGATTAATACAGTATATAAATTGTTCAAACTACAGATATATCAACAAATCAAAGGCTACAGAAGTTTTTTTAAATGGTATTGCTTCAGAGTTTTTAGCATTTGGTGTTGTCCTCAACGGGGATCGTCCTGTCCGTTTCCTTGCTATCACCCTATGCTGTCATCAAGCGGCTTAGGTGCTCTCTCATTTGACACCAAGCTTTGCAAAACAAACAATACGTCCAAATCAACAATGCAAGCTCCAGAAGATACACAAGGTTCTTTAAATACTGAAGCTATCATTGAGCATATGCTTCAGTTCTATATATCACCGCACAATAGCCGTGTCAGGGATATAAATTTTCACACCTATGATAGCCTCGTATAGTACCCAGCAAGTGCAGGCGAAGTTTCTACGTATATATTACATTCTATTTTCAGTAGATTAGCGCTAACTTTAAGTTATTACCCGCATGACTATGCGCCACCCTTCGAGGACAATGCCATCTATCCACGATGTTGCGCAGTCATGCTCTCGAAAAGTTTTTTGTGCTCAGATTTGCTTGAGATGGTTGATTAGGAGGGTAGACTGAGAGGAATTAGAGAAGATTGGGTCTACGAATGGCCTTGTCCTCTGATTTGCTTGAGAGAAGTCAAAAAAGGCTTACCAAACAAGTATATATAGGTATATGACTTATAGATACTTGAAATTTTGGCAAAATTCTTGGGTATTCCTGGGAATACCCAGGAATCCAGCTGCCTCCGCCCATGGAGCACGCCATGGGCGCCGCGAGCTTGGAGAAGGGGAGCTCGGGTACGAGCAGATCTGCTCGGGGGGTAGAGGAGCGCACCATGGGTGGAAGGGAAGACCGTGGGAGAGGATAAAATTGCGATGGAGGAAAAATGTGTAGCTGACAGATGGGCTCCACATGTCATATACTAGTAGGGGCTTTGAAATTGGGGCTGTTGCTGGAGTTGAGCTTTAAATTCAAGCCCCCTAACAAGTTGGGCAACCCCTACTCAATAAAGTAGGGACTCAGGATAGGGGCTATTGCTGGAATTGCTCTAAGCACCCGACAGATCTGGAGATTCCCGAAGTCAACATTGATGTCTCATTGTCGACGGGAACACCGCTTATACCACTTAACGCATAACGTCGGTAAATCCTAGGAAAATCCCAGAAAAAGTTGTGAGCAACAGGATTTGAACCCTGGTAGGTAGCGTCCACTGTCCTACTATTGGATTACAAGACAATTCACGGTTGAAAAGCTATCTGAGAGAAGCTTTTTCTAGATCTAAGTGGGCCGAGAAGATAATTTTTTTCTTACAAATTTCAAAGTTCAGCAGTCAAAAAGTCGAAGGGCCGAAAGTTAGCTTTCCAGCCAAAAGCCCAAAAGCTGAAGCTCGAACAATCAAGGTAAGACCTTTCTGGTAAGAGCTACTTTTAATTCTGGGAATATTTCTAATGAAGGTGATTTGGATTAAATTTTCAATAATGGTCATGTGGTTGATGTAGACACAATTGTTTTTATGTTAGTGGTGGGATATTTAGAAATAAGTTTATTGTTATTTTAATGTATTTTTTATGACGGTATAGGTGGGTAATTTAGATGAAGATAGAGGTAACTTTAATCTATTTTGGATCCATTAGTCTCGAGACTAAAATTTAGTTCTAGGACCAAACTTGGTACCTATCATATTTGGATGGAGAGACCAGCTTGATGCAGGCGGGGGTGTGACCTCCCAACCCGACGGAGGTGGGGCATGGCCTCCGAGCTCGCCCGCGCTCCCATGGCTGGGACACTCTCCTCTTCTTCCTGTGCATACTCTTCTTTAAGGGTACAGAAGAACATCTTCACCAAAATCTCTCTTACCAATGTTAGTATAGGTGGCCAAACGGGCCGCCCAGCCCGGCACTAGCACGGGCACGACCAGGCCCGGCCCTATGCGGCCCGGCCCTATGGGGCACGTCGGCCCGCCGTGCCGTGCCACCTCGGGTCACCGTGCCCAACTCGCGGCCCAGGCACGGCCTTACGGCGCCTTAGTCGTGCTGTGCCGTGCTCACAGGCACGACAGCCCGCCATGGCCGTGTCGGCCCGTGGCTCCGACGGAGGAGGCGAGCAGCTCTGTGAATGCCACCGCGCCGCGCAGAGTTGAGGTGGAGGAGCGGAGGGGGCGCCTTGGTCGCCGGGAGCCGAGGCCGAGGGGCATAGGGGGCCGGCGCGGAGCCGCGACGGAGGAAGCCGGCAGTGGGGGTCGGTCGGCCGGCGCAAAGTCGAGGCGGAGGGGCCCGGTCGTCGGCGCGGTCGCGCAGAGCCGAGGCGGAGGTGGTCTGCTCGGAGCCGAGGTGGAGGGACGGAGGGATCCGGCGGCCGGCGCGGTGGCGCCCAGGAGCTGGCGCTCATCCAGGAGGCGGCAGAGCGCCGGCGGAGGCAAAGGGGCGCCGGGCGGCTGCGCCTGCAGGCAGGTGGGGTGGACTGGAAAATATTAGGGTTTGGAAGATTGCTTTATACCAGAGCAGCATATGGGCTTTTAGCAGGCCATGATTTAACGAGCCAGCATCGTGCCAGCCCATTAACCGTGTCGTGCCCGTGCCGGCACTGCGGGCCGAATTGGCAGCCCAGGCACTGGCACTACGTCGTGCCGTGCCCGGCACTAGCACTATCGCCATCGTGCCGTGCCGTGCCAGGATCGTGCTTTTTCGGATCATGCTCGTGCTGACCCATCGTGTTAGTGCCAAATGGCCATCTATAAATGTTAGAGCAGAGCTCTATGCTAAATAGGCACATTTGCTCTAGTGGAGTTGCTCTATGTTAGAGTCGGTAAAGCAGAGCTGAAAATTTTAAAACATAGCGTTCCAAACAGACCTTATCCTCCTTGATGTTCTCATTTTCTCACAACTCGAGGAACTCGACGCCAACCCGATCCAGGTACTGGACGTGCACTACTTATCCTTGGCTCGTGCCTGACTCAAACTTTCCACTGCCATCATGTGAACGAGAACGCATGCAGATACAGTTTTTTTTTTTTTACAACAACCACTTTATATATTAAGTCAACATCTTACAGAAAAGCCCTTCGTAGAGGGCTGAATGACAAACTGGTCCATGGACCGGATAAACACAGCAGCCGTGTCGGAGAAGACCACTAGTTCGTCGGCGGTGGGTTGCAGGGGCGCCGAAGGCGCGTACACCCGGGCGGAGGGACCACGCGAAGCGTTGGTTTTGAAGGGCACGACTGAGCCGGAGAAGAAGGCCACACCAGACGACTTCAAATATCGTAGAGGAGTCGTCGCCAGCGATGTAGAATGGAGCTCGTTGTCGATGCCGAGGTGGAGACGAGGTGGACTGAGCAGCGGCCGGAGGAGGATCGAACGGCTGGACCAAATCTGCAAGAAACAGAACTGCAAGAGGCCGACGGAGGAAAGGGCGAATACAGAAGCAGTTGACGGCGGAGGCAGAGGTGGTGGCTGGAGCCTGTTGATGCGTTCGACAACGGTGAACTCGTCGCAGCTTGGTGTGACGAGAGCGTCGGAACAACCACCAAGGGGCAAACCCAAGAACCAAATCCAACCAAAGTTCCCTCTCCAGAGAAACCAAAGATCAATGGCAACAACAGATGCAGAGACCATAGCAGAGCGATGCGTTCAACAACACCAAATCAAAGATTGGAACAACCATCGAAAAGGAAACTCCACATCCAGAAGAACCAAGAAGGGAATCTGATCCAGATGCGTGGATCTGACCTTAGCGCCTGCAACCAGCTTTGTAGGAGGTGGTACGGGTTGGATTTGCGGTGGAGGTGGCGGATAGGAGTAGGCCGGATCTCGGTGGCGACGGGGAGGCGGAGTGGACGAAGCGGTGAAGAGATCCGAACCACAGCGGAGAACAGAGAAATTATTGATACATACCATGGCAACATCCTTGTCCACGGCAGCAGGAGCTGCGAAAGCAGCAACAGCGATGGCGGCAAGGATGGCAGCCAGGGGAGAGCCCATAATGGGTCTCCTACAGCTACTAAACTAAGAGAAGGGGCCCTTTCCCACCCCGCGCCGGCGCGAGCGCCGGAGCAAGGAGAGAAGGGCCAGAGGAGGAAAAGAAGAGGGGCGGTGGAGTCGAGGAGGAAAAGGACCGGCGGAGGAGGGGGATCGGTGGCGACGGCGACGAGATCTGAAGGGGAGGAGAAGGAACGAGAGAAGGGAAAACTAACACGGCATACGCCCGTACTACTGAGAGCCATGCAGATACAGTTTTGATCTGTATTTATATATGTAAAGTAACTCAAGCTTCAACTTGCACCGAGTGCCAAAGTGTGCCCCTCGATTGTAATAAACAGAAGAAACTCAATCGGAGGACAAAAAATCAGATAGTTTCAGGCAACAAGCCCGAATCCTTGGATTCTCTCCCGTTTCCTTTCATCCCGTTGTTTTCCGCTGCAAAACGTGTGTCTGCATTCATAATTCTTGCCACGCGGCGAACTATTTTTGGTTCAAGGTTTCCTCCGTCCTTTAATTTTTCTGAGGGAATGAAATGGAAAACAGGGCGCATGACGCATACTTTTGTCTGATTTTCTCTCCAAGCTGCTGTACCAAAATTCAAAACAGGGCAATTGAAAGCAGAGTCATACGAAACAGGTGGTTGGAACATGGGAATACAAAATACATGGATCATATATTGTGTTACTTGTATGTAGTGAAGAAAGAAACACAAATTAAAACGTCCCCATTTGAGCTCAACGTGGGCTAACAAAACAAGACCTTCTACAGTTCTACTCGATACAATCACACGTCGAACTCATCTGCTGGAATATTGTTTATCCCCCAATACATTCGTCGCCATCTGCTTACAGATATTGTGCCCAACAGAGCATGCAATTAGCACTGATCGGTCTAAAAATATTGAAATAAATTAAAAGACCACCCATCACAAGCACAAATCACCTAAACGAAAACAGATTGAAACCATCACCGAGAATTCTAGTGATGCTAATAAAGAGTTTTTTGAAACATAAACCACATGGAATTTAATTACAATCACCTCACAGTTTAGGCTTAACTATTAATAAGACCGCTGCCTGCACATCAACGCCCTTTAGCTCCCAATGCTGCAGATATAAACATTGTGAAAGTAACATCAGTTGTCAAAGTGAGGATGTGCTCAAACTGGAAATTTGTTCAAATAAACTACGATAAGTAGTAGATTACTGTTAATTATTATTAACCAAAAAGGTAAACAGAACAACATATTGTTTACAGACAATCCTGCACACTTGATCGATAAGAGAAGATGGCCTTAAAACTCCAGAAAATAACTTAGTCTTTTTCAGTATATAGATATTATCGTTACCCACTTTTCAATATATAGCTAAGTGACATTGGCATGTTGTAAGCATTATCCGTAGCAGAAACATACAGGGTTTCAGCAGGTAGGCAAAATGTGGACACATGAACTGAAGCTCATGTAGGCTTTCATACTCAATGAAATAGAAACCATATCAGATTGAAAGGTGTGATGCATATCAGATTAACAGATGTAATTGAATACACACTAAACATATCAGATTGCTTGGTAGGTGTAACTGCATTTGACAAGTAAATTGTGTTCTTAACTGGTGCAATTGCATCAAGACAATAGGTATAATTTGCAGATCACAACTGCACAAGTAAGCACAGCCAGGAAGACTAGTACCTGGAGTGCAGAAGGTAATGTAGGGAACAGCGCAGGAGATGAGGCGGCCCTCAAATACCTTCCTTATCAGTCCAGATTTCATATCAACAGCAAACAACCCATTTGGCGTGGCCACAAAAGCGACACAAAACACATTCCACGAAGCCAACCAAGGAACAATAGCTAAGGCTTATCGACTTATCAAGCGGTAGCAACTTGTTAAGATCGATAACTTTGCATAGTGTCCATCCTGTAACATCACTGTATCCATCCCTCGCAACTTCGTTGTTGCCCTCCTCCCTCGACCACAGGCACAGTTCACCTGATTTCTCCAGTCTTGCGAATCCTAGCCGACCATCCTCCGTAGCTGTGAGCTCAATTCGCTCTGCCATGATTTGCTCACAAGGTAGTCTTGTCGTAGAGAATTTCTGCGTGACCAAATCATACTCGAGGATCTTGTTATATTTTTGTAGAACGAAGTAGAGTGTGTTCCCCACGAGAGCGCTGCGCTGCCAATCCACGATGTCGTGAGGGTGCTCAGCGTAGGTCGGCTCGCTCCATGCACCCGACTCCGACGAGTAGACGCAGACGAACATGTCCTTGGGAACCCTCCTAAACCCATTCCACATTATGTCTTCCCTATCAACCTCGTCAAGGGCACCCCAATCGTAGTCACAGTCGGGGTCGGAACCAATATCCACATCCTCCAAGTCATCGTTGGTGCCCACCATGACGACGATGAAGGGTCCGCGGTGCCAATCGAGGTGGTCGCACGCGCCGGTGGCGGTGGCAGCACAGAGCACGGTGGCTTTCGTGCTGCTGTTTCCTGGGAAGTCCGGCGGCTTCGGCAGCTCTACCAGCTGGTCCGTGATCGGGTTCCACACGATGAAATCCTCGTACGTGCGGCTTAGGATGTGGAGGAGGACCCGGCCGTGTCGGGCGTCGAACGCACGCCGACCAGGGTGGACAGCGCGGGGCGGGAGGCAGGAGGACGTGGGGACGAACCTGACGGAAGAGCAGTCGTCGCACACAACGCCAAGCATGGGCGGCGGCACCGCGCCGTGGAGCGCGAGGCGCCAGCGGCGGAAGGCCGGGTCGGCGACGAGGCCGCGCCAGCACCGGCAGGCGAGAACGGCGCGCGCGAGGCTCGCGGGGTCGTCGGGCGGGACGCGGAGGAGGATCTCCTCCACGAGCTTGTCTGGCAGCGCCGGCGCCGCGCGCGGGCGTCGCGGCGGCATGCTGCGGATTTGGATCGGTGCGAGGGTTTGCTTATTGGTTTGGTCGGGGGCGAAGCCAAATTGAAAGGAGACGGGGACTTTCGCGACTCTCTTGAGGCTTCGGTTTAATTTGTTCCCTTTTATCGTAATCGCCAATATTTTGCGATGTTAGGGAAAGAGCAAAGTGTACATGTTCTGGTCGATATTACCTACCAAATTGATGGAATATGTGTCTTTAATAAACCTGACTGACTCGCAAAGTTAAAGCAACTCCAGCAAGAGCCTCCATATGGACCTCTACTCCAAAATTTGGAGGTTTGGTGAAAAACTCAACTCCAGCAGAGCCTCCAAATGGACCTCTATTTTGCATGTCCCTCCAAATTTCCCCTCCAAGTCTCCATTCCTGGAGGCCCTCCAATCCTCACTCCAAAAGTAGGTCCCACCATTTTCTTTTATTTTCCTCTGTTCCGCCATCCCAACCCGGCCGATTTGGCTCTCCCATAGCGGCGGCGGGCCCAGGCCCGCGGCATCTCCGGCGGCGCGTGCCCTCCCCGACCCACGCCGCCTCTTCCGACGCCGGCGCTGGATTGGGTTGCGCGCCTGGAGATGGGCGCCGCTGCCGGAGGGGAGCGGGCGTCGGAGCGGCAAGGGAGGGCAGTGTGGGAGGACGCGGCGGGCGCCGGCGTGCTAGTGTGGTGGGCGGCGTGGGCAGCGCGTCGGCGAAGATGTGTGGGTCCCGTAGAGGCGGGCGGCAGGCGTGGATGGCGTCCTCCAGGCCGACGGGCTCGTTGTCGCCCCTGGGGCGGCGACGATGGTGGCGCAGCTACGGCCGCCGTACTGGCCGGCAAGGACGCCATGGTTCTCAGGTCAGGTTCCGTGCTTGCGACGGCGAGCGGCGTGGGTGCGCGTGCGGTCTCCTCCCCCTGCGCAAGCTGCGGTGCGCGTGCGCGTGCGCGTGCGCGTGCGCGTGCGGGCTCCTCTTCTCAATCCATCTCCACCGATGCAGCAAGCTGCTGCCTTCTCTCCGGTCTCTACCGAGCAAATCCAAGCAACCTTCATCGTTTTCTTACCACAATCGCCATTCACCAACAGCTTTCTACCCTTTTTTGCCTGCTGTAATTCTTGCAAGCACAATCATCGGGACCTCAATCCAAGCCACCAGCTGACCAGCGCCTCCCTATTCCCATCGTTGCGCAAGAACAAGAAGCAGGGAGCGTCGGTGCTCACCAATTTCTTGCTGATGCGAGCACCATACCACTACAAATCCATCGCCTCATCTATAATCCTCTCCGCTCCAATCCAAGCAGTAGCAGCCACAGGCCACCTCTCGAACTCGCGGCGGCGCCCGCTCTAGGGATTTGAGACGGGAGCGTCACCGGCGGCGGGGGCGGGCGGAGGGGCAGGGTGGCAGCGGCGGCGCGCAGGCACAACGCGAGGCGAGCGCGACGGTGGGGTCGAGCGCGGGTCAGTGCTAGATGATGGGACCCATGGGAAAATAGAGGCCCATATGGTTACCCCTGCTGGAGTTGAGTGATAACTTTGGACCTCTTTTTTTGCAGTTGGACCTCTAAATGAGTTTTAGAGGCCTCAATTTAGAGGTCCTTGCTGGAGTTGCTCTTGCAAGTTCATTGCCTAAAGTCCTCTTGATCGTTCCATGCTTTCCATTGAGCAAGCCTTTTGTGATTATTGGAATGATAATGGATAGCAGTAAAAAAGAAACCTTTTATTTGCAATAATATTGGAAGGATTTGAAGGGGTAGCAATTTAATAAAATTTGTTAGAATTTGTATGTCTTTTGTTAAGATTTAGGGTTTCATTTATTATCTGTATGTCCGTCCGACTGAAAGGGTCCGACACTCAAATAGTAAGATCGTATCCGAATTCAAGCATTCCATATTCGTACTCATCTGTACATTATTCGTATCCATATATTTAAAGTTGGATTTCTAAGATCTGAATATGACGAATATCAATATTCGACACATCACAATCTATTTGTATATGAATTTGATCCAAGAAAAAAACTATCTGTACCAGGAAACTAGCTGGGGCCTTATGTTTCCATTATCGACTAAGTATATATATCCATAATGGAAACACTCACATATACGTACCAGGAAGTATCTAAGGGAAAAAACAAATAAAATAATGTTACTTCTTTCCACTGCATTTTAGTTAATGGCCATGTCAGATCTCGTGTGCTGCCGCTGGAGCTAGGACCTCCCATAGTGACATCCCTTCCCTTCCTCCTCTCTCGTCTTATCATTTTTCCTCATTTTTTTTAATTCCAATGAGGGTAGCTCTGTCCAGCCGTTACATTACATTGCATCAGGACACATAAAAATGTTTAAGCATCAAAAACAACATCTACGTAAAGCTTCATCATTAGCCCCGAATCATCCAGCATGTAAGGTAAGACTTGGTCCCATCACACTTAGCCGTAGTGGTGGAATCGGGATTGAACCATAGGGCTGTTATTGGGCTGTTTGCCTACTGGGCATGCGAGCCCGTCTTTCCATTTTGGCCTCTGTGCCTACTTATGTCTGAGAGGAGAGGGTGATAGGCATGAAGAATTATCTGTAAACCAGAAACACTCAGTCTTCTCCTTCCTTCGGAAGCAGCGGCCATGGTCCCATGTCCGTCTCTCTCGATCCCCATGCTCCTTTCTCGATTCTTTGTTGATTCCCTCTGATTTCGTTCTTCCAATCCCTTCCCCAACTACCCTGCTGCTAACAATTGGTACTCAGAGCTATTCGGTTCTTGGAAATTTTTCTCCCCCATCTGATCCGTGTCCAACACTCAGTTTCATCAATTCAATCGATTTAGTTCTTTGGGTGGGATTGGTGAGTGTGATTCGTCGTGGCCAATTCCGTCCCCTGAACCTCGATTTGGATCACTTCATGTCGGATTCCTGGAGTTTGAGCAAGGGGAACAACCACCGGATGAGTGCAGACTACCTGTTTGACGAAATGTCCAACCACGATTTTGAAGAGTGGAGGTCGCCAAATCGCATCCTGGAGGTCACCATTCACAGAGTTTGCTATCCTATCACTGAATATGTCCTTCATCAAGTGTTTGGTTCATTTGGAGTAGTGGGGTCAGTTGCTACCCCATGATCAGAAATGATGTGGCCTAAGTACTCAAGCTGTTGTTGTGCAAAGGAACATTTACTTTTCTTCAAATATACTTGATGCTCTTGCAACTTGAGTAACACCAGCTTAAGAAGCTCAGCATGTGATTGGATTGTAGGACTATAGATAAGTATGCCATCCAAAAACACCAAGACAAATTTCCTTAAAAATGGCTCAAGTCATAAGACACTGAAAAGTGGCTGGGGCATTTGTTAGGCCAAAAGGCATCACTCTAAATTGATAATGTCCATGATGTGTTTTAAAAGCAGTTTTATACTCATCCTCAACCTTCATTATTACTTGGTGGTACTCAGATCTCGAATCCAATTTGGAGAAAAATTTTGTACCAGCCAATTCATCAAGAATTTGCTCTATCACAGGCATGGGGAATCTATTCTTGATTGTAATCTCATTCAATTTTCTATAATCTATGAAAAAACGCCAAGTACCATCTTTCTTTTGAATGAGCAAGACAGGTGAGGCATAAGGACTAGCACTAGGAACAATGTGACCAGCAGCTAACAAGACTTTAACCTGTCTTTCAATTTCATCTTTATGTAATGGTGAGTACATATAGAGTCTAGAATTAACTGATACTGAACCAGGAATAATGGGATAGAGTGATCATATAACCTGAGTGGAGGCAAATGTGTAGGTTCCTCAAATATCCCCTCGAAATCCTGAAGGACTTCTTAAATTGGCTCAGGTACAGATTCTTGTTCCCCTGATTGTTGCATGTCCACAATAACCCATGCCCAGATGTCATTGCCCGCACTCCACTTCACCGGTTGCCCTGCTGGTATTTCTTTAAGAGATAATGGCTTGTCTGATATACCTTGTAATTTGATCATTCTTCCCATGTGCGTGAATTACATAGTCTTCTCCTCCCAATGATGGTTAATTGGACTGAATGATTTTAGCCAGTCATAACCCAGGATACAATCATAGGCCCGTAAATCCAAAACCTTCATATCAATGACAAAAGATTGTCCCTGGATCCACCACTCCATTTGTGGGACATAGTGGTTAGTGATTAACACTTCCCCATTTGCAACTTTGACAGTTTTAGGCTTTGTAGGTACAGGTTGAATGCCTAATTTGTGCTGAAACTGTGAGCTAACAAAAGTATGGGAGCTACCACTATCCACCAACATCACCATCACCTTATTATGGACCAATGTTCTCAGTTTCATGGCATCACCCTCGGCAGTACCAGCTATAGCATTAATAGATAGGTTATAGAAGTCTTCTGTGAGAGCATCCTCCACAGCCAACTCATTGAGCACTTCCTTTGTCAGATTGACATCCAAATCATTCAGCACTATTGCATTCATTTGTGCTTTGGGCCTTTTTGTGCATTTAGCTGCATGGGTAGCATCATATGGTTCTCTTTACAGAAAAAACATAAGTTGTTAGCTTTGCAATAGTCTCTCATTTGGTTTTCCCTAGGATGCTGAGATACTATAGGAGCCTTAGAATCTTCAACTTTGTTGGTCAAGTCCCTGTCAATCTGGGTTGACCAAAGTTCCTTTGCATTTTGTGTTTACTCTTATCTTGGATTTGCTGTTAAATTTTGGCCAACCAGACTGCTCTTTCCATTGTAGTTGGGACCTATCCTTGGACTGCATATCTGATGTCAGGTTTGAGACCTTTGATGAATTGAGACACAAAATAAGTGTTGCTCATTCCTTGGTCATGCATAGATATCTAGTATTGAAGGCCTTCAAATTCTGTGACATACTCCTCCACTGTGCCAGTTTGTTGCAGCTCCAGGATATCATCCACAGCATGCTTGTAATCATAGGCTCCAAACTTTATCTGCACAGCTGCCATAAAGTGCTCCCAACTGTCCAGGCCATGCTGTTGTTTATACATATGTAACCATTTTTCAGCATTGTCATCCATATGTAGAGCGGCAACTGTAGCCCACATGCTCTCAGGTGTATCCATAATGGCAAAATAGTCCTGACACTTAGCCTTCCATATACAAGGGTTAGCTCCACTGAATCTTGGAAAATTTAGCTTAGGTGTAAATCCTCTATTGTTTTGCCTATCACCCATAGATTGCTTGTGAGGACCAAACCCATGATACCATGTTTTCTGCTTCTCTGAAAAGCTTGCTTTAGGGTGTTGAGAACCATGTTCCTTCCTGAATTCATGAGATTCTAGAATTGAATTATCCTCTTCTTTCCTTCTATGCATTCTCAGCTCTGCTACTGCATGGCCTGTAGACTCCATTTGCTTTGCCAGTTTTGTTTGACCTTTTAACATCTGCTCCATTATCTTGGATGACATATCCCACTTGGCCTCCATCTTCATTTGATTGTTGTCAATCGCAGTAACTTTTGTAAACAAGAGGTCTATGCTTTCCATCATCTCTTCCCCATGACTATCATCTTTTTTATTCAGACTATCCCACCTTTCCTCATCCCTCTTGTTCAGATCCGCCCAACGCTCATCATCCTTCCGAGATTGCTGCTCCATTGCGGACAGCAAGAGCTTCATCTGCAAAGATGGCTTAGGAGGAGTCGTGATGCTTTCACCTCAAGCTGAAGGACCCCAACGAATTGATGAAACCACAGCAACCCAGATCTACCGCCTCCCCAACGCCCCCAACTGCTCAGACAAGACAGCTCAGGAACGAATTCACTTACCAGTTTGCTTGCTTGAACTGATCACCGCCACCTAAGATCAGCGATCAAACAAGGAATTTTACGTGCAGACTCGCTGCACAACCCAAATCGAATATGATCTCCCACCGTCGCCTCCACACCCAGATTCGCTTCGGCTCACGAAATTTTACACTCGAACAACACCAAGCAACCCTCACCTACACGAATCGAGTACCAATTTGAAGAGTAGAAATCGACTGCTCCACACCAATCACCCCCAAATCGAACCGAGGTAGCATAGGACTGATGGGAAATAAAAATCCATGTCCGATGCTTCGCGACACACAGATCAATTTCAACCTGCCTACCCTGTTTTCGTCTCAGATCGATGGAATCTCGCGATTAGGCAACGAATGCGCACCGAGGATACACTGTCTGATACCAGCTGTAATGACTCTTGGCCGCCAGTGACTCGCCTTCGACGTGAGACAATCACAACCAGCACACAGAGGATACGGCGGAGCAGGGCGGCGAACCCCGAACTCCCTGATACAAGCTCGATAGCAAATTCAGAATGCAGACCTCTCTGTTCACACACACACGCCACCATATAGCGATACAGTCCCTGCCACTTGGGCCCATGCAAGACTTAATCTACTTTACGTTTTCCTCTTACCATCACGCCTTCACCGTCACATTCGCGCCTTCTTCAGGTAGAGGCCTTACATGGAGCTAGTCCTTGTGTTTGAAGGAACAGATGTTGTCCTGGCTTGTGTGGCATTCGAGTCTGTGGAGGCAGTAGCATATGCATATGGAGAATTATATGGCCGCAACATCTATGATGGTTGTTGTCAGATGCACATCAAGTGGGGGTTGCCAACTCCAGCAGCTCGAGATCTAGACGAGGGGGATTCCACACTCGCAGTCACGACCGTGAACTTCGCCGCCACCTTGGTTGTGCCCACGACCGCCGCCTCCTCAGTCATCACCACGTCCGCACCCGAGCTTCCCGTAGGCATCACGCCGAGCACCACCTCCACCTCGACTCCGCCCATCGTTGCTGGCAACTAGGGTCGGTTGTTCGACCAGCCCGCCCATATCCTGGAGGAGTGTGACCTCGAGTCAGTCGAGCCGATCCGCATCGACAGCTCCCTCACCACCACCGACCCTGACACGCCAATCGTCTCCCTCGCCGTTCTCCATGTCGACACTGGCGAGGAGCTTGTCCAGTACGACCCATCGACACCAAGTACATCTCCGCCTCCGAAGAGGAGCTAGAGGAGGTGGAGGTGGACGAGGACGACGATAGCACACGACACAAGCCCTGGGACCCCATAAGCAAGGAGGTCGGTGACACCATCTTCGTCAGCCATGGTAGCGAGCGTGCCTTGGAGCAGCACCTCGGCGACAAGGATGCCATAACCAGCACCACTCCCTCAAAGTGTTCGACAAAATGACTGAGTGGCAACATCGTCACTACTCCGTGTTCGCGTCGAGCTCCACCGTGTTCTCCTCGTCCTCAACGTCCATGACGTGCTCCGTCGCGCCGGTCTCGGCTTCGACAGCCGCGGTGAGGTCGTCTGCGTGTGCCTTGGCTTCGGCGACCGCGGCAAGCTCCACCGCGCCAGCATCGTCAGTGATGTGCCCTTGACCACCAATGGGGGAATTCTGTTACCTCCTTGGCCACCACCCACTAAACCGCTATTTCAAGGTGTTGACATTCTGTTGGCTTGCTGTTATTCAGAGAACTTATTGTTGTGCTATAATGCTTGTGATATTGGGGCTCCACACCAAATTGAGTTACAATCATGGACTGATCAGGATGGGCTACAAGGAATTCTGATTGTTGGGATTCAATGTATCTGGGATATTATTGGATTTTCCAGTGGTGCAAGACTTCCTCTCCATCCATTTAGCATTCAGGTATACAAATTTCCTGCAACTCAGGCAAGTGCTCGGTTCATGCTGGTCCTCTGACTATATTTCAAACTCCACTTCTACAGTCTCATGATCGAAGATCCCTAAAGACCCAATTTGACATGATAATAACCGGTGATAATGTTATGTCTCACCTTCAACCATATGGTAATCAACAGGCTCATGCAGGAGTTAAGCAGCTTGAGGGCAAGCTGCTTTCTAAGAAGGGAAGAATGTTAGGATGTGTACCTAATGGGCTGCTATTGGGCTATTTGCCTACTGGGCCTGCGAGCCCGTCTTTCCATTTTGGCATGCGTGTCTACTTATGCCTGAGAGGAGGAGAGGGTGATAGGCATGAAGAATTATCTGTAAACCAGAAACACTCTGTCTTCTCCTTCCTTCGGAACCAGCAGCCATGGTGCCCTGTCCGTCTCTCTCGATCCTCATGCTCCTTTCTCGATTCTTTGTTGCTTCCCTCTGATTCCGTTCTTCCAATCCCTACCCCAAGTACCCTGCTGCTAACAGGGACTGTCCTCTCCTTGCTGTGTCTCCCCTTCCCGGAAAGAGAGGCGGGGGGGGGGGGGGGGGTTGATCGGAGGGACTCCATGAGCTTCTAGCCAGTAGGATATGCACACACACAATGTGCACATAAGTAAAAAAAATAGAGGCGATGCATCTATGACTGAGATCATCCTCCTTGATGTTCTCATTTTCACAGCTCAAGGAGCGCGACGCCAACCCGATGCTAATCCTGGACAAGCACTAACCTTCCTGTTCCCATCCCCTAGTATCTGCCTCAAATTTTTCCACTGCCAGCATCAGCATGTTAACCAGAATGCCTGCAGATACTATACAATTATTTTGATGTATCTATATGCAATGCAACTCAAGCTTCAACCTGGACCGAGTTATTAGTGTGCTCCGTGATTGTGAACAGAAGAAACTCAATCCGATCGAGGACAAAAGTCCAGATAGTTTCAGACTTTGAGGAAACAAACTACAGTAGTAGGTAAAGCCCAATTCCGTGCACACTCCCGTTTCCTTTCTTATTTCATATCCCTTAAAGTGATTATTCAAGAGTTCGTTCAAACATAAACCACACGAAATTATTACTATGACCTCACAATTTTGCCTTAACTATTAAGACTGCTGCCTGGACATCAACGCCCTTTACAATTTCATGCACTTGAAGTGCACACCCTTGGACCATCATCCCTAGAGGGCGCTCCCAATGCTGCAGATATACACATTGGGAAATTAAAGTAACATCAGTTGTCAAAGTAATCGATGTGCTCAAACTGGAAATATGTTTCAAATAAACTACGGTAAGTAGATTACTGCTAATATTATTAACCAAAAAGGTAAACAGCTAGAACTAACTTATTGTTCAGACAATCGAGCCCATGTAACAGCCACAATTCATCGATAAGAGAATATGGGCTTAAAAACTCCAGAAAAACCTTACTCTTTTTTCGGTATAGATATTATCATTACCCACTTTTCTATATAGCTAAGTGACACATTGGTATATCGTAAAAATGTACAGGATTTCAGGTAGGCAAACGTGGACATACTACAGCTCATGCTGGCTTTCCTACACAATGAAATAGAAACTATATCAGATTGGTTTGTGGTGTAACTGTGTATCAGGTTGCCATGTAAATTGTGTTTTCACTGGTGCAAACATCTCAGACATATATCAGATTAGCAAGCGTAATTTGCAGATCACAATTATTGCACAGTTAATATATATTTGCCACATGATGTCCAAGAATTACCTGGAGCGCAGAAGTTAATGTAGGGAACAGCACAGCAGACGGAGCGGCCCTCAGATACCTTCCTCGTCAATCCAGACTCCATATCAACAGCAAACAAGGCATGTTTGATGGCCACCAAAGCGACACAAACACCTTCCACGAAGCCAACCAAGGAAAGACGGCCGAGGCTTATTACCTTATCAATCGGTGGCAACTTGTTAAGATCCATGACTTTGCATAGTGTCCATCCTGTAACGCTATTGTATCCATCCCTCGCAACTTCATTGTTGCCCTCGTCCCTCACCCACAAGCACAGTTCACCTGATTCATCCAATCTTGCGAATCCCAGCCGGCCATCCTCCGTAGCTGTGACCTCAATTCGATCCGGATCATACTCATACGAAACATTGATTTGCACACAAGGTACTCTTGTCGTAGACATTTTCCGCGTGCCCAAATCATACTCGAGGATTTTGTCATGTTTCTGTAGCACGAAGTAGAGAGTGTTCCCCACGAGGGCGCTGCGCCCCCAAGCCACCCTGTCATCGGGGTGCTCGGCATAGGTCGGCTCGCTCCATGCACCGGACTCCGACGAGTAGACGCAGGCGAACATGTCCTTCGGAACCCTCCTGAAACCGCTATGCAAAATGTCGGCCTTCTCAGACTCGTCAAACTCGTCAAGGGCAACCGAGTCGTAGTCGTCGTCACCAATATCCACATCCTCGAAGTCATCGTTTGTGCCCACCATGACGACGATGAAGGGTCCGCGGTGGCAATCGAGGTGGTCGCACGCGCCGGTGGCAGCACAGAGCACCGTGGCTTTCATGCTACTGGTTTCTAGGAAGACCGGCGCGGCCTGGGCAGCTCCACCAGCTGGTCCGTGATTGGGTTCCACACGGCGAATTCATAGTATTCGTGGCCGTGGAGGAGGACCCGGCCGTGGCGGGCGTCGAACACCCGCCGGCCGGGGTGGAAGGCGCGGGCCGGGAGGAAGGAGGAAGTGGGGACGAACCGGACGGAGGTGACGGCGTCGCACACGAAGCCGAGCAGGGGCGGCGCCGCGCCGTGGAGCGCGAGGCGCCTGCGGCGGAAGGCCTGATCGGCGACGAGGCCGCGCCAGCGCCTGCAGGCGAGCGCCGCGCGCGCGAGGCTCGCGGGGTCGTCGGGCGGGACGCGGAGGAGGATCTCCTCGACCGGCTCGTCTGGCAGCGCCGGCGGCGGCGCGCGCGAGTCTGGCGGCGCCATGCTGGGGTTTCGGATCGGAGCGATCTAGGCAGCGAGCGTGTGGTTATCTGTTTTTTATATATATATAAGTACTCATTTGTTCATTTTTATATTGTATAATAATAAAAATATAGAATTGCCAACGTGTAAAAATTGCTCAAATCCGTGCATTAATTCTCTCCCGTTTCCTTTGTGATTTTATCATATCCCTTATTAAACGGTTGCTTTCCTCTGAAAATGTGTGCGAATGACCTGGTCACGTTACACATACTTTTGTCTGATTTTCCGTCCAAAAAATCTATCAAAATTCAAAACAGAGCAATAGAAGACAGGGGAATGATACCAAAGATGTTGTTTCGCTAATAAAAAACCGAGCATTTGTCAAAAAATGTTAGTACTCATCGCAATTGCGACCGATACTAACTTGCGCAATTAGTACCGGACGGCCGCAACACGGCAACAGTATCCCGTCCTCATCCTGTTAGATGATAGGCAATGTTTTGGTATATTTTAATTCCATAATTAAATAGACATTTCAACATTGCGGTGAGTGAAACAATCCATGTGCAAGTGTTTATATTTAAACAACAATTAAACATAAATACATTCATGATTATACAACTATAAACATGAATACTAGTTTAAGAAAGTACCCTGTGGAAGGTAGGGTGGCGGCGTCACCCGACTTTCCGATATCACTCATTGTAGAGTGACCTCAATCGATGTAGCCGTACTAAGTCGATGCAGGCAGATGATCGCAGTGAAGACTCGCTGTAGACGAAGTAGTCGTTCGTTCGTAGTCGACGTAGAGGAATTAGTCATACGGGGTTGTTCGTAGTCGTCGTAGAGGAAGTAGTCGTACGGGAGCGAGCAGTCGCGTGAAGACGCTCCCCAAAAACCTTATCGCCTGCCTATCCCGAGCAGAATCTCAGCAGCAGGACGAGGTTCCGGAGGCTCTGCTCTCGCCGGTACCGTGCGCGCGGTGCAGGCGATGGGAATGCGAAAAGAAGCAGCAAACAGAGGGAGAGAGGGAGAGGAATACCTTAGTGTGAATTGGCAACCTGAGCAGGAGGAGGAGGGCGACTTATATAGGCGAGCAGGCCCGAGGGGGATGAACCTGGACATCACGGTTAATGCGCCTCAGGCAGTATCGGTCGCGGTTTAAGACGCTGTCGTTAAGGGTCTAGTAATGGTCGCGGTTTAAGACGCCATCATTCCTCTCCAACAGAGAACAGCAAAAAGATGCTCTCGTCCCGCAACACATCACGTCCGCACCGCTCCGCTCGTCTCGACTCGCCACGCCCACGGCCTTGGCCCGGCTCGGCGAGGCGAGCGCACGCACGTGTGGCACGCCTATCTCCTTTATTCAACTTCACAAGAGGTGTACCGAAAGGCTACCTAATAAGTTGGATGGGAGACTCCTCAAATACCCATACGGTATTTCTCTCTTTTCCCTAGCATTAAACACATGGGCTTTAATTCTTTTATTATTACAATAAATGGCCCTAGGCCCATTTATTCTAACAATCCCCACCAAGAATTTCAAGCCATATTGGAAATGCTCTCATCTTCCCTTTTGTTTTTTATATATCAGTACTACGATGGAGACTGTTAAGTTGAACATTCATCAGGAACTCAAGTTATACTTATTTGCAACCGAACAATGAACTATGCCTTGAATTGTCAGTTTTGTGCATCTAAGCTTGGCTAGAGCCCTTTACTGATACTTGGCTGCACATAGCATCCCCACGGGTTGGAGCTTATGGGTCACACTCCATGCCTCTTCATGAGTTTTCTAGAGATCACCCAAATCTCATAGACTATGACCAGTAGTCGATACTCACATAGGTGTGTTCCTTCAAGACATACTGTAGGACTATGTCTTTGCTTCAGAAAAACAACTAACTTGTTTCATGAAAGCCACTTGGAGCACATTAAGGTATAAATACCAGCCTGCCATACAGTTTTGAAGAGAAATGCATCTTTCCATGAACTGAGTCTTCTCAAAGGTTCTCTTCTTTCAGTCAAACCATAGCTTGTTTCACCATCTTAATTCACGGGATCTCCGATCACATAAGACATGTTTCCACTATAGAAAAACTCACGTGGGTCTCAAGCCCAGTTCCATAGATGCATGATCTATCACAATACGTGATAAACCCTTTGTAAATTGATTTGCCAGGTTCTTAAACGTATGGATGTAATCCAAAGCTATGGCACCGGTGTTTCTCAATTTTCTGATAGACTTCAACCGCCTCTTGACATGCCTGGATGACTTCATATTGTCCTTTGAACTGTTCACCTTGACAATCACCGTTTGATTATCACAGTTCATTAGAATTGCTGGTATCAGTTTTTCAACTATCGGCAAGTCCATTAGGAGTTCACAAAGCCACTCGGCCTCTACAGTGGTAGTATCCAATGCTGCGAGTTCTGCTTTCCATTGTTGATCTGGTTAGAATGGTCTGCTTGCAAGACTTCTAGGAAACAGCACCACCTCCAAGTGTGAACACATATCCACTTGTGGCCTTTAACTCGTCAGCATCAGAAATCCAGTTTGCATCACAATATCCCTCCAAGACTTTGGGATCTCCGGAATAGTGAATTCCATAGTTCATTGTCCCAACTAGATAGCGCATTACCCGCTCGAGAGCACGCCAGTGTTCACTGCCCGGGTTTGAAACAAACCGGCTCAATTTACTAACTGCATATGCAATGTCAGGTCTCGTGGCGCTAGCCAGATACATAAGTGAACCAATGATCTGGGAGTATCTCAGCTGATCCACCATTATCCTCAGGTTCTTCCTTAGAACCAAGCTGGCATCGTAAGGAGTTGGTGCGGGTTTAGAATTGTTGTAGCCAAACCGACTTAGCATCTTCTCAACATAGTGAGTCTGTGACAGAGTCACCCCACTATGTTCTCCCTTTATCAGCTTTATGTTAAGGATAACATCAGCCTCTCCCAAATCTTTCATCTCAAACTTTTGAGATAGAAAGTCTTTGACCTCCTTGATCACTTCAAGGCTCGTGCCAAAGATAAGTATGTCACCTACATACAGACACAAAATCACTCCTTCGCCCCCACCATAGCGATTGTACACACATTTGTCAGCTTCGTTTGTAACAAAGCCAACAGATGTCAAAGTTCTGTCGAACTTATCATGCCATTGCTTAGGTGCTTGCTTGAGGTCATAGAGAGACTTCACTAGCTTACACACCATTCCTTCTTGACCCTTTACTACAAATCCTTCTAGCTGATCCATATAGATCTCTTCTTCCAACTCTCCATTTAGGAAAGCTGTCGTAACGTCCATTTGATGAACGAGAAGACCATGAGAGGCTACCAGAGAAAGTAGTACTCTTATGGTGGTCAATCGAGCGACTGGTGAGTAAGTATCGAAGAAGTCTTCTCCTTCTTTTTGGGTGTAACCCTTGGCCACAAGTCTAGCCTTGTACTTGTCAATAGTACCATCAGGCCTAAGCTTCTTTTTGAGCACCCATTTGCATCCCATAGGTTTGCACCCGTAAGGACGTTCAACAACCTCCCAAGTTCCATTTGACATGATAGAGTCCATTTCACTCCTCACTGCTTCCTTCTAATAGTCAGCATCAGGTGAAGAGTAGGCCTTTGCAATGGTCTTGGGAGTGTCATCCACGAGGTATATGATGAAATCATCTCTAAAGGATTTCTCTGTCCTTTGTCTCTTGCTCCTCCTAGGAGCCTCATCATTATCCTCCTCAGGATGCTCAATAAATGTAGGCTCATTGAGTTCCATCGGCTAGCCGCCAATGAGAAAATTCTAAATAAGAATCTAAACAAGAAATGTAGAATCTAAACAAGAAGCTAGACGCCACTGAGAAAGTTCTTGAGAATTTAAATTCCACCATAAAATCCTTCACCACCGCTATGAAGAATCAACTAAGCTTCAATAAAATGATAGAAACTCAACTTGCTCAGCTTCCTGCTTCTTTACCTTCCTCCGAGTCGGGTGGAATCCCGGGGCAACCCGAACCTACCCGAGAGCATGTTAGCGCTATATCTACCAGATGGGGTAAGCCATCTAGGAGGATGTATGCACCTAACCATGTAGGGAAGCCTATACATCAAATCCAAGACCCATGGGAAGAATCACCAGTCTTGCACAAGAAAGACAACAGATATCCGGGCATCACATGCACGATCTACTACCAAAAGATCAAGAATGCTCTTTGTGACCTTGGAGCGAGTGTCAACCTTATACCCAAAGCCATGTTTGAGGAGTTAGGATATCCGGCTATCTCTCCGACAACGATGACAGTCCAACTTGCCGACTCATCAATCAAATATCCAGAAGGCATAGTAGAAAACCTCTTGGTGAATGTCAGAGGCTCGTATGTCTTTGCGGATTTCGTGGTCCTCGACACACAAGAAGAAATTCCGCTTATTCTCGGGCGACCATTCCTAAGAGATGTCAATGCAAGGATTGATGTCGGAGCTGGAAAGATCCAATTCCGCATAGGGCGAAGGAATATGACATTCAAATTCCAAGCAAAAGAAGAGTAATGTTATCTAGTGCAAGACGAGGAAGCTAGGGGGTGGAGGAAGCCACGGCCCCAATACAAGAAAGAAAAGGCAGCCCCGACCAAGCCTCATTACAACAATGAGGAAGCATTGGGAGCAAGACAAAGCATTCAACAGGCGCCACCAACCCAAGAAGACCAACAAGGCTAAGGGGGAAAAGAAGACGGAAATCAAGAACACCCCCGCTAAAGCCTCACCGACTTCATCGCCACCGAAGAAAATAAAGAAGGTGTGGCGTGTGAAGAGAGTATCGTCCGAGTCTTCCACTCTGGGACTGGACGAACCCAAGATTAACTGAGCATCCGGAGGAGTCCCGCTCACGGACTCTAAACTACGAGCTCTCACCGAGAGGTAAACCGGTATTTATCTCATATTTCCCTTTCAACCTTTTATTTCGTGCATCAAGCATATTTAGATTTCAAATTTGCATTAGTAAATATACAAGACATAGAAAAGCAGTTTTGGAGATTTTTGGTGATACAGCCGAACCTAGAGGTACGGCCGTACCTCCCCTCGACAAAATTTTTGTGCAGGATCTTTACAGGAGGGGACACGAGTGCCTGGTGAAAATATAGTAGGGCCGGCCGTACCAAGTGATACGGCCGTACCTATGATTTTTCACAAATCCATCAAGACAACTACTACAAGCTTCCAGGTGCTCAACCCATCACCAAAATGAAGACAGGCCAACCAGGTAGCCAAAATTTAGCTTGGGGGAGACCCCATGTTCAATCAAGGAAGGTATGTCCATCCAAACTACTTTTTAACATCTTGTTTATCTCTTTTGAATAAAAGAAAAATATTTGCTTCAACCATGTGCTTGAAATCTTGTCTATACCCTCACTTTGGAAATGATGAATGGTTGCTATGTTAAAACTTTGCAAGAACCTAGTGCATATCTTTGTGCTCTATGTCTTTTTGAATTTGTTGGTATATTTTGAGACAAGAGCCTGAAATAAAACTTTGTGGGAAGCAAATGCTTATGACCAAATCTAGGGTGTTGACTAGTATGATATGGTGCGACAATGTTGATCTGCTCTATCTCAAAGTATGGTGAAATCTCAGATGATTTCTTTTTGAAAATAAAACAAGGCAAGTTCCTCAATGGTCTTATTACCTACCAAAGCCATATGTCGATATCAATGTTCAAACCTTCTACATATGCTTGCTTGTGACCCATTGAGTTTTGCCAAATTGTTGTGACCCTTGGTAGAATCTTTTCATGCTTCCATGATCGAGATCACGTACACCCACATATACATGCTAACACCTACACCGGGAGTTACGCAAAACATGCCATCCATCCACCAAAAATAAATACTCCAAAGTTCCAAAGAGATTTCTCTTCTTGTGTTCTTGCAAAAGGAGAGAGGGGTCATTGAAAAAAAAGTATATGCTCAAGAAGCATAGAAAAAAAATGTGTTCCAATCAAAGAGCATAGAAAAAAAAAGAGTGAAGTGTGACCCCCCTCCAAAAAAAAGGCAAGAGGAGAATCTCAAAGCAAGGAGTACTTAGAAAAGCAAACAAATATTCCACACACTTGCACATCTCGATCAAGTTGCATGACTAGTTTCTTCTTGGATCCGGTCTTTGGCTCAACAACATCATGTGGCACAAGTGAGTCTCACACTTATCCGACCCAAAGCTCCACATACAAGCCATAGAAGTAGGAAGTTGAGGCTCGCTTAAAGCCTTTGGTGAGGTAACAAACACCACTTGAGCGATCGAGGGAACCATCCGAGGAACCTTGTCTTTCTTTGCAAAATTTTCAAAAACTCCGAGATAGGATCCAGAAAAGAAGAAGAGTGAGAGATGCAAAGTCAAAATCCATTCTACTTTTCAACCTCCGAAAGCAAGGTGGAAAGCTACAAGCCCCACGGGTAAAGTAAGGCTAAGCTTCTCTCGTACCAACCTTTTCAAAATAGCAAGAAGAGCATGGAGTTTGTGCGCAGGTACTTGCCGAGTGATAACATCATGCAACCCCTGATCCGCCGAGGCCAAGTTTAGACTTTGCTCGAGGACGAGCAAACGTTTGGCTTGGGGGAGTTTGTTGACGGTCCTTACAACAAAGATTCGACCGTCAAAACCTCGGGTTCGAGAGGAGTATACGGCAAGTTTCATGCACATTTTTAGTACTAATAAAGTTCCACGAGTTGTGTTGTGATTTTCATGGGTAGGTACACATTTTGGGAGAAATTGGAACCAACATGCCACACGGGCTAGGCACGGCCGAACCACCAGGCACGGCCGGCCCTGCAGGTGCGGCCGACCTGGCAGGTGCGGCCGGCCCTGCAGGTGCGACCGGCCCTGCCAGGTGCGGCCGCACCTGCCCCGTGGCTCGTGCCTGGTCCAATGCACCTCCTCTCCCGTGGGCACAACTTGGATGAACGAGATCGACCAAGGAAACGTCGGTTTGATCGAATGGATGAGGTTAGGATCACTTGGATCAATGGGTCCACTTGTCCGGCCGATCAACCGCCACAACCGTCATTCCAAGGCAATCCTAGGCGTCCCTGAGCGAAGGCGGTTCATCACACGGCACGGAGTAGGGCCGGCCGCACCTAGAGGGCCGGCTGCACCTCCCAACCGTCATACCGAGCGAAACCGACCCAAGGAATCGACCCTCAACCGCCTCAGGAGCAGTGATCAGGAGCGTCCAAGGTGAGAGGCGGTGGATCACAGGGCCGGCCGCACCCCTTGATCCGGCCGCACCTGTGATATTGGGCCCATATGCTCTACCGACCTCCCTTGCCTATAAAAGGCACCTCACACTCGCTGGAATGGACACACAGCGCTGGAGCATCTCCATTTCTCACTTTTGTTCACTTAGAGTAGGATTAGTGTAGCTTGGGAGTTAGAGTCGAGTCGAGCTAGTCTCGGGGTTCCGGAGGAGTCTTCTTCAGAGTTCCGATACTATTCTTGTATCCTTTCTTTGTTTAGACTCAAGTACAATTCAAGTTATCTTTCTATCTTACCTTTCGAGTCAATTACATTCAGCTTTTACTTTGCTCTAGAAGCTTTATTCTTGGTTTAGACTAAAGTTAGTTTAGTCTTGGTTAGCATAGCTCTCTTGAACCCTATAGTGTTGTGGTCGTTCTTCGCTTGATCTCCGGTGTTTCACGGGAGAGAGAGACCTTCCTTCGTGATATCCGGGGAAAGGTTCTTTGGTTCGTTGTGAGCGCGGTGCTCAGACCTTACCTTAGTCTTAGATTGGTGTCCCGTTCAACGGAATAGTTGTGGTACCCTAAGGAGGTGACAGCTTCGGACGGGCTTTGTAGTCCACCACGTTAGTTCGGGGCGGTAGGATTCAGCGCGTCGTCGTCCTCCCTTCTCATCCCAGTCTGAGGGCACGGCTTTGCATGCCCCTGTAGCACTAGAAGAGGAGTTTAGCTTGCCTTGGTTATCCTTTGCTTTAGTTCTTTGCCTAGAGTTGACAAGAATAGATAGATTGTGTTAGGATCCTTTCTCGTCTCGTTGTCCTCCCAGCTCGCTAGATTCTCTCTAGTCCTTTATCAAGATCTCCTTGCGTGTGTCAAGTTATCCTCGAATATCTTTATTCGTTACCCCCCGCTATAGCTCTTTACCAAGTCTTGTCTTTCTCCACCGTTTATTCGATCATCTTTGCCGTAGTGCCTCCCTTGGGAAAATATAAATACGATAACCCGAATACCACCGGGTGAAGTGCTACAACGGTAATCCGTGTGCTTGCGGACCTCTCTGTGATCGTGTGTTTTACCCCAGACGTTCCTTAGCCCCGTTACTAGAGGTGTGAACCCGACAGCGACGCTAGTGAGTGCCAACAAGCATTCCTGGCGCCGTCACCGTATGTGCATACTTAGTGGTGAGGCTAAGGAGCGTCAACAGCATTCACCTAGTCAGTCAGCGTGCGGTTCTTTCTTTCGGCAATCCCATTGGATTGGGGTGAATAAGGCGGTGTCCTCTCATGAACAATACCGTGTTCCTCACAAAATGTATCAAAAGTATTAGAGAAGTATTCGCCACCTCGATCCGACCTTAGGTGTTTAATCTTTCTCTCAAGTTGATTTTCTACTTCAGCTTTATAGATCTTAAAGTAATGTAACGCTTCATCTTTTGATTTTAACAAGTAGATGTAACAAAATCTAGTGCTATCGTCTATCAAAGTCATGAAATATCTTTTACCACCCTTTGTCAACACACCGTTCATTTCGCTCAGATCGGAATGAACTAATTCTAGAGGTGCCAAGTTTCTCGCCTCAGCAGTCTTATGTGGCTTGCGAGTTTGTTTCGATTCAACACATACGTGACACTTAGAATTTTTGACAGAGGTAAATTTTGGAATTAAACTCAAACTAGCTAAGTGCATCATACAACCAAAATTAACATGACAAAGCCTCAAATGCCAAACATTTGATTCATCATTCATCACATGGTTCACAATGTTATCATCGAACAATAAAGAAAAGCGGAACAAGCCTCCGCTATCATAGCCTTTTCCAACAAAGGTACCAAACTTAGAAATGATACATTTATTTGACTCAAAGACTAACTTAAAACCATCTCTACACAGTAGAGACCCGCTGACTAGATTCTTCTTGATGGTAGGTACATGCTGCACATTCTTCAATTGTATGGTCTTCCCCGAAGTGAACTTCAAAGTGACCGTACCAGCACCAAGAACATGCGCATGGGCACCGTTCCCCATCAACAAGGAGGTAGTCCCCTCGACCTGGTAAGAAGAAAACATAGAAATGTCAGCACATACATGAATATTAGCACCGGTGTCTATCCACCCCTTTGGTGAAGAACACACTGAAAGAACTGTAGGTAAGAAATTACCATACCCCAATGTTCCTCCACCCTCGCTAACAACCATGTTCGCTGTCTTTGGAGCCTTGCGATCTTTACGATCCGGGCACTTTGCAGCAAAGTGATCCGGACTGCCACAAGTATAGCAAGCACCCCCCGGCTTTCTCTTCTTCTTATTAGGCCCGTCGGCTTCCTTAGCCTTGGGCGGGTTTTGTGAAGGCTTCTTCCTCTTATTCTGGTTATTCTGGAACTTGGGATTGCCCCTCTGCACAAAGTTTACGCTTGAGGAGCCGGCTATTGCCTTTCCACGTGTGTCCTTTGCTCTCACCTTCTCTTCAACATCAAGAGTCGCAATAAGGTCATCAAAAGTGAATTCCTTTCTCTTGTGTTTTAGAGAGGTAGCAAAATCCCTCCAAGAATGTGGCAGCTTTGTAATAATTGCTCCTGCCACAAACTTGTCGGGCAACACACATGGGGCCTCTTTGCTATAGTTTTCAAGCTCTTTAGCCAGCGCCTGTACTTCATGGGCCTGTTCCACCACAGAACGGTCTTCAACCATCCTGTAGTCTAGGAACTGTTCCGTTACGTACAGCTAACCACTGGTGTCAGTAGCTCCGTACTGAGCCTCAAGAGCCTCCCAAATATCCTTCCCCGTCTTTTTCTGGAGATAGGTGTCCACCAGGTTACCAACCAGAACGTTGATGACGGCACCCCGGAATAGATTATCATCCGAATTGAATTTTTCCTCCGAGACACCCTCGGGAGCTTTTCCGATGATGACGTACATCACGTTCATGGCGGTGAGCCACAGGGTGGCCAACTCACGCCACCTCTTAAAGTTGGAACCATCGAAAGGCTTTGGTTTAATTGCATTTGCAAAGCTAGTTGCACCAAACATATTCCTATCAACATTATAAGGTTTTTGGATTGTTAGATGATAGGCAATGTTTTGGTATATTTTAATTCCATAATTAAATAGACATTTCAATATTGCGGTGAGTGAAACAATCCATGTGCAAGTGTGTTTAAACAACAATTAAACATAAATATATTCATGATTATACAACTATAAACATGAATACTAGTTTGAGAAAGTACCCTGTGGAAGGTAGGGTGACGGCGTCACCCGACTTTCTGATATCACTCATTATAGAGTGACCTCAATCGATGTAGCCGTACTAAGTCGATGCAGGCAGATGATCGCAGTTGTTGACGGTGAATTTTGGTGCTCCAAACGTATTCGTTACACTTTGGTTTGAGCTTGATTATGCAACTAACCCGCCACTAGGCACACTAATGATATAACAAGTTCATCTTCGTATGTGCATTTGGAAGTGTTGTGTTTTTGCAGGAAAACATGTACAAAAGGGACGGAGTCACAACAAGTTTAAAGGAGCAAATGAGGAGTTCCGTTCGTGTTCGAGTGCAAGGCGAAATCACTTCCAAAGGTGGCAAGGACCAAGGTGCTACGACGGATCATCCCCGAGGACTAAGACGTAAAGTTCAGACTTCATGCGAGAAGACCCCCTATCTTGGTCGCGGGGATGACGACCTCAAAATGACCCAAATGAAGGGGGCCAAGTGCAAAATGTGAAGATGAGCCGCGGGGAGAAAGACGAGCCCGAACCGGGCCAAAACCAAGCTGGGCCGACCGGCCTGGTCGGATCGGCCCAGGCCCTTTTTGCCTCGGTTCGCGGTCCCCTTTGACCTAGCCCCTCCTCGGTCTATTAATAGATCCCTCCTCCGACGGCCACCGCATCCAACCATTCTACTGACGCCATTCACCAGAAAACCGCCGCCGCAAGATGAGGGAGAGAGTTGGATGAGCTCGTCGCAAGGATCAACACCGGCGGAGGGAAGGAAGCAAGAGGAGGACTCCAAGCCGCTGGCCTAGGGGTGTTCCCAAGCTTCATCGCCGCCATCTTCGTCGACGACGTTCTCCGGAGTCTCCATCACCCCTATGTGCTTCAATCCGTGTAAGATGATGGGGTAATGCCTCCATTCATCCCTAGGGTTAGATGGATACATGATTTGTGATCGCTACATGAACCCTATGCCTTTTGATGCTTAATGGTCTATGTCTATGTGAATGTTTTATTTACATATGTATGTACAACATGTGGTCTTAGTAGGGTTTGTGGTAATCGTGGTGATTAGCTTAACCCCATGGATGCTTAGATATAGATGCGATTATATGTGAAAGTATTTGATTACCTTGCGTAGTGACAATACGGTGGAGGAAAAAGGCTTAGCGGCCGCATAACCACCATGAAGTTAGTGAAGGCAACACCCTTTTCATGTAGTAGATGCATGATCATGTGATCCTAAACCCTAGGGAGGGAACGCTTATCTATCTTAACCTCTCTCTTGTATCCACCCTTTGCCATCTAGTTTAACCTTAGATTTCTTTGATTAACATAGGTTAGATTGTCTTTACCTTTAGATTAATACCCCTTTCAAAGGTTTTCCATCAACTAGATTAGTACTTGGTTAAGCGCTAGCAATCCCCTTGCTCCGCGGATTGACAAGAACCTTGAGGGTCACCCCGTGGTGAAAAAGGTGTAGGTCCGTACGTTTGCAGATCGAAGGTTGTTACGTGTTTCAACCATCAACAGCAGTGAAGACCCGCTGTAGACGAAGTAGTCGTTCGTTCGTAGTCGACGTAGAGGAAGTAGTCGTACAGGGTTGTTCGTAGTCGTCGTAGAGGAAGTAGTCGTACGGGAGCGAGCAGTCACGTGAAGACGCTCCCCAAAAACCTTATCGCCCGCCTATCCCGAGCAGGATCTCAACAGCAGGACGAGATTCCGGAGGCTCTGCTCTCGCCGGTACCGTGCGCGCGGTGCAGGCGATGGGAATGCGAAAAGAAGCAGCAAACAGAGGGAGAGAGGGAGAGGTCTCCTGAACAGGAATACCTTAGTGTGAATTGGCATCCTGAGCAGGAGGAGGAGGGCGACTTATATAGGCGAGCAGGCGCGAGGGGGGATGAACTTGGATATCACGGTTAATGCGCCTCAGGCAGTAACGGCCGTGGTTAAGGCTGCGGTTTAAGGCGCTGTCGTTAAGGGTCTAGTAATGGTCGCGGTTTAAAACGCCACATTCCTCTCCAACAGCTAACAGTCGCAACACATCACGTCCGTACCGCTCCGCTCGTCTCGTTTCGTCTCGTCTCGTAGTCGTACGGGAGCGAGCAGTCGCGTGAAGATGCTCCCCAAAAACCTTATCGCCCGCCTATCCCGAGCAGGATCTCAACAGCAGGACGAGGTTTCGGAGGCTCTGCTCTCGCCGGTACCGTGCGCGCGGTGCAGGCGATGGGAATGCGAAAAGAAGCAGCAAACAGAGGGAGAGAGGGAGAGGTCTCCTGAATAGGAATACCTTAGTGTGAATTGGCAACCTGAGCAAGAGGAGGAGGGCGACTTATATAGGCGAGCAGGCGCGAGGGGGGATGAACCTGGATATCACGGTTAATGCGCCTCAGGCAGTAACGGCCGCGGTTAAGGCTGCGGTTTAAGGTGCTGTCGTTAAGGGTCTAGTAATGGTCACGGTTTAAGACGCCATCATTCCTCTCCAACAGCTAACAGCCGCAACACATCACGTCCGTACCACTCGTCTCATCTCGTCTCGACTCGACTCGACTCGACTCGACTCGTCACGCCACGCCCACGGCCTTGGCCCGGCTCGGTGAGGCGAGCGCGCGCGCGTGTGGCACGCCTATCTCCTTTATTCAACTTCACAAGAGGTGTACTGAAAGGCTACCTAATAAGTTGGATGGGAGACTCCTCAAATACCCATACGATATTTCTCTCTTTTCCCTAGCATTAAACACATGGGCTTTAATTCTTTCATTATTACAATAAATGGCCCTAGGCCCATTTATTCTAACACATCCTAGCCCTGAACAAAAATAAACAAGAACCGAACCGAAAGAATGGGGAACCAGAACTGAGAAATTTGGTCCTATGTTCGGTTCTGTTTCTCGGGAACTAGTTACCGGTTAACCAAAGGAACCGATCTTTCAGCCCAACACAGCCCAACTAACCAAAAGCCCAAATTATTGGCCCAAGAAAAAACCTAACTCCCCCTCCTACCCCCACCTCCCACTCCCAGCCGCCCCCTAGCGCGCATCCCCCGGGGTGTGTGCCCAGGCGGCCGCACCCAGCCCCCGCCGCTGCCGCCGAGGCCTCAACGCCATCCATCTACCCTGCCACGGAGACACCCCCAGCCCTGACCGTCGCCCAGCACTCGCCATCGACGACCGCGCCACAGCCCTACACCCTCTCCCGGTCGGCGCTGGCCGACGCCTACACCGGCCACCTAGTGGCCCCGAGGCCTCGATCTCGGCAAAGGCCGGCCATCTACCCTGCCACGGCACCACCCCAAGCCCACCGTCCAACCTCTCTCATCCCCGGCCCTCCTCTCTCCTTTGTCCTCCCTCAAATCTGGCACCCGCGGAGGCGGCATCTCGGCACGACAGGCGGCGCGAGAGGGGCCCAGCTTGCCAGCGGCGACGCAGCGCAAACGGTGGTAGATTGTTTTGACCCGCTATTTGATAGCTCGGATGTTTCAATTAGAACCGAACCGAACTAACCAAAACCGATTTTGCTCATTTCTTGATCCTGAAGAGAACCAAAATGGTTTCCATTTTCTGAGAACTGAATTACTACAAGAACCGAACCGATCTGTTCGGTTCTAACCAAATTCCCAGGGCTACCTCAGCCGGTACTAAATGGAGGCGTGGACCCATCCGGCGCAATGATTTGTTGGCCCTGGGAAGCATTTAGTACCGCCTGATGAAACCAAAAGGTATTAAATGTCTTTTGCTCCAGTCTGTACCGGCTGGTGTTACCAGCCGGTACTAAGTGTCAAACTTTAGTACCGACTAGTAATACCAACCAGTACGAACCAAAGAGCTGTCGCCGCACACAACGCCAAACATGGGCAGCGGCTACCAGCATCGCACGCGTGGAGTGTGAGGCGCCTGCGGCGGAAGGATGGGTAGGTGACGAGGCCGCGCTAATGCAGGCGAGTGCGGCGCGTGACGAGGCTCGCAGGGTCGTCGGGCAGGACGTGGTGGAGGATCTCCTCGACAAGCTCGTCTGGCAGCGGCACGCGCGAGCGTGGTAGTGGCGTGCGCGGGCGTGGCAGCGACATGTTGGGCGTCAGATTGGAACCATCTAGGGGCAGCAAGAGTTTGGTTGGTTCAGAGAGGCCAAATCAGGAGGAGGAGGCGACCACAACTTGTTTTGAGGTTAATAAAGAGACTTTCAGGCAGGTTTAGGAAACTAACAAGGTTTCTAAAATGTGCATGTGTCACAGCAGCATGGGGATCTATATTAGCAATGCCCTTAGGCTGAGTCCAACAATGCTATGCAAAATAGGAGAGGCATAAGGTGTTTTGCATTGCGCATAGTAGCTGCATACGCGATGCAAAATATCTAATCTCCAACAACCACATGCATACTACATGAAAGGCAAATCCAACTACTCCTCTGCCACCCTCGCTTCCTCCTCTCTCTCTCTCTCTCTCCCTCGGTCCTCCGCCGGCGGCCTCCCTCCCTACCCGGCCGGTCGGCCAGCGACCTCCACTCCACCCATGCACTGGCGGCCTCTCTCCCTGAGGACCTGTGTGGTTCGAGGACTGGTGGATGGTCGCTTCCTGGTGTGATGAGTGATTGACAACGTGGTGCGGACTGACTCTTGGCTAAGTATTGCAGGTGCAGGTTGCGGCTTGACCGGTGTTGGTGCAGGTGAAGAACAAGCGCGAGAGGTCATTGCCGGTGAGGCCTCCAGGTGTGGAGAAGACAAATAGGCTTGGTTCGAGGGACCCGGTGGCCGGCGGAGTCAAGTGCGGGCCGCATGGTGGCAAGAACAGCGAGACGAAGTCGTGGACGGTTTCTTGGTTGAGCCTCAAAACCAAGGTCGAGACGGGACGACATGGGAGCCGAGTCATGAGTGGTGATTGGCGGAGGCTACACCGAGTTCACGAGAATTGCAGTGGTTCACCAGAAAACCACTGGGTTACTCGATTGAGCCACAAAACCGAGGCCGAAGACTCGACGAGGAGGTGCGGCCACCCAGGCCAGTTCAACCGCCTGGGCCGGTCTAATCGCCCAGGGGGGCAGTCTGACCGCCCGGGTCGCAGCCACCGAGAAACTTCAAAGCGGAGGACACGCATCGAGATCGCAAGGTTTGCGTCGAGGTTAAGCAAGGTTGCGGTTGCTGGACATCCGTCCGATGGAGAAAAACTGAAGACTTCCAAATTCGCCCTTGAGGGGCATGTATCCCTAGTTATCTAGTAAGGGTAGTTTAGTCTTTTGGGTGCCTCCATATAAACACTTGAGGGGATGGATGGCAGCCAACTCTTGGAACCCTAGCTCTTTTCCCTTTGTCATTTTCGTTTTGTATTTTCCTCTAGTTTTTCTAGGACTAGCTTGAGAGCTTCATGTGAGATCTGGAGAGAGAGATGGATGACCGGGTGGCAAGCTAGACCTTGTATGAACCTTCATGGTATGTATAGATGATTCGGCATGGTTCCTCAAGGCCGTGTGTTGCCTCTCCCGTTTTCCTTTGTGGTGATTTCCGGAGTTCTTTCTTGTGATTTTCTTGGCAGAGTTTTGAGGGCAATTTCTTGCGGGATTCTTGTTAGGTGTCACGTATGAGGACCTTGTGCCTCTTTGGCTGGTGACTTTACCCCAAGAACTCCCTTGAATCGACCTCAATTTGGTGGTTTTTCGAGTTGCTCGTGTTCATGACCTAGAGGGCCAAGGTTCGTGATTCCCTTTGATTGTGAGCGTTTCAGTTCGATTCCTTTGAGGAAGAGGTTGCCCAGGAGGTAACCCAGCTATCCCCGAAGTTTCGCTGCAATCCGTGGGGTGAATCGGGAGATCGGGCGATGGGAAGTTGAGGGTTGACCCGCGGCCGGTTTTCTGGGTGGGGCGGTCTAACCGCCAAAGGGGGCGGTCTAACCGCCTTGGGTCTTCCAGGCAGAAGTTTTGTTTTTGTCGGATTTTCCTCTGTGAGTTTGTTCAACTTGATCAGAGGAGCGTTCAGGTGAAAACTTGGTTCATTTCGGTGCAGTTTGCTAGGAGTTCTCGCCTTGAGTTCATTGCTGGGTACAGGAGGTTAGACCGCCCGTGGTAGCCGGCCTAACCGCCCCTAGGCCCCTGGGTAGAGTTTCGGTTTTCGTCAAGATTCTCTGGTAGCTAGCTTGGCCTTGACCAGAGATTTCTGTTGGTGAAACCGTGGAGAGTTTTGGAGCTCGGAAGAGGTGTTTCGGAGAATTTCTTGGTTACCACGTGGAGGCGGTCTAACCGCCCCCCATACCCGGTCTAACCGCCCCCTCCAGGCAGGCAGCTTCCGAGTTGTTTCCGCTGCCGTGTGTGTGTAGGAGTTGTGGTTGCAGGTAGTGTTTGTTCCTAGGACCAGTAGCACTCCAGTGGCTACGTGGTTTTGGCAAACGTAGGTTGCGTGCGGAGCGTGTGATTTTGGGTACCCAACCAAGTTCTTTTCGTCGGAATTGTCATCTCCTTCGAGAAGAATTTTTATCGGCTCCCATTCACTCCCCCCTCTCTCTGGTCGCCAGTTCGGTCCTTCAATTAGTATCAGAGCCGGTTCGGGTCTTTATGGACTCTAGCCAGTCTAAGATCAGAAGATGGCGTACCAAGAACGGGGTTCGGGTCCTCCGCACTTCGATGGGAAGAACTACCAGATGTGGCAGAGGCGGATGGCAGCTTTCCTCCGCGGTAAGGGTCAGATCCTTTGGGATGTCATGGTGAACACAGCTTATGTTCATCCTGTGAACTTCCTTGCTCCAGGATCGAGGGGCATGTTCGACGCCAACAACAAGGCGGTCGACTACCTGTACCGTGCTCTGTGTCAATCCGAATTCGATCGGGTTCAGACAGAGGATTTGGCATGCAGGATTTGGTTGGAGCTGAAGAATGCTCATGCTGGGAATGCTGATGTTCAGGCACGATTGTATGCGACTTACCAGAGAGAGTACGAGAACTTCACTCATCTCCCCGGTGAGTCTATTGATGCCTTGTTCTAGCGGTTCACGGTGGTTGTGAACAACATGAGGGCCAACGTCGACGTCCTCCCGTACGATGACCATGATAGAGTTGTGAAGCTCTTACATGCGCTGGATCGTACCGTGTGGGATGGAAAGGTCGAGGCCATTCTTGAGTCCGAGAAGTGCACCACTCTGACGGTGAACGAGCTGTTCTCGAAGCTCAAGTATACTGAGGTTGATCGTGGTTTGACAGCCCGTCTTGAGAGCCCGACTGACTCCCATAGTCTTGCTCCTGTCGGCGGCAAAGTAGCTAAGTCTAACGCTAATGCATCCTCCAGGATGTACTCTCTGTCTTCTTTGATGTCTTTGCCAGACGAGGAGTTTGACGCGCTTGGAGAGGACGAGCTGGCGTTGCTGACCAGGCGGTTCGATAGGCTGCACGAGAACTGGGTGAACACGAGGAGGACAGCACGGACGTGCTTTCAGTGCGGCAAGCCAGGACACTTCGTCGCCGACTGCCCGGAGAAGACGGAGAACAAGGATGGCTACAAAGACGGCTACAAGCACCAGTCGAGCAAGGACGGCAAGTACCGATCGAGGCGCGATCAATAGCACAAGAACAAGCACAAGGACGAGCGACGATCGAGGAAGAAGGACGGCCGCGGCAGGAAGGCCCGAGCGATGGTCCGAGCGAGCGACGTCGACTCCAACTTGGCCTACTCTTCCACGAGCTCGAGTAGCAGCGAAGATGAAGGTGATCGGCGCAAGAACAAGAAGGCATCCAAGAACTTGAGTGGGTTGAGCTGCTTCGTGGGAGATGGCTTCTGCGGCATGGCTCGTAGCTCCGGCAGCTAGAAGAGTCACCAGAGCGACTCAGACTCCGACTCCGAGGATGAGGTACGTGACGAGCTTCCCTTCTTGCGTGAGGAGAATGAGCATCTTGGCCAGTTGCTTGATAACCGTGATAATATACTTAGAGAGGCCAAGAAGATGAGGAAAGAGCTTAGGGCCTCACTAGAAGATGCTAGGAACCGTGTGGCTGAGCTAGAAACCCAGAACCTAGATGCTAAGCTTGAGATTGTTTCGCTTAAGGCTTCTCCTGTGGTTTCTGATGAGATTGACTGCTGTGATTGCTCTGTGTACCTAGCTGATCTTACTGCTCTTAAGGATAAGCATGCCTCTACTTGTGATGAACTAGATGTGCTTAGGGTTGAAGTGGCTGAGCTTAAGTCTAGACCTGCTTTGCTAGGTGCTTGCACTTCTTGCCCTGTTTTGCATGGAAAGATTGATGAGATGGATGCTTACACTGTTTTGCTTGAGGCTAAGTTGAAAGAGCATATTCCTACTTCTTGTTCTACTTGTGAAGTGCATGCTTTGAAAAATCTGGAACTTGCACACTATGTGAATCATTTGCAGGATGAGAATGATGAGTTGAGAAAAATGATGGGTTGGTTGTCGGGGCATGAACCTCAGCTTAAGATGATGATAGAGACATACAAGTGCTATGATGGGCAAGCGCTTGGTTCGGAGAAGATTGGAGAGTGTAGTGGTGAGGGAGGAGAGAAAATTGGTGATATCCAAGCTCCACCAAAAACCTTTCACAAAAATGCCTATGCTCCTAAACTCAACCCACTGAAAAACAAACTTGACACAAACCCAGATCCTCCCATATTCCCGCACTCCACAAATGATTTCCAAAAACCCATCAAGTTCAAGAGTAACTGGGGAAATGAGTTCTTTGGGAAAGAGGGTGTGAAGCCTAGTGAGGAGAAATCGGTTGTGAAGCCTAGTGAGGAGAAACTGGTTGAGAAGCCGAGTGGGGAGAAACCAAGTGAGTAGCCCCATCCCAAGCCTAAACCTAAGCCCGTGCGGTTTCATTGTGACTATTGTGGGAGAGATGGTCACAAGGGTGAGTTTTGCTTCAAGAGGAAGCGTGAGGAGAGAATGGCTAAGGAGTAGGCTAACAAGGATAGGTACAACCCTTCCCATGGTGTACCTGAGCCTCGTATGCCACTGCCCAGGGGTAAGGCGGTTGTGAGAAGTGTTCCAGCATGGGGAGATGCGAGTTCCCGCAGCCGAGGTGGTTTCCTGGAGAGGGCGGTCAGACTGGCCTGGAGGGGCGGTCAGACTGGCCCTGCCCAGAGGAGGGCGGTTAGACCGGCCTGGCTAGGCGGTCAGACCGCCCCCCCCAGAATTCTGGGTGGTTTGGTTTTCGAGGTGGCGATTCGAGTGGTTTCAGTTCTGGTGGTTGGCCTGGTGAGTCTGGTGGTGTTCAGTTTGCTAGACGATCTCCACCTCGTGCTCAATACGAGGGTGGGAGGAGTCGTAGCTTTGAGATGGAGAGGAGGAACGGTCCACGGTCTTCCTTTCGTGGCTTTCGTCCTCCTCCAGCTAGAGAGGGTTGGTTCCCTCGTAGTAGTTACCGTGGTGGTGTTCGTGGAGGTAGCTTTGATAGGAGAGATGCTTTGGATTGTGCTAACCCCACTTTGGAGCAAATGGCTCGGCACTGGTTTTACTCTTTTGGTGCTAACCCCAGTGCTGAGTTGTTTGTTCACTCACGTGCTCGCTTTTGAATTTCAGGTGGGAGACTTGAGGAATGTTTGGTTGATTGACTCCGGTTGCTCGAGGCATATGACCAGAGACAAGGGGTGGTTCTCAAGTCTCGTCCCGGTGGTGTACAGGACATACATCACCTTTGGGGACAATGGGCGAGGGCGTGTGCTTTCAGAAGGTGAGATCAAGGTAAGTGACAAGGTCACTCTCAGGCGTGTTGCTCTTGTTCAATCGCTGGGGTTCAATTTGCTTTCCGTGTCCCAGTTATTGGATGAGGGTTTTGAGGTTTTGTTTCGGCCTGGTGGTTCTCGGATTTTGGATTCTCGAGGGGACCTAGTTTGCATGGTCGTTCCCGAGGGTCAAGTGTTCCGAGCTGATTTCTCTCAGTCTTCTGGTGTGGAGCGTTGCTTTTTGGCTGGTTCTTCGAGTGAGTTGTGGAAGTGGCATAGGAAGTTGGGTCACTTGAGCTTTGACCTTTTGTCTCGCTTGAGTAAACTCAATTTGGTCCGAGGATTGCCACAGTTGAGATTTGAGAAAGAGTTGGTTTGTGCGCCGTGTAGGCATGCCAAGATGGTAGCCTCTTCTCACCCGCCTCTCACCGATGTGATGACTGAGCGTCCATGCGAGCTGCTCCATATGGACCTTGTTGGCCCAGCTCGTGTGCGATCTGCGGGTGGGAAGTGGTACGTCCTTGTTGTGGTGGACGACTACTCTCGGTATGCGTGGGTGTTCTTTCTTGAGGAGAAAGGGGAGACGTTTGGTTTTGTTCGAGATCTTGTCTTGAGGTTAAGAAATGAAAGGTACGGAGATGCCATACGAGCGATCCGCGGTGACAATGGCTCGGAATTCAAAAACTCTCGCTTCGAAACTTTTTGCCATGACTTGGGTCTTGAACACCAGTTTTCGAGTCTGTATACGCCTCCCCAGAATGGCGTGGTGGAAAGGAAAAACAGGACCTTGTGCGAGATGGCTCGGACGATGCTCGATGAGCATAGGACTCCGAGAAGGTTCTGGGCTGAGGCGGTCAATACCGCGTGCTATGTGTCGAACAGGATCTACCTCAAGGTTCACAAGAAGAAAACCTGTTATGAGTTGATGCATGGTCGCACACCCAAGGTGAGTCACTTCCATGTCTTTGGTTGTAAATGCTTCATTCTTAAGAAAGGGAAGAAGTTGGACAAGTTTGAGGCTAGGTCGGTCGATGGTATTTTCTTTGGTTATGCATCTCATTCTAGAGCATTTCGTGTGCTCAATCTTGAAACTAACCAAATCGCGGAGACTTGCGAGGTAACCTTCGACAAGACACAGCCACATAGTCAGCTTGTTTTTGAGTGTGCAGGTGACGATGAACTTGGTGAGGAGATTTTCCAGGAGGAGGAGCATGAACATGGAGATGATGAAGATGGTGGTGTGGTGCCCGCGGCTGAGCATGTACCTACTACTTCGACGACGATCGAGGACGGGCCCTCTCCCACACCTACGATGACAAACCCAGATCAAGGCGAAGCTGCTGTTGAGGGGGAGGTAGCATCAAGGCGAGAACCTCCCCGGCGAGTGCATGTGGATCACCCAGCTTCGAGGATCATCGGTGACATGAATGAACGTACTACACGGTCGAGGTTTCAGAACAATTCTCATTTCGCTCATACTACTTTTGTTGCCACCTTTGAGCCCAAAGACATTGGACACACGCTATCTGATCATAATTGGGTTAATTCGATGCATGAGGAGTTGGAGAATTTTGAGAGGAACCAAGTTTGGGAATTGGTTGACCCTCCCCCAGGGTGTAAGCCGATTGAGACAAAATGGTTGTGGAAGAACAAAGAGGGAGAGAAAGGAGAAGTGGTGAGAAACAAGTCAAGGCTTGTTGCTCAGGGGTATAGTCAGAAAGAGGGGGTCTACTACGAGGAGATCTTTGCTCTCGTAGCTCGTTTGGAGGCGATTAGGATCCTTCTAGCCTTTTCCGTGGCTAAAGGGTTCAAGTTGCACCAAACAGACGTGAAGAGTGCTTTCCTAAACAGTGTGTTGAAGGAAGAAGTGTATGTGAGACAACCACTGGGGTTTGAGAGTGAGAAGTACCCCCACCGGGTGTACAAGTTGAGGAAGGCGTTGTATGGGTTGAAGCAGGCACCTAGAGCTTGGTATGGTAGGTTGAGGGGGTTCCTGTTTGAGCGAGGCTTTGAGATGGGGAAGGTCGATTAGACCTTGTTTCTCCTCAGGCAGGGCAAAGATATCCTGATTGTGCAGGTGTACGTGGATGATATTATCTTTGGTGGCTCGTCTAACTCTCTTGTTGCAAGGTTTGCAGAAGACATGAGCAGGGAATTTGAGATGAGCATGATGGGTGAGTTGTAGTTCTTCCTCGGGCTATAGATCAAGCAATCAAAGGAAGGAACATTCGTGCACTGTTGACGCTCACTAGCGTCGCCACCAAGTTTATATCCCTGGCAACGGCGCCAGAAAGCTTGTTGGTACTTGCTAGCGTCGCTACTAAATATGCAACGACGCCAAAAGGCCGGTTGGTATAAATAACGATCGCAGAAAAGTCCGCAAGCGTACGGATACCGGTGTAGCTTTCACCCAGGAGTATTCCAGGGTATCGAATCCACAGGGAATGTGTGTGCACTAGTGAAGAATCAAGATCGACCTTGGACGAGAGAAGATATGGTAATAGTGTAGGAGAGGTAGAGAGGGTTTCGAATGATTCCGGATACTAAAGATAAGATCAGCGTTTACTACGATGCTTGCTTCGGGACGCTCAACTGTCCTAACCCGGAAAGGGATGAGAAGGGGGCTAGGCAAGCCAAGCAGGGGTCCTACTGCGCTCTAGTGGATCTCACGTGGTGGACTACGTAGGCCGTCAGGGCTGTCACCACCTGGGGCTACCACAACAATCCGTGTCACTAGGTGTACTCCGAGGTAATCGCAAGACTAGACACCACGTCTACTCTAGTGACTACTATTCTAGCTTTGCAATTACTAGAACACTAATCAAAGCAAGGAGCCCACAAGCATAAATAATAGAGCTGAACTTAATTAATTAAAAGAATCCAAAATGCCTAAGAGTTACCCGGATGTTACTCGAAGTGGAGCCGCATCCGCCGAAGTACAAGAGGAAGGGAGGAAGCCGACAACTCCGACTTCTCCCAGACTCGCACCTCAAATCTCACCTAATTCTAACACTAATTTGGTAGGGCTTCGCCTTGATCTTTGCTTCTCTTCTTCATGTTTTGGAAGTGAGGAATGGGCTTCTATTTATAGGGGGGAGACTTGGGAGAGTGGAGGACCTCCCCCTCTTTCCAGCGCCCAAACCGACCCCCACGGCACTGTAGCGTGCAGGGGAAGGTGCCTGAGGCGGTGGAGAAGAAAACCGAGCGAAAACCGGATCTTAGGGTGCTGAACCGGGCCTGAACCGCTGACTGGGCTGCTGAACCACAGAGAAAAATGGAAAAACCGCCGGCCAACCAACGGACCAGGGAACCGACCATGCGCGAGCCTACGGCAGGCCGCCACCTGTCCCTGGCCGGGCGGTTCCCGGGCCCACCCGCGCGCGCGCGTGCCGCGCTGCGACGGCGGGAGCGTCCCACGGCCAGCCAGCGTGCGGCACGTGGCCGAGCGGGGTCGCCTCCCGCGCGTGCAGGCGTGCGCCGTACGCCGCGTCGTGGCCACCTGGCTCGTCGCCGCCTGACGTGTGGGTCAGCGGGATCCCCCGCACGCGCTCGCGCCTGGGCGTGGGCGTTGACCCGGCCGGCGTTGGAAGCAGCTGCGGCGTGGGTCCCGCAGGGGCCCGCCTGCCGGCGCTCGTATGGTGGATGGGGGTCCTGACGTCATGCTGATGTCAGCGTGACGTCAGCACCTCATGTTATTTTGTCCATTGCATATCTTTTCCATCCGGACTCCAAAGTATATAAATAATATATCCATTTTGATCGTCTCGATGAGCCGGCCGCAATGGCGCAATCTAATTTGGCATTTGAGATTGTTTGTGATAATGCCATATTTTATTCTTTATTCTCTCAATTGCACCTGCAACCAAATATACACCAAAGCTTGTGGAATTTGTTAGATTATAACCCTATAGCTATGGTGCACACTTTCATGGAGTAATTTTTTATCCGAAGTTGACGGTCGAAAATAGGGACTTAACGCCCGTCAACATGCACCAAGCTAAGTACACCAAGGACATTGTGAGGAAGTTCAAGATGGAGGACTCCAAGGCCATGGCGACGCCTATGAGTACGACTATAGCTCTTGATGCGGACGAGGACGGTGAGCATGTGGACCAGAAGGAGTACCGGAGCATGATCGGGTCACTCCTCTACTTGACGGCGACGAGGCCGGACATCCAGTTCTCGGTATGTCTGTGCGCTCGTTTTCAAGCGTCTCCAAGGACTTCACATCGGCAAGCGGTCAAGCGCATAGTCAAGTATTTGCGTCACACTCCCGACTTCGACCTTTGGTACTCCGCGTCTTCTTCTTTGGCTCTTCATGGATTTTCAGACGCGGATTTTGCCGGGTGTCGGTTGGATAGGAAGTCCACTTATGGGACTTGCCAGTTCTTGGGTTCTTCCTTGGTGTCTTGGTCTTCCCGCAAACAGTCGAGTGTTGCTCAATCCACTACCGAGGCAGAGTATGTGGCCGCAACTAGTTGTTGCTCTCAGCTCCTTTGGATCACATACACAATGAGTGACTTTGGTGAGGAGTATACCCATGTCCCACTTTAATGTGACAGCACCAGTGCCATAAGTATTGCAAAGAACCCAGTGCTTCACTCCAAAACCAAGCACATAGAAGTGAGGTATCATTTCCTGAAAGACAACGTAGAGAAAGGGAAGATTGCTTTGATCCATGTACCCACACATGACCAGCTAGCTGATATTTTCACCAAACCCCTAGATCAAGCAACTTTCACTCGTTTGCGGGGGGAACTTGGTGTTTGTTTGATTTCTTGAGTTGGTGTGTGGGAGCTCCTTTGTAGCATATGTATAGCTTTCCTTTGTGCATTTCTTGCATTTGGCATGGCATATGTAACATGATGTATAGGCATCTTTGTATCTTAGGTTGCATGCATTTTGTATCATATGCATTGTGTAGGAAAAGCTTCTCCTATATACATTGTTCACCATGGTATGATATATATGTCCTTGTGAGCTAGTTTGGTATGCTATAGTTAGTTTGGCTTAACTCTTGATGATCTTGGTTTATATCCATGGTTGATGGCTATGTTTTTCAAAAATGTCACATGTATGCTCTCTTGTGAGTAAATGCCTTTATATGATCTTGACATGTTTTAGTGGCTTGACTATGCTTAATTTGTGGTTGGATATCTTATTTTGATCATATGGGGCCAAAGGCTCATTTGCCATCATGAATGTTTAGCCCCCATGCTTGATCTTGTGGAGGGGCATAAGTTCCTTTTTGTCACAAAGACATTTCATGTACCAATTTCAAATCTGAAAATAAAATGTAAATTGCTTGGAAAATGTGCTCCCATATCATATGTGCTAATTTTAATTTGCTTTGGGTGCTAAACCGTTGCATAATACCTACCAATGAGAAGTCTCATATATAGAAGTAGGCACATGGCTCGGTGGCTTTGACATGACATGAGGTGCTTGTGGGTGTTTGTGATGGTCTTATGATTAGAATGGTTGTCCTAGCATGAAGTTTGTGTGGCTTTACCATTTTGACATGTTTTGCTCATGTTTAGGACTTTGCTCATGAGAGGGTAAATTTTCGCAAAATTGCTCAATTCCATCTTAGCTTCGTCCATTGGTTGTGAAACTTGGTGATCTTGTAGTTGATGTCTTTACGAAGCTATAGAGTATCTAACTTGCTCATTTGGACATGCGTAGCATTCTATGTCGAATTTTGTATATTTGAGAAGCTCTATGTTGAAACTTTTCGCATTTTGCCTTGATTCATGCATTGTCAACAAGGGGGAGAAGTTTGTGCATGGTTTGGGCACCTGGGAGCATTTGGAAGGTGTTCAAAGTGGTTCGGGCAGGTTTTGAAAAGTTTGGTGCAGGATCGGTTTCTTGGGGCGGTCTAACCGCCCCCTAGGCGGTCAGATCCCAGAGCGGCGGTCTAACCGCCCTGGGCATTGTGAGCAGGTTTTTGCTCTTTGTTGCATTCCCATGTTGCATTGTTGCATTGGTTCAGGGGGAGTGTGCTTTGGCTCAGGGGGAGCTTGCATTTGTGCAGGGGGGCTCTTTGTGTTTTTCGAGTTTTGGATTGGTGGTTTGTGCTCTTTGCTTGAGCATGGTTTTTGTCTCGGATGTGTCGAGCCGTTGCCCTTGCCTAAGGGGTCCGAGACTTGTTCTTCTTCAAGTGATCTTGCTCTTTGCCTTTCCTTTGGCTTTCGATCGCTTGTTGAAGTTTCTTTTAGTCGTTTCTTTTCTTTTCCTTTTCTCTTTGGTTACCCAAATGTGTGTGTTGTCAATGCACTCATCAAGGGGGAGATTGAGGACCTGTGTGGTTCGAGGACCGGTGGATGGTCGCTTCCTGGTGTGATGAGTGATTGACAACGTGGTGTGGACTGACTCTTGGCTAAGTATTGCAGGTGCAGGTTGCGGCTTGACTGGTGTTGGTGCAGGTGAAGAACAAGCGCGAAAGGTCGTTGCCGGTGAGGCCTCCAGGTGTGGAGAAGACAAGTAGGCTTGGTTCGAGGGACCCGGTGGCCGGCGGAGTCAAGTGCGGGCCGCATGGTGGCAAGAATAGCGAGACGAAGTCGTGGACGGTTTCTTGGTTGAGCCTCAAAACTAAGGTCGAGCCGGGACGGCGTGGGAGCCGAGTCATGAGTGGTGATTGGCGGAGACTACACCATGTTCGCGGGGTTTGCAATGATTCACCAGAAAACCACTGGGTTACTCGGTTGAGCCACAAAACCGAGGCCGAAGACTCGACGAGGATGTGCGGCCACCCAGGCCGGTTCAACCGCCTAGGAGGGGCGGTCTGACCGCCTGGGCCGGTCTAACCGCCCAGGGGGGCGGTCTGACCGCCTGGGTCGCAGCCGCCGAGAAGCTTCGAAGCGGAGGACACGCGTCGGGATCGCAAGGCTTGCGTCGAGGCTAAGCAAAGTTGCAGTTGCTAGGCATCCGTCCGATGGAGAAAATCTGAAGACTTCCAAATTCACCCTTGAGGGGCATGTATCCCTAGTTATCTAGTAAGGGTAGTTTAGTTTTTTGGGTGCCTCCATATAAACACTTGAGGGGATGGATGGCAGCCAACTCTTGGAACCCTAGCTCTTTTCCCTTTGTCATTTTTGTTTTGTATTTTCCTCTAGTTTTTCTAGGACTAGCTTGAGAGCTTCATGTGAGATCTAGAGACAGGGATAGATGATCGGGTGGCAAGCTAGACCTTGTATGAACCTTCATGGTATGTATAGATGATTCGGCGTGGTTCCTCAAGGACGTGTGTTGCCTCTCCCGTTTTCCTTTGTGGTGATTTTCGGAGCTCTTTCTTGTGATTTTCTTGACGGAGTTTTGAGGGTGATTTCTTGCGGGATTCTTGTTGGGTGTCACGTATGAGGACCTTGTGCCTCTTTGGCTGGTGAATTTGCCCCAAGAACTCCCTTGAATCGACCTCGATTTGGTGGTTTTTCGAGTTGCTCGTGTTCATGACCTAGAGGGCCAAGATCCGTGATTCCCTTTGATTGTGAGCGTTTCGATTCGATTCCTTTGAGGAAGAGGTTGCCCAGGAGATAACCTAGCTATCCCCGAAGTTTCGCTGCAATCCGTGGGGTGAATCGGGAGGTCGGGCGATGGGAAGTTGAGGGTTGACCCGCGGCCAGTTTTCTGGGTGGGCGGTCTAGCCGCCATAGGGGGGCGGTCTAACCACCCTGGGTCTTCCAGGCGGAAGTTTTGTTTTTGCCGGATTTTCCTCTGTGAGTTTGTTCACCTTGATCAGAGGAGCGTTCAGGTGAAAACTTGGTTCGTTCCGATGCAGTTTGCTAGGAGTTCTTGCCTTGAGTTCGTTGCTGGGTACAGGAGGTTAGACTGCCCGTGGTAGCCGGTCTAACCGCCCCTAGGCCCCTGGGTAGAGTTTCGGTTTTCGTCAAGATTCTCTGGTAGCTAGCTTGGCCTTGACCAGAGATTTCTGTTGGTGAAACCGTGGAGAGTTTTGGAGCTCGGAAGAGGTGTTTCGGAGAATTTCTTGGTTACCAGGTGGAGGCGGTCTAATCGCCCCCCATACCCGGTCTAACCGCCCCGTCCAGGCAAGCAGCTTTCGAGTTGTTTCCGCTGCCGTGTGTGTGTAGGAGTTGTGGATGCAGGTAGTGTTTGTTCCTAGGACCAGTAGCACTCCAGTGGCTACGTGGTTTTGGCAAACGGAAGGTTGCGTGTAGGGCTGGATATCGAGCCTGGCTCGGCTCGTTAGGGCTCGGCTCGTTATGGCTCGGTTCGTTATAGCTCGGCTCGTTCTAGCTCATTATCTTAGCGAGCTAGAAACCCAGCTCGGATCGGCTTGTTAAGAAGCTCGAGTTGGCTCGTTAAGCTCGTGAGCTAGCTCGTTAGCAGTTAAAAATTTAAAAATCATAGCTAACAAGTAAGTATGAAATCAACAAATACAATATGTTTACAAGCCAACAAACCATGAAACCACATAGCCAACAAGCAATCTAGTACTTAAGAAACCTACAACTCTAACTACTCTGTCAACAAGCAATCAACTCATTTGCTGGCTGTTGCACTGGCTCGTTAGGGCTCGCGAGCGGCTCGCGAGCCAGCTCGAGCTCGGCTCGTTATCGTAGCGAGCTAAAACCTGAGCTCGGCTCGGTTCAAATTTACTAACGAGCCGAGCCGAGCCACTAATGAGCGAGTTCGAGCGAGCTAATGAGCTTCGAGCTTTTCGTCCAGCCCTAGTTGCATGCGGAGCGTGTGATTTTGGGTACCCGACCGAGTTCTTTTCGTCGGAGTTGTCATCTCCTTCGAGAAGAATTTTTATCGGCTCCCATTCACTCCCCCCTCTCTAGTCGCCAGTTCGGTCCTTCACTCCCCGAGATCCTCCCTCCCCGGAGCTCCTCCTCCCCTCTCTCCACATCAGCCTGGCCGCCAACATCTCCCCTCGATCTCGAGCTCCTCGCTGTCGCGGCGGCCGGATCCGGCGCGAGCTGATGCGGCAGCGGGAGGATTTCCGTGCGCCGGAGCAGAGGGACGACGCGGCCCCTCGATTCGCGAGCTGATGCGACGGCGGAAGGATCTCCGGGCCCACCGAGGACGAAGTCGTCGCGCCCATCGGGGAAGAAGTTGTCGCTCCCGCCGAGGAAGAAGCCGCCGCGCCTGCCGGGGGAAGAAGCCACGCACGCCCGTGCACCGCCTCGGCCCCTCCTCTTCTCCCTCCCATGCTCCCTCTCCAGCGGCGACCTGGGGCATCCGCCCTTCCCCTGCTCTCTCTCCGGCGGCGGTCCCTAGAGCTCCTCCTCGCCCCGCCGTGCCGCTCCGACTGCTCCCCGCCGCGGTCGCCTCCGTGCCCCGACGGTCGCTCCCCACCGCGATCTCCTCCTCCTCGACGTGGGAGCAGCACCGGCCGTTTGCATTCGAGGAGAGAGGGATTGCAAATGTGCATCGCCTCTCTCCTCAATTGCAAATTTGCCCTGCGGTTTGCCTCATCTGTTGGAGGCGATGCCTTCGTGAACAGTAGCACCGGGAGAGGCAAGAATGCTTTTGCCTATTGTTGTTGGACTCAGCCTTAAGGTATGTTCTCCATGTATCAGTTCATTTCTTTGAGCATGAGAGCTGCATGTTACCTGCTTGGAGCATATCGATGGAGCGGGAGTAAAAAATTGGCTCCCCGCAGCTCCATCCTGCCCCCTGCCCCCGAGCCTAAACTTCCTTGTTTGCCCATGTAAGTAGAGGCGAGTTAGCTGGTGGTGCGTCGGCGGCACGGATGCTCGACGGTGGTGTGGACCTTGACGATGACAATGCGGATGTGTCGTGAGCGGCGAGAAGGTCGATGTCGGCGCAGGCACGTCAAGGGTGGTGGGACCTCGACGACGGTTGGAAGAAAAGTTAGAGACGGGCGATGGCTGGGGAGAGACAGCCGGTGCAGCCGCGAAAGAGAGGGCACCAGCGAGAGGAAGTGGGAGGTCGGCAAGGTGTGAAGGTGGGATGCTGACAAGGAGAGGTGGGCAGGTGGCGAGCAGAGAGCCGCGCGGGGGAGAGAGGGCGAATGAATAAGATAGAGGAGATAAACAATAAGAAGAAAAGAAAAACGGAAATGAAAAAAAGAGGAAAATAAAAGGAAAAGAGGAAAATAAAAGAAGAAAGGGAAAAATGAAAAAGGATTATGGACATTTCATCATCTTATTCACGTAGCACTGCACAAAGCAAAAAAAAATGTTTTACCAAATATTTTTCCAACCATGCAAACCACAATTAGAAAAAACTCCTTCACCAGGATAGTCGAGTCGATGTGTCAAATGCACCAATAGCATGGATTATTGAAGTTTCAAAACAAAGCATTAAATTGGTGCTCAAAGCTGAGCCAAGTTTCTGAACTGAAGCTACATCAAACGATGAAAAACTTTAGTTTTAAAAAGATTAAAATATAAAAAAAATCCTTTCCAATGACTGTAACCATGTGATGTGAAGCTCCTAACATTATTGCCCAAAAGATTAAAAAACACTGTAACTCTGCATGTCACCTAGCTGAACGCCTGGACCTGACACAGCAGAACGTGAATTATACTATCATTTTGGTTTTTTCTTTTGTTTTGAAAACTGAATGCGCCTATATTTCGTGTCCACGCACCAGCGGCAACGCGTACACCGACCGCGCCGAGCGGGGACAAAAATAAAATGACACACCGACGTATGTATGACGCGACCGGCCCATTAGCGTGTTATCCTTGGGCCCTTCTCCCATCCTCACGTGTCGGCCTCAAACTTTCCACTACCGGCGTGTGTGTGTGAACCACAACGCCTGCTGATGCAAAATCTTTTGTGTGCGGCTCGACTACTCAAACCTTCCACGCAAGCGTGCTCCATGATCGTAGAAACTGAGGCCAAGGGCAAAACGCCAGAGTAGAAGAAGGTTTCAGGCAACTAGGAACAGTAGGTAAGCCCAAATCCGCGCCTGCTCTCTTGTTCCCTTGCTGATTTTCTATCCTGCAACCTGTTGCTTCCGCTGCAAAACTTGCGCCTGCATTCCTGGTTCTTGCCACGGTGTAGATTCTTTTTACAAGGTTCCCTCATCTTTCTTTTCGGTAGAAGAGGAATAGAATGACTTCGTCATGGCTGGACTTTGTCCTCCTTCCAAACTGCGGTGGGTGGAAGGGTCTTGGGCTCACATGGCGCACGCCTTGTCTCATTGTCTCTCCCCTTCCACTTTAACCGGCTTCTTGTGGGGTTCTTTCCGCCCGATCCCAAAGCCATGGCCGGCGCCTTGGTGACACCGCACCACGTCGGGGCCGTCCCACGCGTACCTTGCTGCCGCCTTGGCTGAGCACCACTGCACCGGATGCTGCGGATCGAGGCGTTACCATAGCGGAAGCCACCTCGAGCTCCGACGATTCTGTTCTTGTGGGTTGTGGCGTGGCTCTGGTCCTCATCCATGGAAAGGAGAGATTTTTGGTATTGACGGCGCAGATCCCCTCCCCCGGTTTGTAGGCGGCAGCCTTTTCTGCGGGTGCTCAATCTTCATGGAGACGCGGCCGCCGGCGGCGGAGCCGGTCCTGCCGCTGCGGTGGGAGAGCACGGGGGACCAGTGGTGGTACGCGACGCCCATCGACTTGGCGGCGGCCGGCGGCCACTACGACCTCGTCCGCGAGCTCCTCCGCCTCGACGCCAACCTCCTCGTCAAGCTCACCTCCCTCCGCCGCATCCGCCGCCTCGAGTCCGTCTGGGACGACAACGCGCGCCTCGCCGACGCCGCCAGGAACCGCGCCGCCGTCGCCCGCCGCCTCCTCCACGACTGCGACCCCGACAACCGCCTCGTACGGGCCGGGTACGGCGGCTGGCTCCTCTACACGGCCGCCGCCGCCGGGGACGCCGGGTTCGTCCGGGAGCTGCTCGCGGCGCAGCCGCTGCTCGTCTTCGGCGAGGGGGAGTACGGCGTCACCGACATCCTCTACGCCGCGGCCAGGAGCGGCCGCCCCGAGGTGTTCCGGCTCCTGCTCGACGCGGTGCTGTCCCCGGCGTCGTGCCCCGTCGGCGAGGAGTTCAGGGGCGAGATGATGAACCGCGCCGTGCACGCCGCTGCGAGGGGAGGCAACCTGGTGGTACTCAAGGAGCTCCTGCGCGGGTGCTCCGACGCCGCGGCGTACCGAGACGCGCAGGGATCGACAATCTTGCACGCCGCCGCTGCAAGGGGACAAGTTGAGGTATGTTTTACAATTTCTCTTCCCAACTTCATTCTTCTCGATTGATGTATGTTGTCATCAACATATGTGTCCCATTGGACTCCAATTTCATACAACATGCAATCTGCTGAATCTTGTCACCGGATTCTTCAAACTAGTGCAGCTCAGATCAATATAGCTTTGCTTTTACTGTTACATCTAGGGAGTCTAAAAGAGGCTAATTTGGTTACCTAGATGTATAACTGTTGTCATTCACTTGAATCTTCTAGTTAATTGATCTCGCGAACACGTTAGCCAGGTTGTCGTCTGTCCACATCGCAGATATCCTTGTTGTTAGCTATGTTTAATTGTATATTCCATAGTTTAGTTCCAGAGAGAAAGAAGCATGTTGGTCGTTGTCACCAATTGATTTAGATTTTAATACTTGATACTGCTTCTCCGATCTGTAATCTAAGAATTATTTAATTCTTGTTGTGTTTGACTTTATTCGCCCATTAACTGATCTGGTGCACATGCTATCCAGGATGCTAATCGATCATACAATTATTTATTGAAGTTGTGATGTCTTGATTAGATTAATTATCGTACTTGTTGCCGTTGACATTATTTTTTGACACTGGAATGAGATTTCGTAAGATTGCTTGTTGTTGAAGTCTCATGAGTTAAAGTTTTATTGGCAGAAACTTTAGATTTTATTCATTCACTGCTGATGCGGTGATTGAAATTCTTGTTCACGTTCCCATTTAATACATCCTATTGCTTGTATGGAACTTATTAAGTGGTTATGTGCATTAATTGAAAGATGATCATCTGATCCGTTTCTTAAAAATCATGAGTAGGGTTCACAGTGTTTCCTTCCTTTTGGTGCACGGTTATACTTTGGAATGGATCCTAGATCATTTTTTAACAAAGGGTTTCAAAAGTACTAACCTGAATTTACGGCAAAACACTGCAGGTTGTCAAGGATCTCATTGCATCTTTTGATATAGCCAACTCTGTAGATGACCAAGGGAATACAGCATTGCATATAGCAGCCTTTAGAGGCCATCTGCCAGTGGTCGAGGCTCTCATTGCTGCATCGCCATCTCTTATATCAGCAACGAATGAAGCTGGTGACACATTCCTTCACATGGCACTGACTGGCTTTGGGACTCCTGGATTCCGAAGGCTTGATCGTCAGATGGAGCTTGTAAAGCAATTAGTTGGTGGAGCATTCGTGGATATCAGCAGCATTATAAATTTGCAAAATGATGATGGAAAGACAGTTCTTCACTTGGCTGTTGTTGGCAATCTGCATTTGAACCTTATTAAACTACTGATGAGCACGCCTTTCATTGACCTCAACATCCATGACAATGATGGCATGACTCCTCTGGATTTACTCAGGAAACAGCCCCGAACGGCATCATCAGAAATACTGATCAAACAACTGATTTTAGCAGGTGGAATCACAAACTCAAGGGACCATGAGACCAGGTCCGCTATCGCGTCTCAGCTGAAGATGCACTGCATTGTAGGAAGCCCAGGGACATCTTTCAAGATATCAGATGCTGAGATTTTCCTTCACGCTGGAATTGATGTGTCAGGCATCAGTGAAAGGACAACATCATTTTCCTCTAGTGTTGGTAGGGATGATGCTGAAATCCCGGAACCCAAACTGAAGAGGCTGAATTCTTTCCAAGATGCAGCGAAACATATCAAGGTCCTTCTCAAATGGCCTCGCCGCAAGGGGAAGAAACCAGGTGGAGGCCAAAAGGATCTGGATGATGATGCCTCATCAGTGGATTCTGTTAAGAGCTGGAGCCATGGAGAGACTCCGACACCTCTGAGGCAAAGGTACTCCAGGCTCAGCTCCCTGTTCAACAACAAGCGGACCTATGCAGGCACGAGTTCACCTAGTGAAGCAATGAAGAGGAGTGGAGTGTTACAGCCTGAATCCATTCCAGCTTCTGCCTCTTGGTCATCATCATCATTGGTTGACAAGATTGAAGCTGTCCGTCTGGACAATGACCAGTCATCTCCTTATTTCAGTAGGCTGATTAGGCAGACACCTAAGAAATATGCATCTCTGAACAGTAGACTTCTGAACCAGTCCTTGCGCCTCGGGGCATAAGGACTAACTGATGAGGAATACATATATGTATATACGTATTATTCACAGCTGATCATCCTAACGAGTTGCATGATGCTGGAGTTAACCGAGCCATCAATCAGGTACTGGTGATTGCATACATTCTTAAATACAAATTCCTAGGACAGTTTCTATTCTGCATTAGTTTGGCACATTACTCTAGAATGAATTATACATTTATACCTTCTATTATGTGCGCATAAAGATATGTGGAAGAGATGTATTATACCAATACCACCCACACATGATAAACACCTACATAAATTTTGACCTGTTAGGATTTCAGTTTTAGCACTTGCTTTATTTCTCTTTGAGCCCATTGTGCTGCCATGAAAGCTCATCTTCCAAGTTGTATCCTTTGTTCTTCAATGAATCTTGTGGTCAGCCTCTCAACAATTTTCATTTTCAGGTCAATCATTTGGGTACCTTTTGATAGGCTTCCACACCGTTATGATCCTTCACATGTAGTCACTCACAGGATACAAGCTAGTATGGAATTTGCTGCTACTTTGAGCCGGTGTAGTTTTCGATGGAAGGTAAGCAGATGGACAGATATTTTGGTGGTTGTCAATTCAGTTGTATGAGCTGTAAGCTGTAACACGGCAGCAATCTAATAAAAAATGTGATTACAACTTACAACTTCTCTGATACCAGACAGATGATCGTCAATTTCTAGCTGCCTTGCCATAGCAGGCAGGGTTTAGTGCCTGTGCCGTTGAGTGTTTCGAGTATAGGTGTGTGTTGTTTGTGTGTAACTGCTGTGGAACTATACTAATCTGAAATGCTCGCAATGTATAGTATGTTCAGTTTTTCATGTTGGGCATGAGTTTAATTAACTTGAAGCATACTAAGAAGTGATTTGGTTTCTGTCATGCACCAATCAATTTTGAGAGATGGTGCCATGCTCTTCAGTGCTTCATTTATCTGCCATGTGAAGCATGGTTTGAGACCCATGTTGCACGATGTGATCAGATCCCCATGGGGGGAAGAAAATGAAAAAGCAGTTGCCCCAATCATTTGCTCACATGGTAGCTGCTGCTCTTTTTTGTTACACGCTCCTCTTGAAAATGCAGCTTCGCGCATCATCCGGCCACATGTAAGCTTACCTTGTAACGGCCATATATATTTCTTTTTTCGCATTTTTTCAACCGCTCTTTTAAATGGCGGTTGGAGGCTAGTTTTGACAATCTTAAAAGTAGATATTTATTTTTGAAAAATCGCGAAAAAAAATATTTTTTTAAAAAAAATCTTTACTTTGCTTGGTGGGTGGAATTGCCGAATTGGGGATGGAATACGCGCTGGCTCATTCATTTACGGAGTTGCTACGTACCGTAGTTGGTGGCCCAAACCACAATGGGATTTAGTTGTTCAGAACTTCAGACCTTCTTGCAACCGGAGGGAGACGAGAACGAACGCCCATAAGTTCACAAGCTCTGTGGAAACACTCTTTATTGGGCCTTTCCGAGCAGAACGGGCTGAACAAAAGCAGGCCCCTCCACCCGAGGACATGTAACAGAACGGAATTTCTTTTAATAAAGGAATCATCTCCGGACATGTAAAAGAACGGAATAAGAATAACGTAAGGTTTAGTCCCGTATCAGTCTCCTAGGTGTTTGCCTAGCCTGGAGCAGCTATAAAGCAAACCCCGGGTGCAACTTTGATCCATACTTACCTGGACGGGGTCAATGGCCGATCAACAAGGGTCATGGCCTAGGTTAGCGGCCTTCATTGCACTTGCGGAGGAGCGCTGGCCTACCATCTCTTCAAGTGAGAGAGTGGACGTCATAATTTGTGAAAGAGGGGGTACGCGTTCGCGCGGCCCCTACCAATTTTTAGTTAAATTTTGGTTTTGAGTTTGTCCCTAACAATTCGAGGCGTTCGCGCGGCCCCTACCAATTTTTAGTTAAATTTTGGTTTTGAGTTTGTCCCTAACAATTCGAAATTAAATGTTGGTTTTGAGTTAGCCGGTTCCTGTTTTTTAAGAAAATGTTTGGCTAGACTTCAACCGGTTGGGCTAACAATGGGCTGCTAGGAGGGCCTTCTGTTGTCAATGCAACGAAGGGGCCCAAGTTATAGATATAATGGATGGATTCAGTCACAAAGCAAAATAGAGATGCCCTTTTTTTAAAAAGTAAAAAGAAATATAACCCTTTTGTTGTCTGGAAAAATGGTGCACCACATATTCACATACTACATCACATCACAATTCCCGTATTCCGTCCTCGGTGTATATATTCTCTCTCGCACTGATCCGAGGCATGCCGTCGTTTTCCTTAGGGATGGCAATGGGCAGGGTAGGGTAAGGATAAAACATTTACCCGTCCGTTAGCATACCTATCTATCTCTTGTATACCTTTATCCTCCAAACGTAACGGGTAAGAATCCTTACCCGTACCCTTACCCGCAGGGTACCCGGAGGGTAACAGGGTACCCGCAGGGTATTAACATAAACATGTCAATAAGTTCACATCCAAGAGTACAATAATAATTTGATAGCTAAATAAGTCTCAAACTTTACAATCACACACATATTGATACATAAATAAGTCAAATAAGAAAATACAACATCTCAACATAAGAAATACGATCAAATTGTGATGTCTATCTTGTGTGTTGCGAGTCATGGATCAATGATGTCGGACTCAACATCATCCCGAGAACACAATATAACCGACATTAGATCAATTCAAGATATACTTTGAAAAGAAAGTGGAACATGTGAATAAGTCGGTACAGACCAATGACTCCTCCTCATCATCAAGACAAGTCATCAATACCAATGAGCCTACTTGGGCCAAATGCTTTTTATGAGCTTCATTAGTGTGGGTACCCTTGGGTAACCCACGGGTAGAGTTTCATACCCTTACCCTTGCCCGCGGGTTGAATTTTGTACCCGTACCCTTGCCCGTGGGTAGAATTCTATACCCTTACCCTTACCCAACAAGGTAGGGTACCCGCGGATACCCTTACCCATAGGTAAAACTGTCATCCTTAGTTTTCCTACCCAAGGTTCCGCCATGGCTACCGAATATGAACCGCTCAAATTTGTCGGCAAAGGGGCTTCCTGGGATTCGCTTTCTGTTTGAGCGCAAGAATATGAACCAGTCACTTCTTGCTCCGTCCTCCTCCTGCTGTTCCTGGTGCCGCACGTGTATTCCTGCCAGGTGCAGTGAAGCAACCTTGATGACAACTACTGGTACGCTCCACTGCTCTGAATCTGATACACGGTTCGGCGATCCTGTTGGCTTGGGGGCTCTTTTAGATGGATCATATTAAGCTGGTCGCACTGGGTACGCTACGCGCAACGCAACGGCGTGCTCCAGTACGCATGTAGGGTTTTTCCCTCCGCACCGGGGCACGGTACAGCGTGCGGGATGTCCCGTTCGCCTCCCGCATCCCCCAAATGCAGCGCAATTCAGTACGTGCGCTACGCTCGCGTTGGCCCCACCTCACGTCCGTTCGTTCGTGATCCGCGCCATTGCAGAGGAGAGAAGCAGCTGCGGCGCGTCGGGGATGACGCCGGCGGTGCGCGAGCTGGTGCTCCGCCGCCGCCGCCACCGCAAGGGGAGATAGATGGGGGCCACCGCCTGGAGCCCGTTCTCCACACGCGCGTGCAGCTCGGGCCCGCCTCCGTCCGAGCTCCGCCTCCGCGGTCGAGCTCCCTGTCGACGACCGGCGGGGCATAGCTCGAAGCGCGCCGTGGAGGAGCGGGGCACAGATCGAGGTCAACGGCTTGGAGGCGAGGCTCGCACGGCTTGGAGGAGTTCCGGGCGGGGAGTTGAAGTGCGGCCGCCGGGAATCTCCGCCGCAGGGGCCGCCACCGCAGGGGTCGCCGGAGCAGGGGAGGCAGATCTCGACGACGAGCTCTCCAATCCGAGCAGGGGTCGTCCATGGCGCGGGCTGGGAAGGGGCGGAGGAAGAGCCGGCCGGAGAGGGCCGCCGCTCCTGCTCGACGCGCCGCCGTCGAAGCTGTGCCGAGGAGGGCCGCCACTCCTGCTCCTCGCTCCTCCGCAGCTCGGCTATGGCGCTCCTCCTCGCTGATCTTGAGTGGCCATGGATCCGTCGTCGGCACCGGAGGTGAGAGAGGGGGCGGAGGGCGCCGCTGCTCGTCTGGCGCCGCCGGCGGGCTCGTCAAGGGAACAGGGGAGGGGCCCGCCGCCGCGAGCTGGGGATTGTGGCGGAGGGAGCGAGGAGGGTGCGGGCGGAGGGGGAGTTGAGAGAGAAGAAGAGAGGGGAGGGAGGCCGGTGGGGATATAAGTGTATGACAAGTGGGCCTCGGAGCTGGTTGTTGCTGTGGAGTATGAGTTTTAGGGGATGACGGGTGCGGGAAAACTAGTGCTGTACTGGAGAATCTTGATGACCAGGCAGAATATTCTGTTTTAGGGTATGCAGATAGAGTACGACGAGTGCTACCAGCCTTAAGGCTGTCCGCACTCGTCATACTCCATTTGCGGTACTCTAAAGAGAATATTCCGCCTGGTCATCAAGAATTTACAGTACAGCACCAATTTTCTCGCACCCGTCATCCCCTATATGTCATACTCTACACCAACAACCAGCTGCGGGGCCCACTAGTCAGCCTCCCCTCTTCCTTTCTCATCCTCTCCGCCCATCCACCAACCACCCCGATCCTTCCTCATCCTCTCCGCCCGCCCTCCTTTCTCTCTCACTCGATTCGCCGGCGGAGCTCCCTGAGCGCGCCTGTCATGGAGGTCCCGGCGGCGCCTGCTCTTCGGGCTGCGGATCGAGCGGCTGCCTTCTCCCTCTCCGGCCGGCGCACCGGACCCCGCGGCGGGCGAGCTCGGAGGCGCCTCCTACCGGCGCGAAGTAGAGGAGCAGCGGCGGCGGATCCGCGTGCGCCGCCCGTCCGCCGGTGCGCCGCTCCCTCCCTCCCCTCAGATGCGGCGGAGGCCGCTCCGAGCTCCGGCGGCAGGAGGCCGAGCTGCTCCGCCGTCCCCGCTGCTCCGAGCTCCGAATCGGGGAGGATCCGGCGCCGTCCTCTGCTCCTCGCCGTCGTCGTCTCCGCGAAAGAGGAGCAGGGCGAGCTTCGGCCGCAGCCGCGGTGGAGCACCAGCGCCTTGGGGTCGAGCGGCGACGTCGGGCTCCTCGGCGCCGTGGGGTTGAAGAGCGCAGCGCCGGCGCGGGTCCTCGACGCCGCCTCCCCGCCTCGCGACGGCGGATGGACACGCCCGCGCGGGATCTCCGGCGGCCTCCCTCCCCTGCCCTCTCCTCCGGCCATCTCCGCGCCGGTAGCGGCGCCAGGGCGTGACGGCAGCGGCCCCTCCATCCCCCTCCTCCCGAGATCCGCCGGCCTCTGCCTGGAGCTCGCCTGATCTGCGGCCTCGCCTGGAGCTCTGGCGGTTCCATCCCCCTCCTCCCGAGATTCGCCGGCCTCTGCTCTGCTCCGCTCCCCAGCCCCTTCCGGTGACGCGCGCGCTGAAGCGGGCCCCGTCCGGACGGCATCGCCATCGCCGGCGCCCCTTCTCCTCCTCCGGCGACGACTTGACGACCTCGAGCTCCCCGCGTGGCCGGCCGCGGCCACAGCGGGCGGAGCCCGGGCAGCGGCACGAGGTGGATCTCCGACGGCTGCTCGAGCTCCACGCCGGCGTTCTCCTTCTCTCCTCTCTCCGATGGCGCGCCGAGCAGCAACGGCCGGTTGCGAGGTGGGGCCGCCGCGGGCGTAGCGCACGCCCTGGGAAGCGCTGTATCTAGCGCACCCGGGCTCCGAACGGGACGTTCAGTCCCGCGTAGCGCACGCCGGTGCGGGCGTGAAAACGCTAAAACGCGTACTGGACGTCCAGTACCGTTCAGTTTACCGCACCCAGTACGACCAGCCTAACCAGGTGTTGGGTATTCTGCTCTGCATGGTCCTCGGAATGTCTTATGATTTCGTTCGAATTTGCGCTTAACCCATAAGGACTGGAATCCCAATCCCCCTTTTCGAAACAGCGTTGTCTTTCCGCTGACAACAATGGTGCAGTTATCTGAAATATACTAGTAGTTACTGGCATGCCTGTTTCTTGGGGAACAGAGTAGAGACCTGAGAGCGAGAGAACAGAGTAGGAGGACATGCTACATTGCTACATTTGCAGTCAGACAAACTTATCCTGCTGACACATGACTGAAATGCAAATGCTCAACAAGCAAGCACCCTCCAAATTTCCAGACCCACTCTTGATCTCTTTGGATACCTTTCCCCTTGCCCATGAAACAAACAACACAGGATCACTTCACTTAGTTCGTTGAATCGTCGTGTCCCCATTTGCATTGGGTCACTGGCACACTACTGTACAATTCTCGAAGACAAGAGAAAAGAGATATGAATCTGGGCCTTGTTTAGTTGGCTAGGAATCCTCCTTTCCACTCTCTCTCCACCACATTAAATACATCAAAAGACATATGTTCGGAATACTAAATGTAGATGAAATCAAAAACTAATTACACAGTTTTGATGGTCTTTGCGACACGAATCTTTTGAGCCTAGTTAGACCATGGTAGGACAATATTTACCACAAAAAGCCGAAACTTACCTTTTGCTATAGTGTGTTAAAAAGACGAATTTTTCTGATATCTAAACAACGCCCTGATGATCCACAGCACTGTTGTGGCATAGTGCCACGATCAGCTTCTTTAGGTCAGTGCACGCATGTATGGACTGTTGCGTGTGCTGTCTCTGTACACGTACTGTGCTACTCGTCGTATCTGCCATAGTTGCTTGATATTTTATTTTAAGTGGAGTACACAGTAACATCAAGTTGTCTCATCTCTCCCGTTTATTATTTGCAGCGCAAGTCGATGCAAATCAATCAATCAAACGGCAGCGAGAAGAGGGGGAAATCAAAGCAGATGCTACACCACTGATTCAGCGAAAGTGAAAGCCACAACAGAAACCATCTTTGGGAGAATGGGAGGCATCAAAAGCAAAAAGGACGGTGTCGATCGATGCAAAAGCTTTAAGGATTAAGAATTAGCCCTACTTGATGCAAAAAGCTTTAACACCCCAAGGCAACCAACCCTACTTGATGCTAGTGCCAGTAGCATGTTAAAAGATTTCTGTGTCACCTCACTTCAGCACCAGGAGAGATCTGCAGGCTTGAGAATTTCCAATATCAATCCTGTTCATGAACCAGTTTACGGCAGCCGCTGTTCATCTGCAGGTTGCATGCAGCGTCTGCATTGCATGGCCACACATTTGTTATGATCACACGGTGTACTACTGGTAAAATGTTCAGAAAGCATCTCACAAGGAAAAGGCATTTTGAAAGAAAAACAGAAGAAGAACAGCAATGCCACTAAGAAATGCAGTAAATCCCTGAACTTCTAGAGCTGGCACGTTCTCCAGTTCCAGGCTTCCAGCAAAGCTATCGTCCACAACAGTCCCTGATCCATGTAGGTTGGGGTGCAGTAGTGTGAAACTTCATCAGACATCACACTGAACAAAGTGTAGCGAGAGACACACATGATGGCTGATGCCTGATGGGGGCACTCATGCATCCATGCACGGAGACCAATGCATGGCACTGTTCAGGGAGAGATTATATAAGAACTGTTAAGCAACAACATTTGCCACTACCCCAGCCAGTCAGTCCTCCAGCTTTGGGCTTTGATAGCTTTTGGTGCGTGCAAATGCATGGGCTTTTGGCCTTTAGCTTTACCTCACGTCTGGCCCGCTTTAAAGGTTTTGTTTAGACTGTTTTGGATTCTAAAGCTGACAGGGAGATATTGCCATACTCCTCCTCTACTGTGCTCTGTGTGTGCAGTGGCAACTGGCAAGGGGCCTGACTGCTGCTGTGTCTCAGGCTCTCAGCTGCAGCCACAGCCTGCAACACTGGCCGGGAGCTGCAACATTTTAGACAGTAGCACAAACTATAGCAAAAGATTGCAAGAAACCTCATGCACCATACCTCAATACTCGTACAATACAATATTATTGGCAATAGGAGTAGGGCAGTACAAATAGTGTTAAGATTCCAGTTGGAACATTATAGAATAGAAACTAGAAATGGTGCGCGTGTAGCTTGTGTCACCATGTGTGTGTCCTGATTGCTAATTGCTGCCTTGCTGGTGATCTACTATCATGGTGGATGGATAAGTGACGGATGGGGGGGACACGGGGACACGGGCATGCAAAGCAAGGTTTGGTTTTGTTTGGATGCGTATGCAGGCAAGAGGGATGATGCACTTGCTTTGAGCTAGGCGTTTTCAATCATTTGCCCCCCACTCTGTCACATGTCCTAACAAACACAACATTATTGCTGGTAGCAGGGTGAGTTTTGTCTGGCCTCCTTGTCTCCATGGGAGATGTTTTGCCTCTGAATTAGCGTAGAGGCTATTAGCGCACTGGTTAGCTGCATTAGCAGCATGGACATTGGATTACATATGTGACGTGATTTCTTAATTAGGGGTTTCTTGACCGCATCCACCATGAACTGTGATGCTTGTGCTCGAATAGGGGAAGAATCTTGGCACCAATAACCTCTAGCCGACAATGTTGATCGGTTCAGATTCGTTCCAAAGCCTAGAACATCATGGCAAGGACTCGGGTTCGAGACAGACAGAGAGAAAATTGCCAGACATCAAATCAGGCAGAGAGAACAATCCGGGACTGACAGGGAAAATTATGATGTTGATACCACACAGTGTTGTGCATTCGTACTGCTAGCAAGTGCTAATCCTGTTTATGCTCTTAAGAAATAAATACTTACTATATATACAAATACACCCATGTAAAGAAGCAGATACTGCCGGTATCATTGGAGACCTTTTTCCTCTCTTGTGATCTACGAGAATGTGCAGTGTCAGAGTGAGGCGATTATCCTGCAAGGCTGCTGCGGCACAACAAGTACGCAGGCGGGCAACACGCGTAAAAGATGGGTGCACTGCATCAGCATCACCATCAAAGGCGCGTGTCTGGCTTCGTCCCCCCACCTGTGTGTGTTCCACCACCCGATCGCTTTGTTGGCTTTGCCCTCCTTTTCAGGCGGATTGGGCTGTCGACCCGCGCCAGCTTTGGTTGGGCAGGAGCTGCATCACCGGCGATGTTTGCAAATTGCAACGCCCACCTGATGCTGCTGCTCCTCTTCCTCCTCCGTACTCTACTGTTGGACCAAGAGAGTAGCCAGGATTTTACCATAGGGGTTAAGACGCTGAGTAGAAAATGATCTTATAAGTTTTTCAAGAACTTTGATATAGCATGAACAACAAATTTATTTTAAAATCAGATTCACGAAACTATATGTTTGATTGTATATGTAGAATGGATCCTCTACATATTGCCATGTAATACTGATTAGGTTGTATAACTCGAATATATGTTAATTGATCACTTAGTGATGCTATTAATTTAGATCATCGACCGAGCACGCACTAGCAAAAATGAAACATTAATAACAAACAACAATGATAGGTTTGTGACACAGAATATTTTGTTGAAGTCAATTGATTAGCTTCATTACTCGTTAGCAATTAGCATGAAATTCACATCCCATATGATGTTGTTGTGACTTCTTAGTACATAAAGAACGAAAGTGAAATCATCAAATAACTTTTTTTCTGAAAATAATCATCAAATAACCAGCTCTTGTGGTTATTGACTGCGGTGCTGCGGCATCATTGAGGGGGTGTGCAGGCAAAGGAAATAACGTGACTATGGTGTTGTTGGAGTACGAGGGAAATTCTAAAAAGTGCAAGTTGGATTGAGGATATTTTTAGCCCTTTGATCACTAAAAAAGTTAACACATCCAATTGTGAATACAACATAGCAGCAAGAGGGCAGGGGGGCCCAAGCCCCTATACGGCCAATTGATTATGAGCATTTTGTTGTATTGTTCACTGCATCTGAGCCACTGACACACACATGAACGAAGGATATTACGTCGGGTGGGTTCACATCCCTGAAATTCCCCCATGAAACCCCTCTTTGCATCTTGAACCATCGCGGTCAATAAAAAAGCATCTTAGTATTGATAAGTTTCTTCAGGTTTAGCATATTCATATGTTTGTATCAATCACGTAAGGAGGATTTAATGGGCTAATAAACCCAACAGATGATGTTCGTGGTAGTGGGATGGCATGGTCGGTAACGATGGCTGCGGTTAAAGACAAGCATATGTCCTATGATCCTAGAACTCTTCCAAAACATTAATTTATTTATGTAATTAAAGGTGCTTTCGAAATGAATTGAGCAGAAATGAAACCATATTTAAGAAGCTAGGAGGGCCCAAGCCCCTCTACGACCAATCGGACAGAAACACTTTGATGCATTGTTCTCTGCAAAATTTAACCAAATTTTAACCAGTTTATTGTTCAAAATAAATGTCGTTTAGGCAGCCTATAAGTCAAATCTTTTCCCATTAATTTCTCCAAACATATGGCATTCTAAATACATGTAATTAAATAATCCAAAATTACGTTTTTATTTACGATGACCCTAGTAAAATATATTTCAAATTGCGAACCTACACGATCTTTAATTACATTGATATATTTTCAAAGATAAGCAATGGTTGACCGATCCAAAAAAAAAATCCTAAACCCACATGTTTTTTGAACCGGAGCGAGAAGTCTTTTTGTGAAGAAGTTGCCGTTGTGCGAAGTTGCGGTGGACCAGTCAATCAATCTAGCAAGAACATGTAGGGGAGCTCTCTACACTACAGCCGTCCAATCCAATCCAAGGGATCGGAGGACCATGATGCAGGAAGGCGCTTTTTGCATGCATGCAAACCGGCCCCTCCCTCGTACGCACGCAGCATGTCTCAAAGTAAACCTTGGATACAAGCAGGCTTGGGTTGGGTTGATGTGAGCTGACTTCGCGATGGATTGGGTTCTGTTCTTGGATAGATCATAGATAGATAGATGTAACGGCATATACGCCGTGACTGCACTGCTGGCGTGGCGCAGGTCCCCCGGCTTTGGCTGATCGAAGGCCTGAAACCTTCATGCATGATTCACCCATTCCACCGCCCACCATGCCCTGTCTCCCGGGGGGCACACCCTCGCAAAGCCAACAACATAGGGGGGCCGTTGCCCATTAGCGATCAGGCTCTTATCTTGTTGTGTTCCATCCACTGTCATGAATAAAGCTGCTGATAGTTCAGTGTGAAATCAGGTTTTTGGGTTTAGGTTTTGATTTGGTTCAGCATGGTTTGGAGGGAATCAGTTGGCTAGAGAAATATTTTGGTTAGGTTCTTCAGTTTCTCGCTGAGATCAATTTGGAGCAATTTGTATTGGTCCAATTTGGACCGCTGAGATCCAAAAGTTGATTGGGTGTGGGTTTTTGTTGAATGATGATCTAAATTCATATGTGCACAAGATAAAGATCAACTTCTGACGAAACGTAGCGGAGGCCCGGCCGAAGGCTTTGGCCAGGTCGTGACTGGGGGTGGGGGGGCAATGCCCCCCGCGGTACGGTACGGTACGGGTCATATAACACTATTAGGATTTTCCATTGGAGATTGATTCATTCTACTTCTTGTAAGCCGCCGCCGTTGGTGTTTGTAACCGGACTCCGATCATAGTGAAGTTGCTTGCTGGCTGACACACATGGTTTTTCCCTCTCGTGTTGAGAGGGTTTTCGATGTTAAATCTCGTGTCTTCTTGCGGTTTGATCTCTTTACTTCTCGTCGTTTTTGCGCCATCATTTATAACAGCTTTTTCGCCCGGTTCTTAAACCATTAGCAGCTTTAGTTATGATCTGTTTGGATCAGATATGAATAAGATTCTTGTATTCCGTTTACATCATCGTGCCTTTGGAATCCAGGAATGTTGTTGCTTCCTTTCCTACGAGAGAATAACGGTGTTCAGCAAGAAATTCCGAGGTAGAGTGTCTATATAAAATAGGGGAGAAACCTATATATAATTGTATCAAAAGAACCATGCATGCACGGCTAGTTCTTTCAATCATGAGTGGGAGCTCTTTTGCTTTTTTCGGTCGAATGATGGGATCTCGTCGATCAAACTCATGTATGGCCTTGTTTAGATGTCAGAAAAATTTGCTTTTTTAACGTACTGTAGCAAAAGGTAAATTTCGGCTTTTTGTGGTAAATATTGTCCTACCATGGTCTAACTAGATTCAAAAGATTCGTGTCGCAAAGGCCATCACAATCGTGTAATTAGTTTTTGATTTCATCTACATTTAGTATTCCGAACATATGTCTTTTGGTGTATTTAATGTGGTGGAGAGAGAGTGGAAAGGAGGAATTCTAGCAAACTAAACAAGGCCTATGTCTGAATGTCTCGGCCTCCTCTGGCTAGCGGATGATGAGATTTCTCGTCTTTTGCTTTCTGTGTGTTGGAATGATGCGCACTCCCCGGTCGTAGAGTGGTAGCATCGGCACGCAAGTTTTAGCATCGGCGATGACTCACTCGATGAGGGTGTAAATATACTACTACTCCGTCCCTTATTGATGGTCGTCCGGGAAGCGTGTCTGTGAGGGGAATCACTATTTTTTGACGACCAACAAAAAGGGACGGAGGGTGTAGGTCGCTATTAAGCTTTTCCTCGCTCTCCTATGTGTCCTACTTGCACCAGTTAGGTGAAATAGCTAATTTTGTCCTTAAAATCTTGCCCTCTGATCAACTTGGTCCCTTGACTCTCCAAAGATGCAATTAGTCCCTAAACTCTAGTAAGGGCAACTCCAGCGGATGCCTCATCCCCCTCTCATCTCGATTACGTCCCCCTCTCATCTCTTTTGAGAGTTTTCAAGAGCAAAAAAACGGCTCCAATTCAGCTCTCACCCTCCCCCCCGACGGATAGGAGACTTATTTTCACCCCTTCGACCATCACCTGTAGGAGCCCTCATCCGCCTGTAACGCCAACTGTTGCTGCTCCTGCGCGCCCACAGACATCTCCAGCCAGGCGCTCGCACTAGGACCTACTCTCGGCGGCGGGAGCTCGACCTCCTCGCCCATGGGGTTGGCGGCAACCTGTCCCGCAGTCCCGCCGTTGGCAGCCGGCGGAGATCTAGTCCGCACCCATGGGGCCCGACGGCACCCGTCCCGCGTGAAAGTGCATCTAGGCCCCTAAGTGGATTTTGGTGAATTGAATGACAAGGCAATTAAAGGACTAATGTATTTGTCTAAGATTGTGAGCAGGTTTTATTTATATATTCATGAGCAATTATTGAAGTATTTATTTATGGATGAATATTATATGGCTCACATTGGAAAAGACAAATATATGGATGATCCTAATGCATAAGTGACAAATATCAAGCAATAAAAGAAGATAAATATTGGGATAATTTGAGAAGGTCAATTCATGGTCTCCCATATGAAGACGTAGCTTGATTAAATTTATAAGGATCACAAAAGAGAAGATGGTAATTCTCTAAGTCAAGAGCAAGGCTTCATGTGGTTATTGAAAGAGGACACAAGGATGAGTGTACACATTATGGTTCTAATTTGGAAGCTTGCACATTCGTTGTCAATCAAGATCAAGCATTTGAAGCGGGTTTTCAAATGAAGGTTAATTGTGTATGAAGTAAAGTGGAACTCAAAAGTGGATTGGATAAGTGATGAAGAGATCAACCGAGATGTCTAGGGTGAGGGACTAAGCAATCTTTGGGGCCGTAGCTAAGCCGCCATTTGTGTTTTGCTAAGGTGAAGTTCTAGAATCGGTGGGGTCTCCAAGTATCGTATCCAAACCTTAACCGAGGGAAGCAATGCAAGTCATCAACATGTTAAGATTGGCAATATGGAGTGACTTATAGATACAAGTGTGCATTCCTATGCTAGATGGAAAGATCCTAAGTCATTAGCTCAAGTGTGGACGTGCTCAAGTCAAAGGCTATGTTGAAAGCCCTCAAGTGAATATTGATCAAGTATGGCAAGATTGAAGACGTTCAAGCTCAAGAGATCAACAAAGTATTTTTATTTATTCTTGAGTATAGGTATGCCGTACTATCAAGAGGGATGCAACTTAGCGAGTTGACCAAGTCAAAGTGCTCATTAGTTGACCTAAGTGAGACCTAGCCTTGAGAGCCTTAGAGTGTGCTAACAAACCCTCCTAACCTAACCTGAGCCATTTCATCTCGGTGGTGAAGTACTAGTTTCTTAGAAAGGGTTTTGGGGGTATCTCGGGCCTGACCGGTCTGACCGGTGCCGCTAGCCCCAACGGCTAGTTTTTCAAACACCGGTCTGACCGGTGTGGGGCACCGGTCTGACCGGTTCCGCCCGAGGACCAACGGCTAGTTTTCAACTTTGAGGGGTATAAATACCGCAAGCCTTCTTCAAGTGAGGGTTGCTGGTTCTAGTGACATTGCTGAGGTCCCAAGCCATTTCTAACAAGCTCTAAGCCTTAGTGGCTCTCCCCAACCCTCTCTTTGTGAGATTTGTGGATTCAAGCCATATCCTTGGTGTTGGGTTGAGAGAGTGAGCTCAAGAATGACCTTGTGAGCTAACAAGAGCATTTCCAAAGATTGAGCACTTTGGTTTCGCGTCTACAAGCTTTGAAACGTTTGTTACTCTTGGAGGTTTGCCTCCTAGACGGCTAGGCGTCGCCGGCTAGCTCCCAACGTTGTGGTGAGCAGCGGGAAGTTTGTAAGGGCTGTGATCTTGCCTCTTCATGGAAAAGATCCCTTAGTGGAAAGGAGGAAAGTGGTTGAAAGAGACCCGGCTTGTTGTGGGAATTGTCCCTTACAAGCTCCTCAACGGAGACGTAGCCATTCCTTAGTGGGTGGTGAACTTCGGGAAACAAATCCTTGCTTCCTCGTGTGGTTTGACTCTCTAAGTTGTTTTTCTAGCATATTTTATTTGCTTCCGCTTCGATCTACTTGGGGGTGCTACTTGTGTGTGCAGGGCTCATTACCTTGCTTGTGATCATCTACAAAGGCCACTCACCAAGTTTGGTTCGTGCTAGAAGGCAAGAGGTGCTTGAAGTTGTTTTTGCAGGTGCTCTGTGCTACACCGGTCTGACTGGTGAGGCGCACCGGTCTGACCGGTGCCTCCTGTGAAGTCCAGTGCTTGATCGGTCTGACCGGTGGAACACTGTCAGCTCAAGTGTTCGGGGAAGAAGAGTTTAATTTGGTCGTCAAGCCTATTCACCCCCCCTCTAGGCAACATCAAGGTTCTTTCACCGCGCCCTGCACAGTGGCCTGTCCGGTGCCATCCCGGCCGTGGTGCGAGAGAGAGGCGGGGGGGGGGGCGGGGGAGGGACAGGAAGGGTGGGGAAGAGGTAGGGTGGTGGACGGGGTTAACAACAAAATGCCTGCTAACAGATGGGGTCCATGTGTAAGAAAGAAATAAAGAAAATAGTTAATTAGAAGTAAGAAGATATATAAAAGATGAGTTGAAATTAGAAGGAAAATAGAAGTCTCAAATGTAAATAAGAAATCCTCGTAAAACTTCAGAAATCAGTTGGAGTTGCCCTAGTTCGGTTAAATCAGATGGCTGTCCCGTGGACCTGCCACTTCACCTGAGCGTAGAGTCCAGTCCACTGTTTTGCCTTTCATGTTTTCCTTCCCTCCTCACGTAAATGCGGGATTTGTGGAAAAAACAAAAGCTGATCGACACAGCGCAAACGTACAGCAGGCTAACTATTGCTAGCGGCGGTTAAAAGGAGAGAATGGTAAGAAAATCCTGGTACTACGCGTAGTACACCCGGTACAAGTGCAAGTCTGTGAGAGATCGACTCCATCCATGCATGAACCTCACTCCCCAAGTGCTGCCACGTCCGACGGGATCAGCCATGGACATGGATGATGCATGATGGACGAGTCGAGTCGACGACTGATGGATTGACGATCCATCGTGGTCGGCGTCGATTTACTTGATCGGGACATCCCCACGTCTCCTTCACGTTACGCCACGCACCGCACAGGCACAGGCACAGGCACAGGCTATATACAACAAGCTACGACGAGGCAGGCTGCACAGCCTACCTTGGCTAGCTAGGTCGCGGCGCACGGCATGCACTGGCCTGTGGAGTGGCTTGTGCTTGGATGCTCGCGCGCGCAGGCATCTCTCTGCTTCTGCTCTACGGGGGGCTACCTAGGGAGTAGCTCGATGCCTCGATCGATCAGACGGACCGTAAAAATTCAGCTTCTTCTACGACAATAAAATAACCTGAATTAAGATTTTTTTGAAAAGGAAAACCTGAATTAAGATCCAAGCTACACTTGCTGACATCCGGCTTTCACAATAATAATCCGCTGAGCTTTTACGGTCAACAGGCCGGTCAACCAACCAAGCCCCCGCCTGGGAATGGTTTGGTTTCAAACCGGTTTTAATGGTTTGGTTTTCCTAATTTGTGTTGGTTGGTTTGGTGAATAATGTGGTGACATACATAATGGTTTGGTTTGATTCGGTTTAGCAATCTTAATAGTTTGGATCGGTTCGAAATGGTTTGAATTGGTTATACGTGTCACCTAGATCAAAAGCTGAACTCTAAATCTAAAAACTCGCGTTCACATCTTAAATTTCAGCGAATTTGAATAGAATTTGTTGGAGACGTCTTGGAGTGACAGTTCGTTACTTTGTACAAACTAGTAAGGTGCACGTGCGACACGCACGTATTTTAAAAAAAAATATAATCGAGAGCTTGTTATTTTTCTTTATAGTAGTACCAATTTCTTTTATGTTCAACTAAAACTTATTAATTACTTCCTCCGTCTCAAAATAAATGTCCACTTAGGTTTGTCCCAAGTCAAACTATTTTGAGTTTGACCAACTTTACAACAAAGAGTATCAATATTTGTAACTCTAAATAGGTATGCTATAAAACTATATTTCTTAATATTGATATATTTTTAATATGCTGTAACTCTAATCTCACCAATGCCAATCTATATTGATATATATAAAACTATATTTCTTAATATGCTGTAACTCTAAAACTTGTTAGACATAAAAAAATATTGATATATTTTTATATAATTTTGGGCAAACATAAGATGATTTGTCTTGAGACAAGCCTAAGTGAACACTTATTTTGGACCAGACGAAGTACATTTGTAACCAAATATCTGTTGATGGTCCTAAAAATCACAAAGTCTCACATATTTAATTTTCTTGGTGCAATAATACCTACGTGACACGCGCATGTAACTTTTTTACATGACAATATTTAAAATTCTGATATAACGGAACAAACTTTTTTACACTCAAGATACAAAATCAGTAAGAACTGGATCCAAAAACAAGCATAGGTTCAATCTTATATCTTAGTTATGCAAACCTGTAGCAGCAGCTGCTCTTGAGTACGTATTGATACAATGAAGTAACCAAGAAATTCATATACCATTAATGTTTGTGCGACCAACTGGGTTGATGTACATGGTCTGAATATTTCCTAGCTATGGGTTTCGCATTCATGCCACAAACATCTCAATCTCAATGATCATCTCTGATTCTCGAGAGCTCCTTTGCCAACTTTGGTAAGTGGAAGGATGTTATGAGTAACTGGGATCGATGAAAGCACATAATTTATGTAGTCAGCCTCTCCCAATTCTCATCAGGAATCAACCTTTGCATCCATGTAGCCTTGAACCCATTCTCTATTATATTACCGGTTGATTGTCCTGTTCATCTCACATTATCAACTAAAGTGGCAGTCCTAGTTAGCACTTAGCAGTAAGGGAAGGTACCTTGCTTGTCGGTGATTGTGCTCAGGATTCTTTTAGTATCATCTTCTCATTGAATCGGATATACCACACTTTTCTTCAGATTTACAGTGAACCCAGTTTCTCCTGACTTCTGTAGGAACTATAAAAGAATATGCTCTTTGCCTGGTGAGACAAACAAGGCCGCATCAGCATTTAAGGTTAGGTTTATTGCCTAACCCCTTATTAGACATAAAATCCCAATTTTTGCTCTCATTGCTAATCACACTGGTACTAACACTTGATATATAAAGGGATGCAACATTAACGACATGGTGTGCAGTGCTATAAAAGAATCACAAATCTTTTCTTTTGTACCTTCTATAAGGTATAATCTTTGCATCTTATCAAATATGGTATTTTACAATCCAGAAGTTCAGCTCACTGGTCTTTCTACCTATATAATCGATGACCTTCTATAAGACATTAATTCACTTACACTCGGCATCTTATCTATTCAGCTTGAAAAAAGAGAAATAGACGCATCAAAACATATACAATGTACATTTCCTAGTATCTTTTGGTACAACATGTCACTTATCCACCTAATAGTTTCAAGTTATCAACAAATTAAAGGTACACAGCAGTGCTAGACTGCTGCACAAACATGTATTAGTTGCAACATCTGACTTCATAAGCATTAAATTCTTACACGGAGCACTACTCAATCAAGGCCATGATCCACTACCTAGGATTATTTCATGAGCAACAAAATAAAAACTGAAGCTAATTTCTCTGTTCATGTAATGTAAAATGATCTCAACACACAATATGGTGCTTGGAGAGTGGCACCAAAACTGTGCACGCCTCTACGAACTCTGAGATAGGAGTTGGAGGAAATGATAATAGACGAGAGAACTTACAGCGACGGCATTGCAGGCAGCCCACTTGTTGGGAAGGAGACAGACAAAGCCGCATCAAGGATTGGAGACAGGCAGAGCCGCATCACGAATTGCGGTGAGACAGTAGTAGGGCATCCGAGATTGCAGGTTTCAGCTCCATCTCCAGAGATCTCGTGATGCCGCATCTTCCGATCTGTAGTGGAGTACTGTGGACCTCGTGGCTGCATTATCGATTGCAGGTTACCTATGTGACCTTTGCACCTTGGACAGGTCCATGAGAAAAGTGATGTTAAGTCAGATGTATACACGTGAAATGCATTTACATAAGCTAAGTCTACAGAAAGAAGCATTTGGATATAGGATAGAGATTAGATACTGAATATGCTGCACAGAATCGGCGGTGAATTGCATGATGTTGAAAGGAGTTTCGATGTTTTTCTTAGAAAGAAAGAGGCCTGGAAGAAAATTTGAACACAGAAATTGTCTAGCTTGGCAAGGACAACCTAGGAGTAGTACACATTGCCAAGGAAGCAATGGGGAACTTGCAGCGGATGCATATTTGACAAGAATATGAGCAACAGTATGGTTATAGGGATAACCACCATCGGAAGGCTTCATCCTGACTACTGCACTACTGCATTGGCAAAGAAAAATTGAACCAACATGTAAGCACATTAGTACTGGTGATGATCAAATAGCTCTACAGAAGTGCATGTGAGTTGTGACTTGTGAGACTGGAATTCAGAGCTCCAATGTCCAATGGCTCTTCCAATTTCAGAACCATACAGTCATAACCTGCTACTCATTTCAAGAATCGCATAGTTTCACATCCCCACCTGCAGGCAACAATAAGCAAGTGGCAGAGCACACAACCTTCCCCTTGAATCTCGGCATCAGCTGCGCAGCGCAGAGCACTTGACCTGCCGAGAACAACAAGCATCGCTTGATCTGCTACCTTTCCCCATCTACAGTGCTCCCAGACGAGGCTCACATCTGGAAGAAAATTGCTGCTTCTGGCGCCGGTGAGGTTGTTGTTTTAGAGGCGGAGGTCGCCGAGTTGCAGCGGGATGTTGAGTTTGTTGCTGCCCAGGACGAGCACGGCCAGCGCGCGCAGCCGCGAGACGGACTCCGATATGGGGCCGACCAGGTTGTTGCCGTTTAGGTCGATGGAGTGGGTCGGGGAGCGCAGCGGCGTCAAGCGCGTCCAGGCCGCCGGTGAGGTCGATGCCGCAGAGCCGGAGGGAGGTGACGTGGCCGCCGGCGTCGCAGGTGCCCACACCCGCACCATCCGGTGCAGAGCGAGGCGGGGCCCGCGCAGGTGTACAGTGCCGGCAGATCGCCAAGGCTCGACTTCCAGACCAGCAGCATGTCGGTCGAGGACGGCGGCAGCGCAACATTGGCGGCGGCGGCGGCGAGGACGACAAGGAGCGGGGCCGTGAGGTGGAGGAGGCGCGCGTGGGGGCAGGTTGTGGCGTCGGCATTGGGCCCGCTGAGGCTGTCGCCTCCCTCTCTCTCGCCACCCTACCCGTCCCCACCGAGAGGAGGAGAGTTTGGCACCGCGCGAGCGCTCGAGGGGCAAGGCGGCCGGCGGGCGCGCGGGGATGGCGGTGGGCGGAGGGGCGGCCGACGGGCGCGTTGCCGCGGGGGAAAGAAGTGCGGGTTCGTCGCCGCCGACGGGAAACGAAGTGTGGGCCCGTCGCGGGTACAGGCAGGCGGGTATGCGCGGGTGGGGTGACAAAAAAATTTCGTTTTTGACAGAAACGCTTTCCAAATTACGATTTTTGGGTACTTCATAGTCCTTCCACCCTATCCACTTCCAAAAACATATGACGGGTGGGTACGACGTGAGGGGTACGGCGGGTCCGTTTTGGGTGAGAAAAGTTTCAATTGTCTTCGCTCCTTATATTTGTACAAATTATCATACCTAGATCCACACGTGGGCCCCACGTTGAGAGTCGGACCTAAAACTAAAAGCTCGCGTTCACACTTTAAAATTTCAACAGATTTGACTGAAATTTGTTGGAAATGACTTAGAGTGAGAGTCCGCTACTTTGTGCAAATTATCATACCTAGATCCACATGTGGGCCCCACGTCGAGAGCCGGACCCTAAAACTAAAGCTCGCGTTCACACTTTAAAATTTCAACGAAATTGACTGAAATTTGTTGGAGATGTCTTAGAACGACAGTCCGCTACTTTGTGCAAATTATAATACCTAGATCCACACGTGGGCCCCACGTCGAGAGCCGGACCCTAAAACTAAAAGCTCGCGTTCACACCTTAAAATTTCAACGAATTTGACTGAAATTTGTTGGAGATGTCTTAAAATGGCGGTCCACTACTTTGTGCAAATTATCATACATAGATCCACACGTGGGCCCCGCATTGAGAGTCGAACCCTAAAACTAAAAACTCGTGTTCACACCTTAAAATCTCAACGAATTTGGCTGAAATTTGTTGAAAATGTCTTAAAATGACAGTCCGCTACTCTGTGCAAATTATCATACCTAGATCCACACGTGGGCCCCACGTCGAGAGCCGGACCCTAAAACTAAAAGCTCGCGTTCACACCTTAAAATTTCAATGAGTTTGTCTGAAATTTGTTGGAAATGTCTTAGAATGGCAGACCGCTATTTTGTGCAAATTGGTACAGCTAGATCCACACGTGGGTCCATCTTAAAAGCTAAATATACGATATATATGGAAACTAGATTTTATGTGACATAGAACCGGTTTGAGATATAAGTTTGGTTTGGTTTTGCGGTCTTCTACACCATTTAGTTAGTTTGGTTTGGATTCATAAGAGAAATTGGTTGGATGGTGTGGTTTCAAATTAATTTTCTTTTATGTATGGTTTGGTTTGATTTTTGGTGGTTCTCAAACCATTGGCAGCCTTACCCGCGCGTGCACTGTTCAGGTGAGCCCACACGGAACCCACACGCGCGCGCACAATTTCCTGACGCAAGGGTTCAGGTTGGATGCAATGCAACTTTGTGAGCAGCGACACGACACGACACGGAGCATCATCCGTGCGGATGGATTTTTAGGCTTACCAACCAGGTTTGCCATTATATTTGACATTTTAAATGATAATCAAGTACAACATTTATTGACTGAACCAGTACGTGGTTGTGGTGAAATGCATGGTTTGTCCTCGTTTAGTCCAGCAAATTGCTTTCGATGCGACGAGTGAGTAGTGTTAATTTGATGCACTCAGGCTATGTGTATAAAGAAGGTAGTACACTTCGACGATGTGATGGATGAATAATGATAATTTACTAAACAAATAAATGTTAGATGAATGAGATGTGTTTGATGTGTTTGTAACAAGTCTCACGTGTAGGATGAGTTGCGGCTGGAGTTGGTTGCTAGGAGATGTTGTAACCAATGTAGATAGAGTTGTAGCTTGTTGTATAAGTCTTGTATCTCAACCAACTCCAGTTAAATCTCTCCACCGTGAAACCACCTTGTAATCCACGCGTGAGGAGCTTTCACGCCGATATAAACACGAAGCCGTCGTGTACCGAGAGGTACGGCGTTCCACCCTATTCCTCGTCGCCCTCTGATTTTCTACATGGTATTCAGAGCCTAAAACACATCTACATCTCCAATCCCTACTCATCCACATCGAAGCCTTCCTCCTCGAGCCATGTCTTCCTCTTCCTCCGTTCTTGGGAATCCATCGGCATTGCGGTGACCGAAAAATTGTCTTGCACCAACCACCTGATGTGGAGAGCTCAAGTCCTCGCCGCCGTCCGAGGAGCTCGCCTTGAAGGACATCTCAATGGCTCTACACCAGCACCCGCCATTGAGATTGATGGTAAAGGCCCCAGCGGGAAGGATGCCAAGGTGTCCAACCCAGCGTATGAAGAATGGTTCGCTAAGGATCAACAAGTCCTCAGCTTCGTCCTCGGGCACTGGCCCGGGAGATTCTTTCCCAGGTCGCTGCAAAGGAGACTGCAGCGGCTGTCTGGGAGGCGATCGAAGACATGTTCTCATCGCGGAATAGAGCCCGTGCGCTCAACACTCGCCTCGCCCTTGCAACTACGAAGAAGGGCAACTCGACGATCGATGAGTTCGTCGGCAAGATGAAGGCGTTGGGAGATCAGATGGTGGCTGCTGGACGGCCACTCGAAGAAGAAGAATTAGTCGAGTACATCCTCACGGGGCTCGACAACGACTTCAACCCCATTGTCTCTGCCCTCATCGCCAGGAAGGAGACAGTCACTTTAAGTGAAGCATATCAGCAGTTGCTTGCATTTGAAACTCGTATGGACATGTTAGGCCTTGGTCAATCTGGTTCGTCTACCAACACGGCAAATCGTGGTGGTCATGGCAATGGTGGTGGACGTGGCTACAATGGTGGCCGCGGTGGTGGTGGTCGTGGCTACAATGGCGGTGGCCGTGGCAATGGCAGCTGTGGCAACTTCACCAACAGTCAGCGCCAAGGCAACAACGGTGGCGGCGGCCGCGGCAACTTCTTCAACAAGAACTCCAGCCGCGGCAAGCCGCAAGCCTGTTTGTCAGGTGTGCTTCAAGGAAGGACATACCGCGGATCGGTGCTGGCACCGATTTGAGGAGAACTATGTGATGAGTCCGATGCACCGATTACGCAGTTTGGCCTCGGCGCCCGAATTTCGATGCAAACTTAGCACCGTCCTTCGACGCACCCCTCAGGGAAAGGCCCAATCGCCCCAAAAGACTAGTCCATTAGGGGAAGGGTGGCTCTCCCCTTTAAGGTGGCTTCCTCCTCCCAAGCTAAGCAAGGTGGGATAATGAGGCTCACACGGTCGCCGCCCGACTACAACTGGGCCACATGGCCCATTTATGTTGCGTCTTTGCCAACGGGTAATAGTGGAGGAAGATGTCCTCATCATTCTCCCCTTCTTAACATGGGCCCAGCTCTGATACCAAATGATGAGTCTGATGCACCGATTACGTAGTTTGGCCTCGGCGCCCGAATTTCGATGCAAACTTAGCACCGTCCTTCGACGCACCCCTCAGGGAAAGGCCCAATCGCCCCAAAAGACTAGTCCATTAGGGGAAGGGTGGCTCTCCCCTTTAAGGTGGCTTCCTCCTCCCAAGCTAAGCAAGGTGGGATAATGAGGCTCACACGGTCGCCGCCCGACTACAACTGGGCCACATGGCCCATTTATGTTGCGTCTTTGCCAACGGGTAATAGTGGAGGAAGATGTCCTCATCACTATGTCCTTGAAGAGAAGCATGTGCCGGCGGCCATGAACTCCTACAACATCGACACCAATTGGTACACCGACACCGGTGCCACCGATCATATCACAGGTGAACTAGAGAAGCTGGCGGTTCGTGACAAGTACAACGGTGTGGATCAGATTCACATCACCAACGGTGCAGGTATGCGCATCAGTCATATAGGTCAATCTACAATTCATACCCCAGCTCGTCAATTACATCTTAAAAATATTCTACATGTTCCATCCACTAAAAAGAATCTTGTCTCTGTTCATCGTCTTGCTTCTGACAATAATGTTTTCTTTGAATTTCATCCTGATTATTTTCTTATTAAGGATCGGGACACGAAGAGCACTCTGCTTGAGGGGCCATGCCGCAAGGGGCTTTAACCTCTTCCATCCTCATCATCGTCGAAGCAAGCGCTTGGAGTCAATAAAGTGTCCATTCATAGGTGGCATAGTCACCTAGGACACCCTGCGTTTCCCATGGTTGAAAAAGTTCTTAGAAATAATAAGCTTCCTCATTTGTTGAGTCGAATAAACAATCAGTGTGTGGTGCTTGTCAACAAGCAAAGAGTCATCAACTCCCATATCCTATTTCTACAAGTGTCTCTACTCAGCCTTTGGAACTTGTTTTCTCTGATGTTTGGGGGCTAGCAATTCATTCGGTTGGGAGATATGAATATTATGTGAGTTTCATTGATGATTTCAGCAAATTTACTTGGATTTATTTGCTTAAAAATAAATCTGAGGTGTTTCAAAAATTTCATGAGTTCCAAAATCTAGTTGAACGACTCTTTGATGGAAAAATTATTGTCGTCCAATCCGATTGGGGTGGGGAATATGAAAAGCTTAATTCCTTCTTCACTAAAGTTGGAATCACACACCTTGTCTCTTGTCCTCACACCCACCAACAAAATGGTGCGGCTGAAAGAAAACACAGGCATATCGTAGAGGTTGGTCTCTCCTTGCTCGCTCATGCACATATGCCTCTCAAGTTTTGGGATGAAGCGTTCCTTACAGCCACATACCTAATTAATCATATGTGTGACGCCCCAGGTTTTTAATTAGCATCATTAGTGCTAATGACCGAGTCAAGCAAAGTCCAAAACGTTGACTTTGGTCAAACCTTGGTCAACCTGGGTCATCACCTCGAAAACCTAGTCAACAATCACTAATGACCCTCTTAATCAACTCAACACACACCCTTGGTCAAAGATCTAGTCAAACCCCAATTAAACCGTAATGTCCTTGAGCATCCTCTAGAACTTTTGCCGCGTTCTCCAAATTTCACCTAAACACTTCAAAATCTCCCAATATAAAAGTTGTCAGTTTTTCGAGGGACACAACTTTGCTTTGGGTGGCATTTCAAATTTTGAGTGGAAAAGGGTGAAAAACTTGGTCAACTGCAGCCGGGTACTATTCCCCGGTGCCAAGAAAGACATCATCTTTGCCAGTAGTTCATGCTCTAACCGTTGCTCAAAACATATGTCGGCCTTTACAAAAAATGTTCTCCTATAGTCACTCTACAACTTTGGTATTCACCGTTTTTGAAGTTTGGTTTGATAACTTTGTAGTCTGGCCGGTCAAAGAGGAGTAAAAGGAATTGGAAGCGCCGACGTCGCGCCCACGCGCGCTCCCGCGCCAGAGCGTCGTGCACGCGCGTCGCCACGTGGCGTTCGCCCGCCTCAGGGTCCGGGCCCCTCCGGCCGCCTGGAAGTCCTAGGACGCGCCGCACCCGTCCCCTACACCACCGCGCCCGAGGTGACCGTGTGGGAAATCGTGCTGCACCACGCGTCGCTCACGCCGAGCGCCGCGCCGAGCCCCTGTCGTGCCATCCGCCGGCCACGGCCGCACGCGTTGGCCAGTGTCCGGGCCCCTCCTTCCCTCCCTCTTTGCTTCGCAGAGAAGGCGCGAGGCCGCCCATAAAAGGGTGCCATTCCCTTCCCTCGTGCGCACCCGCACCACTACCGCCTCCCTGAGCTCCGCCACCCCGCCATTGGTGCCGCCACGCCAAGCTCCGCCTCTCGTTCGTTGTCACCGGCACCTAAGCTCCCCCGCCCCTACTCCAGCGTCCACTGGAGCTCTTCGACCCATCTGTTGCCACAGCCGCGCCCTTCTTCGCCAGAGCACGCGCCGTCCGCGGCCGCCGCCGCACGGTGCCGCCGAGCCCACTCACCGGCGCCGCCACAGCCCAAACTCCGGCCCCCAGGCGAGTCTAGGTGAGCTCGCATCCCTTCTTCCCCACTTCCCCGGCCGACCCCGCCGCCGGATTCCGGCGAGCCGTACCGCCCCCATGGCCAAGGACCCAATTGCTTAGTCTCCATTCTTTCCAGGGTCTTAACTGCGAACCGAGGGCATATGTGTGAGAGAAAAATTTCAGCCAAGTGTCTTTCCGCAAAAAGATTCTTTAATCTTTGAACCCCTTTGACCAGATCTTAGAAAAATCATATAAAATCACAAAAAAATCAGAAAATTGCAAAACCAATTTTGTTGGGTCCTTGTGAGTAAATATACAACTTTTACAAAGCCCAACAATACTTTTGTGTGATAGTTTTTGCATGAAAAATAGAAATCAGTTTAACCTAGATATGTTGTAGTTCAAAATCTACATGTGATCTGTAGCTAAATTTTGGATATCTTGTGAGTCATGCCATTTCTAGACTCTGAACCAAAAATTGCATAAAGTTACTCAGTAAATGTTTTAATATGAATTGTTTTGTATTTATGATGAATCTGTCCAAATGATTTTTGTAGCTAACAATAAATAGCTTTTTGTGCTCAACTTCTGCATGTGATCTTTTTATGCATAAACACACATCTGGTGAATTAATAACAATTTTATATCTGACATAAATATTTATCCTTGATTTATGCTTAGTTTTAAATATAAATTCATATCTCAAGATCTAGAGTAGCTCTTGAGGTGTTTGTTGTTTTCCTAGCCTTGTTTTGAGACAGAGAATCTGTGAGAGAAAGTTGGGATCCATTTGTTGCTTAATTATTTTTATATGCATTTATCTTGCTTTGGTTGCTAGATTTTGTTATTTTTGGTATAATTAATTTATAGCTCATGAAAATGTGAAATCTTGTGCAGTGGCTTTATTTTGGTCTTAGTGCTTCAGAAACACCACCCACTGAATTTTATGAATTTATTTATGAATAAAAGCAATGAAAGCCATTTAAAGCGTAGTATCAAATTAAATTGGAAATTCACCAACACCACACCTAATGACCTCAGGGTTGTGATGTAAATCATGCTAAGAAGCTAAGTGTCACCACCCTTGCTGTTGGTGTTTTTAAATTAATTAACTGGCATAAATATGTACACAGTCACTATCAAAAGGAATAAATAGTAAAACACCATGTGTTGTTTCTTTAATAGAAAGAATTTACCAAATATGTGCTTATCTAGGTGAATGTGGTCAACCATGCACCCCATGGTTGTCATGTGTTGTTTTATAATCCATTAAACCAAAACCGTCAATTAAATCTTGCATTTGCATCCTCGTGTAGATCTTCCCGACGGTAGCCATACGCTCGTGCCGGAAGGAGGAGACGAAGGAGCTGACGGAGACGTGCACTACGTCGCTGTAGAGCAAGACCTGGACCAAAGTCCAGAAGGGCCCAAGGCCAACCTTGCCATCGAAGGCAAGCCCCGGATCATTAACCCTTCTTTTTAAAATCATGTAATTACCTTTGCTATGTTTGTGCATTTACGTTCCAGGAGTTGAATTGAAACCCTAGATGCATGATCCTTAGGTGCCTATGTTCTTTTACTAGTATGGTAGGTTGATAGCTGCTATGCTATAGGACCCGGTAGAAGTCGGGTGATGTTCGTCACTCGCGAGAATAGGTTCTTATGTTGGAATCATAAGATCTTTATAAATGGATTGCTCATGTGGTAAGAGCATGGGATTTGGGCTCCGGTCCAGTGGCTTTCGTGGGCTAAGCTTTTGAACGTACTAAGCACTTGCCGGGAATGGGACCGGTAAACCTAGTACCTGATGGACACGGCAAGGGAACCTTTCCCTACTACCCCTAGGACACATGATGTGTCCCCCTGCCTGCAACAGTGGGGTACCTGTGCGAGTCTGGGTGGTCCGGCGTGACGTACTAGTAAGCCTTGTACCGAGGATTGTAGGTTCTGATCCCGACCCGGAGAAAGATGGGAACCGTCTGGTCGGTGTATACCCCGTTTCGTTTTGTTTGTATTTTCTTGGGGTATGCATTCTTCCGTGTGTTTAGGTTTACCTTGCAAGGTTATAAATCAATCGATTGTCGGTCTCTCACCGTTATCTGAGACTGCTTAATCAACTGGCCATGATATCCCTTAATGATGGAACTTTGTGAATATTTATGTTTGATTAATTGAATTGCACAACTTATGCTTGCAATAGCTTGCTCATGTAGAAAAGATTAATCAACTAGAATCTGAGCTAAAATATTGAAAGTAAGGACATACTCTTTGTTGCTTTTCAGCAAAAGAACCCCACCGGCCAAAAAGCCTATCATGTCTAGAGTTGGTGATGTAGTTATCACCGGACGGTTAAGTCTTGCTGAGTATTAGTATACTCAGCCTTGCTTTATAAATGTGGTTGCAGGTGATGTTCTTTGGCCTGGAGAGATTCCACCCGGCTGGGAGCTGGAATGGGTGGATGACGACGAGTGATGGCATCACGGACGACCTCCTGTGTGATGTTTAACGATTCGCTAGTTTATTTTATTCCGCTATTTTCGAACTTTGAACCTTTACTTATCATGTCATTAACAATGGTTTGAAATAATTAAACCCATAGGGGTAATTTGGATTTAATTTGTGTAATGTACTCTGGACTCGCCTTCGCGTGAGTTTTAATGCATATGTTCGATCCTCTGTGTGTTATCCAAGTGATTTACTGGGCGTTAACCCGGCAACTAACGACGGGATGATACTTTACTGTCACTTAATGGCCAAAGTGGATTGGTTTAGGCGATAGTACGGTATTTTCCTGGGCGGGTTGTCACAATATGCCAGCAAAATAATTGATTTTGATACTCCTTTTGAGCGTCTGTTTCAAACCAAGCCTGATTATGCATCTCTTCGCACTTTTGGTTGTGCGTGTTGGCCGAACATAAGACCATACAATAATCACAAGCTTGCCTTCCGCTCAAAGGAGTGTGCCTTTCTTGGGTATAGCAATCTCCACAAAGGATTCAAATGTCTTGACATATCTAGTGGTCGGGTTTACATTTCAAGGGATGTTGTCTTTGATGAAGACGTCCTTCCCTTCTCTAGGCTTCATCCCAATGCCGGAGCAAGATTAAGATCTGAGATTCTTCTTCTCCCATCAACTCCACACAATTCATGTTTTGGGGATGAATCTGTAGTTGATTCTATGACTAATGTTGCTGATCCTGAATTTTTTGGTGCAAGAAATAATGATTTACAGGACCAAACAGAAGCAACAGGCGCCAGCACGCACCTCGGAGCTGATCCGATCCTCTGCCCCCGCGAATCAGCTCCGAGATCGCCGCCAATCATTGGCGCAGGCGGATCCGCAGGCGGGCCGGCGGATGGTCGCGCGCCCCAACCAGAAGCCGCCGCGTCCCCGACAGGATCCTCTCCCCTCAACCGGACGCAACCACGCGGCGCTCCTCGGTGGTAGGGGGACAACGCGGTGACAGCTACACCTGAGTCCGCGCCGGAACCCGGATCACCTGCGGGATCACCTGCAGGATCTTCTACGCAAGCGTCGCCTGTGGCCGCGGCTGCACCAACGCCAACACCTCCGCCTCTTCCTCGCACTCGTCTTCAAGCTGGGACTCGAAAGCCAAAGGTATATACTGACGGCACAGTTCGCTATGGTATGCTTACAGCTACAGGGGAACCACAAATAGTAGAAGAAGCTTTGGGAAATAAAAATTGGAAAGAGGCTATGGATGTAGAGTATAATGCTTTGATGAATAACAACACTTGGCACCTTGTTCCACCTAAGAAAGGGAGTAATATCATAGATTGCAAATGGGTACACAAAATTAAGTACAATGCTGATGGGAGTCTGAATAAGTATAAATCACGCTTGGTGGCCAAGGGTTATAAGCAACGGTATGGAATAAACTATGGAGATACTTTTAGCCCAGTGGTTAAGATGGCTACAATTCGTATTGTTTTGTCTATTGATGTGTCGTGAGGTTGGAGTCTAAGGCAGCTTGATGTGCAAAATGCCTTTCTACATGGAATCCTAGAAGAAGAAGTATATATGCGGCAGCCTCCAGGGTATGTAGATAAGAGGTATCCCAACCATGTCTGCAAGTTGGACAAGGATCTCTATGGTCTAAAGCAAGCACCACATGCATGGTATGCTCGTCTCAGCACTAAACTTATTACTCTCGGTTTTGCTCCTTCCAAAGCAGATACTTCACTTTTCTATTTCAATAAGCATGGGGTCACAGTTTTTGTGCTCATATGTGTCGATGATATCATAGTGGTAATCTCTGATTCTAGAGCCACGGCTGGACTCTTGCATAGCTTGAAACAGGACTTTGCCTTAAAGGATCTAGGAGAGCTACATTATTTCTTGGGAATTGAGGTTAATAAAGTGGCAGATGGCTTAGTGCTAACATAAGAAAAATATGCATCGAATTTGCTTAAAAGGGTAAATATGTTTAGCTGTAAACTTGTGACTACACCATTGTCTACAAGTGAGAGGCTGTCAGCATTTGAAGGAGCTCGGTTGGGACCAAAAGATGCTACGAATTACAGAAGTATAGTTGGAGCCTTGTAGTATTTAACACTTACAAGACCTGACATTGCTTTTTCAGTTAATAAAGTGTGTCAGTTCCTTCATGCACCTACTGAAATACATTGGGCTGCTGTTAAGAGAATTCTGCGGTATTTGAGACAAAATACAAAGATTGGTCTCAAGATCCGAAAGTCTAGCTCTATGCTTGTGAGTGCTTTCTCTGATGCTGATTGGGCAGGTTCAGTGGATGATAGAAGGTCAACTAGTGGATTTGCAGTATTCCTTGGATCAAATCTTGTGTCATGGATCGCAAGGAAACAAGCCACAGTCTCTCGGTCGAGTACAGAGGCAGAGTATAAAGCTGTTGCAAATGCTACCGCTGAAATTATGTGGATCCAAACTCTACTCAAGGAAATAGGGTTGTCAAGTCCTCGGATGGCCAGATTGTGGTGTGATAATATGGGAGCAAAGTACTTATCTGCAAATCCGGTGTTTCATGCAAGGACTAAACACATTGAAGTTGATTTTCACTTTGTCAGAGAAAGAGTCCTAAGTAATCAGCTGCAAATAGACTTTGTGCCAATAGGTGATCAAGTCGCTGATGGTTTTACCAAGGTGTTGGCTGTATGACAACTAGAGAACTTCAAGCACAATCTTAACCTTGCACGGTTGTGATTGAGGGGAAGTGTTAGATGAATTAGATGTGTTTGTAACAAGTCTCACGTGTAGGATGAGTTGCGGCTGGAGTTGGTTGCTAGGAGATGTTGTAACGAATGTAGATAGAGTTGTAGCTTGTTGTATAAGTCTTGTATCTCAACCAACTCCAGCTAAAACTCTCCACCGTGAAACCATCTTGTAATCCACACGTGAGGAGTTTTCACACCGATATAAACACAAAGCCGCCGTGTACCGAGAGGTACGACGTTCCACCCTATTCCTCGTCGCCCTCTGATTTTCCACAATAAGGCCTAATCGAATCTAAAAGTGCCAAGACGTCAGTAGAGCGCAGAGAGTACCTAAAATGCATAGCAATTATGAATTTTTGTTTGTCAAAATAATTTACAATTTAGAACCGAAGAAGTAACAAAAAAAAAACATTCCATCTTTTAGTCCACCCGTTTGGATCAACTAAAGTTTAATTGGTTCCCTGAACTTGCGTCCGTTTGTGAAATTTCGTGGGAGATTGCTGCTTGACTCGCTGACTCGGGCAACATTGAACTACTGTAGCTAACCTGGAGCGCGAAGGGCGCGCTCCGGCACCACAAGTCCGCAAGCAAGCGCCCAAAGCCTGAAAGCCATAGCCAAAGGTTGGCATGCCTGACCCCTGGCAATCTTTCCCCACCTGGGCCCTGGCTGACTGCGATCAGATCGGAGAGCGGGCACAGACGCACAGTGCGTCTAGCTAGAGCTGCTAGTACTACAGGTCTACTACAGTCTGCAGCAGCAGCAGCGTCGTCGTCATCATGTGCATGGCAGGGTGGGGCACCCGTATCCTACTCGTAATAGTCCTAGGTAGGGTAGGATTATACTATAGTAGGGTAGTAGCAGCAGATCCATGTGCCGCCCTTGCCTTTGCCTGCGGTGGTGTGGGGTGTGTGTGTGTCCACACCAACACCATCCCAAGATGGGAAGCAGAGGCGCCACCGGGCGAAGGAGATGATCCCTGGCTGGCGATTCGTGCTGCCTGCGACGTGATGGCGGACAGACAACAAGCGGAAGGAAAGTGATGGCGTAGCCGTATCGCCGCCGTATCGGTCCTCCTACGTAGTACTTGTATGAGGCGCTTTCCAGTCCCCCCCGGTCCTCGATCGCCTTCGTTTCGGCTTTGCTTTGGATGCCCACTCATCAAAGGCGGCACACAGCAAAAGCCCGAAAGACGACGTCAAAGGCTACAAGGAGCCTATGCATCTTCCGTTTTATCCCTTTTTTGTTCCTCTCCTTTGCTTTCCCCGTCCTCTCTTTCGAGCAATTTCTCCTTGCTACGAAAGCGTGCTGCGAAAGTCGTTGCTGCAGAACCCAATGCCCTCCAACGTTCGGGGCCAGGGCCATCGTGTAACATCCCAGGTGTTTATTAAAGATAAATACCTCAATTAGTTATGTTAATCAGGATTAATTAGCTCTTAAGCATGTTTGACATGATCTTGACCACTTTTGCACAAAAGATCTTGGTCAAAGTTCAAATTCCCGGTCAAACCCCTATAGATCCCAAAAGGCTGATTCGGTTTTCTTGCGCGTTCTCCAAATTTCTCTATAGAAGTTCAAAATCGGCCAATCTAAAAGTTGTTCCTTATTTCCGGGGACACATTTTTCATAATTGGCAGACATTCAAATTTTGAGTGCAAAGCCGCTTAAATTTGAGTTGAAGCTGCTGCGCACAGTAAACCAGGGCCGAGAAATTCTGAAACTTCAACGCGTTTTTGCTACAAATCCGTGGATCAAAACATATGTCGCTCTTTGCGAAAGTTGTAGGTCTATACCTCCTCTACAACTTTTATTTTTGGAGATTTTCGAGTATGTTGACACTTTTTGGAGTTTCACAATTTCAAAAGCGGGCAAAAGGAAATGAGGGTGGGTGGCGGCCGACGCGTCGTGCGCTCTGGCGCGCCCTCGCGCGCGCGTCGTCCGACTGTCCGCGCGCGCCAGCGTGGCAGTCCGGTGTACGGATGCCTGGGTGCCGTCGCCATGGACCGCCCTCGCCCATCGTGACCTCCGCCCGCCCGACAACCGTGCACCGCGCCCAGGGAAGCGCCACGGCCTGGCAGAGGGCCCGGTTCGGCCACGCGCTGCCGCTCGCGGCGCCCGCGCCAGCAGGCGCGCATGCAGGGCAGGCCAGCTGGCCGTGCCACGCGCGCTAAGCCGCATTGCCACACCTCGGTCTCCTCGTGCACACACACGCGTCCGCGGTTAAAACACGAGTGCCAGTCGTCGTCGTTCTTCTTTTTCCCTCCCGCCGCCGTTCCGCCACCCTGCGCCGCGGCTAGCAAGCTGAGCCGGCCGAGCTCGCCCCGCCGCCGGTCCGCATCTCCCCCACGCCCTTCCTCCAGTCCCACCGCACCTCCTCCGTTCACCCCTGCCGCCGAATTTCGCCGCCGTCGCCGGGTACACCAGCTCCGGCGGGCACCACTCCTGGCCGCCGCCGCCGGAGCTCGCCGGCTGCTCCGCCGGCCGGGCCAAGCACACCTACAGCACCGGGTGGAACCGCTGGTGCCCCACGGCCACTCACCCGACCAACCCCGGCCGGAATCCGCCGCCGGCGGTGAACCCTGCGCCGGCAGGGACTACTTTGCGGTGATTACTTTCTTTCTAGGGTGTGTTCTGTAAACCAAGGGCCTGTATGTAATTTCGAGGAAATATTCCAGGGACCCGGCTGAAAAGGTGTTATTAGGGTTTTCTCTGCAAATTCAAAAATCCGTAGAAAATCGTAGAAAAATCATAAAAATGCAAATCCAATTTTGTTGGTTTCCTGGTGTATAACTCTACCTTTTCTAGAAAGGCTATATAGGGTTTTTATGTGTAGTTTTTGAATTAAAAATTCAAACTCAGTTTGATGTGTTTTTAGTGTAGTTTAAAATATACACATGCTATGAAGTTGAATTTTGGATATGTTTCTCTTTATGGTATGTTTAGATTTGTGACCAAAGTTGGCATGAGTTTGATGTGTATATTCTCAGTTATGATTTATGTAAGCTCTATGCTAGTTTAATCTTGATGCTTTTTATAGCTCTTTAATAAATTTTTCTTTAAGCACAAGTGCACCCTAGGGCTTTTCCTTGATGAGTAGTACCACTGGTAGAGTGGATATGATTTTAGGAAATTGTTTAATAGGTGATTTGGATTTAATCTTGTGTAGGGTGATAAATTAATAACTCAATATATAAATAAGATCTATACTTGAGCTTTGGCCAGAAACTTAGTTTTGACCTAGAGGATGGCTAGGAGAAAGTTGAGATCAAAAAGTTTAGTAAATCTTTTTATATGAATTAATGATGTTTTACTAGGTTAAAATTTGTCTTTTTCGTATAAATTAATTTATAAATGATCTTAAGCTAGATTTTGGTTTGTGAGCTTAAAATAGGCATGTGTTGCTGTGTGCAAAAGCTTAGGCTCATTTGAAGTGTTTTTGATTTAATATGGATTTATGGTTGTAAGGCTTGTTTTAATTAATTAAATAAAGAAAGGACAATGTAGGTGTTAAATTGTGAAAACATGTCATGTTTCTGTTTTTAAATTTTCAACACACCCCCTTGCTGTTTATAAAGTTATTTAATTTACTTATGTTTAAATATATACACAGTCACCATCTAAGTTAACCTTTAATTAACCTCTCACACCCTCACCTAATGCATATGCATGTGTACGTGTAGAGTTACCAGACGGGGCATTAGGTGGTGAAGTGAACGAGTTGGTGTTCATCAAGACCTGGACCAAAGTCCAGAAGAGCCCAAGGCTAGTGTTGAGTCAGAGGAAGGCAAGCACCGGAGTCACATATAACCTTTTTGGATTAAAACTCATATTCTTTTACTTTTTAGCATTTAATGTTACTTTGTGCATTTAAGTTTCAGGAGTTGCTTTGAAACCTAGATGCATGATCCTTAGGACTCCTATGCTCTTTTACTAGTATGATAGGAACGCTAGTGTCATGCTTTAAGGACACGGTACAAGTCGAGTAATGACTCATTGCTCGCGAGATATATGATGCTTATGTTGGAATCATAAGTTGGATAAATTGACTCGCTCATGTGGTAAGAGCAATGGGTTCGGTCTCGACCGAGTAGCATGGTGCTGGTCTAAGCTATTGAACGTACCAAGTGCTTGTCGGGAATGGGACCGGTAAGCCTAGTACCTAATGAACCAGTGCGGGAATTTTATTGCTACTAATCTTGAGATGCGTCTCCCGGTTCGCTACCGGTAGTGCAAGTGTGATTCTGGACGTGCCATGTTTGGGCGTACCAGTAAACCTTGTACTTAGGACTGTATCATCTTTTCCTAATCTGGGGAATGACGGGAACCGCCTGGTTGGGGTAGACACTGCACTTGGTCTACCTTCTTCCGTGTATCTTGGGTTTACCTTGCAAGGATATAAATCGATCGATCGTCGGTCACTCGCCGTTATCTGAGTCGGCTTGACCACTGGCTACCCCATGTTTATTTATGGAACATTTCGGATTAATATTGTTGGATGATTAATCTTGTTTGTACAACCATGCTTGCTTAGCTAGGTGCTTACCTAGAATGGTTAACATACTAGAACTTGAGCTAAAATTTGAAAGTAAGGATCAACTCTTAGTTGCTTTTGGCAAAACAAACCCACCAGCCCAAAAAGCCTTGCATGTCTAGCTGTGTCTCTTATTTTGACGGGTCAGTCTTGCTGAGTATTAGTATACTCAGCCTTGCTTTTGTTGTTGTTTTCAGGTAATCCCATCTGGCCTGGTTCTATTCCAGATGGTTGGGAACTTGAATGGGAGAACGATGATGAGGAGTGATATGCCTGGATGGCCTCCTGTGTGTATCATGCGTTTAGTTTAATTTCCGCTGTTTAAACTCTGAACCATGTTTACTTTTATGTACTGAAAAACCTGGTTTGTAATATTAAGTACTTATGGACCTTTTATGTAATGTAATGTTGTACTCTGGTCCCGCCTTCGTGTGGGCTTAGCGCATAACTCGATCCTGTATAAGTGATTTACCGGGTATGACCCGGCAGAGGCGACAAAATACTTCTTTATTATTGCTTAATGGCCATGTGGACCGGCTTAGGCGATAATACGGAATTATTTTCGGCGGTTCTGTCACACATCGACCCGGGCCAATTTTGTCCAGCCAAGCCCACCAGGGCCAATTTCGCTTGTTTGATATCGTTGGCCGAGTTGGGAGTCAGGCTACCGGCAACCATTTTCCCCTCTCTCTCCTGGCTCTGGCCGAACGCTCCTCCTCCTCATTTTTTCAGAGCCAAGCCGTGGCCAGCTCTCGCGGGGCTCTTGCTTGAATCCTGTCACCTCCCTCACCCTCTCGCTCGTGGCAGCAGTGGCGGTTGGGGCGAGCTCCCACCCCGCGTGCGGCGGCGATGGGCGGGGACGGAGCTCTCCCGCGCCCGCGGTCGCGGTCGCGGCGGCGGCGGTGGCTAGGGGCGGAGCTCCCCCCGAGCCCATGTTCGCGGCGGCGGTGGTGGCTAGGGACGGAGCTCCCCCGCCCGCGCGTGGCGGCGGTGGCCGGGGCGAGCTCCCCCGAGCTCGCGGTCGCGGCAGCGGCGGCCGGGGGCAGAGCTCCCCTGAGCCCATGCTCGCGGCGGCGGCGGCGGTGGCCACGGGCGGAGCTCCCCCGCGCCCGCGGTCGCGCCCGCGCGTGGCGGCGGTGGCCGGGGCGAGGCGGTCGGGGGCGGAGCTCCCCCGCGAACGCGGTCGTGTCGCGCGCGGCGGAGCAGGAGCAGCAGCCATGGCGCGAGGATGAGGAGGGGGAGGAGCCATGGCGCGAGGAGGAGGAGAAGCCATGGCTAGCAGCATGCGAGCAGAGTGTTTGATGAAATGCCAAAGAGAAAGGAGAGGGGTAAGGTCACTATAATCCAGATGCAGGGTCATCCTATTCAAACCTGGCTCAAATCAAACGCAATCCTCATCTGACCTGACTCATTTGATATATTTGAATCAAACAAGATGTTGCCCAAGAGGATCTGACCATGACTAGCCACAGCCAGGCCCGCCGGCCGAGCCGCCCGGAGGCTAGAAATCAAACACGCCCAAAGTGCATCCGACGATCCAGCTAGATGGAGCAGAGCACCGACGACGGTCGATCCGACGACGCTCAGCTCGATCGTCGGACCGGCCGTGCAACTTGGAACGTGACCTGTGCCTGTGCTGCATGTGCACGTCCTGCCTGCCTCGATCGACCTCAAGTACGTCCTCACTCCTGCGTTCCATCATGGTGCCATTGCCCCCAATGCAAAGTCCTTCCGGCATCATTCAACAACATGCAGATTATTGCAGCGCGCCCCGTAGCACGACGCCACGTACAACTCCGCGCATCGCACTAGTGCTTGTATACTTAATTATATTTACTTTGATCTTCCTGGTCTGACCACCTTTCAAGCTAAAACCATCTCTAAAAAACTTTGGTTGCATTTGCATATAATACCTTTGCGCACATGTGCTGCCGTCACGCCACAATTTCAGGCGCCATTCTCGTGCACGTTCGATTTGCCGGCCTCTCCATCTCTCTCTCTCTCTCTCTCTCTCTCTCTCTCATAATAAACGCCAAGGCTATCCAAGTTGGGTGCGTGATCACGCCCATAATTACGACCAACAGGTCGTTGCGGTTGCACGTACAGTGTACGTACTCCTGCAAGGTACTAACCATTGCAATGATATAATCATTATTTTTTTTGAATAATCTCTGCCCCTCTCGTTATGTTTGTATACTTATTAGTAGTGCCATGGCACGTCCTAAACATGCATGTACTACTCCATTTCTAAATATATACTCCGCTCGTTTCAAAAGATTTTTTTAAAAAAATTTAAGATGGATTAATATTGCACATGACATCAATATTTCCATAAGCACCTATTACATTTGTATGTGCTTATAGCTGCTAAATTATTGCCCATGCTTACACATACACACTTGGGGTGTAGTATTTGGATATAGGATCTAAAGTTTAACACTTGTAGTATCGAATGTTCGGATGCTAATTAAAGAGACTAAATAAGAGCTAATTGTAAAATTAATTACACGGATGGAGCTTAGCTCAGAAGATGAATCTATTAAGTCTAATTAATCCATCATTATCACATATTTACTGCAGTATCACATTGTCAAATCATGAACTACTTAGACTTAATAGATTTGTCTTGCGAATTTACCTACACCTGTGTAATTAATTTCGTAATTAATATATATTTGATACTTCTAATTAGTGTCAGACAACAGATGTGATAGGTGTTAAAGTTTGTCGTGGGAAACCAAACTTGCTCAGTTTGCCTCACGTTTGTTCCCCCGTAAATTCAGTGCAAATCCTTATTTGTCACTGTAAATTTTTTATTTTGCAGTTCTTTGCATGCCATTACTCTCCCCGACCCAAAAAGAATGATGTTCATGGTTTTCATGGTTTTTTTAGACAGACCCAAAAAGACGCATGTACTCTTAGTTAATTCAAAATATAAAATGAAGAAAATATGTTTCTACTTAATTATGCATGCATAAGATCAATGCAAATGCATAAGTTTTAAATCGTAAAACATCATTCTCTTTGGAACTAATTTTGGACGGAGAGGGAGTCTATTCTAAGAGGTAGGGGAAGTTGCATGACAGTAAGAGAATTTATTATTCATGTTTTTTCATCACGGTTGAACTTAACATGTTTAAAGTACCCCAATAGCACTGGATCATTTGAAAAATGTTTGAAGGGAATTATGTGAAATAGGAGGAGAGAACTGCGATTGATTCTTGTTGAGGCTCGTAAATTTTGCCCGCCAAAACAGGGGATTCTGGAGCCGGCAGCAATGGAATGGTACAAGAGTGCTAAACCACCGCTGCCATCCGTGCAGCGACGCGCCAAGACTTTTCTCGTGTGTGTACCGGCGCGCCGTGCAACCCCTCGCCTCGTCGTCGTTAATAAATGCTCGTCTTAATTCTGCCGAACCACCAGCGCAACCAACCTCCGCACATGGATGAGGATGATAGGTAGGGATACCTGGGTCAGATGACAGAGACGATAATGAAAGTTGAAAGCCAAAATTTTGCTTCACGTTCTCTGTATAGAGAGGATCTAGTTAAAGCCCATGGATTCAAGTGTTTGTCTCACTAGAAACGATGACAATTATCGAGCTCGTCCTTTCCTTCCTCGATCTGTTTTGGTACCAAGGCTCGTTTAGTTGGTTGAAATATTTGCAAATTTAACTGCTGGAACTCCTGTAGCACGTTTCGTTTGTTTGTGGTAAATATTATCCTATCATAGTCTAACTAGGCTCAAAAGATTCGTGTCGCAAAGGACATCTAAACTGTGTAATTAGTTATTTTTTACCTATATTTAATACTTCGAACATATGTCTTTTGACGTATTTAATGTGATGTGATGGAGAGAGTGAAAAAAAAGTTAGAAACTTTAGCCATCTAAACCAGGCCCAATTTTTTGTGTGGCATCCCTTTCGATTCGTTCTCTTTGTCCGTCTCTTTTTTTTTTCACTAGAAATTTTAAAAGTCTGACTGAAGACATGTAGTAAATCATTCACAAGGCGAGCCGAGTTTTTAGCAAAGGTCGCAACTTCTTCGTTGGCAACGTAACAGTATTCCGGATCTCAATGTTATTCCAACCCTTGCATAGGGAAGGGAATGTATATAGAAAAGTCAAAACGACAAGTATTATGAAACGGAGGGAGAACCTTTTATCTTATACATGATGCATATGATAGTGTTTGAAAATACTCCATCTGGTCCAAATTATAAGTCGTTTTATCTTTATTAGATTCATAGATATCGTTGTGCATTTATATTGTTGTGCATTTAGATATATCACCATGTCCATAATAATATCTATGAATTAAAAAAACTCAAAATGACTTGTAATTTGAAACGGAGGGAGTAGCGAACTTTTTTCTACGAGTGGAAATAACATGTTTTGCTCCAATAGTACTAATCATACAACAGAAGTCGCTGCTAATTCAAAAAAGAAACAGATAGCTGCATTTCCTTACAAATTTATTTCTAAGCATCATCAATTTAGCTTTTCTACATTTGATTAATTTAGTAAAACTGCAAATTACTCCATTCATTCCAAATTATAGTTCACTTGACTTTTTTTAATATCAAATTTGATCACTCGTCTTATTCAAAACATTGTGCAAAATAATTTTTTTTGTTGTGGCTTGCTTTATTAGTAAAAACTCTTCGCAAATAACTTAAATTTAATTATGTATGCACACATTGTTTTGAATAAAACGAGCTGTCGAATTTGAGGTTAAAAAATCAAACGGCTATAATTTATTACAGTAGGACTTATATATTTGGTTCCTTTGTACACGTGGAGAATCACGATCAAACTTTGTACACAGTAAAAGAGAAAAACCAAAGAGCTACTAATATTATTTGCGAAAACAGGCCGTGTCCAAGATCCGACTTTGCTGTGCAGTGCAGGTCGGGAGGGGGAGGTTTGTCTTCCAGCAGGTAGATGCTGGTATCGTCAACAATCTACGCCAGCAGGTACAGTAGAGTGTCGGAGCAAAGCGACAGGTGAGGTACCGTGTGGTTGAGCAGAGCTTCACTGCACTTTCCTTAAAACAAACATTTCACCGTACCCCCCCGTCCCGGGACCCTCTCCCAGTCTCCCTTCCTCGTCCTCGGCTCACCTCGCCTCGGCGCCCAGCAGCAACCCAACAGGTAGAAGAGAGAGAAGAGACGAAAGGCGGCAGCGAAAGTTGGAGAGACCCGAGGCGCGAGCCAGACGCAAAGGAAAGCAAAGCAAAGCAAGCGGGGAGCTTTGGCCTTTGCCTGAGCCGGGCATTTCGCCGGCCAAGCTATGCTACTGCTAATCTAACCCGCCCCCCGCGCGGGAGAGAGAGGGAAAGGAGAAAAAGCGGCGCCTCGTCACGGTCGCCATTCGCCACCCTCCTTCCTCGTCCTCCTCTTCTTCCCCTCGCCGCTCGCCCTCCCTTCCCCTTCCCCTGCGTACACCCCCTGCCTGCGCGCGTCGCGTCGTGCCAGCTGCGCGCCGTCCCGTCGTCCTCGGTGGTTGTCCCTGTTCCGCGCGGCACCGATTTCCCTCCCCTCTCGGCCGGGTTTCCCTGTCCTCCCCGTCCTTGACGGCCGTTCTTGCCGCATTGCTCCGCTGCTCCCTCCCAGCTCCTCCTGCTCCTTCCTTCGCTCTCCCGGGTCCCGTTGGTTGCCGTTGCCGTTTGCCTTGCCCGGCGCGCGCTCCCGTTCCCTCTTCCCTTTAATGAGGCGCTGGTGGTTGCGGCAGTGAGCGACGACTCGCCCTCCGAGGGAGAGCGGAAGCAGCCGAGGAGGGGGCGCCAAGGTGCGCTGCGCAGGAGCCGAGCCGGCAGCGGCATTGCGCATGGACGGCGGGGAGGAGCAGACCTCCGCCTCGGCGGCTGAGCAGCGGCGGCCGCCGCCGCCGCCGCAGCAGATACGGGTGGTGCGCTGCCCCAAGTGCGACAAGCTCCTGCCGGAGCTGCCCAACTACTCCGTCTACGTCTGCGGCGGCTGCGGCGCGACGCTCCAAGGTACCACTGCTCCGATCCCCACCACCATCTCCTCCTAGCTTTGAGTTTTTTTTTACCACTCCTGCAACGCAATAATCACTCGGTTCACTTCGCATTGGGCATCCCTGTGCTGTGCTCTTTTCACGCATCTTTCCCGACCAATCGTCGAATCATCAACCGGGACAGGGGGGTTCCTTCTTTCTCCCGTCGATTCTCGGACAAGCACGACCATGATTAGTTTTCGAAATGGGTTCGTGGGGACTGCTGCTGCGGGTTGGACGGTTTCCTGGGACGCGGATACGACCAGCTCGGTTTCGTCCGCTTCTGACTTGCAAAAGATTCCAGTTTTTTCCTTGTTTTCTTTAGCTTCCAAAGGCAGTTATGCTATCCCTTTTACTTTGCTTCCCGTCTTTTTGTGAAATGCTCTTCCTCCAGGCTTCCTTGTTGTATTCGCAATTCCCTGCAGTTTTTTTTAAAAAAAAACTTTGTACAGAGTTGAGATGATCAAATGAACACTGAATGAGGTTCTGTTCTTTGCATTTCATTTCATTTTCGAGTAATTTTGCGATGGGCCTTATTTGTCACATCCTGCCGTTAGAGTTTCAGTGCCCAAATCTCTGGACCTCGTGGGCAATTTCTTGTTTCTGCTCAGATTTAAATGGGTTTATCTTCTGGGACATTCCCCTTGATTCAAGTTGCTGTTGGTTGATTTTTGTTGAACAAGAAGGGTGGTTTGTTTTCGAATTCAGTGCATGTTATTGAAAGGAATCTTTCTTGACCTTACGTAACATGCTGGTTGTATGTTTACACCCAGAACATACTAGGCTTTTGTGGTTCCCAAATAAGGAAGACTGCAGCCTGATGAATTTTTCAGTCTTCACTATATGATTGCCTTCATATTTGTTTCTTGAACGTCTCTACTTACAGAAAATGGCTGGCTTGAACCAGTGCTGCTGGAAGGTCAAATTCTTGTTTGAACTAATGAAGTGTCTCGATGCATTTTAAAATATGAAAAATAATTGGACCCAACTATTTAAACTTGCTCACTTGCATGTTCTGTGTTGTCTATCCGATTACCCTCTGTACCATTTGCTTTTAGTTTAGTGATGCTTACTTGTTAGCTGTAACACAAATTTGACCCTAGGATGCTGTGCAGTTGGACAAAATATAGTCACGAGTTGGCATAATTTGCACATTTTCATGGATCTTAACTAGCTTCTTTTTAAGAAAAAACTTTATTAATCTTCTGTTATCATCATGGTTAGCTAATCTTTTTTTTTCTTATGTTTTTTTGGCGGCATAAAAAATCATATTTCTCCCTTGAACCTTTTTGCAGCAAAGAACTCATCATCTGATACTTCTTCAGAGAAGTCTGATGGTGAACATGTGAAGTATCTCGAAGTGCTCGAAAGTTTACCAGAAAAGAACGGAGATGCTACATCTGAAGCTAGTTGTGCTGTCCGAGAAGCAGACACTAATAAAGTTGAAGCTAGGCCAGAGAGATTTGTACCCAGCAGAATGGCAGCTGTACACAGCCAATCTGGATTCAGTTTCAATGATAGCCAAGCTACTTGCACACCCAGCAGCACCCTGAAGCTTGAATCTGCGCTTAGAGATGTAAGCAGGGAAGTTTGGGAGGCAAAATACCGGCGCATTCGGCATGAGGAGAAAGGAGAAGCAAAGCAGCCAGCAAGGGCAAGAGACAACTCTCCAAGGTCTGTGGTTAACAGCACTCCTCCTAATGCTTATGCCGGAGATGGTCCATCCGAGTATCCTATGAAACCCGGATTTAGGCATGCCAATGGTGAGCTTGCAGACAGTAGGAATTCAGATGGTGCTAGCAGAGTTAGTGGCCTTGAGAAAGACCGTTCTGAGCTTTTGCGGATTCTTGATGAGCTGAGGGACCAGGTACAGAGATCATGTGAGATTGCTGACAAACCAATTGGGAGTGCTTCGGCAAGTAGAGTGGTGGATCCTGCAAGCTCTTACAATCCTAATGAGCGTCTGAGTCGGCTGCGGTATGGTTCACCTCAGTTGCAAAGGAATGGCTCTCAGCGTTCACCATCCTTGAATGGGCACACACCTGGTGTTCCTCCGTCTTATCCTTCGATGACTGTACAGCAAGATCTTCATGGATATGGGGAACCTGTTGCACACATAGGGGCTCCTAGCTACCCTGTTGGTCCATATCCATGGAGAAACTTTGATAATTACTTCCATGGACAGTATGATCCTGACCCTCTGATCTCTTATCACCATGACGGCTTCTACCATCAGCCTGCTTGCTCTTGCTTACATTGTTACCACCGTGAATTCCTACCTGTTCATGGGGCTCCACTTGGTTTCAACCATCGCAGGGCACCATACCTTGTGAACAATCCTAGCTTGTACCCTGTAGAAGGTCCAGTGATGTTTGGTGCACAGAACTACAATTCAAGAGGTATGAATGGTCTGATGCGACGCAATCACATGAGGGCCACCCTGAGTAAAAAACCCGCACAGACTTGTGAACCAATTGTCAATGGTGCCCCTTTTACCATATGCTACAATTGCTACGAAGTGTTGCAGCTTCCCAAGAAGTCTCTCTTGCCGGGAAAAGATGAGTATAAGTTGCGTTGTGGATCATGCTCACATGCAATTGTGGTCAGACTTGATGGAAGCAGGTTGGATGTTTCAGCACCTACACCAGTTTCACACTTATCGCCTGAAAGCAAAAATTGCTCCAACAATGGCCAAGGAAGTAATGGACACACTGCTGGTGAGAGACTGCTTCCGTCTTATAGTTTTTCTGTAGGCAGCCATTGCTCTCAGGAAAAAGATCTACCCTCAAATTCAAGTGAAGCAGATAAAATGCGAAGCATATCATCTTCTGCCAGCATTTCTGAAGATGACGAAAGCCCAGCAAGATCAAATTCACAGAAGAACTCCTCTGGTTCCAGGGACATTCCTCCTGATGCTGAAGTGGCTACCCGTGTTCCAAGTTTACCTCTTCGTGATCATTTTGGATATTCTCCATCAGAGAGAGCGGTTGATGGGTCAGGCAAAGGAAGCAGAAGTACCCGATCTGAACATGAAAAGGGTGTGTTAACTGAAAGTTTCAAGCCAAGCACAGTGAAAGACGTACCTGTAGCAAGCGTGCTAGACCTGTCTGATGATGAGTACGATGATCCCGATTACAGTCAAGATCCAGGTGATGGGGGTCAATATGTTGACCACCCGAGGGCCACAAAATCGGGTGATTCTTTTTTCTCCAGCCTGATAAAGAAGAGTTTTAAAATTAATGGTGGCACGGGCAATGGCAGAGCAAAGGTTTTCATTAATGGCTACCCCATCTCTGATCGTGCTGTCAGGAAGGCTGAGAAGATAGCTGGGCCAATTTATCCTGGCGAATACTGGTATGGTTGTACTTTCTATATGGCAATTGACTTCTAGATTTCTTTACTGACATTTTAGTTATTTTCAAGAATAATATAAAGTTTTGCAGCAATGGTACTTACAAGCATTCTTCTAACCTACAGGTATGACTACCGTGCTGGATTCTGGGGTGTTATGGGACAGTCCTGCCTTGGCATGATACCTGTAAGCAAGTTTATACTGGGTCGTAGCTTGACTAAAGCTTTTAACTGGTGAAGTTGTTACCCCAGTCGTAGCTTGAGCAAAGCTTTTAACTGGATCTCTTTTTTGCAGCCATATATTCCAGAATTTAACTATCCTATGCCGAAGAATTGTGCTGGAGGAAATACAGGTGTGTTCATCAACGGCCGAGAACTTCACCAGAAGGACTTGGATTTACTCGTGGGTCGTGGGCTCCCAGATTCTCCGGACAGATCCTACAGAGTTGAGATTTCTGGCAAAGTATCTGATGAAGTATCTGGTGAAGAGCAGTATTGCCTTGGCAAACTTGCACCAACGTAAGTACAACAGCTCAAAATCTTCCAGCTCTCCTATTCAGGAGTTTTCCTTCTCACGAGCAATGTTCTTTTACAACAGCATCTGTCGTTACTGTACCCAATTTGGTTCTTTGAGAAACACACTTGTTTTCTTCGATCATTTAGGATTTTAGGATACAAAAAACCAAGTGTAGTTTAAAAACAAACAAGTTCTTGAATTCTTGGATACTGCTACCTGTTTTAACTAAATCATGATAGTATGAAACTCAGCATGGTCTGAGTACTGTTTGGTTCCATATTTTGTCAAACACAACTTGAACAGTTTTAACCCGACATTCATTCTGGAAAACAGGATCGAGAAGATGAAGCGCGGGTTCGGGATGCGAGTCCCCAGGGTCATTCAGTGAGAGGCCGAAGAGGCTTGAGATCCGGAGGGTCTGCTTTTGTGCGCTGTGGCGTCGTCTTGCGCTATAGATTGTTAATGTTCCACCTTCTAACCCCGCCCTGAATCGTTTCATCTGTAGAAGGCCTTTTGATGGAGTGTGTCATGGTGTGATGATGTAGTTTTGCTGGTTCGAGCTAGTTGTCTGTGGATTGTTGAAGCTTTACAAATGCAAGTTTCAGTCAGTAATTCAGTATTGTGCAGCGATCTCTGTCAAGCTGCTTGCAGCTCCTTTAAACAACTCTCTGTATGGACTCTCTGTGCAGGGCCCATGTGTACCCGGGCCAGGGCCCAAGCCCAGGTAGTCTTCCAGGCTCGCGGCCGATGATTCCCAGGAAGCCCAAGATACTTATTTCTACGGCCAATTCACACACGTCGCAAACGTTCGTAAATTCAGACTGGAAGGCCACGCTAAACATGGAATGGAAAAGCAATCACAGATCCATAGCCGACGCGCCCGCCTTCCTGCCAGTTTCCCTCCGCTCCCGGGCCCCACCCGTCAGTGACTCTCCGGGTTAGCCGTTGCACGCGTCCCCACGCACTGACGTCACCTGCCGTTCAATTTTCAAAATTTCCGACCGTTACCCCTCCCGTTCGTCTCCCTCCTATAAAGTCTAAGTCAAACCAAAGGAATCAGATCACCGACAAGGCCATCTGCACCATCTCGACGCCGCCGCCGCTGCCTTCCCCCGTCTCCCTCTCCTCCGGCTGGAGACCCCCCCACCCATGGCGACCGCCGCGGCAGGGAGCAAGAGGGTCGGCGGCCGGGGCCGCAAGGCGCTCGTGGCCGTGCTCGACAACGACGCCAACATCTCCGCTGGGAAGGCCGCCGCCCAGGCCGGCGACCTCTCGGCCTCCTCCGCGCCCAAGGCGAAGCGGGTGTCCGCCAGGAGCGGCAAGGCGGCCAAGGCCGCGGCGGCTGCGGCTGCGGCCTCCGTAGTGGACGACGTGGCGGAGCTCCAGGGGATGCTGGAGCGGCTGCGGCTGGAGAAGGAGAAGGCGGAGGAGATGGTGAGGGAGCGGGACGAGGTCATCCGGAAGAAGGAGGAGGAGATCGAGACCAAGGAGAAGGAGCAGGAGCGCCTCCAGGCCGAGCTCAGGAAGGTGCAGCGCGCCAAGGAGTTCAAGCCCACCGTGGTACGTTCGCAGATCTCTCGGTTTTGATTCAAATCTCGGATTGGATCTGATTCATCTGGTTTGATTTCTCCTGCAGAGCTTTCCTCTCGTCAAGTCGCTGCTTGAGAAGGAGCAGGACGCAGACGACAAGGGCAAGAAGAAGGGGAAGGGCAAGGCCGTCCCGGAGAGGAAGAAGCCGTGCACGGCGTACGTGCTCTGGTTGAAGGACCAGTGGACCGAGGTGAGATCAACCGCCGCAAATCGGCCCAGTTCTTCCCCTGTTGTTTTGCTTGCCCGCTAGGTGTTTGACGAATTGCCTTGTTCATGGCGTTTCCAGATCAAGAAGGAGAACCCGGAGGCCGAGTTCAAGGAGGTGTCCAACACTCTGGGCACCAAGTGGAAGGCGCTGAGCGCCGAGGAGAAGCAGCCCTACGAGGAACGTTACCGGCAGGAGAAGGAGGCCTACCTGCAGGTGGTCGGCCAGGAGAAGCGCGAGGCCGAGGCCATGAAGCTGCTCGAGGAACAGCAGATGCAGTGGACCGCCAAGGAGCTGCTGGAGCAGTACGTCAAGTTCAGGCAGGAGGCCGAGGAGGGCGACGGCAAGAAGGGGAAGAGGAAGAACAGCAAGAAGGACAAGGACCCCGCCAAGCCCAAGCAGCCCATGTCGGCCTACTTCGTGTACTCGCAGGAGAGGCGCGCCGCACTTGTCGCTGAGAAGAAGAACGTTCCTGAGGTGATTGATTGTTTCAGACTTGCAGTTAGTGATGCAGATTTTGTCGATTGAGTGTTCTGATGTGAAATTCTTGTTGCGCAGATTGGCAAGATCACTGGAGCGGAGTGGAAGAATATGACAGAAGCCCAGAAGGCTCCCTACGAGGAAGTTGCAAAGAAGCAGAAGGAGGAGTACCACAAGGAGATGGAGATTTACAAGCAGAAGAAGATTGAGGTTCGCAAACTGTAAACAGCCTGTAGTTCAAATATGTTTTCTTCTTATGCTGGAGAAGTATCTAATGTGGAGCTTGTGAACTGTATCAGGAAGCTGCGAGCCTGGAAAAAGAAGAGGATGAGCAGAAGAAAATCATGAAGCAAGAGGCTCTCCAGCTGCTTAAGAAGAAGGAGAAAGCAGACAACATCATCAAGGTACATTGAAGCTCCATTGCGTCTGCAACTCTGCATACATCTCACACTAGAACATTTGGGACAATATTTTGATTTATGGAACAATTTATTTCGGTCTAATAACTGCTGTATTTTGAACAGAAAACCAAAGAAAAGCGCCAGAAGAAGAAGCAGGAGAATGTTGATCCCAACAGGCCCAAGAAGCCCGCCTCTTCCTTCATCCTCTTCAGGTTGAACACAGAGCCACATTGCAATACATCATCTGATGCTGTAAAATGAGTCGGCAGTGTGCTGAATTTCCTCAATTTCTATAATTTTTAGCAAGGAAGCGAGGAAGCAGCTACTCGAGGAGCGCCCAGGCATCAACAACTCGACCCTGAATGCACTTCTCTCTGTGAAGTGGAAGGAGCTGAGCGGTGAGGAGCGGCAGGCGTGGAATGATAAGGCCGCACCTGCCATGGCGGCATACAAGAAGGAGATGGAGGAGTACACCAAGGCTCACAGCTCGTCCACTTGAAAGGATAACAGATCCCTGCTGGTGCCGTAGTGCAGTTCAACTGTGTTGGACTGTGTGGAACTTTTTTTTAATAAGGATTCTCATCTCTGAATCCTGGTGTGCTAGATGACTTGGTGTGAATTGCTAGTTTCAGGTCAGTTTAGTTGGCATAGTTGCAGTAGATGACACTTGAAAGGATAACAGATCCCTGCTGGTGCCGTAGTGCAGTTCAACTGTGTTGGACTGTGTGGAACTTTTTTTTAATAAGGATTCTCATCTCTGAATCCTGGTGTGCTAGATGACTTGGTGTGAATTGCTAGTTTCAGGTCAGTTTAGTTGGCATAGTTGCAGTAGATGTAGCTTGATTCATTCTTGAACAATTGAAATTGGTTTGCTTAGATTTGTGGCAGTTTGCCACAAGTTTTAAGTTTTAGCGAGTTTCTCAAGAGTTGATTCAGAGTTCTGATACTCAGAATTTACCAGGCTGAAACTGAAAGGATAGTAAAAATTTGATACACATCAGTAGGAGTAACTCTATTTGAAACAATGTTATAGCAGTATTCCATTTGGCACGAAATTTCAGTACCCCAAGTACCAGCAAGTGATGTGAACCTGCATGGCTGAAAACTTGAAAGTTTGAGATCAAAGTTTGGCATCTGATTAAATTTGTAAAGCTGCAAATGGCAACAATACAAGCCCTAAAGTGCATATATGAACTTGACACATAAGAGGATTTAGGCTACCTTGTAGTAGCACAAATACAGTTATGAGAATTTAAACTACTTATAGATGTAAGGTGGTCCATCTACAATATTGCTTATACTTTGCAATAAGTAAAAGAAGCCTAAAAGAAATGGAAACACGGTAGCCTTCCATCTATTCTCTGTAATTGAACATTAGTAACTAATACTTCGGTTAAGGTAGAGATGGCCACTAACTCACTGGCATCAAACAGAAGCTCTGCCAAACCGTGTAGCTTAACAGTATACCTTGCGATCCTATTGTGATTACAATCGTAACCAGTGATTACAGTAGCAAGAAGCATTGACAGAGTAAATATTAGGTAATGAACATTATACAGGAGACAGTACTTGAGTAGGCCTTGAGTACGACTTTGCGAACTCCTAATGAACTACAGATTCATATTGCCATTCATATTTACAGGAAAAAGGTTAACTGAATAGTACCTCAACCTCTCCAGAGCTAGTATGTACAGCAAAAGTTTGAGCCAGCAGTTAAGTACTATCCATCTTAGCGCATTGATCCTGAAATCGAGCTAAGTTCCCATAATCCACAACAAAGGTATAAGCTGTAGTTCAAACTTTTTGCCAAACATTGTTCCATGGATCTGAATCACATTCTCGCACAAATCCTGGGAAAAAACAGAAATAGAAATAGCATAATCGTTGCTTCACCATAAAAGAATTTCAGGCATCTACTGGATTAGATGCCTGAAACTGGTTCAGGAATCTGAATCTCTGATGAAAAAATAACAGGTATGTTTTGTTAGTTTGTGTCTTATTTGAAATGAACTACCCCAAATGGTACTTAATGGGTGGCAGCTGGTAGTCTGGTACTGTTATTTAGAAAGTAGTGTCCTGTAGGAGTGATTAATCCGATGATCTGCTTCAGTAACGTATGTGTATATACATGAGTGATCTATATGGCTAATATACGAGGATTCAGTTCTATGTTAACAGATTGCCCACACTTTCAGTACAAAAAAAAGTGCTAAGGAACTTAGAGTAGTCAAATAAGGATATGCTATAGCACTTGTAAGCCATGTTGAAGCAACGATTGGACTCTTTGAGGACTATTCTAGTACTCCAAGGCATTCAGGTGCTCCTATACTCCTCGCTAACTTCACCCGTTGAAGTAAATATGGACAGCCAAGATCTGGCCAGTCCATTATCTTTGGAAACTTTTAGATAGGCCCTCTGGTAATATATTGCTTCTTTGATATGAAATCCTAGGTACTTATTATGGGGCAAACATAGTTCAATGTTGTTTCAGTGTAATGAGTGCTTTCTCTTGCTCAGCTATGCCAGACCAAAATGTTTTCTGCACTATCAGATAGAGTCCTGCTGTTATATTTGCTTTACTGAAAAATAGAAGCGTTATCATTAATTCAATCGAATTAATTTTCAACCTGATTCAATTTTTTAAATATTCCTATGTGACATTCATTCTACATCCAATTTGCATATCTCGTTTCACAGCTAGAATAAGCAACTTCTTTAATATAAAAATATGGATTTGAACAGTCATACGTGTGATCTATGCATACTGCAGAAATTGGAAACTTCTGCACATCTCTTCCTGAAATGCAACTTTGCTAAAGCCTGTTGGCACTCCCAAAGCTTGGTGTTCCCAAAGATTCGGTAATCACAACCAGATTGGTGCCTCAGATTTTCGATCTCATAAGAAGAAAGCTTGGTGTTCCCTTCTTCATGGAAATCATAATCTTGATGTCTTGGAGCATTTGGACAGTGAGAAATGATTGGATGTTTAATGGCCAAGACCCTTCGGTTCAGTTATGCAAGCAAAAGTTCATTTCTGAATTCTCCTCACTGCTTTTTAGAATAAGACCTGATAAAGTTTCCCCTTTGGAAGCTTGGCTGCATAGCTTGTAATCTTTCCTTTTTTTCTTAGGTTTAGTTTTTTCATCAGTTCCTTTTTTTCGGTTCTCCTAAACTTGTTGAGCCTTTCCTTTTCATATATTAATTATAATCAGTAGGGGGCATACGCATACCCCCTCCTGTTCTTAAAAAAAAAGAAAATGTTATGAAAAATAAGGCATAGATAAGCATGCCTCAACAACCTAATTATTCACTTCGGCAAATCTGAAGTTATTCTCATGCTAATCTCTTATTTTAATAGCAACACTAATCTCTTTGAAGTAATGCATAATGATAAAAACATGTTGCCTGCTGTCAAAATCCTAGCAAGATCATGTGGACCAGTTTAAACACATAAAAAATGTTCCATGCCAAGCAAAGAGGCAGACGTCCAAACTCTAGCACGTCAGCTGGTACCTTATACTAAAGAGCTACATGTTGGAAAAATGCTGAACAAGAGGCACCTATTGGAAAATACTGAACGATGTTTGGATCTTCAGTACCTGATGCCCAAATCCAGCAGTGGCGATAACCACCCATCGTCTTGGTGTGAATGTTAGTTTGGGGTCATTCTTGAACAATTTGTTTGGTTTATTCTGTGGTGGTTTGCCACAAGTTGTGAAATGGCGACACAAACAGTGTTAGTAGTAAGTCTAGTAGCTTAGTAATTTTATTTCTATTTTACCTCTTTTTCTTAGCCACAAAGGTACCTCTTGGTTGGCAGCCTATATATGTGTACCAAGGACCCCTTTAGTGGGTGTGGTAAATGGAATAGATCTTTTGGGCTAATAAGTGGTATCAGAGCCTATCCTTTTCCACCCCCTACCTCTCTCCCGTGCTCCTCCCAGCCCCCAAACCCTACCCCGGCGGCGGCGGGTCCCACCCGACCGGCGGCGCAGCTAACCCGGCCAGATCCGGCCGGCCGGCGGCCTCCTCCACCCTCCCCGCGACCGGATCCGGCGGCGGCGCACGCGGATCGGGCGGAGAGGCGCGGGATTGAGGCGGCGGCGGCGGATTGGCGCGGCGCGGCGGGCGTTGACCCGGCGGCTTCCTCCCGTGCAGCAGGGCTGCGACGGGACGCGCGGGCGAGCGCGCGGAGCAGGCGGCCGCGGCGTGCGGGCGCAAGCTGCGCGCGGGCAGGGCAGGGCCCCTGGCGGCGGCGCGAGCTCGGCAGACGCGCGCGCGGCGTGGGTGCTGGAGGCGTGCGGAGGTGGCAGCGCGGCCCAGGGTGGGCTGTGCGTACGGGAGGCAGAGGCGGGCGTCGATTCAGGTGGCCGACGGTTCCCTCCACCCCTCCCGAGCACGGATCGGGCGCGGGTGGCAGCGGACCAGGCGCGGCACCGGCGTAATCGGCTTGCGGCGGCTCCCAGGCGCGGAGCAGAGCGGCGCGGCTGCTCCGGGAGCGGCGTGCGCAGGGCGGTGCTGCTGGCAGCAGGAGCTCCTACAGGCGCGGCGGCTCAGGGAGCAGTGCGCCGGCGAGCGTGCGAGAGGCAGAGGCAGTGCGTCCAGGGGCACGCGCAGCCTTCCTTGACGCGGCAGCCGGGCTGCAGGGGAGCTCCAGGCGTGTGCAGCAGGGCTGCACAAAGGCGGCGGGTCAGGGACCCGGCGGCTCCTTCCCAAGGCGACTCCTTTCTTCTTCCATGGCCGGCTCACGCGGAGTCCCGACGGCCGTGGACAGCACAGGTGTGACTCCGGCGGTCTCCGTGCACACACACGTCTCCTCCCGTGTTTCCTCTCGTGGCTCGGTGGTGTCCAGCACAAGGAGGGGGGCAGCGGCGGAGGAGGACGAGGAAGATGAGCGGCGCATGATGGTCGAGGAGGAGGCAGCAGTGCAGCGGCGTCGGGCGAGACGCGCTGCTGCTGCACGCGAGGCGGAGGAGGAGCAGCGAGCGGTGCTGCTCGAGGAGAGGGCAGCGGAGCTGCGACGTGCAGCTGCTGCGCTCGAGCTCGAGGAGACGCGCAGGGCGCGTCGGGCGCGACGGGCTGCGAAGGCCCGTGCGGCAGAGGAGGATGCTGCGATGGCGGCGGCAGCGAGGCTGCGCGACGTCGAGGCGCAAGAGGCAGCTGCGGCTCGAGCAGCACGTGCGGCGGTCTTGGAGACCGCAGTGGCACGCGCAACCGAGGCAGCGCGTATTGCCTGGGACACCTTTACCCAGTTGGAGCTGGAGGCGGTGGAGCTTGCGAGGCAGCTTGCGGCGCTTCAGGCCCAGGCCGACGAGCCTGAGGCACCAGCGGAGGAGCGACGTGGCAGCCGGCGCGAGGCGCTGACCACCAGTGCTGAGACGCAGGGCGACTGTTCCAGGTCGCAGGGCGATCGACGGGAGGTGCCCAAGGATGCACAAGATGAGGATGAGGTGCGGACGGCACGGGAGAAGCAGGGCGCGACACAGGAGGTGCAGGTAGGCCAGCATCAGGACGAGGAGCGTCCCCGGAGCCAGAGCTTCGTCCTGGACTCCGACCTCAACTCTGAGGTGCGGAGAAGGACGCGGAGGAGCAGGCCGCGACGCAGGAGGCGTCGGCGGGCCAGCACCGGCGACTTCGACTCCAAGGTGCGAAGGACGACACGGAGGAGCAGGCCGCGACGCAGGAGGCGTCGGCGGGCCAGCACCGGGACGGTGAGCGTCTCCGGAGCCGGGGGAGCTCAGTCCTCGACTTCGACCTCGGACTCCGACAAGTCGTCACTTGGCGAGCCTGCCTCCATTGGTGGGAAGCCTTACTTCACCAAGGGGCGGTGGCTTGCTTGCCAGGAGGAGCGGAAGAAGGGGGAGCCTTCTTCCTCGACAGGCGGTCGCAAGCGCGGCATGGCGCACGGAGGCGTCGGTTGCGCATGTGGAGGCGCCAAGGGTGGTGCGTGCGGAGGTACCCGGGGTGGTGCCACCGGTGAGCGCAAGGCCACCCGGGACGACAAGTGCTACAATTGTGGCGGGATTGGTCACTGGGCCAGGGAATGCCACCAGCCGAGACGCGGTCGGGCCCAGATCACACAGGTCGTGAAGGATGACAAGGAGGCGGCTCTGTTCTAGGAACACCGCTCCGGTGTCGGGATCAAGAATAAATGTTTTTGTTGTTCTACGGGTGTGCCTAAGTGCACTTAAGTTCTATTGCTCTATGTAAAAGCTGCTAGACTTAGGAGGAGAATGTTAGTAGTAAGTCTAGTAGCTTAGTAATTTTATTTCTATTTTACCACTTTTTTGCTTAGCCACCAAGGTACCTCTTGGTTGGCAGCCTATATATATGTACCAAGGACCCCTTTAGTGGGTGTGGTGAATGGAATAGATCTTTTGGACTAACAACGATTCAGAGTTCTGATCGATACTCGGAATTCACCAAATGATAGTGACGATTTGAATTTGATACCCCTATCTCTGCTCGTACACATCAGGAACAACTCATTTCTAACATAAACATATTCAAGTTTGGCAAGAAATTTTCATTAGCAAGTTATCTGGGCCAAGTGATGAAGATTACAGCTTGCATGACTGAGAAAACTGCGAACACAAGGGTGTTTCCAATCTAATTTTGTCAGTTGATTTTTTTATGTGAAGGCTGATAATGGGAATAAAAAATTTTGCACAACATTCAACAATCTCTGCTGTCCACAAAAGCTCTCTTCATTCTCCCCGTGGAACCACAACAAAAGGTTCCTTTAGAAACGGATAGGATATGTATACCATCCTGCTTCTTGTGACTTCACGAGCCATTCCAGCACTAATCCACTCACGGCAGGCCACGTGGATGTACTACCTGTGTCCATGTAATTTGGACGGCCTAAAATGAGAAAGGGTTATACATCTTCTGAAAAAACAAAAATTACTACGCAAAGTACAACGCTAATATGTCGACGCTTCACACTCAGTTGAGCAAGATCATTGTGATAACTTTTGAAACTGTAAAAGTTGAGCAATTGAACAGGCCGGAAAGTAAATGAAAAGTTTATGTAACAACTTGTACACATGAAGGCCGCTTTGCCAGTAAAAGCAAAATTTCAGAGCTGGATCAAAGACTTCTAGTAGCCTTGTGCCCTCAACCACACGCAAAAGAAAAAAACAGAAAGGGTACAATAACATGTGAGCAAGAGCCGCCCAGTTTAATAACTTACAATAGCCACTGATGTGGGATAAACGCCCACATCACTAATTATGTCAAATTACAAGACAGCAACTTCTACTGCCCAAAAATGCATGACAGCCTTGAGCCTAATGTGGGATAAACACAAACACCCACATCACTAGTGACGTCAAATTACAAAAAAAAGTAACTTCTACTGCCCAAAATGACAACCTTGAATGGATGATGGCACATAACCCCTCTTTCTCTCTCTCACCATTTTTTTTCTTGTGTGTGGTCTTTATGCTTGTTGTCGATCGATTTTTCCTGCCTCGCAACCTAACCTTTCTTTTGGTTATGATAAATTCTGTTACCGATCAGTGTACACAGATTCGACAATTGGCGGACAAACAAGGCCGACTTGAACTTCTCAATCAATATACACAAACGCAACTATAGGTTTGGGTCCTCTTTGTCACTATACATTAGGCGCCAAGATACTATTGGTGCCTTTGATTTGGAGCCGTCCGATTATAGCTTTGAGATGGTTGGGGACGTTAAGGCCGGTAGTTCTGACTTCTGAGTCTGTCTCGCCGATGGCAAGCGCACTTGGCCCATGTAAAGGACATCGTTTGATCATGATCGAACGGCCGTGGGGCCCTCGTATGGGCGCCCTTTGTCACGACACGAGGAGTGGAGGACCTGTGCGCGTGGGCGCTAGAGGAGGACCTCGACGTGGACGACGGTGGCGGCGGCATCGGACTGGGACTTGCGGAGCACGGCGGGGCCGACGACGTCGGGGGTGCCCTCCTCGGAGCTGTCGTCCTCCTCCGGGATGGAGGACAGCACGCCGGCCCACGACGACCCCGCGCCGCCGTAGCTGTAGTAGTAGCAGTACTCCTCGCCGCCGCCGCCCATCCGGTAGCCGTAGAACTCCTCCTCCGCCGCCGTCGCCGGCCTGAGGCGGAGCACCTTGATGAAGAGCTTGTGCAGCAGCTTCGGGAGCCCCGCGCGCTTCTTGTTGTTGATCATCGTCCGGCCACCGTCGGCCGCCGCCAGCGCCGGTGGCACCGCCGGGAACCACGGCATCCTGCCGGCGGCGGGACTTGTCGTCGTGGCTGCTTGGCGGAGCTGGTGGAGCGTAGTAGCAGGCTTCGTGATCATCGACATCGAGCTCGTGAATTTTTTGGCTTTCACTCTGGGTCTTTGGCGCGCGCTCTTCTGTTTAGGAAGTGGTTTTATACTCCTTTGTGTGTTAGCTGCAGTAATCGGGATAAGGCATCGCAGCTGCAGTGGGAATGGAGCTTTACAGGTTGGCGAAGGTGAGTGCAGTGGAGGAGGAGGGCTTGCTCGGCCTAGCCGGCCCGTGTGTGGTGGAGAGGCCGGCGACGACGACAGGTTAGCGAGGACGACGACGGCCAGGGCCAGGGGGACGGTGGTGCCAGGCTTGTCACGGACTCCGCAGCGGGAAGCGTCTGATGGCGGCGGGGTTAGCTTAATCGCATGGCGCCCAAGGCCGGAGCCGGATGCAATTGTCTGATCGAGCCGTAGCTTTTGACTTGCAGAGCATCATATCGGCCGACCGGGCCGACGACTGCCGGTCTGCCGCCATGGATTACATATGCAGTGACATAATAATCGGAAATTATGCGACCCTTCGATCTCTTGGTTGCTCGTGGAAATTATAACGGATCATAATCTTCATAAGTACTTGGCTCAAAAAAAAAAAACCTTCTTTAGCACTTCGACAGCGATCCAAGTTCTTCTCCCCCGGCCCTTCTCTCGGTTTGCTCGTGCATGCTCTCTGCCTTTTGCTGTCCGCGGCAACATCCGCGTCCGTGTAGTATACTCCTCCGTCCCACAAAGTTTGTCCGTTTAAAAAATTTGAGACACACTAGTAGTTGTGAGTTGTGACAAGTGACAATAGTATCTTTAATGTTTAGTTGTATTTTTTGAAGTTGTATGAATCCTGCATAAATGCAGTGCATTGGAATCAGAGAAAAAACATCAATTGATATTTCATTGGCTTTGATTAGATTAGTTTCATTAAGAGCTAAATGAACACTCTTTGCGAGACAAAATTTAAAAGCTAATTGAACATTCTTTGTGTGACAGAAGGAGTATGTTGTAAAACATCTAAGTATAAAAATATATAAAATGTTTGCACCACTGTAATCACATCATCATAACTTCCCCATTTCTTGTTTTTGCAAAATCCGTGCCCCGACATGATAAGCACTAAGCACCTATGAATTACTCCATCCGTTCCAAATTATAATACGCTTGATTTGTTTAACTCAAGTTTGATCGCTTGACTTATTCAAACAAATTATGTAAAAATATCACACCTTTTGTTGTGTCTTTGCTTTATTAATAAAAGTTCTTCGAAAATGAATTAAATCTGACTATATATGTATGTGTATTTTTTAATAAGATGACTGGTCAAATTTAGAGTCAAAAGTGTTAAACAAATTATAATTTGAAACGAAGTACCTGAGATAAAAGTTCACAACCATGTAGACTCGAACAACTAGAAACAAAGAAGATGCGAAATGAGTTAAAAATAATAAAACCTGAGAAAACTTGCGATCGGGAGCCATTTTCCATTCATGTGAATAGTGGGCTAATGAAGGCCCGTTCTCGATTTTGGGCTTCTTGTATAATTCGGGGACTACAGCCTGCAGCTGTATTCAGCCCACTTACCAACACTACCGGAGACGCCTGATTTGCCGTGTGTGGGACGAAGCCGTGTGCAATTTGTCCAGTACACAGCAAATAGGTTCATTGCCCTGCACATGAAAATTTTTTGGCACCCGACAAATTAACGTTTTGTCGTGTGCCAACAAGAGGACACACAACAAAGATGAATTTTGTCGTGTGCTACATAGAAAACACAAAGAAAAAAAAACACCACGTGCGCACCACATGTGACGGCTGTTAGGATGAGGAACAACCAAAGCCGAGTCTTTGTCATGTGCCAATGAGGGCACATGACAAAGCATATATAGTTTTTTTCTCTTCTTTCCACCAGACTTTTCCTCCCCTCCATATACATTACTTGGTACTTATAATGTTAAAATTTAGAACATTCCTTGGTCTGCTTGATATATTTAACAAGTTTATTTCATTGAAATGATCTTTTTTCTATAAATCAAATTTAAACGGCAAGTGCATGAAATATTAGAATAAAGTTAGTGAAAAATGATATTCATGTTATTGAGTTCTATGTAAAACTTTATCCATGAAATTAAAGAAAATTTAAACATTTCACTACAAGAAAATCGTTGACTAGTGACGCAACCACATTTTAGCGTTATTGATTTATGACGTTCCTGGCTGATCTCGTCATAATATTTCACTTCCGAGCAAATTTAGTGACAAAAAAAACTTTCGTCATTACGGTTGGTACTGTAGCCGGGCTTTCACTGTTCCATGCTGTTTTGTGACGCCATAAGCTCTGCAAAAAGTCATAAACTAACATCGGTCCCACATGTAAACATTATTTTAAAAATAGAGTGTTCCAAGTCGTCATAAAATTTAGTTCGGTCCCACATGTAAGCATTTTTTCGAAAATAGAGTGTTCCAAGTCGTCATAAATTTTTCTAGGGTCCCACATGTAAGCATTTTCGCCATGTCAGCGGCGTCATAAACCAACTGTGGTCCCACATATAAGCATTATTTTAAAAATAGAGTGTTCCAAGTCGTCATAAAATTCAGTTGGGTCCCACATTTAAGCATTTTTTCGAATCTCTAATATAAATCAGTAATTCGCAGGCGAAACGCTTCACTGCCTTCGCAAAGACTCTCGACTTTTGCTACGCACAGATCTGCAACGGCTCGTGGTAGGAATGGTGGATTCTGGCGGTGATGAGAGGGTGGTTTATGCGCCACCTCCCGGCTATGAGTTCATGAAACAGGACGACAAGGTCAGTCCTCTGGTTTGAGCCACTATATTTTCCCCTATCGACCTAGAGATGGGGATTTCTAGATTTGGGGATCTAGAGGATGGATGACCATATACAATAGATTCATATTTCATCGTACACTCAGATTTGAATTGCAATTGGGGTTAGAAGTTGATTCAGTTAGTTTTCAGTTTGCATCGTTTGATGAATTGATATGTTCTTGTATTTTTCTAGCTTCTGGAGGTGTTTGAATCCACCGAATAGCTAAGCTGATTTCATCGTACACTCAGATTTGAATTGTAATTGGTGTTAGAAGTTGATTCAGTTAGTTTTCAGTTTGCATAGTTTGATGGATTGATAGGTTCTTGTATTTTTCTAGCTTCTGGAGGTGCTTGAATCCACTAAAGCTGAGCTGCAAAAGGTGAAGAGAGACCTGCAAGAACAACAAGTCAGCGAGCTCAAGTCACTGCAAGAGGCTCTAAATTACAAGTACATGTATGAGCAATTGTTACAGCAGCCGAATGAACAACTGAAAGAGATGAATCAATTGCTGCAAGAGGAGTATGCTCGGTTGAATGAAATGGCATTGTTACAGCAGGAGAACATTACCCTGATGGAAGAGCTGACCAAAGAGAGGGGCCATGTTAATCAATTGTTACGGCAGCAGAATGACCAGCTGAAAGAGAATCAGCAATTGTTAGTGGAGAATGCCCTGTTGAAAGAAAGAGCAAATATACTCTGACTGAGCTGCAGACAATCGATAAAAGATGTCTGGTGTTACTGCTAGCTAGACGGTTCATAGGTGGTGTGTACTTTGTGGTGATGAATTTGTTTGTATTTTTGTGTTTGCTACTTGCTGGTGGTGTGAACTTTGTGGTGATGAGTGCTATGAGATTCCATCTTATTATGCCGATTTGGTTTAATCTGTTTCAAATTGAGTCGAGCATACTCACCATTCTGAATTAATTTTGCTGATGTTTTGCTGGTCCGTTCTGTTGATGTTTTGCTGGAAGGACCTTCCTGAGTAACGATCGCGAAACTGCTTGTTTCCTACTGTTGGTCACGAAATGTTGCAAAAACAATTTGCCATAGCAAGGGTTCGAACTAGAGACCTATAGGAACGAGACAACACTATCTACCACTGCACCACCTCTTGGTTGTGTCAATTTAATGAGAAACACTTTCCACCCCAACCACAGCATGGAGCGGTTGTTCTGATAAGTTGGCGGGAGAAAAGCCCGCGCTGTAGCAAAAAATAGTTTTCCTGCAACCCGCTGCCCCAAAACGGGAAAACGAAGAACGGAGAGGCGAGTAGGCTACCAAAACGGATCATTCCGGCGGTGATTTGCGACTTCCAACGGCTGCTCACTCCTACGGGCGCAACCTGGGTGATACTTGCTGCAGCGGCGTGTCAATCTGGTAAGTAATTTTGTGTTCAATCCGGAAAATTTCATTTCGCAGAATGTTCTCCTTTTCGATTCGTTCTGTGGTCAGTAATTTTGAGTTGGATTCGCCAAAAACTTTCCAGATGGATAGACGCTGGATAACCGGTTGTACTGGTTTTACCACCGATCATGAGATAGGGGTCTAGGATTTCTTGGCATTTCTTCGGACAAGATACGCTGAGGACGAAGAAATACTATGCCCGTGTTGTTGATGCCTCAATAACTCTACAGGTACTATAGAGCGAATTGGAGTTCACTTACTTGTGAGTGGGATGGCAACCACTTACACTAGGTGGATCCATCATGGAGAAGCTTTGGAGGATATGGTTGACGATGATGAAAATGTACAGGATAACACAATTCTGCCAGATGCAGAGGGGGATGTGGATAATGCAGCTCCACGGGATGGGGGTGAACAGGAAACAGTCCAGGAAAACCAATACATATCGGGTATGGAGGAGGATGAGGCCCTGGAGACGATGGGATGTCTGAATTGATTGCTGACTTGGGCAAGGGTCAGGTGCTCGGTGAGAAAATGTATGAATTTGTAAAGGAACATCTGAACCGTAAGGTGTCACCGACATCTTCATATGCACAATTTACATTTGTTGTGAAGTTACTTCATATAAAGTCTTTCAGTCGGATGAGCAACGTCGCATTCAATGCAACGATGAATTTGTTACAAAAAGGATTCCCAGAAGCGTGTCTTCCAGACTCTTTCGATGCGACAATGAAGTACATACGTTCCATGGGACTCGACTATAAAAAAATCAATGTTTGCAAAAATAATTGTATATTGTTTCGCAAGGAGAAGTATGTCAAACTTGATGTGTGCCCAGTACTCCCTCCATATTTCAAATAGAAGATGTTTTAGACAAGGTTTGGGTCAAACATTGGGAATATAAATCATTAATAACTTTTAAGTTGTTGAGTTTTAAAATGTGAAAATTATATCAATAGGTTTGTCTTGAAAAATATTTTCATAATAATATACATATATAACTTTTCAATAAATATTTTTATAGAAAAGAGAAGTCAAAGTTGTACTTTGGAGACCGTGTCGCTGTCCTAAACATCATCTAATACCAGTATGGAGGGAGTATGTTGTGAAGCGGATTCAAGATGGAAGGATGCAGACACCAACAAGCGCGTTCCTCAAAAGGTATTGAGGCATTTTCCGCTGATTTCCAGGCTGAAGAGGATGTTTCTTTCATCAAAAACAGCAAAGGATGCACGATGGCACGAGTCGAAGCGAAAACCAGTGAACAATGAGCTTAGCCATCCAGCTGATGGTGAGGCATGGAAAGAATTCAATACAAGATGGAAAAAATTTGCAAAAGATGCTAGGAACCTTAGACTTGGTCTTGCAACCGATGGTTTCAATCCATTTGGCAACATGAACAACTCATATAGTATGTGGCCAGTATTTGTTGTGCCGTATAACATGCCACCATGGGTATGCATGGAAGAATCAAACTTCATGATGGCCTTATTGATCCCTGGGCCGAGTTCTCCATCAAAGGATTTTGATATCTTCATGGAACCTCTCGTCGAAGAGCTGCAGCAACTTTGGAAGGGTGTCTAGGCAATCGATGCTGTTGAGGGTAAAGGATTTAAACTGCATGCTGCGGTTCTTTGGTGCATACATGATTATCCAGCATTGAGCACGTTGTCTGGGCGAGTCACGAAAGGGTATTTTGCCTGTGTGTGTTGCGACAAGGATCCTTACTCAAGGAGATTGAAGAACAAGATATGTTACATTGGGCATCGTCATTTCCTTCCAACTGACCATCCATGGAGAAGAAAGAGAGCAGATTTTGATGGTACTATTGAAAACTGAGAAAAGCCAGAGCAGTTTACCCATGAGGAGCAGAAGCAGCAACTGGAGAAGGTTAAAGACGTTAGACCAGGAAAGCATCCTCTACCTCAAGGAAAGAAAAGGAAGCGGGAATCCGGACAGTGCTGGAGCGAAGGGTTTGTTTGTGGGACTTGCCGTACTGGTCATCTCTGAAGTTGGCACATAACCTTGATGTGATGCACAATGAGAAAAACATATGCGAAAACCTTATTGGAGCGTTGCTTAAAATTGCTAGGAAGACAAAGGACACCATCAATGCTAGGGTTGATTTGGAAGAGATGGGCGTAAGATCAAATCTACACATGGTGGCAACTGAGGATGGTGAGTCATGCAAAATGCCAGAAGCTCCGTATGTACTTTCAAAAACGAAACAGAAGCTGTTTTGTGATTTTATAAGTTCGGTGAAGTTCCCAGATGGATATGCTTCAAACTTAGCTAGGTGTATTGCTGCAGATGGATGCAAACTACAAAGACTGAAAACTCATGATTGTCATATCCTACTCCAAAGGGTTTTGCCGGCTTGTCTTCACGGTTTAGTGGACAAAGAGATATACACAGCTATTGCAGAATTAGGAAACTTCTTTCGGCAACTATGTTGCAAAACTCTGAAGTTGGATGTCTTGCAAAAACTGAAAACAGATATCCCAATAATTCTGTGCAAGCTTGAGAAAATTTTCCCTCCTGCCTTCTTTGATGTTATGGTCCACTTGGCTGTCCATTTGCCTGAGGAAGCAATCCTGAGAGGTCCAGTACAATATGGATGGATGTATCCCGTCGAAAGAAGGCTATGCAGATTGAAGCGTTCAGTGAGAAACCAAGCTAGGCCTGAAGGATCCATTGCAGAAGCATATGTTGCTAATGAGGCCTTGACATTTTGCTCTAGGTACTTCGCGGCTGATGATGTGGCCACACGATTCAATCAGGTTGGAAGGAACAGAGAAAATGCTGATTTGTCTGTAGGTGGAACATCCTGTTTCAATCACAATGTTCAAGTACTTGGAGCAAGGACCACTTGTTGGCTTGGGTCAAAGTACGACAAGGTGGTTTAGTATGTGCTAAACAATTGCGAAGAGGTGAAGCCATATATCGAGTAAGTAAATCACCATTGCAATGATAGAACTACAATTATTTCGTTCTAACTTTGAGATGGTACTGCTTTGCAGAGTTTTCAAGAATGAATTAAAAGCGAAAGGTGTGTCGGACGAGGATATTGATCGTCGAATTGCTACAGAATTTCGGCACTGGTTTAGATCGCATGTTAGTATTCATTTTTTTGTTTGGTAGCTAGCTTATATTACCTTGTGAGGACCTTTACACAAGACTATATTAAAAAAATTATGGCTCTTCTGTACAGATTACAAACAATCCAGTGAGCGACGACAACCTATATGCATTATCAGCTGAACCAGACTGGCGAGCAAAAACTTATACAGCATGTATTGTAGGCGGTGTCCGGTACCACACCAAGGCCCGAGAGGCAAATAGGAAGACGCAGAACAGTGGAATCATGACTACAGGATCACATAAAGATATTGCAGAAATTGAGTTTTATGGTTCACTAAGAGACATTATTGAGCTGCGGTACAACTCGGGGCTTGACAGAGATCGAACTGTTGTTTTATTCCAGGTTGACTGGTATGATCTGGAAGGGACCAAGAAGGAACCGAAGATTAGAAATGATGGTTACTTCACAAGCGTCAATACTGGAGATTACTGGTACCAAGATGATCCCTACATTCTTGCTGAACAAGCAACGAAGGTCTTTTACTTGCCAGACACCCTACTACAACACCCATGGAGAGTGGTGCAAAAATTTGAGCACAGGCATTTGTGGAGCTATAATGAAAATGAGGAGGACATAGCTCCCACTGGCATGGTACTTGCATATCAAGATGATGAAATTGACCAAACCTTGCATGATGTTATACTTGATGATGGTCTCGGTGATGGTTCGGAGGTTCCGGAGCCTATTACTGGCGAGGAGACTGTGGTTGCAGCCGCTGAAGTTGACGCAATTCGCCAGCAGGAGCTGTCTGATGTGGATGGATTCAATTCTGAAGATGAGGACGACGACACTCTATGGCAATACGTCGATGAAGATGAAAATGCTGCCAATGAAAGTGAGGACGACTAGGATATCAAATCAGTAAATGTTTAATTCGATGCGAACTGAAATCATGTGGACCTTATGATTTATATGTAATTTATTTGTAGTTGAAGTGCACTTTCCTGAATATTAAACCTGCCGTAGGTGCCTACTATCTGGTTCACTGTATTATGTAGCATCGGAACTTCCTGTTGCGTCTTTACAAAATATACGATCGTGCATGAGGATGCCGATTATCCGGTACGTTGTATTATAAAACAACGGAACGTCCTGTTGGGCTACGTGAATGGTAGGTTAGAAAATATCAATTTCTTATCCTCTCCAATGTGGGCATGATCGAGTAGTATGCAACGTGACGTGCTCATGATCATGTAGTACTAGGCGAACGAATCGACGAAGGAAGGATGTGTTGATCTCCAATGTGGGCATGATCGAGTAGTATGCAACGTGATGTGCTCATGATCATGTAGTACTAGGCGAATTGAATCGACGAAGGAAGGGATGTGTTGATCTCCAATGTGGGCATGATCGAGTAGTATGCAACATGACGTGCTCATGATCATGTAGTACTAGGCGAACGAATCAACGAATGAAGGGATGTGTTGATCTCCAATGTGGGCATGATCGAGTAGTATGCAACGTGACGTGCTCATGATCATGTAGTACTAGGCGAACGAATCGACGAAGGAAGGGATGTGTTGATCTCCAATGTGGGCATGATCGAGTAGTATGCAACGTGACGTGCTCATGATCATGTAGTACTAGGCGAACGAATCAACGAAGGAATGGATGTGTTGATCTCCAATGTGGGCATGATCGAGTAGTATGCAATGTGACGTGCTCATGATCATATAGTACTAGGCGAACGAATCGACTAAGGAAGGGATGTGTTGATCTCCAATGTGGGCATGATCGAGTAGTATGCAACGTGACGTGCTCATGATCATGTAGTACTAGGCGAACGAATCGACGAAGGAAGGGATGTGTTGATCTTCAATATGGGCATTCGAGTAGTATGCAACGTGACGTGCTCATGATCATGTTGTACTAGGCGAATCGAATCGACGAAGGAAGAGATGTGTTGATCTCCAATGTGGGCATGATCAACTAAATATGCGAATGGATTGTCCAGTTCTTTGCATTATGTACGACAGGACCATCCTGTTATGACTTTCACACTCATCGACATACATCCGGAGGATGGTCCGGTCTGGTATACATCAGAACAGAGGAACTTCCTTGTAAACTACAGGTACGAAAGGCGCTTCCCATTTCCTGGTCACAGGGTGCCAACAGCGCACTACACACCTTTATGACTTTATCCAATGGCGTGTCACTCGTGCTGACCCGCCATCCCCCCATTTACTGTCTCCTCACTTGAGGCACAACCCCTTGGTAGGGTTCCGCCGCTGCCGCCGCCGCCACCGTCGCCTGCAGTAGCCTCCAGCGGATACCTCAATCCGTCACCAAAATCAGAGGTATGCGTCCGCCTCCAGGCTCCAGCGGATACCACAATCCGCCGCCGAATTCTTGGAATGGCACAAATTCAAGAAATTCTTTGCAGATGGGCCGAGATGGTGGCAAGAGAGATGGAAAGGCGCTTGATCCTCCTCCGGCGAAGCGACAACGAAAGTCGCAGTTGACTTCTGCAGGCACGTCTGGTCCTCAGACGAGGCTAAGGTGCAAGCCTGCGGCACGGGATTCTTCCTCTGCCTCTACACGCCACACACGGGGTGGGTCAACCTCGGTGCCTTCCTACCGCACACGGGGTGGGTCAAGCTCGGCGCCTTCCTGCCGCACACGGGGTGGGTCAACCGCGGCGCCTTCCTGCTGCACACAGGGTGGGTCAACCGCGGGCCGTCGCCCGCCCCGCCCTTCAGAGTTTCCTGCGCCAGATCCCAGGAAGGAGAAACAGGTACAACTTCACCCTCCACCGGAAGAGCCGCTTAAGATGATGGACCTGCACAACCACACCTACCAAATGATTAAAGGTCTTAGATGGGTGCCTGAGAAGCAGTGGTGGGACAAAACCAAGGACAAACGGGTCGAACCAAGATTTAGGAATGTCCTTCAGCAAACTTTCTATTACAACTACAAATACCTGCCCATGAAACTGTTCCAGCACAGGGTTATAAATTGGGATCATATGACGTTGGCCGCGGGAGGGGATGTTAAGGCATACTTCGATGATCATCCCGGATTGGCTGATTTGGTCTCAATGCATCATAAGTATGTTGAAGATTGGGTGAGAGTTTTTTATGCTACTGTGTACATTGCCGATACTAGGGAGTACATCATGTTCATGTTTCAGGGACGCCAATATACTCTTTTTCGACACCATATTGCTGACAAACTTGGATTGAGGGATTTTGAAATAGGAAAGTATGACCATAAGACATCCCTACATAATATTGTCTACGGGGATCGTGAACCACCTCGGTGTAGTTTGCTCGGTGGGTCGTTCCCGTCCGACGAGGAGATGGCCGGACTTTTTGTTGAGTCGTTCACAGGTAGGCGAGCATATCACACGCCTGACATGCTTACCCCTAAGGCAAATGTGGTTCACCGGGCACTACGGAAGACATTGTTACCATGGATTGGCAATGCAGAGTCGATCACTAGTCTTCAGCAGTGGCTTCTCCTTCACGTCATGACTGGCCGGCCCTTCGACATCGTGGACTTCATTTTAGCCGAGATTGAAGATGTTATCTTTGATGGGTTGACCGTGGCCCGAAATATGCCGTATGCTCACTGGATCTCCTTCATGCTGAGTAGTGTTACCAGAGTAGGTGAAGACGGGGAAAGGGTGCGAACCGGACCCAAAGATTGGCGTCCCGAGTACATGATGTCTGAGACACATTTCAAGGAATACAGGCATGCGAGACCAGGAGACAGATGTCGTGGCCTAAGGGCTACAATTGAGCCATCTGTCGGAGTTTTATATCCGGCAACCTCCATAGGGGGTACCCGTCGGAGAGTAGATAGTGGGGATTGCCAGACCAGGAACTCGAAGGTATGCATGGGGACACAAGATTTATACAGGTTCGGATAGCCAGAGTAGCGTACCTACGTCCTGTTTGGAGTAGTATTGCGCCCTGCGCTTGGGTGTTCCCCGGAGGGATTGTTGATGTGTTCCTAGGTACCCGACCCTCCTTTATATAGTCCAGGGGGCGGGTTCCTAGTCGGTTACAAGGTAGGAGTCCTAGTAGGATTACACGGTATGAGTCCTAGTAGGATTACAGGGGAATTCTAAGAGGAGTCCGCCTTCCTCCTTCCTTGCGGGTACCCGGGGTGTATGCCCGACAAGCCCCCGAGCACTTTGTAGTCGAGAGTAGTAGTTCGAGTACTCTTGAAGCCTCTTCGAGTAGTTCTTGAGCGTCCTCGAGTACTGCTTGGAGAAGTCTTCAATAGTACTTGAACTGCCACGAGGCTGGAAGGTGGTCCAGCTCATCTGTCTTGAAGTTGAGATTTATATGGAAGTGCAATTGCAAAATCGCACTCCATATGGAATAGCCCCCAAGCCTTAGGTTGAGTTATGGACTCTGGCTGAGGGTCAATCTTGATTCTGCTTCCGTCTTGAAAAAAATCAACTGATGGGTGTAGCCTAGTAGCCCCCGAGCCTTGGAACGATTGAAGAATCAATCCAAGGTTCTTCAGTGTTTGCGGAAGTCATCATCCGAGTGCTCTTGTAGCATTCAGCCCCCGAGCTCATTGCCAGGTGGGCCATAGGAGCCACGTCGAGTAGTTGTTGGTGCCGAGCCCCCGAGCTAGAGAGCTAGCGGAGACTACTCAAGTTGTTGTCGAGTAGTGATTTGGTGTGTAGCCCCCGAGTTTGGGAACTAGCCGCGTCGGTGGAGGTACGCAGAGCGTCCTGGGAAGTCATCGCCGAAGCTTGACCTGAAAGTAAAGATGCTTACATTATGTAGCATTTTTGTAGAAATTGAATCTACTAATGACAAATACAAATATGAATATAAATGTAAATGTCATGTGTCATGCTCTTGTTGTGGTCGTTAGTCGCCGAGTAGTTAGCCTAATGCGGTTAAGCATACAGTCTCTGTTAGGTCTCTATTTAGCCATAGCCAGTTGTGGGCGTGAAGGCATGACAGGAGAGCCGAGACTTTGCACAGATTGAGGCATGTGCTACTGAAGCGAGACCATTAAGAGGTAGACAAAGGTAGTCGGCATGGCGACAGGAGAGAGCGCGATTGCTCGTTGTTCCGCATGGCGGAGAGCAAGATTGCGCAGTGCTTCCTCAGGGTGTAGCCGTTGTGCACCTCTAGCACTCAGTACACAAAACGTCGTGGCAAGAGCCTCCTAATTTGGTGCACCAAGCCTGTGGCAGTCGGTCAACATCCCCAAAGAATAATTAGCACGGTGTAGCTCTGCTGGCAGGTAGCCGTCGAGAAGCGTACATGAAGTAGTCTTCGGTGTTGGTTCCTGTACGTGGAAAACAAGCCAAAGAAAAAATAATTATTGAAATAAGTGACTTAGCTTGATTCGTGGATGGTTGTTGCTAAAGTCGACTAGTCGGAGGCGAATCCGAGTAGTTGTTGATGGCGTGGATGCCGTTCTCGACTAGTTTTCTGGTTGGAACTAGCCGAGATGAGTAGTCAAAGTAGTCGATGCAACTGGAAGTCAGAGTAGTTGTAATCACGTACATCTTTCGTGTGCATGTAGCAGTGACTTTGAAATTTTGTGGTAGCTCCGTCCAAACAGCAAGGTGGCTTGGATATGTGTGTAGCACTAAGCTCTAGGATTTGTTTTCCACGGAAGTACTCAGACATACCAGAGCTGGATTTTGTATTAGCTTCCGCTTCAATCTGCATGCAGGAAGTGGTGCGTGTAGTAATCTCTGATGAATTGAATTCTCAACAGCACATGCAGGGGGCAACAGTCAACTTCGGTCTTGCGGTCCGGCTCTGATTCGACTCCTTCTTGAACTGGGACAACATGTGGAGAGGCCGCACGGATTCGGAGGACTTCGAACTCGATGCGGACTCGACGATTTTTTTCTGTCATGTAGACAGCAATATCAAATCAATTCTGTCTTGACTGGGACTCGACAAGTTGTGAATCACGCTGAGCAGATCGATCTTGTTGTTGATGATAGGTCCTTCAAATTCGCTGATGATCCTGACGATCGCCCCACGGTGGGCGCTAATGTCGGAGTTTTATATCCGGCAACCTCCATAGGGGGTACCCGTCGGAGAGTAGATAGTGGGGATCGCCAGACCTAGAACTCGAAGGTATGCGCGGGGACACAAGATTTATACAGGTTCGGGTAGCCAGAGTAGCGTACCCTACGTCCTGTTTGGAGTAGTATTACGCCCTGCGCTTGGGTGTTCCCCGGAGGGATTGTTGATGTGTTCCTAGGTACCGGCCTTCCTTTATATAGTCCAGGGGGTGGGTTCCTAGTCAGTTACAAGGTAGGAGTCCTAGTAGGATTACACGGTATGAGTCCTAGTAGGATTACAGGGGAATTCTAAGAGGAGTCCGCCTTCCTCCTTCCTTGCAGGTACCCGGGGTGTATACCCGACACCATCTCCTGATGACATTTGTTCCTCAGACAGTGAAGGCAATGAGGTGTCTCCAGTGAGACATCTCTGAGTACATGATGGTGCATCACTACCCACTAAAAAAACAGAAATAGTTCCAGTCACTCCAACAACAACCAGTGAGCCAATGGACTCTTCCTTCTTTTTAAAACTGATCCTTGAAAATCAGCGCGACCAGAGAAAGTTCCAGTCAATGATGGAGATGAGGATGGCACAGCAGGAGGACTTAAACCGCGCACACTCGGAGCAGATAGCACAAATGGTAACACAGCACCAGTGCACTATGGAGAATTTTGTGAATGCTTCACTCAGTCACCTTCACCAAGTTAACGGCTTACCGCCACCGCCCGCTCTACTCGCACCTATTGGTCAAACTCCCTTGCAACTCATGCCTCCTGCTAACTTGGGTAAATCATATGAAGTCTATGAGCTGCCTCACAGTTCAGCAATTGGTTCACAATGGATGACAGAAAAGGATTCCAAAGAAGAAAAGGAAGCAGAGGCAACAATACTCAAGGTTCTATCTGATATTGTAGCAGAGGAAACGAATAAGGAAGATCCTTTAGTGGCAACAGCAAATGGTCCGGAAGATCCTGCTCCAGCTACCTCAGAAGGCTCTCGTGCAGCTGATCCTGCTCCAGCTCCTGCTACGTCGGAAGGCTTTCCTGCTCCTGCTCCTGCTACCTCAGAAGGCTCTCCTGCTCCTGCTACCTCAGAAGGCTCTCCTGCTCCAGCTCCTGCTACCTCAGAAGGCTCTCCTGCTCCAGGTCCTACTCCTGCTACCGAAGAAGGCTCTCCTGCTCCTGCTCCTGATCCAGCTCCAGCTCCTGATGACCCTCTTCACAATCCTGTTACATCAGCTCCTTCGAACACCGACGAAAAAGAGGTAGAATGTTAAACATTCCTTTTATTGTCATTGAATCCATTTGATTATTGTATTCGAGTTGAACAATACATTTTTCTTCACGTGTGCGAACCAGCCATAAATAATCGATTTGCCTGGGCTTTGTGCTCAGGTCTTCACAATTGCTGACCAAGATGAAATTGTACCGGAGTCAGAAGACTCCCAATACTCTTGTACCAGGTTGCAGAATGAGATACAGGTACCAGCACTTTGTTTCCAGAATAGAACATCGTACTTGTGTCGTGACGTTGAAGACTGCGACTTCCATACGATCGAATCCTCCGATTGGATTAATGGCTTGGATCAATGCGGGATTCCTACAACCAAAACGGAGAGTTCTACGGCCTCAACATCACGCAATGCACGAGTCATGCTATGCATAAAACGAACCCAACACTCCCGACGCACGCTTTTGTTTGTAATTTTTGATGTAATCCTTGAATCGTGTCACAATACCGATGTTTGATGGGAGGAAGGGATGTGTTGATCTCCAATGTGGGTATGATCGAGGAGTATGCAACGTGACGTGCTCATAATCTTCTAGTACTAAGCGAATCGAATAGACGAAGGAAGGGATGTGTTGATCTCCAATGTGGTTATGATCGAGGAGTATGCAACGTGATGTGCTCATAATCTTGTAGTACTAAGAATTGAATCGATGAAGGAAGGGTTGTATTGATCTCCAATGTGGGTATGATCGAGGAGTATGCAATGTGACGTGCTCATAATCTTGTAGTACAAAGAATCGAATCGACGAAGGAAGGGATGTGTTGATCTCCAATGTGGGCATGATCGAGGAGTTTGCAACGTGACATGCTCATAATCTTGCAGTACTAAGCCAATCGAATCGACGAAGGAAGGGTAGTGTTGATCTCCAATGTGGGCATGATCGAGGAGTTTGCAACGTGACGTGCTCATAATCTTGTAGTACTAAGCCAATCGAATCGACGAAGGAAGGGTTGTGTTGATCTCCAATGTGGGCATGATCGAGGAGTTTGCAGCGTGACGTGCTCATAATCTTGTAGTACTAAGCCAATCGAATCGACGAAGGAAGGGTTGTGTTGATCTCCAATGTGGGCATGATCGAGGAGTATGCAACGTGACGTGCTCATAATCTTGTAGTACTAAGCCAATCGAATCGACGAAGGAAGGGATGTGTTGATCTCCAATGTGGGCATGATCGAGGAGTATGCAACTTGACGTGCTCATAATCTTGTAGTACTAAGAATCGAATCGACGAAGGAAGGGATGTGTTGATCTCCAATGTGGGTATGATCGAGAAGTATGCAACGTGACGTGCACATGATCATGTAGTACTAGGCGAATCAAATCGACGAAGGAAGGGATGTGTTGATCAATATAAGGGGAGCAATACATAAACGAAATGAGTAGTTCCTAGTCAAGGAATATCCTATGTAGTAGTATCTTGATTAGAGGAACATCCTTTGCCGCCAGTATATAGCGCTGACCAGCCCTCAGAACAAACCGGCGCGCGATTCAAATATTCGGAATTTCGGACGCCCGGGCAAAGCAGATGTTAAATGTCCTTTTTGCTCCCCCCTTCCCAATGCACCCCATTTCAGTCACCACCATAATGAAAAGGTATATTGGTAATCTGACAAGACCCTCCACCGAAATGGATAAATTACCCCCGCCCCCGTCCCTTCCCACCCTTCTACTCCTCTCCTTGCCATCTCAAATCTTTCCGCCCCCATTTCACCTCCCTCCTCGCCGGCAGCCCAAATCTTCACCTCCTCTCCTCCATCATCTCAAATCTACCACTCATAGCTTCAGCCCCTTTCCCATCTGCCTCTGTAGTAGCAGCAGCGACGACACAATGGCACCAGGAGGGAAGGTCGTACGTAGGAAATATCCAGAACAAGGTACAATGTTTTCCTCCTCGGTTCAGCTTCCCCTGTGGATTTGTACTTGCGTGTTTTCCTATGTGGCAGATCCCATGTGTGCACTAGTTTTTTTTTGATCAGGTAGATCCCATGTCTACACTAGTTCTTTTTAGGATCTTGTTTTGACTAGGAACATCCTTTCAGGATCTTGTTCGGCTAGGAACATCCTACTGGTTCTTATACAAGTTTTTAGATCTGACAGATCCCATGTCTACACTAGTTCTTCTCAGGATCTTGTTTTGACTAGGAACATCTTTTTCAGGATTTTGTTTCGGCTAGGAACATCCTACTGGTTCTTATAGAAGTGTTTAGATCTAGTTTTATTTACAGTGGTAGGCCAACCTTACAGAAGTTTCTCTGCTTTCCTAACAGAAGTAGGCGAGCGCGGTGATTACGAGTGGCAGAGGGACATGAATGTTTTGAAGAATCACAATTTCTTCTCTAGTCTTGGCATCGAGAAAATGAAAGCACTTTTAGCAGCTGACCGACCAAGCAGAAAGGGTACCAACGATACAACAATACACGATTCGGATCCGGAGTACAACCCTTCTGATGAATATGAATCTGACCTAGAGACATGTCAACAAGAGGTAGTCTTATCATGAACTCATTTCATGTACTAGTTATGCAGGATTGCTTCTAATCTTCTCTTTCTTTGTTGAATTTTGTGTAATCAGGTCACTCATAGCATACCTGTCAGTAGAGGAAGAGGGACCAAGAGAATTCGGGCACCGGATGACCCTACCAGAATGCCTCCTAGACTGACTAGGACCAAGGCAAGGGAATTGGCTTTAGCTGATGGGAGTGGGACAACTCTTGATACACAAGAATTGCCCACTGAAGGCCAAGCAATAGCAACCCACGATGAGAACATCATCGACATGACGACTGCAGAAGGCAAGTCATTTGATCTCATATTCGAATGTCCTAATTACCAACCGAATAATTATTAACTTGTATGGCTGTAACAAACTTGTTAGGTGATGCACGCCCTTCCAGAGCACAACGGGGGCCGCGGGATTCAGGAAGATTGGGCAGAGATCTGGACCAAATTAGCCGAAGCTTAAATGGCAAGATCCCTATACACATTCAAGAAGGGCTCAAACGCCCAGAGGCACTAATGCAAGCTGCAAAGTTTGCATCAGAAGGTGGGATCATAGTGCGTGGGCACATACCGATCCTTCCTAGCTGGAAGGACTACAAGCCAAAGAAGAACCAGCAAGATGATGAAAAGACTGAAGACCATCTCAAGAACTACATGGGCAAACTAGCGGTGTGCATATGTCCACTCATCTACTACCATAGTTCTTTGCATCCGTTCTTGTCATCCATTTTTCTGATAATTGTCTTGTGCTAGGGGCAATTCGACATTGACACCACCAGTGAGCCTGTAAGGGTGGCATGCACTGACATGCTGAAGTCGATACAGAGACAGGCGAGGTATCGCCTGAAGCAAACGTACTTCAATGATGTTCCAGCAAATGCAGTCCCAACTAAATCTCCTGTGCCCAATCTGACCGACGCCCAATGGAAGGCACTGGTTAACATGTGGTCTTCCCCCGAGCCAGGGTATGATAGAACTTCAACTTGCCACTACCACATTTTCATGTAGTTATATATTGTTCTTAATCTTATTTCTTACACGAATTCTTATTATTGTAAAGGCGAGGTGTAGTACAAACACCAGTAGTCGAGGAAAGGTCAAGTACCATCAGCGCACGGGATCTCGAAGCTACATTGTACAAGCTAATCTTGTGGTAAGCAGATGAACAAGTCATGTTTTTCTCTGTAGTTCATTTCATGAACCATTTTACAATGCTAGCACTTTGATAATTATGCCTGTTTTCGAAACATATTTAGAGGCAGAAGTATACTGCTGAAGGAGAAGGGCTAAGTCCACTTGATTATTTCAAGTCCTTCCACTGCAGCATGAATGGCTTCACCGCTCCAGTACAGGCAACCATTGTAAGTACTTGTCTGCTTTTGCATTTTTCTTTGCAACAATACTAGAAACATGTGTGACTATTTTATTTTAAACCTTTCATTTATTTCCTTTTTAGGCTCGCATGGAACAAATTGTCGCTGAAGCTCAAGGCGACCAACCAAGAAAGACTGCTGCTGAAGCAGAGGCGGAAGTTGTCCAATCTAGGACTTTTCAGGAGGTTGCTGGCATTCGCCCGCCCTCCATGAAAAAGATTAGGGTTACTACTGCACTTCAGGTTCAGGAAATACGAGCTGGACTTAACAATGAGAAGCAAGGGGGGCACAACTGCGGCAGAAGATTGTTGAACATGAGGCCGAGATGAGCAAACTGAGATTGAAGGTTCAAGAACAGGAGACAACATTGAAGTCTCAAACAGAAGCGCTTGAAGCTTTGAAGAAGAGCACAACTGACATGCATAATCTGATCCAAGGCTTGATAAATTTTAGCCAGGTTTATCCTCCTCTCAACTGAAGTGTGGTCCTGGTGAACTTGTGTTGCTGATGACTTGTTGTATGTTGATTCGATTCGATGCTAACTTGATGTATATTGCACAATTGTACTGGTTGAACTATTCCCTGAATGTGGTGTGAATTATATGGAAGTGGGAAATGTTTTGTTTTATTGTCTGATTATGTGTTGGCGATCAGCAGCAGTAGCCATAAAAGTATACGGTGCCCTGCGAAATGCGATATGAGCTGATCTAAAAAAAGCAATATGGGCCGAGGCCCAGGAAAGACCCTGTGGATAATGCCCAAAATCAAATGTCCAAGCATAATGCAATATGGGCCAAGTTCGTTAGATTGCTAGGGCCCAAAATAAAATAGCCCAATATACTGTGGAACAAACATTTCGGGAATGGCAAAAAAAACACGAAAACCTGAAACGGGCTAAAATTGGCCCAACAATATTAGGCGCACAAAGGCTCTTACGTGGACCGGGCCTCAATTTGTGACGAACTGAAATCGTCATAACCCCCTGCCACGTCGGAGTCACGATGGATCTCGGTTCGACGTGGCAGGTAGCTTGTGACGCCTTAGTGTTACGAATTTATACGCGTCATTAAACTCATGACGCCAGAAAATAAGGTCTCGTCATTAATCGTGGTTTGTGACGCTCGATTAATGATGGAGCGTTTTCGTAACAACCGGCGTCATTAATCGCGGTTTATGACGAGAAACGGCCTTTTTTTGCGTCACTAATCGGCGTTTTTCTTTTAGTGTTTTGTTCTCACAGCATGATCATGAACATGCCATTGAATTGTTTTCAAATTCTATAAAATGCAAACGAAGTTTAAAAATCATGAGATTTGTCAAGCCATCATGGAGGCTATGATAAATAATTGAGAAAATTTTGCATAATTCGTCACGATAATGCTTACAAACGTCACCTGTCTCTGAAGAGGAATAAAGAGTTGAGAAGGATTTAGTAAGAGGAATAAAGAGTTGAGAAGGATTTAGTAAGATTTGTAGTCAAAGTGATGATCAAATTAGGTTTGACTTCGAAAGTTTTTCTATAGGCAACAATGCAGATTATTTCATGTGAAATTCGGTATTTTTGGTTCCGTTTGATAATTATAACCTTTCAACTGCAACAATTGAATATTAATTAGTATAAATGAATTTGAGTTACATGATATAATGGAATAATATTCGTAGAAGAATTACATAATAAATTATTTAGTGACTTGAGAAAGTTATTTTAAAAATTTAATGGAACAAATTTAGTATAACACCTTTGGGAAAAGAAGAATAGGAAGGGAAATGGATAAAACACCTTCGGGAAAAGAAGCTTTTGCCCTGTGCTTATCAATGCAACGGAAAACTCCTTTGACGTGCGCGCTAGATCACGGCTCACGGCGAAGTTTCCCTCCCTTTTACCCACGCACACCCACTCACGCAGGCACACAGACGAACACTCACGCGCGCCTCCCGCGGCCTGCGCCGGCCGCCTCCGCCCCCGGCCAGCCCCGCGGCCGACCCGTGCGCCGCGTCGGCCGCCTCCGCCCCTGCGCCGTACCCCTGCTCCGCGGCACCCGGGTCCCTGCTCCGCTGCCGCCGCCCCCCTGCGCCCCGGCCACTTTGCCATAGGCCCCCTCGCCGTCCTCATCTGCGTCTTCGCCGGCCCGCTTGCCGCCCCCCCCTGCGCCGGCCGGCCCCCCTGCAAGTAACAAGTAAGATTTTTTTTGGATTAATATGTGTTAACGGCATGAATGGATTAGTGTTCATATTGTTATGTACTTGGGATTAACATGGTATATTTAATTAAATTAGCCACAAGTTATTTTTTTTGATTTAGGACAATGATAGAACGATTTAGAATTTCAGACGCAAGGAAGATAGTAGAGTTGGCTTTGGCTTAGGTGCTCATGAGATTTGTTGTCCTGCGAGAAAGAGAAAAGAAAGAGAAAGAGAGAATAAGAAAGAGAAAGAGAAATATTTGGTGCTCATGGTATTTGTTGCACTATACAACTTTCATGCCATTGTGGTTTCTGCATCTTTGTGAATGTGGTTGTCGGCCATCGTGCCGTTGGTTTGTTGCAGGTTTAAAAAGAGTTGGCTTTGGCTTAGGTGCTCATGAGATTTGTTGTCCTATGAGAAAGGGAGGAGAGAGAGAGAATAAGAAAGAGAAAGAGAAATATTTGGTGCTCATGGGATTTGTTCACTATGCAACCTCATGCCGTTGTGATTGTTGCATCTTTGTGTATGTGGTTGTTGGCCATCGTGCCGTTGGTTTGTTGCAGGTTTTTTGGAAACCTCACCGTGCAGGGGAGGTGCTGCCGAAAATTACAATTTTGTTGATTTTTTTTGTTGTTGCATACAGTTGTAATATCATGTTATTTTCAAATTATGTTTTATTTATTTTGCATCTCTTTCTAAGTATATTTTGTTTATACGTGTGCTGATTGGTTTACTGTTTTTGATTGCAGGTGATTGAACAAAGATGTTGGGTGGTGTTACGAGGAAGGTAGTGTCGCTCCACCAAAAACCTGATGCAGCTGAGGGGTCCGGGATGGGTCCAGGCAGGGGTCGAGGGAAGGGTGGAGGCAAGGGTAGAGGGAAGGGTCGAGCTACGTCGCCTATACCTTTGTCTTCGTCTGAGGAGGAGGAGGAGGAGCAGGTTAAGGAGCGGGTGGAGGAGGTACCTCCCGCGAAGGACTCTGGTGATGAGGAGGGGGAGGAAGGGGAGGAGGACACGGGAGGGGGTGATGTTTGGTTGCGAGGTCCCTCGCAATCCCAGACAGGCCGATACCTCTTGCCCGACGACCACTGATTCGACCCTTAGGGGCTAGGTAAGTAACTTTAGATGTTCTCACTATCTTTCATTTGGTAAATTGAACATCACAATAGAAACTAATCTTTTATCTTAATCACTTTGTCAGAGGTTGGGAGATACTCAGTGCTGGAGATCACAAACGAATGGTCAACGGTATCCTGGGTCTTTTGTGCAGGCTACACTTCCCTGGCCTGGTCCAGTTTGCCGGAAGGGAGGAGCCGGCCTACACGTGGGAGCACTACGTCGCCTTTCCAGATGCGCGTGATCAGGATGGTAGGTTATTTCGCAACAAGGCGGAGCGGGTCAAGGGAGAGCTGTGGGTAAGTTTTCCTCCCACTACATTGCTCAATACATTGCAATGATTCGACATTCTAGAAATAATGACTGGATTCATCCGTTTATATGTAGGATTTCTTCAGATGTGACGAGGGCTACGACGACAAGGCGGGTGCAGTGGCTCACAATGCTTGCAAAAAACTCGTGGTGGACATGCATTACGAGGCGCAAGTTCAGGCCGTCATAACATACCACGCTAGCAAGCTTCGTGTGAAGATCAGCAAAAAGGATGCAAGACAGGTGAAGCTGACCCGAGAACAATACATGGAGGTAAATATAGATTTATTCTGAGATTAAGTACATCGCTTAATTTGATCTTCTTACATGTTGTATACTTGATCACGTGTAGGTGCCTGCGTGGTGGTGCGTTAACGATCTCCGGTGCTGGGCACGCATAGTGGACAAGTGGTTCGACCCCCAGTGGGAGGAGAAGCACAATGCTGGTCGGAAGCGGCGTTTGTTGATGCCAGGTCCATCACACCATCAAGGCAACGTTAGCCTCAACGAATACAGGGCTAAATGGGTATGTATATCATTTATTTATTCTAACGCTTAATTCTGCATAATTTGTAATCGCATTGCTGTTTTTGCGCAGTCATCGTCACATGATGGCCAACCTTGCTCTCAGTTCAAGGCATGGGTTTTGGCCCACAAGGGCAAGGTGACGTCCGACGTCGACTACAACCCAGACGACCCGCCCTCAGCATACACCAATCTGGCCGTCCACAGCCGCGTCAGTGACTACAACTCGATGGCAAAGCAGGTTTATGGGCCAGAGTATGACCCGAGCACCCATGACCTTGATGGAGAAATCGTCACGAGGGTGGGACACAGGAAGAAGCGTGGGCGGTACTATATGGGTGACGACACACTAGACACGACACCTACTCCCACTGTATCCCAGACTCGAGCAAGGAGCAGCAGCTCAAACCTGACCATATGCCCACAACCGGACACTGCACAACGTCGAGTGGAGGCACTAGAGGTTATTTCTATTTTATTCATCGTTCATTCATTTTCTACAATGTTTGCTTTGCATTGTAACATTGGGATGAAATATTGTAGGCTCAGCTAGCCGAGGAGAGGAGGAAACGAGGGGAGAATGAGGCCCAGCTGGCCGAGGAGAGGAGGAGACGGGAGGCAAATGAGGCGAAGATTGCGGCAAATGAGGCGAAGACGGATCAAATGTATAAGTGGATCCAAGGACTTCCTCAGCAATTAGGTCAAGCCCTGTCACCGATGATATTCCAATCGCCTCTTACAACTCCTGTAAGTACTCTTGTGAGCCTTGACAGCCTTGCAGTTTCATTTCAAGAATTAGAGACTTAGAGAAATTAGAGACTTAGAGACTTTGAATGTTGTAGACTATAACTTAGAGAACTTGTGTCTGTCATAAATCTTGTCGAACACGCAATATCTTCTCCTTTGTGCAGAATCAATCGTCGGCATCGAATACACCTGTGGACATAGATTTGTCAGCGGGCTTGTCACCTCAGTTCCCACATTAGTTGCCACATCTGTGATGTATCCTTTAGTTTGCATTTGTGGACTACTAGTGACTATTTGTGACTGCGAATGAACCTAAGTGTGATACTAAAGTTTGTGAACTGCTTGTGATGGTTAATGTTATATGTGGACTGCCTGTGATGCTTGTTGATATATGTGAATGGCCTGTGATGGACATTGTCATATATGAACTTCTTGTGATGCTTAATGTGATGCATATATGATGCTTGTAATTTTTGTTTGAGTGGAGTTTTATATACGCGAAAATAATAAAAAATAAGGACAGAATGGTCATTTTGCCATGTGTTGCACATGACAAAGACATGCCTTGCTGCTTTTACCATGGCACACGACAAAGTAACATTTTTTGTACATTTTGGACAGCTTCTTTGTCGTGGGCCAAAATTTTATTTTGTGGTATGGTTAATGCACACGACAGCATGGCACACGGTAAAGCCATCGTGTGCCCTACATACGACAAATTAAAGACGTTGTCACCGTCACTGTCTTCGTGTAGGTTGTCCTGTTACCTTTTTAGTTTAAAAGTCAGTTTCTTTATCAGTTTAAAAGCCCGTTTCTTTATCGTGTGTCCTCCATACGGCAAATTAAAGACGTCGTCACTGTCACCATCTTCCTAAAGTTGTCTTGTTACTTTTTTAGTTTATTTGCCATGTTTTTTTTGTTGTGGGCCGGCCTAACACACGACGAAGGTGTTTCTCGTGTGCTCGATAAATGGCCCAGATCCCTTTGCCATGTACAACCACGTCGTGCGGGCTTTGTCATGTGTTACACATGGCAAAACCTTTGTGTATGCTTTCCGGCCTTTCGCGAGCACACGGTAAACCCGACACATCCGGTAGTGACTCCCATTTCAACGTGCTCCCCTCAAGTTGAGGAACTTCTGATGTACAACTTTTGATCCCACAACTACTATAACGTTTTTTTAATCTTCAGGCTTTATGCATATTTGTAAAAAAATCAATTAGTTAGGTAAATGTGGCGATGGTAAATTATAAAAAATATGACTTGCATGAATGAGGAGAAGGTGAACTTTATACATGAGAGATAGCCCGTCTTTTTATCTCCACTACTGCACAATCGACTTCTTGATCACCAATCCACCTTTAGTACATGATGGCTGACCAATACTAAATGGCACGACATTTAGTATTGAACAAAACACGGTAAAAAAATCATTTAGACCGGTACTAATAAGCTTTGCCCTCTCCCTAGCTTTTTTTTCATTTTCTTTTCTTTTCTTTTCCTTTTCTCATGTCTTTCTGTTTTCTTTTCCAACACAATCACGATCAGAAAAGTCACAATGATAATCACAAAATCACAATCACAAATTTCACAACCACATCAAGAATCACAATATTCATTTAACAAGAATCAATATCCATGTCACAAAACAACAAGAATAACAAGAAATGCATCGGCTTGAGCTTCACGGGACTCTAATCCTTCGTCTCGGTGCCCTCCATCTTGCACCTCTTGACACCTGGATCCTTATGCTTCCCAACCCGGAACATAAAATTTAATTTCAATGCAAATTCCAACATCAATGGCATGGAACAAACGACATGAGCGAGAGTCGGACAACAATTGGAGCAGAGCGAAGCTCACCTGGGCAGACGACTCCTTGCCCTCGGGCATCGTGGACAAGTTGCCCCCCACCCCCCCCGCGTACCGCGGTGGCTGGGATGACCCCACGCCTCCTTTCCGAGTCCCCCCGCGCCTCCTCATGGCCAGCAACAGCGTCGGTGACAATGATCGGGGAGTCCTGCGCCTCCTCGAGGACCGACGGCGGCGGTGGCCAGGACCCCACGCCATGGTGGTTGCAGTGGCCGAGACATCCCCCACGTTTCCTTGGGGCCGACAACGACGCGGCTCGCACGCGCAGAGAGGGTCGAAGCTACCACCCGGTACTAAACAGCGGTACTAAACCGTGGCGGACCTAGAGATTTTGTGGAGCCTGTACCAACATAGCAACCGACAACAAGACAAAGTTTCAATTAGTTGCTATGTTTTAATCATTTCCTAAGACAATTGGAGAGCAACGAATCAACAATAGTTTGTTACCGTCTCCTGTGCAGAGACCTGCTGTCCTTGTCTTGCGGCGTCTGCTTTGTGTCTTGCTTGGTTGTGGGCTTGTGGCCACAATATACAGTGCATGCATGCATGTGCATGCTCCATGTAGCTCGGGCAGGTGCCCAGTAGGGTCGCCGAGCCCTGGGTCCGCCACTGGTACTAAATGACATCCAGTCGTTGCTTCTGAGGATAAAATGACCTCCGCACCAGCCGCCACCCTCGCCACCTCCTCCGACCCAATGCCGGCGCCAACTCCTACTTCCGGCCGTCGGTCCCCCAACCCTCTCTCAGCCGATGCAACGCTGTTCTCCCTGAGCGGCATCTTCAGTGAACGGGGGAAGCAACTCTGGTGGCGTGATAACACGCCACCGCCAGACGACGACGACGACGGTGGAGCCTTCCTGCTTCGCGTCTCCTACCATGACACACTACCGCGGACGGTGCCGGAGCTCCTCACCCCATCGACCACAACATCACGCTCCTCCACCCAGGCCTGTCGGCCGGTCCACGACCGCCTGAGGCCACACGCTGATATTCGCTCTGGCCGCCACCGACAACAGCGCCGCGGCCAAAACACGATTGATCGACAAGCTTCCTCTCTGACCTGAGACCCATGGTGGTCTGCTCTTGACGTTGAGAAACCAAGTTGAGATGTGCCTTGGTTTATATATGATGAGTGATTGACCAGATGATTTAGGCTTTGTGTCTGCGTGAGTAGTGTTGTGACGTGTTTTTTTTACGTGCTTTACTCTTATGTTTATGTGGTGTGTTCTGAGCGCACTCGGGATGAATGGTTGACAACGTTGTGTGGACTGACTCCTGGCCTAGTATTGCAGGTGTTGGTTGCGACTTGGTTTGTGTTGGTGTAGGTGAAGAACAAGCGCGAAAGGTCTATGCCTGTGTGGCCTTCGAGGAGTGGAGAGGCAAGTAGGCTTGGTTTGAGGGACCCGGTGGCCGACAGGATCAAGTGCGGACCACATGGTGGCAAGAAGAGCAAGACGAAGTCGTGTACAAGGAGCCGGCACAGGGTAGCGACTAACAACCGAAGTCTGTGTGAATGGTTTGTTTGTTTGGCCACAAAACTAGAACCCAACCGGTGCAAGGTAGCGGCTAACGACCGAAGCTTGCATGCGGGGTTTTCGGTGGTTTACCCACAAAACCATCAGGTTCCTCGGTTGCTCCACAAAGCCGAACTCGACAGTTTGTTGGCTTGGCCTCGAAACCAACATGGAGCTGGTGCAGGGTAGTGGCTAACAACCGGAGTCTGCACGTGAGGTTTGTTGGTTTACTCCACAAAACCAATACCGACCCGAGACGAACGTGGTAGCCAAGTCAAGATGAGATTGGCGGGGAGGCTGCATCAAGTCTGCGGGGTTTGCAGTAGTTTACCAATAAAACCATTGGGTTCCTTGGTTGCGCCACAAAGCCATGACTGAAGACTCGACATGACTGAGACGGGATCCGGGTGCGTCGGGAAGCTTCTAAGCAAAGGGCACGCGACGTGATCGAGGAGCTTGTGTTGGAGTTAAGCAAGGCCCGATGGATGTGTGTCCATTCCATGAGCTTATTGATGTATTGACCATAACACCCTTGCGGGGGCTTGAGTTGTAACTCCTAGTGTAGGGACACTTTGGTCTTTTGTTCGAAGGGCTCTATATGTAGGAGGAGTGGCTGATTTGTGCAGCCATCTCTTTGGCTTGTAGTTGGGAGTGCTCTTTCATTTTGGGGTGCTCTTGGTGTGAGGAAGAGAGGAGTGAGATTTGGCTCTTTGTTTGAGTTTTATGACATCCAAGATTTGTGATTCTTGTGAGTGTCTTGTAACCGAATATGGCTAAGTGATTTATAGTGAAATCCTTCTCTTAATCTCGTGCCATATCTTTTATTCCTAGCATTTAATTCTATCTCCTTCTAAATTCCTGAGTTCTTTTTGTTTCATTTTCGGAGCTCTTTTTGTGGGATTTTAGTTCATCGATTTCTAGACTGTTTTCTTCTAGATTTATTTGAGAGGATCAGACATGAGGACCTTGTGACTCTTTTCTTGGTGATTTTGCACCCTCGAACTCCGGGACTCGCTCTAGATTTGATGATTTTCGGATGAACCCTAGTTCATGGTGTTCTTGGGCGAGATTTACGATTCTACAAGATTGAGTGGGTTTGGGGCCATGAAATTTTAGGCACAACTTCTCCTAGTGGCACTTGTACTCCACCTAAAATTTGGCTTCAATGACTTGGGTGAAATGGGACATCCATCGAGTGGAAGTTTGGACTTGACCCGCGGGTCTGGTTCTTTTCATCACAATTTTGAACACGGACTGTCTGTGAGTCCATGACGGATGGTCCGTGAGGCTCATGTGCGCGAGAAGTTTTTTGAGGTTTCTGGGTGTTTCAAACGGACGGTTCGTGCCTACCCGACAGACAGTCTGTGCTTGACGGACGGTCCGCGGCTTATAGACAGATGATCCGTACTTTCCCGAATGTTTCTGTTTGTTTCAGAGTTGATCACAGACAGTCTGTGGTGCTAGGACAGACGACCCGTGGTTCTAGGACGGACAGTCTCTCATCTGGTCGGCAGATTGGCTAAGTGTTGGTTTTCAGCCTTGTGCTTCCACTTCTTTTGATCATTCTTTCATAATGTTTTGGTACTCTTCCAAGAATTGTTCCTAGGATTAGAAGGTTCGTTGTGACTATGTAATCTTGGCAATTGGCTTGTGCTAGGAGCTCTTGATTGGAAGTGATTAGTAGTGGCTTCACTCATTCTCTTGTCACTAGCTAATCTTGGTTAGTATTGTTCGTGCTAAATCGTTTGTGCAAGCTTTACCGTGCCTCATTTTGTGTTGGCTTCCGCTAAGGTTTGAGCATGTCTAGTTGTTCCTAGGACAAGCTTGTCATGAGTTGACTAGTGTCATCTTGACGATTAGATGTGAGGTGCATTTGGGGTGGCATTCGAGATATAGGCCGAGTTCTTTCAAGGAGAGAATTTTTATCAGCTCCCATTCACTTCCCCCTCTCTGGCCACCAATCCGGTCCTTCAATTGGTATCAGAGCTTGGTCAAGGATCACTCCACCTTAACCGGCTTTGTGATCCATAGGACGACAAGAGAAAAGGGCACTTTTGCTTGTAGATTTGGTTTGCGCTATTTGAGCTTGCTTTCGGCTAATCCTAAACGGTGCTTTGAGTATGGCACCAGGCTCTTCTTTTTGTGGGTCTTTGAGTAGGAGGAGCATGGAGGTGGAGGTGGAAGCAAGAGTGGAGGAGATGATGTCCCTCATCGAGGACTATAAAGATAGTGACCTCAAGAAAGGCGAACTCTACCGCATGCTAAGAGACATGAACCAAGGTACGCTTGCCAAAGGCATCTTGATCCTATGTGATAGGTTGAATCATTGGGAATGTGATTGTAGGAACTTACATAGGAGAAACATAGAGTTGTGTGATGCCTTGCGTAGAAAGAATGAGAAGATGAAATGCTCTCTTGCTAGATTAAAATGTGGTATGGCTTTTTGGAAGTCTCGTGCTCATGGTGAAATGAATGCTAAAATTGACTTACCTTTGTCATGCAATTCTTGTGATGGCTGTCGTAGTGAGAACATGAAGTTGAGTAGAGATTCATGTTTGTGACGACTTGCTTAGAAATCTCTCTCTTGTTTGTGATGACTTGGTCTCTGAAAATAACTTGTTGAAATCCAATGCTTCTATGCCTTGAAATTTTTGTGTTGCTTTGAATGATGATCTTGTTAATGCTAGAAGTAAGATTTCTTTGTTGGAGTCAAGTTCTTTGGTACCATGTGTTTCTTGTGAGTCTTTGCATGCTGAAATTAATGAATTAAAACTGACTCACACCACATGTGTACTCCCTCCGTCCCATAAAAAAAAGCAATCCTAACTTTTGAAAAAAAAATCTCACAAAGAATGCAATCCTAGAATATAGATCTAATTACTTTCATAATTAAGTTTTCAGATCTGATTTGCATGGCAAAACTTACTACATTTGGCAAACAGATGAGGGTATTAGAGTCTTTTCATTCCTCCACTAATCTGTCTTAAAAAAACTATAATTGCACTCTTTATGGGACGGAGGGAGTAGATGAACTTGAGCATGCTAGGGCTGAAATTTGTGATATGAAATCCATGCCTTGTAGCAAGTGCTCTTTGCTTCTAGAAGTTGATGCTTGCCATACTTCGTGTCATAATCATGATGCTTTGCTTGATGTGAATGATGATTGTTGTTCATGTGGTCTCATTTGCACATCATGCATTGATTTGGAAAATGAAGTTTTGGCTTTGAAGAAAATGCGCGATGATATGAGCGCCAAGTTGGTTGAGCATGATGAGATGAGTGCCAACTTTGAGAAAGAAATTGAACTTTTGTGTACCACATATGCTAAGTGCATTGAGAAGGAAATTGAGAATTTGAGAAATACTACATGTGGTACTTGTGAGCGCCTCAAATTTGAAAATGAGGTTTTGCGCACAAGGTGCAAGAGTCTTTGTGCTAAGGGTTTGAATGAATCACGTTTCTTGTCACTCCGATGTTGATGCTTGTAAAATTGCTTCTTATCAACCAGAGTTGACTTCTTCTCTTGAGCGTGAGTCTTTGGATAGTGGCACTTGTGCTAGTGCTTTGGAGAGCTCTACCATATCTGCTCCTAAGCTTGTTGCTTCTTCCGGTGTTGCCCAAAATGATTTGAATGGCAAGGGTGCTTTTCCCATATTTGGAACTCATACTCCCAAGTCGAAGTTCCATTGCACCTTCTGTCAGAAAGATGGGCATACTGTCGAGTTTTGCTTTCGCCATGTCAAGCACGAGTGAGTGTGCCAAAGCTTTTGAGAAGCCATGTAGCCTTTCTCATGGCACGTGTGGGTCTAATGTGGGCACCAAGTTGAGTGTTGAGGTTGATGCTTCTTGCTCTAAGTCCCAAGGGACTTCTCACTTACAAGAGAATGACGATTCGTCCACTCAGACCGTGCCTCCTGATAGGCCTTTGTACCATTGCTCTCATTGTGGGAAGGACGGGCATCAAGAGAGCTTTTGCTAACGCCGTGCAAGGAAAATGCGGCGAGCTTGTGCTTCTAGGCCTTTGGTTGTTCATAGCCTTTCTCACGGCACGAACACTTGTGAGCCTAAGAAGGCACGCTTTGTTGACGGGTTTTATGACACTCCTTGTAGTGAGTTAGGCCATACTCGTGGACACGCTTCTAGTGCTTCTTGCGTTGGTCCGCGACATGCTTCCCATGGTGCTTGTGTTGGTTCTTCTCCTAAGACCTCATGGTATCTTTGCCTTTTGCTCGTGGTAGCACTCATTCTTCTTCTTGGGTCGCTCCTTGAGGCATGGTTCCAAGAGTGTTCGGAAACCTTTGCATTTGAACCAACATTTGCATCATGCTAACCCACATGACTTGAGTGCATCGTTTACCCGTGTGACCAAGTGTTGGATTCCCAAGTATGTGCTTGCTAACCCTTTGGGATCCAAGGCTCGATCTTCTTTGTCTCCTTCTGTGTAGGTATGGAGACACGATTGGAGAACATGAGCTCGATGGTACTTGATTTTTGCATGTGAGGTGATCAAGACAAGATGGTTCTCCACACCACTTTGGATGGCTCTTGAAAGCCTTTGTACACATGTATAGTGAGTTTTTTCTTTTCCCACTTGTGCTCACTTGTATACTTGTTGTATGCTTTGGTCTTGTGTCATGCTTGTGTATAAACCATGGTAGGCTAGCCACCTTGTTCATTATAGCTTTGAGATCTTGTATACCTATCTTGCTATCTTTTGTATGATATTGTGGCGGATGATATTTATGAACTTCATGTCATGCTTTATCATTGCTCTTGTTTGGTCATTGTATCATGTTTTTGTTCATTGGTATCTTTTTGTTTAGGCTTTTTGTATAGTTATGTACCTTGTTGACATGTTTCCTAGCCCTTGCTTATATTCATGTATGTGTAATCATGTTATAATGCTTTATTTATCTTAATTGGTATTGCCAATGCATTATGTAGCATGTTTTGAGTGTTTCTTGTGGCTTTGGGCTTGTCTTGTCTTCGGGTTGCGTTTTGTTTCGTCTTTTTTTGGCTTTCTCCCTTTTTGATTGATTTTAGAGCTTTTCTTTTGCTCTTTATTTCTCTAGTTTTTGTTCGCTAGTCATGTTTGGTTGAGGGGGAGCTCGACTTCATTCAATGGGATTTTGGTTTCAAGGGTTTGCTTTGGCTTTCGGTGGTTGTTTATGATCCTTTAATTGGTATGGTGCTTAATTGGGATATTGGAGCTTTTACTTTGTTGGTGTGTTCCCTTGTGAGCCTTCTTGATGTTGAGTCGAGTCCCTTGTCTCCCCATGCATTTTGTATTGCATATGTATATTCTCTTTGTATCACATGCATTTTTGGTAGGATGAGCTTCTCTCATATACATTGATTACTATGATATGCTATGATTGAGCTTTTGACCATGCTTGATATGCTTTTGTGATGTATAGCTATGCTCTTGATAGTTTTGATATATATCCATGTGAGATAGCTATCTTTTTGGAAAATGCTAATTTGACACTCTCTTATGAGTAGAATCCTTTTCATGCTCTCTTTGTGCTCAAATGGCTGTCTTACTTAATTTATGCTTGGGCATCATGTTCTTTTCACTTGAGGTCAAAGACCTTCTTGTCATTGTGAATGTTTAGCCCATGTGATTACCTTGTGGAAGAGCATAAGCTTCTTTTTGCCGCAAAAGCATTTCATGTACCATGCTTAAATTTGAAAATGAAATGCTTATGCTTGAAAAATATGCTCTCATATGAATCATGTCTTTTATGCCTTGTATTTACTTATCTTGAGTGCTAAACCGTTGCATGATGTCTACCATGAGAAAACTCAAATTTGAAGTAGACACATGGCTCGTGTTGTAACAAAATAATCTATTCCTTCTTAATGCAATGATACGCAGCTCTCCTGCGTATTTCGAAAAAAAAGATAAAATTCGGTTCAAAATGGGCTCCAATGGTCATGTAGCTTATGACTGGTACTAACACGCGCGGTTAACACCAGTCAACACTGTGATCGGTACTAATGTGTTGACGAATGCTCGTTGTTCTAGCAGTGCTCTGATGGATACGCTTTGCTTGACTAGTTGATTACCAGAGTTGAAGGAGTAGAAGAGAGAATGAACGAACTCCTGTCCAGTAGTCTTGGTAACCTTGGAGAGACTACATATTAATATATTATTACTAACTAGCAAAATGCCCGTGCGTTGCTACGGTGTAACGATAATTATATTATATTTACAAACCTCATTGATTTTTCTATTTCTATTTGTTGTATTTTTATTGCACTTGGTGATATCTACACATTTGTTGAGAAACCAATGAAATTTTCATGTAACATATATATTTTATTATACTCAAACAATCGTTCATTTCTAACTCTCTATTTAGCAAGAGAATTGTAAAAGACCAAAAAATGGATACACCGATACTGCACCATGCAACACGATCACATCTTTATTTGTACTCTCTTATTGATGATATTATGTTTTACATATGGTTCATCCTAAGCTTAGCAAGCACAACTGGTAGTAGCGTGTATGGTACATGTGCTAGGTAGTACGTGTGAACCTATTTCTCATTAAAAATAAGTAACATATGGCCAATTGGCAACAACACAACTTTAGGGCGTTTAGTTCATCTAATTTGGGAAATTTTTTAATATTCACCCGTAACATCCTTCCCAATTTCAACCAAACTAAACATCTCCTGACAATTTTTACTATTCACCCGTCACATCCCCAATATTCACTTGTCACATCATCTCTATACGCGTGGTCTAATGCAAAACTTTTCACTGTTCACCCCCTTACATCTTTATCGAATTCGATCGAACTAAACACCACTAGCAACTTTCACTATTCACCCATCACATATTCACCACTATTCACCAAACTAAACACATTAGCATGCAACATTGTCACCAACTTGTATAAATTTGTACTTCAGTACATTAGATTCTCCAAAGTTCTTTTCAAGCCGGCAAATGATCCTAGCTAAAACTTCAAAAACTAAACATGTACTCCCTCCATCCCAAAATATAAGTGTTTGTTGATTTCTGCTGATCACGTTTGACCATTCGTCTTATTCAAAAATTTTTGTAAAAATGTTAAAACAATTACAATATACTTAAAATATATACGATGATAAAACATTCATAACAAAATAAATAATATTTTACAATTTTTTAATAAAAGAAATGGTCAAACATGAACAACAGAAGTCAATATTTTGGGACGGAGAGAGTAGATATTTTCTTTAAGAAAAAACGTAACATCATGTGTGGATGCATATGTAGGAGCCCAAAACTTCTTTTAGAGCAACTCCAACAGCCTAGTTAAATTCTACTCTCTATATTCCTATTTAGCTAGCTATTTAAACAAGATTCACACTTCAAATTGTGATCAATTCCAACAGCCAAGCCAAATCAGATTGCCTGCTATGTATAGTACTGGGTGGACCCCACATGTCATTCTCACCCATCTCTTCTTCCTCCCGTCTCTCACGCGCCTCTGCTCCGCTGGCTGCCCCGCCTCCGCTGTGGCCACAACCTCTGCACCGCTCGTCCATGCCGCCCTCCTCCTTCGCCCACTGCGCTTCTTCTCCTCCTCGCGCTCGCTGCCGCGGCGGAGGACACGACAACCATGCTAGTCGCGAAAGCGGCCTCGACCGCACTCAGCTCGCCGCCCTCCTCCTCCACTGTGTGCGCACGCCTCCACGGCCCCGGTCTCACCGTCGTCCACGTCTCCCCCTCACTGCCATTGGCCCGAGAGCTGAGCTCGCCACCGTTCGCGTCCTCTCCCTCGCCGGCGCCGCCCCGAGAGCCAAGCCGTCGCCTTGTAAGTCCTATCCTCGCCGACGCCGACCCGGGAGCCGAGCCCGCCGCCATCCGCGTCCTACCTCTCGTCATCGCCAGCAAGGGAGTCTAGCCCTTCGCTCCATGTCCTCCCCTTGCCGCCGCAGAGAGGGAACACACACGTGAAGGGAGCACACGCACGGGAGGAGGTGATATTGCGAGGCGGATTGGCTCGCCAGAGTTCGCGAGCCAATGGGGGAGAATGGAGAGGGGGATTGCGAGGGAGAAGTTTATTGAGTCAGTTGGAATGGCGACTTTTTTTCATTTTTTACCAATAGAAAATGAGTTAAAGAGGTTATTGGAGGTGCTCTTATGCCGAGTATAATTAATAAAATGAATGTGTTTATATGTATTGTCACATGCAAAAGATTACAGTGGCTGGAGTCATTTTTTTTATCAGTTGCTGGAGTCATTCTTGATCCTTTTTTTGAACGAACGAGTCATTCTTGATCCTAATGCTATCAGATTAATAAAACTAAATTTATGCTCTTACAACACTGAAAAACATAACTCAAGTGGTGGCACCGTGGTGGCTTCCGTCCCTGGAGCCTGGAAAGCTGTTGAATGGTGGCAACTTTTATTGATGATTTTTCATGTGATTAAGGAACAAAAAGATTAGATGGGCCGGCCTGTCTCTTCTTTCACGTCGTGCGACTGGGTGGGTGGGTCGTGGGAGGCCGCGATTTTTTCCTCCCGTTCACATAGTCCCGAAACGCCGGTTCCACATGGGAGTCCGATTTTTTCTTTTTCTCTGACCGGGTGAGGTTGTTTTTCTGCCGGTTCACGTGGAACCAGGCCGGTTTTCTCTGAGTTTGTTCCGGTTTACTGTAGACGGACGAAAAATCTTGGCAGAAACAATCCTTGCTTTAATATTAGGTAGAGATTAATTAGGCTCCATTTGGAGCATCCACTTTAATTCTCACCATGCCACCTAGAAAAATAGATAAATGGTGACAGAAATTCTCACAAAATTTATATGATTTCTGTGCAGTTTTTGTCGAGTGTAAGAACTTTGCTGAGTGTTTTGGCCGTGCACTCGCAAAGAGGCAAGACTTTGCCGAGTGTATCCTCTGACACTTGGCAAAATGTTGATTTTTTGCTGAGTGTTTGTCGTCCCGACACTCGACAAAGCTCGCCGTCACCGTCGTCTCACCGTTTTCTTACTTTTTTGCCGAGAGTCTAGATGACACTAGGCAAAACGGGCTTGATAAAAAAAACACTCGATAAAAAGATCTTTGCCGTGTGGGGTTTACCACCAAGTGTTTTCGTGGCTTTGCTGAGTTCTTTCAGCACTCGGCAAAGCTTCTGTTTCCGTAGTGTATACTTCTGTATGGATGGAATGGCAAACTTGTCCCGTTTACAAATTTTATAGAGCTTCCATAGTTAATAGTTTTCACTATACTTCTATATGGACGGAACCTGATTGGAAAACTTGCCCTGTTTACAAATTTTATAGATGTAGTATATGTTGTAAAAACACCCAGGTATAAAAATCTATATATACAATATTTGCGTCACTGTAATCACATAATCAAAAGTCCCCCATTTCTTTTTTTTTTTGCAAAATACGTGCTCTGACATGATAAGCACTAAGAACCTATGAATTCCTGAGATTTTATTGAAGTTCACAACCATGCAGACTCGAACAAGCAGAAAACAAACAAAGAAGATGCAAAATGAGTTAAAAAAATAAAAAAAAATCGAGAGAAAATAGTGGGCTCGATTTTGGGCTTCTTGTGTAATTTTTGGCCTACGCATGCATATACGCAGCAGGCTTCCTGTATGTTTTTGATCTTACAGCCTGCAGATGTATTCAGCCCACTTTCCGCTCCCCACTCGAATGTGCTCCGTTGAAGTTGATGAACTTTTGATCTTCACTCTTTATGCACATTTATTTAAAAAAATACAGTAAGTTAGGTAAATTAGGCGATGATAAATTATAAAAAATATGACTTGGCAAGAATGGCGAGGAGGTGAATATTATACATCGGAGACAGCCCCGTCTTTTTGTCTCTTGAGACTGACTATAGTTGACTACCAGAGTTAAAGGAGTAGAAGAGAATCAACGAACTCCTGTTCAGTAGTCTTGGTAAGTGGTAACCTTGGAGAGACTACATATAATAACATATTATTACTAATTAATTAGAGGCTCCATTTGGAACATCACTTTAATTCTCACCATGCGAACTAGAAAAATAGATAAATGGTGATAGAAACTCTCACAAAATTTTAAAACCCATCCACCGAAATGGTAACAACAAACATTGGATTTATAATATTTTTTTAAAAATACACACATCTGTCATATATGAAAATTACTCTAAAGTGACTATCAAAATCTATATCTAGATAAAAAAAACGATTAATCCGCTACTTTTTACCTATTTATCCGTCTAGGCCACTTTGAAAAAGAATCTGCAAAGAATGATCCTAATTTAATCCAAAAAAAGCCTTCACAAACTTTGTAACCTTGGACAAGGAGAACTTATGAACGTTCCACAACCATGCATCCATCATCTTTATGCCCATTGCTTGGATACTAGCTATAGTTCTTCTCACAACTAGAAGTTTAGTAATTCCATATACTCGAGAGGTACCATGAGAAAGGTAATCATGAATATATTTTGCACAAAGAGCAAAATGTAGTAGTACCTATTATAGCGACCACTGATTTACTGAATTCATAAACAAGGAAAAGAAATGAGCAAAGAGATAAACCACTATGCATCCACATAGATCAAACCAATTAACACTCTTTTTATGCTCCGCTAGCTCTCCCATAACCTAAGCTAGTGGCCTGAAATTTGAAGGCCTAGTACGTCGAAGGGCGCATGGAATTGCGAGCCACAGTAACGGATCCATGGACAGGACCAGCAGCCACACGAAGCCGTCCATGCATGTTGTACGTGAAAAAAACCAAGGAAACCTGAAGATCTCTGAGAGCAACCAACCAACCATGCATGCAGAGGCCGATCTCGCAGAACCCCAATTACTTCGCTGCATTCCCAGCCAGCCGGCGAATTGAATTGATGCATGGAGTGGTGTCACTGCCGCCAGTGCGAGTCCCACGCAACGCCGGCCGGCCGGCCGGCAGACAGTGAAGGGCATGCACAATCCACATGCCTTTGAGCTGTGTACTCCTGCTCTCGTACGAACTGACACTACCGCAACCATTCGATTGGGATGCACAAGTTCTCAACACGGCTATAGCTCTACAAGTCAGGAGCAGCACACGAACCCAAGTGCACTCGACCATCATTTCACCTCATTTAACCTAGGTACCTGCAGCACATACACCTTTCAATTCTTCATAGATCTCTGCCGGCTGCCTCCAATAACTGCCCCTGCACAATTCGCAAAGGAGTATCATTTGAACATTGGCAAGGTCACTCACTCCCAATTTGTGGTTTCAATTTCATTAAATGTGCTGCCATAAGAGAAAAAATGATGACATGGCACCATATACTACCACAGTTATGAAGAGTGTACACTCTTTCTTGGAAAATGTCACATACCGATGTTGGGGCCGGGAAAATGTTCGTTAAATGCTATGGCCAGGCTATGGAATAACAAAATGGAGCAACAAAAAACATTCTAAAAATGATGTAATACTCCCTCCATTCAGTTTTGATCGCAATATAATTTTCACGTGGCACTTGACCAAGGGCAACAAGTATGCTTATCAATCCATTAGTCATGTTAACCACCCTCCCCTCTATAAATATCGCCATGGATGCATGTGTACTGTTAAAAGCAACGGAATGGAACTAATTTTTCTGTCGGGATTTGGTCTTATGATAACCAAGGGCGGATATATCGACCTACTCCCTCCATATTCATAAAACAAGTCGTTTAGGACAGCGACACGGTCTCTTTAAAACATAACTTTGACTACTTATTTTTATAAAAATATTTATTAAAAACTGACATGTGTATACTTTTATGAAAGTATTTTGTAAGACAAATCTATTCATGTAGTTTTCACATTTTCAAACTCAACAACTTAAATTATTCACGATTTATATTCCTAATGTTTGACTGAAATCTTGTCTGAAACGACTTGTTTTATGGGTATGGAGGGAGTATATGTTCAGGTGAGTGACTACACATGCCCTCACTCAATTTTTTTTTGTCTCTAGGGTGATTTGAGTTGTTCTCAAGGAGTGCCGCCCCCACTAAACATTCTGCATAGGTCTTCCCCAATAAATATATTTACTTTTATTGTTTCTTATTTTGATCTAATTCTATTTTTGAGATGGTTGAAAATCATGTTTTACTTGTTCTGGAATCCTTCATCTATGATTTGTGAAATCGGGTTTTAGACATTACTTCAGGAATTCCTATTCTTTTTTGTAGGATTTATAAATTCTGGGATATATTTATGCTAACCACTTATGGAAAATGCAAAAGAGTACCAAATTAAGCCGTCGGCCCTAAAAACATAACATCTAAAAGTTGAATCACAGTCAAATAACGAGAAAAATATATGCTGATTCATGCACGGTCAATGTTTAAATTCATTTGTTGATTGAGGACAACCCCAAAACAACAACGGCACTCTTTTGTGACCCCGGCCAGAAAGTAGGAGTAAATATTCCAGTGCAGCCGGGAGACTGTTGGCATGCGCCTGGCTATCTCCGATGGAGATCTCCTGAACCTCGCCTGGCTGAAGGACCCTTTAAAGAGTAAAGAGGTGATCTGGCTCTCTCCTTGCGCGCTTGCATGTGTCATACCCCTTTCGTGGTGCCATTCAATGCGTCCATGGCGTCCGCCGTGATCGCCTGCGCGCTGCTTTGCTATATCTCCCATCCCTTAACTGTTTTCAGTGAAGCTTCGGCAGCTTGCTTGCATGCTATCTACTAGAGTATAGTAAGCGCGCATGTATTGTACGTTGTACGTGCCCGTCTGTGGGGGAGGGAGACGCAGCATGTACTAATATACTATGTCCCATGCATTTATCAGGAGCGTACTCATCATTTTGTCTTTCTAGATCGAAACCAAAGCTGCATTCAAGAGATCTCCCTACTCTCAAGAATTAGCTCTATGTTATTAAGTAGATGATGGAAGAGAGGCTCCTACTCTCTAAACCGTCGGCAAACCACATTTTTAGCTAAACTCTATGTTATTAATTAGATGATGGAATCAGGGAATGTATGTAATGATCATCATTATTTTTTTCTCGAACAAGCAGGAGAAGTGTGTATCAATACGTGTAGAATCTAAACAGAATTATACAAGTTTATAAGCAACCTGATGACCACTGTTAGATATTGTGTCGAATATTTACACGAGTCCGGTTATGATGAAATTTGAGTTGTATTTAGCAGTATAGGGTAGAGTCTGTGTCATACTCTGTAACCCGAGCCTCCTCATAAATATGAGAGGGGGGGTTGCTATTGTAACCATGACGACATAGCGATAGGCTCACAGGGGGAAGGCGGCACTATGTCGGGATCCTAAAGCGGTCGGTGTTGCGGTATTGGGGAGGAACGCTCGTATTCATGCCCCGGGGATGTAGGCTTCGGCTGAACCTCGTCAACAAAAATCATGTCTCCGTTGTCGTCTGTGATCATGCAAGTTCATCTTGGTAGATCTGATTGTCGTTCCGCTACGTGGAGATCGATTAGCGGGCGGCTCGCCACCGCGGAGGGCTAATTTCTTACAACCACCACTACACCTACTCTTTATTACGCACTACTACATGGAGCCTCATCACAGCCGGCCAAAACTCCCTGTCACCACAAGTTAGTTGGTTCATCTCAGAAAAAGGTAGGCGGTGATGACTCCATCATCACATCCAGTTTATGATGATACGCGTTGGCGGTGATGACTCCATCATCACTGTTGTATATTGTTGTATAAAGCATCTATATGTAGTCATTCAGTGCCACACTTACTCTCTATCTAATAATGATCATTATTAGGTTGGTGATCCATCTAGGAGCGTTGGGATTATCTAGCTATCGTTCACTATAAACACCCAGTACACTAAATGGTATGGAAGAAACGCGATATATAATCGACGATATAGCAGAGGTAGATCGATCTGGAGCTTAAGAATCTACTCCTAGGATCAAACTTATCATTTCAGTTTTAGCTTCGGAATAGATCAATTCATGATCAACGCTGAAACAAAGAGGGATGACTGAGAAGTACTGTAATCGTGTCATTATTGATGCGAAAACCCTAGTTGAGGTGCTCATAGTGCAACTAGTACTCTAGTAGCAACAGGGGGTAGGGGTATGGCCCACCTTGACCACAAGTAAGCTCTTCTACTGGCACTCCGTGGGCTCTGTCAGAGGTGGAGCTCTCGCCAGTCACACTCGGAGAGGAAGGTGGGTATAACTAGGGTTAGGATTTGTTTGATTGGGGTGGTGCGGGAACCTTAAAAGTCCATGGTTTAGAAGGGTGGTTTCTGACGGTGGGTAGCATGATGGCAATGGTGGGTGGAGGCTGGAAAGGCGAGGCGAGGCGAGGCAAGGTGTGGCAAGAAGGGTGCCGCTAGCTGGGTGGTTGAGCGTCTTTGGGTGGTGTCCACGGTGTGGGACAAAAATCAAAATTTTTAGTAGGCAGTAGAGGCGATACGATGATAATGCGGTGAGGTAGCAAGCTCGAGCATTTTTGGGCCCACCCCATTTTATACCCCCACCCCCAAACTAATGTCATGCAACAATAGTACTCCACCTTCCATTTTTTATTATAGCAAACATGAATTGGGATATGATAAAAGTTCTTCAAATTTTACTTTGAATATTAATTTCTCTTATGATATATTATTAATTGCTATGAAACCAATATTATGTCCAATTCAGAGAGATATGTGAGAAGAAATAAGTCTATTCAAACAAAATTTTGAAAACTAAATAAATATGTCCATATTTAGTTAATTATTTGGTAAATTTCTTTTAATTTGACCTTCCGATCGAATCATAATACCTCCTCTACCTTGAAACAGAGGGAGAACAGACCTAAGTGTGAGAGAGAAATAATGCAACACTTTCTTTGTGTGTCATGCAATATAATTGGCATTTGTTGTACTGTATTAATAAGTACTAAGCAATGATTAAAAAAAGTTTAACTAAACGTCCGTCTGGTTTTTGGGTGGCTTTTCCGGTTGCTATCTTGTATTTTATCTTCGAGAAGCTAATTTTTTTTTAGCTTTGGCTGTTTACATGCTGGTTTACAATGAGTAAATTGCATCTACTATGCAACTTGTTAAGTGGATGCATATTGATCCAAGAACTTAAAAATGCTTAGTTTGGTACACTAACTTTTCAAGTGGGTACTAATTGGTCCAAAAACCTGTAAAATGCTCAGTCTGCTATAATAACATGGGTGCAGATTGGTCCAACTACTTGTAAAATGCTCAATTGGTGGGTGCAATAACTTGGCAAATTGGTGCACCTACAGTAAATGTTATAATGACAATGTATTAAGCAAAGAAGATAGTTGTATATATGTATTTTCTTCCAGTAACAATTCCTACTTTTTGTCATTATAATTTTTAGACTAAAGGTCTAGTCCTCAATCAGTATTAAATGTGAAACTAAATATTCCTAATAAAAATTTAATAATTGTATAGAATAGTTAATACAAAGACATCACAATAATTTCCTAAACACTGAAGGTTCTAGTCCTGGCCAAATATGTTACCATCATGACACGAATATCAACAAGCAGATAGTGCTCAATAACTTCCCGATGTGAATATACACTAGTCTGACATTAGCAATTTGTTTACTTGTTATAATATTTGACCGTTGATGCACCAATTTACCAAGTTATTAGACTAAATTGAGCATTTTACAAATTTTTTGACCAATTCTGCACCTATCAAGTTATTGTATTATATTGAGCATTTTACAAGTTGTTGGACACCAATCTGTACTCACATGACAAGTTGTTATACTAGATTGAACATTTTACATGTTGTTGATTCAATTTGCACACATCTAACAAGTTGTTGTGCGTGGATGTAATTTACTTTTTTCAATGAGTAAATTGCAACTTCTATGATTATGTCGTGGACCAAATAACTTTGGAATCCGCTTAGTAGCAACCTTAAGAATTAAGAAGATGCATTTGGATTATGGGAATTGATTCCTAGAATCAAGCTATTGGTTTTAGTTTTCCTTTGGAGACAAATTTTGGTTTCAGAAGCTGGAGTGGATTAGTTTGAGCTGCTAGATAGTCTGTTCCCAAAGCAAGTGGCCAGTGAGCGTCTAAACCCCGTGAACTGAAGATGATAATGATTAATTCCGAGTGTATAGCATGCATGCTCCCGCTCCGCGCTCACTTGCCCCAACCTCATTGACATGTAGCTCTAAATGCTCACCAGGCCCGTCATATCAGTGCAAAACTGCTCTTGAAAAGACATACGCCTTTTGTTCCGTTGGTCGATGACTAGTGGCTAGTGCTGATTTGTTGTGAGAGAAAAATACCGTTGTCAGGTGGCTGGTGCTAATTTATTGTGAGAGAAAAGTATTATTGGCTGGTGTTGATAAGCCAGGCGAACAAGGCTGTTGATGGTTGTTAAGTACCAATTTTAGGGCTATCAACTACTGCATTTACCCATGAAAAATACACATCCACCATAGAATAGGTGCTTATACTGAAAATTTCCACGAGTGGCTATGTGAATTCAAATGCAAACATTTAGCATGGAAAATGGGAGAAAATCCACCTCATCAATGCAAGCACTTCAGGCTCAGCGAATGGAGAGGTGCCACATGGCCACCACATGGATCAAGGGGCCCACCAAGCAACGAAACACACTCCACCAATAGGTAAAGAGTACATGGATCCATGGGCCCACCTACCCGCGTAAATGTGCCAAGTTCACCTCATACACACCCATACACGCTTAGGGGCCCACATGGAGGTGACCAGAGAAGAGGCGGTGCGAGGGGCGTCGACCTAGGGTCGGCCGAACCCAGGTTCGGTCGAACCCAAGGTGGGTCCGCTTGCCTCCATCTTCCATGTGTCAAGAGTTACCGACGTAGAGGGCATTACCACTGCTGCATGAAGCCAATTTCAGGGTGCCCATCACCACTATAAATTGAGGGGGAGGCTAGAATAGAGACACACTTCAAGTCTTCACTTTTCTCCATTGGCTTGTTCTCCTCCTCTCTCATTCTCCCTTGGGGAGGTGATTGTGTGTGTGTGTGTGTGCATCTTCAGCCTAATACTTGGGTTGGAGCGACCGTCGAACTTTTCGATGGCTGGCTTGAAGTCTTTCGGGTATCTCATCGTCCTGAGACGTCGTGAGAAGGCCAGAAAGTTGTTGATGGTTCCTGTGCACGCGTCCAGAACCATCGGGACAATATAGAGGTCTTCGAGGGCGCCGTTGTCTTGGTCGTACTGGGCACGGTGTCGGAGTTCTTGGTCGTGCATCGCGTGGAGCTCTGCTTCTTGAATAGGGTTTTGGTGTCGAGAGGGTCCGGGGGACCATTGACGCGGTCGTAGTTGGCACGACGTTGGATTTCTTGTTCGTCCCGAGCAGGTCGGTGTTGGTTTCGGCTGTCCCGAAGGACACGCGCAGCTCTTACGGATAGTGGTCGGACTCCAGCGTTTTGTCTTGCATTGCCAGTAGCGTTGGGCTGTTGCACGACTTCATTCTTGCCTCCTCCCTCCTCGGCTATGGGCTGAAGGGGGGGATTGACGTTATTGTTGTTGTTGCGTGGTCGTGCCGACCTGCTCCTGGAGTGCTGGCTTGAGGCCGACCTGCTGTAGCCTTGGCTTCGTTCTTCCACTTGAGCAGTGGCGATGTGAATGTGGGCCATGAGCTGATGCATTGCGGGTATGTCTTCTAGCTGACCTATTTTGGCAAGAGTCGCCCCTAGGTTAGCTTGGGGGGGAGTTGTAGACCTCGTGACCAGCTTCCTCAAAGTCCCTCAGGAGGTCTTTGGCACGTAGGCGGTGTCGTTGTGGTTCATCTTGATGCTGGTGTTGTGCTCTGACCTGACCCGCGGGGAGTGGTCCACCAACGGCATTGTGTGCGGCGTTGCCTGCGGCCTGACCGACGGCGTTTGGCACAACATTGTGGTTGGGCGCGGCACCTACTGCAGCTGCGGCAGCTTGGTCTGCTTCTTGCTGGCGATGTTGAGCTTTGGCAGCATTGTCGTTCTCGCGTTGCTGTCGTTGTTCTTCTATCTCGCCGGCTTGAGGAGGTACATTGGCGGAGACCATGAGTTACTCACGATCCGGTACTCCATCCTTGTGGCTGAAGTCGTTTGGCGTGATGATGACGCGGGCGACCTGGAATTCGCCGCAGTCTGAGGTCAGAGTACGATGGATCCGGTGACCTTGGGTCGCAGCTGGAGGTGGAGGTTGGCGAAGCTTCTTCAACACGTGCCACTGGCGAGCCTGTGCTTAGCCTTCTTGTGGACAGGGCAGAGGTTGTCGAGAGGACCCCTGCGGACTCCACAAGAGGTGGTGGTCGACCTAGATTGGATTTGGATCTTCTTCTTCATGCGGTCAGAGGCCACACGAGCTGAGTTCCGCGGGCCATGGGGCATGCAAGGTGGAGGTGCAGTAGTCCTGCTAGAGCGCTTGACGCTTTCGCAGACCTTGATGGTGTCAGAGAGCATGCTCTCGACATGATTGATCCCCGTGATTAGATCGCGAGGAGTGGGTGGGTGGGTTTCTGTCAACAGATCGGACTCGACCTGCTGGAAGGAGGTGGTCACGGCGTTCTCGATGACGAGACAAGCGGCTGGAGCGGTGGATTTCGTCGGTATTAAGCCGAAGCAGATGTCGACGGGATTGGCGAGGTGTCCGCCATGCTTGCAAGGAAGATGACACCGCGTGATGGGGCCATCAAGTTGCATGAAGAGTCCTAGATCAACCCCTACCTGGTGTGCCAACTGTCAGAGGTTTAGGTCTGAACAGTCCACAGGGGGGTCAACCCCGGTGGTTTATTTGTTCGGCAGGGGGGAGATCTAGAGCTAAGAATGCTATGGTTATGCAATGGCACACGGAACAAGAGGGACACAATGAGTTTATACAGGTTCGGGCCTCCAGAGAGTAAAACCCTACGTCCAGTTCTTGATTGTATTGCTTTGGATGGATTGTGACTTGAGACTTTGTGGCGACTTGACTTGTCCCCGAGGGAACGCCCTTGCCCGCCTTATATTGGCTGACGGACAAGGTTGGTGGACCCGGAGTCCAGGTCGGTTACAACATATGGAAACCTATCTCTAGTAGATTACAACATAATCCCGCGATCTTCGGACTGTCTGGCGGCACAACCGACGTCTTGTGTCTTGTCTTGCACGCCAAGTTACCCAAACCGATCGGATAAGGTCATCTGGAGGAATCTTTTGGAAGGTCTTTGGGACCACATATCAGGTCTGTTGGGCCCACTGTCAGGTCGACGAGTCTTCTGATGGGCCGGACCCACTTGTCGGGGACGACCGTGAGCTTGGTCGGTGGGGACCCAAGGGTATCCATGTCTCACAGGTAGAGAGGGGTGAGGAGTGAGATGGAGGTTTGAGAGTGATGATTTGTTCATCATTCATCAAGTCATGTACCTCAGCAGATGCTGCTGTTCTTCATTTAGAATAAAGTGAGTATTCCTACATTTCCTAATTAGACTAAAGTGGTGCTCATGCTTTAGTGATATGTTCTTGAGTTCTTCATCTGTTCTTGGTTTAGAGGCTTGTGTTCTTCGTGACACAATCCTTTTGATCTAGCAGCTTAGGCGCATAATTCCTTGTATCCGCTTTGATCTAGATAGAGTGCATGGATTTGTTTGCATTCATTCTTGCCTGTCGTCATGTTGTTCAATGATGAGTAAGGTCAGGTCCATTCTCGCGGGTTCGCCGCTTCGTACTTGTACGGAGTGCTCTAGCAGGGCTTCGGTACGTAAGATGTAGTCAGGCTATTGTAGTGATCGGTGGTGTAGACGTGGTTTCTAGACTATGGGTTATCCTTCATTTGCCATGTGCCCCACATTTGGATAGAGGTAGGCCGCAGTAGTATCAAGCTGTTGGACCCTTCGTATTCCTCCACGTCCGGGTACGATGTAGAGCCAAAGACCGACACTGACTGTAAAAGCCAGGAAAGAGTCGGTGTCTGAAGCGAGATCCCTAACACGTGACCGATTCTTCTCTAGAACTAACAACCACAGGGAAGCCTTCATTTCCCGATCTGCCTCAGCCAGGCTTAGTGTCCTTGGAGAGTCTCACCCGATAGATCTCCCCTTCCGTTCCTTGGATTCGATACCCTTTGGAATATTCCTTATGTGAAGTGATACAATGGTACATCCGTGCACTTGTGGATTCGTTCGTACCCATAGGTGTACCCAGATTATCTTGATGCTCACGCTAACAAGGCGTCATTAGTAGTGACATTAAGAAATGCCAACAAAGGCCACATGGAGCGAGGGGCAATCACATTAATGTTACAAGGGTTATCTTACATACATGTGTGTGAAAGTTGCTGGATGTAGTTGTAATACTTGTGTAGTTTACTAGATAATATATGTACGCATACATTATCAGGGAATGCACTTTCAGTACAAGTTGACAAACCCTTTTAGTACTGATTGTCCAACTAGTACTGCTAATTTAGTACTAAAGTGGATAGTCCCCTTTAATTAGTACCAAGTGAAATAACCGGCACTAAAAACACTCATTGAATATCAGTCGATCCAACCGGTACTAATTTTATTGTCACATCCTGCTAGCCAGTCCCTTTTCTTTTCTCATTTTTTTTTCAATCAATAGGTACATAGTCATTTTCCCAATCACAAATTTGATAATCATAACACATATTTACAAGAATCATAAAACATTCACAAGAACACATCTCACAAATATTAACGAACAACAAGAACAAACAAGAACACTGTGGGACCGCTGCGACGGGAGGCTCGGCCGCCAAGCCAGGTGGCCGCCCCAGCACTCATGTCGGCCGCCAATCCTGGAGAGAATAGAGAGATGTTAGAAGAATGAGGTAGGTATGAGATGGAGAAAGAGACAATGGAGAAAGAGATAAGGATGGTGTGGTGGTAGAGGATAGGGATGGTGTGGTGGGAAAGGGAGATAGAAGGGCTATGAAGCAGAGAGGAGAGAGAGAGAGAGAGAGAGAGGCGTTGCGGTGTGAAAACTCACTCGGTAAAAAAGATTTTACCTTTTAGTAGCAGGTGACGCTTTCACTCGATACTAAAGGTCCTCATACATAATAGTATCATGTGGAAACTTCATGCAATACTAATGTGTGACCTTTAGTAATGAGTGATTCCTCCACCCAATACTAAATAAGGTTACAGGGCATGTCTAGGGGATTACACTTTAGACCCGATACTAATGCCAACCATTAGTACCGAGTCAAAAATGAATCGGTACTAAGGTTAGAGATAAGAGGTCCACATTCTAGAGTAGTGATACACTGTAGATGCATGACATACTGGCAGTATACATGAACCCTGAACCAAGAGATGGCAACGGGCACAAACCCGCTGGGTTTTGTCATCCCAAACCCATGCCCGCGAATACAAACCCGCCCATTAAATAACTCATGACCCGTGACGGGTTTAATTTTGTGCCCAAACCCATACCCATCGGGTTAATGGGTACCCACGGGTCGCCCGTGGGTACCAAATCAATCAACAAAATTAGCATATATGTGTATATATATGTTCACAATTCAACAAGAAAAACTAATATACATGTATATCTTCACAATTTAAAACATACACATTCCACATTGATGTAAATTAACGAAAGTATAGTATTAGCTATCCAATCATAACACCACATGTTAACAAAAGCACTTGATATGAGTGACATAAAGCAAAGTATAGGTTGAAATAACAATTAAACTCATGATAAGAAATAATACATGCATGTGAGAGTTGGGGTTTAGCCATTAAAATTGAGGTGTAGGCTAAGAATGTTGGCTTATTTGGTGATATATTGTCGGATCTGAAAAAACCCATGGGTTCACGGGTTCGTGTTTTATGTTCCCAAACCCATGCCCACGAACCCATTGGGTCTCATTTTTCGCATATTAGTAAACCCACGGGTATAAAAATCGACCCTTGCCTGTGCCCTAATGGAGCAAAAAACCCAACGGGTTTCGGGCACCCATTGCCATCACTACCCGAACTCATATGTATGTATATATACACGGTTTTTATTAGAATTGAATGGATGTGTGGAATGTTCTACAAGGGCATTTATTACTTGTGAAGTTACGCCATCAGCATACTACACACATGCATCCTCTTTAACTACATACTAGCTTGAATTGATGGATTGAGTTGTTTTGGATCCTTTGTTAACCGCAGGCACCTATAAACAAACCGCGCGCAACAACATTGATGTTTACACCTGCATATATGTATGTTCAATTTAAAACAGGCCGTGATTGATGTGACATCCTTGGAACACTTCGAATATATAATTAGGATTAGCTTGGAGAAGCTCATGTGTGGTAGTGGTACGGAGAAGGATTAGCTTGGGAGTAGAAGAGCATCACCCATGTAGAGGCCTAGAGGGTGCACGCACGCGGTGAGGTGCAATTATGCAAACCTAGGGAGTAACTCAGCTCCAAGCCACAAGATTGTTGTGGCACATGGAGAACAAGGACAAGACCTTTCTCCATGATTAATCCCTTTTGCTCATGCACTCTTGTTGGTCATCTTCCATGCTATCAGTGGAGCATACACTACTTGAGGGTCGACTTCTAGTACGGGTCATAACCCCCTCTTGTACTAGGCAGCTGATCGGCATCGCTTGGTCAGGCCATTTTTTTTAGTACACGCCAAGCTGCCCGGTACTAAGGAGAGAATAAACTTTTGTACTGGGCAGCTGATTGGTATCACTTGGTCAGACCATTTAGTACATTCCAAGCTGCCCGATACTTAAAGATAGAATAAATAAATAAATAAATTTTGACCAGCAGCAAGGATTCAAACCCACGACCTCAAGCCTCGCGTGAACCTTTCTTACGATATCACCTACACAACACATGTGACCAAGGGAGATGTGATTTCCTTTCGTAGTAACTAGTGGATTGGCATTTAGTACCGACCGGTACATTTAGTATCGGTTGGTGTTATTGACCAATACTAAATGGTCTTGTCCATTTAGTACTAGTCCGTAACACCGACCAATAATTGACCGGTACTAAATGGTCTCCAAGGACGAAAAATTTCTGCCCAGTACTAATTTCGCGTGTTAGAACTGGCCGAAATGCAATCGATACTAATCGTAGTGGACGAATGCTCCCTTTTACAATAGTGATAAAGCATGACTATGTCAAATGCGCTTGTGGCGGTGGTGGTGGGAATGACTCATGCAAAGCGATTGATGTTCTGCTTAGGCCAGCACTTCCACTTTCAGCATGTCCATGACAACCTTTCCATGGCTTATCTCCATATCCCCTCTATTGTTTCACTGTCCTTGGCACCACCTTAAGGATTTCTGCAAGGAGAGGGGAATAGACGAAGAGCAGGAGAGGAACATTCGGATATAGAAACAAGATAGAATCCATGCAGGTTAAACTCAGGGACAATCTCGGACTCGGTTTTATCTTATGGACGAGAGAATAGGTCATTCTTGTATTCAGTAATGTCATGTACTATCCATTTAAACTTTAGCGGATGACTTATAAGTCTAGTGCGATAATTTGCTTTGGTGCTGGATTTTTCTGCGTACATGGGAAGGAGCGAGGTTGTTGCTACCTAACGAGCATAGGACATAGCTAGGTAACTTGCAACATTCTTAATTGTTACCAATAACTTCATAGGTAACTAATAGAGATCAAGTTCATGTCTTTGTTTCACTATATAGGTAACGGGAAACATTCAACGCCCATTACTGGTAACATCGGTAACGTTATCAGTAACGTCACTTAGGTTGCCTATGAGGTGGTTAGTTATGGTTGTCAAAGGTAACTAGACATTTGTATGTTACCTTTGACAAGCCAATAGTAACCCATATTGATAACAGACATGACGCCCATTAGTGAGGATGAAAGTATAAGTGGTGGTGTGGAGTTGTTTTTTATATGAACCAGCTAAAGTTCAAGCGAAGTCTTGATAGAGGAACAATTTGAGCATTTGGGATTGTGCATGTGTGAACGATAAGTCAGTGACACCATATATAGGATAAAATTTGAGTAACAAATATTTTTTTAAAAAAAAGATGAGTAACAACACTACTAAGTAAGTAGTATGGATTAGACTGAGCCCTAGGGTACCAACTATAGATTCTACACGTCGAACATTGACCCACACACCTAATGGGAACGTCTCTTTTATGCCGGGTCCTCCTCGACCTATCTACTACCTGATCATCATCACTAACTAAACCATTTTCTGACAGGCTTGTGCAGCTGTAACACGTATGCAGTGATATCTCTGCATGTAGGTACCCACAAACACTGAATAGAGGAAGAGAAACAGAGAGACTTGTACATCTGCATATGCATATATAATTGTTGGTCAGCAAGCTAGGGCATGGCAATGCAATGCAACAAGCGCCCCCAGCAGGAACTGCAATTCTGTTCCGTGGCCACCGGCGGAAATACAGGAGGCTTTCTTGTCGTCTAACTGTTGTTCGCTTCTTCGCCTGACGGATCTTTCTTCTTTCCCTCTCGCTCCGATCCGGCCCTGCACCGGCAGCTGCAGGCCAGTCTGCCGCCACTGCTGCGGCGTCGCAGCTCGCGTACTACGCCATGCATTGACGGCGACGCATCCAACTGACCCTGCCGCCGCCTATAGCTTCGTTCTCTCTTCATGCCAGGACCAGCACTCCAGCACGCGCGGCAGAGGGACTGAGGGAGAGGGAGCTCGATCGATCAAGGGGGTGTTTATTTGGCTGAAATTTAGCAAAAATTTTGCTACTTTTTCAACTCTCTCTCCATCACATCACATTAAATACACCAAAAGACATATGTTCGGAGCAGTAAATGTAGGTAAAAAAATTAACTAATCACACAGTTCTGTTGTACATCACGAGCCGAATCTTTTAAGCCTAGTTAATCCATAATTGGACAATATTTACCACAAACAAACGAAACGTAATACAGTGTGCTACAGGAGTTCGAAACGTTAAAAAGGCTAAATTTCAGCCAACTAAACAGGCCCCAACTTCCCATGGGCTACACAGCTAATCAGCTGCATGCAGGAAAGGGAGAGATGTAGTAGGTGCCAGTTGAATGTGCTTGAATGCGTGCATGGCCGATCGAGTAAATGCATGTGAATGCCGCCGGCGCCGAGCTGCAGGAAGTAATAAGGGAGAGAAGAGATAATAATGCATAAAATTAGTAGATGAATGAGGGCCGGCCGGCCGGCCTGCTGATTCAGTGGCCGGCATTTGCATTTGCATACTGATCAGACACACACAGTGTATGACGTATGGCTCATCTCGATCACCACTTAATAGCTAGGGGCCTGCCTGCACCTAGATAGCCCCCTCACATATATTATTACTTAACTGTGCCATGACTTCTCCGTGTCTTGCATCATTCAATTCCAATATAAGGAGGGCAAGAAAGAGGGATATATAGGTGGATGTTATAGTTCTGCAGGCTGCTCCTGGTGGCTACTAAAGGATGGACACAAAGGAGTTGTAGTAGCAGCTAGCAATAATAGTAACTGACATTGTTCATACAAGATACTCTACGCACTTGATTAATTAGTTTGAGTAAAGATAGAAATTCAGTACTGCTGATGTAATTTAAGCTTATTAAGTCCATAAAAATAAAATAGGCTTAGGAGAAATAAACATGTAGGAAAAACTTTTTGAACAATAACTGTTAATTAATTTCATATCTTTGTCAATTACACATTCAACAAGATATACTATATATCTTGAAAATAAATGAAATTGTGCTGTTGTACATTGTCTTCTTATTTTTCAGCGAAATATTGTACCGCGACTTATATTATGCACTGTCATGGTAATACGAAAAATGAAAAAAAAACAAGTATGAATGACATACGTGTCTCAAATAAAAGACGTACTACCTTCATTCTTAAATATATGTCTTTTAATTAGGAGAAGTTATTTAGTTTAAAAATGAATTAATTTGCTTATCCTAAACATCATATATTTAAGAACTGAGCGAGTGCGTGTACCGGTTAAATGTTGACTGATCATGCAAATTGATTACTGTTATTACCATATGTAGGAACTAATTTTTGATTACCGTGTGCTACAGTGAGCAATTAATATAACGGTAGATAAGAAGCGTGTTTAATCATGTGAGCGCAACAAGCTAGCTAGGGCACAGGGCGCGATCGTCCTTGTGTCCGATCCGGCCCCCACTGCACGCCCTCCTGTGCGCTGCGCTGCCGGCCGGCTGTGTGCATCGTCTGCACATGCATTTGCATGCATCCAATCGAGATTTCTTGTCCGCTTGCATATGTTTGTTTCTGCACTGACATATATACTTCGTACCCATGCACCTGCACTCTTAGCTTCTACGTACCTTCTACGTTCTCGGATACACTATATACCTCACACTTTCTCCTGTAAATTGGATTAGCACTCTCATATTATACATCTTGTATGCATGCACATGTAGCTAGCTTTCTCATATACTCCTGTTTCCAATTGTATATATGTACATCCTTTTAGCTTTTCTGGATATATACATTGTTATACTTTATTATATATAGACATATAATATATCTCAAATGTTTTTATTGGGCGTTATATTGACGACCTCCTTGTAATTTCTTGTTAAATGTGTTGCATTAATTGGAATCTAATTTTGAAGGGAGAATGTATAATGCACCCTACAAGACTTAAGTACATAAGAGATTCGGCACCTCCTTTAGCAATTAAAATGAGGCTTTAATTTTGTCTCTTCCTTTTGTCAAGTATATGTGGCAAACGTCCAGGAGAAAATCCAAGGTAATGCAACTTTAGCTATTTAAGTGTACTCATCACATAAAGGTCGTCACATCGATTACCCTTTCGCTAGAGAGATTCCTTAACACACCACTGCTTATTTTCTGCATTGATTAGCAACTTCTCGCAGGTGGACCAAATAGAAGTTATTTCGTACATGACATACACAAGGAGACATACAAGAACCTGGATATATGTGCATTTTATTAGCTGTTAGTTATTGGGAAAAGACATACACAAACGGACATGTCCATGAAGCTGGGTAACCACTTTATGGCCTCTGAATTACATATGAGACACACACAAGGAGACATGGAAGAGCAACCCCAGTTTGGTACTTTCAAGCATATTTCTTGGCACTATGTTGTTAGCCAATTGCGGTTTATTGTATTAGCAGCTTTACCTGTAGGCAAATCGAATGCTTGGTACCAAATTAATATGCAAATATGAATGACATCAATTAAGGATCTTACTCTCTTACCAGCTAGCATTTTATATGCGTGCATATATAGGTGGGCAAAAGGAATGTTCATCACAGGAGAGACGCACTTGTAATGTAGAGTAGTACTAATTAAGTAACCTATTATTGAATTAAATCAAAAAGAAAACTCTCACATTATATTTCTTTAATTTTCTTTTTATATATTTTTTAAAGATATGCTATAGACCGTAGAAATAAACACACACTGATTCAAATACTTGAATGCAGCAGTGGACACGGGACCTCATCAGCTGCTATAGCTTTACTATTGCGATGAATGGATGTCTGGGGTGACATGTTCATGTACACAGTACTACCACTTGCTGCAGTGATGAACTAAGTTTTATGCCTATTTATTATGCCCCAGCCATTTAAGGTGCCTACCAGATCGATTGTTTCCACTAACATCTTTATGTGTAAGCACGCGCTTCCCTTGCCTGGCCCATTCATCATATCTTCATTTCATGTATATATGCGGCCCTGTACGAAGACTTGCATTGTGGATCATATGGAAAATTAGAAATTCTTGTTGGTGCTAGCTAGCTAGTGCCGCAAAGTGGCAATCAAGATGCAAATGAAATCTGAACCAATATGCCAGCCAAACAATCACTTAGTATGCGTACGCTCGAGTTGTCGTCCTTGGCATGCATTGATTCCATTAAAATCCCTGTTATGGACGTACATACTCATACCAGGAGGCAGTCCTTTGCTTCAAGAATACTCGTGGAGCGTCATTTGGCAATAAGTTACAGCTGAGTCCATATAGAGTGTATGTCGTTCATTGTGTGCAGGGTAAAAGACACTCTGTCTAGGGAGTAAATTTTCATGCATGCAGCTTTCATGAGCTGTATGTGTTGAGCAAAAGTTGTACATTTTAGAATTCAGAGTAGTGTACAATACTTAGTCACTACTACAAAAACGGTTTCTAAGAGCGGGTAGAATAATGAGATTTCCAGGTGCGGGCAGCACATCCGCTCCTAGCTCTGGCAGCTACAAATAGCAGTTTTCAGGAGCGGATAAATGGCCCGCCCCTGGAAAGTCATTTCCAGGTGCAGGTGATGGCGTCACCCGCTCTCGGAAACAGCTGGCAATAGTTTTACAAGGGCAGGTGATTGCCCATCCCTAGAAGTTCGCACCAAATTAGTAAAATGTGGTTCTCAAATTACTAACTCATTTGAATTCAACACAAATATGCATTAATTTAAAGTAGCTAGATTACCCGTGACTAGGAAATAGTACGAGTAGATCCTCACCATAGTTATTACAATAGTGCAAGTTAGTACATCAAATCGATCGCTACTTAACTTCATACAAGTTGAAATAGCTAAGAAAGGGTATAATGCATGATCCATGCATGTCATGTTACATATTTTCAAATCCAGCACGCACATGCAGAAATGGAACATAGTTAATGTCTCCAATCATCCAGCCCTAGAACTCCATCAAAATAAGCTAGAGTGCATATGAGTGCACTCTCCTCTGCTTGCTAATGACGGTCACACACAACACTGTAAACATTGAACAATGGAATATTGGGCTGTTCTGTCCTATAGAAATTTAGATTTGCTTGGTGCTTCCAATCTCTGGAGAAGAATGGCTCTCCACCATTGTAATTCAATCCAATTCTTTTCACAACTTGATTCAGAATCGCACGAAATCTCATTGAGGCATAGGTTGAACTAGAGAGGTCCTACAAGATGATGAGAGAGATAATTAATAACCTTATCAAAGTTAAAAATATGTAACATAAACAAAGTCAAGGATGAATAAAAATGATATATCTTATCATGTCATGTTGTTGATGAAGGCTACAAAGCCTCGCGGTAGTTAGAACCACATTGCTTCCACCAGCCATGAGTTGCTTTATTTTAAAATATGAAAAGTTCGGCACGAAGTACCCAATATTCTGAAGCTCTCTTAGACAAGCCTCCACGGCGGTCCTCTCTTGGGTCAACCTAATAAGTGTTGGTGTGCCCATTGCTGCAATTGGAATCATTAGGTGTGACGTGCCTACTGGCATCGAGTGGTAATCTACACCTCGAGCAGGTACGGAGAAAGAGATATGTAGTCTTGTGAAGTTTTGAACACACTCTATTTGCACTGCAGGTGAAATACCATACATATCATCAACGACGTCTCTGAGCCATCTAATATTGTTGATAAGCTACATTGTATGTATGTATCTCCATCATCAGATACCCTCCTAGAATGACTGAAGATGCACCTGTGACATTGATATGCTGAAACATCAACCATGACTTCAAGCTCATCAAGTTTTTCCATTAGTCCCTCATGAAACTTCCGATACAAGTCATATATCATCACCACAACATGAATGCATGGATTTCAAAGGGTACTTCGAGGTAGGAAACTCAGGCGGTAGTCTTGGCCACGACAACAGTCCGTGGAGTGGGAGGAAGTCGGCGGGAAAGGGTTGGATACCTGCAGACAGCAGCAGCCTAGATCCAGGCAATGGATGGTGGCAGCTTAGATCCAGGCGATGGGTGACGTGGGGCTTGGCGAGAGACGGTTGAAGGCCAATAGATGGAAGGGTGGCCAGCGGGCCCTCAGCCGAGATCCATGGTGACGAGAGGTGGTCGGCAGACAAGGAGAGAGAGGGTCAGTGAAAACGAGTTGTAGCTCGGTTGGTAGGTGTTGCAGATGAGCACACTGCCGGCCTGGGTTCGAATCCCATCGAACGCAGGTTTATCTCATCGGGGTTTATCTCCGAAAAAATCCTCTCGCCGGTGAAGCCGGGGTTTGGGGGTTTTCTAAGCCGGAAGGAGGCTTTCTTCTCTTAATGAAAATCGTGAGGGCGGTCTTACCCCCACCGGCTTAGTTTTTTAGAGAGAGGGTCAGTGGAAGTGGGAGGGGAGAGGGGGGATGGCGGTGTTGGCCCTCAGTCGAGCTCCATGGTCTCTGACGGGCCGTCATGGATGGGAGGACGGCGTTTGGCAGCCGACAGTGCGGAAGAGGAGAGCTAGGGCGACGGGGTGCGGTCGTGCGGGAGAGGGTGGGTTCATAACCAGCGCTCGCAAAAACTCGAGAAGTGACTCAGAGGGTACTTTTCACTTGTCCTTCATTTCTTCGCTTTTGGACGTTGCTGATTCTGGGAGAAGTATGCTCTCGTTTGGGGTAGCTTTTCACTTTTAGAGCTTCCGAGAGAAGCAGAAGTCTGTTTAAGCTACCCAAGTAGCTAGAGGATGTGAAGTGAGATGAAAAACTTGTCCACGGACAATGATATATAGAGATGTTCCCCCTCAGGCCTCAGCTAGCCCCTCTATTTTAGCAAGTTTAGTTTGCATTGGTACTGGGTGATTGCATGATTCTTGCATGATTGAATCTACTGGTACTTTTCACATTACAGAAGCGACACACTTCCGTACGGATTTGCTTAGAGGCAAGCTAGCTATAGAGCCCTACAGCTAGCATACAATCCCGGGCAGCGGTCTCCATGCGAGTAGCCTCTTTTTGCGTGATGCTGAGTACTCTAGGACTAGGAGACTAGGAGTATCCCCGTGAACCATGTTTGATTGACCACGAAGACGGATTCCTCCAGCCCTCCAGGCATGAGAGAGAGATCCTTCACGGGTAACGAGATAGGTAGAAGTACGCCGGCCGCGCGCATTCACATGGTTGATTCCTCGCCGAGACCGATGCATCCTGGCCATCGATGCAGGCCTGCTCCCGCGTACAGGGTACAGTAGAGCCGCTCGATAATTACGCTGGTTAGCTATCTAGCTGGCTGCTGGCACTTCGGGATCGACGACGACGACATTGCCGGCCGGTGGCGCACATTGAACGCCGCGTTGCTCCGGCACCGGCAGCCGCGCCGCCGGCCGGCCGGCCGGCAGGCAGTACTGTGATGTGTCCGGCCCCCATATTCATCCGGCCGGGGTCCACCGCCACAATCAATCTACAGGTACTACGCTCAGAGCCTGTCCACGATGCATGGCCGACGACCTGATGATGCTACTAGTACATGCGGGTGTGGTTGTATACGTGATGGCAATGAAAAGAGGGCTCGGTGGATTTAATTCAGAGCCAGTATGTACTTGATTGATTTGATGTGTTGCCAGTGCCGCATGGTCGGGTGTAGGATCTGCCAGGCATCAAAGCAAGGTGCTGCACATACACATATGTATACGCGTGTATAGATACCGGCTGCAGGCACTAACTTTTTGTTACTAGTATATTGAGGGCTGGAATATTTTTCCATGAACTAAAAAATTAATGTACACTACATATATAGATACATATACTCCGTTTCAAATTGCAAAACGTTTTGGACTTCTAGATTCATAAATATTATTATGCATCTAGGGTTTGGTCTTTATGGTCTTATGGATGGTCATTTAGTAACAAAATTGCTTTTAGATGATTTGTTTGAGTTTGTTCTAGAGACCGACCTTTTGTTATATTCATTTGTGACGCTTGCGTTTGTAAGAAACAGCCATATGCATAGTTTTATGCCGAGGTTGGAATATTAAAATATATTCTCTTTTCTAAAAAAATCTAGGATTTGGTCTTTATACTTTCCAACATATACTTTCCATTAGACATCGAATCACATCAATAGCTTCATGGATTTGGTGTCCTTTTGGTCTTTATGCATGATGGAACTGGATTTATATTGCTAGGCGGGAGGGAGCAATGGTTTTCCTGGGAATTATTAATTTCAAAAACCTTTGAGTTACTTGGTAGTTCCATTTTCACTAGTTTGTCTACCCCACATATGTGCACTCACTACCGGATTTAATTGCAGCCTTTGCCGAGATCCAGATGCGCTGGCGTTCTTCATATCGCGTTTTGTGTCATCGATCGACATAGTCAAGCTAGTTTACTACTAGTTCTACAGTTCTAACAAGACTTTTATTGTTGTAGCTTGACAAATGGTGTTTTTGAACTAAGATAAAAACAAAAAGTTCATAGAAATGTCATCTCAAACAAGTCTAACTAAGATCACGTACGGTTGTAAGTTTGTTGAATTTTCACACGCTATACTGATCCAACATGCCTCCATGTCCATCAGAGATCACCACATTAAACGGCCTTCAAACATCTCTAGGCCCCAGCTAGGGTTGTCGCCGCCATATCTCTGAAACAGGCTCCCCATCTAGAGCCCTCTCGCCCTCTACATTTATGGCTCTTCGTCCCCTCACATGACTCTATCGTCTCTCTCCCTCCGTCCTCTCACTTTTCCGAGCCTCACTGCTTAAAAGGAGCAAAAGATACCTCTCACTTTCCCACACATTCTCTCCGATACCATTCCCCTACCTCTCTCTATGATCCAATTCAGAGGCTATATCTAGGCACGCGATCGAGGCAAGTACGTGCAGAGGCAGCTTTCGCGCCGGCTTACATTCTTTCGCCGTGCGAGTGCACTTTAATTTGCCTGCCGAGAGGTCTCATATCATCTCATCAATGGCGGATGGCGGCCTGTGCGAGGTCATGGTCGACGGCCACCGCGAGCTCCGGCACCTGTCCGGCGGCGCCGATGACCTGTTCAGCATTCTCGAGACGTGGGAGGAGTGCATGAACGGCGCCGGCGCCGGCGGAGGTGGAGGCGGCGGCCGTTCTTCGGCGGCTACGCCAGCATATAGCCAGAGCTCCACTGGCGGTTCCGACTCCGGGGCCGTGGCGGGAGCTAGGCCGGCGGCGAACAGCCGGCGGCGCTCGCGCGATGAGGAGAGAGGCGTTGCTGGCGCCCGTGGCGCTCCGGTGCAGAAGAAGCACAAGGGTTTGGCGGCGGCGGCCAGAGCGGCACAACAGGATGAGGCCGCCGATGAGGGGGCGGCGAAGATGTCGCACATCGCGGTGGAGCGCAACCGGAGGAAGCAGATGAACGAGCACCTCACCGTGCTGCGCTCGCTCATGCCATGCTTCTACGTCAAGAGGGTAAGTCTATTAGCGAGCTGAGTTATCCACTCTATTTCATATGCTGAGTAACATGCATTTGCTACCCTATTTTCTATTCACCTTTTCAACTCTTGATGATATGCAAAGTACAACGGAAAATCTCACACATTCATGATCATGATTATTTGTCTTAGGTTTTTCACTCTTCTCATGAACAAAGCATGCATGGGCAAATGATCCAAAAATAATACTACACCATCTTACATCTTTAATTCCAAAACGAGAAGATAGCTGCTTGGGTATTAATTGCTACAGAGTTTCCTTGCTTTGCATTGGGCCTATCATTCTGGGCCAAAGCTTGCTTTACGAGCATGTACATATCCCTACCTAGAAAGCTTTCAGTTCTCTAGTTTGGAACTAATTAACTGTGGGGATAGCAGCCACAATAATTGAGTACTGCGCTGCACCTGTAGTATGTGCTTATTGCATTGAGTAAGTGGTAGCGATGTTTGTAGAATCTGCCTACAAACACACTCAAGTAAGTGGCTAGCTAGCAATGATTGTGTGCACTATAGTAAGTGTCCATGCACACTGAAAGTGTGTCTCCATGCAAGGACGACGACGATGGTCTTACCTGTAGTACGTGTGTCTCCCTCCTTCTGTTGTCATGTTTGCTGCATCCTTGTACAAGTTTGGTGTGGCATGTACTATCTAGGGCATATGATCGGACTACAACATTTATTGCACCACATTGTTAAACGCAACGCAAGATGCTGCGTTCAGCAAGCAATAAGCAACTAGGTTAATAACTAATAAGCTACAATACATTTATGTACTCTCTTGTAAACATTACCCCCGATTCCAAATTACTTATCGTTTTGACTTTTTTAGATACAATACTTTTGTTATGCACCTACAAAAGAGAGCGATAAAAATGAAGAGGATGAGAGATGGAGACAAAAGCTTAGAGAGATCAAGCATTGTTATTAACACCTCTGCATTAGCACACACACATTACTAATTGATGAACTGCAGGGAGACCAAGCGTCCATCATAGGAGGTGTGGTTGACTACATCAAGGAGCTGCAGCAGGTGCTTCGTTCGCTGGAAGCCAAGAAGCACCGCAAGGCCTACGCGGAGCAGGTGCTCAGCCCGCGGGTCGCCGTGTCGGCGGCCAGCCCGCGGCCGCTCGTCGTCAAGCCCACGCCGCCGCTCAGCCCGCGCGTGGCGGTGCCGATAAGCCCACGGACGCCGACGCCCGGCAGCCCGTACAAGCCGCTACCCGCCGCCGCCGGCGGAAGCAGGCTCCCGCACCTGGCGGCGGCCTACATGACGATGCCGTCGCAGGCGACGATGACGCCCGCGACGTCGTCGTCGTCGTCGTCCTACTCGCACGACCAGCAGCACTACCCGGCGACGACGTACCTGCCGACCCTGGACAGCCTCGTGACCGAGCTCGCCGCGCAGGCCGCCGCCGCCGGCGGGGGTAGGCCCGCGGCGGACGGCGGACGGCTGCTCGCCCTCCCGGACGTGAGGGTGGAGTTCGCCGGGCCCAACCTGGTGCTGAAGACGGTGTTGCACCGCGCGCCGGGGCAGGCGCTCAAGATCATCGCCGCGCTGGAGAACCTCTCGCTCGAGATCCTCCACGTCAGCGTCAGCACCGTTGACGACACCATGGTGCACTCCTTCACTATCAAGGTGATCTACGTACAAACCTTCTTGCATTGCATTGTGTTCTCTCCCACACAATTTTCCTTCTTATGTACTATATACATGGCTAATCCGAAAAATAGAAAATCACTTGAATATACAGATAGTAACATATATATATATATATATATATATATATAGCATAAAAAGATGGACATAATAATCGCAGTGCAACGATATTTTCTCGAGGCATGCACACTGAATTGAGCATGGACCAGGTATTCAATAGGGTGTGTTCATTTCATGTGAGACCTATATTTGTAGCGTACCATTCTAACTCCCCCAGTAATCATGCAAGAGCATCTCATCATATCGTCTCGACATGGCTCTGCTGGATGCATGCCATTTTTGGCTCAAATTAAACTTTTCCCAAATAATTTGAAAAAAAAAACAGGATCCAGCCCATCGGTTTCATAAGACTCGTAGCACTCGTGGTACTCTATTTGCATACCCTAAAAGCGAATATTCTGTCCAGTCATCAAGATTCTCCAGTACAGTATGAGTTTTCCCGCACCCGTCATCCCCTATACATCATACTCCATACCAACAAACACCCCGTAGGACCCACTTATCAGATTTTTTAACAACCCCCCGGTTCCCCTCGCGCGGTCCCACTCCCTCTCTCCTTTCCTCTTCCCCTCCGAGCTCTCCCTTCCCCTCGGAGCCTCCGCCCACCCCACCCCCCTCCACCACCGCGCGACGAGCCCGCCGGCGGCGCCAGCCAGCCGAGGAGCGGCGCCCAGATCCGGCCGGCCCCGCATCTCCTCCCTCCCCAGCGCCTCCTCTCTCTTCTGCGCGCGGCGGCAGGGGCTCGGGAGCGCGGCGGCCCTGCTCCTCCGGCGGCATCGCCTCAGCTCTCCCGGCGGCTTCGATTCAGCTTGCAGGCGCGGACGCCGGGGAGACGCGCGGCGGATCGAGGTCCCGCGCCCCTCTGTCTCCCCAGCGGTGCGGTGCTGCTCGGCGGAGGTCGTCCCCTTGAGGAGCGCGGTGGCGGCGGCCTGCTCCTGCGACTCGCGCGGCGGCGAGGGGAGGCGCGGCGCGGCCCGGTGGAGATCCGCGCACGCGAAACCCGGCGTGGTGGCGGCCTGCTCGTCGACCTCGTCTTCTTCGCCGTGCTGCAGAGGAGCTGTCGTGGAGACTGGCTTCCTCGTCCTCTGCGGGATCTGTGCACGGAGGAGCTCCCGGCGGCGAGGAAGCGGAGAATCGAGGGGTCGCCGGCTCCCCTGCTCCCTCCGCCGCATCCATGGCCGGCGGCGCGGGCCATGGGCGAGCGCGACGGGATGGCCAAGTTCGGGTGAAGAGTAGCGGCGGCCGGCCCTCCTCCGTCTTCTCTCTCTCTGCTGGGCTCAACCTCCGGCGCTCCTCTCCTTCAACGTCGCCGGCGGCGCGGCGTCATCTTCCTCTCTTCTCTTCTGCCCCCGGCGTCGTCTCTCCTCCTCTGCGATGGCGCGGAGCACCAACGGCCGCACACGAGGTGGGGCCGAAGGGAGGGCGTAGCGCACGTCCCGTACTACGCTCCATTTGGGGTACCCGGGCTTGGAACGGGACATAGCGTGGGTACTGCAATACCCCGGTGCGGGCTCTCGGTGCTCTATTGCGTACTGGAGCACGCCGTGCCGCACCGGGTGGAGTACCCAGTGCTACCAGTCTAAATGCCCTAGCTAGTGTATAGGCTAGGTTATACCGGGACATATCCACTGTAGAGTTCGAATACGCACAGTTCGGTGAGTGGTATGCACTGTGAAGTGTATGCAGACTTGGTGAACAGGATCTTGTATGTAGCATTGTTTAGGCTCAGGAAATGTGCTGTTGTCCCTGACGATCGAGAGGAGTGTTGTGCATTACTCACTGTCCCGTTTTCATTGTCGCTAGAAAACCGTGTCCTTCTCCCATTTCTGTTTTCTGAGCGACCAACATATCGGAACGGAGCTGAGGGAGTACATTATAAAAACTAGCAGAGCATGACTTTTATCTTAAAACGGAGAATATAGTATCTAGGTCAGATCCATGGCGCAGTACGTGGTGGTGCATGCATATATATGCACCCTCTTATAAGCAGCTTATTTGGAAAATGAAGGATTGATCTGACCAAGCATTAATTTCACGCATGGCTTTCTTATTATGTGTACAGATTGGGATCGAGTGTGAGCTTAGCGCGGAGGAGCTTGTGCACGAAATACAGCAAACGCTCTTGTGTGACGTGTGATTCGCTCTACTAGCTGCATGAACAGAGAGTGATAGAGCAACTTGGGCTGCTGTCCATATGCAGGCAGCAGCTCAACAGTACTTAACACGTGCAGGAGCATAGCTATATCTCCGTGCAACTGTGGTGTAGCTGATGAGCAAGCTGTAAGCTCTAGCCAAAAGTTACAGATCAGGGCTTATATATTTCGATCTGTAGCTCTGTGTGCGCGTACGAATACCTTTGGATATGGTTATTGTCTTTGATTTCTACCGCTGAATAATTAATTGATCCCTTTTCAACTTGATCGACCTGTGTAGTAGTTTGGTTTTTGTACTTGTTTTTGTTGCATTTGCATGGTGTGTATTTAGTTCATGCATGCACGACATGAGCCTAAAGTACTCTAAGTGTGACTGTGTAGCTCCAAGCAAGTTGTTATATATATCCCTTCACAGCAGGTGTAGGGTTTTCGCGAAAAATTTGTGATGATGAGCTATAGTTGTAGATCGACTAGTCGAGAGAGGAAACCTCCTATATGGAAACCCGTCATTTCCTCCTAATATCGTTCTTCTAACTGAACACCTTATTTTCCAAAATCCTTGGGAAGGATCGATCGTTTGGTTCAGCTAGTGGGAATCAAAACCTCACCATTTTCTCGCACACGATGGCAATTAACCATCAGATTTAAAACACCTCCCTCGCGTCGCCCTCCTGGGCGACTCGGGGGCGACCCGGACCCCGCCGCTCGGCTCCCCTCCACCGGCCCTCGCCGGCCGTCGCCGCCGGGCGGGCGGGCGGCGGCGACCCCGCCTCCCTCCCTCCCCTCTCTACTTTCCCTCCCCTCCCTCTCCTCTCGGTCGTTTCCCCTCCTCTCCATGGCGTCGGTCTGTGCGCTGCTGGGGTCTGCCGCCGGCCACCGGCCGCCGGAGCTTCGATACACACCACCCTTGGTCGGATCTGCTTCCCCCACTGCCGGATCCTGGGTGGGGCTACATCTGCCGCGGGGCACGGCCATGGCGGCGGCAGGCGCGGCGTCCGGTGCCTTGGCGCTCGGTTTCGGTGCCCAGGGGCGCGGGTCCGGTGCTCAAGTGTGCGGATCTGGTGTTCTTCGGTGGTTTGGGTCGGGGGTGCTGCAGCTCGGCGCCTTGGCTGCTAACCCTAGACGCCGTCGTCGTGTGGCAGCGCCGTGGTCGGCGGGCCACCCGTCGCCGCCAGGCTGCCGTGGTTGTGCGGCCGCTTGGCCTTAGTGGCGGCCCGTTGCACCCCGGTCGTCCTCTCCATTTCTGGTGAGGTCGTCCCCGGCCAAAGGAGCGTCCTTTCCTCGCTTCTCGCTTGGGTGCGTGTTGGTCGTTCCGGCGTCCCTCCCGTCTTCACCGGTTCTGCCTTCCTCCGTACCTGGAGCCTTGGGGGTCGTCGCACGTCACCGTTGTCGGGGTGGGCGTCGCCCGTCGCTAAGACCTTTAGGTGAAAACCTTGCCCGATGCAGGGCCAGCAATGACGGCGTCTGAGGGCGTCGTTCCCCTCCCTGGAGGCGTTGCTGCGAAGTCTTGTGGGGTGGTGCCCCTCCGATGGCGGCTGTAACCTTTGCTGGCGTCTTCGCGGGTGGTTTGACGTGTTGGGGGATGGGGCAGAGGCGAAAGCCTTTGCCTGCTTGCAGGCTGGTGATGTCGACGCCCCTAGCGCCGTTTTCTCCTTGGAGACATCATTCGTTTGCCCCTCCCTCTTGCTGGCTGCTTTGGTCGGCATGGTTCCCTTCCTATACCTGCCTACTCGCTCGATTCTTCACATTGTCACCTTGGTCGTGGCAGATGCTTTGCCTCCTTATCGTGTTGATTGTGGATGGTTTGTTGGTCGTGCGGATCTCTGTTGCCCTGTCGTCTTCGTGGCAGATGGATGCCTTGCTGTATGTGGTTCGTATTTGCTCTTAGGTGGATGCTCTTTGCTACCTTGGTGTTATCGGTGCTTGCGCTGGATGGGTGCTTCGCCGCCCAGGTTGTGGTCGTTCGGTGGATGCTCATCGCCGTGCTTGGTTGAGGTGGATGCTTTGCCACCATTCTTCTACTTGAAGGCCGCTTTGTCGTCGTGATTATGCTCGGAGGTTTCTGCTGTTGGGTCGTTGCTTGCTCTGGTTATCTTTGCTGGTAGTTGTTGTGCCACCCTGTTTGGCGGATGTTGCTGCCGTGGTCGTGCTGCTTCGTGGTTACCTTTCACCGGTTCTTTGTCATCTCTACCGGCTTTTCTGGCGACAGTGTGCTTCTCTTTGCAGGTTCAGCTCTCAGGTCGGCGTTGTCGTGGCTAGGTTGGGGTGCCCCCCTGTGCTTCTCTGTTGTTGCGTGTGTCTGTTCGCGGCTGCGTCCGCTTCTGTTTGTGTTCGCGGTTGCGCATGCTTCTGTTCGTGTTGTTCGTTTCGGTCGTCTGTGTTGTCCTCTGTATCTTTGCTCTTTGGGGGTTCTCCTAAAGTCGTTTATCTGTAATTCTCTCTTCTTCTTAATGAAAAACGTGCTATGCACGTCTTAAAAAAAAATTTCTCGCACAGGCCTGTTTAGTTCGCGAAGTGAAACTTTTGGGTCCCCTTTAAAGATCTATTAGGAGTATTGAACGTAGATTATTTATAAAAATAATTACACGAATGGACCGGAAATTGCGAGACGAATCCATTAAGTCTAATGAATCCGTCATTAGAGATTGGTTACTGTAGCACGACGTTGTCTAATCATGACATAATTAGGCTCGTTAGATTCGTCTCGAAAATTAAGGTAGGGTCGTGGAATGAGTTTTGTCATCAATCTACATTTAATACTCCGAATTAGTGGAAAGAAGATTGATGTGACGGGTATGGTGAATATTTGGGGAACTAAACTGGTGTCAAGAACTTGAAAAATGTCCCAAGTGATTCAGTATTTATGCCATTGAGATGGGTCTCCATGGACGAGACCTCAACGAGCTTGCCCTTGTCCTCACCTCTGATAAAAAAAATACTCTAGGGTTCACTCTACTAAGGTTTTCAAAGTTTACTCACACCTTATCAAAAGAACAACTATGCCTTTTCCGAGATTGTAAAAATTAAAGTGGTCTTAGATATATAGTAAAAACTTGACTTATATGCTGAATATTCTATGAAGGCTTGGTTGTCCTGTGTGCGTTTGCAGAGGCCGAAGTAATTTCTTTTTTCTAAAAATAAGATAGTAAAAACTTATCAAGAAGATGGTATAATAGTTGTATCCACGCATAAATAGCAGACAACACGACTTGAACGCATATCTAAATCAAGGAGGGGCTCCAACCATTCATATAGTGTTGGCATTCCATCCAGGATTTTTTTTACATTTTAATATCTAAAAGGACTATTAAGTAATTAAAGATATAACAATACTAAAGTCATATTGAAAATAATTTGGAAAATTGCAATGACATGAGATATTAAATTAGTTTGGCAATATTATTAATATCACACTAAATGGAAATGTAATATGATCAAGAAGTTGGAGTACATGGTCTATACGGTCCACTGGACCATGTGCAAGGATATGAGGACTAGAGGTGGTGGCTCTAGCTTGAGTTGGTTGACAGGCAGATGTGGCATTGCCACATAGGTAGGCCTGTTGTTTTTGTCCATTATCCACATTCAAATCCACACCCACCTCAAATGTGGAGGGTTGAAATGACCTTGATGTCGCCTAGAGGGGGGGTTGAATAGGTGAGACGACCAACTTAAACTTTTCTTCGCCGAAAACTTGAGCTGTCAGTGTCCACCGGTCAGACCGGTGGGCTTCACCGGTCAGACCGGTGTAGAACTTCACTTCACAGGAGGCACCGGTCAGACCGTTACCTAGCACCGGTCAGACTGGTGTAGCACAGAGCACCTGCAAAAACAACTTCAAGCTCCTCTTGACTTCTAGCACGAACCAAACTTGGTGAGTGGCCTTTGTAGATGATCACAAGCAGGGTAATGAGCCTTGCACACACAAGTAGCACACCCAAGTAGATCGAAGCGGAAGCAAATCAAATATGCTAGAAAAACAACTTAGAGAGACAAACCACACAAAGAAGCAAGGATTTGTTTCCCGAAGTTCGCCGCCCACTAAGGAATGGCTACGTCTCCGTTGAGGAGCTTGTAAGGGACAATTCCCACAACAAGCCGAGTCTCTTTCAACCACTTTCCTCCTTTCCACTAAGGTGATCTTTTTCACGAAGAGGCAAGATCACAGCCCTCACAAACTTCCCGCTGCTCACCACAACCTTGGGAGCTAGCCGGCGACGCCTAGCCGTCTAGGAGGCAAATCTCCAAGAGTAACAAATGCTTCAAAGCTTGTAGACGCGAAACCGAAGTGCTCAAGCTATGAGAATGCTCTTGTTAGCTCACAAAGTCGCTCTTGAGCTCACTCTCTCAACCCAACACAAAGAATATGGCTTGAATACACAAATCTCACAAAGAGAGGGTTGGGGAGAGCCACTAAGGCTTAGGGCTTGCAAGAAATGGCTTAGGACCTCAGCAACACCACTAGAAACAACAGCCTTCAACTGAAGAAGTTTTGGGGTATTTATACCCCTCAAAGAAGAAAACTAGCCGTTAGCCCTCAGGCGGCACCGGTCAGACCGGTGCCTCACACCGGTCAGACCGGTGTTTGAAAAACTAGCCGTTGGGGCTAGCGGCACCGGTCAGACCGGTGCCCCTGACCGGTCAGACCGGTCAGGCCCGAGTCACCCCCAAAACCCTTTCTATGATTCTAACACTTCACCAAAGAGATGAAGTGGCTCATGTTAGGTTAGGAAGGTTTGTTAGCACACTCTAAGGCTCTCAAGGCTAGATCTCACTTAGGTCAACTAATGAGCACTTTGACTTGGTCAACTCGCTAATGTTGCTTTCCTCTTGATAGTACGGCATACCTATACTCAAGAATAAATAAAAACACCTTGTTGATCTCTTGAGCTTGAATGTCTTCAATCTTGCCATACTTGAGCAATGTTCAATTGAGGGCTTTCAACTTAGCCTTTGACTTGAGCACGTCCATACTTGAGCTAGTGACTTAGGATCTTTCCATATAGCATAAGAATGCACGCTTGGATCCATAAGTCACTCCATATTGTCAATCTCAACATGTTGATGACTTGCATTGCTTCCCTCGGTTAAGGTTTGGATATGATAATTGGAGACCCCACGGATGCTAGAACTTCACCTTAGCAAAACACTAATGGCGGCTTAGCTACGGCCCCAAAGATTGCTTAGTCCCTTGCCCTAAACATCTCGGTTGATCTCTTCATCACTTACCCAATCCACTTTGAGTTCCACTTTGCTTCATCCATATTAAACTTCATTTGAAATCCCGCTTCAAATGCTTGATCTTGATTGACAACGAATATGCAAGCTTCCAATTAAGGACCATCACATGTACGCTCATCCTTGTGTCCTCTTTCAATCAACACATGAAGCCTTGCACTTGGTCTAGAGAATTACCATCTTCTCTTTTTATGATCCTTGTAATTTTAATCAAGCTATGTCTAGTATGGGAGACTATGAATTGACCTTCTCAAATCATCCCAATATTTATCTTCATTTATTGCTTGATATTTGTCACATGTGCATTAGGATCATCCATATATTTGTGTTCTCCAATGTGAGCTATATAAAATTCATCCATAAATAAATACTCCAATAAAAGCTGATGAATATCTAAATAAAGCCAGCTCACAATCTTAGGCAAATACATTAGTCCTTTAATCGCTTTGTCATTCAATTCACCAAAATCCACTTAGGGGCCTAGATGCACTTTCAATCTCCCCCTTTTTGGTGATTGATGACAACTCGATAAAAGCTTACAAATGAAACATTAAAGCGTATTTAGATTCTTAGATATAGCTAGAGCTCCCCCTTAATTTGTGCTTTGAGTTGAATTTCAAAAATTTGGCCTCAAATGCCAAAAGCACAAATTTGGGAGAAAGCGCGTGTGAGCTCCCCCTATATCTTAGAATCAGTGGAGTGCAACATGTGTGAGTGACAAATAAAATTCCGTGATGCGTATGACAAGATATGCACAAAGCAAAGAACATGTGTACTGACTTGGCAGCACCGGTCAGACCGGTGCCCTTGACCGGTCAGACCGGTCAGGTCCAGCCAGCACACCCACCTGGGCGGCACCGGTTAGACCGATGCCCCTGACCGGTCAGACCAGTCGGGTCCAACCAGAGCACAAAGCAAAAAGGTGTGCCTGCTATTTGGTCCAGAGTGATCAGGCTGGGGTTGCAAGCCGACTTAGATCACTTTGCTCCATTTAGCCAACACAAACAATACATCATACAACACATGCATCACAATCTAGCAATAAAGTCACTTAATTATTACAATTAAGGTTCAACACACAGTAGCACTCATACAAATGTTCTCAAGTCCACTAAGATAAAGTTCTAGAATTATTACAGGCTGCTCTCTTCAGCCAACTGGCACCGGTCAGACCGGTGCAACACAGACAGATAGGGCTAAACAAGATGTAGAAGCTTTAATCCTCTCTTCTCCCCCTTTGTCATCAAGCATCAATAAAGGCCCGGAGAGAAGATGTTGTTGCCAATCACTAGCCCTGCCACGAGTCCCACCCCGGACCACCGCCAGGGTGCGAGCTCCCTCCTATGTAAGAATGTGAAAATGAGACAATGCATAGGAGAGATACGCTAGATAAGGTGAATTTAGAGAAAAGAACATGAAGATCATCACTCATACCCTGATATGGAGGAGGATAACCCGACCAACCAAAGATCTCTGTAGAAAAGCGACCCGCCCAATCCGGAGGAGCCTCTGACCCCTCTGCATCATCCGGAGGAGGAGGTGGGGCAACTGGGGCACCGAAAGGTGGAGGGTACTCTGCTGGTCCCATCTGAGCACCGAAGGGCTGAGGGGCCTCCTCAGATCCAGGTGGAGGAGGAGGTGCAGCTGAGGAGGAGCTACCCTCGCCGGACTCGAAGAACATAGTGCCATACTCGTTGATCATGTTTGAGTTTATCATGGTTCTCACCCTCTGATCAAACGACGGGATCTCAACCTTAGGAGGAGTGGGAGAGATGGGTGAACGGGGCGGCTGAAATCCAAAGTGAGCATGGAGCTACTTCATGGTGTCCCTCTCCTTCTTCCTTTCTATCCTTGTCCTTTGCTGCTCCACTTCAATATCATACTGGCTCTTACACATACCAAAGATCAAATTCAGAAATCGGCAGAGCGGAGAGGTGGACTTCTTCTGTCGGCCATACTGTCCAAGCCCCCACCGGTCAGACCGGTGAGAGGCACCGGTCAGACCGGTATCGGCCTGGGCAGTAGGCTGCTGCTGGTACTGCTGCCAATCGAGTCCCGCTTCTTCTCCTTCTTCAACTCTAATTTCCGGCTCACGCTCAGGAGACGGAACACAGGGATTCTTCACTGGATTGGGCTTCAGAGGCTTGTGAGTGACGTCCTTCGGAAATTCCACTCTAGTCACCTTCTCGATCATAAACATGATGTACGGGCTGTAGCTGCAGATCTTCTTAGGATCCTCTGATAAGTACTTGATCTCCTGCCAAATGTAGTCCCCCACACTAAATGGAGGTGCCCCCGGTCTCAAAGCAATCATCAAGTTCTTCATGAACCTAGAAATATCAGGGATTTCCATCCCTAGGAGCAATGGATGCCCGAAGAAGCCTGTTAAGTACTGAGTAGTAGGTGTAGAGCCCCTTCACGTGTCCAACATTAGCCCTCTGATCACTAGGATACATGAAATACAATGCCTCTGGCTCAAGTAGACCCTCATCATGCAGCTTATGATAAGTCTTATCCTCCTACCCTAAACCAAAGAGAGACAAAAACCGGGAAAAGCGAATAGCATACTTGTTCCTATTAGTCATCCACTACATAGCTCTCTCTTCCTCTATGTGGCCAAAGTGAACCGTGGCGTAGAACTGAGCAATGATTTCCCTGTTCCAATCCTGCCTAAAGCCCATGAGCTCCTTCACCCGCTGGTGTCCACACACGCTGCTGAGCTCATTAAAGATAGGGTCATTCTTGCTCTCCATGTAGGTCCAATCCACGTACTGTGCCTGGTGGGTGATCTTGGGCTTCTTTATGATCACGTTGGCATAGTAATCCTGCTGGAACGTAGCCCAAAACCTCCTGTCTGTGGCTGTCCTCTCACTAGCATAGGGATTTATATCCCTCAACTTCTGCAGCTTCTTTGTCATCCCTATGCCATGATAGTTCATTGCCTTTTGTGGAAACATGTAGATAGGTTTGACAACCTTCAGCCTGTATGCACCATCATCCTCATCCATAGGATCTTCACCCTCATCCCTTTCCTGACCACCTAGGTCCTCTTCCTCATCCTCATCATCACCCTCATCTGTGGCTGGCCCCTTCCCATGATGTCTCACATGAAAAGCACCGGGATCGACATAATTTTCATCCTCCACATCATCATCACTACTCGTCCCCGTGTCACCACCCAAGTCTTCTTCTTGTTCCTCATTTCTCCTCTTAGGTGCACGCTCTCTCAGGTTCCTACCACCTGCACTGCCACTGCCACCTGCCTCACGATCATGCGGGAGCTCTCTAGGAGTTAATCTTGTTTTCTTGCTCCCGGACAGCTTCATCCTTGGCATAGCCGCTGTCCTGAGTCACAAATGATGTAACAAGATTGTGTAAGACACCAGGAATGAGATTTGAATTGAATAGAAATTGAAATTCACAATTTGGGACAATTGGGTCGGTTCTTTGCTTCACCGGTCAGACCGGTGCCGTCCAGAACTGAGCCAATAGCCTCAAATGCCAATTTCAGTAGCTGTGAATCTAAGATTTTGATCTAGAGGTTCATGAGACAATCCTACACAGATATGTGTTGAAAACACGAAGAAAACAGGACTTAGGGTTGGCCAGCCGCCACCGGTCAGACTGGTGGTGTGCACCGGTCAGACCGGTGCAAGCCGTCCGCCCCCAAATCTTGAGTTCTCACAATGTGTCCAACAAAAAGCTATGGATCTATAGGTATGTCTTCTAGGGGTTCTCAGGTGATGTTCTACCAAAGGAAATTCAAATCTTTGCACGGAGTAAAGAGATCGGGCAAAATGAAGATTTGAATACCTTTTGAGAGAGGAACTTGAAGGGAGATCGAAGAAGATGAAGGGGAACCAGTAGAGGACCCTTAGGGGAGTCCTTTCCTTCCAATCTTGAGGCCTTCCCTTGGTTGAATCTTTAGAAATCCATGGGGATTGAGAGAGGTGGAAGAGGGGAGAGAGAGTCTCCACGGGTTCAAGGTGGAAGAAGGCAGGTGAAATGATAGAGGAGAGAGAAGGGAGGGGTAAAAAGATAGATTCTTTTACTGTGGCCCCACGGGTTGCTTCCGGGTGACACCGGTCAGACCGGTGAGGGGCACCGGTTAGACCGGTGACCCCCCTAGGTCCAGCCACTGTAGATTTAGCGGTAGTTCCGGCCTGGGATCGGTAAAACCGAAGATTTTGATAATTCCAACAGAGAATCCATATCGGTAGAACCGACCTAGCCTCGGAAGTTCCGATCCTTCTCTTCTATTTTCGAGATTTTGCTCCTTAAATCTTCACCTGATATTTTATAAAGTAATTTCCTTCCACTTAGACCTCAGGAAAAAGAAAATGTGACTTAGGGTTGCCACCGGTCAGACCGGTGGGCTACACCGGTCAGACCGGTGCGCCCCTGAGACACACTTTGAACAAATTTTGCTCCTTACTCCTTTTCAAAGATTGGATAAAAGATGTAGAAGTGATATTGATCCATATTTTGCCATATCTTGAAAGAATGGAGGATAATCCAATTTAAACGATAATTCTTGATTCTTCTAAGAGAGAGAGATAGATAAAGATAGATTTTATGGACTTGAGAAAATCTTCTTAATTGTGACTAGCCAACAATCAAACAAGGGTAACCATAGTCACAACTAAGTTGATTGGGTCACAAAGACCAAGAATCAAACATTTTTCAAAAAAGAGCACACTTCCTACACATGCTAGTTGATTTTTCGAAAAGTCTATCCTAAGTCACAAAGTGCATGCATCCACTTCAAATGAATAGCTTTTCAAGTATATTTGGCTCATACCCTCAACCACGAGACACAAAGTCGAGTGAACACAAAGGTATCAACCAAATATCTAGAGAGGCACGCAAAAATTCACTTGAAGCAATTACATGCTAAGGATGGCACACTAGCATGATATAATGGCCTAGATGCATTACGGTATTCAATGAGGTTCATGAAAACATACCTTTGCATTAAGACCATTTCATTTGTGCATATATTAAATTTTGAAAAGTGCTAGCTCTTACTTGTTCTTTTGAGAGTTCTACTTATCAAGAGCTTGCTTAGTGATGCATAAAAGAATAAGACTACAAGATCACTAGAAGAAATTGTTAGTCCCACAAGTGACACAAGTGTTGCAATGAGCTCCCCCTTAAATAGTGCTAGAGATATTTGAATTTCTCCAACAAAGCACTTTATTCAATTAAGAACTTGGTGAGGCTCATTCCAAACTTGGTCAAGACACATAAATGATTTGTCAATTGAAATGTGTCGAGTCTCTCATTACCTACGATGCCAAATCACCATTTTTCATGAAAAACGGTTCACTCTCGGGTCACCCGGCTGTATGGGTCGGGTCACCTGACAGCAGACAGAGGCGTACCGGGTCACCCGGGCATAGGGGCCGGGTCTCCTGCCCTCCTGATTCACTGGGCTGGCACCGGTCAGACTGGTGCCAGTCACCGGTCAGACCGGTGACCGCCAGTGGTCACTTCTTTGGTGATTTTGCCCTCCTTGTCCCTTGATTGTATGAACAAATCATTGATTTAAGGTCTGCAACAGAGACAAGGCAATGCTCTACTAGAGAGCCATTAAAAGCATCGAATGGCATGAGAGAGTAAATTTTTATAAAAATGTCAAAGTCACTACCTCATGTTTCACTAGTACAAGATAAGTGTAACATGAGTGTTTACTAAGAACCAAGAGTGACTAAGACTTAACCAAGAGCACTTGTTACCGAGATGTCATTGACTTCAAGATTTATATAAATTTGCCCTTCACATGACCAATTGATCAAAAGTGATTTCTATGCCTTCTAGCCATGTGTTCAATGCATCTCTTTCAACCTGCAAGCTCATCAAGCATTTCTTGGTACCCAACACTTGTTGGGTCCTACAAGGTTAGCCACAAGGTGCTTAGGAACCCAAATGGCTCTCATGCTAGTTTGAGGTGAACTAATCTCCCTCATAGCACAAGTCCCACTCTTATCGTTCCTAAGCTTACGGAAATCATAATGGACAAGGTTCGATTTAGGAATGATACCGTTTGGGCAATCTTTGCCCATGTGACCCTTTTGACGGCATTCATAGCAAATGCGGCTTTTGTTCTTGTTGGTCACACCATTCCTTGTAAATTCTTGTCCATGCTTGCTTCTGAGCCTCGTTCTTGGTGAAGGAGTCTTCTTTGCCTTGTTTGCTTGAGGTGGGGCTGCCCTGGCCGGCACCGGTCTGACCGGTGGCACGCACCGGTCTGACCGGTCACGGTCAGTGCCACCGCCCGTCGTCGCATTTGGGAAAGCGTCGGCAAAGTGACCCTTCTCTCTGCACTTGTAGCACACTCTCCACTTGTTTGAGCTTCTAGGCTTCTTGGAGAGTGATTCTTGTGCCTTGTGCTTGGTTGGGCGATGTTGGGACTTGACTTGCCCAACTTTGCTCTTTTCTTGAATCTTGTGCTTGTGGGTCTTTGTATGTTGTTGAGAAGTTGAGCTAGCGACGGTTGATCCCTTCTCAAACTTCTTCACCATGTCTTCACGGTTATCTTGAGAAGGTTGCACTTTGCTCTTCTCCTTCAATACATACAAGTCTTTTTGAAGCTTTTCAACCTCTTGCTTGAGTTCATCATTTTCTTTAGCAATGAGGTCATCACAAGATTCTACAAGTACATGCTCAATGCTAGAGTGGCTTGCTTGAGACAAACAATCATTAGTGCAAGATAAATCAATTTGAACTTGTGAGCATGTGCATGTGTGAGATAGAGGTTGCATAAATTTTACCGATGAAAGCACAACCTCATGGGCTATCTCTAGTGTTGCATAAGAATCTACAAGCTTCTCATAGGAACACTCAAGTCCCTTGTGATCGGCTTGTAGAGCCATATGCTCACTAGTGAGCTTCCCTAGCTTTTCTTCAAGCCTTTCATTTTCTTGATCCACTGCAGCTATACAAGCAAAGGATTTGATAGCCTTATCATATTTTCTAGCAAGTGAATCATACTTACAAACCAAGGAGGCATTCTCGGATTTGAGAGCCTCAAGTTCCTTGGCCAAGGAGCTTGAAGCTTCATTCTTCTCAATCTTTCCTCCTTTGGTTCTTCTCTTCTTTTCCTTCTTGGCCATCAAGCAAGTTGTTGTGCCTCTGCCGGCACCGGTCGGACCGGTGGGTGCCACCGGTCTGATCGGTCCCTGCAGAGGGACAGAGTCTTCGCTTCTTTGGCCTTCTCCTTGCTTGGGAAGTGACACTTGAGGCTCAATGATGTTGAATGAAGACATAGAGCTCTCCTCAAGTGCCTTCTCCATGGTTTGCTCTTGATCAATCCATTTGGGTTTTTCATACTCTTCACGAAGAACTTCCCAAATGGCATGTGTATCAATCTCAAGTTTGTCATAGATGAATTCCCGCACATCACTACTCAAAGTACTACAAATGTAGTTAAATACTCGCTTGTTGCATTGCCAACATTCTAAGTCCTCTAGGGATGATTTCAACATGTCAATCTTGATTTCCCTAAGATGAGGAGGTAGAATACTAGCAACAACAATCTTCTCGGCAAGTGGACCCATGGTCATAATGCAATTGAGTACATGAATTGACCAAGATGCATAGTTTGAGCCATCTAGAGCTAGAGGCTCAAACGGTACCTCACGAGTTGTCGACATCGAAGAACTTCAAGCGGTTAAGCTCGAATCAGAGCACCAAGCTCTGATACCAATTGAAAGGACCTTGATGTCGCCTAGAGGGGGGGTGAATAGGCGAGACGACAACCTTAAACTTTTCTTTCCTGAAAACTTGAGCTGTCAGTGTCCATCGGTCAGACCAGTGGGCTTCACCCGTCAGACCGGTGTAGAACTTCACTTCACAGGAGGCACCGGTCAGACCGTTACCTAGCACCGGTCAGACCGGTGTAGCACAGAGCACCTGCAAAAACAACTTCAAGCTCCTCTTGACTTCTAGGACGAACCAAACTTGGTGAGTGGCCTTTGTAGATGATCACAAGCAGGGTAATGAGCCCTGCACACACAAGTAGCACACCCAAGTAGATCTAAGCGGAAGCAAATCAAATATGCTAGAAAAACAACTTAGAGAGGCAAACCACACAAAGAAGCAAGGATTTGTTTCCCGAAGTTCACCGCCCACTAAGGAACGGCTACGTCTCCGTTGAGGAGCTTGTAAGGGACAATTCCCACAACAAGTCGGGTCTCTTTCAACCACTTTCCTCCTTTCCACTAAGGCGGTCTTTTTCACGAAGAGGTAAGATCACAACCCACACAAACTTCCCGCTGCTCACCACAACCTTGGGAGCTAGCCGGCGACGCCTAGCCATCTAGGAGGCAAACCTCCAAGAGTAACAAATGCTTCAAAGCTTGTAGACGCGAAACCGAAGTGCTCAAGCTATGGGAATGCTCTTGTTAGCTCACAAAGTCGCTCTTGAGCTCACTCTCTCAACCCAACACAAAGAATATGGCTTGAATCCACAAATCTCACAAATAGAGGGTTGGGGAGAGCCACTAAGGCTTAGGGCTTGCAAGAAATGGCTTAGGACCTCAGCAACACCACTAGAAACAACAGCCTTCAACTGAAGAAGGCTTGGGGTATTTATACCTCTCAAAGAAGAAAACTAGTTGTTAGCCCTCGGGCGGCACCGGTCAGACCGGTGTTTGAAAAACTAGCCGTTGGGGCTAGCGGCACCGGTCAGACCGGTGCCCCTGACCAGTCAGGCCCGAGTCACCCCCAAAACCCTTTCTATGATTCTAACACTTCACTAAAGAGATGAAGTGGCTCAGGTTAGGTTAGGAAGGTTTGTTAGCACACTCTAAGGCTCTCAAGGCTAGATCTCACTTAGGTCAACTAATGAGCACTTTGACTTGGTCAACTCGCTAATGTTGCTTCCCTCTTGATAGTACGGCATACCTATACTCAAGAATAAATAAAAACACCTTGTTGATCTCTTGAGCTTGAATGTCTTCAATCTTGCCATACTTGAGCAATGTTCAATTGAGGGCTTTCAACTTAGCCTTTGACTTGAGCACGTCCATACTTGAGCTAGTGACTTAGGATCTTTCCATATAGCATAAGAATGCACGCTTGGATCCATAAGTCACTCCATATTGCCAATCTCAACATGTTGATGACTTGCATTGCTTCCCTCGGTTAAGGTTTGGATATGATACTTGGAGACCCCACGGATGCTAGAACTTCACCTTGGCAAAACACTAATGGCGGCTTAGCTACGGCCCCAAAGATTGCTTAGTTCCTTGCCCTAAACATCTCGGTTGATCTCTTCATCACTTACCCAATCCACTTTGAGTTCCACTTTGCTTCATCCATATTAAACTTCATTTGAAATCCCGCTTCAAATGCTTGATCTTGATTGGCAACGAATATGCAAGCTTCCAATTAAGGACCATCACGTGTACACTCATCCTTGTGTCCTCTTTTCAATCAACACATGAAGCCTTGCACTTGGTCTAGAGAATTACCATCTTCTCTTTTTATGATCCTTGTAATTTTAATCAAACCATGTCTAGTATGGGAGACTATGAATTGACCTTCTCAAATCATCCCAATATTTATCTTCATTTATTGCTTGATATTTGTCACATGTGCATTAGGATCATCCATATATTTGTGTTCTCCAATGTGAGCCATATAAAATTCATCCATAAAGAAATACTCCAATAAAAGCTCATGAATATCTAAATAAAGCCTGCTCACAATCTTAGGCAAATACATTAGTCCTTTAATCACTTTGTCATTCAATTCACCAAAATCCACTTAGGGGCCTGTGACAACCCCATTCGAGATAATTCCGTACTATCGCCTAAACCACTCCATTTGGTCATTAAGCGATAATAAAGAATCATCCCGTTGAGTGTTGCCGGGTCATAGCCCGGTAAATCACTTGAAACACACATAGAGGATCGAAACGTATACATTAAAACTCCCACGAAGGAGAGTCCTGAGTGCCTTACAAATTAAAGTAAATCTTCCCCGCAGGGTCCATTATTACAAACCATGGTTCTTGACATGAAAGTAAATGGTTCAGAGTTTATTAAAACAGCGGAATTAACTAAATGACACGATAAGCATCATAGGAGGCTGTCCATGATGCAATCACTCGTCATCATCCACCCATTCCAGCTCCCAGCCGGGTGGAATTTCTCCAGGCCACACATCACATGCATTACCTGGAAACAACATTTAAATAGCAAGGTTGAGTATACTAATACTCAGCAAGGCTTACCCGTCTAAAAATAAAAGACTTTACCTCTAAGCATGCAAGGTTTTTGGCTAGTGGGTTTGTTTGCCAAAAAGCTACTAAGTAGTGAATCCTTACTTTCACATTTTAGCTCAAGTTCTAGTAGAAGTAATCTTTACCAGATAAGCAACTATTGCAATCATAAGTTGTACAATACAATTAATCAAGTAACAATATTCACAAAGTTCCATCATAAAGGGATATCATGGCCAGTAGATTAAGTAGTCTCAGATAACGGTGAGAGGTCGACAATCGATTGATTTAAACCTTGCAAGGTAGACCTAAACACACGGGAGGTGCCCTCACTAAGAGTGCTCCAACCAGGCAGTTCCCGTCATTCCTCGGATTGGGATCAGATGTTACAGTCTTAAGTACAAGGTTTACTGGGCTACGCCACCAAGGTCACCCAGCCTCACGCATGCACTCAGGTGGCGAGCCCGGGGCCGCAACCCTAAGATTAGTAGCGCAAAGTTCCCGCACCACCTCATTTAGGTACTAGGCTTACCGTGCCCATTTCCGACAAGTGCTTAGTACGTTCAAACACTTAACCAACGAAGCCACTGGACCGGAGCCCAATCCCATGCTCTTACCACATGAGCAATCCATTTATAAATATGGTGATTCCATAAAGGAGATCCTATTCTCGCGAGTGACGAACATCACTCGACTTGTACCGGATCCTTAGAGCATAGCAACTAGCGACCTAGCATACTAGTAAAAGATCATAGGTACTTAAGGATCATGCAACTAGGGTTTCAATTCAACTCCTGAACGTAAATGCACATAGATAAGCAATGATAAATTCAGAAGCTTAAAAGAAACACATAGGTTAATGTTTAAACCGGGGCTTGCCTTCGTCAGCACAAGCAGTCACACAAACTTCCGGACTTGGTCCGGGTCTTGATCTACGGACACGTAGTGTACGTCTCCTCCTGCTCCCTCGTCCTCGTCAGCCGGTACGAGCGTGTAGCTACCGTCGGGAACTTCTACACGGAGGATGCATATGCAATAATTAGTGATGAATTTAATTTAATTTAAACAAAAACAGCAACCCATGACAACAAGAAGCACATGGTTGGCCAAATTCACCTTGACAAAATATCCATCACTTTTCCTTTTAAAGATTATTATGAAGGGCTTTGTTTATTCTTCTCTTTATAGTGATTGTGTGCATATTTAAATAAATAATTAATTTATTTGCACAAACAGCAAGGAGGTTGTTTTCAACTCTTAATTTATTTTCACAACACATCCATAGGGTTCAAAAAGATGAAAAGGATGATTTCCCTATTAACTTATTATTATGCTTAAAATGGCTTCTCCACTTTTATTCATCAAAATACTTTATAAAAAGCCATGGATGATGCTCACTGAGCTCACTAATCTAACTCATAGCCACTGAATAGCAAGCACACATATTGGAGCTATGAAAATAAATATTATCACAACATACCATTTCTAGCTACCAAAAACGAGATAAATGTATACAAAAATAAATAAGCCACTTCTGGATCCAAACTTTCTCCTACACCATCTCTGATCTAAAACAAGGCTAGGAAACCAACAAACACATCAAGAGCTATTTTAGATCTTGAACTAAGCATTTATGATTAAAAATAAGCATAAATTAGGAAAAAATATTTCTAGCAGTCCTAAAATCATGATTAATTCAGTAAAAGTGCATCTAGATATTTTATGATAATACCCAGAAGTAGAGCTCAAAAATATATTTACATTTAGCTACAAAAATCATTAAGTTAGATATAGCATAAATACAAGATAAATCATAATAAAAGATTTACTCCATAACTTTGTGCCAATTTTTATGCAGAACCTACACAGGCCTTCTACAATAACATATCCAAAATTAAGCTTGAGATCACATATGGATTTTGAACTACAATAGATCTAGGGTAAACTGATTTCAATTTTTAATGCAAAAACTATCACCCAAAAGTATATACATGCTTTGCAAAAGATGTAGTTCTACTCACAAGGAAACCAACAAAATTGGTTTTACAATTTTCCGATTTTTCTGTGATTTTATATGAATTTTCCAAGATTCAGCCAAAACACCCCAAAGTCTTAAGAATCTATTTACGAGTAGGCCCCCGGAAAGATCTAAATGTTCACAACCATACCCTCGGTTTGCGCAAAGACCCCTGGAAAGAACTCAGACCAAGCAATGTGGTCCCTGGGGTGGACTGGCGGCGCGGCCGGCCGAAATCTGGCGACCTCGCCGGCGTTCCTGACCGGGGGAGTGGCTGGGGAGGATCTAGGGTTCCCCTAGGGTCGGTTTGGGTGCTGGTTTGGGGCGGAAAGATCGCCGGCAAGCGGGCGCCGCGGTGCGGCTGGGTGGTGGCCGCTACGAACGGGGGGCGCCGGCGAGGTGGCGGTCTGGCCGGGCAATGCCCGGCTCGGGGAGCTTCAAGGCACCTTAGGTGAGGCACCTGGGTGGTTGGGCGGCTGGGAAATCAAGCAGCAAGGGAGCTCGGCGTCGGCGGCCATGGCGGAGCGGCGGCTCTGGGCACCGGCGGCATTGCGCGAGGAAGGCTAGGGGAAGCTCTTATATAGCACGCGTGTCTTGGGGAGGAGGTCACGACCAGCGCATACGTCGGCCACAAGAGTCAAGGCATGGCTGGAGAGGCGGTGGCGACGTGCATGGCGTACGGCGGCGACGCCGTTGGGCGGGCGCCGTGGTCGGCGCGGCGCCACCCGTGCGCGCGTGGCGCGTGGCGCAAGGGGAGAGGTTCGGGATGGCAGTGTGACTGAGGCGGGCCCACTGCGCATGTGTGGGGGAGCGCACCCCTCGGTGTCCGGGCCCATCCCGGGGCGCGGCGCGCGGACGGTCCGCGTCAGCGCGCGACGCGTTCTGGTGGTGTCCCAATTCGGTTTGGCCCTGTTTGACACACATTTTCTCCAACTTTTGTAACAAAAGTGCTACAAGAAGTGAATAGCAAAGTTGAAGATAAAGCTACCCTCTGCAACTTTTACAAAGGCTCATAGGTGTTTTGAGCAACATATTTTGCACAAAAGGCTTGCCAACTTGGCACTTTTCATGGCGCCGATGAATAGTGTTGTGCTGCGTTGACCAAGGTTTTACACCCTTTTCCACTTCAAATTTCAAATGCCACTCAACATGAAAGTTGTGTCCCATGAAAAACTACACAACTTTAGTATTGGGAGAATTTGAAGTGTTTAGGTGAAATTCGGAGAACGCGGCAAAAGTTCTAGAAAGATCCTCGGACATCAAGAGGTTGACTAGGGTTTTGACTACACCTTTGACCAAGGTTTGACCATTAGTGTGCGATGACTTGATTAAGATGATCATTAGTGATTGTTGGCTAGGTTTTCGAGGTGATGGCCCAGGTTGACCAAAGTTTGACCAAAGTCCACGTTTTTGACTTGATCGACTCGGTCATTAGCGTTAAATAACCCTAATAAAAACCTGGGGCGTCATAGGGCCTAGATGCACTTTCAAGGGTATGAGTAGAAAATAATTATCCATTGAAGAAATGGGGAGGGTAGGGTGTGGGGAGGGTGCAAATAATCGATTGGGTATGTATAGAATCTAGTACAAAACTAATTATCCATTGGGTATGGGTGGAATTGGGGAGGGTAAGAAGTGGATAATAATTATTTGGATTTGGGTATGAACAAGAGTGGATTTGTCCATACCCTCCCCAGTGGCAGGCTTACACATAGGTTGTGGAGGTCGCGCGCGGTGCCCACTTGATGGTGAACATCTCAGAGTTTGTAAATTGAGTTGCTATTCTTGATATTTTAGAAGAACGCAAAAAACATGTCTCCAATAGTTTGACATAGTACTTGATAAATTTTAATTAACAACTTGGAAAAAGAGATCCTCAACGCGCAAATATACATACACACGCCTATCCGCTTGGCATGGGTGTTCTCTCGTGCACCAAGCCAAAGGTGGGAGTGTGAAAAAAGAAATAAAGGATAAAAAAGGTTCCTGATGCAAATGTATAGGAGAGAAAGAATATTTTAACAAGTTAAAAATAGTAAACTCTTGAGATGCATTCTTTTTTAGTTCGGCAAATCACTAGATTTATCAAGTTAAAAATAGTAAACCGTTAGAGTCTCAAGATATGGACCGATATCCAAAGCTGATATGGGCCGGCAAGGAAGGAAGAAGGGAATCTTATGTGCCTGGGTTAGGAAAGGATACAATTTGGGCCTAAAGCTGATTTTGCACTTTTTATATTTATCTTTTCAGGTTTGATTGGAACAAAATGTTTCGACATGTCTAGGGTTTTTGAATAAGTAAATGCAATATAAATATGTAGGTTTTATACAATATTGAACTTGGGAAAATCATGTTAACTATTTCTAGCTATATAAACAAAGAAAACAAATTAGTTTTGTTCAAAATATAATTAAAAACACATTTTTCTAAACTGAAAATGATGCTATAAAATGGGTTATTACACACGAGATGGTTAGTTGACAAAACTGGGCATGCCGAATGCTGCAAGCTTGGTTCTCAAAACTTGGTTGAACACACTTGATGATATTTCCATCGAGGATTCCATATTGTGGAGCATTAATGATAGAGTTTATATATGGTAAAGATCATTAAGGAGTGCGTGATGGAGGGTAAAAAGTTGTCGTCGCAGTATTTGCCAGAGGATGAACAATGAATCCATTGGCTAGTTCAGCTGTTCAGGACAAAGCTCTACATGCAAGAAGATCCGAGGCGAAGAAAAATGCACACATTAGAGTAGTTCCTGAATGTGTTGTGTCAGGAAGATCCGAGGACAAAGCTCGGTGAAGAATACATTCGAATGGTTCGGTGAAGGAAAGATCAACACGTCGGAACATCAGAGTTGACAAGTTGCAAAAGATGGGACCTCCACGCAGCTAGTTCAAGAATTCTACATACCTGAAAAATCTGATGGTCTGGTGAGTGCAAATGCAGTAGCACACTGTACATAAGTCTGTTTTCTCTACTTGTACAAGGCCGGAATCTAGCTCCTTTATATATAAAAAAAATTAACTATATTTTCTCTACTACTAGTTATGGTCTTGTATAGCTCGACCAGCTGACCATGACCACAACACCTGCAGGTGTTGGCAATTGATGATTATCACATATGCTGAGAGTTAGAAGCAACCTGGTAAGTTCAGTCAAGTGTTTAGCCATTAATCTTGGTATAAGTGCTTAAGGTGTGATTTAATTCGTTGTCCTTGATCAGCTTATGATATGTTTAATTTATGAACGTATGCCTGTATGCTTAAATTATTTCTGCTGTTGTTGTGCAGCAAGGTTAGAACTCTGTTATATGCAATTGCCCATGATGTACACCAAGGTTCTACTTTTTTCCAAAGTTTCACCCTCTTGACCACTACAATTTTTAACAAAGGTATTAAACTTCTGATTATCCATCCACGACAAAAATACACATTTAATTTACATGTCAAACATAGCAACCTTGAACTCTCCATCGGAAGGCTAGTAATTCAACATTTACAAGTACCAAAATAAGAAAATCAGAGCACTACATCACTGACCACTTGACATTACCATCATATATTTACTGCTCCAAAAAACATGCCACAGTGGCCAATAAATACACAGTCAGGATCATAGTACAACACACACCTTTGGTGAGATGCCGGTTCCGTATGAACAGCTCTTTTTTTTCCTTTTATATCCTCTAGACCCGGTTTCTTGTACTCATGCCTAATTAAGGAGGTGATGGCGAAGGTGAGGATGGCGGCTTGAGATCCGGATACTGCAGCGGATGAAAGAATGATGAGCGTGGCATGATGAATCAAGTGCTTTTTTACAAATGGAAATGGAGAGTTTCAGATGTGTACTTACATTAGTATATGGTGACAAAGGTCTGGGGCAGGCAGGAGGTGCTGAGTTGGCCGACGCCGTGGCTTCAGTGGCGGTGCTCTCAACCTTTACAGAGGGTGCTGAAGGGGGTGTTGGTGGTTTGAGATCTGGGTACTGCACATAATGACAAGCAAAAAATGATGAGCATGGCATGAGTTTTCAGGCTACCTTGTGCAAATGCTCAGGTAACAGGTTTACACTGACATTTGCATAAGGTGAAAGTGGGGTGGGCGTTGCAGGAGCTGCCTCTGTTGGTGCGGGGGTTGTGGCAGAAGCTGGAGTCTCCGTTTCTAGTGCTGGTTGGCTCTTAGGTTCACCAGGTAAAGATAGTAGAGCTTGCCCGATTTCCTGTAGATGAAGATGAAAATTTCTGAACAGCAAACATCTACTATGATATATTGAAAAGGCATTTTCTATGGATAACATGGTAGGCTGTCCCAGGTTCAGGATAAAGCCATTTCAAAAATAAATATTCTGCTATAATTTCAACAGGAACAGTTCCAATGCTGCAAGAATATTGCCAGCAATTTTGTTGTAATTTCATAGGTAATGGCTACGCCATTCTCTAGGAGACCTAACCATTTTAGTTCAATGAACACATAATAAGGTAAAACATTGTTTGGAATAACATTGAATACCATGGTCGCCACCATGAACATTTTACTCTCAAGACAATAGGAATACATAATATTTAGCCAGATAATATATTAAAAAACAATGTTTGGCTCCAAGTAAAGGAGAATACAATCAAAATCTACAAATATGTTTATTGGGTTTGTAGGAAAATCTCAAAGTACTAACAAAGTGATCATCATCCATTGTTCTTTCTGTGGAAAATAATGGATCTCTCTTCAAACAAAACCAGTGAGATAAGGTTTCAACACACAAAATAAGTTTAAACAAACTCAAATAATTCTAAACTCTAATCGAGAAAGACACATATACGTTCCAGGTAGAACTGCACATGCAGCCACTGAATTGTTCAGTGTAACCAAGAGGCCACGCATTTTAAGTCTAGCAACATGCAAGCAAGGTCTCTAACCCAGATAAGAACTTCAAATTAGGAAGACATTGAACCATCAGGTAATATTCCAGAAAATAAGATAGGAGCCAATCAATAGATGGACGATTCTGAAAAAATGGTTTTGATTAAATGTTTAACAATAAATAATCAAGAAGATGGCTAGCTACCTTTATTTCATCAACAAGATCCTTTGGAGCAACCTTCTTGTTAAAGAATTCATCAATCTGTTTAAGGGTCTTTTGTCGATCCTGTGGGCAGCATAAATAGATGTAAGATTACATCACTGATGTAAAGGGTCTTCTATGCTAAAGAATGGAGCTCCTGGTGGTAACCCTGAAGCCCTTTACAGGAAGAGAGGAATGAATTATGCACCTCGGCATACAAGAGCTTGGTTGCCACTAGCTGAACAATAGCAGCCGAACCCAAAAACTGTAGCAAAGTCTCAATCTGCAGGACGAATCATACATAATGTGTAAGAAGAAAAAAGGTGCGCCAGAAGAAAGAAACGATCCAAGTGTTACTACCTCTGTGTAGGCAATTACTCCCAAGCCAGTAGCTGCAGCAAGACCAATTGTCAGGGGTAAGCCATCTGATCCATCCTGTACATTTAATTGGCAGATTCAGCATTCACCAGCCACATAAATAAAAAAGACCAAAACCAACGCATTGAAACCTTATAATTCGTACAACGTAGATTTCAAACAAAGTACCAAAAGAAAAATGCCAAGATGATAACTCACCCCAAATAGCTCGCCCAAGTCCAAACTGAATCCCTTTGTAGGCTCCTTCCAGGGAAGATTACTGCTCTGCAGTGAGACACTAGCAAATGGTGACACTTTGTCGAGTGAATAAGAAGTTATTCAGCAGGAAACACGAGCCACTTAAAGGATCAATACCTTCCATCCCCGACTTCCTTCTGCACCATCCTTCACTGCGAAAGCAGCTTTGTAACCATTGGTTGTGACAAGTTCAGCAACTAGTTCGGAGTTCCCATCAAATCTGACTTCCACAATGTTTTCATTTAAATGTTCAGAAGCAGAAAAAAAAACTGAGTGCATTGTAGTACTGACGTAATACTGACAAGCTAACAAGCATTTGAAATTTTAATGTGAAAACACAAGCATGTAACTCACAAGTCCAGTCTTTAAGTTCAATCCAGTAAGTCAGTGTGCTCAGGAGCTATCTAGAATACTGCAGTAAAGCAGTAGACAAGAAATGCAAGGGTATCTAGATGTAAGGCATCATTTCCAGTATGCTCTGCTCTATATGCAAAATCTTAATAATTTGTCAATATGTGACAGAATTAGTGTTTGACACGGTTCAAAAGCATCAACCATGTGCTCTGGCAATCCAATTTTCCATAAACAAAGAGCACGTCCTGATCGATAATCAAGATGAATTTTAATGACAATTTTGATACCCAAAAAGACCAAAACAGATCAAAAATTCAAGTTAAATTAACTGTTGAAATATCGACACGACAAGAATGCCTGTGATTGCTCTGCTAAATTGGTTGTGTCAATTCCAGTGTTTTCCTAAACGGAATTAAACTCTGTTTAAACAGCGTCTAAACGCTAAACGGGTGACAACCGTTTATGTCGTTTAGCCCGTTTAAACACCGTTTATCCCGTTTAAACGCCATTTAGCTCCGTTTAAATAGCCGTTTAAACAGATTAAACACTAAACAATGGTCGACCGACTGTCTACGTTTACCGTCTAGGAAAACACTGGTCAATTCTGATAGAAAATTTGATGGAAGTGTCAGCACTAAGAACTTAACAATACAGCAATTTGCTGCCTTGCTCTTTTCTACATAATGCAGCAAAAAATTGGTTCTTGAAATTATGATACGTACTCCAACCATTGACTAATCAGAAGTAATGACACCAAACAATCAAGCACATTGCAGTCATTAACCAAGATTTGAGGTCCTCATTTGTCAGTGTGTTCAAGTGCTGTCTAGAATACTACATTAACGCAGTAGACAAGGAATGTTAGACTATCTAGATGTAAGGCATCATTTCTGGTACGCTTTCATAACTTTATTATGCTCTGCTCTATCAGAAAAATATTAATAATTTGGCCATATATTAAAGAATTATTGTGTTCGACACGGTTTAGAAGTATCAGCCATGCGCTGTGGCAATCCAATTTTCCATCGCTAAGAGCATGTATTCAAGATTTTAAATGACAATGTTTGATCCCAAAAAGACACAAAACAGATCAAAATTTTAAGTTTAATTAACTTTTGAAATATTGACACGCCAAGAATGCCTGCACTTGCTCTGCAAATTTGGTTCTTTAAATTCTGATAAAAAATTTGATAGAAGTGTCAGCACTGAGGACTTAGCAATGCAGCAATTTGCTGACTTGCTCTTTTCTACATACTGCTGCAAAAATTGGTTCTTGAAACTATGATACGTACTCCAACCATTGACTAATCAGAAGTAACAACACCGAACAATCAAGCACATTGGAGTCATTAACCAAGATTTGAGGTCCTCACTTGTCAATGATGATTAACGTGGTGTTCTCCGGGTCCTTGAACCGCAGCGCCAGCTTCTTCAAGAAGCCGTTCTTGTCCTCCCCTTTGTACGGCACGGCGGCCACCTTCTTGTTGGCCTCCCTGAGGTCCGGCGCGCCGGCCTCCCGCGCGTCCTTGAGCGGCCTGATGTCGACGAGCTGCGCGCCGGGCTCCTCGAGCAGCCGCTGGTACGCCGCCCTCGCGGACACGGCGGCGTATGGCTTGGACCCCCCGCCTGCGCCGCCGCCCAGGAGCTGCCCGAGGAGCAGCGGCAGCGCGATGGCGGCGACGCTCGCGGCAATGACGATGGGGTTCTCGGTGACGAAGTCGACGAGCCCGTCGAGGCCGAGGTCCGGGACCGTGACCGTGAACTCGCCCCCGTCAACGCCGGAGTCGGACGAGAGGCGCAGCGCCTCCTCGTAGGTCGGCAACGCGAGCGCGGCGCCGGCGTGAGAGAGGACGAGCGCGGTGCCGGAGAGGCGCGCGAGGCCACCGCGGAGGGCGCGGGCGGCCAAGGCCCTGGGCGCGGCGTCCGGCCTCGGCTGCTGCTGCTGCCTCCGGGGGCGCGCGGGAGGACTCACTTGCGTTGGCGCTGCTGAGGAAAGAATGACGTCCATGGCATAACGGTGTTGGCGGCGCCGGCCTCCTCCGGCGTGTTAGCGGCGGGGGCCCGGGGTTTAGGAGACGGGGGTCGGCGAGGCAGTGGCGCGGGGGAGGTGAGCCGCAGGACCGCGGGATGAGGAGGTGGTGAGTTGGGTGGCTGCGGCCAGTGAGCGAGCGCCACGTGGATAAAAGAGATCAGAGACGGTCGCCGTGCGAGCGAGAGGCTGGGAGTTTCTGGTGGCTGACAACTGAGATGCTCTCATCCTGTCATCCATCGCTTTTGTGGCCTTTTGGGCTACTGGAGTGCAGTACGCTCGTACCGGCGGCATGTTCCTCGCTCGCAGTACACTACACGTTCTCGGGATCAACAAGTGCACGGAGGAAGCTCGCTGCAGTTTCTCTACGCAGGGCGGTTAGACCGCCTGTGTAGGACGGTTAGACCGGGGTGTCGGGATGAACCGACGGTAGACCTACGAACGTCGGTTCGGGAGGGACTCCGTTGGAGCTGATGCACGTAGGGTTTTTCTAGGGTCGGCAGGCCACCTAGAACGTCTTCAGACGTCGCGGAGACGAAGGAAAAACAGCAAGTAGTAGATTGGAAAAGTTTGAGGTAAAGAGAAAAGATAAAAATATAAGAGTAGATTGATTTGATCGATTGATGATCTCCAATCGGCCGTGGCCCTTTATATTTATAGGGAGGGGAGGTCTTGCCCCATTAGGAGTCGAAACCCTTACAAAATCGTGTCGAAATACATCTCCTAACCAATTTTGGCAGGACGGGGCGGTCTAACCGCCTATGGGACGCGGTCTAACCACCTCTGTGACGTCCAGATCTTCCAGAAGTCATATCTTCTTCATCCGGACTCCGAATTGGACGTTCTATATATGGATCTTGATGTACTCGACGAGACCTATCTAATGGTGAAGTCCAAATTGTCTTTTGAGGACTTTGATCAGGGCGATCTGACCGGGTGGGCCCACCGGTTAGACAGGCCTACCTAGTCTTGCCAATTTTGAGTGTCAACATATGCCCCCCTATTTTATGGCAAAGCTTGCGTGCCAAAAAACATCTATAATGACTAAAATTGGCAGAAAACGATGATTAACAATACATCGTCCATATTTTTGCTCCTAAGGGCGATAATTGCTTTATCGGCCACGAACTTGCTATGAACTCATGGAACAACTTGTTTTGGTCTCCATACCTGCTTAGTTGCTGACCTTGCCGGTGTGACCACTGTAGATTGCTTCATTGATCCTTGCTTTCGCATCCGCTGTAATCTTCTTTTTTTGAGTGCGGGATAAGCCTGAGGGACACCACCTCGGCTGCATACCCTTAGAATTTTGCTCATTGCTACCCCCACCTTGCTTGATAGTAGCACATACATTATTTTTGACCAGATTGTTGTTGTAAGCAATCGGTCTTTGCAATTTACCATAATTTGGATGTGCAATAGGATATTGAATCATATATGGTTTCTTGTACATACTACTATAATCGGTAGGTGAGTAATAGCAAGGATAATACCAAGAACATGGTGTAACTGATCCAACAAAAGGATAAACAAAATTACCTTGTTGGTGATGCGCACTTTCTCGCTTCTCATGTTTTGGTGGTGCTTTTTCGCCCTTAGCACCTATTGACTGATTTCTTCGCTTCCTTGCAGTTCCCTTCCTCTTATATTTGGTCAGGAGTTCTTCAAAACTCGGCCTTACCTTTTTCTTGGGAGCATCTCCATTTTTTCTGGAAACAACGGTCAGACCGCCCTGGGACGCGGTTAAACCGCCCTGAGACGCGGTTAGACCGCCCCTGGACTCGGTTGGACCGCCCTAGGCAGTGGCCAGACCGGTCGATGCACTGTCAGCTTTTTCTGCAGTGTCTTGCCCCTGAGCGTTGAAGCCTTCGCTGCAATCTTGGGGGTCTCCTCTAGTGACAGCTTCTCGTCACGCCTTTGCTCTCCAATGATTATATTCTTCCCCTTAGCTTTATCGGCTTGATCTGGCCGAATGAGTACCTTGGGATTTAGCAACTCAAGAGTATTCATAAAAGCATTAACAGGGAAATGATTTTGGTCGACTTGCATCTTATGAAGTATTAAACGGCCTTCATTAATGGCCGATTGTATTTGCCGACGAAAACTATTACAATCATTAGTTGCATGATAATAAGAATGATGAAATTTACAATATGCACGCTTCTTTATTTCATCAGGTGGTGGCAAAGTGTGAGATATTTTAATCTTACCCAATTTTAATAATTCATCAAAGATCCTATCATACTTAGCCACGTCAAAAGTGAATTTTATTTCATCTTGCCGACTCTTATGGGTCGACTTGAGAGAAGTACAAGTATTTGGTTTATCATCAGATGACCATGTAAATTCAGCAGCATATACATCTTTACTCTCATCGTCCGAATAATCAGATGCATAATAAACAGGACGATTAGACTTTTCATTGGTCTTTTGTGAATTCTTAGATTCCTTAAGTCGGTTTTCATTAGCTAAAGCTTTTTGCAACAACCGACTAACATCTAAGAAATCTTGACCATCTAGCTTCTCTTTATGGATATCAAGCAAACCAGAATAAGCAAGATCAGCTAGATCTCTATCAGAAATTGTCAAACTATAGCATCGGTTTATAGTGTCTCTAAATCTTCTAATATATTCAGAAACAGATTTATTAGATTTTTGCCTAACCGATACAAGATGTGAAAATTTCAACTCAGTTTCACCAGTATAGAAATAATTATGAAACTTATTTTCTATATCAGAAAAAGTGTAAACTGAGTTGGGTGGCAAAGAAATAAACCAAGTAAATGCAGCACCCGATAGAGATAAAGGAAACAATCTCATTTTACAAATATCATTAGAAGCAGCTGCACCACATTGTATAGTAAATTGGCATATATGCTCTATGTACTTCTACCATCATCCCCGCTAAATTTAGTAAACTCTGGTATTTTAAATCCCTGTGGATACGGGATATACTCATAATTCTCAAGTTACGGTCTTTGATACGACCGACTCTTAGTTTTAGGCTCTGTACCAAAAGTGTGTCTAAATATCTCGAGCATCTCTTCTCTAATTCCCTCCATCCACAAAGCGGTTCTAGGTCTAGCCGATCCAGGATGTGGTGCTCGATTTATAGTAGGTTGTGGTGTGCTATATGTTGATGTTTGGTTCGGCAATGTGTTAGGAACATGCTGCAATGAACTATTAGGAACATATGCACTTGGCTCGCTATATACAACCGTATGCGGCATCATTGCATTAGTAGCGGTCATTGTACTCCCTCCACCAGCCGAAGCACCAATAGTGGTCTGGCTATGTATGTGGTGGATTGGAGGTACACCAACGGGGACTTTAGGTATATGCAAGTCTGAAAAATCATCTAGAGTGCTATCTTTAGAATTTTTAGTATTAGAAGTAGATGCATTAATATCATTACCAGAAAATTATTTACCAAATTTGGCCTCTATACAATCTAAACGAGAATTAATCGTAGATTCAAACTTTTCACTCATGGCAACAAATTTGTTATTCAAGCTAGCACTAACAACCCCATCAATCATATTTGCAATATCTGAATTAGCTTCGAGTGGTTACTCACAGTGGGTGTTACCTTTGGTTGGTGAAGAGGAGGAAACTCAAATTCTTGAACTTCCACCACTTTTCCATCGTGAATCTTCCGAAAACCCGATATGAAGTCCTTCCACTCAGCTTCCCTTCGAGCTTTCTGATACTCCTCGAAGGCTTGACGCTTCACATCCGGAACGTCACCGTCAGTCATGTCGATGATGTTCTTGGGGTCGAGATCGCAAAGAGATCCTTTGTCATCGGCCATGGTAGCCGACAAATCTTTCTTCTTCTTCCCCAGCGGAGTCGCCAAAATCTGTTGACACCTTTTCGGGATCAACAAGTGCACGGAGGAAGCTCGCTGCAGCTCCTCTGCGCAGGGCGGTCAGACCGCCTGTGTAGGGCGGTTAGACCGGGGTGCCGGGATGAACCGGCGGTAGACCTACGAACGTCGGCTCGGGAGGGACCCCGTCGAAGCTGATGCACGTAGGGTTTCGCTAGGGTCGGCAGGCCACCTAGAACGCCTTCAGACGTCGCGGAGACGAAGGAAGAACAGCAAGTAGTAGATTGGAAAAGTTTGAGGCAAAGAGAAAAGGTAAAAATATAAGAGTAGATTGATTTGATCGATTGATGATCTCCAATCGGCCGTGACCCTTTATATTTATAGGGAGGGGAGGTCTTGCCCCATTAGGAGTCGAAACCCTTACAAAATCGTGTCGAAATACAACTCCTAACCAGTATTGGCAGGACGGGGCGGTCTAACCGCCTATTGGACGCGGTCTAACCGCCTCTGTAACGTGCAGATCTTCCAGAAGCTATATCTTCTTCATCCGGACTCCGAATTGGACGTTCTATATATGGATCTTGATGTACTCGACAAGACCTATCCAATGGTGAAGTTCAAATTGTCTTTTGAGGACTTTGACCAGGGCGGTCTGACCGGGTGGGCCCACCGGTTAGACCGACCTACCTAGTCTTGCTAATTTTGGGTGTCAACACACTCCCTCCGGGCGACGGCGGCGCTCGCCGGCGGCTGCCGGAAAGGGTACGGTGCAACCTCGCCGTTGTAATCTATCATCCTGGACAAGTGAACTGTTCTGAAAGTACAACCGTAATTCGGTTAATGTGATTTCCATTTGCGAAAAAGATAAAATGTACTCCATATTCACAATTGACTTTTTTTTACAACTTTAACAATTCGTCTTATTCAAAAATTATGTAAGTACCATATATTTTGTTTGTTACATGCTTTACTATTATAGGTATTTTAAGTTTGTCTTATCCTTTTATATATTTGTAATAATTTTGTAAATAAAACAAATGGTCAAAGTTAAGAAAAAGTCAGTGATGACAATTATTTCGATAGGGGGAGTATGAAACAAATTTTCTCTTTTTGTTTTTGGAAAATGCTTCAACGGATGGTTTATGTTTGTAGCCTCAAAGTGCTTTCTGCGGTACGTACGTGCGTATAGACCGATCGTACGTATAGCAAGGTTGTACATTTTGTTTAGCAAAAAAAAGGGTGATGTCATATGTCATGTTCACGTACGTATGCTTTGGAAGAAAGCATGTGTCCGTTCTATTCCGGTAGCTGTTTGAGCTAGACGCCGAAATGTTTTCACGGTGATAGGTGCAGGCCTAACCATCACCAGACGGTCCAGACACATGAATCTTCAGTAGGACAGAGCAATAGCAACAGTGCAACAATAAACGTCTAAACCTGTCTACATTTGCGTGTACGTCCGTAGTATATTTTCCTCTTTATTTTTTATTCAGTTGAGGGTAGAAAGAATATTTCATTTAGGATATGTGATTTTTAACTTTTCAAAAAACGATTTCATTAATATGAGAGAGTTGATCGGTCAAAAAAAAATTATGATAGAGTTAGATCATTGCATTGACCACCACACCCTTGGAGTGCTATAGGAAAAAAACACAGGAATGAATATGAAAAACACGCAGAAAGACATTATTGTGTAAGTAGGAAAATATACTAGAACAAGTTGTAGCTCGGTTGGTAGGTGTTGTGGATAGGCACACCGCCGGTCTGAGTTCGAATCCCATCGAACACAGATTTATCTCATCGGGGTTTATCTCCTAAAAAAAGTGAAGTCGGGGTTCGGAGGATTTTCTAAGCCGGGAGGAGGCACCGGCTTAGTTTAAGTAGGAAAATACACAAGAATTAGTACGACATGCAAAACCCAAAATAACTTCGAAGAACACTTTTACGGCCTAATGGTACGTATATTAGTTCATATCAATTTTTCTATTTTAGTCATGTTACACGATCGAACTTTTTATTTAAACATTTTTCCTTTTCATGTTTTTCTGGAATTCATTTAACCATGTGGCACGTGGAGCTTAGATTCTCTGTTCTAACAAAGCTCACGTCCACATAGGAGAATGCTCTGTGTGAGCTCATCATTCGTAAATACTGTTTCCATCCTATAAAGAGTGTAATTTTAATTTTTCTAGACAAATTAGTAGTGAGAAAAGACTCGAATATATCATTTGTTAGGCACATGATGTAAGTTTTGACATGCAAATAACACTTAATTAGTCAGATAATTAGATTTATTTTTTAAGATTGCATTCTTTTGTACGATTTTTTAAATTGTTAGGATTGTTTCAGACTCCGCTCCGCTCCGGCCTTAGTCTCCCGGCGGGCTTCTGCTACGCTTCGTCAGAAGTTGGCCTCTATCTTGTGTACAATGAATTTGGATCACCAATCAACAAATAGCAATAGCAATAAGCTGACGTTGAGCAACTCCAACAGTTTGGCAAATCAACTTGGCATCCATCTAATTTTGGCAAAATAAGAAAAAATGACATCCAATAGTTTGGCAAACCAACTTGACAAAAATAGAAACTTGACAAAACTCACCTCTCCGCGCGCATATATGCGCGTGCGGATCGTGGTTACCATCGTCGTTTCCCTGTAGGTGGGAGGGTGAAAAAAGAAATAAAGAATAGAGAAGGATTCCTGATGTAAGTTTTCAAGAGGTGGAAGGACACAAACATAATTTTATTTCTCTCAGGATTCCTGATGTAAGTTAGATCTGAGTTTGGCAAGTGAATTATGCCAAACTGTTGGAGATGAACTCTTTTTTTACTTGGCATATCTTTTTAGAAGTTAGCAAAACACAAGATTTACCAAGTAAAATTTGGTAAACTCTTGGAGATGCTCTTAGGGCATGCGACATGGCATATTCAACACTATCCGTCTACATTTTACAAATACACCCCAAGCTCAGCCCAACGTGCTTCCCGTCGCCTGACGAGGCGACATTCTTTCTCCTACGCCGAGCGAACGGTCGTCCGCCCGCGCCGTTGTACGGTGTTGTCATTCCCAGTCGACAAGCAGCTCGGATCCCGTGCGCCCTACTCTCCCTAATTCCTTCCCCGGCCGCGCACGCGGGATTTCCCCCCAGCAAAACCACCTCCGCCCGCGGGAACGGGAGTTGAAGGCCGCCGTGGTGCGGGAGCGGAAGGTGGCGACGTTGGCAAACCAGCGGAAGGAGGGGCGTCGGTGGCACTACAGAAGGAGAATGATGTGGCGCGCGGTGGCACTGCAGAAGGGCGGCTGGTGCGGGAGCACAACCTCGCGGCAATATGTACACCCGCAGAAACATAGGTGAAGAAGAGAATCGAGGGTAAATATAGAAATACACAGTACAACGCAAACGCTCACTCACCCTTATGAACACACGTACGCAAACCCTACCCTTATGACCACCTCCGAAGGACTGAGCACCCGATAGATATAGAGATTCCCGAAATTATCATTGGCGCCTCGTTGTCGATGTGAACACCGCTTACCACTTAACGCATAACACCGGTAAATTCTAGGAAAATCCCAAGAAAAGTTGTGGGAATCAGGATTTGAACCTTGGTGAGTAGCGTCCCATTAGACCGTTCTACCATTGGACTGCAAGCCAATTCACAAGGCGACAAGTCTATTTGGTGGCTTCTCGCTGGATTTGATTTTGATCAGAGATGAAAGTTCAGAACTAGAGAGAAGTAGAGAAAGATAAGAACGAAGGGATGTTAACGAGTGGATTAGAATGATGGTTCTTTTTTTAAGAAAAAGGAATTTTTATTCCGGCATCTGCATAAGTTATGCACCTAACCATTCATTATTACAGTCTCTGCCTCTGGCTGAATGAGAATGAGCTTTCAAAAAGCAATACCAACAAATGAAACGATAATGTCAATTACAAATTAAGCCTATTATATGACAACCACCCGTGCTTAGCGCAAACCTCCATAGCCACAGTCTCCAACATGCGACACACATGCTTTAAACTCGATCTGTCTTTCTCCTTTTTCTGAACGACGGTGCTTGCTTTTCTTTCTTTTTATTGCTCCCGGTTATCTTTCTTTTTATGTTTTTATATTGTGAATTCAAGTTTGCTATCCATTATCTAGCAACACAATGATATACAAAATAATTTGCATGAATGATCTTCGCTACATGCAAATCATTAAATAGTTTGCATATGATTCTCTGTTTGTGAGTTGTATGATCAGTCTCTCTAGCTGTTTGTACATTAGATTCTATACTTTTGCAGATGACCTCCCGTCTATGGGTTGTATATGCCCGGAGCAAGCTCAATCTTAGGTGGCGGTGTGAGATCATCTGACCAATCGCACACCGAAGTATCCCAAGAGATTGAAGCAGATATTTCCTTTTCTCCATTGAATAAGAATCTTTAATGTTGAGAGGGGTATCTACTAGCGTATTTATATTTGCGACTTCTAAGTACAAGCTTTACTAGAATGCATAATCTGGATATAGGGGTATGTGTCTCACCCCAGTACACAATTTGGATTCACCGAAATCGGACAAAATGAGAAGTTTAGATGGGATTGTGGGTAGACTGTATATGGGGAGAAAGCTATATATAGATTCATAATGTTTATGGAGTTGCCTTGGTGGTGTGTATATATGGCCTCCTTCAACATGAGGAGTGGAGGCTAATTTTTAATTATTTTACTAGGTGATATTGTGCGTTGCTGCAGAATTTTTTAAACAAAATTTTATTGTGTAATGTGAAAATAGGAACACAAAAGTGATTACATGACGCGAAAAGGTTTGTAGCCTAGTGGTTACGAGAGCCCGGTAGCATCTCAGGTCCTGGGTTCGACTCACCGTGGGAGCGAATTTCTCAGGATTTAATGGTGTTTGTGCTTTCAGTGGTAGGCAACATTCTCGTCGACAGCGAGGCGCCTGTGGTGACTTCGTCAATCTTGAAGATTTGTGAGCCCAGTCTTCAAAGCTGCTCCTAGGGGTAGGATTGCACGCATGTGTTCATAGGGATGAGTGTGCGTGTGTTGTGAGTGTCTCCGATGTACTGTGTAATTCGCAAAGTGATTGCATGACATCTTTCTTTTGTAAACAACATTATACATGCAAGCATGATAATTTTGTTGATAGGGAACCATTCTAAATTATTGATCCTACTTTTCTACTACGAGAATTTTGGAGCATGCTACTCACAAAGACATGATATTAATCACAGCAAATCGGTTGAAGACATAAATTTATCTCCGATGTACTATGTAATTCGCAAAGTGATTGCATGATAACATTCTTTTGTAAACAACATTATACATGAAAGCATGATAATTTAGTTGAGAGGGAACCATTCTAAATTATTGATCCGACATTTTTTCTACTACGAGAATTTTGGAGCATGCTACTCACAAAGACATGATATTAATCACAGAAAAAATCGGTTAAAGATATAATTTATGATCTAGTGGATGATGATATGGTGTATAGTGGATGATGATGTGGCGTATAGTGATGGTGACGTGAAATGGTTACAGGTTGAGAGAAATCTATTCGTGACTTGTATATAGTTGTATATGATTCAATCAACAGTGGAAAAATTAATCAAGCAGAGCTATCTCCTCTTTCGACGCTATCTAGCATGACTTCCAAAGCCTTTTTCTCTCACTGCACCACCAAAATAGTCTTATACCTGAGCATTTTTAGCCCGGGCCGGGCCAGCCCGCTGGCCCGGCCCGAACCCAGCCCGCTTACGGACCTTACTGGGCGGGCGTGGGCACAGATCTTGCACCCCGCGAAAAAAATCTTGGCCCGAGTCCGACCCAAAATGCTGTTTTTAGCTATTTTACACTATAAAATGCGCGGGCGGCCCACCCAAGCCCGGGCCCAACGCGAAAATTGAGGCCCAACGCGCCCAGTGAGACGATCATAGGCAGGATTTTCTCAGCCTGAAATAACCAGGTTTTTTTCGTCCTGACCCGAACCCGGCCCGACCCGCTAAATGCTCAGGTCTAATTGGTCTCCTGCTGATGCACTCACTTCATTCTCTCTCCTGTTTATGAGCTCTCTGCTCGTTTATATTGTTGGAGAGGGCCTAGTGTTGTCTACTGTAATTGTGTGACACTACATCTGACAGAATGTGTTTTTGGGCTAGGTCCTAGGCTAGCCAAGCATCCACTCATGCTATGGCCTACCTGACTGGAAAGCAGGTTCGCACTGCATAAGAATTTTTAACTTACTTTTTTTTTGTATTTAAGGATTCATTTCTTCCAACTGAAGGGATATTTGGGAAATGTTTCTATACAATTATATTTAAAAATATATTCCACTTCTCCTTGACGCTTACTCTCTCACTTAGAATTGTAAATCGTTTTGATTTTCTAGGTGCATACAAATACCATTTTTTACAGGTTGTGTACTCCGTATTGGACATGCATGCATTAATTTCTTGAGATATGCAACCATCATTAAGATTTTCCAAATAAATCATATTTACACCTCCAAAGGTTTACATGAGCTAATTTCTTAAGATAAGCTGGTGTTACTTTTTGCTTGATAAAAATAACTCCTACTAGCTATACTACCAATTTTAATTTAAGGAACTATTAATTATGTACTCCAGATTGGATATGCATGCAATACATTCTTAAGATATGCAACTATTAAATCTGAAAAAAGATAAGCAGCCATTATGTCAGATGCTCCAGATAAATCCTATTTATACCTCCAAACATAAGCTGCGAAAACCACAAACTCACAGCAGAACCGCAAGCTAGGACTGAGGAAGCATATCCAAGGAAACAACATTATGGCAACCAGAGCGGCATCTTTTGCTCTCTGCATCCTCCTCCTCACCGTGTGCTCAAGTTCGTTGGTTTCTTGGCTCAACTTAGTGTTGCAATTTGTCTCTGTAGACTCACTTTTTTCATACTGACATCAAACTATATGTTGCTATCACTCTTATCTGTGTAGGGGCGGCAGAGGATGGAGGCCTCTCAAAGTACCCAGCTGGCGCAAGTGCTACATCACATTGTGGCAGAAACTTCGTCGCCAGCCAGGGCACCTGCGATGATACCAAGTGTCGGGGACTCTGCAACGACATATATTTTAAGGAACCGAAGGTCATTGATGTAGCTGGAGCCTGCGAAACTCCAACATGTTGTCTTTGTGTGGTAAATTGCGAGAATGATGTTTAACCATGTTTTGTCATGAAAGAAATTAAATAAAGAACTGTTTGATCATGGTTGGTTTTGATTTTAGACATTTTATGAGTTGATTATATATTTGGATATTTGTTTTGCAAAAGAAAAGGAGTTTGATCTTTACAATAAACTAGCAAATATGCTCGTATGTTGCAACGGGAGAGACAAGAAAAATCTCGTCACTCGTCTAACCCAATAAATATGGTCTAGAACATTGGTCATAACTTAATTTATGGCCCACATTATTTTTATTTTCAAAATAAGTAAGTAAATATGTCAATAAACCCGGGCATATGATATTAGCGCTTTTTGAGAAAAACTAAGCAACTCGCATCAACAAAAGAGAGAAGCAAACTTCGTCACTAATTAGCTAAACATAGAACAAGGTTAATTTTGCAAACTCAAACTTTAGCTGATCACTTGACATGGACCCACAACGCATAGATAAGAAAACACCTTTGTGAACCTTTTCTAAACACCTAACTTTTAAAAATCATACAAATCATGTGCCTCCACCTTCGTCGATAAAGATAGGAAAGTAAGTAATATTGTTGCTGCCGCTAACAGTTGCATATGATAGCGAAGCCGGTCAGGATTATGTATGACGATGGGGAAGTCTCCTAATAACTACAAGCAAATGATATAAAATAAATAAACACACCACACTATTAAAATAGTTTATATAAATCATACAAATTGAAATAATTAGAATAACAAAGGAAATTATCTAATGAAAGGACCCTTTAGATATTTTATGGGAAATTTGGAAGATGCATCAATGATACAAATATTCAAGGATTGAATAAATTTTAGTCACATAATAGAATTTGAATAATTAAAACATATTTTAATAAAAATGATTGGTTTAAGGATCTACATGTTGTTAACCATATATGTGAGGAGGTAGTATGCAAGTTCTCAAGATATCCGAGAAAAATGTGAAGTTTTGGGGGTTTTATATGCAAAAGTAAAGGGTGTGGCTGGGGTTGAAGCATCTGAGCACTGGAGAAAATTATCTGCAATTTTATCAAGACACAAGAAGCAGTGCAACAAATAGGTACAAGATGAAGGGTTAAATAGCAAAGTAAGAAGTGGTTTCCTACTAAGTGCGTGGGAAGAACCGGCCCACGCGGTCCAGCGCTCGGCGAGGTTGGTTTTATCCTGTTTAGATCTAAAGCTACCGATTTTTTTTTCCGGTTTTAGCACGCTAGACAGAATTGAACATAGCTTTGTATCCTTCGCACCGATTCCCCACGGTTTTTTGGTAGAAAAATAGACAGAAGCAATCCTTATTTTAATATTAGGTAGAGATTATATATTTTCAAACGGCCCATGGGCTGGCAGCACAGCCCACGGCACGGCGGCACGGCACGGCACGGCAGGCAGCGTGCCCGTGCCGGCACGGCACGAAGGCCAGTGCAGTGCATGGGCCGCCGGCCTGGCCCATGACACGACACGGGCACGGCACGGCCAAGTACGCGGCACGGTGGCCGGCACGGCCCCATTGCCCCAACGGCTCTTCTGGCCGTTGGCCGGCCCAGCCCACCCCACCGCGCAGCAGGCCCATATAAAGCCGTCGGCCGCCCCGCCCCATCCCTAACCCTAAATCACTCCCCCCACCGCGCAGTCGCAGCTCTCTGCCTCTCTCACTCTCATCCGATCCGATCCGCCGCCGCCGACCGTCGTTCGCCTTGAGCTCGCCGTCCCTGCTCCGGTGACCTCGACACCTCGTCGGCCACTCCTTCTCCCTCAGTCCCTCTCCTACCTCCTTTCCGCCCTTCCCTCCTCCTCCTCCGGTGTACCATGTGAGTCGTGCCATGGGCCGGCACGACACGGCGAAAATGGCCGTGGCCCATGGGCGGCACGGCACGGGTAAACGGCCCATGTGCCGTGTCGTGGGCCGAAGGCCTGGCCCATAGCACGGTCAGGCACGGCACGGTCGGCACGGCGGCACGGCGCGGCACGACACGGCACGGCCGTGCCGCGTGTCGTGCCGGCACGACACTGTGGCCAACTATAGTAGAGATAAGCAATTATTTTGTAGTTTCGCCCTTGCGTGAAAATGTTATTTTGCATTCTATTCCTTGGAAGAAGGAAATTGCTAATTCTTAATAATATAATATGTTTATAAAACGATAAATTGTATGAAAGTTGTTTTCCGTTCGACAGATTTGTACGGTGCCACGTATAGATTTTTACCACATACCTGTGCTGAGAGAAAAATGCTGCGAATAAGAGAAGCCGAAATGAGTATTAAAAACTTTTTTCCCCTTAAAGTTGATAAAAAATTAGACATTGGAAACAAAGCCAACAGCGAAGGGGAGGGAGGTGTGGCCCCTGGCAGTCTCAGACTCTCAGACGCTCGTCGTGTCATCCTGCTGTACACACCTATCTCGAAGAATCTGGTCCAGCTCCCACAGTATTTTACTCGGCGAATCGACCATGACGAACCAACGTGTCTATTCACCTGGCGCTGCATGCACGCTGACACGTATCCGCCATGGCCGCCGCCCCGAGCCAGCTTAGCACTCCGAGCCAACTACCAAGGCCGGCCTTCTCCTTCCTTGTATCCTCACCGTCGTCCCCAATCCGCCTACCTACCAATTCCGCCATCTCACCTCCGCTCCATTGCAGCAACGTACCTGATTGTAAGCCGTAAACCAGCACACGCTCCATCACCAGGGCGCGCGCGGCCATGGTGAAGCTGGCGACGGCGCGCGAGTGCCGCGCGTACAACCTCGGCGCCGGCGGCGGGTCCGGCACGTCGTCGCGCAACCGGTGGGAGTACATCAACGCCGGGGTGTACGTGTTCTCGGCGATGCTCCTGGTGGGCGCGTTCCTGGGCCAGCTCCTCGCCACGACGTGGGGCGGGTCCAGCCGGACGGCGCTCGTGGCGGCCGCGGTCGGGCTCGCCGGCGTGCTGGCCGTCAACGTGCACGACCTCCTGGCGCACGTCGCCGGCGTCGACTACCGCCTCGGGATGGCCGCCGGGCTTGATTCCCAGTTCGCGCTCGTCGAGATCGCCGTCCCCGCCGTGCAGATCGCCGGCACCGCGCTCATGCTCGTCGCCGTCGTCTTCTTCGAGATTCAGGTTCGTCGCCGTCGCCGTCGTCTTCTTGATTACATTTTCGAGTTCATTTATCTGATCAGCTGGTATTCGATTTGCTTGTTTTCATGTGTACAGATGGAGAGAGGTTACCGGCACGGCTTGGCGAGGCATGGCCTGAACCTGCTCATCGCCGGGCCGGCGCTCTGGTGCCTGGGCTCCGTGCACAACATCTGCCAGGTGTACGAGCGTGCCAGCGGCCACGTCCAGCTCCTGCAGAAGAGCGTCCAGATCCCGCTCCTCCTGGGGAGCACCCTCTTCCTCGTCGCCGGCATCGTCAACCGCCACGACCGCCGCAGCCGAGCCGCCGCCTTCTCGATACTGGTAATGATTCGTGTCTTCAATTCTTTCACTAGCTAGTAGGAAGCACCGAAATGACGCCGCATGGCCGCATGGGGGAGCTCGTCTCGCAAAAGCAGAGCTGACACTCTGCTCTGGGTGTGTGGACTGACGATGCAGGGGAGGAGCTGGGCGTGGTTCTGCCTGTTCGGCAGCCTGCTGTTCCTCGCCGGCGGCGTGCTGAACCTGCTCAAGGTGTTCAAGACGCAGCAGATGGGGGGCCGGGGCATGGAGAAGCTCCGCGGCGGCGCGCAGGAGCGGCTGGCCATGGAGAGAGAGGGCAAGGTGCCGCTCATCCTTGAGCGCGGGGGCCGGAGGGGGGCACGGGACCCGGCGGCCGTCGTGCAGGTGCCACCGCCGCCGCCGCCGCAGCAGCAGCACGGGACCTACAAGGACGCGCTCGTCACCAGCGCTAGCTAGGAATCGACACCAATGACTCTGTTGCCATGTAAATTTTCTGGATTCACGACGTTAGTTGGTTGGACTGAACCTTCCAATTGCGATCGTCGGGGATGGTTGAAGAATAACGCACTGCTGTGGATGTGTACGTAGTATCTATGCGAATAAAACTGGCATGTATGTCTGACATGTACCGACTTACCTGAGTTACTGAAGACAACAACATGTGCAATCCCCTCCTGAATTTGTGCAAGCATATTTTACTAATGAGGTTATGAAATGGTCACCTCAAAACTCCCTAAACCATAGAGTTGGCCCCCTGAATCCAGTTTTTTTTTATCACGGGAAATATTGAAAATTTCAATATTTGACATCAAGCACTCTTAAGCCTTTCATATCCATTCAAATCTGGCCGAGTGGTTCGAGGAGCATTGGAAGTGTAGGCTTTTGTTTACCAAGTGGTTCAAGGAGCATTGGGAGTAGGCTTTTGTTTACCGAGTGATTCAAGGAGCATTGGAACTGATACGTAAACCTTCGTTTACCGAGGGTTCGAATTCCTTCCAATTTTTCTACATCGAATACAATACCTCGCTTTTTAAAATCCTCGATTCAGAAGCCTTTCAAAATACAACCTTTCATATGCAATTTTTTTCAATTCGCAGCATTCTCTCCTTTTCTCTACTTTTCCTCTTCTAGGCTTGTACAGAGTCATATTTGCGCATATTGTCATGTCCTTTTAACCGATTGGACTCAAAAGCACTCATGTTGATCAATTGGAAAAGTGTGCAAAAGGTGAGGATCTCTGCAGGCACTAGCACTTCTAGAAGTGCGTCGATATGATCCTTCAAACCAGGGACAGATTATAATCAGATTCTAAAAAAAAGCATTCTTAGAGCAACTCCACAAATAGCCTTTACTTCAGACCTCTACTTTACTGAGTAGGAGCTCCTCCAACTTTTTGAGACGGTTGATTTTACTCGAATCTAAAGTAATGAGAGGGGGTGTCTTTCACTTATACATGTGAAGATTTGATGTGCTAACACGGTGAAAAATTGTTTTGATAGTGGTATTTCAAATTTTTGTGGGTGCCTGAGCACCCACAACCTTGAACGTGGCTCTGCCCCTGCTCTCAACTCCAGCAATAGCCCCTACTTTGAAGTCCCTACTTTCATATGATATGCGGGACCCATTCAATATTGACTGAGGTATTTTTTTCTCTCCCCCATCAAAACCACAGCGGCCCCTCTGGAACCCTAGTGTCTCATTCTATCTACTCCCCCTTGCGTCTCGCGCCCGGCGGCGGCGGAGGTGGAGCGCCATGGCCGACGGCCCACTGACGACAGCGTGGACGAGCGCCGCCGGCACAAGGTCGCGGCGGTCTCCCACTCTCATCTTTTCTTTCTTTTCACTCCCCCTCTTCCCTAGCCTCTCGCACCGAGCAAGAACTGAGGGCCACCCATGGCGTCCAGGAATAGAGATGGTAGCGCCATCACGAGCCCTCTCGCCGGCACGCAAGGGTGCTTGAGCTCCGGCCAGGGCGCCGTGGGGAGGGGAGTTTTAGCTCCGGCCGGGGCGCCGCGCGGAGGGCCGCTTGATTTGATGGCCCTACAACTCGATTCAGCGCCACCCATGCTTGATTTGATAGCACTTGTGCTCAATTCGATGGTGGATGAGATCGATTCAACGACACTAGTGATTGATTGCACGACGAACAAGCTCGATTTGGCAGCGAGGTGAGCACCGCAACCTTCTTCCCATCTCCCTCTGTTCTTTTTCCTCCTCCGGCGGACGCGTCTGTGTAGGCGCGGGAGGGAAACTACTGGAACTGTCGAGTAGGGGCCTCCCCAGAGACCCGTGGGAGAAGGGGCTCGGAGGGGAAACGTAGAGGCCTCCCTACAATAGGGGCCTGAGTAGGGGCTCTGCTGGAGTTGGTTTTTTTCTCACAGCCCCTACTTTTTGAGTAGAGGCTGAAGTAGGGGCTTTGGTGGAGTTGCTCTTAAAGATGGTAAGCAAGAATAGGAGCCTATCTCCCTCTCTATCCCTGTCCTGTTAGCCAAAACAGCTCCGAGGAGTAGGGCCTCGCCAACCTGTTGAGCACAGGCTAAATGTGTTAGATAATAGGTTAGTTTATGGTATTATTTTAATTTCAATATTAAATAGATATTTTAACAAGATTATCGTGAGTGGTATAAAGTATGTGCATGTGTTCATGTTTAAACATCTATTAAACATAAATATGTTTATGATTAAACCACTAATAAACATGAACATAAGAAAACACAAGAGTTTTAGTTTGTACCCAAAGGCGGGACGTGTGTCGGTGACACCCACTACGTGAAAAACTCACTTTGGTAACGGGCATATGCCCGTTACTAATAACACATATTCGTAACGGGCATCAAACAACGACCATTACCACAACTAGCCACCGGTCACGTGAAATGGTTGTTTCTCTGGGCCCACAAGGAACTTTGGTAACGGGCACCAAAAAAGAGCCCGTTACAGTAGCTCAACATCAGAGACGCGTGCTGTGTACCTGCGTCTCCTCTATCTAGATGAAATGAGACGCATCTATTTCACGCGTGTCTCAGCACAACTAGGATTCGTAACGGGCATCAAACAACAACCGTTACCACAACTAGTCACCGGTCACGTGAAATGGCTGTTTCTCTGGGCCCACAGGGAACTTTGGTAACGGGCACCAAAACAGAGCCCGTTACTGTGAACTCAATATCGGAGACGCGTGCTGTGAACCTGCGTCTCCTCTGTCTCGACGAACGGGCCAGCGGCTGGGGCCCACTAGTCAGTATTGGTAACGGGCTTTTACGCTGCCCGTTACATTGTTGGCATGTTTGTAACGGGAGTTCCGAGTGAAGCTCGTTACTCACTGATCAGTGTTTGTAACGAGCTTTAATTAACGCCCGTTACAGATAAGTAGGCCACCCCTACAGTAACCTGCTACCTGCTTGCCAGCTGCATCCTGGAACCAGCCAGGATTTGGCAACCATCAGGGGCTGCATCCTAGAACCATCCAGGATATGACTAAATTCACAGAAATTAGATCCAGCATCCAAATTCACAGAAATCCACATAATTCACATGCATCATATGACAAAATTCAGCATCATCATCTCAAGTAAAGAAGCATCACTGGCATGACAACAATATCACAACCATAGTTAGCTAGCTTGACAACAATATCACAAAATTCATGGGACAAGGAGGAATGCAAACATTTCCTATTCACCATGTACAGTATTAGCCCATACAGTTTCATCAGCATAAAATTTTTCGTCAACTGCAATCACCTGTTCCATGAGGAATGTGGCAATTCTATCACGAACATAGACGAGCGTGTTGTGGTGGAGAGGATGCTCATCTAGCCCTAATCTCTGGATATAACAATGTCACCAGTCAGTACACATATATAGGTGGTTACCAAACATGTGCAGTGCTAATAAGCAAGAACTGTGCTCAGTTGCAGGTTTTACAAATGAAGACCCCAAGAAAGTACCTCCATATTTGGGCCTCTATCTTTTAATTTAAGCATGTGATAGGCACAATAGAAGCCGCAGAGTTTGGATTCAGCAGGTTGTTGGTGGCACTGCAATAAATATACAAAGAAAATAGTGGTGATCGAGAAGAAATAAACTCAAGCTTTAGTACTAGCTTCCACAGGAGGAAATATGTGGTATGTACCTTAACATCTTTGACATGTTCCAAGGTGCTGCGGGGCAACTTCTTGTCGGCGCAGTAACGTTCCCAACCCCTACAACAAAACATATGCAACAATGGTTAGGGCACTATTAATTAATATACTCTGCACAGTTTGTTGAGGAACGTCCGCAGGTTAAGAAAGAAATAACTTACTCATTAACAACTAGTTCGAAAGGGGTAGCATCAGTCTTAATTCTCTTGATTGAATCAAGATAGTAGACCTTCTGCTGCTTCGGAACGATCGCTACTGCAATCCAGTGGTTCCTACTGAGATAATCGGTAAGGATGAGTTTCTTTTTAGCATATAGTTTGTAGGCATGGCGCATATAGGACACAGAGAAACCAAGAGTGCCATCCTTGCTGTTCAACGTTGTCGAGCAAAGGCATTCAGGATCAAGGAAGCCAACTGCAGCGCCCGTCTTCTCAACTTCTACAGCCATATTCCTATTAGTAAGAAAAAACAAAGTGTAAGGAGGCAAAATACATAGTAAAGATGATGTGAGGCAAAAAGCACATTTCGATAGAGAATAATTAGTGAGAAGCAGATTAAATTTTCAAGTAACTTACAGGATGAAGCAGCGGAGAAGTACCAGATCCAAAGCATCCAAGTTGAAGAGATCGTACAAATCACTGAGTGGCACAGGTATCTGCTCGAGTCCGTTTGACGATTCGTCTCCTCTCTTAGGCCATGCATTGGTCCCGGGCCGAAGTGCGACCATAATCGGAGATTCATCATCTGACTTAGCACATTCCACTGAGAAGTCTCTTTCCGAATTTGTAATTTGGGTTAACCATAGACCAAGGATTCTTCTTGGTGTTTCTCTCAGATCGCTTTGGGTTAGTCATAGACTAAGGATTCTTCTTGGTGTTTCTCTCAGATCGCTTTGGGTTAGTCATAGCCCAAGGATGCTTCTCGGTGTTTCTCTCAGATTGCTTTCTAGTAGGCATCTTAGAGGTTTTATTTACAGCAATTTTCTTTTCCTGCTGCTTTGAGATGGCTGAAGAAGGTTTCTTAAGGGCTTGCTTGCTTGCTGTAGGTGGTGTAGGGCTTTTATTTTTGGCAAGTTTCTTTTCTTGCAGCTTTGAAATGGATGAAGGTTTCTCAAGGGCTTTCTTGCCTGCTGTACGTGGTGTAGATATTTTATTTTCGGCAAGTTTCTTTCCTTGCTGCTTTGAAATGGCTGAAGGTTTCTCAAGGGCTTTCTTGCCTAGTGGTGTCTCACCAGGAGCTATTACAGAGGTATTGGGCCCAGATGTACCTACAGCTTTCTTCGAAATGTCGTCGGCAGATTTATCAAGGGCTTTCGTGCCTAGTGGTGTCTCACCAGGAGCTATTACAGAGGTATTGGGCCCAGATGTACCTGCAGCTTTCTTCGAAATGTCGTCGGCAGATTTATCAAGGGCTTTCTTGCCTAGTGGTGTTTCACCAGGAGCTATTACAGAGGTATTGGGCCCAGATGTACCTGCAGCTTTCTTTGAAATGTCGTCAGCAGATTTATCAGCATGAGCCAATATATCAATCTGGGCTCCTGCTTTGGCATGATTGTTTTGAGCACTTTCGTTTGGGGGTGTAGGTTTTGTTATTTCATGAGGAGGAGAAGGAGGAGGAGGAGGTGGGGATGGAATATTTGGTGTATCTTGCGGATGTGGGGATGCAAGTTTTTCTGTTTTTTCAGGATGACGAGGAGGAGGTGGAGATGCAAGTTTTTCAGGACAAGGAGGAGGTCCGAATGGAACGTCTTGCGGATGTGGGGATTGAGGAGGAGGAGGAGGATGTGGGGAACCATGTGAGGAAGGAACCTGTCCCGTACTCTGTGAACTATAAGGAATCTGTACTATAGCCTGTGAAGGAGATTTATATGTTGGAGCTCCCTTGATGTGAATCCGACACCTTCTCCACTGTAACCTCTGTCCTTTAGCTTGTCGAAGTGTCATCACCTCGTCATTAGGAGGGTATTCCACCAGTTCATCCACAAAGATATCATATACAAAGAGCACTTCAACCACAACACAGTCTTCATGAATCGTACTGTATGTAGCGTGGTCTGCTCTGGATGAACAAGACCAATTGCAGCCTCACATTGAAGACCCTTCCACGTGATCCATAGGCCACAGTATGTGGGTTCAGTCAACATGCCTATAAGGTCTTGCTGTGTACGATCGTCACAGCGCACCTCCATCATCAACTCTGCAGTGCCATCGATCAAACCTATATTATCTGCGGACGCACAGCTGCTCTTCAGTGTGGCGAGTGAAGGGCTTGCGCGATTAGACACTGGTGACAACACAACCTCTTTAGTAAACTGTTCTGCATCTGCATGTTCTGCATCTGCATCTCAGCCACCAGTTCTTACTTGATTTGTTCCTTTATCTTTTCCTTATCAACTGATGCGTCGGTCTTCGTCCTCTTCCTCTTCCTGTACATGGAAGTGTGCTGAGGCCATCCATACTTCCAGCCCTGGTAGCTGGAGACACCACGCACGCGACCTGGTTGTTCAGGGTGGCCCAAGCACTGACTTAGCACATCATACTCCCTCTGTCCTGCCATTCCTGAAGATTCTGCATATGCATTCTTCTCCTTGATGTCTGCAGCCACTTTTTCAGTTTCTTTGTTGTTGAACACTATCACGGCAACACGGTCTTTAATCACTAGCTAACTCCTTGCTCGCAGCCAATTCTTGGAACGATCGTCAGGGTAGGCGTCATATGGGTTGGGGATCCCAGTTGCAGCTAATTGTCTGTCCTCTTCCTCCCATTGTTCTAGTTTCACAGTATAACCAGCTGGACCCATGCTGTGCTCGCTTGTGTTCCGGCTTCAGAGTTCTTTGAACTTGACACTAGCATATGAGGCTTGCTCGGTTTCCTCCTGTTTCATGAACTCCTTTCACTGTTCCGGGATGATAAACGGGTGCCTTGTAAATGGCTCAAGTCCTTTTCTGATAAAATTTCGCCTAAGCTGAAATCTGAATTGTCTCCATGCCTTGGCTGCTGTCTTCCAGAAAAGCTTGAATGACAGCGGTTTCACGCCTTCCTGGAACCCCAAGTGTTTCTGCACATGCTTATCATACAAGTCCCACTTTTCATCATTGCTTAGTTCTTTGAATTCTGGCAAGTGCAAAGGTATCTTTTGTCTAGCAACGAGCCCTGCAAGCGCTCTGAACCTGCACTTTTGAGTCAATGGTACTGGCATCCCCCCTATGTCGACGTCAGTGATTATCATTGTGTCACTTGGCCACTTTGTGGGTGTCCTCAGCGCTCTGCCTCGGCGCTGATCCGTACCCACCTGGTCTTGTTGTGCACTAGTAGTGCCATAACCCTCTTCTTCATCTTGTGGCCCAGGTCTATAGCCCTCGTCAGATTTATCCTGTGAATTAATAGTCAAGGGATTTTGAGAAAGGTCAGCTCAGTGTCCAAGAATAGCACAAAAAGCAGACCATACTGCTAGCTCTCCCAGGAGACATGCTACAATAGGATACAAGTAGAGCACATTTTTAGTTAACCATGCTTAGAGGCTAAGCATGAGAAAACACATAAGAAAACAATTACAGTAACTACTTTAGCCCACTATAATATCATTGGTTCTATGCTAAACCATTAACATAAATGCAAAATTCAGTAACCAAAAAATTAGTTCAGGCAATGCGATCTTACCATTTTAAAGAGAAAGATGCAGGCTGCCTCTGTTGCTGATGAGGTACTTATTCAACTTGGAGAGAATGTGCACATGTACATAAGAACAAGAGCGAGTATGTATAAGAGTCAATTTAAAGGGAAATGCTAAGTATGTATACCATCAACAGTTAAGTATGTCCACATGTACTTATACAAAGGCGCCACGGCATACCCTGCAATTCCCACTGAATTGTTGTTAATTTTACAATTATTACCGAGTTGGTAGAATGGAGTTACTGAATTGTATAAGACATTTTTAGAGCGGCATACCATAAACTCAAATCCTAAATTCACCACTGACCTTGTCACTGTCGGAGCGGAGGGACCTCTACTCCGCGTCGCTGCCTGCTCACCGCCACGTCCTCGTCCTCGCATCGACCTCGTGGCTGGATCCATCCTCCTCCTCCTCCTCCTAGTTGTCGTCGTCGCCGTCGTCGCTGGATCCCTCCTCTAGTCGTGGTCGTCGTCGCCGCTGCTGGGTCCCTCCTCCTCCAGAGATCTCACTGTCAGAGGTGTGGCACACGTCGTGCTGAGCGTGGTGTGGCGCACGTCTCAGCGAAGGGGTGTAGCGTGCGTCGCGGTGTGGGGGGAGATGAGGGGGACGAAGGCGAGGGGGAGAAAGTGGCGGCGGCGGTGCGAGGGGAGAGTGGGAGGAGACTGCGTGAGGGAGGCGTCCTTCCCTACTAACCTAGCGCGAGTGGGCTTGTGTGGGCCTTAAAACGAGTAATGTAGTCAAGTACTACTCTGCTACTAGTATATCATAAACATGAGATAAAAAATCTAATTTTAAGAAATTTGGTTAAACAAGTGTGGCTGTTGATTTTTTATTCATATACTAAATTACCAACTATGAATTTTTTGTATTTTTTTACAAATTTTTAGGTGCTGTTTATGGGCTCTAATATGACATGCATCACAAGTTCACATCACCAAGCAAACAAGTGTGACTGTTGATATAGCATCACATGTTCACATATGACATGCATCACAAGTTCACATCACCAAGCAAACTAACTCATAACAAACATATTCACATCTGACATGCATCAGCAGGGCACATCACCAAAATAAGACTGCATCAGCTGGGCGCATCACCAAACTAGATTGTAGCTGCAAGGGAACTAGTTAGCTAGATGGTTTCTTTTGTGCTGCCGCCTCAAGTTCAGCTAGCATTGTCTCTAGTTTTGCAACTCTTTCTGCCAGCTCAGCATTCTTCTTTAGAAGTTCAATCTCCTACCTCTTTTGTGCGGCTTTAAGCTGCTCATCCTGCTTGCTGATTCCTTTCCAGATGTAGTCAATGTCATCCCGAGTAACAGCACGTTCCTAAAACAAAGGAAAAAATTATATTGATGCAAGCTTCATAACAGTTGTAACTTACAAGAAAGCTGTTTAGCTCTAACTGGTTTCAAAACTTGCCTGCTTCTCTTCAGCTGATTCCTTGAGCTTGTAGATTTCAGTCCAAATCCTGTCAATGTCTTGTGCAGCAACTTCCTACAACAAATAGAAATTGATGCATTAGAATAATTGATCAGTGAAGATGTGAAGGTACAAGGACAAATCGTGCGTGATGGTTTCAGAACTTGAATCATGGTCTTTAGAATCGTCGCTGGAGTTGTTGCCAGAGTCATTGCCGGAGTTGTTGCCGGAGTCGTCGCCGGAGGAGATGAGGTCTACCACCACTCTTCTGACCGGGTCGTCGCCGGAGGAGTCTGCGCTCACCTCAATGCGCGTGGACCGCTTCTTCCTTCGTGTTGAGGAAAAAAACCCTGCCTCTCCATGGCGGGCGTCGCTGGAGTCCGCCAACTTGGCCCTTGTGCGCGTGTACGGCTTCCTCCCCTGGGCCGACGAAGAACCGACCTCTTCCATGGAGCGCCGAGAAAGACGCAAGGGGGCGGCGCACTGAGACGGCTCCTCTTCGTCGCCGTGGAACCTCACTCTCTTGGCGGGGGCGACGGACAGCACCGAGGAAGACAAACGGGGACGTGGCCGCGGGGCCTCCTCCTTGCAGAACCTCCCCCTAGAGTCGTCGCGGGCCATCCCTGCGACGGAGACGAGGCTGCGACGGAGACGAGGAAGGCGGAAGTTGGAGAAAGGGGTAGAAGGCGGAAGGCGGGGCGGAGCATTTATTAAAAAGGTTCGGATGTGCAAATGATACGATGATTAACAACCATCCATCGCCAATGAAGGGGCGGGGCCAGGTCTATTCGAATGAAGAACAGTTTGCTTTTCCCCTTTTAATCTGCAATCAAATTTTGTATCACATATTTCTCCATCATCCGTAATCCAAATTTGATGATATTTGTTTCTGAATTTTTCCAAAATCAACATCTATTCATTTATGACATTTTTTCGTATGTAATTCCATTTCTTGGATGTTGTTTATACGACTTATCTTGTTCCTTATAAGTACAACATAGAAATAATATTTGTTTTACACAACCATTACTAATGAAACTTTGCATTTCGTAATCTTATGGTGAACATAAGGTTATGTTAAAATTTCAAATGCATATGAGTTCGAACATGTTTTAAAGTGTGGAAAACTTTAATGTTGAATTAAGATTATAAGAAACTATGTGAGAGATGTAGACATTTGTACACAAGTATAATCTTTCGTTTTTGAAACCATTTGAATTTTTGTAGACAAGCTTAGGGACCTAAACTATGTTGCCAAGTCAATTTGTAGAATTTTTAGAACACACTAAGACGTTATTATAATTATTATATCGTAAACAAGAGATAAAAAATCTAATTTTAAGAAATTTGGTTAAACAAGTGTGGCTGTTGATATTTTATTCAAATACTAAATTACCAACTATGAATTGTTCGTATTTTTTACGAATTTTTTAGTGCTGTTTATGAGCTCTATATTTGAAAGAAGCAAGTTTCAATTCAGAAAAAATAGTGTCAGGCCCACGTGTCAGCGTCAGAATCCTATATAAAAAAGATAACCGTTGCCTGCCCAACCGACAAAGACGATGCGGGTAGACTAACCATCGTCGCCAACAAAAGCTCCATTTTCCGAAAAGCCCCTAGCCGAATGAATATGCATCCGCCCCGGCGACGCTGGTACACTAACCCTCGTCGCCAATAAGTACTCCATTGTTCGAAATGCCCCTGGCCGAATGAATATGCATCCGCCCCGGTGACGCTGGTACACTAACCCTCGTCGCCAACAAGTGCTCCATTGTCCAAAATGCCCCTGGCCGAATGAATATGCATCCGCCCCGGCGACGCTGGTACACTAACCCTCGTCGCCAACAAGTGCTCCATTGTCCGAAATGCCCCTGGCCGAATGAATATCCATACGCCCCGGCCTCGACCCCCTTCTTCTTCCCCGATCTGAGCTCCACCGCCGCCGCCCGCCCGTCCTTCCCCGTCGTCGCGCACATGTCGCACTACGCCGATTCGTCTGGAGGTGCACGTGTGAGGAGCAGGGTTCAAGGTTGCCGGAGCAGTCGTAATCACTCCATCGGCTTGGATCCAGTCGGTGAGCTAAGCGGCTTTCCACTGGTCCCTTGCCCGGACTGTGGTATGGCTCAGGTGGTGGAGGGGCGGACGCAGAAGGAAGGTGAAAACCACGGTCGTCTTTATTTCAAGTGTGCAAGGAACTCGGTGAGTAGTCTGCTGTGTCTCCCAAATCTGAGTTAGGGTTCTTATGTGCTTTTGATTCTGCAGTACACCAAGAATTATGGATTTTATCATTTCCACAAGGAGTATCTCTAGATGCTGAAGGATGCTGGCGTCATTGTTTTTCGACCGTCGAACTGGGCAGACGCGGTCGATGAAGTAGTTGATTTAGTGGAATGTCAAATTGGGAGCGGCAAGCAGAGGCAAGCACTGGAGGACAAGCAGGGGAAGAAAGCACTGGAGGAGAAGATGGACAATGTGATCTGGAAGATGAACTTGATTATTGTGGCTGTTGTTTGTGTAGTATTTGGATGTTTACTGGGGATGTATGCTACAAAGAAGTAATTCTGATGTTAAAAGTGGTGTTTTTGCTTCATCTGTGTGGATGAAGAATGAAAAATTTGTCACAGATGACAAACTTAAATGTATGAATGAAGAATGGATGGAATGACAATTGGGTCACAAATCTTAATGTGTCACACATCACAAAATTCATCAATTCATCTGTGCTGACATTTCATTGCAGCACAAGGCAAAGGAGACGCAGATTAACACAAACAGAGTAACAAACTTCTGGCATAATTCTGGCATACACATTGCAATTCATTGTAAACTGCTGCCATATATAGACACAAACAGAGTAACAAACTTCTGGCATACACATTGCAATTCATTGTAAGCTGCTGCCATAGACATTGCAATGCGTTATAGGAGACATGGATTGATCTAACCGCGTCTCTTAGATCTACTAGTTCAACAAACACACAGGAGGAACACATGAACAGAGGAACAAACACACAGGAGGAACACATTAATAAAGCAGAGGTAGTCGCCGCCGGAGGAGCCCTACAGTCGGAGTCGGAGCCGGAGCCGAAGCCGCAGCCGTCGAGGCTGCCATCGTCGCCGTCGTCGTCGTCGACGGGGGCGAGCATGCCTCTCTCAAGGTCCCCAGCCAAGATATGGATCTTGAAGGTGTAATCCTTCACGGTCCTCTGCAGCAGATCATTGGGTGCTGGGACCCCGAGATGAACGGTCACCTGTCGAAGCCTGTTGAAAACTTCGTGGAACAAGTTGACTGACCAAGTGGCTTCGTCAGCAATTAGTGCGGGAGCAGAAATGGCCTCCACGGTCTGCGGCGCCGACGCCTCCTCGGGCGGGGGCGGCGGCACCTCCTCGGGCTCCTCGGGTGGGGGCGGCGGCACCTCCTCGGGCTCGTCGGGCGGGGGCGGCGGCACCTCCTCGGGCTCCTCGGGCGCCAGCGCCTTCCCCTCCTTGACGAGCTGACGGCGGCGGCTTTCGTCGTCATCATCCTCCTCCCTCCCCCGCTTCCTGGACGGCTCGCTTGACGATGCCATGCGCGTGCTTGAGGAAGAAGAAGCTCTTGGATTCACTTCTTGGTGACCGGAGATGGTGGTGCTGGGGTTTTCTTGGTGCCGCGGTTGACGAAGTTCTTGGCCGGCCGGGGATTTATATTGACAAGACGGTGAACCGTCAGGCGGCCGGTCACGTGCCTCAGAACTCGTGTACGCTCAGGAGAGCTCTTGGCCACAAAAGAGACATGTGGTCGCAAGGAGACGTGTGACTGTTCATATTTTATTCAAAATACCAAATGCCCAACTATGAGTTGTTCGATTCTAAAAAAACTATGAATTGTTTGTATTTTTATTAATTTTTAGGTGCTGCTTTATGGGCCCTAATTTTTGAGGGAAGCAAGTGTCATTTCAAAAAAAAAGTGTCGGGCCCACGCGTCAGCGTCAGCAGCCTAGTATAAAGAAGGTAACTGTTGCCCGCCCGCGCACCAGCCAACAAAGCGACGCGGGTTTGCTAACCCGCGTCGGCAGTGACTATCCATTTTCGAAAATGAATATTCAACCGCCCCGGCCCATTCTGTCTCCCCTTCTTCTTTCCGAATGGATAAGTGCAGCACTTTTCTTAAAAAAAGCGCAGAGGAGGCGTGGAGACAGAGACGACGATGAGCGCCGGCGAGGGGCCAAGCAGCGGACGACCCCGCGCACCCGGGATCGAGGAGAACCGGAATACGAAGCGGTGCCGCAACTGGATCCGCGCGCGTGCCGGCGAGATGGCGGCGAAGAGGGAGACGACGATGAGCGTCGGAGAGGGGCCAAGTGACGGTGGAGTGAACCCAATGCCGGAGACGAGGGTCCTCGACTGGATCCTCTCGGGTTCCGACGAGGGGCCAAGCAGCGGCAAGGAGGAGCGTGCCGGTGAGGGGGCAGTGCAGTAGGCGAGGTGCCTGCCTCACGTTTGCAAGCACAAGTGTCTGGCAATGACAAAGAGGGGTCGAGGGAGCGGCGAAGGTGTAGAGGACCTCATCTCTGACTCTGGCAACGACCACGACGACGGCGAGGCAAGTTTCTCTGAATCTCACTGCCTTTTTTACTTGTTCTATAGATGGAGCTTGAGCTAGCTTGAGCTTGAGCTTGATAAAGTTAGTGCCTATGATGATGTCTTCCATGCTTGTCATGATCTTATACCAAGTTCTGAGGCAAATCAGTTCTGAACTAAGTTCTGCTTTTACTTGTCACACCCTGCTATGAAGCCTTGGATAATTTTCAAGTTCTTATATAATTTTCCTATGATGATTACTGTTCCTATACTGCTTCAAGTTCTGAGGCAAATTAGTTCTGAATTAACTATATTATTCTTATACCATGTTTAACCCTGTTTCAGGCAAAACTCTATGAGTCGCGAGCAGAGCTTGAGTTACTTCTAAACCTTAATGTCTGGGATTATGTGAAACCTGAGTTTGAAAAAATCACGAAAGAAGTGAACATCCTCATCAAAAAGGCTAAGCACATAAGGAGGTACAAGAATACTACTGAACAAAATCTCGAGCCCATTGAAGATGCGCTCGAAGGGCTTCAAGAATCCTTGGTTGCTTACGAAGAGGCTGCAAAAAGAGCCAATCTTGATGGGGCATGAGGAAGTTCAAGCTTGTTGATGTGCAGGGTCAGAGAGCCATACTTTTGTGGATGTTCAAGGGGCATGCTTTTGTTGATGTGTATGGTCAGATAGCACGACCATAGTAAATAATTGATGTGATGGAGAAGTTAAGTCCTAGCCTGATGGACAAGTTAAGTTAACTGTTTGTAATAATTATTCTTTATTCATGTGTACAAGTTATCTTCATCTATGTGGACAAGTTATCTCTCTTATGATGTCTGTTTTGTCTCAAAAGATATATGTGTTGATTGTGCCTGTATGTCAAAATGGAAGCAATGAGAGATCGAGCTGACCTGTCAATGAAGACAGACTCAAAGGAGACGCGGATTCACAAACCTCTGTCTCCATTCTTCACAAAGGAGACACGGATTAACAAACCTCCGTCTCATTTGTTCACTGCTGCCACGCTCCCGCTTCACGGCAGCGAAGAGTGCTATTAGACTTTAATTATTGAGCTCTCAGTCTAGTAACGGGCGTCAAATGCTCATCGGTAACGGACTTTATAGCCCGTTACCAATACGGTAGTGATCAGTAACGGACTTAAACAGCCCGTTACCGATAGGGCATTGATCGGTAGTGGACTTTACGAGCCCGTCACCGATAGGTTTAACTTTTGTAATGGACTCTGTTTAACGTCCGTTACAAAGAATTCATGTAACGGACGTTTAAGAAGCCCGTTACCAGAAGTCCACATTGGTAACGGGCGTTGTGGAGGCCAACCCCGGGGTCGGCCTGGCGCGCTTATGGGTAACGGGCGCCAAACAACAACCGTTACAAATGTGGGTGCATGTAACAGGCGTTAAGGGCCCGTTACAAATGCTGCGTGACCTATTTGAGGTTTTCACGTAGTGACCCGGTGCGCTGTTACCATCTGGATTAGTCATACTAATCATGGGATGGCCTCAGTTGATGTGGTCATACGAAGTCAGTGCAGGAAGAGGTACGCAGTGCAGTCCCTCGAACGTCCTTCTGGATGTAGTAGGAAGTAGTCGTACAGGGAGAGAGCAGTCGCGTCAAACGCTCTCCAAAAACCTTATCGGCCACCTATCCCGAGCAGGATCCCAGCAGCGATCGAGATTCCGGAGGCTCTGCTCTCGCCGGCATTGTGCGCGCGGTGCAGGCGATGGGGAATGTGAAAAAGGGCAACACATAGGAGCAGGAGTATCTGAGAATGTGAATGGGTGAGTTGAGAAGGAGGAGGGGAGTGCCCTTATATAGGCGTGTTGGGATGAACTTGGATGAGTGTCATTTAAGATAATCAAATCACTGTTTGGAATATTCTGAAAATTATTCCCTCCAACGGCAAAATGTGGGCACCACCCGCTCAACTCGTCACGTCATCGCGGCCTCGGCGAGGCGAGGCGAGCGCACCCGTGTGGCTCACTAGTCTTATTATTGAACTTCACAAGTGGTATACCTTTGGTCTACCACATAAGTTGAGTAAAGTCCTCCTCAAATAACCATACGATATTATTCACTTTTTTTCTAAGCATTAAGCTAATATGTTTTAAATTCTTTTAATTAAATAAATGACTCAAGCCCATTTATTCTAACACAATGTTCAACCTTTTGCCCCCCAGCGTCCAGTCGCCCATAGCACGCGGGATGAGCTGTTACTGCGGCAGCAGGGGGGCAAATCCCCACCTACTATATTTCAAATGCAGAAAGGTCCACTACAAAAGGATCATCCTAGCATCCTAGGTGAGATTACATGGGAGAGGAGAGGAGGGTATAGCAACCAAGATGGTTGCAAGCGAGGAGATTACAGACAAGAACAAAGATAGCTATGCCAGTGCTGTCATAGTTGGTTCATCTTCCAGTATATGTAGGACCAAGTGGTCATGTCGTCTGTTATTCGTTTCAGAATGTATCTAGCGGTGAGTAGTTGGTGGTCGAAGATTACAGCAGTGCACGCCTTCCAAATGTGCCAAAGGATGAGAAGGATGACGTTCAGGTGAATTGCCACCAGGAGACAGAGTTCTTTTCCAAGGATCCATGGACGCCGACAATCACTAGAAAGATGCTCGATCCCAAGGAGGGCCCGGATCGTTCTTGCACTAGGGCACTAGGTGAAGATGTGATCGTCGTCTTCTAGAACTCCAACACAATGTTCAAAATAAGACTCATTCAACTCTCTGAGAAATTCGCAGATTGTTCATGGGATTATTCCAGCCTGTGTCACCTTCTCTGTTGCTACCAAGGTTTGTAACTACCATGTTGATATTTAAATTTAGGTTAAAAACTCCATCTTGATGCTGGTTCTGGAGCTGCTAAATTGATGGTAGGAAGTCTGGAAGGGCATCTTCCATCAGTAGGTCCATCTACTGCTTCGGAGGTTATACTAAATCTTGGGGGTTTTCATCTGCAATAGCCAAATTCTCATCTGCATGACCTTCTTTGGAGCACTTGATTTGCCACAACCACAACCATCTGCTCTAGTTGTCCTTCATATTGGGGTACTTAATATGTTATGACCGACCCTCCTTGTGGTTCTTCTTCTGCTGGGTCCAAGATGATGTCAGCATTTTCACCCCCACCCTATTCCTGAAGGTCCCCAATAACTCCAAGATCATTGTCCACCAGGTTGTGTGGTGGCTCAGGTAGAATTTCCAAACCTTCATTATCTACCTCCATGTTCATTAGCTGGTTTGGACTATTATTTTCAGAATTTGGGCCATTAGCTGCACTTTTATAGCCAATAGCATAACCATTGAAATCAGAGGCGGAGAAAGGTTAAGCTGAAGGTTCAACTCAACCTCAACTTGAGGATCAGGGATCTCCATCTGATCCTGGTTCTGTAGCATGTCGTCTTGAACATCAACTTCCTACTAATCAATTGGGTCGTCATCTTCCTGCTGACCCGCTTGCTGCTCTTCCTCTTCCAAAATGTTTTGCTGCCCTTCCTCTCTTCCTCTTCAACGGGATTGGCATTTAAGTCAGGTAACTCCAGAGCAAAATTATGTTGGATAAGTCCATGTTGCATCAATTGATCATGGTCAACATGGTTCTTTTCAATCCCGCGGAAAACAAAAGCATCATCATCATCAAAACCACCAGGAGGTATATGTTCATCTTGAAGTTGACCTCCCATCATCTACTATTGAATAATCTCACACTAGACAGTCAGGGAAACCCCTTCAAAAATCATCCCCCTCTGAGAAGATCAAGTAATGAGGCACATCCTTCAATTCTGTAACTCTAGCCTTGATAATAATGCGAGAAAGGACATCATCTTTCTGCCAGCAGATAAGCCTACCAAAGGACTTGACAGAGTGTTTGATATCATCCATGTTATGGCTATCCAGTGGGTAACCAATTGACATAAGACAAAGAGGACCGGAGCGTCCGAGGACCGGTGGATGGTCGCTCCCTAGTGTGATGAGTGATTAACAACGTGGTGTGGAAGACTCTTGGCCGAGTATTGCAGATGCAGGTTGCGGCTTGATTTGCATTAGTGCAGGTGAAGAGCAGGCGTGAAAGGTCTTAGCCTTGCGGGGCCTCCGAGGACTGGAGAGACAAGTAGGCTTGGCTCGATGGACCCGGTGGCCGAACAAGATCAAGTGCGAGACGCATGGTGGCAAGAAAAGCAAGACGAAGTCGTGGACTTGAGCTGGTGCTAGGTAGCGGCTCACAACCGGAGTCTGCACGCAGGGTTTGCGGTGGTTCACCACAAAATCGCCGGGTTTCTTGGTTGAGCCACAAAACCAAGACCGGAGGCTCGGCGGGTGAAGACGGGATCCAGGCACGCCGAGAAGCTTCGATGCCGGGGGACACGCGGCAGGATCGCGGGGCTAGCATCGAGAGGACGCGGACTACAGCGAAGGCGTGGCCGACAGATGAGAATGTTCGCTACTTGACCATCTCGCCCCTGAGGGGTGTGTATCTCATTTTAAGTTCTAGGGGTAGCTTGGTCATTTGCCACACCCGGAGAGACTTCATATATATAGCTCTAGGGTTGGATGACAACTCATCCATCCAGACTTCTTCCTAATTCCTTTGCTCTATAGGCTAGATTTTCTTCATGATTTTGTAGAGAATCTGACCTCTGGTTGTATGGAAGCATTCATAGTTGCGTCGATTTCCTTCTCTTGGCTCGAGTGATTTTCGTGTCTTTTTCGAGCTATTTTGTGGGATTTTTGTGCGTGGCTTGATTCTTCGATTCTGAGGCGTTTGTGTTCGGTTTTCTTTGAGGGAATCATGGATATATGTCTTGTGCATCTTTGTGCTTGATATTGATCCTCAAACGCCGGATTTGGCCTCCGATTCACGGATTTTGGTTGGAACCCTAGGCTAGTGCTTGAGCTCGGTTGTGATTTGATTCCTGATGATTTAGTTGGTTTGAGGCTCTAAGTTTTTTTTGGCATAGCATCTCCTAGAGACGTTTCTCCTTTCCCCTAAAATCTTGTTTCAATCCATGCAGCCGTTTGGGAGATCCATGGATGGATAGGTGGAGTTGACCTTGTGTTTTCGAGTTCACTAGGTTCTATTCGTGCCTGACGGACAGTCCGTCAGGTAGGCATGGACGGTCTGTGCGGACCCGTGTCTGTCCAGTTTGTCGTATGTTCATGCGAGTTCTTGGTTCGATCGGTCAGAGCGCTAGGTCTTTGTGGCACGAGGTTGGACGGACGGTCCGCGAGCCAGGCTCGGACGGTCTATGCTGGACGGACGGTCCGTCGTACACCACGGATGGTCCATCCTGGCCAGGCAGATTTGGTTAAGTGCTTTGCTTCTTGAGTTGTGCTTCCGCTTTACAACTTGTTTGGACTTGTTCCTAGAGTTGGTAGGTCTGTTGTGACTACGTGACCTTGGCAAGTACGTGTGGGAATCCTTGGCTGTGATTTTGGGACTTAGCCGGTTTCTTTCTAGAAGAATTTTTATCAGCTCCCATTCACTCCCCCCCCCTGGTCGCCTAATCGGTCCTTCAGACAGCATTCTTGGTTAAAAACTACTCTCTAAGCATTTAGATCTCTATTGTGATTGACAAAGGAGGGACTCAAACCATAAAATTGGTGTGGACTGTGGAACATCAGGCTATCTCTATCAGTTGCATAACTAAGCCTGACAAATGCTTGATCTCTAGCAAAGGGGGACCTCTAAATCTCAGTAACCCTTAACTGGTATCCGCCCTCAACTAAACCAAGGATGACATTTCAAACCTAGGCAAAGGGGATCTCACCATGGGGGAGGTTGGAGACAGTGACGATCGCAAGGTCCTCATTCACCGGTCTTGCCCGGGCAGTCACCACTCTTGCAAACTTTTGGCGCCCTTGCACGAGCACCGGAGAAAAGCCAGCTAACATCATTGGCGTAGGGTCGATGTCCAACAAAGCCATTGCTTCCTCACCGGAGCTTCCTGGCCAACGGTCGCAACAGTAGTAGCGTGGTTATCCTAGTGGTTTTGCGGGCGATGTGGAGAAGACGAAGGGGCAGGGTCAATTGGTATACATACCCAACACCAGATGCCCAAGTTCTTGAAATGAGGCAAAGACTGGCGGCCCACTAGCACTAGGCCCAGGATAAATAGGCTTTTCCATTTTGAACCAATTAATATGAGACGCAGTGCAGGTAGTTGGGACAGCTGGGGAAAAATTATAGTTGACTTCTTGACCACAAGTTGCAGTAAAAGCTTTTAACCTTTGGAAAGACTCACATGATTGCAAAACATGACCCCATTGATTACAATTCCAATACTTAATACTGTTTTTGCAGGTGCGTCTAAGGTGGTTAGGAGATAAACACCCGCCACAAAATCTGCTGACTTCTGCAACAGTACCAGGACTCGAGAAAGCTGGGCTGACTGTCCCAAGATTCAAAGTAGCCCGTTAACTGTTCCTGTTTTTGAAATTTACTTGCGAATTTTGAAAAGAAATCCTCTCAAACACTAATTGGCAAGGAAACTGTAATATTGAAAAAATTAAGAAGCGATTCTTGCTGGGGGGATCGATGTTGCGCTAAATCTGGGAAATGAGCAGTCTGACCAAGTGGACTGAGATCGGCACCCGACAAATGTGAAGAACCTGATCTGATTGCTTCAACAAAAGACTTGTGTCCATCTCTGCTCTTGGATCGGGCATATTATCAGGATCGGAGAATGAAGGACGAGAAGCTGATTTAGCGAAAGAGAGCCTTTTGGAAACTCAAATCATTGCCAAGAAAGAAGCTCAAGCTGAAGAGATCACAGGAAAATGGCTGGAGGCCAAGAACCATGAAACCCACTTGTTTTGAAGAAACCGCAAAGCTGAAAATTTGATCCTCCAAATGAACTACAGAAAACCAGGAAGCGGAACCTCCCGAGAGGGATTGTAGACAAGTGCCAACTAATTCAATTGTTAGTCTAAAATGGTTTCGACTGAAAGGTACCAACCAGTGAAAATCCCGACCTGCTGGTTTCCCATCAGAATTCACATGGCAGCCGAGGAGATCAAGAACCTTGGAGCAGAAATCCTTACTGAGTTGGAAGTTGAGCTTGGACACATCCATGGTGGCAGGAGGAGGAAGCTCAATCACTGAGGAAGGTGACACTCAGAGCTGAGGAGGGCTAGCGAGAGGTGGGAGAGGAGCACCATCCCTTCTCCTTACAGAGGTGTCACTGCCAGAGACCTGCTTTTCTATGTTTCTCACTCTCTCTTCTTTCCTGGAACTTGCTGAGTCTATCCCTTCTACTTTCAACCTTGAGCTAGAGTTCGAAGAGCCCCTCCACAATTGCACACTATGGCCTCCGCATTGACCTTGAACTCTCTCCTCCGGTGACATCAACTTCAATCTAGTCTTCCCACCATGTGTCCACTTCAAATTTGGGGCGGTTTGGATGGACTTTGATTGTGCTTCTCAGTTCATCTTCAAGTTCCTTGACCTCCCAAGAAGATGTCATTCCAGGATAGATGTCCACGCTGACTTCCCGAAGAGAAGTTAGGTATTCCCAGTCTATGTTCCTACAGTCACACGTGGCTCTTTTATATTACACGATACTAATGTTGTACTAGTATTAAAATATCCAATGATCAATATTAATTGTATATTACTGAAAATTTCACTTGCGATATGGATAGTATACCTGCATAAGTGGTATGATGCTAAAAAACAGTAATAGAATCTCTATAATACATGTGATGCTACAATTCCTGAATCATTACCAAGCAAGACATCTAGACTACTCCCTCCGTCACAAAAAGAATGACGTTTTAGGATTTAAAATTTGTCCCAAAAAGAATGACGTTTTACTTAATTTGGCATGCGTGCATGTGCATGTAGCCATGCAACAATCAATTAGCACCTAATATGGCAAATAAATAGGGGCAATCGAGGTCATTTCACCTCCTTAATAATCTGTCCTAAAATTTCTAGAATGACATTCTTTTTGGGACGGAGAGAGTAGCTAGCTTGATGTGCAAAAGAAGAGAAAAATAGCACTATTCGTCCATCACATCTTCTCTCACAAAAAGCACTATTTCAATCTATCAAATTTACTCATCTAAACAGCCTCTAACGCCGATTGAGCACAAGCATCTGTTAGTGTTGAATCATTGTATATAGGAAACATTAATGGCACATCACGTGGCAGCAGCGTTGGTTGTGCTGCTGCTCGACGTGATCTGCATGGCGCCGAGGGTCGTCCTCGATCGGTGGCGTCCAGGAGTGATCGTCCTTCGTCAGCGACAACATGGGCTGGAGCTTCGGCATCACGGGCTCAGTGCTTCACAAGCCCATCCATATCGGCGATTGGCTGGGTGAGAGCGGCTGATTGGGCTGAGCTCTTAATTGAGCCCACTACTACTCAAATAAAAGGGGTTGTACGTGGGTGATTCCATCGTTGATCGATCTAGTACACCATGGTAGCATGATGGTGGTGAAGATGGGCGAATCCTACACTCCTACTCATCGAACCCGGCCCTATCCAGCCCACGCCCCCACACCGCTTGTATTTTGATTCTCATATGTGTATATAACAAGTACAAGACGTATGTGCTAATAACATAACGTGAACTCCTCCTTTTGAACAAAACCCAGAACCTGACCCAGCCCGTACATAGCTCTGAAAATGATCTGCAAACAATATTGTGTGTTTGCTTTATATATAACAATGTCATTTGTGCTAAGCCAAAGGGCCCAATAAATTATGCATACACCCATTAAGATTAAACTCTTCTTCCTCCCACCTTCCCTTTGTAGCCAAAGGATGACTTTAATCTTTAGGGGGGGTTTAATTTCCATAATGGTTTATTTAGACATGAAACTCTTCGACCCTCCGATTTGGTGTTGAATGACAACGACCACCATGTGTAGGGGACTACGGGATTTCTTTTAGAAAAAATGAATTTTTTATCCCTCAATTATTATGAAAATGTGACATTCATCATTCATGTTTCATTTGGTGCAAATCAATCTCTTAACTAATTAATTTGGTGCAAATCAATCTCTTAACTAATTAATTTGGTGCATTTATCATCCCACCTTATAGTTTAACAATGATTTGTGAATTCTGCTGATGGTGTATGCCACATAATCATTTGAGTAAACCATAATCACTGCTAGGTATGCAATATGCTAAGTCGAAAATATAAACCTTACATTTTTTTAATAATTATCTAATGTGGATACTTCATAAACTTTTTCTTAAACAAATAATGAAATTGATTCACACTCAATTATTATAGAGATTGACTCAACATATGATGTGGGTAAGAAGTAATTAGCTAGATGATTGCATGGTTTAAACTACTATTATATGATATTGAATCATTGTTAAATCAAGATGAGTATGATGAATAACCCGTTCATATAGTTAAGGGGTTGATTTGCACCAAATGAAAGGTGAAAGATGAATGTCACACTTTTGCAATATCTGAAGGATCAAAAATACACATTTTCCTTTTTATTATCATCCTTACTTATGATCACTTTTCAAATGACATCCTTCTGGGATGTCCTAACATTTTTGCCACACAGGATACTTATAGTTTTGACAAATTCGTAGACATGGCACGTCACGTCGGACAGCCAGCATGGACAGCCCATGCAAAATGACTGTATGCCCCCCGCCAACCCACTCCCTGCCATCGGTGGTGGAGCTGGCTTAAACCCCTAGGGGGCTCTGTTGAGTGTTGATCCAAATTATATTACACAAGACAAAGGCTAACTTCTGATGGAGCGAAGCGGAGGCCTGTCGACGGGAGGCTTGGGCTCGCTGCAAGTGGATCTGCAAGAGAAAGGAGGGTTTATCTCCTAGTAAGCCTCCAAAGTTTAAGGGAAGGTTAGTTGCAAAAGGCTTCAGTCAAATTCCTAGTGTTGATTATAATGTTGTGTTCTCTTCAGTTGTAAAGCATAGCTCAATTCACACTTTCTTTAGTATTGTTGCTGCACATGATCTTAAGTTTGAGTAGTTAGACGTGAAGACTGCATTTTTACATGGATAGCTTGAGGAGGAGATTTACATGGACCAGCCTGAGGGGTTCATAGTGCTTAGCAAAGAGAATTATGTTTGCAAGTTGAAGAGATCCTTGTATGGTTTGAAACAGTCTCCCTGTTAGTGGTATAAAAGATTTGCTTCATTTATGTTGTCACATGGCTTTAAGAGGTCTAAGTATGATAATTGTGTTTACATCAAGCATGTTAATGGATCACCTATATACTTGTTGTTATATGTTGATTGCTACAAGAGCAGGAAAGAGATCACTACGTTCAAGACATTGTTGAGTAGTGAGTTTGACATGAAGGATCTTGGTGCTGCTAAGAAGATTCTAGGTATGGAAATTACTAGAGACGAGAAAACTGATTTATTATTTCTTAGTCAGCATAGTTACATTGAGAAGGTCCTTCAGCGTTTCAACATGCATGACGCAAAGCCGGTTAGTACTTCTATTGTACCACATTTTAAATTATCAGCTGAGTAGTGTGCCAGTTCAGATGAGGATATTGAGTACATGTCAAAAGAGTTCCGTATTGTTGTGCTGTTGGTTCTTTGATGTATGCTATGGTTTGCTCTCGCCCGGATTTGTCTTATGATATGAGTTTGGTTAGCAGATACATGTCTAATCGTAGTAAAAAATACTGGAGGGCAGTTCAGTGGATTTTCAGGTATCTCCGAAGGACAGCATATTATTATTTGAAGTTTGGCAGGACAGATAAGAGACTTATTGTATATGTGGATTCAGATATGTTGGTAATTTGGACAGGCGAAGGTCGCTCCCAGGTTACGTGTTTACTGTAGTTGTTTTGTGAGTTGGAAGGCTATTTTGCAGCCTGTTGTTGCTTTGTCCACTACTGAGGCAGGGTACATGGCAATTGCTGAAGCATGCGAGGAGTTGATTTGGTTAAAAGAATTGTATGTTGAGCTTTGTGGAGTTGATTCTTGCATTAACCTATTTCCTGGCAGTCAAAGTGCAATTTATCTTACTAAAGATCATATTTTTCATGACAGGACAAAGCACATTGAGATCAAGTACTATTATGTTCGAGATGAGATCAAAAGGGTAAACTAAAAGTATGCAAGATAAGTACTATTGATAATCCTGTTGATATGTTAACAAAGCCAGTTCATGTTATTGAGGTCTGCTCAATCTTAGTTGGTATAACTGTTTAGCCCAAGAGGCAGTTTGGCGCCACAAGTATTTTTGTTTCTTTTGTTAAGTTCAGGATGAAGGTTCTTTGATTTATGCTACAATAAGGAATTTGTCTCAAGCTGGAGTTTGTTGAGTGTTGATCCAAAATTATATTGCACAAGAGAAAGGCTAACTTCTGACGGAGCGGAGCGGAGGCCCGTTGCCGGGAGGCTTGTGCTGGAGCGATTGATTCTCTCATCTTCTTGTAAGCCGCCGCCATTGGCGTTGTAACCGAACTCCGATCATAGTGAAGTTTTTGCTGGCTGACGCCTGTGGTTTTTCCCTCTCGTGCTGGGAGGGTTTTCCACGTTAAATCGTGTGTCTCCTTTGAGGTTTGATTCCTTTACTTTCATCGATTATTCATCATCGTTTATAACAGGCTCTTCCTCCTCCTCCCTCTTGTTCTTTCTCTTCCTCCCTTCTTCTTCCTCCTTCTTCTCAATTTTTTAATTAAGGAATAAATCCGATCTCAACAGTCAAGAATGATTGTCTACAACCATAACACACAAAAGAAACCAGTTGTACACACAAACTGCACACGTCTTCTACACAGTAACAAACTAACAAATACTATGGTAACAAAAATTAGTTTTTTTATTACACTTTAAAGTTAGTTTTTTTTATTACACTTTAAGAAATGTAATGCCCAAAGCCATATACTCCAAAGACCATGCCACTAATTAAGTACTACCTCCGGTTTTTTATATATGACGCCGGCGGCCACAAAGTTAAGCTAACTAACACTAACGTGGCTGTCGGAGACGTCACTTAAATGAAAACGGAGTTAGTATATTAGAAGTGCTTTATAACTGGAGGGACGCCTTGATCAAAGTAAAGCTCGCGCGCATGGAAGAAGCACGTGAGATGGGGCCACATGATGCGCCTTAGGCACAAGCTATACGTACAACCCAGTAGTTAGGCCTTGCTTATTAACAATTTGCCTAGCCAAATATTTTTGCCAACAAAGACGATATCGATGATCCTTTCATTTGATCATCTTTCGGTTCCGGCCTGTTCACAATACAATTAGAAAGGTGGTCATGACGTCACTGCATACGCAATTGAACCACCACCGGCTCTGTAATTTTGGGCGAGTAAATTGTAAGCGCTTCAGGGAGGTTGACACGGAACAAGCTGAACACAAGCTAAAAACATAAACATACGTAGTACTGCAATGCATGGAAATGTAGTGGTGCGTTAATGGGGGAGCTTTGTTTGACCGAGAATGGCAGAATGCCTCTAACTCGGCAGTCCAGTTAGTTTGGTTATCTGTGACTGAGAAGCTTAATTAATTAAAATGGATATGCTCTATCAGTCACAAAACTGCAAAATCCATCTAATTTTGAGCCTACAACTCAGATGACGATCGAGAACTGGACTTCACAAAAAACTGAGTACCCATGATTAGCTGAAGTTGCGAGCAGCATCTACTACCTCCGATTTCTTTTATTTGATGTTACCGATAAACAAAGGAAAAGAACTACTTGCAGGTTCAAATTATTGTCTGATGAAACGTCAAAGAAAACAGACCAGAAGTAGTAGTAAGTTATATTAGATGGATATGCATATGCCAGATTGCCAATCACAAAATTGCGAACTAATAAGAACATAAAAAACATCACCGACAGTCCAGTTCTCTGACTCGCATCAAACCGCGAACAAAGTCGATGAAGTCCAGTTCTTCCGGAACTTAACTGTGCAATTAGCTTTGTGCTCTCTCTTTGCATTGCTTGCTTTCGCAGTTAGCCTTGATACAAATAAACTAACCAAATCATGCCCGGCCGTAGCATCGATGACGATGCAAAAAAGAAAAAAGGCGACACATCGACACATGCAACCGATGCACGAGGCACGCACGTTAAGCTAGTATAGTTAGTCGTTGATATTGCTTAATTAGTTAGCCTAAGCCAAATCTTGTTGCCAACGCACGTATATATGTACTAGTAGACACAAGCCTCGATCCTCGCATTTGAATATATATATATGTCTACATCGGTTGCCATCCCATCCATGAACAGTTTAAAGAGATCCTTCGGCGCTGACGTCACTGCACACGCAAATCAGCTACTACCGGGCTGTGTAAAAAATTTTCGCGGGTGAGGCGAGAATAAAGCGCGCGCCTTCAGTCGGTAGATGATGGATATACATCGATCCAGCTGGTACACTGGCTATATACACATATAAACAAATATGTAAATGTCATAATACATAATGACGATCGATTTAATTAACCGGCTGAAAATGACGCCGCTGCCCGAACCGTGTGCGTGTCTTCTGGTTTGAGAATGGTAGAATTATACTCCACCTCATTCTGGTTCGACAGCTGGAGCACTGCCGGCCCCCTCGCCACGGCGCTTCCTGCCCTCTTCTCCCACTGCGTCGACCCCGCCGTGTCCGTGGCGGGCGCGCTCCGCACCGAGGAGCTGGCGCTTCCCCTTCGAGATCGCCTCAGCTGACCTCGCCGCCCTCAGCGCCAAGCTCGCCGACCTTCGCCTCGGCCACGCCCCCGACTCCCGTCAACTACGGTGGGGCCCCGAGAGAACTTTCCGTGCCGGCGCAGTCTACCGAATGCTAAAGCAAACCGGCTGCTCGGTGCCGCTTGCGGAGGTCAATTGGGACAACTTCGCCCCCGTCAAGGTGTGGGTGTTCTTCTGGGTTCTCAGGCATGGCAATACGCGGACGCGAAGCTTCCTCCATCGTCACGACGTTCTCGAGATCGACCACTGCCCCTTCTGCCTCGACACGGCCGAGGACGCCGATCACCTCTTCTTCCGGTGTGCTCGCGCCGCTGCGTTCTGGGCACACGTCTGCCCCGGTGCGCCTCCACCCTAGACCATCGAGGAGCTCGTGGGATGCGTTCCACTCCCTCACGGCCAGCTGCGTAACACCGCCGTTCTCCTTCTTCTTTGGGTCGTGTGGAAGAGCCGCAACAGAATGGTTTTCGACTCTCATGCCCAGGATCTGCCGGCACTGGTAGCGGCTGTTGTGTCTCATGCTCTTTTATGGATCATCCGGGTGCCCCGCCGTTTAGATTGCGCCCCAATGGACCTCTGGTGCTCCGATGTCTCTTTGTAATCCTCCCTTATGTAGATTGACAATCCCCCCTCTCTTCCCTATCGCGCCGGGCCGGCGATGTAATGTAACGCCACCACGGGGCTTTGCCCCTTTTTTTTAATGAAGTTCAGGTGGGCGATCTCCGCCCACCGTTGAAGCCTCAAAAAAAATACTAATGCTACTGCAGCTGACGTATGTGCGTATAGTGACGGATTGCAGTATTGTCTCTATTTGAAATTATATATAGGTCGTTTTTACTTTTATCCATCTGAATTGTGTGTGTGGGTGGGGGGAGGTGGTTTAAAGCCCCACAAAGATGAGAAGTTAGGGTTCGACCCCTGGCCGGCTATGGTCCTGTTTGGGACTGAGGGTGAGAGAAGCGCGTCACGTTTAAGCGCAACGTGACTGGAAGCTCGCTTCTCGCGATTTTACTGCCGCACATTGAAACTCCCGCTTATCCTACGTTGCGTGGTTGCGGAACGCGCGTCAAACGCCGACCGTTTGGCAGGTTTTTTCCGCGTTTTTGGCTTAAACGCACCGATAAGCGGTCCCAAACAGGCCCTATAGCTCCGCCCAGGGAAACTAACCAGCAACACTATGGTCGTGTCTCAATTTTATAGCTTAGAAAAAGTTAAAACGGTATAAAGGGAGTAGCATACAGCATTTGAAAGTAAGCTCTTAGTTGGGTGAAAAACTTGCTGAAAATGTTGCATATACTAATTAGAATGACTAAATATGATCTAATTATAAACTAATTACATAGATAGATTACAAATCACAAGATAAATCTATTGAACCTAGTTAATCCATTATTAGAAGATGCTTACTTTAGCACCACATTGTGTAATCATGATCTAATAAACCTCAATAGATTCGTCTTGTGAATTTACCCGGGTTATGAAATAAGTTTTGTCATTAATCTACTCTTGTGAATTTACCCGAGATTATGAAATAGATTTTCATTAATCTATATCTAATAAAAACATCCAATATGACAGGTGCGGATATAAACAAAGGTCTAATATACTTCAAAAAAAAAAAGGTCTAAGTCAACACACACAGCTCAGCATGCCTTCGTTTCGAAGCAAGGTACGGTAAGAGTTGGAATCCGCCGTGTGGATTAATTGGCTCCTCGGCGTCACAGATTTTCTTATCCTAAGTTTGGTCTCAAGTTTAATACTTTTTCTTGAAGTAGCAATGTTTGTAGAATATGTTAGTGTTTGAATATCTAGAGCTATATATCATAATAATATTTTTTCGTTACCAGTCTATTGTTTCTAATGTTTGTGTATAAATCCCTATATGAAATTTTAAATATGAATGGAGACAACTAAAAATACTTCATGTAGGATTGCACAAATTAAGTGGACTTATTAAAAATGTAATATGCATACGTTGTCTGTATAAAAATGCCGTATATTTGAAGCGTGACAAGATTTTCAATTCCACCCTCCAATAACCGGCTTGACTTCTCCGCACCCGCACTTCACCACGCCGCCCACCGCCCGGCGCCATCACCACTTTGACTTCCCTACTCACCGGGACCCACATGGCCACATACGCTCACGTGGGTCCCACACTGCGCTTGTTACAAATACCATACCAACCCGGGCCTTCCGTTCCGTCGCAGTCCGTCTCACCGCGTTCCCCTCCCGAGCACGCCACCATGGCCCGCCCGTCAGCTACCGCCGCGCTCCTCCTCCTCCTCCTCACCCTCCTCGCCGTCGTCGCGCACTGCCGCCCCATCGAAGCGCAGTCCGCCACCGACGACGACGAGAATGGCCCGTCCAACCCCACGCTACCCGCCGAGGCGGTGGCCCTCCCGGCGGAGCGCCGGCAGCATCAGCACGGGTTCCTCCGCCTGCCGTCCCACCGGCTCCGCCACCACCGCCCCTGCCGGCACGGCCCCTTCTTCCACCTTCCACCGCCGTGGTGGGCGCGCCACCACGGCGCCTTCTTCGGGGACGACGCGCCGATGCGACGGTTCCACTTCCACCACCGCCACCACCTGCCGGCCTTGCCTTTGCCTGCCGAGGAGGAGGCCAGGGAAATGGGGGCGGGGGAGGAGGTGAAGGCCGTGGCCGAGCCGGACCCGGATCGCTCGCTCCCCGACGGTGAGCCAGCGTTCGCCGATGCCGACGGCGCCCATGAGGCAGAGACAGGCCACGAGGACGATGGCGCGGCGGTCAGGGCGTGGAAGAAGGAGATGCTGCGGAGGTGGCTCCACTTCCACCACCGCCACGACGGCATGCGGCACCACCGCCACCACCACGACGAGAAGGAGGAGGAAGCCGAGCCGGCGGAGGGCCTGAAGCGGTTCCACCACCACCTTCACAAGGACGAGGAGGAGAAGGACATGATGATGAGGAAGCGGTTCCGTCACGCCGAGCCCGAGCACGACGACGACAGCGACGACGAGGACGAGGACGAGGAGGTGGAGGAGATGGTCCGGCGGTTCAGGAAGGCCGTCATGCGGAGGAAGTTCGGTCACGGCCGCCGCTTCCACCACCACCACCATGGCTACGGCTACCGCCACGCCGAGGAGGCCGAGAGGGCGGATGAACAGGAGGAGGGCGGCGTGGTGGCATGGATCAAGGGCCTCGTGAACCGGTTCTAGAGCTGGTCCATTACACCGAGCCCTTCTTTGCTCGTGGTTGAGTTAGTCACCCGTACGGCCATGGCTGCTGCTTGGTTCTTTCGTGCGCCCTCTGGCCTCTAGTGCTCCTGCAGTGTGCAGCATATATTTCTTCGTTGGTGTCATACTGTGTATTATCTACTACATAGGGTGTGTCCCTATACGTACTTGTGTGACAGTGTGTATTGTAATTCCTGCCGGTGTGTCTGATAGTCTCTCGCCTGTTTTCATGTGATTCTATGCACGCATATGCCTTTTTTCACCACGTGTTCTCCAAGAATGTGCACTTGTGCGATCTGCAATAGTATCATGGTGTATAGTATCATGGTAATAGCATCTCCGTCTGATCTGAATGAACCACCCAAATCGTGCAAAAACTCCGATAGCTACGCAGGCACTTGCACTCAGGTATGTAGATGCTCATATTCACAGTTTTTTTTTTTGAATACGCGCGTAGCGTATCATTGTATTAAGCAGAAGAAGAATTTTACAGCGTTTGGTTACAACCCAAATGAAACGGACTCCAGATGGACACGAGCTGGCAAACCAGCCGAACACAACCCGAAACAGAAGCTCTAACATGAACTACTCACATCTCATGCAACCCAACCTCCCCGACTGGCTCTAAGCCTAGCCCTCAGTCGACGCTCCATCCCACATGGGAGAGATCTTGGTCTTGTTCTTTAGCAACGGGAATAAGGCTTGCAGTGCTTCCATGCGGCGCGGCGGAGGCCCATCACAGAAGAAGTTGTCCACTGCTGCCTCTGCCGAAGCCACCGCAACCGGAGGCACGCCGACCTCACCGAGCGTGCCAACCTCACCGAGCCGCCGCGCCAGAAGCACAGTCCCCCGCTTAGCCGGATTGACGGCCGAGAGGGGGTCCAGGGCTTGGCGACGGCTTCGCCTAAGGCCAGATGCCTCCGACAAAGGCAGTTGAGGAGGCGCATCAACGAGGACAGGGTCAACACGACGACGGCGAGGCGGCTTGTACAGAAGAGGCGGCGGAGTGACCTTCGAGACAATGGCGACGAAGGCTTCCAGCTTATCATTGGTGGCGCCCGTGGCGGTAGTGGGACCCCGCAACGGAGTAGACGGTCGAGGCGGAGTAAAGCCCGGGGGTGCGCTTCGCATCGAGGACGACGACTTCACCCTCAAGCCTGTCTCCCCGGAGCTGTTCGTGGCCTCCTTCCGGTCCCAGGAGCTCCGAGATCGAGCTTCGACGGTGAGTGTTTCTCATATTCACAGTCAAACGACACAGTTACTGACTGATGTTGGTCACACTGTAGTTTGTATGAAGTAGGCCAGTGCATAAACCAACACAATTAATGAGCACTGAAACGACACTCAACATAATTTGAAGGCCTTATTTGGAGCAGCTGCAACCCATTTCATGACCCCAGATGTCCCTGTCGGTGCAACGTACGCTAGCTGCTCCGATCCGAACACTAGTGGCGCGAAGAAGCCGGTGCCACGTTACGTTGCTTCGAGGGAACACGATATAATGTGGCTGACATCGTGTTTATATGTCGTTGTTTACCTTTCGACTTATGTTTGTCATATTGAGTGTCTTCCTGAATGCATGCATCAAGCCGTATAGCTTATTGCAGCGGTGTGTGTGGTCGTCAGTGCATCCGCGCGCGTTCTACGCCGTACACGTCACTGCATGCGCAATTTGCATTGACCTCGACGAAGGTACAGCTCCAGATCTTGGCAGCTTATTATGCAAGTTAATTCATATGATTGGTTGATGAGTCGATGATTGTGTTTCCCTATATATGGTGAACTGGTGACGGAACTTGGAAATTTATTATTATCCAGAAGAAAAAAAGATTGTTACTATCAACTGCCTCAGTGTTTAGTCACAGATGACACAAAACCGGCCCTTGGGAGTTGCCCGATTGGTGCATAACACAACCGCTGTGGCAGTGCTCTTCAAGGATCGAAACTGGATAATCCTCGGTGAAAAAGAACGGGATTTTCTACCTTAATTAATATAAAGATACATAATGTTTTTTACGTATTCGATATAAAAAAGAAAGGATCGGAATTGGACTATGATCAATTGGGGCTTGACATAGTTATTGGGCCACAAGCCTGGATGGGCCCCCAATCCTCACAGGCCATATCATTTATGGTCTCCAACAGACGGATGGAAATCCATGATTAGGCGGCAGGTAGTTTCAATTCTTTAAAAAAATGGCGGCAGGCAGTTTCCCCCCGTTTGTGGTGATTCTCTATCACCTTGTTTGGTCGGTGGAGTCACCATCATCCAGAATCAGCTGAACCGGCATCTTGCAGCATCGGGTGGTCTGTTGATTCTTCTAGCCGGACGAGCGGATCATGGGAGTCATGCGCACCACAGAGCTTGACGGCAGCAGAAGAAAGGAGAAGGGGAGGAGGAAAAAGATTGGTGGGGCCATAGGGGGTAAAATGGTCATTTCACCTGTCGGTTTGGCACCGTTAGCTCAGAACATGGACGGAATGGCATGTACGTAAATCAAAGTTGGAGTCATGACACACAGGTGTCTGAAAACTTTTTTTTATGACATGTACGTAACCGACATCTTTTTTTAATAACATGCAGGTAAATGACTCCCAAACCGGTCGAAGTGACGACCCTAACCAAACACAAGATGGTTCTGACGACTTAGGCTCGGATGGTAACTTGCCGGTCAGACCGGCAAACCAAACACGCTGTGTTTTTCTCTTGAGACAATAATGACGGTCAAAGGCTGGGCATATTCTACGATATGCAGTCAACAAATAAAATGTAGGATATATAAATTAAATGATTGTAATTATTGTGATCTAATCCAGCTGCTCGCTCCTTGAAAATTTTGATTCCGTTGTGACCAAGACCGGTGACTCTGACAAACCTTCACCTCACTAACCCTTACGTATATCATATCCTTGTCAGCAGTACATTGAAAAATCACGCGCCACAAGTTGTGTACTGTTGTGACCCACAACAGGACGCTTTGGCAAGCAGCTAGCATTCGCCGTGCATGGCAGCTCCGATCAGGGGCGAAGCCAGGTGAGAAAGTCACTGGGGTTGGATGAATGAAACGACGGGTCGAGTGGGACTACCTGGATGAACAGTGGTTTCCATTGATTTTGGCAAATTTCGTTTGGGTCCAGCGACCCCGATATATAGCTCTATGCAGCTGCAGCTCCGCCCTCCGATCCTTCACTTCGAAGCAAGAAGGAAATTAAACGGCAATTGATATAATCCGCTATAGCCACTCGTGTTTTAACACGCATCGCTGGCCAATCAGATGTTTTCTTTTTCAGTTTTTTCTCTACGGCGATAATAAGTTGCTTTTGTTTGGTCACATAATGAAAGGCACAACACACTATAATTAGTCTTTCATCGTTCTAAAAAGAAGTCTTTCATCGCATTAATCAATTGATGGAGATGGACGACGACTGGGACCGTGTGTTAGTGAATACTGCATTTTCAAACAAAGACGAGAAATCCCTTGATAACGTGCCTGATAAAACAAATTACTTTTTCTTTTTTTTGAAACAAATTACCATTTAAAAGTATTGTGAATTATACTTCTTCAATTTCAACCAAAAAAATAGGGTGAATTTCACTGTAGGTCCATTAACTTTTCCTGAGATCTCATATAGGTCCGTAAACTTTTTCTGAGATCTTATCTAGGTCCGCAAATTAAATAAGCAGTCATCTAGGCCCATGAACTTTTAAAGAGCGGTCATCTAGGTTCATAAACTTTTTAAAGAGTGATCGTCTAGGTCTAAGGCGGTGGCGACAAGCCTCCTGGCAGCGGAAAGCGTGGAGGTGGTGCTTCTTCGACGGTGGAGGAGCGAGCTGCACCGTGCCCCTGCCCACGGCCTCGTGTGGCTCATCGCCACTACCTTAGACCTAGACGACCGCTCTTAAAAGTTCATAGACCTAGATGACCGCTTATTTAGTTTGCGGATCTAGATGAGACCTCAGAAAGTTTATGAACCTAGATGTGTTTTTTAGTTTGCAGACCTAGATGAGATTTCGGAAAAGGTTCATGGACCTACAATGAAAATCAGTCAAAAAATACAAGGAATTATACACTGACAACAATACCTTCTCATCCTAAAAATACAAGGACATATGTAGGATTTCTCATGTTGTTGAGGAAAGAGAGGAAGGTTGAGAACTAGGTTGTTCTAGCTGACTCGTAAGGCAAATCTTAAAAAGACTACACCTTTATTAGAGCAACTCCAACAGTTCCTCATCCCAAGTTGTCATTGTTATTTTGTTTGGCTAAAACAGAAAAAACCTTCTCCAACAGTTCCTCATCTCAGGTTGCCATTTATCCCAAGTTGGGAAAAACCGACTCCGCGCGCGTATATATGCGCGCAACGATCCGCGACGCATCCTTCCGTATTAGAAGAGGTGGAAGGGTATAAAAATAATTTTGTTTTTTCTCAGGATTCCTGATTTAAGTTTTCAAGAGGTGGAAGGGTATAAAAATAATTTTGTTTTTTTTAGGATTCCTGATTTAAGTTTTCAAGAGGTGGAAGGGTAGAAACATAATTTTGTTTCTCTCAGATTCCTGATGTAAGTTAGATCTGAATTTGGCAAGTGTATTTTGCCAAACTGTTGGAGATAGACTCTTTTTTTTACATGTCATATCTTTTTAGAAGTTGCCAAAACACAAGATTTGCCAAGTAAAATTTGACAAACTGTTGGAGATGCTCTTAGCCATACCTCATGAGTTTTATCTCCATGAAACTCACACGGCACAATTGCCAAGTCTTATGAAACCCAATGAAACTTGTATTGAGGGTGTTATAATTTCATCACACGACACATATGGTCATTAACTCCATGCAAAATTTAAATGATGCAGGTTGTCTATGAAATTGTGCAATAAAATTGGCACTGAGTGAAAGTTTCAATCATGTCAAAAGATGACATGACAGTCTTAGTAATTGTGCGATAATATTGCATGAGTCTGGCCTTACTATTGTCTGAATTGTTGTTATTGCAACGCAACTCACACATGTTTTTCCTTTTCTTTGCACAAATTAAGATATTATGTAATTGCTATAAAAGAACTTAAAAGACAATTGAATACAAGAGGTTGTCTATTTAAATCGTTGCTTTATGTGCTGCACCTACTAGACAACTTCCATGTACTTGCTCTAAAATGTTAAATCATTTACTTATGATGATGAAGTATCCATTGAATCAAGACTTGCTCTTTTTTATAAATAAGAAACAAAGAACTTTCAAGTATGATCGCCTTTTGCAAATTCCTAATTCTATATTAATATTTTACCAAAGCAATATGATCTGGAGTAGTACGTATTTGGAGATGGAGCAAGATCATTCGGTTGAGAGAGGATAGTTATCTTCTTTTAGGGCACGTACAACGCGTCTTTATCCCCCGTCGGTATGATGCACATTTTGCAGAAAACTCCCCGTCGACACCAACAGACGGGGTGCCCGTCGTCTCACCAGTCGACGGGTTCGTCCCGTTCTCCCAGGCGGAGGAGACGCGAGCCCGCGCGCTGTAGGCGTCGTCTGCCCCAGCCGACGGATCCCGTGTGCGCCGCGCTCGCCCCTCTCCCGCCAAACCCGTCGCTCCCGCCATCTGTTTCCCCAGCCTCGCACTCTCCTTGCAGTCGGGAGGAGGAGGACGCCATGGCGCCGCCCGCGCCGCGCCTCCTCGCTCGGCCTCGACGCGTTGCCGGATCCGGCCCTGAGGAGGAGGCCTCCATGGCCCCGAGGCTGGAGCTGGGGGCCGCCGGACAGCAGCGGACGACGTGGGAGGAGGAAGAGGATGTGGAGGAGAGAAGGCCGCACCACTGCCCCGTAGGAGAGGAGGCCGCTGGTGCGAGCTCCGCCGCGCCGCGCCCTGGAGCTCTGCGGCGGGCCGATGCCGCGGCTGCCGCGCAGCGCTGCTGGAGGAGGTCCGGAATAGCTCCCTAGGGAGCCGGCCCTTTGCTCCCTGCAAACTGCTTGCGCGGCGACGCCTGTCGTTGATTCTCCCCGTGGTTTGCAAGTCGCGCCCGTGTTGTGCTCGATCGATGTGGATGAGAGTGACTTGACGCAGAATGGAGTAGATGGGTTCGATGCTCCACCGACGCTGCTGTTGGATAATAAACAAACATATGGTGTATAATATTCGGTGTTTTGCTTATTTTTTCCACCCAATGATGGTAATAAAATTTATTAGATAAAAGGTATTGTAACTATATTCATGATTTCTAAAATTATTGGAATCTTGTTTAATTTTAATTATGATTGATACATATATTCTATCAAATAGCCACACAATGGTATATACAAATGGCATTTGTAGTTGATCTTAAACTACATGTAAAGCATTAAACAACTTACAGACACCCTCTCTGTCTATGGGTTGTATGAGTTGTCTGTACATCTGTCTGTATGTTAAGTTCGAGATTCTGCAGATGGCATGTCGTCTGTGGGTTGTACATGCCCTTATAAGCGTGTTTGACTTTGACCCACCCCGCAAACCGAGTAACCGACCGGCGAATCCCACAGACGCTGGGACCCAGCCAGCTAGCTCACGTGGGCCCCACGCTGCTCCTGTGCAATACAAATACCACCTCCCCCAAACCCCAGATCAGCTCGGTCTTCTTGGCTTCCTCCGATCCAGTCCGGCCGTCGCATTTTTCCATTCCCCGCCGGCCGGAATCCCAAGCACACACGCTACTGCGCCTGCACGCCACCATGGCTCTCCGCGTTTCGGCCGCCATGGCCCTCTGCCTCCTCATCTCCCTCGTGGCCGCCGTCGCTCACTCCATCCCCCTCAAAGAAGCCGGCGTCATCACCACCAACGCCTCCTCCGCAGCCGCGACCGTGGCCGAGGTGCACGCTGTTCCGGATGGAGAGGAGCTCCTCATCTTGCCGTCCAGCGACGACGTCGCCGTGACCGAGGAGATGGTCGAGGCCATCGCGGAGCCGGACCCCGATCGGTCGCTCCCGTCCAGCGACGGCGAGGAGGAGGAGGAGGAGCTGACGGCCAAGAAGCTGCCCGCTGAAGGTGAACAGGGTGATGAAAAGACGGAGGAGCCGATCGACGACGATGAAAACGACGGCGACGAGGAGGAGGAAAAGGAGAAGAAGAAAATGAAGAAGCAGCACGGCTGCGAAGGCAAGGGGAAGAAGGACAAGAAGATGAAGAAGAAGCACCACCGGAGCGACGACGACGACGAGGAAGAAGAGACGAAGAAGCAGATCCGCCGCGTTGAGAAGAAGATGAGGAAACGGCCGCATCACAGCAAGAACAGCAACAGCGACGACGACAGCGACAGCGACAGCGACGACGAGGACGAGCAAGAGGAGAAGAAGGCGAGGTGGTGGAGGAAGAAGGCCATCAGCAGGAGCATGTTCGGCCACGGCCGCCGCTCCCAACGCGAGGAGGCTGCCAAGGAGGAGGTGAAGAACTAGTAGTTCTACATGGCGGCGAGCCGGCCACCTCTGTTGTCGTCAACTAGCCCTTCATGTCCTCTGTTTCCTCTGTATCCCTCTGTATCAGTACATATCGTCCCTCTCCTTTCAGCTTGATTACCATTTAGGGTGTGTAGTGTATAGCTTGCTCCGTCCATGACCATGATCGGGTCTGTTCATGTGCTTGGTTTGAGGTGCTCAGTGTGTTGATCATGTGAGGTGATGTGCACTGTTGTTGTGGATGGTTAATAAATGTGTATGTTTTGATCCTTTTGCTTTCTGATTACTTGGTAGCAAAATCAAGCAGAACTGACTAATGAGATCAGGACACTGGAGTAGTGTAATCTTCAGAGCCGGATACCGGCACCACTCACCATGGATGTGTGTCATGATGCTGCAGAATCCAATTCTCCATTTACATGGATGGATTATATTAGCCGGTCAATTCATCGATAAGGAGGTGCGTTGTCTGAAGTGATCACGTTTGTGGTTGCGCTTGGTACCCAACCGATTCAGACCAATTCGGAAAAAAAAACGATTCAGACCAGGAACACAAAGAGTGGAATACCGAATACGCATGCTTGCATTCTGGGAAATGCTTTCGAGTTGGTAGTCAAAAATTGGATATGCCAAAATTTTGGCAAGACAAGACTTAGGTAAAACAGTTGTCAAATTATGGTGACAAATCAAATTGTGGTCAAAATATTGACTTGCCCAAGTTTTGGTCAGCAACCAATCACGCTCTTCCTTGACCCCCCACAAATGTTTCGATCTCTCAAAAGAGCAAACCAACTATTTGCCTGAGTACCAGTTGCTTTCTTTTACATATTTATGAAGCATTGATAAATTACAATTTCATTTTATTGCGACAAAAGCCCACATTTAATCATGAACCCACCCTCCTAACAGTATCAGTTTTGTGGTTTCTGAGCTGCAATAGTACTTTCCTTCAAGCTACTATGCAAAAAGTAGGCCAGATTGAACTTACTAGTAAGCATAGGACTTCAGATTTTCTCGAATTCGTCGGAATAACTAAAAAGTAGCACATATTTTATTTTATTTTGTTATTCAGTGCGTGCATTGCTATCTAGAACGTCATATCTGTCATGTCAACTATTGGATTAGCCTTTGACTAGAAAAGAAGTTCAGTTATCTCACTTCTTTGAATGGGGCTCAATGTCATTTATCCACTTATTTATTTATTAAGTGAGCCAACCATGTTACTCTAAAATGGCACGAGACAGAGTTAAACTTTCTGTGCAAAACTGCAGATCTATTTCCACTCCCCAAGATGCTGTAAAATTGTCTTGTAGATTTTCTTTCCAACAGTATTTCTAGGTTTCATAAGATAATCATAGATATACCTTGTAGAATGCAACAACTAGAGCTATTCCTTCTACCACTTTAGCTATAGAAATCCAACCAGAAGTAGTACACTCAAAACCTTTGGTCCTGTACTAAGGGTTACTTTGGTTTAGCTAAAACCAGCTCTAGCTTTAAAAAAAGTCAGTAGGCCAACCAAAGAAAGTAGATTTTCCTCTATGCAAATCTCACAGCCAGTCCACCCCTGCGTTTTTTCAGCTGAGGGAGGAGACACATTTAGATTTTTACTCCCTGTAGAACTATTCAGCTGCATGTTTGTACGAAGGAATGAAAGCTATGGACAGGTAATCGAAAGCTTGTGCATCATGATCAAATAACTTACATCAGCTTTTTCATCTGTTTTTGACATTAGCTATTTTTGCCATTTAGGCAGCCTTGTAACCCATTCTTATCTCAACTGTTTGTGTAAATTGATTTCTGCAGCACTTTTTTTTAACGAACCGCACAAGATAGTGCGTGTTTCATTGATAGAGGAGAAAAAATACAAGACTACAGTGCTGGGAGACCATAGGTAGGAAACAAAAAGAAATTAAAAAAACAACTGTACTCGCACAGTTGGATTGGGACATCAACACGGGAAACCACTCACCGGCCGGTTGGATTGTGACCTCAACATGACCGCACCACTATACACCGCACTACTATACACCACAGCCGCAGAGGAGATGACGCAACCGCGGCGCGCGTCCACCAGCACACACTTGTAGCCATCGAGCCTTCGAGGAGACCCAGCGCTAAAAAAGAAGCAAAATGGGGGCAGACGCCACCACACCGAGAAGGCCACCGCCATGCAGGACCCTTCGCAGCAGTGCCGCTACATCTAAGCAAAACTTCCTAGCGGAACAATAACACCGAGTCCAAGCAACTCTCCACGCGCGTGGGCCTCGCCGCATTTGCCGTTGGACTCCTCCTCTCTCATGCGCGGGGGCCTCGCCACGCTAGCCACCAAGCTCACGCTCCAGAATCGTTTCAAAGATGTCGCCAAGATAGTAAATAGAGATGCCCCGCACCCAAAGCTCTGAAACAACACCGAACCTCCGCTGAAGTCCGAAATCAACTCGTTGCTGCCCCTCGCATGAAGCAGTCGCCGTCCAGTCAGCAGACTAAGGATGTCTCTCGCGCCATCTTCCGATGTTGTACCACACCGGTTCGTTCCAGCCATGCTGAAACAACCCGTCACGATCCGCTGCAAGCCGAGTCGACCCCCGTTGTCGTTGCCACAAACACCGCCCTTGAAAGGACCTTGATGTCGCCTAGAGGGGGGTGAATAGGCAGGACGACTAACTTAAAAATTTCTTCCCCGAAAACTTGAACTGCCAGTGTCCACCAGTCAGACCGGTGGTGTTGACCGGTCAAACTGGTCACTGGCTCTGCTCCATAGGAGGCACCGGTCAGACCGTTGCCTAGCACCGGTCACACCGGTGTAGCACAGAGCGCCTGCAAAAATAGGTTCAAGCTCCTCTTGACTTCTAGCACGAACCAAACTTGTTGAGTGACCTTGGTAGATGATCACAAGTAGGGTAATGATCCCTGCACACACAAATAGCACACCCAAGTAGATCGAAGCGGAAGCAAATCAAATATGCTAAAAAGACTACTTAGAGAGGTAAACCACAATGAGATGCAAGGATTTGTTTCCCGAAGTTCACCTTCCACTAAGGAAATGCTACGTCTCCGTTGAGGAGCTTGTAAGGGAACTTTCCCACAACAACTCGGGTCTCTTTCAACCACTTTCCTCCTTTACACTAAGGCGATCTTTTTCACGGAGAGGCAAGATCACAGCCCTCACAAACTTTCCGGTGCTCACCACAACCTTGGGACCTAACCGGCGACGCCTAGCCGTCTAGGAGGCAAACCTCCAAGAGTAACAAATGCTTCAATACTTGTAGACGCGAAATCGAAGTGCTCGAGCTATATGAATGCTCTTGTTAGCTCACAAAGGCTCTCTTGAGCTCACTCTCTCAACCCAACTCAAAGATATGGCTTGAATTCACAAATCTCACAAAGAGAGGTTGAAGAGAGTCACTAAGGCTTAGGGCTTGCAAAGAATGGCTTAGATGCTCAGCAATGTCACAAAGAACAGCAGCCCACCACTGAAGGAGGCTTCGGGTACTTATACCCCTCAAAGGAGAAAACTAGTCGTTAGCTGTCAGGCGGCACCGGCCAGACCGGTGTTCAAAAAACTAGTCGTTGGGCCAGCAGCACCGGTTAGACTAGTGCCCGTGACCGGTCAAACCGATCAGGCTCGAGACACCCCAAAACCCTTTCTTTCACTCCAACACTTCACCAAAGAGATGAAGTGGCTCAGGTTAGGTTAGGAGGATTTGTTAGCACACTTTAAGGCTAAGGCTAATTCTCACACGGTTTACTAAGAGCACTTGACTTGGTCATTAAGCTAAAGTTGACTCCCTCTTGATAGTACGACATCATGTCAACCTCTTGAGCTTGAAAGTCTTCAATCTTGCCATACTTGAACAATTTCCACTTGAGGGCTTTCGACTTAGCCAATGTCTTGAGCACGTCCATACTTGAGCTAGTGACTTAGGATTTTTCCATCTAGCATAAGAATGCATACTTGAATCCTTAAATCACTCCATATTGTCAATCATAACATAAAGATGAGTTGCATTGCTTCCCTCAGTTAAGGCTTGGATATGATACTTCGAGACCCCACGGATACTAGTTGCTTCACCCTAGCAAAACACAAATGGCAGCCTAGCTCGAACCATAGATTGCTTAGTCCCTTGCCCTAGTCATCTCGGTTGATCTCTTCATCACTTACCCAATCCACTTTGAGTTTGGCTTTGCTTCATCCACAATTAATCTTCATTTGAAATACCGCTTCAAATGTGTGTTCTTGATTGACAACGGGTGTGCAAGCTTTCAATTGAGGACCATCAAATATATACTCATCCTTGTATTCTCTTTCAATTACCACATGAATCCTTGCATTTAATTTAAAGGGAATTACCAATTTCTCTTTTTATGGTCCATTTGTATTTCAATCAAGCCACCATATTTATCTTCATTTGTTGCTTGATATTTACCACTATGCCTTAGGATCACTCTTTTGTTTGTCTTCTTCTATATGAGTCCTCCAATATTCGTTTTCAAGTACATGTCAACAATAGCTTATGAATATATGAATTAAAACCTGCTCACATTCTTAGACAAACGAGTTAGTCCCTTAATCGCTTTGTCATTTAATTCACCGAAATCCACTTAGGGGCCTAGATGCACTTTCAGTCCTTCGACGCAGTCCCGTATTGAACTGGCCATTGCATCAACGCCAGCCGCCGCAGTCCGCCAGTCCGCTGCAAGTAGCCGGAAGACGACCCCTAGCCACCGACGAGAAAGTTGATGCCACATACGTGAGGATGGCAACCCCCATCCTGCCGGCGCAAGTCAGAATTGTCACAGCAGCCGAAGCAGCCATAGCGGGGACCGGCATCGCCGCAGCCGAGCGAGTTCTCAAGAGACGACTATTTCCGAATTCCGGGATTTCGCTGGTTCCAAGATTCCGAGATTTCGCTCTTTCTGAGATTTTGAAGAAGTACAAAAACGAAGAAAATTTGGATTGCAATGGGATTTTACTTCTCCGAGGGTTAAATAATTCAATAAATTTATGTATAAAAGATAAAAATTGGTAAATACATAAGATGTTATAAAGGATACATCCTGCAAGTATAAAAGTTAGTATAGATAACATGTATATTATTGTTCTACAAGTTTTCGCTTGAGTTAGCAGGTTCTGATATTTCGAGATTTCTTCCCCTTCCGAGATTCCGAGATTTTTCTGCTTTTGAGATTCCAAGATTTCGCTTCTTCTGAGATTCCAAGATTTTTCTCCTTCCGAGATTCCGAGATTTTACTCCTTCCGAGATTCCGAGATTTTCCTCCTTCTGAGATTCCGAGATTTTCCTCCATCTGAGATTCCGAGACTTTTCTTTAGAGATTCCGAGATTTTTCTCCTTCTGAGATTCTGAGATTTTTCTCATTCCAAGATTCCAAGATTTTTCTCATTATGAGATTCTGAGATTTTCAGATTCTATTGGAGGTTTCTAATATTCCAAGATTCTGAGATTTCACTCGGAGTTTGCGAAATTCTGAGACTCTGCTTGAGATTTACGAAATTCCCAAATTTCGCTGGAGATTTCCGAAATTCTGATATTCCGCTTAAGATTTCCGAAATTCTGAGACTGCTTGAGATTTCCAAAATTCCGAGATTCCTCTTGAGGTTGCGAGGTTCCAAGATTCCTCCTTTGCGCAGATTTTCGGAATCATCCACATTCCTGGAAAAATAGGAAACATGGAAGTGCATGTGTTTTTGGGGTGTTCGTTAGTTCCGAAGGTCACCACATTTTAGGAAACAGGTTAATTAACCGCCTTGAGTATTGCGAATCCCAAAAACTTCTTTCTTTGCAGACAAAAAGGCGCCTTCAGCTTGAGACCGTGCATGTTCCGAGATTTTGCTTGTTTGAAGATTCTGAGATTCCGTTCATTCTGAGATTGCACTCGAGGTTAGCGAGATTCCAAAATTTTGCTTATTCTGTGATTCCAAGATTTCGGTTGTTTCCGGGAATTTACTCGAGATTTCGAGATCTCTCAATGTGACCAAATCTCTAAGAATCTTCACACCCGAGGTTCACTAAAATATATCTTCACACATAACCTAGCCATACATTACCTTCGGACGCAAAAGTATTATTTCTTTTCTTGCCCATCCGTAAAACCAAGAAGAAGTGACGTCATCTTAAACGAGAATCACCAAAACTCAAGAATTGTGATGGTTGGCCGGAGGTAAGCATCTCCCAAGGAAATATTTTACTCTTTCCTTGCAGGTTGCGAGGGTGAAAAATAGGTGAGGTTCCAAGATTTCACTTGTTCTGAGATTTTGCTCGAGGTTCCGATATTTCAAGATTCTAAGATTTCTCATGTTTCCGCCGAGGTTCCAAAGTTGCAAAATTTATTTTCATCTTGAAGGAGAGTCTCTCGAGAGTTATTTATTTTTCTTGAGAATACCTGAAAGGATAAAACAAAGGAAGCGTCGAGTCCTTTTATTTTTCTTGATCCTTTTCACTCAACGAGGTTGAAAGCTCTCGTGTTATTAGCTAGCCTCGAGTCACTTTTGGGATTCTTGCTTTCCGTATTCTCCAGGCTATGTATTTTCTTCCTCATGTCTTAGCAAAAGGGAGCTCTAGCATCTTCGGAACTTGCAATGATATTTGACTAGTGTTTTGCGCGCGCCCATGCGCGCGGCATTTATAATTATAGAAGTAAAGTCGATGTTTTTTTTTGCGAAGAAAAAAGATTGTTCATTAAGCTCAAATTAGGTTTGATTACAATCTGACATCACAACATGCTGGATACAATCAGGAATTCCTACTAAACAAACTGTCGAGCTGAAAACTCGTCTAGCATGTTGTGCCAATTCATGTGCTGCCATATTTTGCTTTCTACTGATCTTGACCAAACGAACATTTCCCAGCATTCTCATGATGTTTTTGATATCTTCTACCAAATTTGCATAAACTGAACGATTAATCTTATTATCAGCAAGATCAACAATACAATTAGAATAATCGATGTTGAAGTTATAATCTTATGACGAAGTTATGGTGTAGGTGGAAATGTGTTTACACATACAGAAACACGCAGATAATAAGATATATAATACCTACAGGATTAGGAGTTTGATTGTTATATAATAAACGAAGTAGGTGATGGTATCGATGGAAATGCGTTTACAGAGACGGGACATGGATAAAATAGGATATATATATATATATATATAATACATATGAAGTGAAGGTTTGGTAGTTATACGTGGGTTAGTTGATGTTAAGTGAATGGAAGACTGTAGAGGATGCAAAAGTAAGAGCACAAAGGTAGTTTGGTCTGTCGCAGGAGCGGTTCTTGTATTTTCTGGTGTTGTGTGTAACAGCTGCATTAAAAAAAGGAAAGAAGAGTAAGAAGAGTAATATACAGGTCCATGGGGCCATCTTTATGGGCTATTGTTTTTTATTTTGATGCTACGTTTTATTTCATTTAGCAGTGATGGGTTGAGAGGTTTTTACAGGCCCATGGAATGTTTCTGTAGAGTGTTTAACGGTTTTGTGTACATTTGTTTTTGCATGTATCGTTTTTTTAATGTTGCAAAAATATTTCGTAAAGTACATGTGGGGGCGTAAAATGAGTTTATGTATTTCTGGCAAATTCTTTTTTTATTATGAAGGTGGAAATATGTACGTATGTATGTGTATGTGGTTGAGTATGTTTTTTTCTTACTTAAGTAATTATATGTAAAGTAATTGTAGAAAAAGGAGGCCATAGTCCATAGACATATTTATAGTCATATAGTCGTAGGTGCATAATTATATAAAAAAAGAAATACAGAAGATAACAGCTACATAGTACATAATTTCAGGCATGTGCACATGTAAGTGCATATTGGTGCGTAGAGGATATCATAGAGGTACTACTTGCATATATTTACATACAAGGAGTTCACTATTATACATATGGAGACATAAGAAGTAAGGTTGTAGCTGATAGGTTGATGCAGAGGTCTATTCTGCAGCTGTTTTTCTTCTGTAATCTCTGATGCCTTCACGTTCTCCTTTGATTGGCTCATATCCGTGGAAACTGATGATCTCATCCATCTACACCAAGGACTGTGCTATCTTGTCCAGAGGATTTGCTGATGAAGCATTGCCAGTAAATGTGATTTTAGTTTCTTCCTTGCCGTTTCCATATCCTTTGTACTGAGTGATTGATATGGGCAGGATTTCAGAACTTTCTTTGCATGTTGCATTCAAGATGGAAGACAGTTTTTTGTAACCTTCTATCTTGAAATCTAGCTGATTTTCAAGAAGAGTTTCGCTTTCCTCCGAAAACATTAGGTATGTTTCAGTTGTGCGGAGCTGCGACTCCATTTTGTGAAAAGGTGCATAATTAAAATCATTGACAATCAATAATTTTTTTCAACAAAGGTCTTGATTGCTTCGTTATAAGCGCTCTGAATGGCCTCATGCTCAGTACGTGAGAAATCACTATAGAACTTCATAGTTTCGTTAGTGCGAGTGTCGACAACTTCGATTTTGGCCACAAAATTGTTTTCTTTAATTGGAAGAACTGTTTCAGATTTAACATGCAAAGCTAATTTTTCAGCAGCTTGATTAAAAATATGCTTCCTGTCGATGTTGATGATAGCTGGCTCCTGAGGAAAAGAGGATGAGCAGTGGGAGAAGTTTAGCATTAGAGGAGGTGAATGAAATGTAATTCAAGAACTTAATCTTTAATCGGTCCAACAGAAAAAGAATTTTTTTTAAAAAAATATGTATAGGTTTCATGGATGGTTTCACTATTTATAGATTGAATTTTGATATAGTGGAAATAACATATGGAATTGGATCTAATGCAGTGTATTTTTTTTGTACCAAATGGAGATAAACTGTAAATATAAACGTACCTTCTTGATCCATGTGGAAGTTGCATCATCATATGCGTATGTGACTAATTCTGGGTCCATCTTCTATGGTGGTAGAGTAACGGTGTAGAAGTGTTTCTGCTGGGTTCAGGATGTGAAGTAAAAGGGGGATGAAGTATTTATAGAGTGAGTTGTACGTGGTTTTTCCTTTTGATGGTGAAGGAAGTTTCTAGTAGCTGTGTGAAGTGTTGTGCCAGCACAGCTTATGCAGTTGTTTCTAGAATGGTGTTGTGTCGATATTCTCCTATTTATTGTTTGCAGAAATAATTGATAAAAATGGTAAGAAAAGTTTATACATAGTTAAGAATTTGAATGAGTGTTATTCGGCCGGAGTTTGTTTTTTTTTTTTGCATTGGTGGTAAGGAGTAAAGATATATGATGAAAACTAATTCTGTTGCAATGACAAAATAAGTTTCGATATTTATATGGTCATCTTTTTTTTTGGTGCGCGCGGGGTCGCGAATATAGTATAGTAGTAGGTACTTGTAATTAGTAACTTGCTAATATATTGGATGCCATTTCACATTGCTTGCTAAATATAGTGGTTCACAATACCATATTGTCTGCCTTCTAATATTACAGATGCGTAGCATGCAACCATGTGCAGTAGAAGGATATTACAACCAGTCATGCTGAAGTTGGCAGAGCAGCACAGATGAGGTGCGTTCTTGATTCTTGATTATGCAGTTCTGTTTCTAAGTAAGCTGCGTGTTGACTACCTGAAATATTACACAAATGTAGGATGCAGCTGCAAGTGCAATATCATGGCCAAACTACTTGACAGTTCAGGATATATATACATAATAACGGCTGCTGCGGTGTATAAACCTAGCACCTTGTGAACAAAAGCAATTAAACCCACCACCTCGTGAACAAAAGCCGCTTCAAATAACAAAAAGACGCCACCGCTGAATCTGAAAAGGATTAGATGATTGTTATCGAGCAGTGATGGGTTTGGCTCACTGATGTGAAGCAACAGAGTAAAAGCGACTAACATGGCTGCTTATTTTTCCTGAGAACGAGATACTTTGGAGGCACCAATTCTCTGATTAGTTGTCTTCTTATCAGTCTTGGTTCTTTTGGGCAGTTCATGATCGGATTCCTAAGAGAGAGAAAACCATGCATAAGAAAAGAAGAATCTAGTGTTAATAAACAGAAGATTTCGTCTATTTTGATGGAGAATATATGTACATGGAACATAGAATTTAAAATCTGTGGAAAAATGCACTGTTAACGATGGTTATTTGTACTCAGATTTGTTTTATGTTTTTTTGTGCTTGTTGGTTTACCTTTTCATCTTCAGAGGTATCATAGCTTAAGCATTTCCTTGCCGAATGAGTTGCAGATGTGTCCAGATGATGTCTACAGGTTTACACAAACAAACTACTTTGTAAATATGGTTGTGTTATGAAAATGTGCAATTGTGAAGAAGCATATGTAATGGAACTTACAATGCGGGTACTTGGTTGTCTGAACCTCCAACTGCAGCGGGGCTAGATGGAGGTGTCTGTGAAGTGATGAAATGCACGCTAGTTATTATTTGCATATGTAAAAGACAGTTCAAGTTCATTCATAGTACTCTAAAGTAGGGGAATCTAATACATACATGACATTGAGAAGGTGGCAGTACAGGATTCTCTGTAGATGATGGTGCTATAGCCTTCTGGTTTGTAGGGGTGGATGAACCAGAGTCCTTGCAATAGTTTGGTTGATGGCTGGACAAAGTATTTGGCTGAGGAATAACACGTTGTCTGCCGTACGAAGCAATGATAGAATTGACCATAAATGATTTGTTGCGTGTGTAGTAGCTCCGCTTTGTCATGGTTATCCCAAAAGTATATTTATGCGAAACAATTCCTGCTATGTCTGGAGGGAAACTTTCACCTCTTCTAAAAGTCCTTATTACATGTTCAACAGATTTTCCAATAATTTGCTGAGCAATCTGACTAAAGCATATCATTTCTGCCTCTGCAGTACCATCTGTAGCTATGAATACCAGCTTATATCTATAAAAAGAGACATGTCTATTATTTGCTTTATGAGGTGGAAGTAAAGAGTGTGTGGAAATTTGTCTTACTTGTGCCTGTAGTTAGTATTGTTGCAAGGAAGGCATACATAGCCAGTGTCTTCTTGGTTGCATGTTTTTCCACATCTTGTACAGGAAGGAAACCACCAAGAAACATTTGGAACCAATTTAGCAATTGTGACTGTGCATTGGCATCCATTTTCCTACACCAAAGAAGCATAGTCAAAGGTGATTTTTTATCTAATCTATGTAAGTGCATTTGTTGGGTACATCATATATCTTCCTTTGTTTTTTATTTTGTTGATTAGTGACTTACTGGAAACTCATATGGATCTATGCGTTGTAGATCATGTAAATATCTTGTTTCTTGTTGAGGTGGAAGCTGTGGTTGGATCACTTGCTGAGGTGCTGGTGCAACACGTCTTATTTCAATGCGTTGATTTTCATACCTACGAAAGGAATATTTTCATGAGTGGTACATTGTATCTGTGTAAATAGTCATTTGTTTCTTAGAAGAAATTGTAAACATTTTTTTTCTTTATTACCTGTTGTAGAATTCTGAAGCTTCTGGAATATCAGGGTTGAAATACCATTTGCATGCCGATCCTCCGCTAAGGTAGTCTTGAGCTGTTGTGTACAAAAGAAATGTATAAACATTAACAGATGTCGTTTGCCAAGAAGTGTTTAATTAGGGTGAAAATGGAATTATTGTTTGCAGAAGTATACTTCGATATGTTTTCATGAGGCAGCCTACAAATAAAGTGATAAGTGGTTTTGCTTCACTGTTGTTGATTTGGTCGATATTGAATTGTGTTGCTCGTTGGCCCCATAAAGTCATCCTGGTTTGAAGGCCACTGCAATGAAAAAAAGGGAAGAAGAAGAAGACGAAAAGCTTATTGTTAGCAGAGGCTTAAATCTTTTGTAGAATATCAGGCTGAAATTGTAAAAGAGTAGGAGTATGTTTTAGTTAATGGTACATACTTAGCATATTGTAGAACCAACTTTCTAGTAACAGTAGGACCATGGTTATTGGATGGTTGAAGCATCTCAGGTTCATTGACCTCGACAATGGCAGCAAGGATATCTATATAACAATGAAGATAATTACAAAATAAGCATAAAGTAACTGATTGTCACATCAAAGGTTGAACTGTACTTAAGAGTATTCTAGATTTTTTTTTGGTTACCGATAAAATTCTGACAGTTTCCAACAAGCATTGGGAGGTCTTCAAAAGCAGTAAGCTTGTACACATATCGCGGAAAGGTAGACGGAGGGTTTACTGCAACAGCAACTTTAGTGTGAAATGTGAAGTAAATCATATAACGGTTGTCGACAGGTTTGTAGTAGTTCTTGGCATTGGCAGCCCTGATACGGCTGATTTCGTAGATGCGACCTTCTTCTATTTGAGCATTGAAGTTTTCTACTATTTCTTGTGGAATTTCAGCATACATATTGTTTTCCTGTTGGAATATAATATTATTGTGAAAGAATGGTAAGATTAGTGGGTAAAATTGGAAAATGGAATGCTGCAATATGTATGCTAAGAAGGCAAATGGCATTATAGGTCGTTGATAATAAGAAAAAGAATAACAGCATTAAAATATATTTAGGTTAAAAAAGAGTATGTGCATAAACATTTAGTCTAACAGGATGAGTCACACACCTGGTGGTCTGCTAATACAAGATCAACATGTTGTATAGGACCATCATCAGTAAAACCTCTGTATTCCCATTTTCTTGTGACTCTAATACAAATTCTAGCATGGTTTTGGTTTGGTTGAAGAGCGGGTAGCAGAGTATATGCCATGTTGCATCCCTGCATCAAAAAATTTGGAAAAGAAGAAAAGGAAGTAATTTAAAATTCCAATATGAATTTCAATATTCAGTATATGTTTTTTTAGTATAAGTTATTTGTAGTAGTGTAGTAAGAGAGGGAGAGACATACTGTAATTGAGAACAAAGGCTATGACAACAAGAGTATAAAAAGTATAGCAGTTACTAAGATTTAGAAGAGTGTCTGTATTAGCGGTCATTGGAGCTATATTGGTAATGCAGGTGCATTTCCCCCCATCTATTTTGATTTCATAAGGGATTTATATATTATATAGGTAGAAAATACTTGTATGTGTAGAAAGAGTAAAATATGTAGTATAATATACTATTGTATATTAGGAGGCATAATAGCTGAGAGTACTTCTTGATATACAATATTTTTTGTTGTGTTAGTGCAACTGCCCTGTTCATCTTCTATCAAAATTTTTAAACCATTTTTGGAGGTAACTCGAGAAACAGTGACATATAACTGTCCATGGCTGAAAACAGGGGTCTTTAAATACACTCCGACATATGACAAAGTTTGTCCTTGGCTTTTATTTATTGTCATGGCATAGCAAATCTTTATAGGAAATTGCCTTCTCTCAAGTAAGAAAGGCAATTTTGTGCTTTTCAACGTCAAACAAATACGAGGTATCAACATACTTCTGCCAGAATGAGTTCCAGTCATTATTTGAGCCTCTATTATCATATCTCCTAAAGCTGTGACTATCAGTCTAGTACCGTTGCATAACCCATCAGACTGATTTAAATTTCTAAGAAGCATAACTGGGATTCCTTTTTTCAATATTAATTCATGCTGCGGAAAGTTGTTTCCATTCAACGAATTCAGAAAGTCAACAGGATATAAAACATCATATGATTCATGTGTACCATGAGCGCGGGTTATTTTGTCATACCTTAGGTATTGCTTTCCCTCTCCAGGAAGTATAGAAACAATGTGATTGTTTATGGAATCTGCGGCTTCATTAGTAGGTGTAAGTATCGCTCGTGCTGCTAGATACGAAATATCTGAATACATGGATGTTAAATGTGGGTAGACGGTGTTAATTAAGCATGATATTTTGTCATCAGTGGTCATGAGAAGCAACTCTTCAGGTATCTTAATCCATGTAGCATCTGAATCACCATCAAGAGGTGTACCTGCAACTTTTCCTTCGCCAATGTCTAAAATCCATTTGCTGAATGTTGCAAGATCTTGTTGGCTCTGTGGGTTTAAGTCTGGAGATAGTAATCTCATATTTCTTGTTAAATGCAGCACAGTTACATGCTTCCACAGAGGTAAATTTATTATAGCAGCATTTATTATTTGTGCTCTAGTGCCGCCTTCAATCACTGGCAGTATTTGTCTAAGATCACCACCTAGAACTACCACTTTTCCACCAAATGGTAGCACCTCAGCTTCATGCGAACGTATTTTCAAAAGGTCACAAAAGGATTTGTCTAGTGCCTCAAAGGCTCTTCTGTGCGTCATTAACGCTTCATCCCAAATGACTAAAGAGGTAGATTCAATAAGTTCAGCAAGCATAGAACCTCGCTTAATATCACAAACAGCGTCATCATCTATGTCGCAGGGTATCTTAAAACGGGAGTGTGCAGTGCGCCCTCCAGGCAGCAATAAAGACGCAACACCAGAAGATGCAACTGTTAGAACAATTTTTTCCCGGGCTCGAAGAAATGAAACTATAGCATTCCATAAATATGTTTTCCCAGTGCCACCGTAACCAGAGACGAAAAAGAAGCCAGGCTTTTCATTCAAAACAGCATCAGTAATGCAATTGAAAGCATAAAGTTGTTCAGTATTTAAATTTGAGACGTATTCTTCAGACTCAGATATTAAATTTTCTAGATTGTATGCTAATTCCTCCTGAATCAAGCGATTACCATGCGACGGTTGACACGGATTTGATGTATGTGGCAAGTTGTAATCCCTTATTTTGGCACCATTTCTAGCAAATAACGTTGCCAAATCATCTAGTAAGTAATCTCTAAGGTCATTTTCTGGTATCTCATATCTTTGGTTTCCTGTTAGATCTCTAAATTGATATAAAATATCATCAGCTAGCATTTTCCAAATCTTTTCAAAGAATGCATACTCATCTTTCACTTCACAGTAAAGAATCATAGTGACAAATAGTTGTCTAAGCTGTGTTGATGTAGCCCAAGCAGCAGCTTCATCAAAAGCATTGTACCACTCTTTATCATCACCTAAAAGTCCACGTGCATTACAAGCTGCTTTAAATGTGTCGTAAACAATGCCATTGTAAGTCCTTAAGTTTTCGTAGCTCTGCGCACCTCTCACCACCATCGACAACATTCTAAGATAATACCGTTCACCAACAGTTGGATGAACGCGGTATAAACGTCCTATTTTACTTCCAACATGCCTAGGTTCCCAGTTCCTTGATGATTCATTCCAACGCCATTTAGATGGAAATTCAGAGTAAGTCAAGTTCCTTGCAGATGGATATGTTTGATTAGCAACAAACCATTGGGTTAATGTTGTTCTTCGTAGGAACTCTTGCGTTAAGATATCAGCCATATTAGCGTCTTCAGGGTAGACTATATTATTTTCATTCGGCAGGTGCACACTAAGTCTTTGCACAGGTGGAAAATGCCTGTGAATATCAAAACCATAGACATGCCAACAAGCGTCTTGTTCACAAATATAGCGACAATCTAGATATTCTTTAACCTCATTTCTAGTTTGAGTTTCCTCATCATGTGGGGCTCCTTCACCTCGTTTAATCCGCTCAACAGCTCAACATAGACTTTTGCACAATCTGGTCCTTTTGTAACATATTTGAATAAATATTTAATAAATATACCTTTGTTGCACCATTCAACATTTATATGAGCTTGAAATTTCTTGAGGAGGTACATATTGTATGGAACAACCCATCGATTATCTAATCTAACACCACTCTTGTCGACATATCTACTATTATTCGGTCTTTTGTATGTTGCAAAGCCATGTTCATCAATGCTAGTTTCAGTTTGATATGGTTTAGGGTAACCTTTTGAACATTTGACGTTTTTCATGCACGGACAATTTGGATTAGCCGCACCACAGGGGCCGTGCATCATATGTTCTGCAACTAATGTGTATCCCAGAGGATCAGTTTTTGGATCAGGGATCTCAGCATTAATGAAGGAATTAATGAAATCAGGAGTTGGATGTGAAGTGTCCAATGAAACCCAAAGAATAATATGAGCGTGCGGGAGACCACGCTTTTGAAACTCAACTGTATGAAGTACTGGTTCACACAGAATCAGAAAACAAAAATTAGGTTCTGAACAGCTCATTATTTACGTGTATTATGTTGCGAGTGAGGAGAATTATACCTGCATCAACTGGGCCAAATGCAGTGCCATTTTTTATATCTTGTAGCATTTCTTCAAGCTTCATATTGTAGACTCTAACAACAATATCAGCTCTATCAGTAGGTTTTTGCCCAGGCTCAAGAATGCCTTCCTCAATTTCACACCATTTAGAATTGCAAGTGAATGTAGTGAAGAAATCAGGTGGGCCAAAAACTCGACAGATCGCCATTGCGTCATGGTAATTTTGTATCATGTACCGCCGTCCACCAGTATGAGATGCAGGCAACACAGTTAATTTACCCATTTCACTCCCATCTATACACCCACGTCCGACCGCGTCGGCTATACCCTGAATATTTTCTACTCGTAATTTGGATTGATTTTTAATAACGTACCATAATCGATTTTCATCTATGCATGCTCGAATATCAATTTTGGCTTGAGTGGATAAAGCGCCATAGCACAGATATGGATTTGGCTGATTTTTTCTGTAGTGGAACTGGTAACGAGCATAATCTTGCATTGTCATTTTGACTCTACGATTTTTTCCAGCAGGGCTTACGCCAGTATACATCACTCCAACTTGGAAACCCTGTTCACCAAATGGAAATAATAAAGGATATTGAAGTGCCATAAAAGCAGGATGTAATGATGATATGTGCTGAAGCCTTCCAGCCTTAGTTTGTATTATAATGTCACGTTTAAATGTGTCCAGTGAGAAATCACCAACAACAAGCATTGCAAGCTGGTCAGTAGACGGCAAATTATATTGCACTGGATCACCTTCACTTGCTCCAATAATCCTGATTGTGAATTCCTGATCACCATGTTCTGCTAATCGATCTCTTGCAAGTCTAAGTGTTTTAACAAATGGATTGTGCTCATCCAGCATCTTTATTAAACCTTCGACAATATTTGCATCTAAAGCCTCGTTTGTTCTTTCATCTGGATTTAAAGCCTGAATTCTGTTTTGTACTTCATTGGCAGTATCATAGATGTATAACTGTATGAATTTTGGTGGGGTGCCATCAGGCGGAAGTAGGGATCCAATTCGATGGTGAACTTGACCATTAATTTTAAAAACTGGAGGTCCACGACCATCATTCATAGATCGATCTATATTTGCACCCATTGATGTAAAAGCAAACAAATAGTTGTATTGCCTAATATTTTTCATAAATTTTTTTGATTGAACATCACCATCAAATCTTGCCAAAGAAGCCAAAGGTTCTGGCCGATGAGGGAAAGCAGGAATTGTTACTCTGCCACCTTTGCAGCAGTTGTTGTATACTATGCGACCAGATCGTGAATCAGATTTAATTCTTTCTTCGTACCAAAAGGTAGCATGACAATAACAGCATGTATATTCTGGTGGACCATAGTATGATCGTTTTGGATAAGAAGCTGTTGGATAAGTTGAATTTTGCATGTAGTCAAGCAAACCACAAAGGGAATTTATCAGCAAGACGAAGAAAAAGCTACTGAATATACTAATCCTATTTTGGATGTTGTTGGTTTTTTTATGTATTGGCAGCAATGGAAATCGGAATGTGTACCTTTAAGTGCGTTTATATATTCCTCACTAAAATGCCCACATTCTAGCGAAGGCAGATCATAATTAGCAGCCCCTGGTAATATTTTCAAATTTGGGCATTGTTAAAAAAGTTAGAAGCTGGTAAATACATAGCCTATATTGGGTGAAAGAAATTGAAATAGGAAAAAAACATGTATTGCCTAACACCTGATGAAGCTAAACGTTTCTCGTTCAAACGTATTCGTCGTTTTCGTCAGCACTCACTGGGATCAAGTTGAATAGGAGTGTATTGGCCTGTGCTGCCTATAGGAACATAATAAATAGGAGCTTAAAAATGTATTATGGCAGTAATCTTATTTGTTCTAGATGGGACATGTAGCATATACACATACTCTCTCCCCTTTGGTATGTAGACCTCTTTTTTGTTGTCATTGAAGTCTCTGAATAAAAGAATGACGTGGGCTAGAGAAGTGGGGAAAAAAGAGGAAATGTTTTAGAATCGTGAAAAATTCATTTTGTCACAGTGGAGATAGGCACACAAGCAATATTTTACGACACTATATCAAGCACAAGACAGGCAGAGACGAAATCGTCTAGTAGGTAGTAAATACAAAGATAACTTGAAGTTACAATCGATGCACAAGAAAAAAAAGGGGGAGAATTCGAGCACTCACCAGTGGAGAGAAACGCGATGAAGGAAACCTAATTGTGGCGTGGACTGTGGTGGCAAGCCTAATGTATGCAGAGTGGAAATCGTTCAGTTGGTATTCAACAGATCGAGGCATGAGTTAATCGCTTAGCTGCAGTAGGATCTTGTGTAACAGACAGAAAGGCAGCAGTTAAGGAAAACAGTGTCACAAGCGTCGACTCACCTAGATCTGATCCGCAAGAAAATGCAGAGCAAAGGGGTGATGTTGTCGTAGAAAGGAAGACTGAACGCCGATCCCTGTCGTCAGGCGAGGCCTATCAAAAGGTAAGATTAGAAATTCTATATTGAAAAATTATGCAACAGGCTGAAGAATGTCCAATTAGAATAAAAAAAATATTTTTTCAAAAGGCACGCAACAGACTGAAGAATGCGTAAAAGAGGAAAATAAGATCCGAAGAGCCAATAAACGTTTAACTGCAGCAAGTGACCAAGAGATTTATGTGGACGTTCATTGGAAAGAAACAATGGGAAACACATCATGACTTTAGGCATCACGTTGAGATTATCTGCACATCTGAATTCAGCGTGAGGGAAGCAACAGGTAGTTAATTAAAAAAATCAAAACACCCCTGATAGCTCCATATGAAGCAGATGGAGAAAAATCGAGGATACAAGCGCCGTGGAGGGTGGAGGGGGAAGCCGAAAAGCAGCAGATGGGAAGAACAACGACGTCGCTGTTCCCTTCTGTGGTGTTGCCGGAGGAAACATCGACAACTCGCAGGCGCAAAAGAAAGACTGGAACCAAAAGGAAAAGATCCAAGTGGAAGCTTCCAAAATAGAAGAGGGACCAAATCCAGAAACCGTGGGGATTGGGGAGTTTTTTTTTCCAGCAAGGAGCACAAAAGCACATATGCACACGAAGTCCAAATCCAACACCTAGAAGGCTAGGAGTCCAAGACCACAAAGAAAACACACAAATGGAGCACGTACATAGACCTGAGCATTCCACGGGCCGGGCCGGGTTCGGGCCGGGCCGAAAAAAAACCCGGGTTTTTCGGGCCGAGAAAATTCTGCCCATGACCGTCCCATGGGACGTGTCGGGCCTCAGTTTTCGGGCCGGGCTCGGGCTTGGGCGGGCCGCCCGCGCATTTTATAGTGTAAAGTAACTAAAAACAGCATTTCGGGTCGGGCTCGGGCCAAAAAAATTTTTCGCGGGCTTCAAGATCTCTGCCCATGCCCGTCTAGTAAGGTCCGTGGACGGGCCTGGCGCGGGCCGGGCCCGGTCCGGGCCGGCGGGCCGGGTCGGGCCGGACCAAAAATGCTCAGGTATACACGTACAGCAGGAGCGGAGAGGAGAAGAAGGTAGAAAGGGACAACGACGGTAGCGACAGGGGCACGGAGTTGTCGAGGAGGAGGAGCTTACCGTGGCCTGGTTTAGATGGCTAAAATTTCTAACCTTTTCTCCACTCTCTCTCCATCACATCACATTAAATACGCCAAAAGTCTTATGTTCGGAGTATTAAATATAGGTAAAAAAATAACTAATTACACAGTTTGGATGTCCTTTGCGACACGAATCTTTTGAGCCTAGTTAGGCCATGGTAGGATAATATTTACCACAAACAAACGAAACGTGCTACAGGAGTTCCAGCAGTTAAATTTGCAAATTTTTCGACCAACTAAACCAGGCCCGTAGACGGCGACGCAGCCGAAAGGGAGGAAACCAGAAGCGGGGAGGTAGATTTTTATTCGCCTGGTGCCCTGGTGTTCGCACTGTAGGAGTGGAGGCGGTTCGAGAGGGTTTCTTTTTTTAATAAAAAAAATGGCACGGCAGATGAAACGACGCAGGAAGACCTGAACCGAACGATGCAAATCAGAGGGAGAGTATTTCTTTTGCTGTCGTGGACCGCCTAGGAGGCCACCGACCTCCCCAACTCTCATATGTTCAGATTCAATGCATGGTCGCCTGCACCAAAAGGGAGCTCGAAGCTAGCATGGTGACAATTGAAGTTCGAGAGTCTCCAATAGAAATGTGTCGCTCAAAAGTGATTAAAATCACCACCGAAGGTGATAGGGTGAAAATGATAGTGCCAAAAATCATAACTGGTACTTTCGATCTTTTGAAAAATCTTTTTAGTTGTGGTAATCGTGAACTTTTTACTCGTGCAAAAAACCACGGTGGGCGCCACTGTTGGGATTCAGGAATCCCGAACAAATAGAAAGAGAAGAAGACTTGGAAGAACTTGAGACTAATGAACAATGAACAGAGATATCCATGAATACTAGAGCCAAATGTCCCTCTCCTCCACCCCTTGGGGTCTATTTATAGGGAGAGGGGAGGTGGCTGTTTTTATTATTTCCATTGGTAGGGTCAAGAATTACATTCAGGTCCTCATTATTTACACTCGAGACCCCTGATCATACAAACGAGTCCCTAGATATTACAATTAGGTCCTCAGTCCTGACAAAAATGCCCTTATATCCCTTTTTTGGGCCTCTTTTATACACAATGGGGTCCCTAGCCTTAGCCCTCTTAAGGCGCACCCCCAACAACGACGCCTCCACACGGAGAGCACGACGCTAGTGGCGCCACCGTCGCTCATTTAGGTAGGACATGGTTTTCACCCAGAGACCAAAGCACAGCAGGGGTGTAGCTCCAGAATGACGCCCCAACGAGGAGACAGACATTCGAGGACACCGCCACCACAAGGCTTTCGCCCGAAGCATTCAACCCCCGTTGCACACGCACGGCGCGCCGCTCCGGCAACACCACCACGATCTCCATGCCCGAAGGACACCTCCGTTGCAAACTTCACACCACGCTGCCGAAACTTCCGGTCCGAAACCCGCTACCTGTTCGAGCCGGTAAGACTGATAACCGCGGTATCTAGACCGATTAATAACAGTTAAAAAAAACCTACTCGCCACTTGCCATCCGTCACCTCCTGTTGGCCAGTCGCCCGTTAGGCCACAAGCTACCGAGTCTAGTTCCGAGGAGCTCGAGCACCACCACTCCAATAGCAGCAGCTTGGCTCGTCAGGTGCCACTGTAGTCAGAGAGGGAAGGAGCCTATACACTGTCACATCACACAAAAACCACCTTCAAAACAAAGGAGGGGTGTAATTTGCACAGTATTGCAAAGTTTAACGTGCAGTATATCTAGAGGTGGTTGTCGAAACTTTGAGCCTACCAAAGTACATTTTTAATTCTTGCCTTCTTGTCCATAGTCTTCTCCAACTACTTGTTGATAGCACATTGAAAAATATTGCAATTTTTCTAAATTGACCGACATTTGCAAAAAAGTTGAACTAAATTTTCAAGAAAAAATTGGAATCAACATTTTTCAAAGAAGGTTGAACCAACATTTTTTGTAAGAAAATTGTTGAACAGCAACATTTTCATGAATAAGGGTGCATCGACATTTTTTGAAAAAAAATCCAACATTTTTCCCCAACTTTCTCCAATAGTGGGTGGCAGTGGTATGGGAAGGAGCTCTGGCTCGCGCGGAGTAGGCTAGCCGGTGGCAGCATCAGGCTGCGCGAGACGAATGCTTTGTTTGTCTGACTTATCAGCCATCACCAGCAGTACTTTTATCTCAGAACAAACCAGACACTAGCCATCAGACAGTAGTACTTTTCTCTCATAACAAATCATCACTAGGCACCAGTCAAACGAAGAGGTTGTAGGCAAGCAAGCGAGATGGAGCGCAGGGGGTAGTGGCATGAGTAGAGACACAGAGTGGCGGTGCATATATGAGGGAGGGAGGGAGAGCAGGTAGGAGAGGGTGAGCTAGAATTTGGATGTGGGATTCGAGGAATGTGAGTGGTTGTATGAATCTCAAATAGTAGAAGGGTTCTATACTATCTTTCAGAAGAGTGGATAGGATTTCCCGGTAAGGGTTCTCATTCATTCTTCACAATCCAACTTATTTTTATCTAGATGAATTCGGGTGGAGATAAACTTTATATGAAAATTGTAGATTTCGTTGAGACCTACAACTTTATAGTTCGAACTTTTTTCATTTGAAGTCATAATGAGGCTAAAAAAATGATATACTACCCAGATCTGGATACTGAAACTGAGATTTGGGTAGTATATCACTTTTTCCCCTCAAGATGACTTCAAATGCAAAAAGTTTTGAACTACAAAGTTGTAGATCTTGACGAGTTCATCCAAAAAAGTTATGATTTTTCAAAGAGAAGATATCCCTACCGCGCGTTTGAAACGACGACCGAAACTACTACAGTACCCACGCGCGGGTTACTGTAGCGATAGGCGGTTGGGGCATTGTAGCATCCCAAACGGTGGTTGGCCCCAACCGCCCTTTTGAACTGCGGTTGGAGGCTACTTTTGAAAATTTTTGGATCCAGCATTTATTTTTGAAAATCATGAAAAAGAAAATAAAAAATAAAAAATTTCTCCTTTTGGAGACCTGCTGAATTCACAGCCCGTGATCACCTGGAGGCAGGCAGACTTGGGCCGTCGTTGCTGGAATATTGGGCCTCTCCGAAATGGATAGCGTACATCGTACGACGTATACGTATGGATACGGGGCGTAAAATATACGCCCTAGCATTAGATCTGTACCAACCCTTCTTTCTTCCGCGATCAAAAAAAACCCTTCGTTCTTCCGCCGTCGTGTCAGCCAGCTCTCGCCGGAATTCTGCTGCGCCTCGCTTCGTAAGCTTTCGATTCGGGATTTGTCGTCTCGCGCCGCTTGCTCGCCATGGCCGTCGCCGTCGCCGCCGCGGTTGCTGCGCCGCTGCTCCCCACCCCGACCGCTCGCAGCTTGCCCGCTGCCTTGCTCCCCACCCCGCCGCCGACCGGCGTCCCCTCCACGGCTTCCCCCGCGCCTCCGATCTTGGCCCCCTCCACCGCATACATCCCCCCGTGCCGCCGCCGACCGGCATGCTCTCCCAAATCCACCGCGCTGTCTCCCTACCTCAACCTCTCGCCCGTTCCCCCCACGCCTTCCGCGCGCAATTCGCCCGCAGTGATCCCCACCCCCGCGCCGTCGACTCCACCGTCGCCCGCGTACGTCCCTCCGTGCCGCCGCCACGCGGTTTGCTCACCCAGTTCCACCGCGCCGTCGGCGCCCCGCCTCGCCTCCTCATCCGCTCCCGCCACGCCTTCTCCGCGCTTTTCGCTTGCCGTGATCCCCACTCAGCCACTGACCCCCCGCTCCATCGCCTCTCCAGCTTCACCCGCGCCGTTGGCTCCCCAATCGCCAGCGTACGTTCCGCCATGCCGCCGCGTCTCGCCCAATTCCACTACGACGTCGGCACCCCGCCTCGCCCCCTCATCCGCTCCCGCCACGCCTTCCGCGCGCAATTCGCTCGCTCTGAACCACACCCTACCGCTGACCACCCGTCTGATCGCCTCTCCTGCTTCCCCCGCACCGTGCACACCTCCGTCACCCGCATACGTCCCGCCATGCCGCCGCCTCGCTGTTTGCTCACCTGATCCCACCACGCCGTCAGCACCCCACCTCACCTCCTCATCCACTCCCGCCACGCCTTCCGCTCGCAATTCGCTCGCTGTGATCCCCACCCGGCCGGTGACCCACAACCTCATCGCTTCTCCTGCTTCCCGCGTGCCGCCGACGCCCCCGTCGCCTGCATACGTCCCGCCATGCCGCCGCCTCGCTGTCCTCGCCCCCTCACCCGCCGCCACCGCTCCTTCGGTCCCACCGTGCCGCCGCCCCGATTCCACCGTGCCGTCGGCACTCCACCTCGGCCCCCCACCCGCTCCGCTGTGCCTCATTGCTTGCCCCACACGGCCGTCCTCCTCGGAGAGGATCAAGGGGTTCAAGGTCCCTGTCCGTGCCTCGCTCCGCTGGATGAAGAGTAGGACCGCTCGCTGTCACAAGAGAAATTTGAGGTATGTAGATCCATCCTTGCCGGAGGACTCTGGCTCTGAATCAGAGTCAGAGTTCTATGCCGGTCCTGCATTCCTTAATGCCCCTCGTCCTAGTGATCTTCCCATTCCATGGTCGTTAATGCGTCAGCGTCGCAGCATATATACAACCTCGGCTCTCAGTGTTCTAGTTTTTTAAATTAATTTGTTAATATAGTAATTTGCTATGCGTTGTTTAATAATCTGTTTTAGTCTTTTATATCTGTCTTAATTTAGTATAAATAATTATGCTTTTTATTTTTAGATTATTTGTTTTGCTCATCTCAATTTTCTTTGTGTATTTCAGGTTTCATTAGTTTAGGTTAGTTACTAACTCCGCTCATGTTGTTTCAACATTGCCGGTCCCAAGCCCGGATAAAAGGAGGAGGGTATACTAACCTGGTTGTTTCTTCCGGTAGGCATCAGGGAATTTGTTGGCATCTCAGTAATTTAAGCTTTCATTGCTGCCGATCACTATGACATGGGCTTTTATCAATTTTGGATTCGGATTATTGATCCCCCTATATTTTACTCTTTTTTCTTCAGATTCTTTTGCTGGACAATAAAATCTCTAACCACAAATGGAATGATCTTATTAGGTTTCTTAGGAAGCCATAAGTGGTATGTTGTTTCTAAGGATAGTGAACAAGAGACTCTATCTGCAGTTTTTGTCAATATGCATGACTCCTGGTTTCGATTGTCTTGCTAACTACTCCCTCTGTTCTGATTTATATGATGCTGATTAGCTCAAATTAAAGCTAAACAACATCAAGTAAAAAAGAACGGAGGGAGTATATTATTTATAATTTAATATAAATATGCTTTGGTTACTGAACATGTTCCTCACATCCAATCCAAAAAAAGAGAATTACCAAATGCTCAGCACATAGGAAATGCTCTAATGATGGCATAGTTGTAGCTGACAATGAGCAAATTAGTGACGTGCCACATCACATGATGTGGCAGCACGAGAGCACTGCTTTTTTGGCAAGTCATCAGTAAGCATTGATGGGAGGGTTCCATATGCACATTGAATTGTTATAAGAAATTAAGAATAGGACAAGACAAAAGAAATGGAAAAGTATGAGGTAAATGTACTATTTCTTTTTTCTGACCTTTAGTTTGTCTAGCATTGCTCCTTTCTTAGCTATAATGAAATGTGTGAAAATTAGTTAGGTCAACAATATTTGAGTTGTGTATTATAACATCTATCAAAGGTTGTTTTCAACAGGTGGTCAAATGACATTTTGTTTTTCTTATATGCATACTTGGAGGAATCTGCGGTAATTTTGACAAGTTTTGTTCACACTACAGAGATAACTGTTTGTGGCACAGAAAGTTGTACCTGGTATACATTTTATATGAATAAAATGCCCATATGCGTTCTTTATTATTTTCATTTATCACTGTAATCCCTATCTTGACATTTATTATTTTGAACTAAAGCAGAAAATGAAAGTAATCTACATTAGATTCAAAATTTAATGGATGCAATTTATTACAGAAGGAAAGGAAAACAGAAATTAGATTGAACTTTCTATCCTATATTTGATCATACTGTTACCATAAATTTCTTTCTGGAGTTACTCTTGACTCCAGATGGTTACTTGGAGCAATTCATACTTGTATAATTAACTTCGTTTATTTTTAGTAAATGTTAGAATTGTTGTAGCATTATAGCATGTTATTAACTAAAAAGAATATATCTTGGAGACACTAATGTTCCTTTCATAAACTCAAACCAGGGCCCAGTATTTTATCTAATTGGAGCATTGCTGGTGTATCAGAATCAAAACAAGCAAGTGATTGGTAAGTATGTTTCAGAAAGTATGTTCTCAGTTCTCACAGTCTGTAATAGCTGCAGCTTTGTGCTTCTTACGGAGCATTGTTGGGGGAATTGATGGTGCTGTGGCTTTTCTTATGAAAACAGCACTGTATGTTCTTTCCAGGTCATTTTTATGATTAAAGAACCTCCACAACTTTTATCTGTCCCAATTTATCTAAGAATAACCTTATATGCAGTTAGAAAACCTTTGTATTTTATTTAACTTAGTTCCGAGAGTCCCCCACATCACACTGGTATAAGTAGTAGTCTTGATGCAACTATTGCTATCAGAACTAGTGTATATTGAAATATTAAAATAGAATGAAGATTAGCAATAAGTATCCGTTCAATTTTCAGGTTGTTCCTAAAATGTACTAAATCTTCAATGTAATTTTATCTTATTTGTTATTACTATGTTTCTAATTTGGAGGACACGATAGTCTTTCCCAACTTAACAATGAAAATTTGTTGAAGGTTAGAACTACAGGGTATTTTCCTAGCAATTGTAAGCCTTATACTCTAAGAAACAAGATTAGGTATTTACAAATTGGCATAACAAGATCCAGTCATAGAATCTTAGATAGTAGCCTAGTACAGGACCTGAAATATACAGAACTATATTGGTGGCAACCAAATATTGTAGTGCTGATGTTTTGTCTTTTCCTAACCATTTGTTGTTTCAGAAACCAATTGGCCAATGAAAAGTTCTGAAAATGAATATTTGTCTCTCCCTTTGTTGTGGTGCCAAGATAAACGACTTAATACGTTCAGGGGAGTGGTGGAGACTACTAACACCTATGTGCCTGGTATTTCTCTACCTTTATGCTGGATGAAGTGTCACAAAATTCTCTTGGCTTACATTGTTTTTGTGGTTTGTATCTGTTACTTCTGGAAAGGCAAAAGCTAGCCTCCCTCCTAACAGTATTATTTGTGGTGCATTTTGTGGTTCCTGAGCTGCAACAGTACTTTCCTTCAAGCTGCTGTGCAAAAAGTGGGCCAGATTGAACTTACTCTACGTTAGTAACCATAGGACTTCAGATTTGCTCGAATTTGTCGGACAAACTAAAAGTAGCACACATGTTTTATTTTATTTTGTGATTCAGTGAGTGCATTGCTATCCAGAACATCATATCTGCCATGTCAACTAGTGGATTAGCCCTTGACTAGAAAAGAAGTTCAGTTATCTCACTTCTCTGAATGGGGCTCAATGTCATTCATCCATTTATTTATTCAAGTGATCCAACCATGTTACTCTAAAATGGCACGAGACAGGAGTTAATTTTCTGTGCAAAACTGGAGGTATGTTTCCAGTCCCCAAGGTGCTGTAAAATGGTTTTGTAGTGTTTCCTTTCCAACAGTATTTCTAGGTTTCATAAGATAATCATAGATATACCTTGTAGAACAACAAATAGAATTATTCCTTTTACCACTTTAGCTATAGGAATCCAACCAGAAGTAGACACACTTCAGTAGCACTCAAAACCTTTGGTCCTACACTAATTAGGGAGGAGGAAATGCATTTAGATTTTCACTCCCTGTAAACTATTCAACTGCAAGTTTATACAAAGGAGTCAAAGTTATGGACGGTTAATTGATAGGTTGTGCATAACGATCAATAACTTACAACTGTTTTTCATTTTTTTTCGACATTAGTTTTTTTTTCATTTTTTTAGCATGATATTTTTTGTCATTTAGGCAGCCCTGTAACCCACTCAGCTTATCTGCAGCACTCTGGTTTCTTACATGTAGCCCTTGGTTGTTGGGTGTTGCTTAAGTTTGAACCTCGAGTATGCAGAGCATATGGAGTCAAATGACATTTTTTCTTATATACATACTTGGAGGAATCTGCGGTAATGTGACAAGTTTTGTTCACACTACAGAGACACATAAATGGTATACATTTTATATGGAAAAATGCCTATATGCTTTCTTTATTATTTTCGTTTATCCCTAATCCCCATCTTCACATTTGTTCTTTTGAACTAAAAGCATAAGCAGGAAAGAAAAGTAAGCATATGGGAGGGTTCCATATGCCCATTGAATTGTTATAAGAAATTAAGAATAGGACAAGACGAAGGAAATGGAAAAGTATGAGGTAAATGTACTATTTCTTTTTTCTGACCTTTAGTTTGTCTAGCATTGCTCCTTTCTTAGCTATAATGAAATGTGTGAAAATTAGTTAGGTCAACCATATTTGAGTTGTGTATTATAACATCTATCAAAGGTTGTTTCAACAGGCGGTCGAATGACATTTTGTTTTTCTTATATGTATACTTGGAGGAATCTGCGGTAATTTTGACAAGTTTTGTTCACACTACAGTTGTACCTGGTATACATTTTATATGAATAAAATGCCCATATGCGTTCTTTATTATTTTCATTTATCACTGTAATCCCTATCTTGACATTTATTATTTTGAACTAAAGCAGCAAATGAAAGTAGTCTACATTAGATTCAAAATTTAATGGATGCAATTTATTACAGAAGGAAAGGAAAACAGAAATCAGATCGAACTTTCTATCCAATATTTGATCATACTGTTACCACTTTTAGGATGTAAAAAAATACACCTGATTGAATTTTGCCAGTCGCCCACCCTAGTAAGGCTTGATTGAGTGTTCTGCCGTTCTGAATGGGAGGATATTTTCCCGGATTCAGTCCTGCAAAGTGCTGCTTCAGGAGTGTCTGATCATCGCCCGATTTCACTTTTTGAGCTTCTGGACCAAGGTTCCTGGTTTCTTGGAAGCAGTGCAGCAGAATTGGGAGGCTCCTGTGCTGTGCAATCTAATTGCGCAGTGGAGCTTCTCTTTCTTAAGCTGCAGCGCCTTAGCAGAGGTCTCCAAAAGTGGGATCAAAGGAAAGTGGGAAACATCAAGTTGCAGCTGGAAATGGTCAAGGAGATTATTCATCGGCTTGAGATTGCAAGGGACTCTCGTGAAAACTCTGCAAGTGAGGAATGGCTGCGCAAGAAGCTCAAACTCGAACCATTGACCGGCTGTGTTCAAGAATCCTGTACCTCCGTGAAGAAGATGCAAACACCTCCTTTTTCCACCAGCAGGCTCGATTCAGAAAGAAAAAGGATTTTATTGCCAAGTTACAAGTTGGCGAACGGCTGGCCACTTCCCAGGAAGACAAACAAGCAGTCCTGGAGTTTTATGATAAATTGCTTGGTAAGGCAGAAGAGCGGAAATTTTCAATTGACCTTGATGAGATTGGCATACAGTCTAGGAATCTCTCTCCTCTCGATGACCGTTCCACTGAGGATGAAATCTGGGCAACCATTAGAGATCTGTCCATTGATAAAGCGCCTGGACCAAATGGTTTTACATGTCGATTTTGCAAGTGATGCTGGAATATTATTATTTGCTGGCTGCATTTCATGCTATCCATCGAGGTCATGTGTTCAAATTTAGGCTGCTTAATTCCGCTTTCATCACACTTCTTCCCAAAAAGTTGGATGCTCTGCATGTTTAAGATTATTAGCCTATCAGCTTGATTCATAGTTTTACCAAATTGGTAACAAAAAGTTCTGGCCAACTGGTGGCCCCTCTGCTGCCCTGAATGGTTTCCACCAATCAGCCTTTGTCAGGGGAAGAAATATCCATGACAACTTCTTGTTTGTCCAACAAATGGTGAAATCCTTGCACAGGAAGAAAGAGGCTCATATTCTCCTCAAGCTGTACATTGCTAAAGCATTCGACTCGGTCTCACATGGTCCCTTCTACTGGAGGTTATCAGGCAGTTGGGTTTTGGACAGAGATGGCAGGATATTTTATGTCTAATCTTGTCGAGGTCGTCCACTCGTGTGTTAGTAAATGGGGAGCTAGGGGAATACTTCATAATCGAGGTCTTCGTCAGGGAGATTCACTCTCCCATGCTCTTCATATTCGTCATGGACGTCCTAAATTCTCTTGTGGAATATGCAGCTAGAGAGAGCTTGATACAGCCGTTTGCTGTTCAGCAAGCTTGGCATCGGGTTTCCTTTTTTGCTGATGATACTGTGATTTTCCTGAGGCCCGGAAGGACTGATATGCAAGTAATCAGAAGCATCCTCGACCTATTTGGACACGCTTCCGGCCTCCACACCAATCTGGTGAAAAGTTCTGTTTCACCCATATACTGTTCAGGGGAAGACATGCTTATCACTGCTGAAGCCTTGTCTTGTGTGGTAAACAGGTAAAGGAATTCTCATGCACTTATCTTGGTTTGCCTCTTTCTATTCATAAGCCCACCAAAGAAGTGCTTTTGCCTTTGATTGACAAAGTGGCTGATCATTTTCCTAGTTGGAAGGCATCCCTCATGAACAAAGCTGGTTGATTGGTAATGGTTAGAACGGTTTTATCCGCCACTCTCATTTATTCCTTGAGACTTCTTGATTTGCCAAAGTGGGTAATTAAAGCCATCGAGAAGAGGAGAAGAGGTATCCTTTGGAAAGGTCAGGAACAAGCCAATTGCCGTAACTGCCTAGTGTCCTGGGAAAGATCAGCAGCCCCTGGAACATGGAGGATTGGGGATTCATAAGTGTGGTAAAGCTTGAAAACTAGCAGTCATGTCTCTGTTGGCTAAAGTCTTGGAAGCCGCTGGCACTGAAAGTGTGACAAAGCTTGGAAACTATGGTGGCTAACCAAACTGGCACTTAGTCAAAGATGAACTGTGGAAGAATACACTTGTAGTCTGCTTCTTTTCCATTCACAACATGTTGATTCTATAGTTTAAGAGCTGAAGCTCATGATTTGTTAAAAAGTGCAAAAATTTAGTAGTATGCAAATTACCTCACAATATACAAGATTGATTATGAGAAGTTGTGAGGTCAAAGTGTACCTTTTGATTTAGGAGGAACCTCTTGAAAAAAAGAAATGATAATATACCAGATTGATTATGAGAAGTTGTGAGGTCAAAGTGTAGCTTTTGATTTAGGAGGAACCTCTTGAAAAAAAAGAAGTAAAAGCTCCTGAGTTCTGTTTGTTACTCAAATATTGTTTAGGATTTAGGATTCTGATAATTAACATTTAGTAACTTTGTGAACGTGAAAGTACAATTCTGAAGTGTCTGGTTCTAAATTTTACTGTCTGTTTGCATGTGAGAGGCTGCTGTCTACAGTCTAGTCTATTTGCATAAAACAATTATCCTAGCCAATAGATTCCATGAGGTATGAGTCATGCCTTGTTTCTCAAATGGACACTACCATTAGACTAGTGTTCAGTGAGACAGTGACCATCAATACTGGTGGAGCAGTATCTGCAAATTGGCCAAGCATGGGTGTCGAAGTGCTATTCTGTCATTTAGGCAGCCCTGTAAGGTTGTAACCCACTCAGCTTATCCCAACTGTTTCTGTAATTTGACTTCTGCAGCACTCTCTGATTTCCTACATGTAGCCCTTGGTTGCTGGGTGTTGCTTATGTTCTGTGACAAGTTTTGTTCACACTACAGAGAGAACTGTTTGTGGTACATAAAGTTACACACCTGCTTGGTATATGTTTTAGATGAAAAAATGCTCATATGCTTTCTTTATTATTTTCATTTATCACTGTAATCCCTATCTTAACATTTATTATTTTGAACTAAAGCAGGAAAGAAAAGTAATCTACATTAGATTCAAAATTTTAAAGGATGCAATTTATTATAGAAGAAAAGGAAAACAGAAATCAGATTAAACTTTCTATCTAGTAGTTGATCGTACTGTTAGCATCTTTGGAATCAAAATTTTCTTTCTGGAGTTAGTCTTACTCCAAATGGTTATTAGGACTAATTCATAGGCCCCGTTTAGTTCGTAAGGTAAAACTTTTGGGTCCTCTTTCAAGATCTATAAAGATCTATAAGGAGTATTAAACGTAAACTATTTAAAAACAATTATACGGATGGATCGGAAATTGCGAGACGAATCCATTAAGTCTAATTGATCTGTCATTAGAATTGGTTAATGTAGCACGACGTTGTCTAATCATGGCATAATTAGGCTCGTTAGATTCATCTCGAAAATTAAGTTATGGATCGTGGAATAGGTTTTATCATTAATCTACATTTAATACTCCTAATTAGTGTCCGGAGATTAATGTGACGGGTAGTTAGTGAAATTTTTGGAACTAAATTGGGTCATACTTTTATAATTAACTTCGTTTATTTTAGGTAAATGTTAGAATGGCTGTAGCATTATAGCAGTTGCTAACTAAAAAGAATATATCTCGGAGACACTAATGTTCCTTTCATAAACTCAAACCTAGGCCCAATATTTTCTCTAATTGGATCATTGCTGGTGTATCAGAATCAAAACTATTGAGTTGCATGCATCAACCAGTACAACCCAAAAGCTTAAGCTGATAGGGAAAGGTGGGTATAGACCTGAGCATTCCACGGGCCGGGCCGGGCCGAAAAAAAACCCGGGTTTTTCGGGTCGAGAAAATTTTGCCCATGACCGTCCCATGGGACGTGTCGGGCCTCAGTTTTCGGGCCGGGCCCGGGCTTGGCGGGCCGCCCGCGCATTTTATAGTGTAAAGTAACTAAAAACAGCATTTCGGGCCGGGCTCGGGCCAAAAAAAATTTTCGCGGGCTTCAAGATCTCTGCCCACGCCCGTCCAGTAAGGTCCGTGGGCGGGCCTGGCGCGGGCCGGGCCCGGGCTGGGCCAGCAGGCCGGGTCGGACCGGGCAAAAAATGCTCAGGTATAGGTGGGTAATTCATTTATACTCCAACACTCTCCCTCACGTGCAGGCTCCTCTAGGCCGCATACGTGGATATTGGAGTGGATTGTAATTATTTTAATTAACGCGCCCGCCAGGATTCGAACTCGAGACCTCTGACTCTGATACCATATTGAGTTGCCAAAAGCTTAAGCTGATAGGAAAAGGTGGACAATTCACTTATACTCCAACAAAAACAAGTCACTGGTAAGGATGTTTCAGAAAGTATGTTCTCGCAGGCCGTAACAGCTGCAGATTTGTGCTTCTTACGGAGCATTTTTGGGGGAATTGACAACTAGTAATGTAATGGTGTTGTGGTTTATCTTATTAAAACATCACTGTAAGTTCTTTCCAGGTCATTTTTATGATTAAAGAACCTCTTCAACTTTTATGTTTCCCAATTAATCTGAGAATAACCTTATATGCAATTATAAAACCTTTGTATTATATTTCTAAGAGTCCCCCCACATCATACTAGTGTATGTAGTTTTGAGGCAACTATTGCCGTAGGAACTAGTGTATATTGAAATATTAAAATATTAAAATAAAATGAGCATTAGCAATAAGTATCCATTCAATTTTCAGGTTGTTCCTGAAATCATACAAAACTATATAAAAGCTCCTGATATGTGCCGATTTGGATCAGCACAAGGATGGCCCGATCTTCACGACAGTAGGTTCAAGAACAAAGGATAAATTGCTGTAGAACAGCATGGATAACTAGCTTTATACCTGACAAAGGTTGGTTGTGACCAAACGACGGGGAGAGAGGCACCGAAACCGCGAAGAACTTCGACTCGATCTCCGAACGACCGCAGAATCACAAGCCGGAACTAATCCACACAATACGACGCAGCCGAACGGAAGCCGTATAGCACGAAGTAGGGGACCTCAGAGAGATCTCTTCACAAGTCCTCAAAGAACAAGGAAGAACAAGAGGTGTGCAAGGCACTCAGCAGCATCGGCTGCGACAAACCATATGAGACAATCAATTCATGATTATCAAAAACTTCGTTTTTTAGTAGTACATAGGGGGGTATTTATACTAGGAACAACCCTCCTAGATGGGTGTGAATTCGAGATGGAAATGAAAAGGCTAAGCATGTGAAAAGGCTCCCCAGAAATCAACTCCCGAGGTGGACTCGCGTGGCTGTTGACCTTCTGTGTAGCCTCCATTAAATCTGTCATAACTCTTTATTGGGAAGTCCAATGGACATGCGGTTTCTTGCATTGGAAAGTTGACTTCAAGACGGTTCCATGAAGTACTCATGCAGCTCCAGAGCTATCGGGATTTAAGAGTTATGATCAAATCATTATGCAGGTCCGAACTTGTCCGAACTGATTGTCCGAATTGATCTGTCCGAACTTGTCCGAACTGAACTTGCTGGATCATCCTTGGTCCGAACTGATCCACTTGTTTCTTCTTCTTTGCTTCCTCTCCGTGTATAGCTGCACCACCCCTCTCACATATATACCTAAGTACAACCAATGTAGAACATTTAGGTAGTATAACATTCTCAGATATGTTAAAGTTAATTTCAGCTAGGAGAGAGTTCACCTCTTGTTGTAGTTTCTTGGTACGACTTCGTGTAATTGGTCCTTGGTTTATATTTATTGGTGTGTTGTCTTCATCCACTTGTGTAACTCTTGGGATGTCCACATCATCCTCCCCCTCTTGAAAAGGAGTTGTCCTCGACTCTGTTATGTATGTGTGGCTTGGCATGTGTACATCATCCTCCTCCTCTTGAAAAGGAGTCGTCCTCGACTCTATTGTGCAAGTGAGGCTTGGCATGTGCACATCATCCTCCTCCTCTTGAAAAGGAGTCGTCCTCGACTCTATTGATCCAAAGAATGGAGCTAGCTCAGCATCGTCGAGGAATGTTGCAGCATTGTACTTCCTTTGCATATGAATCTTCTTTTTCTTTCTAGGACACTCAACAACCCCTTCATGGTTGAAATGATTCAAATGAAGATTTGTTGGTGTTATGGCATTTACTTCCTCCAGTATTTCAAGGTGTTTCGATCTGTAATCATACAATCCAAATAGTAGCTTTGCCATAGAAAAATAAGAAGGATGGAATTTTAATTTAGCTTTCACCTTGGATAGTTGTTTGACAATGATGGCTTCTAATGTCCATATGTAATGCTGATCTTTCTCCCCCTCTTGAGGAGAAGCTACTCCAAGGTTTTCATAACCTGAAAAACGATTGCACAAAGGGGCAAAAGTATATGCATGGTATATGAATAGGTCATTTGTTTTGTCATTGTCTTTGTTGCGCAAAACACCATTCTTAAGAAAGGAAAAACTGCATAGAGTTGGTCCATATGTCACAATTATCATGATGTTCACATCATTGGCTGTTGACCTGCTTACTCAAGAAGCGATGAACTGCTTCCGACTTCTTCTTCACTCTTCTCTTTCCTAAAGAAAGTGAATTCAAATCTACGTGAATCACGAAAGAAGCAAAGCTGTAACTCGCTTCCGCCGGCATGAAAAGGTTTCTTTTTTCTAGAAATAGCACAATCCACTCTATAAGGGCAATGCGCATTAAATTACGTCGGCTGTCAAGGCTTTTTCCGCTTTTCACTAAATAGTCCTCCCTTGCTATTATTGCCACTCTATATAGCAGTTTGTCCGTAGTATCCCTACGTAGGCTTCTATCTATGATAGCTGTCCTTGCTTTAGTTGGCAAGCAGGTGGGAAAACTAACTGGTGAACTTGCTGAACATGCTCAAACTGATCAACATCAAGTTTCAAGTGTAGTTGAGATATTACTCGCGAGAAGGAAGATAAGATCTAACCTCTCTACTTGACACCTCAGAACCAACTTCATTCCTTGCTAAAACAGGAACTAGAGCTGAAAGTACTAAAGCTTCAAACTCCTGGGCGAGCCTTTGGCAAAAGAGCTGGACAAAATTTGGTCAAAAAGCCTTTAAAGCTTTTTCTCGACTTTGAGTCTGGGTGATAAAGTGGAAAGAAGCAAGTGATAGAAATGAATCCATTTGTCCTTCCCAACCATCTATTTCCGAGCCTGGTGATAGCTTACTTGCCTATTATAGCTGTCTGTAGCTTTCTCTTGTGCTTATCCGCTAGCTGCCAAGGACCATTTCATTTGGTCCTTATGATCATAGAGGTTACATTTGTAGTAGCAATCAAATCGTGCAACTGAACCCTCTCAAAATACCAGTAAGTTTTCGTCTAAAAGAAATCCGAAAATCTCTATTCTTAAAAGCTTCCACGACAGAAGGGAGGAAAGCATTCTGGCAAGTATCAGGAGCGAGATTGGACTATGAAGAAAACCAAGTGCAGACCACCGATCTATTATCATGTTTGACACGAGTGGGGAAGTGCTTCCCCGTGATTGGTTAGGAAATGACTGGCAAGAAAGATGTCAAATAGATAATGGACTTTTTAGTAAGAATGCCTTTTTGGCTTAGCTTACCCACCAGTTGACATGACCTAAGCCTTTGGAAGAGCAGGAAGAAATAGCCATTGAAGTTTCTTTTGGTCTTACAAAGAAAGCAATCAATTCGATTCGTGGGTGGAGGGTACGTAGGAAAGTCTTAGTCGAATAGAGGTGTCCAGCAGCTTGTCCAGTTCGACAGCTAAAGTAAAACACTGGTAAACAGCTAAAACACTGGCTGGAGTCTTTCGATTAAACAGCTAAGCGCACGCCTGAAACTGCAACTTCAATCTAACAATTCCAGATCTCAACTCTGCTTTGTATCATAGCAAAGATTTGACATGTTCAGATAAGTAAGTTTCTCTCGCGAAATGTTGGCTATAGAACTGCCCATCCCAACTACTTAACAAAAACCTTTACCGACTGAAAACCATTCTTTCCTACTCTTTGACTGAACTGAACACACCAGAACTTGATACTTGAGATATCTCTACATACCACACTTGAAAAGCAAATACTAAACAATACAATACTTATGCTCACTACACTCTTGGTCATGAAGTACCAGCTCCTCTGAGACAACAGAAGTAGAAGCTATCGGATTCACGCCCGCTAAGCTCTTCTTCTTTAGATCCTGAAAAAATGAAAATAAGTAAGAAGGAGCAGTAGTAGTAGGAAGACTTAAGTGACTTTGTTCATTTACGTTGAGATAGACGAGTAACTACTTTTTTCTATTTTTCAGGATCCACGGTCACCGCGGAGGACAGCCATCACGATGAGCGATTGCCTGGGTAGACACAGAAAGAAGGGTCCGTAATGGCGAATTGCCTCTGAGGTTCATCATCCGTGATGATGGTGAAGGATAGTTTTCATGACGTTCAGATTATCGATCACAAATACCGAATCCTGAATTGTAATTTTCGAGTTATTTTACACAATGAATTTACTAGCAGATGAGTTTGCAAGCTAGTAATAAGGTTTGAGTTGCCGTGGTTGAGCTGTCGTTTCATTTGTTTTTAATAGCTCCCATAAGACTCAAAACATGATGATGTTGTCACTCTTATCTTCTCTCTTTCGTATCTATAGCTTTAGCTGCCCAAGGGAGTTCCAAAGTAAGGTAGATGCTTTAATTAAGGTAGAAGTGAAGCTGGCTATTAAGTATTCATTTCCTACGCACTAATAGGAGTAATAAGTTCGAAGCCCAGCTAGAAGTTTCCTATCTTTAGTAGCCTGGCATAAGATTGTAAGTAAGCTCACCGGTTTCAAACAAAAAGCTAAGGGAACAAAGTATGCAAATCAGCTTGGCGAGTATTACCAAGCAAGTAAGTAAGGAATAAGGGTTCGAGTCGCTTATAAGTCAGCTAGTCGTATCTCTGGTATTGAGCTGTCCTATCAATCGGCCATGTTGTATATTGCCGATTACCACCAAAAGTCAGAATAGCTCCTTTAAGCGCAGTAAGAAGAAGTGAGTAACTCCTTATGAGCCCGCTCGGTAGTTTCTACTGTTTGAAAAGGTAGCAAGCCTGAAATAAGAATAAATAAAAGCTGTGATTTTGGTTGTCATTGGCGTATCACCTTGTTAATTATCCCTCTAGGCTAGAGTCTTTTACCAAGCAGTAAGTGAATTAGCAGATTGAAGTGAAGTAGGAAGATTCAAAGTCGGTGATAAGCTTTCAACAGCTGCTGTCGTACCCAAGTGCTTTTAGTTCTCAGTAACAGCTCTCCGGTTCCGGTTTTGAGTAGGTTTCGTCTCGAGAGTATGGAGCTGTCATATCTACTGTTTTACCAGCTCACAAATAAGATTTAAAGTACAAAATAAGAATAGCGATCGGGTATTCGGTTCCGTAGTAGCTGTTAATTATCTCTGTCACCTAGAAAAATTCCACTCTGAAATAAGAATAGCTGGCTTGCCTAGTAGTTGACGTATCGGCTATTGCTGTTTCGGAGCTATAGGCTTTTCCTTCTACTTAGAAGTTTGTATGCCGTTTAGAAGCTTTCAAGCCCGACATCAGATTCTCAGTCAGCTAGACCAGCTAGAGGAGTCAAAGTACGAGATAAGAATTCCACTCCTGTAAGCCGACTAGTAGGCATGTTACGAACCACAAAGATAGTATCGAAACTCTTATTCAGTTGTTTGCATCCCAGCTATGAGAAGGAGTTAAGTTAGAAAGTAAGCTACAATTCTTGCTAGCCAGTTAGCTGCTTATGAGGAAGTGTAGTTGTATCAGTAGTTGTCGGTTAGAAAGTAGTAGGCTCGCTTAGCTCGTAATCAAAGCTACCGGAATACCAATAAGCAGACGAGTCGTATCTGTAGTTTGAGTACTCATATGTTGTGTATTGCCTATTATAAATCCCAGCTAGAAGAATCCCTGCTAGCCTAGCAGACTTACAGTAACAACTAAGGTTTGAGAGCATAAGAAAAAGAAAAGAAGGATTCTTGCGTTGAGCAGAGAGCGCTTGGGGAAGTATCGTGCTACCTGGCGAATGGGGAACACAAGACCTAGGTCGAAGAAGAGAGCCAAGAAGTTTGACATGTTGTCGAGATTCAGAGACATGGAGAATCAGGGATTTGGGATTGAGTCGGAGGGTGTAGAAACCATTTCTTTTTCCTTTGCTACTAGATACGATGCTTTTCGTGTAGGCTACGCTTTTCGCAAGTATTGTTTATTTGTTCCGAATAGATGAGGCCTAGGGTTGAGAGGAAAGGCTGGATCTGCTGATGAAAGTGGGCCGGAGCCAGAACTAGGATAGGGATCAGATTGGGAGCAGGTTAGATGCAACCGCCGGGATTCCGACTTCGAAGTACGAGTGGGGATATTTGATAAAAGGAATTCCAATCGGAATAATGGGTGAATTCGATTAGTTGAACAGGCTGCAGATGATGTGATGGGAGCTAGCTCACTTCCATCAATGAACGGATTTGCCTTGATTTTAGATTTCTAATTGAATAAAACTCTTGCCCTTTTGAGATTGAGTTACTTCCTAGCCAGGGCTTGTCGTAATCCCTTCTTCTGTACAAGATGGTTTGAGCTAACCCTAGTACTACTCCTTTGGCTGGTGCCAAATCAGGTGACTTTTAAGTTGAAGCTTGCCTGCAGAACGATGTAACCATGCTGGCAGTACTATGATTGCCTTAGAGCGCAGATGTCTCTGTCCCTAGGAACGTGATGCTTAGGTGCGAGGTGAAACACAAGCAGGAGATCGAGAAGAAATCATACGGATTGCAACCTACAGATGAAGAATCTGCTTCATTGTTCCCACCATCTATATCTGATGTTTAATAAGAATAGGAATCAAATAAGCTGCTGATTGCCTGAGGAAGCATTTGAAAGGAAAGGAAGGGTGATGCTTGTTAAACAAAGCTGCGTGGGGCCGCCACGTATAGCTGTAGTTTCTGCTGTAGCATCGGTTATTTCCGTTATTGCTGTAATAGCATCGGTTATTGCTCAGGTTACGAATGACCCAATCTATCTATGGCAACCACCCCTACTTTGATTTTAGTAGTTATTTTAGTAGATAGAGATGCGCACCTAGAAAAGACGGATGAAAGTGCCTAGGGGTGGGCATTCGGTTTTAACCGACAATTCGGTTCGATTTTTCGGTGGATAAAAATTTCGGTTTTTCAACATCTAACAACCGATCGGTTCTCATAAAAATTAAAAACCGACGAGTTCGGTTTCGGTTTTTTTGGTTCGGTTTTTGGGTAAAACCGAACAACACCGAAGTCACAACCAGTGCCAGCCGCAGATTTTTCCCGAGGTCTCTGGCTCTCTGCTGCTTGCCGGAGCTCCACCCCCTCCTGTACACCGGCCGCCGTAGATCACCCTGACGTCCGGGCGCCGCAGCCACAGATCCTGCTGCGGGAAACGCCGGCCGCCGCAAATCCTGCTGCGAAGAACGCCGGTCGCCGCAGAACCTACTGCGAGAACGCCGGCTGCTGCTGGCCGCAGCTCCTCCCGCTTTCCGGCCTGTACACCAGCCGCTGCAGATCAGCTCGCCGGCCGGCCACCGCCAGCCGCAGATCCTCCCGCTGTCCGCGGGAACGCCGGCCGTAGATCCTCCCGGCTCCCACTCCCGCAGTCCGACCGGCCGCCGGCCCGCCGCTACGCCGCAGCTCCTCTCGCCTGCTAGGCTGATGCGTGCTCGCGTCGCGCGGAGAGTGGGAGGGGAGCCGCCGCCGTGGTGGAGGTGTGGAGGCGTGGCCGCGTGCGTGGAGGCCTGGAGGGTGGAGCGGACGAGCAGATCGACGAGCAGTGGAGCCACTGGCCGCCGCCGCCGCCTGCTGTAGGTTGGGAATGGAATGGGGAACGAATGGGGATTAGGGTTGGGGGCGTAGGCGCAGTACAGAAGAATGAAGGGGGGCGCGGTGGGCTTGTGTGGGCTGGTGCCCTGGCGGGCTGCTATCGTTACTTGGGCCAAGGGACGCCATGCGCCATATGCTGGGTTTCAGGGTTTGCATATATTTCGGTAGTTCGGTTCGGTTGGGGGTGAAAACCGAAGCCGAAGCCGAAAACCGAAGTACGCAGAATTGGAAACCGAAGCCGAACCGAAAAACCGAAAAAACCGACATTTCGGTTCGGTTCGGCTCGGTTCGGTTCGGTTTTCGGTCTTCGGTGAAAAAATGCCCACCCCTAAAAGTGCCCTTCTGACTTCTTCTTTCTCTTGTCTGTCCTTTACGCAAAGCGATCTATGGTCTCAACAAGCCCCGATAGCGCCGGTTTTTGAAGTTCAGCACAGTGGTTATCCAGGCAGGGTTTGCTCGGAGTGATCATGATTCGGCCATGTTCGTATCAGTTTATCCTCGAGGACGTGCAATTCTATTGTTGTAACAAATTGTAAAGGGTGGGAGGGTGGGTAAAACCAAAACCTACCGTGACAACGATAGCTCTGATTACCACTTGATATGTGCTGATTTGGATCAGCACAAGGATGGCCTGATCTTCACGACAGTAGGTTCAAGAACAAAGGATAAATTACTGTAGAACAGCAGGGATAACTAGCTTTATACCTGACAAAGGTTGGTTGTGACCAAACGACGGGGAGAGAGGCACCGAAACCGCGAAGGACTTCGACTCGATCTCCGAACGACCGCAGAATCACAAGCCGGAACTAATCCACACAATACGACGTAGCCGAACGAAAGCCGTATAGCACGAAGTAGGGGACCTCAGAGAGATCTCTTCACAAGTTCTCAAAGAACAAGGAAGAACAAGGGGTGTGCAAGGCACTCAGCAGCATCGGCTGCGACAAACCATATGAGGCTATCAATTCATGATTATCAAAAACTTCGTTTTTTAGTAGTACATAGGGGGGTGGTTATACTAGGAACAACCCTCCTAGATGGGTGTGAATTCGAGATGGAAATGAAAAGGCTAAGCATGTGAAAAGGCTCCCCAGAAATCAACTCCCGAGGTGGACTCGTGTGGATGTTGACCTTCTGTGCAGCCTCCACTAAATCTGTCATAACTCTTTATTGGGAAGTCCAATAGACATGCAGTTTCTTGCATTGGAAAGTTAACTTCAAGACGGTTCGATGAAGTACTCATGCAGCTCTAGAGCTATCGGAATTTAAGAGTTATGATCAAATCATTATGCAGGTCCGAACTTGTCCGAACTGATTGTCCGAACTGATCTGTCCGAACTTGTCCGAACTGAACTTGCTGGATCATCCTTGGTCCGAACTGATCCACTTGTTTATTCTTCTTTGCTTCCTCTCCGTGTATAGCTGCACCATCCCTCTCACATATATACCTAAGTACAACCAATGTAGAACATTTAGGTAGTATAACATTCTCAGATATGTTAAAGTTAATTTCAGCTAGGAGTGAGTTCACCTCTTGTTGTAGTTTCTTGACACGACTTCGTGTAATTGGTCCTTGGTTTATATTTATTGGTGTGTTGTCTTCATCCACTTGTGTAACTCTTGGGATGTCCACATCAGCTCCCCACTAAGGAGTTCTCTCAATCCTCAGCGCGCCACGTCACCATCCACTATGTCTTCTCTCAACATGCAAGGTGTCCACATCACTATCTATTAAAATCATCAATTTACTTCTTCTACCGATTTTCTACGGCTAATAGCATCCATGTATGCAACGTGTTGTTTGCTGTAGAATGTTGTGAAGCAATCACTTTAGTTTCTACTTTCAAATTTTATCTTTAAAATTTGTTGAAATTACCACAGCAACGTGCGGGGTATCATCTAGTGTACTAAATCTTCGATGTAATTTTATCTTATTTGTTACCATGTTTCTAATTGGAAGGACACGATAGTCTTTCCCAAGTTAACAATGAAAATTTGTTGAAGGTTACAACTACAGGGTATTTTCCTAGCAATCGTAAGCCTTATACTCTAAGAAACAAGATTAGGTATTTACAAATTGGCATATCAAGGACCAGTCATACAATCTTAGATAGTAGCCTATGTTCCTGGTATTTCTCTACCTCTATGCTAGATGAGGTGCCACAAAATTCTCTTGGCATGCATTGTTATTACAGTTTGCGTATGTTACTTCTGGAAAGGCAAAAGCTAGCCAAACCATGAATACGTCAGGATTCTAACCTTTTACTTGCAAACCGGATCATCTGACCAAATTTTAGGTCATGTTTGTAACGCCCCGACATTATACTTTCTACGTTCCAAATTGTAGATTGTTTTAGTTTTTTAAGTAATATCTTTGTTCGCACCCAAAATTGGCACAAAGCCGATCAGGCTGACGCCACCGGTCAGACTGATGTCCATGGACGGTCTGACCGGTCGGGCGTCCTGTAGCCAATTCGGCAATGGCCACACCGGTCTGACCGGTGGGCCTGACCGGTCTGACCGGCGGGCCCCGAGTCCGAGTAGAATTGAGGAGTCCTAGCGAATTTCGAGTTGTAAAAGGATTTCTTGCGGGGCAAGACCTCCCCACCCTATAAATATAAAGGGCCACGGCCGTTTGAGGCGGAATCACCCAATCGATCATTACTTTCTACAACTTTTATCTCTCAAACCCTAGCTTTTCCAACCTCGTGCTTTCCTTGTTTGTCTCGACGACGATCAGGGACGTTCTGAGTGGCCTTGCCGACCTCAAAGCAACCCTAGGCGCGCCACCTCCGACGGGGTCCCTCCCGAGGCGGTGATCTTAGGTTTTCACCGCGCCTCTGCAGCCACCGGTCAGACCGGTGCCCCTGACCGGTCAGACCGGTCCGGGCAGGAGCTCGGCGAGTGCAGCGTTTCGACGTTCCGCGCGATCTAGCGCTCGTGTGTGTTGACCAGAAAAGCGTCAACATACTTTTGGCGACTCCGCTGGGAAATGAAAGATCAGGTTGATAAAACCGTTCAATCTAGCCTCGGCCAAATGGGTGCACGGTGCGAGCTCGACATGAACAACATTGTCACCGCGTCACTGGAAGATCTCTCTCCGGAAGAGCAACAGAAGTTCAAGGCGCTACAAGAGTACATGCAAGTACAATTCCTAGCTGGCGTCAAGAAGGATCGATCCGGCAAGGTGGCAAGATTGAAAGAGTTCGAGCTGCCGGCGATCAGACTAAACGACAGCAATATTGAGGTAATTCCTACTGTAAGTAAGAAACCCCCGCCTGAGACTTCCCCTATGAAATCCACAGTAGAAAGTGATGAATTGCTTGCTTCTTATATTGCTCATTTAGAAAGATTAGAGGATCTTGAAAAAGATAGGGCTTTAGGTTTTAATAATAATGAAACTAATAGTAGTACTCCTAAAGCTAATCCTCAAGGGTCTCATCCTAGCTTAGCACCTTTGCCTGTAAATAATGGTAATTTTGCATATGTTTTGACACCAAATCCAGCATCTGGTCAGTACCCTCAGTTTCAACCGCACAGGCCAAACATGGCTGCACCGGTCGAACCGATGCAGGGTACCGGTCAGACCGGTGCTATGGAGTTGGTGCCCGACCAGCCTTTGCCAATTTCTGTCGTGCCAAATCAGATGGTCCCTACTTTTTCTAATACAATCAGTAATGTTGGACCTCATTATAGTACGACAATGAATACATCGGCCTCCAAAAACATTATTCCGGACGATGTGTTTGAAAGTTACAGGCTAGCTCAAGCTAAGATAGCTCCCTATTTAAATAAGATGAATTTGGAGAATCCTCAGCCACAACAGCCAAATAATCCTAATTGGGCGGAATTTAATAAATTTAAGGAAGATTTGGCTAATGTGGTTAAAACTAAACTTGGTGTTGATATTGGTAATACAAATTTGTATCAAAAACCATATGATCCCGAGTTTGATAGATTTCCTCTCCCACGTGGTTGGTGTATGCCTGACTTGATTAAATTTAGTGGTGATGATGACCGAACCACATGGGAGCATATTAGTCAATATACTGCACAACTAGGTGAAGCTGGTGTTTATAATGCTTTGAAAGTACGTTTATTTTCTTTATCCTTGACTGGCACCGCTTTTGCCTGGTTTTCTTCGCTTGCTCCCGGTTCTATTATATCTTGGGATATGTTAGAACGTAAATTTCATGATCACTTTTATAGCGTGAGCATACAATTAAAATTGACAGACTTAACATCGGTTAGACAAGGAAGAGATGAGACTGTCTCTGCCTATATTAAAAGGTTTAAAGAAACTAAAAACCGGTGCTTTAATTTGTTAATTATTGATATGGACCTTGCAGACATTTGTCTGAAAGGTTTAAGGTCATCAATTAGGGATAAGATAGAGGGCTCTGATTTTCTTTCGGTTGCACAAGTTCAAATAAGAGCTTTAGTTGTTGAAAACCGAATGAATAAAGAGAAAGATAATTTTAAATCACGTCGTTCTAATGTTCATGTTATTGATTATGATTCTGATAGTTCGGACGATAGTGATAAAGAAGTTTATGCTGCTGAATTTGTTTGGCCCTCTAAAGAAAAATCTTATTCTTGTTCATCTCTTAAGCTGGCTAGTAAAGGTCGGCAAGAAGAAATTAAATTTACTTTTGATGTTTCCAAATGTGATAGTATATTTGATGAATTGCTTAAATCTGGAAATATCAAGTTAACTCATACTATTCCTCCACTTGAAGAGTTGAAAAGACGTACATATTGCAAGTTTCATAATTCATTTTCTCATGCTATTAATGATTGCAATGTGTTTCGTCGACAGGTTCAATCGGCCATAAATGAAGGTCGTTTGACTTTTCATGAGATGCAAGTGGATAAGGCTCCTTTTCCAATCAACACCATGGATTTACAGCAGCCTAAGGTACTGGTTCGGCCACATCAAGCTGAAGCAACTAAAGGCAAGAACGTGGTAATCGGGGAAGCTAAGCCCGATTTGAGAGGAAAGGAGCTAGTTCGCAAAGTTGAGTATGAGAAGACTCCTGATGGCAAAGAGACCTTCAAGGTTACAGTGAGTGCCTTTGGACATGGGGGGCAAGGGTCGTCCACACCCGCCGACCAGCAACAGTCTGAGCCATCTCTGGCCAGACCGGTGGAAGTGACCGGTCAGACCGGTGCATCCCCAGGTCGTCTGAGGATGATCAAGCCAAGCCGTCCGGAGATTGGAAACTGGAAACTTAATGTAGCAAAAAATCAGGGGAGTGGTCCTAAGCCAAAGGTCACTTTCGACATGCTATTTGACAAGTATTCCAAGCAAAAGGCTGTTACAAGTGATCGGCCATTAAAAAAAGGATGAGGTCACCTACACACCAAGGAGGGTCATCTTCACCTCCAAGGGCTGGTACAAGACTTAAGGGTGAATCATCACAGCAAGGGCAACGCTTTACTCCACCATGGATGTCATCAAGTTCAAATGCACCACGCCCGATATATGATGACAATGGAGTGATGTGGGTGCCATATCAACAAGCCTTTCATCCTGGATGGGGAGGACAGAAATCAGCGTTTGACAGGATTTCCAGACCTATCCAAGACCGATTGGCTTCTCGCCATTCTGGTCAGGGTCACCAGACCCGACCGGTCAGACCGGTCGCTACCACCGGTCAGACCGGTGCGGCCAGAAAAACCGTGCCACCTCCCGTGAAGCAAGTTTACAAGCCGAAGCAGAAGGAGGAGGTGCAGAAGATGGAAGTTGATTCAGAGAGGACTACGAGCCAAGATATCATTCAGATTGGATCAATGGATGTTCCTATTGGAGAAGGTGGCAAAAGACCGATTGTTCCTAACAATAAGGTTGTGACATCAACTCCAGGAGTGTTTGCTGCTGCTAATGACCATGAGGCCAGTCGAAGTGGTTCCAACTCCAAGTACTTCTTGCCAAGGTGGTGTCCTCCCGGTTTGACTCGCACACAAAGGAGGAAGCTTCAACGCCTGAGATTTCAAGAGAAGAGGGAGAAGGAGCTAGAGAAGCAAAGGGACGAAGCTTTCAACCAGTACAGGCCTATGGTACCTCAGGGAAAAGAGTGGAGAATCAAGACCAGCTCCCAGCCAGCACCGGTCAGACCGGTGGAGGAGTCGGTCAGACCGGTCACACCGGTCAGACCGGTGGATGTCGACGGTCAGACCGATGACCCAGAGACGTCGCCCGGATTTTCTTCTTCAGTTCCCATGGTTTGTGATGACAAGTCCGCATCGGATCCTACACCAGAAGACGATGAGGAGCTTGTTGACTACAGTTCTTCGCCCGAGCGCATGAATTTGGACATCAACGTGATCCATATGTATATTGATGGTTATGTGCTCTCAGAGGAGGACGTCGCGCATCTCGACTTTGGGCCAAAGGAAGCTATTTTCCAGAAGCCTAAAGTTACTGAAAATCATCTGAAGGCTTTGTACATGAAGGGACACATCAATGGGAAGCCTATCTCTCGCATGCTGGTGGATGGAGGGGCGATCGTCAACTTGATGCCGTACTCTTTGTTCAAGAAGCTGGGAGGTTCAGACGATGAGCTGATCAAGACCAACATGACCGTCAGCGGTGTGGGAGGAGGCAAGCCAATGGGAGCTAAAGGCGTCGTCTCTATGGAGCTCACCGTTGGGAGCAAGACGTTGGCTACGGCATTCTTCGTCACTGAGACACAAGGTAACTTCAGTCTCGTCCTTGGTCGTGATTGGATTCATGCAAATCAGTGTGTGCCTTCTACTTTGCATCAATTCTTGATCCAATGGGTAGGCGACGAGGTAGAGATTGTTCATGGTGATACATCGGCTTGTGTTGCAGTGGCCGATAGTCCTACTATGGATAATCATGAGAATCTTAAGTGCTTAACTAGTTTAGATCTATCTAATTTAAGGCTTATTGATTCTACCAAAGATGGCTTTGCTACTGTTGTCATGAAGACGATCGTTGATCAGGCTAGAACCTCTCTGTCAATTTGATGGATTCAAATCTGGAGTGGTTACAACAAAGGCGAGAGCACTATCGGGCGCATAAGAACGATATGTGTGAGGCCATCGAAGACTTTGATGATTTGAGCAAGTTAGGACAAGGGTTTACGTCGGCTGATCCTTTAGAGGAGGTTGATATTGGTGATGGCACTATACCTAGGCTGACATTTGTAAACAAAAATCTTGATCATTTGTTTAAATTTGATTTAATAAAGCTTTTAAAGGAGTATGTTGATTGTTTTGCATGGAACTATAATGAAATGCCTGGTTTAAGTCGTGATTTAGTTGAACATCGTTTACCCATTAAACCTGGTTTTAGGCCTTATAAACAACCTCGTAGAAACTTTAATCCTGATATTTATGACCGAGTAAAAGAGGAAGTCAATCGGTTACTTGATGCAAAGTTTATTAGGCCTTGTCGTTATGCTGATTGGATCTCTAATATTGTGCCTGTTGAGAAAAAAGGAACAAAAAAGCTTCGTGTTTGCATTGATTTTAGAGATCTTAATAGAGCTACTCCTAAAGATGAATATCCTATGCCTATAGCTGATTTTCTTGTTAATGCAGCATCCGGACATAGAATTCTTAGCTTTCTTGATGGTAATGCTGGTTACAATCAAATCTTTATGGCCGAAGAGGATATATCCAAAACGGCTTTCATATGTCCGGGTTTTGTTGGCTTATTTGAGTGGGTTGTTATGACTTTTGGATTGAAAAATGCGGGTGCTACTTATCAAAGGGCTTTGAATTTAATTTTTCATGATTTGCTTGGCATCATAGTAGAAGTTTATATCGATGATATTGTTGTCAAATCGGCTGGAGATGATTCTCATTTAGCTGATTTAAGACTTGCATTTGAAAAAAATGTGTCGGTATAAATTAAAGATGAACCCACTCAAATGTGCTTTTGGTGTATCGGCTGGGAAGTTTTTGGGCTTCATTGTGCATGAGAAAGGCATAGAGATAGATTCTAAAAATATTGAGGCAATCCGGAGTGTTAAAGCGCCTACTTGTAAAAAGGATTTGCAAAAGTTCTTAGGCAAGGTAAATTATTTGAGGAGGTTCATTTATAACTTGTCTGGGAAGGTGAATGCTTTTACTCCTTTACTTCGGTTGAAAAATGATGTTGACTTCACTTGGGGGGCAAAGCAACAAGAGGCATTTGATGAGATTAAGAGCTATTTGACTTCGCCACCCGTTCTTCAAGCGCCCAAGAGTGGTATTCCTTTCAAATTGTATGTAGCGGCTGAGAATGATGTCATTGGAGGTGTTTTGACTCAAGAGACCGAAGGCAAGGAGTACATTGTTGCATATGAGAGTAGAAGATTACTAGACGCCGAAACAAGGTACACTTTCATTGAAAAGTTATGTTTATCGCTATATCATACTTGTACCAAGTTGAGGCATTATTTATTACCTAGTACTTGCATAGTAGCATGTCAAACCGACATAATCAAATACATGTTGCATAAACCAATTTTAAGTGGTAGAGTCGGCAAATGGGCTTATGCTTTAGTTGAATATGATTTGCATTGTGAGCCATTAAGTTCTATGAAAGGTCAAATTGTTGCCGACTTTATTGTTGGACATAGAGTAGATAAGCAACTTGATTTGAATGTCGGTTATGCTACTTTTACTCCATGGAAATTGCATTTTGATGGATCGGTTTGTAAAGATGGTTGTGGTGTTGGAGTTGTCATTATTTCGCCAAGTGGGGCTGTTTTTGAAGCTCTTAACCGATTGGATCATGATTGTACTAACAACCAAACCGAATATGAGGCTCTTCTATTTGGCTTGGAGATTTTGCATGACATGGGAGTAAAGCATGTGGAAGCATATGGGGATTCTTTATTAGTGGTGCAGCAAGTCTCCAAGGTATGTCAATGTCTAAATGGCTTTTTAAATGCTTATCTTGATAAATGTTTAGACATCATATCTTGTATGGATGAATTTGTTATCTATCATGTGCCACGAGAGGAAAATCTTAGAGCTAATGCTCTGGCTCAGCAAGCATCTGGTTATAATGTTCGAAAAAGAAATTTTCAAGAACACAAACTGTTGCTTACAGCTGAGTGTTTTGCTCTGGAGGCACCGGTCAGGCCGATGCAGCCGACCGGTCTAATCGGTGACACCGGTCTGACCGATGTCACCGACCGGTCTGACCGGTCCCCTGGTTCTGGATCGGCTAACGGCACCGGTCTGACCAATGCCCATGACCGGTCTAACCGGTCCCCTGGTAAAAGTTCCTCCTCGGTTTCTCGTGACAAAGATGAGGTGGAGGATTGGAGAAAGCCTCTGGTTGATTATTTGCATAATCCTAGCAGTTCAGTTGATAGAGAAGTCCGACGGTGGGCTCTTAAGTTTGTTCTTGATGATGGTGAATTGTATCGTCGGACCGCGGATGATTTGCTCTTAAAGTGTTTGGGTCCTGATCAAGCTAGGTTTGCTATGGCAGAGGTTCATGAAGGTATTTGTGGTACTCATCAATCGGCTCCCAAGATGAAGTGGCTCCTCAGGCGAGCTTGCTTTTATTGCCCTACCATGATAGCTGATTGTTTTAGGTACTACAAAGGTTGTGAAGAGTGTCAAAACATGGGGATGTTCAGTTGGTGCCTGCTGCGTTGATGCATCTGATTATCAAGCCTTGGCCTTTCAGAGGATGGGGTTTGGATTTTATTGGCAAGATTCATCCTTCGTCGTCAAAGGGGCATTGTTTTGTAATCGTGGCTACTGATTATTTTACCAAGTGGACTGAAGCTATTCCTTTGAAGAATATGACACATAGAGAGGTGATTGAGTTCATTACTGGGCATATTATACATAGATTTGGCATTCCACAAACTTTGACTACGGATCAAGGGACTTCGTTCATATCTAAAGAGGTGCGTGAGTTTGTCGATTCTTATGGTATTAAATTGCTCAATTCATCTCCATATTATGCTCAAGCCAATGGTCAAGCCGAGTCTAGCAACAAGACATTAATGAAGCTCATCAAGAAGAAGATAGAAGACAATCCTAGAAGATGGCATAAGGTATTATCTGAAGCTTTATGGGCTCATCGTATTTCTAGACATGGTGCTACTAAAGTTACTCCTTTTGAGCTTGTGTATGGTCAAGAGGCCGTTTTGCCTGTTGAGGTGAATCTAGGTGCATATAGACTGGCAAAGCAAAATAATCTCGATGTTGAGACATATTGTGCTTTGATGATGGATAATATTGATGATGTGACCGACAAGCGTATGGAAGCTTTGGAGGAAATTGAAAAGGACAAGAGGAGAGTTGCTAGAGCATATAACAAGAAGGTAAAAGCCAAATCTTTTCAGGTAGGTGACTTGGTTTGGAAGACAATTTTACCTATTGGATCTAAGAGTAACAAGTTCGGCAAGTGGTCTCCAAGTTGGGAAGGTCCGTACAAGGTTGTCAAGGTTTGTTCTGGGAATTCTTACATGGTGGAAACTTTGCAAGGACAGCGACTTCCAAGGGCTCTCAACGGGAGGTACTAGAAGAAATTTCATCCAAGTGTCTGGCAAGATGCTTGATAGGATATGGCCGATTTAAAGCAAAATCGCCCTTAGACCAAAAAATGGCCGGTGAAGTGTCACATCGACCTTAGAATTATTTTTTAGACAGCAAGCTTTACTAAAAAATAGGGGGGCATATGTTCGCACCCAAAATTGGCACAAAGCCGATCAAGCTGACGCCACCGGTCAGACCGATGTCCATGGACGGTCTGACCGGTCGGGCGTCCTGTAGCCGATCCGGCAATGGCCACACCGGTCTGACCGGTGGGCCTGACCGGTCTGACCGGCGGACCCCGAGTCCGAGTAGAATTGAGGAGTCCTAGCGAATTTCGAGTTGTAAAAGGATTCCTTACAGGGCAAGACCTCCCAACCCTATAAATATAAAGGGCCACGGCCGTTTGAGGCGGAATCACCCAATCGATCATTACTTTCTACAACTTTTATCTCTCAAACCCTAGCTTTTCCAACCTCGTGCTTTCCTTGTTTGTCTCGACGACGATCAGGGATGTTCTGAGTGGCCTTGCCGACCTCAGAGCAACCCTAGGCGCGCCACCTCCGACGGGGTCCCTCCCGAGGCGGTGATCTTAGGTTTTCACCGCGCCTCTGCAGCCACCGGTCAGACCGGTGCCCCTGACCGGTCAGACCGGTCCGGGCAGGAGCTTGGCGAGTGCAGCGTTTCGACGTTCCGCGCGATCTAGCGCTCGTGTGTGTTGACCAGAAAAGCGTCGACAATCTTGTTACTTCTGGAAAGGCAAAAGCTAGCCAAACCATGAATACATCAGGATTCTAACCTTTTACTTGCAAATCGGATCATTTGACCAAATTTTAGGTCATGTTTGTAACACCCCGACATTATACTTTCTACGTTCCAAATTGTAGATTGTTTTAGTTTTTTAAGTAATATCTGGAATCCTGGATACATAATAGTATTTATGAACTGAAAAGGTCAAAAATCTGGCACGTGTATTATCTTGTTTTTTCACAACACCGGAATGTGTGAGCACTAGAATTTGAACTCTGGTGAGTAGCATCTCACTGGACCATCCTACCATTGGACTACTAGTCAATTCACAAGGCCGCGCTAAGCCAATGCCTTTATTTATTGGTTTTTTTAAACAAAATGAGGAGCTGCAACTATAGGGGTCTTCTCTAAAATAAATGGGCTGCCCATTAATGGTTGGGAATAGTTAGGATTTTCAAGTTATTTGTTGGTAATTAGGGATATTTTTTGTAATGGTGGGCACCAAATTAATTTGTGTAAAGTCGAGGGGTTAGTTTGGAAGCATTGGATCGTTTCATCGAAATGTATGGACTATGGAGTGATTGATGTAAAGAACTTTTTAATAAGTTCAGGCTGTATGTTGGCTTTTGGGAAAATCGAAGATCTTGTCAATATTATATAAGCTCGGTACTTTGTTTAGTTGTTTCGGAGTGTGGTTCCTTTTGTGTAAAATCATGGACACATAGCTTTCCCCCAAAACAATTTATGGGGTTGATATATAAAAATCTGTGGACTGTGGAATCGATTTTCACTTTTGTGAGCGCGGACTGGCGCTTCCCAGAGGAGATCCCGATGTTCTCCCGCTTCTGTGAGCGCGGACTGGCGCTTCCCTCCAGTGACTTCTTCCGTGGACTACTCGACTACTTGACGAGCACGTCCACCTGAATCCCAATGGTATCTTCCACACCTCGGTGTTTGTTCATTTCTGTGAGGCATTTGTAGGAATCAAGCCGCACTGGGTGCTCTTCCGAAAGTTCTTCCGGTTGAAGCCACAACCCAGCGCTGATGACCCCAAGGTTGTTGGCGGCGCCAGAATCCAGATGCACGAAGACGCCGCCGCGCAGTATCTGCCGTACAAATTGATCGACTCCAACCAGGACTGGAAACAACAGTGGTTCTATGTGAACAACCACCACCCCAGACTACCGAAGCCCAGCGGGTACCCGTCGAAGCACCAACCCTGGTGGAACACGGAGCCCACCAAGCAGGAAGGCCTTCAGCTGCCTACGCTGTTGGAGAAGGTCGCCGCATTGAGGTCGGTGGGACTGAGGGCCAAACATGTGGCCTTTAGCTTCATGAAGAGGAGAGTCCAGCTGCTGATGAGGCACGATCACGTCGGGTACGAGTACACCGGGGAGGATGATCCCTCAAGGCTGCACGAAGAAGAGATCAGCGACGAGCTGATCATCGAGAGATTGGGCAAAATCTTCAAAGATATGCCCCCGTACACTCCGTGTCTTGTGCAGGAGTACTCCGTCGCACGTCCGCCCAAGCAGGTTAGCAGTCGTGGTCGTGGCCCCTGAGTACCCGATGATGAAGTAGTTGTACTGACACTTGTTGTCTCTTTGTTGTAGGAGGACGTCGAGAAGCATGTTTCCATGACTCCACTACCCGAGCCACAAGATGAGTCTGAGGCAAGGGTAAAAGTGAAGGACAAGGAACGGAGAGTAGTCGGCGGTGGTGATGATGTCGTCATTGTTGAGGACGCGTCATCTGGTGATGATGATGAAGACATGCTTTAGCAGTGTTTCCAACTGCGATCGCGATTCAGTCGAGCCGAAATGTCGTCTGTGCCGTTGAAGAAGCCGGCAACTAGTCTTGAGGACGCGGCCCCACGCCCGCCGAGGAAGCCCCATAAAATGGCGCGAAAACGGACTGTGAAGAAGATCAAGGTGTCAGCTGACACCAGGACAGAGTTGAACACTTGCCGATGCAGTGGTCGGGTACACTTTACCGTATTTTTCTAGTTATTGTCGTGTGTTGCAGGATGTTCCTCCCACGGCGCAAGTCGAGAAGACTGCCTGTGAAGAAGAGTTTGATACCGTGGGGGCGCCAACTGGGGATAATACCAGCTCGCTACCCACTGTTGAAGTAGGCGTGCCATTGAAGGCACAAGAGCAGCCAGCGGCTACAGATGTTGAAGCTATGAACCCGCAGTCGGCGGCGGCAGAAACTCAGGATCCTCCTCCGACCGCAGTTGAAACCGTAGAGCAGCCGAAGGTGCAGGACCAAGAGCTACCTGCTGTTGAAGCGACCACCGAGGAGACTGTTCTCGAGGTGCCACCTGTTATCGTGGACATCTCGAGTCTCCTTGGTGTCCCGACCGTCACCTTGGCGCGGTCTACATTGTAAGTACTCGTTCACCCGAGTAGATGTAGTAGCTTGTTATAATTGTTGCTGACATAGTACTCTTTGGAGAGACTACGAGTAGAACTGACACAGCTGGTCGACATTCCACGAGTTGCTGATTTCCTCGCATCCAAGAGTCTGGACTCTGGAGGCGGTAGGAGACAGAGTCGATGACCTTGGATACTGAAAAGGGACCTTCCTATGGCGAGTTGAGCTTGTGTAGTCCTTCCGTGTTCTGGATGCGGCGGAGGACTAGATCTCCAACATTGAAGGAGTGTTACTTGACGTTGCGATCATGGTAGCATCGGATACCCTCGAGGTACCTTGCTGATTGGACAAGGACAGCGCAGCGGGCTTCTTCGAGGTTGTCGATATATATCGACCCTTCTGCTATCTTTTGTGATGCCTTCGTCGTATTGTTCAACCGCTAGAGATTCCCACATCACATCAGCAGGTAGTATAGCTTCAGAGCCGTAGACCAGGAAGTAGGGTGACTGCCCCGTTGGCTTGGTAGGTTGAGTACGAAGCCCCCAGAGTGTGTTGTATAGTTCTTTGATCCACTTGCCTCCTTTAGTGTTAGCAGCATCATGCAGACGCTTCTTAAGGGCGACGAGTAACATCTCATTAGCACGCTCCACCTGGCTGTTAGCGCGCGGGTGAGCGACAGAGACGTATCGAATGTTGATCCCATTGTTCTTGCAGTACTCCTGGAACTGGTGATTGTCGAAGTTGGAGCCCAGATCTGTGATGATGCGGTTGGGTAGCCCGTAGCGGTGCACGATCTCATCCAATAAGTCAAGTACTCTATTGGCCTTTGGGTAGGTAACCGGCTTGACCTCGATCCACTTGGTGAATTTGCCGATAGCCACCAGAACTCTATTGAATCCTCCTGGCGCAGTTGGTAGAGGGCAAATCATGTCGAGCCCCCAGCAGGCAAACGGCCAGGTTGGCAGTATTGTGATGAGCTTGTAGGCTGGGACGTATTGCTGCTTGGCGAAGAACTGGCATCCTTGGCACCTTCTGACTAGTTCTTCTACATCGCCCAAAGTTGTGGCCCAGTAGAACGCTCGTCGGAAAGCTTTGCTCACGAGAGTCCGTGAGGACGTGTGATTGCCGTAGACGTCTTTGTGTATCTCCTCCAAAATGTCCTTGCCTTCTTCCCGAGTTACGCACTTCATGAGCACTCCAGAAGTTACACCTCGCCTGTAGAGCTTGTCTCCGACTAGTACGTAGCTTTTGGCTCGTCGAACAACTTGTTCAGTTGCGTTCTTGTCGGAGGGAACCTTCTGCTCCCGGATGTAGTCAATGAAGGGTTGTCGCCAGTCCACGTCGATCATCATGACCTCCTGACTAGGATGAGGTAGCCCATGATCAGTGGTCGATGGTGCTGGTGCCTGCTCCGGTATGGATGGCTTGTGTAGTTCGTGGATGAAGACTCCCACTGGTACTTGGGCGCGAGAAGATCCCGACTTCGACAGGACGTCCGCTGCAACATAGTTGTCGCGGACGACGTGATGGAACTCGAGACCATGAAATTTGTTCTCGAGCTTGCGAACTTCTAGGCAGTAGGCATCCATGTTTTCTCTGTTGCAGTCCCAGGAGTCCTTGACTTGATTGATCACCACAAGAGAGTCGCCAAAGACTAGTAGCCGCATGATGCCCAAAGAGATTGCCAGACGGAGCCCGTGTAGTAGAGCTTCGTACTCGGCTTCATTGTTCGAGACCTTCCAGAAGACCTGCAGGACATACTTGAGTTATTCGCCCTTTGGAGATATCAGGAGTACCCCTTGCGCCTGCGCCCTCGAGCTTGAGTGAACCATCGAAGTACATCACCTAGTGCTCTGGTCGCTCCGTTGGTGTGGGTAGTTGATTTTCCCGCCATTCCGCCATGAAGTCGACTAGTGCTTGTGACTTGATGGCGGTACATGGCTTGAAGTCGATGTTGAGGGCGTTGAGCTCGACCGCCCACTTGGAGATCCTCCCGGTGGAGTCCCAGTTGTGGAGTATGTCGCCAAGCGAGTAGTCAGTGATCACAGAGATTGAGTACTCCTGGAAGTAGTGTTGTATCTTCCGCGAGGTGATGAGGACTGCGTAGAGTAGCTTTTGCACTAGTGGATATCGGGTCTTGGACTCGGACAGAACCTCACTGACGAAGTAGATAGGTCGCTGGACTAGATAGGTGTGGCCTTCTTCTTGCCGCTCGACGACGATGGCAGTACTGACCACATGTCTCTTTTTGCAAGGAGGAGTGAGGACCGATGGCTTGGACGGAAAATCCTTGAGCTGCAATAGAGCTTGATCAGCCTGCATGGTCCACACAAACTTCTCTTGTCGCTTGAGGAGCTTGAAGAAGGATAGACCCCGTTCTCCAAGTCTTGAGATGAATCTGTTTAGGGCCGCCATGCAACTAGTAAGCTTCTAGACATGTTTAATAGTAGTCAGAGCTTTCATGTTGGTGATGGCGGTGATCTTCTCGGGATTTGCTTCGATGCTGCGATGGCTGATGATGAAGCCGAGTAGTTTCCTTGAGGGTACGCCGAAGACGCACTTGTTTGGGTTGAGCTTCCACTGGTACTCTCGCAATGATGCGAAAGTCTCTTCAAGATCGGCGATGAGCGTGTCTGAATTCTTGGTTTTGACGACCACGTCATCCACGTAAGCTTCAACTTTCTTGTTGAGCTGCTCCTTGAAACAGGCCTAGATAGCTCGTTGATAGGTAGCACCGGCGTTCTTCAACCCGAAGGACATCGTTATGTAGTAGTATGCGCCGAACGGGGTGATGAATGTGGCCTTCTCCTGGTCGTCCTCCTTGATTGCAATCTAGTGGTACCCTGAATAGCAGTCGAGGAAGCAGAGCAGGTCGCAGCCCGCCGTGGAGTCGATAACCTGGTCAATCCATGGCAACCCAAAGGGGTCCTTGGGGCTGTGCTTATTGAGGTCGGTGTAGTCGACACACATCCTCCACTCGTTGGTTTTCTTCTTGCAGATGAGGACGGGGTTGGCAAGCCACTAAGGATGGAAGACTTCTCTGATGAAGCCCGTCGTGAGTAGTTTTGCGAGTTCTTTCTTGATGGTTTCTCGTTGAGAGACATGGGTACCCATGGGTCTCCATCGACCAGAGTCCCAGAGGTCCCTGTCGAGTGGGCCCGACCTGTCAGAAGCCCCGCCGACTTGCAAGTGGGCCCAAAGACCTTATCCATAACCCCGGTGACCTTGGAAGACTCCGGAAGACCTTATCCAGATTCTGGAGGATCCGCGGGACTTGGAACGCAAGGCGAGCTACCAGATTGCGGCCTAGCGCCGCCTATAGGTCCGCAGATCACGGGATACTCCCTGTAATCCAGGCAAATGGCCTTCCCATTTTGTAACCGACCCCGATGAGGGTCCACCGACCTCGAATCGAAGCCCTAGCCCGTTGACCATATAAAGCGGCCTAGAGCTCCATTCGAACTACATGTTCCGAGTTCTGAGTTCCATACGCAAACTACCACCTACGCTCTTAGTTCTCGATCCTCCCATCCACCTACAAACTATTTGGGTATCCCCCTAGCAGATCTGTCCAGGTCTCACCCCCTGTCAGTTGGCGCGCCTGGTAGGGGCGATCGGGAACTCGCTGTGCAGCATGGTCGCCCGATCTGGTGTCATCTTTTCGGCAAGCATGGCGGCCATCCTCACCAACCCTGTGGAGATCTGCTTCGGCTCCTTCACGGCGACCTCATCTGTTCCGGTGACCGCGACCTCTCCGGCGGCCGCGGGACAGATCGCTCGGCGCCTGTCACCACCATCGTTTCCAATCTAGCGACGGAGACCCACCCACCCAAACCCTATGACATCATCTAGGGAATCGAGCGCGTCGTCAGCATGATGGAGGACACCCTCCAGATCTGCGAGCAAGCCCAGCGCTCGACGCAGACGGCACCGCATCATGGGACCTTCCCCTTCGTTCTGCGACCTTCCGCCGACGTCTACGCTCGCCAGACGACCAAGCCCTCCCAGATCCAATCTGGGCGGCGGCCTGTCGGTGACCTAAAGCCCGAGCCTCGCGCCCGCCGCGACACGCTCGACATACCTTGCACCTACCATAAAGGCGCAAGGCACACCCTCCGTGGCTGCTGCCTGCGGAAGAAGATCGACCAAGAGCGGCTGCCCCGCACCACACGAACTCCCACGTCTCCGGACGGCGGCAAGTTCCAGAAGGTCCGAGTCCACGTCTCCCCCAATGACTCGGGTTCCATCTTCCACCGAGTGCTCATGGTTTCTGAAAACGAACCACCGTGCCACTATGCGACGGACTCCGAGGAGGCAGCGCAGATCCAGGGAAACGCCAACCGCGCCCAGCGACGTGCGGAAGAGCAGCGTCGTGCAGTCCCACCTTGCGCTCGAGATCTCCGCCTCGAGTTCGAGGAGGTGGGGCTGCTGACGTTCAACAGCCCTCAGGCCAACCTGGGTGCTGCCATGGCACGTCTTCAGCACGCCGACCTCACGCCTGAAGCTGAAGCAGCCTTGGCCTACCTTTGGGTCGCCACGGCCTTGGTAGAGGAGAAGAGCGCGGCTGCCAAGTCCGCTGCATCTTCGTCAAGCCGTCACTCGCGCAGCCGATCTAATCGATCTAAGAGCAGCGACCTCCCCCCCATCATGGAGGAGGTCGATCAGAAGAACCCCGATCAGCCTAAAGCTTGGGCCAACGGCGCCAGGGATGCCGACATCCGTGACAACATCAACAAAAACAGGCGTGCCCGCGACGCTCGCGGTTACATCGACCAGCGCCATCGCGAGCGCGAGGAGCGGGAATTACGTCATCATGCGGCGTACGACCGTGAGTACAGTCCCCCCAGCGCCGTCCACCGCATCATGGAGCACGAGGAGCGCGAACGCCACGACATCGAGAACAGGCGTCGTGTAGCCTACGAGGCGGACTACGGCCACCCAGAGGTCGTCGCTCCGAATCCAGATCGCCAGCCCCGATCCCAGGTCGTCGTCCCTGCGCAGAGGAGAGGCGGCGCTCAAGTCGGAGGTGGCGGTGATGACATAGCCATCATCGACTTCCCTACGTTGGCTCCCCGACTCAGGTCGGTGCTCTACCCCGACAACTTCAAGTCGAACATACAGAAGTATGACGACCGCTCTGACCCCAACATCTGGCTGTCGACCTACTATGTCGCCGTCAAGGCGGCCAACGGCAACTTCGACCACATGGCAGCATACTTCCCGCTAGTGATGGGCGACGCTCCTTCGCTCTGGCTCAACAACCTCCCGACCGGCAGCATCAACTCCTGGGCCGACCTGTCCCAGGCCTTCACCTCCAACTTCCAGGCGACCTACAATCACCCTGGAAACGCTTTCAACCTCAGGAGGATCATCATGAAACCCAACGAGCGGCTCCGTGACTACACCAACTGGTTCTTCAAGAACCGCAACACCTGCGTTGGCATCAGAGACGACCAGGTCGTCGAGAGCTACAAGAAAGGCATCAGGGATCGCAAGATCTTTGAGAAGATCCATGAGTCTGGAGCCACCACTGTCGCGGCCCTCATGGAGGTCGCCAACAAGCTCATCGACACCGACGAGGCGATGGTCAACTAGTTTAACTACGACGTTGGGCGTGTCGCGGGCACATCCGGTGTCGCCGGGGACTCCGGCTCCAAGCTACGCAAGCGACCTTCCGAGGTGCTCGTGACTGAGGGACGTCGACCTTCGACGTTCAACATAGAAGAGTTCAACGCGGCGCTCGACAGCCCCTGCGGGTTCCATGAGGGAACCACCCACACCGTTCGTGAACACTCGCAGTTCAAGAGGGCCTTCCGCACCCCTGATGACCCCAAGCGGCCAAGGAACGATGGCGACCGATCCTCTTCACACCGCTACAACAACAACGACTGCCGCGATGACCACCGCGACAACCGCCGCGATGACGGCCGCAACAACCACCGTGACGACCTGCAGCCGGAGGCTCGCCGCGATGAGCGCAACCTACCTCCACCACCGAAGACAGGCAACCCCAATGGGCCTTTCAGCCGGCCAACCGATCGATAAACAGGATCGTCGGAGGTCTCAAGTCTCACGTGAGTAGGAGGCGCTAGTGCAAGGACAACCGCGAGGTCCACCTCATCCACACCCAGCCGACGCAGCCCCTGCGTTGGTCTGAGTAGCTGATCATGTTCTCCAGAGCTGATCACTGGGTTCACATCCCAGATCTTGGGTCTTACCCACTCGTCGTCGAACCTACGGTGGAGGGAGCCCTGCTTCCCCAGACCCTCATCGACGGGGGGGCTCAACATCATCTTCGTCGAGACGCTGAAGAAGATGGACTTCGACTTCAAGAAGCTGACAGCGTGCGACGAGCCCTTCTACGGCATCGTCCCTGGCAAGGCGGCCTAACCCCTGGGTTGGATCTCCCTCCCCGTCACCTTTGGCACGGAGGATAACTTCCGCACGGAATACCTCAACTTTGAGGTCACCGACTTCAAGTCTCCCTACCATGTGATCCTAGGTCGCCCGATGTTGGCCAGGTTCATGGCCATCCCACACTACACCTACTTGGTGTTGAAGATGTTAGCTCTGAAAGGGGTCCTCTCCATCTACGGCGACCTCATGGTCTCCTTCAAGTGCAACTCCGAGGCCCTCGACATCACCACGACGACCGCCTGCGCCAACGCCTCGGCAGTCTTGGTCGCTAAGGCTGCGAAGGTCGCTCCGAGCGACCTGACTGTCCCAAAGCAGCAGTGCACTGACACCACCCTAGACGCCACGCCGTCGACCAAGAGAGTCCATCTCGGCCTGTCCGACCCGGAGAAGACGGTGGTCATCGGCGACAACCTCAGGGAGAAATAGGAACTCGCACTCACCAGTTTCCTCCGGGATAACGCGGACATATTCGCATGGACCCCATCAGATATGTCGGGTGTCCCCAAGGAGCTGGCTGAGCACTCCTTGGATGTAAGCAAGACGGCCAAGCCTGTCAAGCAGAAGCTATGCCGCTTTGCGAAGGATCGCAAGGAGGTCATTAGGGTAGAGATAGTAAAGCTCCTAGCTGCCGGATTCATCCGTGAGTGTAAAAACCCGGTTTGGCTCGCCAACCCGGTGCTTGTACCCAAGAAAACCGGTCAATGGAGAATGTGCATCGACTACACCGATCTCAACAGACACTGCCCTAAGGACCCCTTCCCTCTTCCTCGCATCGACCAGGTTGTGGACTCCACGGGCGGAAGCGTCCTGTTATGCTTCCTCGACTGCTACTCAGGGTACCACCAGATAGCCCTGAAGGTCTCTGACCAGGACAAGACAGCGTTCATAACACCGCATGGCATCTACTGCTATATGACCATGACCTTTGATCTCAAGAACGCTGGAGCGACTTACCAGAAGGCCATCCAGAAGTGCTTGGAATCCCAGATCGGTGACAACGTAGAAGCTTACGTCGACGACGTGGTCGTCAAGACCACGGTGGACGACAACCTCATCACCGACCTCACGCAGACCTTCGCCAATCTCCGCTGCTACCGCTGGAAACTCAACCCGGAGAAATGCGTCTTCGGTGTACCATTCGGCAAGCTCCTAGGCTTCATGGTCAGCCACCGGGGCATCGAGGCGAACCCTACCAAGGTCGACGCCATCCGCAAGATGAAGCGACCTACTGGAAAGAAGGATGTCATGAAGTTCACAGGCATGATGGCCACCCTAGGTCGTTTCATCAGCAAGCTGGGAGAGAAAGGCCTGCCCTTCTTCAAGCTTCTAAAGAAGGCAGACAAGTTTATCTTGACGGAGGAGGCCGATCAGGCCCTGGAGGAGTTGAAGACCTTTCTCACGACGGCTCCGGTGATGGTGCCCCCGGCTCCAAAAGAGACCTTACTGCTCTACATCTCCGCGTCCACCCAGGTGGTCAGCGCGGTTCTGGTGGCAGGGCGACTTGAGGAAGGTCAACCCTATCCTGTCCAGCGACCCGTCTACTACGTCAGCAAAGTCCTATCTGATAGCAAGATCAGGTACTCGCAGCCATAGAAGATGTTGTACGCCCTCCTCGTCACTTCGCGCAAGCTCCGGCACTACTTCCAGGCGCACAAAATCAAGGACGTCTCGGCCTTCCCCTTAGGAGAAATCCTGCACAGTAGAGACACCACTGGGCGTATTGTCAAGTGGTCCATCGAACTAGGCGAGTTCGACCTTGAGTTCTGCCCACGGCAGGCCATTAAATCCCAGGTCATCACTGACTTCGTCTCTGAGTGGACAGAGACCCAGCAACCGTCGCCGACGGAAAAACCCGAGCACTGGAAGATGTACTTCGACAGTTCCATGAACCTCGAAGGAGCGGGGGCAGGCGTACTCTTCATCTCCCCTCAAGGCGATCACCTGAAGTACGTATTGTAGATCCACTATAAGGCGATCTCCTTGAGAACCTTCACTTGGTCCTTGGTCTCCGTCAGCTCCTTCTTCAGGGCCTCCTCCGTCTCCTTGGCGCCTGGATGTGTCAAGGGTCGAGACTGAGAAAAGACCTAACCATAAGAAGCCAAGATTCAAAGACCGACCAAACATACCGTCAACAACAGCATGGAGGTCGTCCACGGCATCCTTCGCCTTCCGCTGGGCAGCCTCCAGTTCCTTCTTCAAGGTGATCACCTCCTTCTCCGCCTGGCGGGCCAGGGAGGTCTTCGCGCGCTGGACCTCCTCTGCGGCTTCGATCTTGGCCTGCAGCAAGGCCTCTTGAGCCGTGGCTGCCTTCGTGTGGGCGTTGGCACCCTCCCTCACCAGGCGCACCCGGGCCTGCGCTCGCTCGGCGAGAGACAGCAACACAAAAGACCCATCCGGCATCAAGACCTTGGAACGACCAAGGCAGAAGCTGGAAATTAGTAGGGTCGATGTTGGATACTTACCGAGAGCGTCCGCGTGATTGTTCGCTGCACCGCCTTGAATTCGTCAATATCACGGCGATCAGCGATGACGTCGTTCTCCCATGGGGTCCCGACGTAGAGGCACCTATCGTCCTCTTCTCCATCTCCAGGTCCGCCCGCCTCTGCAGCCTGCTGCTCCTGCACTAGCGGTGGGTCGGTCATGCACAGGTCGCTCTGCAGACCTTCAGCCTGCTGAACGCTACCAGCTGCGACGTTCCCCGCCTTCGACGCCGCTGCCCCTGCGGCCCCAAGGGCCTGGCTCGAAACATCTGTGGCTGACGTCGCCGACGACTGCTCCACCGGCACCTTCCCTCCTTTGTGCCCGAACGCCTCCTGGCCTGAGGCATTCTTGGCACTCTCCGACATCGCCGGCGTCGACCTGCGCATATGTGACGACCTTCAACAACAAAGAAAACCAGACACACAACACCAAATGCAAAGCAGATATGGGTCCGGTGACTTACTTGCCGGCGGACCTCAACCCAAGCTTTATGGGCTTAGGCGGAGCCTTCCTCGCCCTCTTCTGCGACCCCGCATCGCCCGGCACGTCTACGCCCGACCACGAGCGCTCCTCTCCCCCGACGACCTTGCGGGGTGTCTGCGTCGCCCGCTCGGTCAGCGCGTCGGGCGACTTCACGTCGTCCTCATTGACGCAAATCGTCTATACGTCGGTGCTAGCCATCACTGTGTCCGACGACACAGCGGGGCCCGCCCTCTTCCTCTTATTCGACTCCGCTGCCTGGGTAGCGGCGATCGTCGTTGCGGCCCCGGACGTGGACATCTTGCCCGCGGTCTGCCGCGTGCGTCGTGGCGGTGGAGCGACGACCTTCGCTGGCGCCCTTCTCGTGGCGGATTCTTCATTGTTGCTACCCACCGACGAGTCAGGGAGGTAGTCCTCGATGCACTACTGCGGAGGGGTCTGAACATCCCCCGCAGCTCTGACCTTGAAGCTCCGCTCCTCCTCGTTGCGCAGCAGAGCCGGGCACCAGTACGCGCCCTCACGACCCTGAAACAGAAGACCAATGTCAAAACCATTTACAAACAAAGACAATAGGAATCAAGGTCGACTCAGAGCTTGGTGACTATAGCCTCGGTGGGCCGGTACACGCTGAGCGCCTTGGGGCACATCCGGTTGCGGATGCGCCTGGCGAATATGCTCTTCATCCACGCCACCATCTCCTCCTTGGAGACCTTGCGCTGCACGACCTGGGTGGGGTCGGATTGACCCCAGTACTCGTAGGCCAGGTGTACCCAGTCCTGGATGGGCTGCAGCAACCGCCGGCTGAAGCTGATCGCCACAGCGCCCCCAGTCAGCGCCTCTGTCTTCAACCTCTCAAGGTCGTCCAGCAGCGGCTGCAGGTCGTCGGTCTCCCGCGACGTGAGTTGGTTGGACCACTCAGGCCTAGGCACAGGCGCGTGCCTAGACCTGGTGGGAAGTGCTGGCGCCGAGTTGTTGAGGTAGAACCACCCCTGCTTCCAGCCTGTGGTGTTGTCATGCAGCACCAGGTCGATGTACACCAGCTTCATATACCGGCGCAGCATGAACCTGACGCTACCAACGACGTCAGACTTCCCCGTCTTCTTCAGCTCGAAGAAGTGCCGCCACAGGTGGAAGTGCGGCGGTATCCCCAAATACGCCTCGTAGAGGTGGATGAAAGAAGAAACGATCGTAATCGCGTTGGGAATGAGGTGTACCAGGTCGATCCTATAGAAGTACAGGAGCCCGCGGAAGAAGTCGCCGGTAGGAGCCCGCGCTTGATGTGCAAGAGGAAGACGATGGTCTCGCTGGTCCCCTAGGTGGGGAATGCCTTGTCGACCGTCGGCCTCCAGGCCACCTCCGCCTTGGGCTTCAGCAACACGCGGGTCGTCAGGGCCTGGATCTGCTCCTCCATCACGACGGACGGCTCCCAGATGGTCTCCGGTGCCGGCGCAATCTCGGGCTCCATCTCCTCCTCTTCTACTCTGGTGGATCTAGCTCTGAATACCAAAAGCGACTTCGCGCGCATGCGAGGGTGTGCGGCGCGGCGGGTCTAAGCGCGGCGGCACTGCTGATTTCGCTGAAGCGCCTGAGTGGCAGCGGAACCCTAGGCTTGTGCGGAAGTGGAAGCAAGTGGGGGTCCCGGCCCGCAGCTCGGCCTTTTATAGCTGGGCCCCAGCGGCTCCATGGGCCGCCGCGCCCAACGTCTCTCCAGCGGGTTTCGCGGCGACCCCAACGGATCCTCGCTCAACGGGTCTTCTCCCCAACGGCTCTTTCAGCCTAAACAGACAACAGGCAGTAATGACTAGTTCCGTATGGGAATCTGCGCCCATCGATTTTTCGTCAAGACACCCAGGCAGTAGCGGACTCGTTATGCCCCACATCTAAGCCCCCAACCCCGGTACTTCTGATGCTCACTTCAAGGTCGCATGACCCACAGACGACCTATGGACCTGCTACAGTGCCTCTACAAGGTCGACAAGGACCCGGTAGCTTCCTAGGTCGCCTCGACCTACAAACGGCGGGTTCACACCACGTCTCCTTGGCCCAGCTGCCTTAAAAGCCTTCTAGGCCACCTCGACCTACATCGGTGGAAACTACCAGCGGCTCCGTGCTTAAAGGCTCTACTGCCCGTTGGTGACCTCTTGGTCTTGACTACAGCTCCTTGTTGAGGCCACGCCGCTTTCCAGGTCGATTAGACCTGCAGCTCTCAAGTTGACACCCTGCACTGTGCCACTGCACAACGGCTGTGTTGACTCAGGTCGGCACGGGACCTCGTCGGTATTTGAGACCTTCTGAAGGTCGGTGTGCTATTACAGCTTTACTGGAACCTTGGCCATGCCATTGCTGCCCAGGCGCCTCCACACACTTAAGATGCACTCTTTATCATACAAGCACATGTATAAAGCTTCACAAGCTACAAAAGGACTTCGGCCCATGGCCAATTACAAGATACAAACATATTAAAGGTCTTGATCTACCTTACATGGTGTCTGCAATGCAACCTAGACTGATGAAGCGCCGCAAGCTTTCTTCTAGCTTCAGGACCGACTTGGAGACCTCCACCGCTGTCATTGTCGCAGCTACCACACAGCCACCTCTACTCCAGCTCCAGAAGGTTTCCTGTGGTACCCACACTTACGTCTGGGTTCCCCCACAAGATTCCAAATCGAGCCAGCGTCACCTCGGGCCTCCGCTCACAAGGTCCGTCAAGGCATGTACAGCCCCATGCTGCACCTTGATTCCTCGCTGGGCCTGCGTGCAGCGGCTGGTGGAGTTCCCCCAACTTCGCAAGCATTCTTCTAGCTCCGGATCTTGATGGCCTGGCCCCACGCTCTGGTGGACGGGTGCAAGCCTAAGGCACAGAGAAATTACTACACAGCTTTGCCATGGCTCACTTAGCTGGCTCAAGTGACGAGCTCGGTGGTGCGGGCACCTATTTATACCCGCAGCACAGGGCCTTGGATCCCACTTGTAACTCAGCTGGTGTGGCGTCCTTATCCGGTGACTGTTGCCATGTGAAACGCAAGGTCCCTGTTCACCTGCAGAAGCATCAGCGCGCTTATCCCCTACCTGACGACATCCTGGCGCCCCTTGTCTTTTGTGGGTGCACACTACTTTGGCTTCACTTGGAGGCAGGGCCCGTGACCGTACAGTGCGTCCGTGATCCAAGACGCGACAACCTTTGGTGTCCGGCGCCCTCCCCGAGTTTCCAGATGCTTTGTCGTATTTAAACAGGCCGGCAGAGCGTCAGATGGGAGCAGAAGGCCGCAGGTTCTCTCTCTCTTCGTTTTCGGAGCACCAAACCGGTCATTCTGTTCGCTTTACTGCTCGGGGGCTACTCCATGAGTGCGTCTTACGACGCCCTCTTTCTTCTGCGTCGCATTGACCTACCGGAAGCCTACTTCCACTACTTCTCTGCTCGACCTACCTACGGTTGGCGGTGCGATCTTCATCGAGGTCGCAGAAGTTCCTTTGTGCTACCTGATCCAAGTCAGGTCGGCGGTTCTTCGAGATTGATGCCTTGCCTTCCCTTCGACCTTCTGGACCTACGTTCCAGAAGCTCGATGTTCGACTTTGTGCGCGTTGAAGGGGTTCTTCTTTTTTGGATCCCCGTGCACCCTACATGACCTTGGTGACGCCATGACTTCACCAAGTCTAAATATGACCTCACATCGGCCGCTACGCCTACACGTCGATCGGGGCTTGAGAGACATGGGTACCCATGGGTCCCCACCGACCAGGGTCCCAGAGGTCCCTGTCGAGTGGGCCCGACCTGTCAGAAGCCCCACCGACTTGCAAGTGGGCCCAAAGACCTTATCCACAACCCCGGCGACCTTGGAAGACTTCGGAAGACCTTATCCAGATCCCGGAAGATCCGCGGGACTTGGAGCGCAAGGCGAGCTACCAGATCGCGGCCTGGCACCGCCTGTAGGTCCGCAGATCGTGGGATGCTCCCTGTAATCCAGGCAGATGGCCTTCCCATTTTGTAACCGACCCCGATGAGGGTCCACCGACCTCGAATGGAAGCCCTAGCTCGTTGAGCATATAAGGCGGCCTAGAGCTCTATTCGAGGGGACTTCTCCTCTTCGCATAATTCCACCCCATACTAGATGTAGGGTTTCACTCTCCGGAGGCCCAAACCAGTCTAAACCCCTGTGTCCATCGTCATTCTTGTCGTGTTCTGAGTTCCATACACGAACTACCACCTACGCTCTTAGTTCTCGATCCTCCCATCCACCTACAAACTATTTGGGTAGCCCCTAGCAGATCTGTCTAGGTCTCACCCCCTGACACTCGTCGGTCGTCGGCAAAGTGACAAAGGTGTTGTTTCTTGGGGGTAGCTTTAGGGTTGACATTTAGTGAATGCTCGATCAGCCTCCTGGGCACTTCTGGCATGTCCGCTTGCTTCCACGTGAAGGTGTCTCGGTTAGCCCGGAGGAATCTGACGAGCGCGTCTTCCTATTTAGGATTGAGCCCGACACCAATCATGGTCGTCTTGCTTTTGTTGCCAGTACTGAGGTCGTTGGCGGAGTCGGTCTTCTCTAGTATCTCGAGTTCGCTCGAAGCGAGCTTCTTGGATGCAGCGAAGATCTCCATCATAGCGTTGGGTACTTGAGTAGTAGCAGCGAATTCCACGGCTTCGATGTCGCAGTCGTAGCAAGTCTCCTTGCAGCGTGAGTAATCCCTTAGGACCTAGAATCTTGAGTACCAGGTACACGTAGTGTGGGATCACCATGAACTTGTCAGAGTTGGTCTGCCGAGGATGGCGTGGTAGGATGTTTCGAAGTCCGTAACCTTGAACTTGATGTACTCGGTGCGGTAGTTCTCACGTGTCCCGAAGGTAACTGGCAACACCACTGAGCCAAGTGGTACAGCCGCGTTCCCCAGGAAGATGTCGTAGAAGGGTGACGTGCTTTTGGTGAGCATGTCGGTGACGTCGAGGCCCATCTTCTTCCGGGTCTTAGCGAAGAGGACGTTGGGACCGCTGTCATCGTAGATGAGGACCTTGGTAAGCCTAGAGCCTGTGACTACTGGGTCCAGGACAAAGGGGAAGCGTCCTGGCTCAGAGAAGCTTGTCCACTGATTCGCGTGTGAGAAGGTGATGGGTACCTCCGACCACCTAAGAGGCGTTGGTGTCGCAGGTTCGATGGACATGATCTCGTGCAGTTTTAGCTTTTGCGCTCGCTTGGTAGGTAGACCACAGAAGATGACGTTGATAGTCTTGTCAGGATCTTGGTAGTCGTCGTTGCCTTCGAGTACCTTTGCCTTGCCTTTGCGGTCATGCGGGTTGTGAGGTTCCGGCGTTTCCTTAAGGGCTCGGCGTAGCTGGAAGCACTGCTTGGTGGTGTGGTTCTTGTCCGGATGCCATGGACACTTCTCCTTGAGGAGGTCTTTGAAGCTACCCGAGGTCTTCTTGTTGTTATCTTTTGTAGGGCGCTGTATTGCCGTGATGGTGTTGTCTGGCTTGCGCTTACGACTGGGGCCCGAGTAGTTGTTGTTATTGCAACTACTCTGGTCCTTGTTGTTGTTGTTGTTGCCGCCTGTGTTGTTCTTGCCCTTATTGGACTCGTACTTGGCGATAGCCTTGTCTTTCTCAACGGCCCATGAGGTGATCATGTCTTTGAGCTTGGAGATTGAACTCGGGCGGCGGCGACCGAAGTCTTTGAAGGAACGACAGTGGTAAAGGTCGTCTTGGAAACAGTCAATGACTTCTTTGTTAGTGACGTCGACGACGGTCGCGCGCTTGTCGAAAAAGTGCCGCATGTACTGGTGGAGCGTATCGCCTTGCTCTTGCTTGACTTGCCAGGTCCATGCGAGTACCCGAGCGCCCCATGGCGCTCGCGAAATTGCTGGTGAACTGGGCCTTCAGTTGGTCCTACTTGTAGATGGAGTTCTTGTCGAGCGACTCGAGCCATGTCAGTGGAGGTTCATCCAGGCAGAAGTGGAAGTAGATGCACTTCGTATCGTTGTCGCCACTAGCGTTTTCAATGGCTAAGGCGTAGCACCGTAGCCACTGAAGTGGGTCTTGCTTTGCATCATACTTGGAGATCCCAAGAGCTTGAACTTCTTGGGTAGTGGTAGAGCGCGTAGTCGAACTGAGAACGCGAGGAAGTCATCGTTGTCATTGACGTTGGAAGTTCCCTTGGCGTGGCGTATCTCATTGATCTTGTGGCGACCGTCGAAGCCGTCACGTGTGTCGCCACTGGCGTGGCTGTTCCCATGGCCTCGGCCTCTGGGGTGACCGCCGCCACCACGTCCGCCGCCGCAGCCGTGGATGAGCTACCTCCGTCACCACCACCGCCGCCTGTTGGGCCTCCTCCCGTGGCCCTAGAGCGATTGGGAGTTGGCTAGTTCACAGGACGAGAGCGGTTGGGACCTTTATTGTCTAGGACGCGGCTACGACTGGTGGCTTCTTGGTCTTGTACTCGGTTCCGTCGGTCATAAGTGCGCATGAAGTAGGCCTGTTCCGCGAGCTGAGCGATGAGTTCAGATGGATGATTGCTTGGGTTAGCTCGCCCAATCCTATTGATGGACATAAGACATTGCTTAGGCGTCTCGTTGAGGTTGCGGACAGGCGGAGCTTCCAAGAGACGACAACATCGGTCTGCTCGCCTTGTATTGCAATTATGTCGGGCGGTCTTGGCTTCTTCTGTCTCGTTCGGTGGTGCGTCAGCTGACAACTCATCGTTGGAGATGTCATCCAGGAACTGATCTTCACGGGCGCAAGAGGCTTCACCTGCTTCAGCTACAAAGACCTGACGGTCAGGTGAGTAGCAGTCGGAGCTTATGGTAGCCACCTTGGTTGGGGTGTGTTCTTCTGCATTGGGAGATAGTGGAGCTCCCTCCTGGAAGGGGAGCGTCGAGGCAGGCGATGAAGTGTGAGTTGTCATCTATAGCCAGGTCTGTGGGCTTCTGGTCGGGCCAGTAGACGAATCTGCCGGCTGGGGTGGACTTGATGACAAAGCCAGTAGGAGGACCTGACAACGGCTTCTCAGCGCATGAACCTGAGTCGTAGTCGGGCTCGGGCTCAATCGGATCCAATCCGAAGTCAAACTCGCAGGAGGAGTCTAAGTTGTAGTCGAGGACGGTGCTGGAGTCCGAGGAGTACTCGGAGGCGATCTCCTTGCCAGCTCGACGGGGGGTGAGCGCTTCCACGTAGGCTGTGCTGGCGTTGCGGAGTCCATACAGGAATTGCTCATGGGGGGAGGATTGGACCACACGACGGCTCATGTGCCATCTTGCGTGGCTCAACCCAAGTAGTTGTCGAGTTCGAGTTGGAGGCGGATCTAAGCTCGAAGTCGGCGACGCTGTTGAAAAGCGAAATGTCGTCGAATTTCTCGATGAGCAGGTCCGTGGCGGCTTCGGAAAGCGTCACGAACCCGGTCTCCGGGTCCGGGGTCATGGTGAGGTAACACTGGAAGGAACCAGCTCCGTCAGCGGTGCAAACCCAGGAGCCGAAGACGAAGGTGTCGCCGTGGTTAAAGGCGGCGGTTGGCTTGGCAGTGATGGAAGGCATCGAGTTCGCCATGAGATCTTCGGCGAGATCACCTACCTGGCGCGCCAGCTGTCGGTGTTTTAGACCGGCAACCTACCAAGGGGGTTACCCGAGGTAGATGATTGTGGCCTCACCGAGATCGAAAACTCGAAGGAGAGACACGTGGCTCACAATTTAGATAGGTTCGGGCCGCAATGTGCGTAATACCCTACGTCATGTATGCTGCATAGCTCTTGATTGATGGGGTGTTGTTTACAAGATGATGCGGATAGATAGAGAGAGGTCCATGCCTCACCTTATATTCACCGGGAGGCAGGGTTACAAGTCGGTTTGGGTAGAGAGTTCTAGCCGTACACGGGTAGGAGAACTCTACATGGGTTCGGACATGCCTAGCCTTCCTAACCGAGTACTAGTCCTCTGTTGCCTTGCGTTCCACACCGCCTTGCACCGTGGCCCACAAGTCGGGTAGTTTCGGGGGCCCACGTAGTAGTCAGAGCCAGTACCTGCCTGGGTAGTGGGCCCTGGGATGTCCGTACGACACGGGTCATCCACATTGAGGTAGTTGTTGGAAGGGGGGTTTCTTAATGGTGGGTTGCATGTTAATTTCAATGAATTTGAGAGGTTAGTTTGTCGGGGAATGCAAGATTTAATAGTTGGTAGAGTTGTATTTGCTGTGACGTATTGGGTATTTTTGTATAAATGTAGGAGTTGGTTTTCGCAAAAGTTTAGAGGCCCTTTTGTAAAAAATGTGAAATGTTGGATCGTTTAATGGAAAATGAAACATTCTTTTTCTTGCACCATGAGTTTAGTTTTTAAAGTATAGAACCTTCTTTATGAAAGTGTGGAGTACCGAGTAGTTGTTGTAAATTTGAAGGTTGTTTCAATATTAAGTTTTGGGTGTTTTGTGATTTGTGGGAAATCAGGGGTCTTTTTCATAAGAATATGTGGCTTTTAGGTGGATTGGTGCGAAGTTCAAGGTCCTTTTTGGAAAATTGTGGGTTGTAAACATATTTTTCTGAAAGTTGAGGGGCTCATCTGTAAAAATTCTTGGACTGCGGAGATTGCGGGTGGATTGTTGCGAAGTTCGAAGTCCTTTTTGAAAAATTATGAACTGCAAACATATTTTTCCATAAGCTTAGAGGCTCATCCTAAAAAGATCTGCGGACTGGGAGATCATTTTTTGCCTAATGGAAGGACCTCTATGCAAAACATTCTTTCCTAGGTCGATCTGAGCCGTCCACGTGGCCGATCCGACAGACGGTTAAAGCCAGCAACGTGGTCTGCTTCTTCGGCCTCGGTATTGGCCAAGAATCATAAGTACAGATTACAAGCCCGATTATGTAATCCGGGCCAAAACAAACGAGCCCATCTTCCTTGCACAATTGTTTTCAGCCCAATGAAAACAATTTGCATGTCCACGTGTCATCCAGGTCAGCAAAACCACTGGATGACCTAATTTGCACGATTTTGATAGTTCGATGGTCAAAGATTTCTGATTTTGAGGTTAGATGACCAAAATCAAACCGAGACGATAATTCGATAGCTAAAAATGAGCCTTTTCCTGATCATATATATGGACTGAAAAACTAAAACAACCTACAATTTAAAAACGAATGAAGTATAATCCAATCTTATAATATGAGGAATGATTGATTTGGATTATGACATCTGGCACGTGCATTGTCTTGTTATAATCTGTTTGAGCTTAAAGATCACAAGCCCGACTATGTAATCCGGGCCAAAACCAACAAGCCCGATTCCTTGCACAGTTGTTTTCAGCCCAATGAATTCTCATCTTCCTCGCACTTTTCAGTGCACGAGCCTTTTATTTTGTGGATCCTACTACTTATAGTTTTTGTACATCCTCTCAAAAAAACATATAGTTTTTGTACAAAATGATCAAATACAATTGTGTTTCAAGTTAACTGAAAAAAAATTCTAGATTCCAACACGAGTACATATGTAACATCCCGGATTTTCCCGGAATGTTAATGTTTGCGAAAATGTGAATTTCAAAATTTTTGTTTGTATTTGAGTGCTTACTTAAATTATAAGGATGTCTTCTTTGATCCTTCTTTAAATTCTAAGATTTATTTTGAGCTAAATAATAAAATTTAAGAATTATAAATTGTTAGTGTGAGAACTCTGGAGTTTATTGAAATTTATTTGGATTTTACTTGAGTGTGACTCGAATTTGAATTTTAAATTCAAATTTGAGTTGTGGATATATAAGGTATAAGGATAAAAGAAATAGGAAAACCTCTAGGCAGTTTGGGCCTTAACCCAGTTTGGTAAGTTCTCCGCTGGACCTCTACCTTGTCGCCAAGTCCACCAGAGCACCTCGTTCTTTCACAGCCGGCCTGCCTTTTTCCTTTTCAGCCCACCGAGGCGCGTCTACCCCCTACCACCACCGCTGTCGCTGCCATGAGGGGCCCGCCTGTCGGTCGCTGGCCTCCCAAACCCCCCTGCGCCCCTTTCTTCTCCGCTGACGCACGACGGGAGAACCGGCGCCGCCGCTTCCCTGTTCGCCACACTGTTCCCCCGTTTCCCATCCCATGCCGCGAAATGGATCAGGAGGGAGAGCCCCGTTCCGCGACGGGATAGCCCAGCCACGCCTCACCAAATCCCTCTCCACGCCTGTGCGCACCCCACGCCACCGCGGGATGGACGCCACGCGTCCTGGCGCGGACGTCGAGAATCACCGGCCGTCCATGCCCGGCGTCCGCCTGCGAACCCTAGCCCCCCTGTATAAAAGCCATCACCGCAGCCTCTCCTCCCAACCCTAGCCGCCCCTTGGGGAATTTTCCCCAACCCACATCCATCCGCCGCCACCAGAGAAGAGAGGAAGGAGGAAGGGAGGAAGGGGGCGTCCGCCGGAGGAGCTGCTGCCGATTCGAAGCCGGAGCCATCTGGGCTGAGCGCTGTCGCCGCCGGTTGAATAAGAAGAGAAGGGGGACCGGGGAAGGGGAGCCCGGAGACGCCGCAGCCGCCCGTGTATCGAGGTTCACCGACCCCCTACGCCATGGCCACGCCGAGCCGCCTCCCTGTTCGCCGCCTTCACCAAGTAGCAGAGAAGGAGGAGAAGGAGTTGGAGGAAGGGGAAAACGCTCGGGAGGTGAATCCGGGGTCCGCCCGAGGGAGCCGCCGAGAAGCTGTACCACGACGCCAAGCAGAGGACGTCGTCGTTGATCCGGGGTTGCTGCGGGCACCGTGAAGACGGAGCCGTTCGAGGGAGCGCCGTCGACACCCTGAAGCCGGAGCCGTCCGTGGGAGCTGCTACTCGCCGTGAAGCCAGGACCAGACCTGCTGAAGGCGGCGCCGTGTTGTTCTGCTTCCTCTGCTCCGCCGCCGCATTCTCTTCACCGCCGTCTTGCCACCGCCTTCTTGGACCAGAGGTGAGCCTCACGGCCCCATCACCGTGCTGTGGACCCGGCCTTCGAGCCGTGGCTGGAACGAGCTTGGTGTGCTCGTCGGGCCTTGTGTGCCCGCTGTTGAACTGTGCCCGCTCCGCGCCGCCGCGCGACCCGTCGTCGTCTGGGTGCTGGCCATCGAACCATGCCGGCCGTTCTTGCAGGTGCCGCTGCCTTCCTTAACGCGCGCGCTCCGCCGCTTGCTGTCCACCTTTGTCTCGTGCTGTCGTCGTGCGCACGCCGCCTGATCCGTGTCACCGCCGAGGCTGCGCCGGCGGCATCCTGCACTCACACAACCGAGGGGCCAAGGCCCAGCCTTTCTTGGCCACGCCCGTGCACCCGTTCGCACTCACGCGCACGCGAGTTCGTACACCGGCGTCAGCGCAAAACCAACGCCGCCGGGCCGTCTCTCGCCGCCTGGAGCATTGCTCCCGCCGCACCGCCGTGCTTGGCCAAGGGCGCTGCCTCACGGCCCAACGGACACGCGTGCACGCGACCAAGCCGTCGCTTGGCAAACCCCGTGCGTAGCCGTATCCTTCAGCTCATGAGCCGGAGTTCCCTCTCGTGCAGCGCACTGTCTCTGTCGATCCGCGCCGCGGCGAACCACACCTCGTCGCCGCCGGACCGGAATCCCGAAACAATGCTCCCCCTTTCCTTGCCCAAATCAAGCGCCATCCGTTTCCCGTGCAGCCGCCGTACGCCACCGGGCAGGGTGCTGCCTTAGCCCGAGCTCCGGCTTGCACGCGCATACCACCAACCAGGAAAGGCAAAGCCGTCCCTTTGGGGTGTTGATCCTAAACCAAGAGCCCGCACGCGAGCCGGCACGCTGACGCCAACGTGCAGACCAGTTCTGCTGTCCTGAACTCCTAGAGCTCTCCTCCCACCGTCGCCGTCGTGCTCGGCCGAGACCTTGCCTCACGGTCGCACGCACGCGTGCGCACAAGCCAAGCCTTACCTCGCACGTCTGTACCTCGGCAAGTCGCTGTCTTGTGATGCCTACCTTTTGCCCCTTGTTGTCTGGGTGCCGCAGATCAAGGTCACGTCCTATCCTCCCCTGCTGATGCTCGACAAGAGGCTATGCCACAATAAGTCGTGTCATCACCACCGCCGAACCCTTGCAGTTGCGATCCGCCGCGGACTTGCTTAGTCGAGCACCTGCGCGCGTACCGCAACCGTGTCGCGACTGTGAAACACCACGTGACTGCACACGTGCACCTAGTCTCTGTTTTACAAGTTGTCATCTTTAACCATCTCTATGCATTGCACCCTTGCCGCGAGTGCACTCGCCATGAACCTATACCTTACCGCACCTTGACAGCACGCAGCTCCGGGGCATCGGTCTGCTACGATGCTTGCCATACCAAACCATATCCTTTGTCCTATCCAGTGAGCCACCTAACCACCCATTCTCCCTATCCATGAATCCTTCCTCGCACGGCGTGCCCTTTGTGTTGGCCAGTGCGGTCTTGTCGCTCTCAGCCAACGAGTAGCACACCTACATAAACCTGCCGACCATAACCTTGCAGCTGCAAGGAATTCTCTGTGCTCCTGCAGCTTTGGCCGCAACATGCATACAAGCAGCCTTCAGGTAGGTGCCATTGTGGCATTTCAGCAAGCAGTCTGCTTGCCGGCCTGAATTCCTTTCGCCTATAGCTGAACCTGCACAAACCTGTAGTGCTAGTTCTGTATCTGCCACTCCGCAACTGACCTTTCTGATCCAAACCATAAAATAGCAGCCAGTGCAAAAGCTAGCAAGTTGCTACCTCCTCTTTGTTTCCAAGCCATGCAAGTTTAAGTGTTTAACCAGGAAGCTTTGATCTTCTTTCATGTTGCCAAGCCGTGTGCCATTGCCTCTGCTTGTGCTCTTTCCTTTTAGCTGCAGCCGTAAAACCTTGCAATGCTAATGAGCTTGAGGTCAATTTCTGTTTTGCCTACGTGCCATGGACCTATTTAGCTCATGCTAACATCCTAGACGTCAGCACATCTGCTCCATCACGTGAGCATTCTGGAGTTGCCACTAAACATACAAGTTGCTGCTCCTAAGCCATGTATGTGTTGTCGAAACCAACAGCCTGGTCCTTTTTGCTCTTAACGTGCTGGCTTGTGTCCCCTTTCTGGCCCAACCAAGGAGCTACATCCTATGCCGGAAGATAGCAAGTCTGGTCAGATCCTGTGATGCTTCCAACCTTAACCCTTTAGCTAATCTTGTTTGGGTGTGACTTGCTAGTAGCATCGCTTGACCTTTTTCCACCGAGCCCTAATCCTAGTACCACGTGCCTGTTCTCAATGTTCCCAAGTCTTTGCCACATCTTCCGTCGCGGTCGTGCCACACCTCCGTTGTGGACAACGAGTGCGCTAACCAAACCATCGGCCATGCCACACTTCTGCCATGTTCCAGCTTGAGCTAGGATAGCCAAGTTTCTCAATCACACCACATCGCTTCTAGCTGATCCGTCCTGCTTAATCTCTCCAATCTTACCAAAGGGGCCTACGGACTTACCGTTGGGACCCACTAACATGTGAGGTTGCTACCTGTCGAACCTGGTTCCATCTAACCTACGGGGCCCACAGGATGGCTTGTGGGGTCCGATTGACCTTTGACCTTCCTCTTTGACTTGGTCAAATTGATTGTTGACTGTTTATCTGAGCCTGCAGACCAACCCAAAACCTAGCTTATGGTTCTCTAACTTGCTGACTTGTGTTTTCTATGCTTTATCGCAATTAATTAAATTCATAAAATAATTCTTTATTTGAAAATCAAAAATAAATTGTTCCTACCTTAGAAAAATATGAAATCAGTTTCTGTATTCTTCTAAAATCATGACGCACCCGTTAGACTAGCGTTTGGAGTTATTTGGTTCTTTACTGCTTCTCTTTGGAGTTATTTGCATCTAGACATCGTGTTTATTTATATTTGCGAATCTAGGAATTCCCAGAGCCGAGGAGTCAAGCCAGAAGATCGAGAACAACTACGGAAACTACGATGACTACTTGCACGTAGGTGTTCACGCCCGACTGACTCTGAATACCTATTAGGCATTGCTATGTAGTATGCTAACGCTTTACTTTAAATGCATGATGATGAACCTTGCACTGCCTTCTTTAATTACTCTATCCTTGATTGCCGTACTACTACTATGTTATATATATATATAAGCGTGTATATATGCTGAGCTTCGTGATGCATGTATTGGGATGGGAATAGTGGTTCTTGGCGTGAGTGGGGTGAAACCGGTAGGAGAAGGCATTTTGGGTACTTTGGCAGGGGTGAGCTCGAAACAACCGATCTGGGATCGAGGATGGGAGTGCACTCCTCAGAGCATTTCCGCTTTTACGGTTTTTGGAGCACAGGTGTTGGGGATTTACTGTACGCTTGGAGGACATGAGCTCGCCCCGGTCTGAAACCGAGTGGGCCAACCGCTTCACGGGACTTTTCCTACACACCACCTCGCCGAGAGTGGGGTTAGGGCCGGGTTGAGCTCGGCAAGTGCGGAACCATACCTGCCAGCAGGATAGAGGGTTTCAGTGGGGGAGAGGTTGTTGACGCAAAAATAGGACGTCACCTCCGCGCGCAGCACACGTGACTCCCCGGTCTGTAGCGAGGCGTGCCAGCCAATCTGACCTGTTGATTGACAATGGAAAATATTAGGGATCGGCATGAGAACCGATGGCCTTCCAGCGACACGTGTACCAGCCAATCGGCCGATACGGGTAAAGCGGGATCGGCCGGCTCGAGAGCGACCGAAGCGCAGGTGCGTAGACGAACGGATCGGCTGGAATCGACCGATTGTGACGTCAGCACTCGAGTAGGTCGGGATCGGCTGCGGTGTTAGAAGCCGATAGGATCTAGATCGAGTGGATGATAAAGATAATAGCTAAAAACCACAAGAATTGGTACGAAGACTTGCAGATCTAGCTAATATCGGTAAGGGGTGAATAAAGAACTAGACGAAACCTCAGCGATGCGCCCGGAGGTTAAAGCCTAGGATTATTCGGTAAAACGGTACTCACAAGCTTGCCGGAGATCAGCTGATGCAGCCCGACGAACTCGAAGCACGGCGTTGTAGAAAAGAGAAAATCGCAGTGGCGAAGTCGCTGAAAAGTAGATGCTGTAAAGGTAGATGCTGTACAGTAGATGCAGTAAAAGTAAAGGGTTTGCCTGGAGGCGGTTTGTTTGATATTGGTGTGTACACATTTTCCGACCACGCAGGGTCGCTATTTCTGTCCTGAGGACAAACCCGACTCCTAGCCGATTACGGCACTGTTTACTTGCATCTAAAGGAAAAAACTACTAAAAATAGGAAAAGGACCCTCGCAGGAGTCTAAAGACCTTCTAAAAATTGACTCTTGACCCGTTGCCAATCGTGGATTGACCCGCCTCCACCATGCTTTCCACCTGGCGTATTTCTTTGAACACCGCCTTCTTCATGCCCATCGGCCGATCCTCTGGTTAGCCATCGGCTGACCGCTCTGACTCGCTGGCCCACTGTCAGGGTTGAACTCTTCTGACCATCGGCGGATCTCGTTGACTGCTCTGTTCTTCCTTCAACCGGCCGATCATACTCTGTTTTTCATCAGCTGCTCCTCCTTACCCCTTTTGACCTGTTTTTCCAAAAAACGGTGTCAACACATGCCCCCCAGTTTCGGAGTAAATGATCCTTTTGTTCCGAAATTTGCTTGACATCTCTCGAATAATGGCCAAATCTCTTCATGTGATTGATGCGATCAATCCCATTGATAATGTCTCGTCCTTTCTATCTGACCCTCAGGGTTGTTCACCATGTGACTCTTTGGCTCCTTCGCCCCTCTTCCCTATAAGACTCGTCCTTCTATCCGGGGTTTTCTGTATCCTTTTTGACCCTTTGGATTTTCCTGATGTAGGTGTTAATCCCTTTAGCTTTTGGGTATGAGAGGCATCTTTCCCTGGAAAACTCTGCGGGCGTCGATGATCATCATTGGTCTTTGACAGACTCTAGCTTGAAATGGCATTTCCCCCAGGTGCTGCTAGTGAGCTTGTAGACTCTGTCTGCAATGTTGGGCAGAAGATTTCTGTGAGCCATGCTCTGTAGTTTGTGGACGTGTCAGAGAAACTTCCCATTGTCTTGTGCGCGTGTATCCTTTATTTGGGGCGATTCTCTTGAATCAGTCATTTTTTGGAAACTGAGCCATTCACGGGTTATCTGTTTCCTTTTTTACCGGATCCAGCATCTTCAGTTTCCGTCTTTCCTGACCCCTTTATCCTTATCTCTTCCGGTGTACTGGCTATAAATAACCATCCTTACCCCCTTACGGAGACCACACCTCTTCAACCATGGCTTGAGATATAGGCCCAGCGAACTTTAGACTCTTGCTCTTTGATTCCTTCCTCCTCCTCTGACTCAAGATAGCGAGAAGAATTCTTGTGAAACAGCCCAGAACATACTTCTCTCTCTAGCCTCCTTTTGTGAAGCCAGGAGGTCCAACAGCTAGAAGAAGCCTTGTGATGCAACTTAGGTGCATCAGCTGGTGGAGGAGGGCGGAAGTTGTCCCTGGGTGTTGTGGAAAGAAGAACAACCCTATGTCTTCTTTCCCAACAATCTTGACGGAAAGAATTACCCCATCTGGTGATTCATCTTCGTCAAATTTACGCTTTCTTTTTTGTTTTTCTCTTTCTTCGTCCCCTTCGTTTGTCCAGCGATGACTATTGTAATCGATCTGTAACGAATCATCCGATTCAAATGTATTCTTCAGATCTATACTGCGATGCCACCATTGTAATCAAAGATGAGAGAAAAATATATTTTTTTTATTCTAAGGGCGATTTGTTCATCGGCCATAACCTGAAACCGAACATGCTTTGATGACGATTTTATTTACAATTGGCTGTAACTTGAGTCTCGAATCGGCCGCTTTTAGGCTCTGATTAGACTAAGCATCTACCCATATGCTTGGATAGTATTTCTTCAAATATTTCCCGTTCAATGCTCTGGCAAACTTCTCTCCTTCCAATGTTTCTAAAATATATGCATTGCCAGGTACGCATTGGCTGATCCGATATGGCCCTTCCCAATTAGGTGACCACTTCCCATATTTAGGATCCCTAGAGCCGATCGGTAATATGAGCTTCCAAACCAGATCCCCTTCGGTAAACTCTTTAACTTTGACTTTCTTGTCATACCATCTGGCTATCCTTCTTTTATTCTTTTCAATATTCTCCAAAGCTCTCAGCCGATTCCCAGCAAGATCTTCTAATTCCTCTTTCATCATAGCTGAATAATCATCGGCCGATAGCTGATCTTGTAAAGAAGTTCTTCTGGATCCGGTTTTTAGTTCCCAAGGTAACACAGCATCATGACCATACACCAGTTGATATGGTGATACCTTGGTTGCTCCGTGGCATGCCATCCGGTACGCCCATAGTGCTTCATTAAGGATTGTGTGCCACCGTTTGGGATTTTCATCGATCTTGCGCTTGATCAACTTGATGATGCCCTTGTTTGCTGCCTCTGCCTGTCCGTTGGCTTGAGCATAATAGGGAGATGAGTTTAATAGTTTGATTCCCAAAGAATTCGCATATTCTTCAAATTCTCCTGAAGTGAATTGACTCCCTTGATCAGTTGTGATCGTTTGAGGTATACCAAACCGATAGACAATGTGCTCATTAACAAAATCAATCATATTGCCTGATGTCACAGTCTTGATTGGGATGGCTTCAACCCACTTTGTGAAATAATCTGTCGCCACCAGCACGAATTTATGACCTTTGCTTGATGGTGGGTATATCTGTCCGATCAGATCAATTGCCCAACCCCTGAATGGCCACGGCTTGATTATTGGGTTCATGGTCGATGCTGGAACTCTTTGAATGCTTCCAAACTTCTGACACTCTTGGCATCCTTTGTAATACTTGAAGCAATCTTCTAATATTGTCGGCCAATAGTAGTTATTATTTCTGATCATCCACTTCATCTTGAATGCTGATTGATGAGTTCCACAGACTCCCTCATGAATTCCCCCAATAAAGTTTTAGCTTCTTCTTCACCGAGACATTTGAGCAGAACTCCTTCGATGGTACGATAGTATAACTCGTCTTCTAGCAGAACATATTTAATGGCTCTGTACCTTAATTGTCTATCAACCTTCTTGGATGGATCTTTCAGAAAATCTATTATCTCCTTCCTCCAATCTTCTGTTGACAACTCCATAGTTAGAATCGATCGATATCCTGACGCCCCTTGGGCCAGCCGATTAGCTTCACTGTTGTGACACTTAGGGATATGTTCAAGTCTTACTATTTTGAACTCTCGGAGTAGTTGAAGACATTCTTCGTGATAAACCCTTAATATGTCATCTTTGCATTCATATTCCCCTGCCAACTGATTTATCACGAGTTGAGAATCTCCAAATATCTCAACAACTTCAGCATTGACTTCTCGTAGTAGCTTTATCCCTTTTAACACTGCCTGGTACTCAGCTTGATTGTTTGTCGAAGTCTTCTCAATTGGGATGGAAAATTCATAATTTGCTCCTTGAGGTGAGATGAGGACGATTCCGATCCCAGCTCCTACTCCACATGATGATCCATCAAAGAACATAGTCTATGGAATAGGTTCTACAACTGCAACTTTAGGTCCACAATGCTGAGTTACCAGATCGGCCATTACTTGCCCTTTGATTGCTTTGGCCGATTGATAGGTCAAATCAAATTCCGACAAAGCTAAGATCCATTTCCCGATCCTGCCCTTCAAGATTGGTAATGACAACATATATTTGACCACATCATCTTTGCACACCACAGTGCATTCGGCAGTTAATAGGTAGGGCCTCAACTACGTGCATGAGAAATATAAGCACAAGCATAGCCTTTCTACCGCCGAATATCTTGTTTCTGCATCCAAGAGTCTTCTACTCACGAAATATACAACTCGCTCTTTTCCTTCAAACTCTTGCACAAGGGCCAATCCAATAGCCCGCTCATTAGCTGATAAGTATAATTTGAAGGCTTGTTATCTTGAGGGGCATTAAGACGGGATGAGATTTTAAGTACTGTTTGACATTATCTAGAGCCTTCTGCTGTTCCTCTCCCCATACGAATTTCTGATTGGCCTTGAGCTTCAATAGAGGTGTAAATGGTTGGATCCTTTCTGACAGATTAGATATAAATCTTCTAATGAAATTGATCTTGCCAATTAATGACTAAAGCTCTTTCTTGTTTGATGGTGCTTTTATATTGTCAATCGCACTGATCGACTTCTGGCCCACTTCGATTCCTCTTTCGTGTATTAAGAAACCCAAGAACTGGCCAGCTGAAACACCGAAAGCACATTTGTTGGGATTCATCTTCAAACCATGCTTCCTAGTGCATTCCAATGTTTTTCGTAGATCTGCTAAGTGTTCCTTGTAGCTTTTTGACTTGACAACTACATCATCGATGTAGATTTCTACTATCTTGCTGATGAGTTCATGGAATATGTAATTCATGGCTCTTTGATATGTGGCACCAGCATTCTTCAACCCAAAGGTCATGACAATCCACTCATATAATCCGACGTGACCGGGGCACCTGAAAGCAGTCTTTGCAATATCCTCTATGGCCATGAATATTTGATTGTATCCAGCATTACCGTCCATGAAGCTGATGACTTTGTGCCCTGCAGCAGCATTGACCAGTGCATCGGCTACTGGCATTGGATATCCATCCATCGGCGTCGCTTTATTCAAGTCCCTGAAATCAATGCATACACGAAGTTTGCCATTTTTCTTGTAGACAGGGACTATATTAGAAATCCATTCGGCATATCGACATTGCCGAATAAAACCAGCTTCGAGTAACTTCGTTATCTCGGCTTTTATATCAGGATATATCTTCGGATTACACTGCCTTGGGTGTTGCTGGAAAGGTCGAAACCCTGGTTTAATAGGTAACTGATGTTCAACAATGGATCGGTCTAAGCCAGGCATTTCATAATATTCCCAAGCAAAGCAATCCTTGAATTCTTTTAATAATGCGATCAATTCTTTCTTGTATTCTTCTTCTAGCTTGGCACTGATGTATGTTGGCCTTGGTTTGCTTCCATCTCCAAGATCTATCTTTTCTAATTCATCAGCCGATGTAAACCCACGCCCAAGCTTCCCTTCATCTTCAATGAATTGATCCATTAAATCTTGTCTTCAGAGCCGACTGCTTGAACCGGTTTTAGTCCGAAATCGGACACTTTGAGATACTTGGTATCCCAGGCTTTAACAGATATGCAGCTTACTTGATCATAAGTCCATCCTTGTGCTTTTGTAGCTGCTACTGTCAAAGAGGTTTCTCCTTGGACCACCTCTATTGAATCTCCGATCCATTGGATGATGCATTGATGCATTGTAGACGGTATGCAACAATTGGCATGTATCAAATCCCGACCCAGCAGTAGATTATAAGATCCCCTCCCTTTAATGACAAAGAAAGCGGTCGGAAGGGTCTTACTGCCGATGGTGAGCTCCACGCAGATTGCTCCTTGAGCCGAAGAGACGTTGCCTTCGAAGTCCACCAACATCATGTCGGTTTGAGTCAAGTCTTCATCAGACTTCCCAATCTTGCACAGCATAGTGTATGGCATCAGGTTGACTGCTGCTCCTCCATCCACAAGCATCCTGGTGACTGGCTTCCCGTTGACAAATCCCTTGAGAAACAAAGCCTTCAAGTGTTGTCTCTTCTCATCTTCTGGTTTCTCAAAGACGGCTTGTCTAGGTTCCAGTGTCAGCTGGGCCATGCCAAGCTCTTCATCGGACAGATCTGAATCAATTGGAGCCATGAACTCTTTTGGTAGGAAGACAACCATATTTATATCAGCGTGTGGTTTGTCATCCTTTTCTTCATCGGCCTTAGGCTTTGGACGCCAAACCTTGGACCGAACCTTCTTCTTGTCCAGCATACGTCTCTCTACCTCTTCATTCTGTTCCAGCTGACGCAGGCGCTGAACTCTCCTTTTCTGGGACTTGGTCAAGCCATCTGGACACCACTGCGGATTGGGCTTCTTACGTGTTTGGCTTGACCCTTCATCATCCAGTTGCAACGTGCGTCGTCGTTCAGGAGCTCGGCACATGATATCTTCATCAGGGACCAGAGAATCGGCTACCTCTTCCAGCCGATAGTTTGACTCTTCATTGACTCGGCCCCCCAGCCGATCATGAACACTGGCCTTGCCCCCCAGCCGATCGTAGACGCTGGCTTTGCCCCCCAGCCGATCATGGACTGAGACCCGTTGATTGTTGAATTCATGGTGATCCCTGGCTGAAGGTCTTCTGTTATCAAAGCAAACCCTTTTGGATGAGTTGCTATTATTGTAAGCCCCGTTGCACTCTGGACAGTTTTCTGCCGTTGGCAGCTTGATCCCTTCTTCCCAACAGTACTTGAAGAACGGACATCTCCAATGTCCTTCGTTGCGCCGTGCCCACTCTTCTCTCCCCCTTGCTTTCTCTTGTTGATGTTGGAACTTGTTGATCAGCATGTGGGACGTAACAGGTCGACGTGGCTTCAAATCTCCTTCTTCAAGTAGTAACCCTTTTCCTTTAACATCGGCAGCAGTTACCTGCACTTTGGGATCAACAGCTCCTTTATTTTGAGCCGAATCAGATGTCAGCAATTTAACTCGTGACGTGTCTTTGCTAGACACCTCAACTATGTTAGTTGGGAAGGGGTGCTGATCAATCTTCATCGGCTTCTCAGCTTTGGCAGGAGTTTCAAATTTAAGCCTGCCCTGCTCAATAGCTGATTGGATCTGTTGCCTGAAGATCTTGCAATCATTGGTATCGTGCGAAGTTGCATTGTGCCACTTGCAATACTTCATTCTCTTTAGCTCCTCTGCAGATGGTATGGTATGGAACTGGGAGAGTTTAATCTGCCCTTGCTGAAGCAACAGATCAAATATTTTATCGGCCTTAGTGATATCAAAGCCGAATTTCTCTGGCTCTTTTTTGCCAAAGGGACATGACACCGTCTTCTTGCCCTTGACCCATTCTGCGAGCCCTATCATATTGTCTTCATCTTCTGAGTCAGAGTAATCCACATAAGACACCTTCTTCTGAAAGTTCCTTCTAGGCTCATAGGACTTTGCAGTTTCCTGACTCATCCGACTGACCAACTGGCTGAGACTCTCGAAGTCGTGTGATGCATATTTCTCCCTCAAGGTTGGTAAGAGACCTTGGAAAGCTAGGTTAGCCAGTTGCTTGTCTCCCAAGTTCAGACTGTAACACTTTTTTTTTTGAATCTAATAAGCAGGCTTTATTAATTGAAGATGGTTACATCGTTTGATAAGAACGGAACAATAAAACTAGGGGGATCATCGTCCCAAATACAATTAACTTTGGTAACCATAGCCTGTCTTGCTAACTCATGTGCAACTTGGTTTGCATCCCTACCTAGGTGTTCGATAGAGATCTCCTGGAAACCAATCCAAATAGTGGAGCATTCATCATATATAGCTGCTGCCGAGTTTGCTGTAAAGCCTCCATCTCTCATAATCTCAACAACCTCTATACAATCCGACTGGACAATCAAACGGTTAACGCCAATATGTTGGGCTAACATCAATCCCTCCTTAAGTGCATAAGCTTCCGCCATTGGTGCGTCCACGAGGTGAGGAATAAAGGAGGATGCTGCTGCTATCATAGCTCCGGAATTGTCTCTTATAATTGCCCCCGTACTTCCACATCCCCCATCTTCATCAAATGAAGCATCAATATTCAGTTTCAAAAATCCTTCCGGCGGTTTCTTCCATCCCTCCCTTAATTTAGGATACTGCTTCGCTGCCAGTTTATAATTCTTTGCTAATGAGACAATCGCTAAGCCTGATCTTGATGTTTGCTGCACCTGTTCCCCATGTGTGATCTGTCGCCTCTCCCACCACAGGTACCATCCTCCAGTTATTATTAGTTCAGCAAAGCCAACGCCAAGATGGTGAATTTGAGCTCCTCGTCTAATCACCTCTTCCAGGATAACTGACCCAGACCGATCTGTTCCTATTAATTCATTGATTTTCTCCCATATCCCAATTGATCTCCATACTGCCCTTGCTCGGTCGCACGTAAAGATGAGGTGCTTAACATCCTCAGCTCCATTTTGACAGACTTGACATCCCCCTTGCGTGCCAATATGTCTGTTTGCTAGGATCGCACGGCATGGCATCAATCCTCGGAGCGCTCGCCAGCCAAAAATCTTTATTTTCCCCGGCACCTGAAGTTTCCACAGATTTTTCCATACTTGCAAATCACTTGTTCCACCCCCTTGGAAGACATTCATCCTCGAGGAAAATTTCTGCTTCCATTGTCCATGGTAGGCTGATTTCACCGAGAAGAAACCATTCCTATTATAGTGCCAAGCCACGCAATCATCCCTTCCAGGAGTAATCGGAATCTGAAGAATGCGATTAGCATCAACACTCCAAAAGATTGACCTTACCAGATCAACATCCCACGTATGATCCACTGGGTTAATTAATTCATCAACCGTTGTGACTATGTTGTTTCCTCTGCATGTTTGTACCTTCAGGTTATGGCTGCCTGGTATCTAATTATCTTCCCTTTGAGCCTGGTATACCTCAAACGATCAGTGATTTCTGACTTCTCTGAATCTTTGAACGAATCCAGCTACTGTTTCATCGTTCCTTTGCTTGAGCCTGGTCAGATCAGTGATTTTCATCTCATGGATGCCAGAGAAGAAGTAATTATGAAATTGCTGTTCCAAATCGGACCACTTGATTATAGAATTTGCTGGCAATGAAGTGAACCATGAGAATGCTGGTCCTGACAGAGATGAAGAGAACAGGCGTATCCTGAGTGCATCAACATTCTCTGCTTCTCCACATTGGATGATAAACCGAGTGATATGCTCCATAGTGGATGTTTCATCTTACCCAGAGAACTTGGTGAAGTTTGGCACCTTGAATCTTGGTGGGAATGGTATTTGATCATAGCCAGAGGGATACGGTGTCCTGTACATGCAGGACTGCGACTTAGGCTTTATCCCATATTGCTTCAATAGCATCTCCGAGAAGTGGTCGATCAACTCCTGCTTCACATGAGACTTCAATTCAGCAGATGCTTGCTCAATTGCTTGTATCTCAGCTGGAGTTTCTGGAAGTCGTTCTTCTAAGATTCTTGGCTGTGGATCTGGAGCTGTTGATGTCTTCGCTTCAGCAGAACCTTGAGTGTTTGAATGACCTGTAGCAGGTGGAGCCTGTCCAATCGGCTGACTAGCCGATGAGGCTGGTTGCTGCGTATTCAACTGGCTTAAAATAGCCAATTGATTTAGAAGTGTTTGCAGTAATTGCGCAGAATCCACCTGTGAAACCACTGGCTGCCCTGTTGCCCCTTGGCTGATCAGCTGTTGAGGCGATGATCTTGTGTGAGCCACTGTATTGGCTGGCATTAAGACAGCCTGCATTGTCGTTGACTATTGAAGTGGGGCAGCTTGTACAGGCATCCCTAGTGTCGGCTGTTGAGCCGATCTCTGAGGAGGAGTGGGATTTGGCCTCTGAGGTGGAATAGGAGCCCTTTTCTCTGTTGGTATGACCATATGAGCATGAGCTGGGTTGATCTTGACTCTCTCAAAAGCTTTGCTCCCATGGTTGAAGTAGACAAATTCTACTCCTTCCTCATTCATGTGCACAGTCCCTGGAGTACCCCCAAATGTAGCTTGGTAAGACTGTGGGTACTTCACTTCTGGAACTTCCTCAGGCATAGGTTCAAAGAAATTTGAGATGTTAGTCTCAAAGTGATCACGAGGTAAGCCCCATCCTGCAAGCCTTCCATCCTGATCTCTCATCGCAGGATACTTCTGATTCTGAACTGGAAAGACCTGATCTTGGGCACTGGATTGTACTTCATGTGTTTGAACCACAGGCGTGGTAACAGCAGGATCTTTGGCTTTTTCCCCAACACCTTTGTTCTGAATCGGCTGAGAATCCGATGAAGAACCAGGAGCGACTGTATTGACCTGTGGAGAAGGTGAAATCCCTACTGTTGGATCATCAATCGGCGGGGAAGCCGATTGGTCTTGTTGGAACATTGGAGGAGTTTGCCTCGGTTGAAAATATGCAGGACGCAAATATCCTGCCTCTGCTCCTTGTTTGAGTGCATTAATTATAGCATTCTGAACAGTATTGGCGAAAACCTTGGATTGATCAATCATTATTTGATGCATCGCCTTGGTCATCATATCTTGAAGTCCTTCAGGATCGGCTGAGAAGGTGACTTGCTTAGGTGTTGGCAAAGGATTCTTCTTGAAGACTCCACCTTTAGTCTGACCGTATGATGCCAGACAAAGCTCCTCATAATACCTCATGTGAGCTTCAAATTCAGCTTTGTCTGTATCTTTCAGCTGATCCTTAGTGATTGGTTGGACGTTCTCTGGATCAACTTCATGAGGATCAGTCTTTGTAGTCTTCGTCATTGTTGACTTTTTCGGGTCCCACCGGGCGTGCCAAAAGTGTGTTGACGCGAAAATAGGACGTCACTTCCGCGCGCAGCACACGTGACTCCCCGGTCTGTAGCGAGGTGTGCCAGCCAATCTGACCTGTTGATTGACAATAGAAAATATTAGGGATCGGCTTGAGAACCGATGGCCTTGCAGCGACACGTGTACCAGCCAATCGGCCGATACGGGTAAAGCGGGAATCGGCCGGCTCGAGAGCGACCGAAGCGCAGGTGCGTAGACGAACGGATCGGCTGGAATCGGCCGATCGTGACGTCAGCACTCGAGTAGGTCGGAATCGGCTGCGGTGTTAGAAGCCGATAGGATCTAGATCGAGTGGATGATAAAGATAATAGCTAAAAACCACAAGAATTGGTACGAAGACTTGCAGATCTAGCTAATATCGGTAAGGGGTGAATAAAGAACTAGACGAAACCTCAGCGATGCGCCCGGAGGTTAAAGCCTAGGATTATTCGGTAAAACGGTACTCACAAGCTTGCCGGAGATCAGCTGATGCAGCCCGACAAACTTGAAGCACGGCGTTGTAGAAAAGAGAAAATCGCAGTGGCGAAGTCGCCGAAAAGGAGATGCTGTAAAGGTAGATGCTGTAAAGTAGATGCAGTAAAAGTAAAGGGTTTGCCCGGAGGCGGTTTGTTTGATATTGGTGTGTACACATTTTCCGATCACGCAGGGTCACTATTTATGTCCTGAGGACAAACCCGACTCCTAGCCGATTACGGCACTGTTTACTTGCATCTAAAGGAAAAAACTACTAAAAATAGGAAAAGGACCCTCGCAGGAGTCTAAAGACCTTCTAAAAATTGACTCTTGACATGTTGCCAATCGTGGATTGATCCGCCTCCACCATGCTTTCCACCTGGCGTATTTCTTTGAACACCGCCTTCTTCATGCCCATCGGCCGATCCTCTGGTTAGCCATCGGCTGACCGCTCTGACTCGCTGGCCCACTGTCAGGGTTGAACTCTTCTGACCATCGGCGGATCTCGTTGACTGCTCTGTTCTTCCTTCAACCGGCCGATTATACTCTGTTTTTCATCGGCTGCTCCTCCTTACCCCTTTTGACCTGTTTTTCCAAAAAACGGTGTCAACAGAGGTGGGAGTGAGACCACCTTCTCTCAGTGCATCATCCGTGTGGCCACACGGGGGCATTTCACAGTTCCGGTGCAATTCCCTTCGCGGAGGGGATCGCTTTGAGGGCCGGATGCAGGATGGGACCGTAACTACCGAGAGTTTGCACGGTAGGATGGGTTTGGTCGGATCGCTACCGACTGGGCTTCATCCCGAGTTGGGTACAGGTGTACACGCTCTGCAGAGTTTAGATCTATATGTATAGCCGCGTCCTCGGTCATGGACGAGCCCCGTGGATTGTTGGTTCTCATGTTTTGGGATTTCTACCTCCCCCTGTAGTTTGAGAGTGTGGTGAGCCGTGGTTGCAGTCGGGGAGAGGAGAGTTGCTCTCTCTACCTCGCAGATCCGATTGCAATCATTGAGGTGCGAGGAGAGGAAGTTCTCGCATCGACCCTAGATAGAGATAGGTTGTGGAGACAGGTCCCTGGGGTACCAGGTGTTCCCGAGTTGTGATGAGAGTATGGATTGGGACTTATATGGAGATGTTTTCTTTTTATGCTTTGCTGCTGCTGCATAGGAAACCTGAGCTGTTACCTTGCCACTTTTCTTATCCTTTAGAGGTAGGACACTTAAAGCTGCATACAGTCGGTGACGTGAACATATCCCATTCCTTAGGGATAGTTTTGTGAGTGTGCAGGATTGGACTTGGAGTGAGAGTCCGAGTTTGAGGAATCCATGAAGGAAGGGTTGCGTTGTTTCGCTCAAGGATGCCTGTGGTGAAGATGGAAGATGAAGACTTGAAGCCCTAGCTACCGCTACGCAGGATTTCTACTTGTCGCTTAGCCCAAGGGGCTTGTACTAAATTCGTATACCGAGTTGTATCGGATGTAAATATTCTATGTTGTACTCTGATTTCGTTGTATGGAAATGATATTATTCTGTAATGAGTTCTGTACGTGATAACCACTGATCCAGGGACTATCACAAGGGTACAGGGAGTCGGGTTTTCCTCACTGAAAACCCGGGTCGTTACAACATATCTACGTGCTTATATGTGCAGAGAAATTTGTGACACCTAAAATAAGCGCTGTTATGTACAGGCTTCAGGAAGTTACACCGGTGGCAAGGCATCTTCAGCCGGCCGTTCCTCTTCAGCATCAGCAGCGGCGGCAGGTTTTACTGCGGCAACTTTCCGCTGCGACTGCAAGAGGTTGCACCGGCACACGGGGCACGTCCGGTGCGAGTGCAGCCACATGTCGATGCACTCCACGTGGAACAGGTGCTTGCACGCCGGCAGCTGCCGCACCATCTCGCCGGCCTCCACGGCCTCCAGGCACACCGAGCACTCCTCGCCGTCAGCTGCTTCCCCGGACTCAAGGTCGCTGCCGCTGCCAACGCCCTCGGCGCCGTCAACCGTGTAGGCGAACGTCGGCAGCGCGTCGATCGCGGCCTTGGGCATCCCGAACCGGCGCCGCGCCCGCGCGGCGACGATGACTCCGGCTGCGTCGGCGGCCGCTGCCTCGCTGTCCCCGGCGCTGGCGCCGCCGTCGCTCGGCCCCGCGCACCAGTTCGCGGGCGCGAAGCAGCCAGCGACGCCGAAGGCGACCAGAGCGAGGCCGCCGAACGTGAAGGCCATCCAGACGCTGACGGAGGTGGCCAGGACGCAGAACAGGACCAGAACCACCGCGCAGGCTGCGATGCCGTAGCACGCGCCGTTCCCAGCCCCACGCCGACCGCCATCTTCGCCGCCGCCGGCGTCAGCGCCGCGGGTGCCGCGCGACCTTGCCGAGACCAGGGTCGGCATGATCACTACTTGTTTCGTACGTGCTTGTGTACCACCACCGGCTGACCAGCAGCAGCAGAGGAGGAGGATACAGTTCAGTTGGCGGTGACTGATGCGCAGGTTTTCTGTGTGCTGTTGTGCTGCGGTGCGCGGCGGGAAGGAATTAATAGGCGTCGGCCGGAGCTCGTGGATTAGCGCGCGGCGCGGCGTTCTCATGTGGAGAGCGCCGGCGGCGGGGCAGAGAAATACGGTGGTGGTTGTTTGACGGGAGACACGTAGGGTGGTCGAGGCGTCAACTCCGGTCAAGTTTCAGGCGCACGGCGCCCGCCGTCTGCTAAGTAATTTTTATCACGGAGATGGAGGTGTCGTCGTGGGATGGTAAATGTTTTTGTCGACGGCATTGAGAATTTGAGAGAGACGACGGAGGTTGTTCGACGGCGACGCATTGCCGTGCAGTGTAAACGTACGGCAACATGACAGGTCAGCAAGAGCTCAATCTGGTCAACTGAATAGTACTGATATAATGCAACCAAAAACGAATGTAGTTGTAGTACCATCCTTCGTAATTTTTTTTGACAACACATCCTTCGTAATTGAAAAATACCACTCCGTATGTGTCCTAACTCACTGTTAATTTTAATTTTTGTATGTGCATAACTTTTACTATATATTTAAATATAATATATAATTAGGTGCATAATAAAATCTATGTTACTAAAAAACTCAAATGAATATATAGTAAATTAAAACGGAGTAATTTCTATGGTTCTAATTATTAGATCTCTATCGATTGGACCTTGGTATCTAATAAACTTTGGTGATATAATTTGCTCAGCCCCTCTGTTGTTCTAGTCTTGGCTTCGTCGCGAATGAGTGCTTAGCCAAATTGGTCAGGTGGCTTCAGTAGCACTTCTTAGGTTCTGAGTTCGACTCCACGTGGGAGCAAATTTCAGGTTGGACTCAAAAAAAAAAGTCATTCGCTGATTCCTTTGGTCAGCATGGGTGACCCGACCTATGGTGGGTGGACCTTCATGTAAGGGGCTGGTCGTGGTGGGTTGGACCTCAAAGCACAAGACAAAACCCGAACCATAGGGGACGACATCCCATGGGGTCAGCTTTCGTGACTTTTCTTGATCGGTCTCCAGTTGAGCTTTTTGTAATGTAATACCGTGGGGTGGTCCTTCTTTCACCGACTGAGTTTTTTTTAAAAATTTTGGTTTCATCCCTGTGGCAACAGTCCTTCTAACTCCTTCGATTGTATTAATTGTATACCCCATAAGACCCTAGCGATTTTTATAGTGTGAAATTAACTTTTCTATTTCTGTTAATGGTTGTTTCGGTATCTTCTCCTCCGTCAACGGAATAGGCGCAATCTTGTACCTATTCGTTAAAAAAAATGCACGTTTGGTCCTAGTCCTACGATGGTTCTAACACAGTTGGATCACGACTATCAGTTTGTTCATTTTGCTGGTGGCTGATGCTGATTTGTTCCGAAAGAAAAGTATTGCTGGTTGGTTGCTGGTAGCTAGTTTGTTTTGAGAGAAAAATATTGCTGACTGATGGCTGATAAGCCAGACGAACAGGGAAATTTTTCACTACCCTCGTCGTATATCAATGAAATAGACATAATCACGTAGCCGTTTATTATCATTTCAATTTTAAAAAGGTATACAATTATTCTAGAGACAATATTGATCTTCCAAAATCTAATAAATTTACAGATTAGAGAATTATAAATATTTGTGTACAAATAAGAACAACACACTAACGTTTGTAAAAGCGGGCGGATTCGCGACCTCTAGCCTCGCGCGAAGCCTCATCTACACCACAAACTCATATGCGTTCATATCCAGTTTTCATTCTACTCATATTATACCACATGGAGTTTAAATCATTTTTTAGGCTTTAAACGGATTCAAATTAAAAACTTGTCAACTACAAAGTTTCATAACTTTCTGAGATCTACAACTTTCATGTTGGGAGTTTTTCCATTTAAGGTCGTTTACGAAATTTGAATTTCAAATTAGAGAGATTCAAATTTAATTTCATTAACATATCATTTCAAATTTAAAAAGTTATAAACTATAAAGTTTCATAACTCCTCAGGATCTACAACTTTCATGTTTAGAGTTTCTCCATTTGAGATCGTTTGGAAAATTCAAATTTTCAGATTTCAAAAATTAATACGTCAAGGTAAAAATAATTCAAATACCAAATGGTTCAACTACAAAGTTCTATGACTTTTTGAAGATAAACAACTTTGATTTTGGTCATTGGTCATCCGGTATAGTGGTAGTAACATTCTTCACAAATCTTATAAATCTCTCATATAGTTTCATGAAACTATATAAGAGATATTGATTTTTCTAACAATCTCATAGTACTTAAATGGATATTTTGAAATATTAAACAATTTCAAATGAAAAACTTGTCAACTACAAAGTTTTAGGTCTCGTCGAGCTATATAATTTTGATATAAAGTTTGTCTTCATCTGAGATCATATGAAGAAGTTATGAATTTTTTTGGTACGAGACCATTTCCAGGAGCGGGTGATGTCATCACTCGCACCTAGAATTCCATTTCTAAGTGCGGGTGATGGGGTCACATGCTCCCAAAAATGATTTCTAGGTGCGGGTCTAACTGCTACAGTGTCGCGTGTTTTTCATCAGGCGGCAAATCACCCGCTCCTAAAAACAAACCGGTAGCTCTTACAAATGTTTCAGTTTTTTAATTGTCAAAATGCTATGTACTCCCTCCATTCCAAATGACAGGTCATTTTGACTTTTCTAGACATGGTTATATCTAAGTGTAAAGCAAAATCTTTGAATCTAATAATAAAGCTAAAACGTCCTATATTTTGAACTGGGTGAATGTATGCTTTCTATAACACTCCTGTTTTTTTTTTTAAAAAAAAAGAAGTATCAGAAACACGGCAACTATCACCATGCCAAGTGTTAGCTAACTAATGTACATTGTATATAAACCTTGCTCACACACAGCCACACTCGTGTATATGTACATAGCCACACGAAGCTGGTTACACCGGCGGCAACTCATGATCATCGGACGACTCCGGCGCCGGCGCCGCCTCCTCCTCCTCCGCAGCATCTTTCGGTGTCGTCACTTCAGCCACCGGCGAGACGACGCAGCGGCACATCGGGCACGTCCGGTGCGAGTGCAGCCACATGTCAATGCACGGCACGTGGAAGACGTGCCTGCACGCCGGCACCTGCCGCACCATCTCGCCGCCGCGCACGTCCTCCAGGCACACCGAGCACACCACCACGCAGCTCGTCGCCTCACCCCCGCTGCCGCCCGCCTCGACCGCCGGGCACTGGAACGCGAACGCCGGCGGCGCGTCCTTCACCTGAGCGCACGGGTAGCCCGGCCGCGCAGCGCCTGCCGTGACCGTGACGACGACCAGCTCGGCGCTCGGGCGGCGGCGGAACCACCTCCTGGGCGCGAAGCAACCGGCGGCGCCGAGCAGCGCCGCGGCCAGGGCGGCGAAGGCGCACGCCTTCCAGACGCTGACGGTGGAGACGAGCACGCAGAACACGAAGATGGTCACGCACACCACGGCGATGCCATAGCCGTAGGAGGCGCTGTAGCCGTCGGCGTCGACGACGTTGTGTTCGTCGTCGCCGCCGTCGTCCGCGGAGCTCGCCTGGAGCTGGAGCTGGAGCCTCGGGTACAAGTTGAGCATGGTGATCGGCGTTTCGCAGACTAGAACGTGCAAGTTGAGGTCGCCGCGTCGAGCTTGCTCGGAGGAGTCAGCTTGAATCAGCTTTATGGAGTGTCGCCGTGAAGTGATAACATTTTGTCCCCTAATTTATAGTGTTCGCCTCGCGGATTCGGCACAAGGTTTCGGAGAGAGTCGCCGCTGCATCAGCTTGGTCAATTTTGTAAGAGTAAATTTTAAATACCAAACAGTAAGTACCAGTGACCATCTTCGTGTTAAAAATGTGTTACTTTATCTGAGTGAATAGTTAATGGATTAAGGAGAGAGTATTATTTAATAACCGCCGCACGGCAGAGCTGAGACCTTCGGCGTCGCCGTGGCGTGTTGGCTCCGCGGCGTCCAGTTGCCAGCTAAAATATAGGAATTGCATTTCCATGACCCTTTGGTTTTCCTTCCTAATGGCAACTGAAGAGGAGCTTAAATTAGCCAAATTGATTGACACCAATAAACAAAAAAACTACATAGAAAAAGAGCATTCCTGAAACTACAATACAATCAGCAGATTAAGCACATTGCAGCTAAACATTAGTAGTATACTACAAAAACTTGTATGCAAAGTTCCCTGAACAATCAGCAGAAAGCCTAAGGTAAGCTTCCAAGACAGACATTGCTCGAAACATATGAATTCAGCATCCATCCAGCTAATTAGGCACTACTAGTGATTAGCTGCAGGACCCGCCTGCGGACGCGAAGCTGGTGGCGAGCTCGGCGCATGGCCACGGCTGCACGCCGAGCGCGGCGCCGCGCACGTCCCTGCACTGCCACGCCGCGCCGGTCCTCCACCCGAAGAGCTTCACGTTGTCGAGGCAGATCCGGGTGAAGGGCGAGCTCCTGATCCCCTCCAGCGACCCGGGCTGCTGGACGCCGACGCCCCACACGTTCCGGATCCGCACGGCGTCCACCGTCGGCACGGCCAGCCGGTTGAACCACCCGTCGGGATGGTCACCGCCTCCGCCGGCGACCACGACGCCGCTGCGCACACCGCGCATGCGCACGTTGTCGACGGTCACGTTCCGGATGTAGCCGCCGCGGCCGACGCCGGTCTTGATGTGGATGCCGTAGCCACTGTCGAAGATGCTGCAGTCCTCTACGAGGACGTCGCGCACGCCGCCGGAGGCCTCGCTGCCGATGGCGATGCCACTGAACGGGGACGAGCCGCGCACGCGCCGGATGGTGATGCCGGAGCTCGGCCGCCCGTAGGCGATGCCGTACTCGTCCCACCCGCTCTTGATCGCCACCAGGTCGTCGCCGGTGGAGATGTACGAGTCCTCGATGCACACGTTGGTGCTGGAATCTGCGCGAGGACGTCGGTCAAATGGGTCATTTGCAGTTCAGGCGAAGGCAACAAATTCCTTCGAGCACCGGCCAAGAAAAAGGTGAAGATGGAACAGCATACCTGGATCCACTCCGTCTGTGTTTGGGGAATCATGTGGTGCCAAGATCATCATGTTTGTTACAACCACGTTCCTGAAAGAAGTAATGTGTAGTATCAATGTTTCATTCTATGCGGCATCCTCAAATTTAGTAGCAATGAAGCAGGATTCATAATTTCGGTCATGGATTTAACTGAAAGTGAGGTTTTTTTTTTTTTGCTCTGAGGAATTTTCATGCAAAACTGCATAGCTACTCTGTTTCCAGAGCCACACTGACTGGTAATATTGAAAAGCAACATTAGTATTTAAATTTCAAAGATAGTTAGCAGACTGTGTGGGCTTACTCGCAGTAAACAGGGTGGATGTTCCAGAAGGGAGAGTTCTTGAGAACGATGTTGGAGATGTGGATGCCAGTGGAATGCATGAACTCCACAAGGTTTGGCCTGGTATGCTGAAGAGTCCGCCGCCTCCACATGTTCCACCACACCTCACCTTGCCCGTCGATGACTCCCTTGTCACCTAACAATGCAGAAAAAGGAGGGGGGAATCACAATCCAAGATACTGCTTTATGGTGCATCAGTTTCATGAATCTTCCTGCTAAATGTTTGATCAGGAAAGTTCTCTGTAAATTAAAAAAAAAACAAAAAAAGCTCTTATGCTGCGACAATCAGCACGGATGGTGATAATTCTTTTTTTTTGTGAAAAACAATTAACCAATAGTTGAGCAAGATTCCAACAGGTGCTACCGGCTGGTCCCTCATAAGATTCAGCAATGTCTAGGTTTCTTTAATAATTCATTCACCATGACAGCATGGTACAATTTAGGCTTTGCAGCTACTGGTATGGGTCTGAAACTTAGTTTAACAATGACAGACCACTGATGAAAGTGCTATGATCCAGTGCATATTTTAACCCGTGGTACCACATCTTGTGCAACCTTAATCCGTCCTATTTCCGGTGCTCGGATTAGTTTTTAGAACCCTGCAAGATTGTCAAAAACTCACAACTCGGCAGGTTCACTTTCTTGTTTGAATGTTTGTTCACGAACTCTCATGCAGTCAGTGTCGTGAACATTTAGCAGTAGCGTGACACTGTGGTATGGCAAAAGTTTCAGGACTCACGAGCAACACAGGGGCAACGTGAGTACGACACGACATGGACGGAGAGCAGAGGAGGGAGGTCTCACCCGTGATGACGACGTCGCGGAGGCCGTCGCCGGTGATGAAGCTGGCGTACCTCGGCCCCGGCAGCTCCCGCCCCCGCCCGTACGACGGCAGCGGCTCTACCAGCGGCCACCCCCGCGTGTCCCGCGTGGCCATGAGCACGGCGCCCCTGGCGAGGAAGAGCGTCATGTGGCTGGTGAGGTTGAAGCTGCCGGTGAGCCACGTACCCGCCGGCACGCGCAGCTCCGTGCCGCGGCGGCGGCGCTGGTGCTGGATGCGGTACACGGCCTTGCGGAACGCCCACGTGTTGAGCGTCCTCCCGTCGCCCACGCCGCCGAAGTCAGAGATGGATATCACCTCCGGCCGGCGCTTCGCCGGGGCCAAGCCGACGCACGTCGCCGCCGACGCCGACTCCGACGCCGCCGGCTGGAGCGACGCGAGCGCGCCTAGCAACGCGACGACGACAGCGGCGAGGCTGCTACCGCGCGACGATGGCGCGGCCATGCTGCGACGACACCCTGCGGCACCTTTGCGACGAGAGGGGGGAGAGAGGCCAAGCAGAGCGCTCCAAGAAGGACTTTTTTCCTCCCCCGGCGTGTGGTGTGGCGATCCCTAGAAAAGCGCCAGGCCGGGAGCTAGGGGATCGAGCAATGCAAATCTCGGCTGGGCGGTGGTGCCGGGAGGTAGAAGAAGGGAAGCTCCAAGTGCAAGAATCCAAGGACGGTGTGAGCAGTGCCAAGCAGATGAGGCCAGAGGGAGCGATGGGGCGTGGCTGCTGGCACGAGGGAGAGTGGCTAGCTACTTTCATCAGCTTTCAGGGAGTGTGTGAGAGTGAGGAGGCTGGAAGAGAAATGAAAAATGTCTTGTGAAGAGAGCCACTTCTGGCCTGCAGTGCAACTTTATGCAGAGATCTTGCTGGTGCACATATGAGCATATGACAGACATACCCCATTTGTTATGCCTCTGCGCCATTTCAGCACTTTGACTGGAACTGGAACCATGTCTATCAACTTCAAGGTTGAAACCAATCTGACAAAGATCATATCAAAATGTAGCTATGTGGCCTGATTGTTGGTACTGCAAGGAATTCACCTAGCTTCAGTGCTTCACTACCTTATTAGTGTCCTACTAGTTCGAATTTACTCCTTTTCCTTGCCTTTTTATCTCCTTATTAAAGCATCTGCCTTTCCCAATTGCCCTTTTCAGCCTGGCAGCATGCATATGCATGGCAGGATAAGCTCCATCTCTGCATCAGAGAGAATGGAGAATCAGAAGGGTTCACGCCTTCACGGGCTCGGGAGGAGACGAGACAGCCTGGGTCAGGTGTGGTGCGCAATCTTATGCGTGCCGTTTATGGTTTGATGCACAAGGCGTCAAAGCAAAGCCAGGGACCAGACCAGAGCCATTTCTTTCAGTTTGGACGCTTGTGTGCACACGTTTCACAGTAAGTCAGTAACCATGTGTCACTCTCTCCCCCTCGGATACGAATGTTTGACGATTTGAATAGGCACGATCGTTGAGTCATTAGTTTTTACCACAATTTTGTGGTGTATAGTATTTGTAGAACCCGATGAAATCACGGTACTTGTAAATGTGCAACTTTAGAACAAACGAAGCATAGACTCTTTGCCTCCTTGAAATATATGACATCTTACACGAGCTAAATTAGTTAAGAAATTCATGAATTTGAAAATGGAGGGATTTGAAAATCATGGTAATCATTCCGTTTGGAGTCAGATCGGACAACCAACCAGGCAGCCCCAAATTGATTTGACCATAACTCTAGTGTCTAGTCCCGAATGTTGTTTAATGTCGATGAGCACTTGTTGGAAAAATTTCGAAGCAACACCAACAGCGTCTTTAACTCATTTTTAATCGGTAAAAAAAAATGAAAAAAGTCGCTAGAAACCCGTTACAACAGACTCGATAAACTTCTCCCTCGCAATCCCCATCACTATTCTCCCTCGTCTGCTCGAGAACTTTGGTGAGCCAATCCGCCTCGCAATATCGCCTCCTCATGCACGCGTGCTCCCTTCTACGTGCACGTTCCCTCTCTGCGGCAGCAAAGAGAGGACGTGACGGCGGAGGGCTAGGCTCCCTAGCCAGCGGCGGCGAGAGGTAGGACACGGACAATGGCGGGCTCGGCTCACGGGCCGGCAGCGGCGAGGTAAGACACACACGACGACGGCTCGGCTCTCGAGTTGACGGCAGCGAGTGGGAGGACGTGGATGGTGGTGAGCTTGGCTCACGGGCCGACGATAGCGAGGGGAGGACTCGCACGGCGGCGGCTCCCAGGCCAACTGCGGCGAGGGAGAGGACGTGGATGGTGGCGAGCTCAGCTCTCGGGCCAGTGACGACGAGGGGGAGACACGAACGGTGGCAAGACCAGGGCCGTGGAGGCGCGCACACACAGTGGAGGAGGAGGGCGGCAAGTTGAGCGCGTCTGAGGCCACTTTTCGCGACTAGCGTGGCCGCCACGTCCTCTGCCGCGGCAGCGAACGCGAGGAGAAGAAGGGCAGCGAGCGGGCGGGGAGAAGGAGGACGGCCTGGACGAGTAGTGCGGAGGTTGTGGCCATAGCAGAGGCGGGGCAACCAACGGACTGAAGCACGTGGGAGACAGGAGGAAGAAGAGATGTGATGAGAATGACATGTGGGGTCCACTCAGTACTATACATAGCTAGGTTGTTGGAATTGGTCACAAGTTGTAGAGTGGATCTTATTTACTTGTCTAGCTAAATAGGAATATATAGAGAGTAAAATTTAGCTAGGCTGTTGGAGTTGCTTTTAAAGACGAGAAGCATTGCCAAGGAGGCAAGAGTCGCCGCAGAAGAAACTGCGTAATGCGACTTGTCCACCGGGTGTTTCGGACTTTTATCGGGTTGGATTTTATCGAGTTGAGTCCATTGGGGGAATTTTTCTAGAGCATCTTTAAGAGTTTGCAAAATTTTACTTGGTAAATCTTATATTTTTACCAACTTCTAAAAAGGTATTAGCAAGTACATTAGTACACGTCAGCGGTCTCAAAGGTCGTTCCCTGCAATGCCACATAATATTTTTGATGATGTGGAGGAGAGAGAGCAAAGAGAGAGAAAGAGGTCGTTGCTTTGCGAAACAACCACATCATGAGACAACTTCACAACCATTGTATGAGTTGTTGTTGCCATGCAACTCATAATATTTCTTTTTTACATGCACAAATTAAGGGATTTTATTGCTCTACCAGAAGACTTATAAGACAACTCATTGTACAAGTGCTTTGTTGAGTCGACCCAATATTACGTGTCAATGCATCAGACGACCTATCAGACGACACCAATGTACTTGCCCCCGTAAGTAAAACAAGAGCTCTTCTCCAATAGTTTGACATAATTCACTTACCTAACCCAGATCTAACTTGCATCAGGAACCCTGAGAGAGAAACAAAATTATATTTATGTCCTTCCATCTCTTGAAAATTTACATCAAGAACCCTTCTCTATTCTTTATTTTGTTCACCCTCCCACCTGGCTTGGCGCGTGGGAGAAACACCTATGCCAACCTGTTTCCGTGCGCGTATATTTCCGCGTGAGAGGTGAGTTTTGACAAGTTTCTCAGCCTGTTCGTTTGGCTGGTGGTTGGTGCTGATTTGTTTTGTGGTTGCTGGTGGCTGGTTTGTTCTGAGAGAAAAGTACTGTTGGCTGGTGGTTGATAAGCCAAGCGGACAGGGCGTCTATTGTTGCCAAGTTGGTTTTCCAAACTGTTAGAGACTATTTTTTGTTTTACCAAAAATTAGATGGATGTCAAATTAATTTGACAAACTGCTCGAGACTCTTATATACCTTTTTAATGATTTTTGAAAAATAAATACTCGAAACAGAAAACTTCAAAACTATACCACAGTCGTCGCTGCAAATAGCGGTTGTGGCGCAGGCACTCAACCGCCTTTCCAAACGCCGGTTGGTGCCTACTGTGGGCCTGCCCGGGTCAGCCACCGCTCCCCTCGGCGGTAGGAACCTACCGCCGCTTCAACCGGGGGTAGCGTGGGCCGCTTATAAAACGGCGGTAGTCCTTTATTGCCGTCCGCCCCTCATTCTTCTCCCTCGTCCGTTCCTCGCAATAAAGCTCTACCGCATTTGCACTTCGACTCATGTACTTTTCTAGCCCTAGTTTTCTTAAAAGTTTTAGAGATTTCGAAAAATCGTTTAGAAATTATATAAATTAGTTTAGAAATATTAGATTTTCTCTAGAAATAATAGAAAATAGTGTAAAAGCACTAGATTTTCTTTAGAAATTATAGAAAATAGTTTAGAAATACTAGATTTTGTTTAGAAATCGTAGAAGATAGTGTAGAAATACTAGATTTTTCTAGAAATTGTAGAAAATAGTTTAAATTCGGAGTGGCGGCGGCGGCGTCCGGATCCAGAGTAGAGACATTCGGAACAAAGGTGTCCGGAGTGGCGGCGGCGGGATCTTCTAGAGCTACGCCGCCGTCGGGAGCAGCCATTGCGACACCGCCCCCTCCCCCGACGATGATGAAGGACGCCGCACGTCACCACTAGTGTCCAAGCACGATCATATTTAATTTTGCTTGTTGAAAACTATTTTTTTACTGTGTACAAACTAGTTCTGTGGTACCGCCAACACCTAGTTGTTTGTTGATATTCGTATTCGAATTGTATTTTTTTCTCAAAGAAACTTTACTAGTATACGTAGTTATCATTGGAAAAGGTGAAATGTATCAAAAAAATATCAACAAAAATAAAAAACTAGAAAAAGTAACCAACCATCGGTTGCAATGGTAATTGGAACTGCCTGCTGTTTCAAAAGGCGGTTGATTCTTGCCAGCTTACCATCGTTGATGGCCTCCAACCGCCTTTTGCTGCTACGGTTAGGACCAGCCACCATTTGCAACCGGGATTGAAGCGCTGTTTGCAACGGCGGCTGTGGTATAGTTTTGAAATTTTTTGTTTTGAGTATTTAGTTTCGAAAAATCTTGAAATTTATATAAAAAAACCTCATTAGGGAAACGTATGCGTTTCAGCCCATCCGACTGAATTGAGCCCAGCCCGAACAGAAGGTTTCCCCACGCCTCCTCCTCCTGCGGAAATCCTATGTCTTTCGGAAGATTTTTTCTTCCTCACCTTCCAATGTTTGAGATTAGTGCAACCAACCACAGTCTTTGGATCAAAGGCCCAACAACCAGCCCACGTAGCCCATCAAAGCAGCAAACCCTAACCATCCCCCACCTTCCTCCCCTGGCCATCCCTGCCCGCCGCCGCCACTAGGGGCCGCGCGCGCCGGGCTAGCTCCCCGCGCGCCTCCCGTCGCCCGCCGCGGTCGCTCCCTGCCTGCGCTGCCGTCGCCCACTGCGGCCGGTCCCGGCTCCGCGTCGCCGTCGCCCACCGCGGTCGGTCCCGACCCCGTGCTGCCGTCGCCCGCCGCGGCCTGTGCGCCGCCGCGTGGCCGCGCGGCCCGTGCTCCGCCCGCCATGGCGCGCGGTGCTCAGGGCCGCCGGCCCGCAGCCGTCGCGCCGCCGGAGGCCGGCCTCGGAGGCTCGCCGGTCGTCGCGCGCCGCGCTGCCCCCGCATCGCCCCGCTGCCGCGCGCCGGCCTCCCCTCGTGGAAGAAAGGAGATTTTTTTCTGAAAAATGTTGAACTTTTTGAGAAAATGTTGATAAACATTTTTCATGTAAAATGTTGATGAAACGTTTCGGAAAAATGTTAAATCTAACGTTTTCTTTCGAAAAATATTGATACAACTCTTCCTGGGAAATGTTGGTTGAAATTTTTATGAAAAATGTTGGTTCAACATTTTCGTTGAAAAAATGTTGCAACATTTTTTTAAAAAAATATCGATAACATTTTTTAAACACGTTTCCAAAAAATGTTGACGAAAAAATATTGGCAACGCTTCTGAAAAATATTGACGAAAAAACATTGGCAAGACTTCCAAAAAAGTTGATGAGAAAAAATGTTGGCAAACTTCCGAAAAATGTGGACGAGAAAAAATGTTGGCAACACTTCCGAAAAATGTTGACGAAAAAAAGTAGGCAACACTCCTAAAAATGTTGACGAAAAAATGTTTGCAACACTTTTCGAAAAATGTTGATGAAAAAATGTTGGTAACACTTCCGAAAAATATTGATGAGAAAAAATATTGGCAAACTTCCGGAGAAATGTTGAGAAAAAATGTTGGCAACACTTCCGAAAAATGTTGACGAAAAAATGTTGGTAACACTTCCAAAAATGTTGATGAGAAAAAATGTTGGCAAACTTCCGAAAAATGTTGACGAAAAAATGTTGCCAACACTTCCAAAAAATGTTGACGAAAAATGTGGGCTACACTCTTAAAAATGTTAACAACACTTAAAAAAAATGTTGACAACACTTCCGAAAAATGTTGACGAAAAAATGTTAGTAACACTTCCAAAAAATGTTGACGAAAAATGTTCGCAACATTTCCAAAAAATATTGATGAAAAAATATTAACAGCAGTTCAAAAAATTATTAATAAAAAAATAAAAAAAGTCAAAGTGCGTGGGTATTTAGGGGACTTGAATCTGTTAAGTGAACTATTTTGAGCTTTTGTGGGTTTTATAGTTCACATCGTTATACACCTTCCGCGAGAGATATATGGGAGCCCCTGCGGCCGCGCCCATTTTGGGGTTTTGGCGGGCGTCTTCCCACCGAAAAGCAACCGGCGCCCACAAAACCCTCGCAAAATCCCCCACTACTTCGGTTCCCCATCTTTCGCGTTTCTGGTGGTTTGTTTCCACAGGCGAGCGGGGAGAGAGAAAGGCAGAGAGGAGGTCGCCGGCGATGGCGGCGGGGACGATCTCCTGCATCCGGCTGGAGAACTTCATGTGCCACTCCAGCCTCCACATCGAGCTCGCTCAATACGTGAATTTCATCACCGGCCAGAACGGAAGTACGCCTCGTGAAACCCTAGCCTCCTCCCTCCCTCCCTCTTCGCTTATCTCCGCATTCCTCGCCGCGGACCCCTGACGATTTGATGCTCCTCTCTCCTGCTCCGCGGTCGCTGTGGCGCAGGCGGTAAGAGCGCCATCCTCACGGCCCTCTGCGTCGCCTTCGGCTCCCGCGCCAGGACCACCCAGCGCGCCGCATCCCTCAAAGACTTCATCAAGACAGGCTGCAGGTTGCGTCCGCCCTCGTTTCCCTTTCCTCCCTTTCTTTTAGGCCCGAATTTATTTTTTTAGAAATAGTTAAATTAATTTTATTCAGGGCCACCGATTTTTCGTGGATCTGCATTACTTCATTGCCTGTTAACTGTCGATGTGGCTAATAGATACACTTGCCCTCGTTTCCCTTTCCTCCCTTTCTTTTAGGCCCGAATTTATTTTTTTAGAAATAGTTAAATTAATTTTATTCAGGGCCACCGATTTTTCGTGGATCTGCATTACTTCATTGCCTGTTAACTGTCAATGTGGCTAATAGATACACTTGCCAGCGAGTTAGAATGTGGTGAACAGCAAACATTGCGCTAAACGCCTGCACCTAGTATATCCCCAATATGCACCTCGAGCTACAGGCCTTTGCAATATATTTGAGTCTGTAAAGGGGAAAATAATTCCTCCACCATTTTCGTGCACAGAGTGTATCCTGAATCTGCCATACCCATTCTTCTTTTTGCAACACCCACTTGATGTTTTATACCTCCTTTTTTTTGCGAACAGTTGTAACCTGGTCTGATTTGTTCACATTTCATGCTGCAGCTATGCATTGATTGTTGTTGATATCAGTAACCACGGGGAAGATGCGTTTAAGCCAGACCTATATGGGAATGTAATTACGCTGGAACGTAGGATTACTGAATCAAGTAGTTCAACAGTCTTAAAGGATCAACATGGTAATACTACTTGATTTATCCTCCCCAACTGTTGGTTGTGTAACCCTATCTGCAAGCTGCTTTTCTTGGATAAAGTTTCGACACCAAGTTGACAATTGTAGGTTGCAGTTTTCAGTGTAATGAACTGTATTATTTGCTGTAATGTTATTGTAGTTTTCGTTGTCAATAGATAAGATTTCTCATATCTAAGTTTCTTTTTCATACCCTTATTCGAGATTCTGGCTTTTATTTAGTCACACGTGTAAGGGTGTTTTACAATATCAGGCTGCTGCATCTTTTCCATTCTTAGTTGTCACACCCTTTTCTAATTTTCAACAGCATTATGTACCATTTCCGATTAGGCAAAAGTATCATATGCTCTTGAATCTTTGTACGTGGCATGTTGCTATGCTGTGCATAAAGTTTGCCGTATCGTCGTATAAATATATAATCATATTCAGAGTGTTAGGTGCCCCAGTTTTTTATGTGTTGCCTTCATTTTCATCATAAATACCTGAAAGACAAGATGCGAAAAACTGTAGCGTCACAGACATAACAATGGATTTTGGACCTGAATAGGCTGAAATTTGAAATGGCATTAAATGTGAATTAAATACATTTGTAATTGCGGAATGGTAAATAAAATTAATGGAATAGCTTCTTTTATTTATTACTTCCCTCACATGAATGCTCGTGTCACATCAACTGTTTGTCTGCATGTACTGGAACAGGGAGGAAGGTGGCTCATCGCAAAGATGATCTCATTGAAATAATTGAACATTTTAATGTAAGTTTCTTGTTAGCATATGAACGGTATGCTTAGAGTGCTCCTTTTTTTGAGATGCGTGGTTGCTCTTTCATTATTTGTTTGCCTTTGGACATGTTAAATTTGTTTTAAAATAGGCAAAGTATGAGTGTACTATTATTGAATCTACCATGCTGCAATGTCTAACCGAGCATGGTGAGGTTATCCCTTGCACACATCCCAACAAGTTATATATCAAATTCAATTAGAAATGTAGGAGCACTGCACATCTTGATGTCCACAATTCTCTTCATCATGCGGCTTTCACCCATTCAAGCCCCCAGCCATTTCCAATATGTTGAGAAAAATGAGAGCTTGAAAAGAAAAGGCAAAGACTCAGATTTGAGCAATAAAGAGAGCACCTAGTTCTGAAAGCTCCTTCCACTAAAGGTGGGGTCTGTGGAAAATGAAGTTAGTGACATCTTTGCCATCTGATCAAATTGTATTATCAACAAACTCAAGAAGGGAGCGATCTCAGATTGGGAAGCAAGGGATAACATGCCATGAGGAGGAAGATGATCTCCCTTTTTGATTAATTTCTTGTCTAAAAACTTTCATGTGATACACTGCTGGCTATATAGGTCAGCTCACAGTTCTGGCCTCAGGGCCTCACTAATGCCAACTCACTCAACTCAACTCATGTTGACACCTACAGCCTTCCTGCCTACATGACAGCTTGGTACAGTATACTTCTTAAGAGTGGAGAATCTTGTAGATTCTTACATGTGATGCTTTATCATGCATTTGCGCTGTAGATATCAATGTCTTTGTACCCTTTTCGCTAGAATACTTATTTGCAATGTGATAGCCTGATATACGTTTTTCTGCATCGTGATCCATCTGTGCGAATTTCCAGATTGATGTTGACAATCCTTGTGTAATTATGAGTCAAGACAAAAGCAGAGAATTTTTACATTCAGGAAATGACAGGGATAAGTTTAAGGTAACCAATTTCATTATGTTTGTAGCAATACAATCACATACGGCATTTTACTTACTGCCATAATTTATCTATGCAATGGAACATATGTGCCTGGATTCATTTGCCTCTCAGTGGTCTATTATTGTTGAATTGGCGAGTGCAAGTTCATGCCCTTCTGTGGCCTGACTTTCATATTTGCATTCTCGTTAGACTATTTATGATTTTGTTTAATGAGAAAGATAGTGCTTCATTTATACCGTTTAGGATGGCCTTGAGCTGGTGAGGTTAGTACATGGCAGTTAAGTGAACTCAAAATCACTCCATACATTTGTGCATGCCATGTGCTCTCCTCTGATATAACTGATAAACGGTTCCATCCTAGTTTTTCACTGTTCATACTTTCTATTTTGCACCAGTTCTTTTTCAAGGCTACTCTTCTTCAACAAGTGAATGACATGCTTGGTTCAATAAGAGAGAAACTGACTGGCGCGGACTCTATAGTTGAATCACTGGAAAAATCGATTAGTCCAGTGCTGAAAGAGCTTGATGAAATTCAGCGGAAGATAAAGAATATGGAACATATTGAACAAATAGCACATGACATTGATAACTTGAAGAAAAAGTTGGCCTGGGCATGGGTTTATGATGTTGTAAAAAAGATTGAGGGACAAGCAAATAATCTTGAGAAACTCAAAGAGCGCATCCCTGCATGCCAAGAACGAATTGATCGGAACACGGTAAGTCCTACTCCCTGAGGATATTGTAGTTACGTTGGAAAATTTGTGTGCTATATTAATGAGTTTGGTATACCAGGTCTGAAATATTAATGGGTTGTTAACTGAATTCAGTTTGCCTTATGCTGTAGGCTATTATAGAGGAACTGAGGAAAGATTTTGTTGTGAAGAAAGAAAATATTAGATCTTTTCTGGAGAAGACACAAGAAGTAAGGAGGATGAAGGAGAAATTGGAACATGACATTCATGAGGTATTCATTGTATTAAGTAGCTCCCAGTAGGCTAGTATTGTTGTATACATTTGTCTATAATGGTTTTCAATAATTACCTAAATACATTATGACTCATAAGTAATAACCCTGTTGTGATGGCAATGTTCTAACTCAGAAGCATAACCTTGTTGTGGCATGTGGTTTTCATAGCAGAGGTTTACACGTGCATGGTCTTATAAATTAGAAAATTATACTAATGCATGCATATCTGTACTTCATGTGTTGCAGTTTACTAGTTATTCTTTTCTTTTTGGTGCAATTTATGATCTGCAGTTTACCTTTAGGTCATGGATTTTGACATCTTTTATTTATCATTAATCTTGAATTTGTTCACATTTACTGCTTGAATGCAATTGTTCAGGTCCACTTTATGTTTGCCATCTGGATGTGCTTATATGAGCACCTGTATATTTAATAAATATACCGGTTAAGTAATCAGTTGGGTTAGCATGTGACACATTGAAGTAAATTTAGAATTGCAGGCTGCACCTGTAAAAACCTTAAATGTTTGTGTGTGTCCTAAATTTTCAAGTGTTGGCACAAATTGCATCTGTCCTTTCCAATTGGGTTATTGTGCTATTAATTTAAGCATGTTCCTTTGCTTCACAGGCTGCGAAACTGAAGATGGATCTAGAGAAAGAGCATGAACGTGGTATACAAATGTTAAATAAAATGAATAAACGTGTGAGACAACTTCAGGAGCAGGTTCATGAAATTGAACTGCAGCATATGCAAGAAACTCAGGTATTCTGTTCAAAATTAACTTTACCTCAATAGCAATTACAAGCAATGTGATGGGTTGTAGTAGCCACAAAGTTAATTGAAAAACAAGACCTGAAGTTGTGCGAAGTCTAGATCCCAACACACACACACCAAGATGTCCTTTTTCCTTGATCAATTTCTTTCAGATTTTCTTCCTCACAAATGTGAATGGTGTTGCACGCTATGATGTGCCATATGCCTAGCCTAGGGACTGCTTGGACCTAGGCGACACTTGAAACTATGGCGGAGAGGGCATACAATACCATCTCCTACCCACCCTGGTAGGATACTAGAGTACTAGACAAGGACCACATTCAACTAGAGTATCTAGGGTAAGTGACCTTAGGAGCAGGACAGCGGCTCAGAGTCCCCCATGGTGACAGCCTCACACTGCAGAGTACCATTTGCAACTGTCTGCAAGACCAGCGAGACAGTGGCAAACACCATATGAGTGTTAAGAGTGATTTTGGGAGCTGCAGAGCTAACATGGGCAGCTGTGGCAGACATTGCTGCTGGTAGGGTTGAAAGCGGTCGAACTCGGTTGGGATAACCCTAATATCGTTTTCACTTTCAAATTTGGATACGAAAACGAAATCGAATTCGAAAAGGTCGGAAACGAAAATGAAAACGAACTTGCGGGATATAGACAGATTCGAAAAAGAACCGATTCGATCGGGAACCTGTTCAACACGGTCGGAATACGAAAAATCAAAACGGGAACACCAACCCATATAATCTAGTTAAGTATAACAACGTACTGACGTGCAAATGCAATCACCAATTCAGTATTCACCGATAAGGCAATCACCCATTCTCCTTGACAAAAACTAAATTTTTTACTACAACTGCTGTAAGTCTCACAACGCATTCCCTTGGGAAAAAAAGGAAGAAAATAAAATCCATCATTATCCTCTCCTGTGCACATGGCCTGCACGGCTGCAGCTGTAGGCTCTTCTTTCTCCTGTGACTCCTACGAGCTCAGCCTGATCTTCTCCGCGCGTCCACTCGTTGGAGCCCGAAGCTCGGCCATGGTGGTTGCTGAAACTCCACCGGCTGCGCAATCTCTTTCATGCAACTGCTCAATGGACATAACGAGGGAGGCAGAGCCCGTTCCCTTCTATCCTGCCGCCGGGCGTACAGAAGCACCCCAACCACAGTAACTGCCGCCGCAGTTGACCACATGACGGCCCTCACAGGGATGCCGAAGGCAGGGGGATGGGGCAAACAGGAGAGCAGCACTGACAAGTGACAGCAGGCTGCACTGGTGGGCCGTGGGCGGGCGGTGGCGAGTGGATGGGGCGGCGCAAGCGAGGTCCAGCCGTCGAGGGGGGATGCGGCCTGCAGGTGCACGCCGTCCTTTGTGGCGCGACCGAGCCTCTGAATTCCGGTGCTCAAAAAGCAGTAGCCTAGAGGTAGGAGTAAAGTGGTAGCAGTACTGCCACTCAGTGGCTAGTTAATTCTTTACAACCAGGCCTGCGAGGCTGCCACCATGCATTAGTAATTTTTTACATCTCTGTGAATGATCATCAACCTTTGAAACACATCAAGCAATGACAAATATTGTGCATCCATAAAACAGAACATAACACATATATTCAACGTAACATAGTGTTCCAAGAATACATTGTCCATTTCACCACTTAGTGCCAATGCCAACTATTTCAAGAAGGGAGTGTATCCTATGCAAACCAACCACCTTATGCAAACTTTGGAAACTCTGATCAGGGACGTTGGATCTAGATCCAAAGGCTGAGAAGAGAGGTGAAAGCAATTTACAATAAACCGCCCGCCAGCCCCCCACTCATTGCGGTAGTTTTGCATAGGACCCCTGACGGGCGGATACCCTGCGTGGCCGCGTCCCTCTGTGGGTCCCATCGCGAGAAGATGCCGCCGCCTGGTCCATCACGACAAGATGCCGCCGCCTTGCGGATGCCATGGAGCCTGGCGACGCTAGAGAGTCCGGCGACGGTAACGCCGTGGAGTGTGCCAGCACGTATTCCGACACGTGTATCCTGGCAGGAGGACGGTGATGACCACTGCGGGATCAATCTGAACAAGGACTACCTGATGGCCATCGCGGGGGAGGCGCTCAAGGCCAACATCACGGCCATCGAGCTCCTGTTCGTGCTCCTTCCTCCTACTTGTCTGCTGAACCTCATCACGGCCATGAAGCTGAAGCTCTGCTAAAGAGAGAAGTATAGAACTTCTATATTCATTGTCAAAAGAGAGAAGCAATGGTCTACCTATTTGCAATGTTTCAGTCTATGAATTTTGCAATGTTTCAGTCTACCACTATTTGTCACACAATTTTTCAACGTTTCAGTCTATCAATTTCAGTTCATCAATTTCAATCTATTAATTTTAGTTTATCAATTTGTCACAAAATTTATTAATGTGACCAAGTGCCAATGCGGTCATCTGAAGATTCAATTGGTGTTCATATTCCTGGTATTAGCGACTTGAGGATTTTGAATGTATGAACATCAGTGTGATACCTGTGGATGGGCAAGAGCTCCTTTGATATTCGTAGCAACCTCAATAGGAAGGTCATATGTAGCACACCGCTCTGAATGAATCACATCTTGTAGTGGAGGCACTCGATCATAGTTCAGCTTGCAAAGTCCAAAACACAGATGTCTGTGCATATTCCGAGCACGAAGTCCTGCACCAACTCGGCGGCGGCGGGGGCGCGACACCCTGCTTTCCCTCAGCGACTCCGCGGCAGCGGCGCGATGAAGGGGCGGCGCTGCCCCTTAGCGACTCTCCGGCGGCGCTGCGGAGAAGAGGTGAATCGAGGGGGCGTACATGATGTGCCGCAGGGATTGGGGGGCAGGGGGCAAAACGCAAAACGTTGAGATTAGTAGGGGGGCTGGCGGGCGGGTTCCTGCAAATTTCTCCCACCTCTCTTCGTGGCCTTTAGATCTAGATCCACTGGTCCTAATAAGAGTTTGCACAGGTGGGCTGGTTTCCACCTGATACTCTCCCTTTCAAGAATGCCCACACGATTACAAAGGTGAACTTAAACTTAAAAAAGGCACAAGTGTAGTTTTCATTAAACCGTTCCATAAATTTCGCATGATTCAAAATCTCCAAGAAGTGAGATCTTAGAGCTACAATCAAGCACACTAAAAATTTTCGAAAGAAAAAAGTAAGCTAAAAAATGAGAAACAAAACTAAAATAAAGAAAAGGTGAAAAAACCAAGCCAGCACGCAGGCTGAGGTGGAGCCTCACCGGCCTGCCACTACGCACGCCACTGCCAGGCCCCTACTGCGCTGTGCCCGCCGTCGCCGGGCCTTCCGCCGCTGCCAGTTGGTGGAGCTGTGAGCCTTGTCGGCGGAGCGCACCACCTAGCTGCGCCATGGCGCTTGGTTCTTCACCGCTCCTCCCCTGTCGTCCAAGTGGCAGTCGGTTGTCTCCCGCTCCAGTGCCGAGGCGAAGTATCGTGTTGTTGCTAACGGCGTGGTAGAGGCGTCCTGGCTTCAACAGCTCTTGGCTGAGCTCCATAGCCCGCTCGCCAAGAGCACGCTCGTCTGATGTGACAACATCAGCGCCGTGTACCTCTCCACCAACCTGGTTCAGCATCAGCGGACGAAACATGCGGAAATTGAGTTGCACTTTGTTCGTGACTGGGTTGCTATCGGTGATGTTTGGGTCCTCCATGTCCCGACCACCTCCCAGTTTGCCGACATCTTCACCAAGGGTCTGCCCTCCTCGACGTTCTCGGAGTTTCGCTCCAGCCTCAACGTAGCCAGTGGCTAGTTGTGGCTGCGGGGGGGGGGGGGGGTTGGGGTATACGAGTGTGGCCCATATGATCTGTGTATAAGGGCCGTGTACAGCTACTATATTGCCCACCCTTTCTAGGGTTGGAAGAATGCACAGGAATTACTTCCTCCCTACAAAGAGCTCGAGGCGGAGTTACTGAACTGTTTGTTGTCCAGGTGACATATCCAAACCACAGAGAAAACAACATGAAACAATGATTTTGTGTGATCTGGGACATGTCTCCTGGGCATTGATGTGTGATTTGGATAGCTGCATGTGGTATGAACAGGTCTATAATGCAAATATGTGCAAATTTTAAATCTTTCAAAATTATATTGCTGCAAAAATGTTGTACAAGTGCTGTCCAAAAGTTTGAGAATACTGTCCAAAAATCTAATTAAACGCTGTCAAAAACAGGGGCAAAATCACAATCTCATTGGTAAAATAGGGGCAAATTTGCATGGGCAAACTTGTCATTTTGTTGCTACTTTAACACCGTTAACAACACTTCACAGAATAGGGGCAAAGACAGATGCTTCATTCATTCATTCAGTGCCCTGATTACAATCATCTTGCAAGATTTGGCAAAGAAAACTAGGTGGGGTATTTGCCCAAACCTCATAAGCACTAGTAGCAGCAAATTTTGCACAAGCATGAGCAGCTCTATTGGCTATGCGCTTAGCATGCACTACGCAAAAGGAGGCGAAGGAAGAAGCTAGTTCCTGGACGTCTCGGAAAATTGGAGCAAACTCCGATCTCTGCATTGATCTGTTGTTCCATAGACTAACCAATTCCTGTGAGTCTGTTTCCACAATCACTGGCCCAGTCGTAACAGTGTGGATTAGATGAACACCTGCAAGGAGGGCCTCTCCTTCTGCTGATGGTGCCAACGAGACATCAGGGAGCCGCCTTGTAGTGGCCAGTAGAAAGCCTCCTTCAGCATCTCTAGCCACAGCCCCGATGGCTCCTGAATCCTTCCCCATTAAGTAAACCTGAAATTTCAACTTTAAATTCATCTTTGATACCGAGATTCAACAAACATAAGGAGTACTGTTAGCACATGATGAAGAATGACATACTAACTGCTTGTCCATTTGCTTTCTTGGCATCTAGGTAAAATTGAAATTGATCTTTTCTGGGTTTACTTAACTTTGTGTCGTACTGACATAATTTTCGGGGGAATTTTTAAAAAAGTGCAACATGTTGGATGTGATAATGGAAGCACTGGAGCTCTTGGTCATTTCTTGTTATTATTTTTCTTTGGAGCCTTCAATTTTTCATTTCAAATTTCCAATTTTTCCACCTCATCTGAATAATTTAAATATCATATTGAAGGCTGAAGTTTCTCAAATTGAGGACAAAATGAGGGAACTACAGCAGGAGATCAACTCTGCTAATTTAAGTGTTACAAGGTCACTTTTTCATCCTTATTACTTATGTGTCACCAAGTTTTGTTATTGGTTCTGGATGCTGCCCTTGTGTTATTTAGGTTAGAAGAGGAAGAGAAGAAATTATATGAAGAACAACGGGGCATTATTAAAAGCATCAGTGACATCGAAAAAGAGGTATTTATGACTTCTGCCTCTCCAAGCTAGTGTGGCTAATTCATTTCTGTCTTGTAATGATCCCCAAATGTGGTACAAGAGAACCAGGTCCATTTGCATGATGAATTTTCATCTTTGTAAACACCACATCTACAATCAGTAATTCATGTCCTGGATCTTGAGTACCAACTAACTCATGTTCTGGGTCTTTAATACCAACTTAATGTGTGATGGGGAGTACACTAAATCCATGCGTATTTGCCTTTTTCCTCTTCTCAGTAGTTGACACTATTGGACGAAGTCCAACAAGCCAACAGGCTTTGATTACTTGAACAGATTACAAGAGGGGTTACAAATATATAGAGCTAAACAGAGGGAGCCCAAAGGGCCTGGCGCAGGAGCCTAGGCGAGGGCGCAGGAGACTAGGAGAGGAGAGTTACAGTTGTAGAGGAATTAATTCTAACACCCCCCCCCCCCCGGCAGTTGGAACGTCGTTGGGGCGAACATTCAAACTGAAGCGGAAATCAGAGAAAACAGGAGAGGGAAGGCCCTTGGTGAAGACGTCGGCGAACTGCATCGTTGTTGGCACGTGGAGAACTCGAACAGCACCAATGGCAACCCGTTCCCGGACGAAATGGAGGTCGATTTCCACATGTTTAGTGCGCTGATGTTGAACAGGGTTGGTGGAGAGGTAGACGGCACTGACGTGGTCGCAATACACAAGGCAGGCAGACTGCAGAGGGTGGAGGAGTTCCTGTAAGAGCTGCCGCAGCTAGGAGGCTTTAGCGACGCCGTTGGCAACAACACGGTATTCGGCCTCGGCGCTGGACCGGGAGATGGTGTGCTGGCGCTTTGACGACCAGGAAACAAGGCTGCCACCGAGGAAGACGGTGTAGCCGGAGGTGGAACGGCGAGTGTCTGGGCAGCCGGCCCAGTCTGCGTCCGTGTACACGGTGAGCTGAGTCGGGGCGGTCCTGGGAATGACGAGACCATGGCCAATGGTGCCCTGAAGATAGCAAAGAATCCTCTTGGCAGCAGTGAGATGAGTATCTCGGGGATCATGCATGTGAAGACAGACTTGTTGCACGGCGTAGGTGATGTCAGGCCGTGTGAAAGTCAGATATTGAAGGGCGCCCACAAGGCTGTGGGATCAGCAACAACAGGTCCGGCATCAGCAGGAATTTTGGCACAAGTGTCAACTGGAGTGGAGCAAGGATTGCAGCTGCTCATGCCGTGGCGTTCGATGATGTCCAAAGTATTCTGACGTTGTGAGAGAAAAAGGGTGTCCTTGTGGTGTTCAACAGCCACACCCAGAAAATGATGCAGAGGGCCAAGATCCTTCATGGCAAACTCGTTCTTCAGGGCTGCAATCACACGGTGCAGGAGCTGCTTGGAGGCAGTGAGGACAATGTCATCCACATACAGGAGTAGGTAAGCCATCTCTTTTTCACGATGAAAAATGAAGAGAGGTATCTGACTTGGCTTGAGTGAATCCTAGAGAGATCAAATAGGAGGCAAACCGACTGTACCATGCACGGGGGGCCTGTTTGAACCCGTAGAGGGACTTGTTGAGTCTGCAAACATGATCTGGGAGAGTTGAATCAGCAAAACTAGTGGGCTGAGAGCAGTAAACTGTTTCTGACAAGGTGCCGCGGAGGAAGGCATTCTTCACATCAAGTTGGTGGATCGGCCAATCCCAGGAGTGTGCCAAGGTGAGGACAGTGCGAACAGTAGCAGGCTTGACGACGAGGCTGAAGGTTTCGTCGTAATCGACACAGGGGCGTTGGGTAAAGCCGCGGAGTACCCAACGAGCCTTGTATCTGTCCAGGGAACCGTCAGCGTGAAACTTGTATTTGAAGATCCATTTACCAGTGACCACGTTGGCGGAGGCAGGACGAGGAATGAGGTCCCAAGTATGGTTGTCCAGGAGAGTAGCATGTTCTTCTTCCATGGCCCGACGCCAGTTGGGGTTAGCAAGACCATCACGAACTGACCGTGGCAAAGGGGACAGAGCCTCAGTGTGCAGGGCAAGGCGAGGTTGCCGGTATCCGGATTTCCCGCGAGTCGCCATGCTGTGAGAATTGGCGACCGACGGGATGGGGATGTGTTAGACATATAGTGTTGTATATGGTCTTGTATTGTATTACTTGTACTCCAAGCAGTATCCGGCCCCTATAATGAAAGGTTAACCCCCCCCCCACCCATCTTGGGTGTGTGGTGTTTACCCAATATTCTACATGGTATCAGAGACTAACCCTAGCCCTGTTTTTCCTCTCCACCCCCACCTCGAGTTACTGTTCACACGTGAACAGTAACTGCACCCCAACCCTAGCGTGCCGCCTCTTCCCTGGCTGCGCGCCCCTCCTCTCTTCCGCTGCCCAGCGCGCCGCCATCTTCCTGGCCATGCGCCTCCACCACACCACCAGGAGCCGCCGCCGCCTCCTGTCAAAAGCGTCAAATTCGATAGAACAACTATTGTCGCGGGTGGATTGGCAAACAGAAAGTAAGTTGTGGACGATGGATGGTGCGACAAGGACGTTATTCATGGCGAATTGGGACTGTGTTGGTGGTGAGAATTGAGGAGCCTCGGGAGTCTCACCTGGCCTTTCTGAAACGCATCCTGCGTTATGTGAAGGGTACCTTGTCCTACGGTCTTCGGATTGGCACTGGTCCGGTTGACTCTCTTACAGCCTATTCTGATGCTGATTGTGTTGGCTGCCCCGATTCCCGCCGTTCTACCTCTCGTTATTGTGTCTTTCTCGGCGACACTGGAGGCAAGAGGCGTCGGGGCAGCTGGTGGCTTGCTGGACGAAGTAGTGACGAGAGCAGAGGGTGTCGGAGAGGATGCCATGTTGAGCTCAGCAAGCCGCAGGTCGGCGCAGACATCCACGAACGAAGGGAGCGGCCGCTGACGAGTGATGAACTGAGACATGAACTAGAAGCGCTCATTGAGGCTGCGCAGGAGATTCAACACGAGAGTGCGATCCTGGACAGGTTCGCCAAGGTCGGCGAGAGCGTCAGCCATGCTCTTCATCTTGCGGCAGTAGTCGTCGATGGAGAGGGCACCTGGGCGAGAGTGCGAAACTCTGCGTCGAGGAGCATTGCTGGACTCACGGTTGTTCAGGAACTGCTGCTCCAGACCGAGCCAAGCAGTCCGAGCCGTGACGCCGTCGGGCTCGTGAATGACATCCAGCAGGTCGGGGGAGATGGTGTTGAAGATCCAGGAGACGACCACACAGTCCATGCGGGACCATGCCGGGTCGGTGGGGCGGGCGGCGTCGCTGAGGACGTGGTCTTGCAGCGCGAATTGACCGAGGATGAGGAGGACGTAGCCACGCCACTTGGAGTAATTGGAGGACTGCAGGTCCAAAACAATGGGAATCAGGTTCCTGATGTTCTGGATGGTGGCGGCCTGGCTGTGCAGATGGGCGACGGCCGCGGCATTCGCGGTGGCGGAGAGCGCGTCGTCGTCTTGGGAGGCGTCGTCGTCGTCGTGGGGGTTGCCGCGGAGACGGTCCCGGAGTTCAGCGGCCCGCTGCTCCAGAGTGTCGGCCTGCACGCGCTCCTGCTCGAGGGCGTCAGCGGCGGCGCGGACGCGGTCCTGGGCGTCGGCGGCGGATTTGAGAAGGTCGGCGTCCGCCTGAAGCTGCTTGCTGCGCTCGGTGTTGGTGGAATGGAGGGAGGCGGCTTCATCCTCCAGCTTTTGGGCGGCGGCGCGGGCTTCATCGCGAAGTTTGGCGGCAGCGGCCGCGGTGGAGGATCCGGAGGCGGAGGAGTCCATAGGCGACGACGGCGCGCCGGCGGCTAGGGGAGAGGCTGACGCGGCCCGGGGCATGCGTGCGCGGAGGAAGGGGGGGCGGGCGCGGCACGAAGGCGGGCGCCGGGGGTAGCGGAAGCAGAGGATACGAGGAGTTTAGTCTGATACCATATTGGGCGAAGGCCAACAGGCTTTGATTACTTGAACAAATTACAAGAGGGGTTACAAATATATAGAGCTAAACAAAGGGAGCCCAAAGGGCCTGGCGCAGGAGCCTAGGTGAGGGCGCAGGAGACTAGGAGAGGAGAGTTACAGTTGGAGAGGAATTAATTCTAACAGACACCAATTAATCCTCTCTTTGATACCAATTTCCGCATCTACTGGATTTAAGGGAGTCTATAATATTGGTCAACTTTCTTAGGTTTATTAATTGTTTTTGTAGTTTTTATTGAAAATTGCATATTCTGCGGAAGTATATCTGAGTCATTCTTTGATAGTTTTGTTTACAACTATAAATATGTACACTCTTATCTTTCTAAGCTTAAATGAAATTTGACTTCTTAATTTCTTTTGTTTGATGCATCTTCAGTATTTTTCTTGAACCCATTACTGGCTAGTCCCTCCTCCAGCATATAAAGTTAGCCAGTGCTGCTATGGTTGAGTTGTCATGCCTCTTTTATCTTTTGGATCCTCTGGGTCTTGTACTGCATATTCCATTACATGTTTATTTGCAGATAGCTGAAGACGCCCGCAAGATCAATCAACTGAAATATCAAATTAGGGATTTTCAACAACGCCAACATCAACGCCAACATGATAAAGTAATAAGCAGTGCTTCGGTTAGCTGTAACTATTTCTATTGTGATACTATTCTGTGTTTTCTGACTTTTAAAGTAGCAACTATTTGGTAGTATTTTTATTTACATGCTGGTGGTGATGCTTCTTTGCAGGTAACTGCATTTGGAGGAGATAGAGTTCTGAGCCTCTTTCGATCAGTTGAGAGACATCAGAGTAGATTTACATGCCCTCCTGTCGGTCCAATAGGAGCTCATGTGGTACGAAAGTATTATTTTGATTGTCTTGAGTTCTCTGTTGATTACTATACCTGCTCTCGAGTCTCGATTAGTCTCAATAACTTGGGGTCGTGGTAACAATATCATTCTAATTGCAAATTATAACTAAGTTTTAAAATTTGAAAGATAGCTCTCAACCGGTCTCATCCTGTCTGACCAGTTTTTTCGGCTTTTAAAACAAAATTTAATAGCTAAGTTTCTTTGTTTGCTGGTATTTAGTACCAACCTCTCGCAACTTTGACCAAGGCACAAAGCCCAAGGCAGGAGATGGGAAGTGCAGTGCTTCTCCCCTTCAAATCTTCTACGCTTCATTTAATATGCTATTTAATTACACAGATTTGATGTGTCCATCTCAGTCAAGTTATTCATCCTGAAAAGAGATCAATTAGTTACTACCAAAGTTCCAAGCCTTAAATCTACTGTGCTTTATGATTGTGATCTACCCAATGCCCTGTCCTCTGTTCTTTCCTTTATTTTCTGTGGCTGTATGCATATGTTTACTGTTTCTGGCTTCACTATGGCATAGTCTTGACATTATTCCAAATAATTTATTTTTCCTTAATAAAAGGAAAATATGGCTATTTTTCTGCTGTTTACCTCTGTTCATTTGAGCCACTGTATCCATATTTCTTCTCCTTGCATGAAATGTCATGAAAAAAATGATTTATGATACTTATTTGGGTTTCCAATTAGCTGGCAATTAATTCTTGTTCCCCTATTCACTGGAGTCTGTTTTTAGTTCTGTTGCATTATAATGTGGTGATAGAAATTAGTAGTTTTTGTGCTACCCACACGAAATAGGAATGGTATTTTTCCACACAATAACAGTGCTCGTTTTAATGCAGGAACTGTCCAGCGATTCCTGGTCTGTTGCAGTTGACTGCGCATTAGGGAGGCTCTTAGATGCTTTCATTGTTTCATGTCATAAGGACTTACTTGTTTTACGAGATTGTGCAAAGGAAGCGAACTATCACAACCTTCCAATTATTATATACGACTTTGCTAAACCACTGTAAGATGATTAAGTGTTTTTTTGTACATCTTTGGTTTTGTCTTAAATAAAGTATCATTCAATCTTCTTTTAATAGGCATGACATCCCAAATCATTTGGTTCCTTCTACACCACACCCAACGACACTCTCAGTTCTCCGTTCAAAAAATCCTACTATACTAAATGTATTGGTGGATCAGGTAGCACATCTTCATAAATTTGTTTATCTTTAGACTAACCCTGTAATCTCACTTTGATTTTTTCTTCATAGGCTTCAGTTTGAAATGTATTTTTATCGACACTTAGGTAAAAGTATCTCTATTTCAGGGCCATGCAGAGAGACAGGTTCTAGTACGAGATGATGAAATGGCAAAGTCTGTTGCATTTGATCAGAGGATACGAAATCTGAAGGAAGTATACACTTTGGATGGTGTCAAAATGTAAGTCTCATTGGTACTTATTTGTAGATCAGGTTTTGCTCATACTCTGGCTTCAGGCTCCATAGAGGCATCAGATCATACTTATTACATAGTTAAAGCCATGTGTTGTGAGCATCACACAACCATGATGAGAGTATAAGCAAATGGCAGTACATTTGTGGTTCGAATGAGGGACATTCGTAGCAAATAACACCATGGCAGTACATTAGTGGTTCGAAGGAGATGACAATTAAAAAAGATGCCGAATTGTTTGATCAAAACTGCAGCAACAATACGTTTGACTCCAACTTGTTTAATAAATTTGTTTCCTTGCATGTAAGGTTAAGATTTTGGTTTGAAAATAGGGGCTATTGTGTTTTTACCCCTGTTCTATAGTTCAATTGTGATTTTACCCTTACTTTTCTTCGCATTGTGATTTTACCCCTGCTTTTTAAAAATGAACACTCAGGTTACCCCGTCTCTGTGAACTGCACATAATGGTGTCAAATGAGATGGAAAAAAGACAAAGTTTGCCCTCTTCTTTTCTACTTTCTCCCAGCACCCAGAGGGTCTGAGGTTGATCGTCGCCGTTGCGCACCTAGCCTCCTTGGAAGCCGTGCCCACAACTCACCGCCGTCACGCCAGGCCGGCCTACAAGGACTGCGCCTGCTCCTCTGGTTGGACCGTGGGGGCCACCATGGACAGCGACGGCGAGCAGTTCCTGCAAGATCTCACTGCAACACTTGTGTTGACCAAGAATTGCTTCCAAACCTCCACGAAATCAACTCAACTCCAACAATTAATCTGCTCAGAGACAAAAGGCGATGCGGCCACACAGACAACATCAAGAGCGGGATTTGTTCAGCGAGCTCACCACTTCCTCCCTTTGCTCCCATCAGAATATCAGAACAATAACGACGACAAAGCTTGATGTCTATCTAGAAGCTGGCCGTGTCTACTGGCTAGGCCACGCCTCTGCGCCTGGCCGGACTGCTCACCCTCACCTGCGCCTGCGCCTGCCCTGACCGGGTTGCTTGCTTGCGCCGTCGCTTGGCCAAGCCGCGCTCCCAATGCCACACCTGTGCATGGCCAGCTGCTCGCCCGCGCTGCGCCTCCTTGCGGGGTCGTGCCCCCTACGTCGTGGCGCCGCCGGGTGGCGATAGGTGGGAGTAGAGGGAAGGAAAGGGATAAGGGGTACCTGGGTCCTGGGTCTTTTCATCATATTGTGAAGTGGGTTTCAATTTTTTTTAATTGCTTTATTACAAGTAGATCTAACAGAGTTAAGAATGGGGGCAAACGGATGGTTCATCTTCAAATAGTAGGGGTAAAATCACAATGTGAAGAAAAGTGAGGGCAAAATCACAATTGAGATTCAAAATAGGGATAAAAACGCAATAGCCCCTTGAAAATAGCATGATTTCTTTAGTCCCTTAGAAATGTTTCAATCTGCCGATGGGAAATTTTTTGAGTTGACTAGTGGTCTCTAAGATGTTACTAGTTTAACATTGGTAGTTTATAAATCGCATTAAATTTTGTTGAGACTATGCTTGATTGCAGACATTGGAATTCCATGCTACAAATTGACAACCTTAAAGAATTTGGGTGGTAGTTTGCACCAACTTAGAGCTCATCATTATTCTAACTCTTGCTCTGCAGCATCCTTACTGATTCATTTAATGTTTCAAGTCTCTTTTGTAAAAGAAATGATGATAAGCAGACGATTCTGTTGCCATTGATCGCAGGTTTTGTAGAGGTGCTGTTCAGACTATTCTTCCTGCAAATAGGCGGAGAGCTGGTCGTTTGTGCACTTCTCTAGGAGAAACAATAACTGAAATGAAGAATGAAGCTACTGGAATTGAGCAAATAAAGTCAGAGAGGGAGGGTCAGAAACGTGAATTAGTTGTTCAGCGAGGAAAAATTGAATTGGAACTCAGAAGTTTGAAGGTAAAATTCTGATTGCTTACAATTTTCTTTAAGTCATCCGATGGTGATTCCTCTTGTTCGACAGAGGAAAAGAGAAGATGAGGAGCGGCGTCTGGAGCGTAAAAAAGTTCAGTTGGATGATACTAAGAAGCTTTCTGCCGACAATAATCATGATACTGCTGTGGATACCTCTGACCTAGTGGCTGAAATGATGGTTTGGTCGTGATTATCCTTCATTGCAACTAATCCTCATTATCTAAGCAAGAACCCGACTAATTAACTATTGCTACCTACTTCTGCAGCAAGTGAAGGAAGATATTGGGAACAAAGAATTAGTTCTGCAGAAAATTAATTTGAAACTAACAGATGCTTTGCAAGAAGAGAACAATAAAAGAGCTTCCTACAAGGACTTTATTGGTATCTTTTTCCATTACACATTTAATTTGTCATACTTTATTGTCATATTATAGTTATGTGGTTATAAGAACTTCAAGAAAACACATGTAACGCCATGATGTGCCAGCAAGGACATAAGCAGTGGGTGGCAAGTTAAGTTTGCAAAATATAAACCATTTGGAAATTGAAAGTAATTCAATTTGTTAAAGATCTAATGTACTTGAAAACTGTAAATTTGACTGTGAAACTGTTATATCCTGCCTAAACTCAAGGACACTCTTTATATCACCTTTTTTCATTGTAGGAGTAGGACAGCTCATTTTTTAATCTTGCTGGTTTGAGAGGAAGGATGGGGAAACATTTCGGCCCTTAGTCCTGTGACTTAGCTGGTACCATGCCAGGCTGGTTTTATTTTGATTTTAGGTTGGCTGGTGTGGCTGCTAAGTCTGACCAAGTGTAATCTATTCTGGAAGGGGTACTATATTTGATTTTGAAATTTTCGTCCTCAACCATCCAGAAAAAATGTGGTAATGTGGGCAGTGTGACACGGGGTCTTTCTTGTGTTAAGAGATAATGATGCTTTTATTTGGCTTTTCCAGCCCTATACTGAGATTTCCCCACATTGTTTATTTTAGTAAAGACATAATTCTAGTTAGTGTGTAGTCCTTTTGAATAAGTATCAAAACCCATGCATCATCTGTTTCTATTTTGACTGTGGAGTGTGCAATACTTTTAGATTTTCAACTCATTTTCCCAATAGTATGATTTAAAACTAGAGTTGGCAAAACCATCTTAGGGAACTGTTAACTATGATAGCCTGCTTAGACATGATTGATTATCTTTATGTACTAATTTAAAAATACTTATTTCAGAATCTGCATATGCTGAGATGGGGTCTGTTAGTGATGTAGAGCATGAATTGCAGCTTGTAGAAGAAAAAATACATGATGCTCAGCAGGTACGATTTTCTTATTCTAAGTATTAATTTGTGTGCTCTACCCGTTGCTTTCTACAAGCTTTAAATATCAGTTTATATTTCTCGAGTAAATATCAGTTCATATTTTTTTACAAACTGATTGCCACAGATGTGGCAAAGTTAGTAAAGAAGCTAAACCGATGGCATGACAACATGATCAGGGGTGAAGTGTTGCAAGGTGCAAGCTATTTAAGTGTAGCTTAAGCCCATGCATTCTCAAAATCACTGCCTTTTCTTCCTCTCACAGAGACCTTTTCTTCCTCTCAGAGACATCTGCATTGGCCACTGCTAGATCAAAGTAAAGAATTTGGTGTTGGATGGCTGTGCCATTGGTTCATGGATAAAAATATAAGAGAATTAGGAGGCAGAAATAGCTGGGGAAGAGGTATAGATGTTCAGATGGCCTGCAGCCACGCAGCCCGACACGAAGCACGTATTTTTGGCCTTGCACAAGCACGGCTCGCCAGCTCATGCCGGGAGGCACGAGCCCGACACGTTTAGTAGAGTTCCCGTTATGGGGCCGTCACCCTCCACCCCACACAAATGAAGCAAAAAAAAAAAAAAACTAGCACTCAGTCAACTCTTCCTTCCCTGCCGCCACTTGCCAAGCTCTCACTCTCACCCTCCGGTAATGCGTAGCATCTACCTTCGTCGTGGTGTTGTTCTTCGAGGCTTCAATCGCTCCTCCATTGGCATGGTGCACGACTTGCAACCTGCCATGCAGCTGAGTCCACCAGCTTCTCCGCATAGGCCTTCTGCCCCAACGTGATGGCGCCACTCCCCTGTTTCCCTTCAATCTCAAGGTAGGAGAGCTAGCCTGATCGCTCATGCGGAAGTGAGCCGCCATCTCACGCTTGAAGCTGTTGATGTCCTCCGTGCGTGCTCCTATGACGATCAAGTCATCCATGTGCATGTCGACGATGGGGTCATTCTTCCCCAGCCACCACACATAGAGCACATGCTTCGTCTCGCAGCGTGTGAACCCAAGTGCGCCCAGCATGGTGTCGAGCTTGGCGTTCCATGCTAGTTGCACCTGGCCTTGTGCAACCACATCACCTTGTGTTTCGCCCCCCTTGATGACGAAGCCTGAAGCCTACTTGACGAAGACCGTCTCCACCAGCTCGTCGTTGAAGAACGCCGACTTGACATCTAGGTGATGGATGCTCCAATCCTTCGCTGCCGCCAGCGCCAGTGTTAGGCGAAGCGACTCTATGTGCGCCGCCAGTGCAGACACCTCAAAGTTTACCCCCTCGCGTTGGACGAAGCTGCGGGCGATGAGACACGTCTTGTGCTTGATGATGGTGTTGTGCTCATCCCTTGTACACCCCACTTTAGCCCAATTGGTCGGTAGCCTGGAGGCGGATCGACGAGCTCCCATGTCTCGTTCTCCTTAATGGGCTTCATCTCCTCCGGCATTGCCTTCCTTCAGCTTGCCTCGTGTTCGGCCTGTGCGAACGTGGGCGGTTCTTCTGCGCTCGTTAGGTGCAGCTTTAGATCACCAAGTACCCAGCTTGCCAAGCCAGATGCTGTTGCGTTGCCGACAATGTTCATGGTGCGGAATCACACCTCTTCATCGTCGGGGAACGCGTCCACGTACACATCAATGTTGCTCGGGAGAGAGGCGAACTCAATTGGTGTCATGGGCGGCATTCCCTGTTCTGCTGATGCAGGGGATGCCGATGGTGGCTTGCGCTTGCCTGTTGGAGACGACGCGCCTGCACCCATCGAGCTTGGACTTGGCGGCTCGCTCGTCGTCGCTGCAGCTCCTGGACTTGGGCGCGTCCCATGCTGGCTCCTCTGCTCCAGCATCTGCAGTTCTGCACCACCGCGGATCACCATGGGCTTGATGATGAACGTGTCGTTGACGTCGCTAGCTTCCCCTACGCGTGAATCATTCCAATCCCAAGCAGCCACTTCACTGAACACGACGTCCTGTGACACAGCCACCTTACCTACACATGGATCGAGCATCCTATAGGCCTTACTCCCTTCCTCGTAACAACAGGTACGCCTATGTGCTCGTTGTGGGGCAGCTTGCACACCATCTCCTCCATGCACAGCGCCGCTTGGCAGATTGGCTGCTCCACCTTAAGATCCAACAAATACAAAAGATTTTGTGATCTTTTCACCTTGGCAAGCTGTCGCTCGTGGCTGTGAATCGAGAGAACACTTTGGATCAAGACCTAGCACCCGTGCTTGTCTTTGTCTAGCTTCCCAACGCTGATGATGCTGGAGCGCAGCCGGGGGATGTAGTACACCTCCATCAGCATGTGGTGCTCGCCGTACACCGGAAGATGATGGTGCCCCAGCCTCGAATCTCCACCTTCGAATTGTCCTTTTACTTCACTGACCCTGTGACGTTGTTGTCAAGCTCGGAGAAGGCCGCCTTGGTACCGGTCATGTGGTTGCTGGTGTCAGAGTCTAGGTACCAACTTTGTTCTGCTTCGCCACCCACTTGTCCATGGTGGACTAGGGTGCGCGGATTGTTGAGGTCGATGCTCTGCTTCGGCTCAATCTATTCTGCAACCGCCGCCACCTCTGCTTTAGTGCTTCCGCCTCTGGATCGACATCGTGCAATCCGCACAACGTCACCATCAGGAGCATTGACTCGTCGTTTGTCCACCTGAGCCAGGTGGGTTTCCGCCTTCTTCCTTGTGACCGTGCACTTCGTGGCCCAATGCTCTGTCTTCCTGTAGCTACGACATTGGTCCTTGCCTAGGGGCTCGTCGTTCTTCTCGGGGTCTTGCCGCGATGCTTCCTGTCATCACCGTGACCGGAGGACCTTTCCCGAGTTGGCTGCTTCATGTGCGCCGCTCACTCCTCCTGAGTGAGTAACAATTTCTTGTTGACGGCCATCTGCGTGGTCGCTCCTGTGTCCACGTGATCCTCGACCGTCTTCAGCTGACCGGTGATGTCCTCGATCGTGAGGTCGCCCATGTCTAGCATGGTCTCAATTGTGAGCGTGATCTAAGCTTGTGGTACCAATTGTTGGCACTCCAATTTGCATCACACAACCTAGGGGTGGTAATGGGTCATGGTCCTAATGCATTCTTCACAATCCAACTAAGCCCTACTACTTTTTAGCTCAAAATTGTATATTGTTATAGCCCGACCCTTATAGGGTCTGGTCCTTAAATTTGCTAAATTGGAGGGCCCATTACCACCCCTACACACAAGTGAGCAACAAGATCACCTAGACACTGCACCACAGATAGCTAGAGGTAGAAGAAGAGGTGAGCGCAGAACACACGAGTTACAACAGTATAGCTACTGCGATTGCACTTTGAAATGTAGCAAACTGAGGTACTGAACTGATTTCATTGTCTTTGCTAGCTGATCCATCTACACAATACTTGCTACCAACTACAAAGTACACTAGTACCTCTACCAACTGCATGAAGTTAGTAACCACTACTTGGCACTGCTGGGCAGCAAGAGTTGACCTTGCGCCTGTACAGGGAGAAGAGGGTGAGGAGCAAAGGAGCAGCATATTATGTCTTACACCTAACAATTTCCAGATCTAACTGAATCTAAACAGAACTATCTGGACTTCTATTCCTGCTCCTAAACCTTTTTACCAAAGGTGTCCATAACACATGTTCTAGGCAAGATCTTGTGTTGGTTTCTCAGGTTTTATCTTACAATGATAGTACAGGGGCTATGTGAAACATGTGAATACATAATAAATGTTATACTATATTTTTATATTTTAATATAATTTATAAAAAAGAGCTCCTTCTCCACTCATTGGGTTACTTATCCCTTTGATGGGACATGGAAAGTACCCTGTGCTCTGGTTGCTACTCTTGTCACCAAATGCTATTAATGCACGAGTCTGTTACCTGTTCCTTCAAATTCTTTTTGAGGATGAAACTAAGCATGTTATTCTAAATAAAACTAATGTCAAACTTTCTAGTGCTTATAATTATTGTCTTTATCCCTTTCATATATAGGAGGTAAAACAAGAAAGCTTTGCTATGTTGTTCCAACATATATATATATTGTAGGTTTACATGATAAAATTTACACAACACTTGTTTCCACTCATGGTACTTAGTTTTATTGTATTCTTAAACCTTTCCAGGAGAAAGCTCACTATGAAGATGTTATGGAAAGGAAGGTTTTGGCTCCTATTAAAACGGCTGAAACGGAGTACACAAATCTTCAACAGCTTCATCAGGTTATTCCTTTGTCACTGGCAATACGCAGCCACCTCCTTTTTGGGTGTGTTGAGCTATGTTGCACCATCAACAGAACAAAATATCATACATTCTAATTCAATTTGCACCCTTTTTTGAATGATACAGAACATCCTTAGTAGATATTTAGTATTCTGTGTACCTATTGCAGGGTAGAAAGTTCTACAATGAAAGCAGTTCTAAAAGCAGCAATTTTATATTAGCATTTTGAAAAAAATATATTAAGTCATGCATGTTCACCGACACTGATTTTGGAGGGCTTGAAAGCTCTGTATTGAGTATTTTTTTTAACTCAACATCTGAATTATTTTTTGACCTTGAAAGCTCTGTGTTGAGCACTTTTTAACTTAACATCAAATTTATCTTGTAACCTGAGTATCACTTCTGCTTCAAATTTCAATTAGATTGGTAGGTTCATTTGTCCATGTCCAGTAATGATTGTATATTCTTCTTTAGGAGTACTTTGAGAAAGCTTCAAAAATATGCATTGAAAGTGAAGTGGAAGCTCTGGGGGGTGTTGCAGGATCCACCGTAGAACAATTGAGTGAGGAAATTAATAAATTGACACGGAGATTACAGCAAGAAAGCAAAAGGTCTGCGACCATTTGTTTGCACATATCTGCACAAAAGTAAATAAAATAATGTGGTTCTGGTACTTTTCCTCTAAAATATCCTTGCAGATGTACTGAGAGCATTGATGATCTGAGAGCCAAGCATGACAAAAAGAGACAGAAAATCTTGAGGAAACAACAAATGTATGCTGGTTTTAGAGACAAACTAAATGTAAGCACATTACCGGTTGTATGATGACATCTTCATATCTTTTGAACATTACATGATTCTGAAAATGACTAATCTATTTTCCTTAATGAGTTCTGGTGGTTATTTTTTAACTATTCAATTTTACTTGTGGATACATACATTATCCCCAATCTTAGGCATCATGCAATATTTTTTGTATTGATTCATAGTCATATTCAAGTACTGTTAGTGGTATTGGATATATTAGATAGGCTCAATGCACATATTGGATGGTTTTCAACCAAGTTTGCCGTTCTGTGCAGGCATGTCAAAATGCTTTGGAGTTGCGATGGAAGAAGTTCCAAAGAAATGCAGGCCTCTTGAAGCGTCAGCTGACATGGCTGTAAGTAATTTCTTGTTTGATGCTTACCACCAATCTTTCTTCTAGATCGCCCTCTATTGCATAAAAATGATTAGCCCTGAGAGTTCTGCCACCTTTCTATGTATGAAAGGTTCAATGAGCATCTGGGAAAGAAAGGTATCAGTGGGCGCATCAACGTAGATTATAAGGAGCAACTTCTATCTGTTGAGGTGATCTGCTTTCCTTATCTGAATGTACACAAGCCTGTTTCTTGAAACTAATTTAAGTAACATGTTTATGGCGTTTCATGTAGCTGACGATGCCTCAAGACGCGTCTCGTGATACCATTAGAGACACTAGAGGACTTTCAGGTAGTTGCAGCTTCTAATAGTCTTCAGTTGTAAGATTTTATCAAGTTTATTTATTCTTGAAAAAATTGGTAAATAAATGCCCATATAAAATTGTTACTCTTTTTGCTTAGTGTCCGTAGTTGCAGAGCTGTTTGTTGATATGCTGTCTCTTTCTCTAGGTGGAGAACGATCTTTTTCAACGCTTTGCTTCACCTTAGCCCTTCATGGAATGACAGAATCACCTTTTAGGGCCATGGATGAGTTCGACGTATTCATGGTGAGCACTCACGACCTTTATCATTTCCTTTGTCCAGATAATGACAGGCAAAACTTTGTTACTGATGGCATCTGAATTTGGCAGGATGCGGTGAGCCGCAAAATAAGCTTAGACACCCTAGTAGATTTTGCTGTTGCACAGGGCTCTCAGTGGATATTTATAACCCCTCACGATATCAGGTCTGTCGATTCAACCTCGTGTTCATGTCAGATTCAAACTTCACCGATTCGTATCTGCCTCTCTCGGCTACTCATATATGTATGTATGTCTCCTCAGTATGGTGAAGGCTGGGGACAGGATCAAGAAGCAGCAAATGGCGGCCCCACGTGGTTGACCGTTCAGTACCCCTTGCAAATGATGCCCTAGGGTCCCGTCTCCGACTTGGAGTGGAACTGCTACTTCGGTATTTTGTCTGTACATAGCTTAGTTTATTTGAAGCGTGTCTGATCAGGAGCTTGTGAGTTGTGACCGGGCAGCTGTAGCTGTTACAGTCTTAATGCGTGACTGACGTGTGTTCTTAGGCCTTGCAATGAACTGAAGTAGAGCCAGGAGCCAACCGATTGTGTCGATTTATTATTGCTTAATTCTGGATTTAACTAATCGTAATAATCTAAATATATATATAGCTGTAGAATGCCAACAAAATGTGTAGAACAACATTGTGCGCCTGAGACGATGCAGGAGGGAGAAGCACAACAAGAGGAAACGTACTAGTGTTCTGGAGCTGTACTCCAGGAGCTTTGTGGCCTCGAGCCCACCTCGTCCATGGTTGACAAGTCACAACAAAATCCAAGTCAAACACTCGAAACCAAGTGAGTAGATTTGACCTGCAATCCACAAGAAACCTTAACAGTTGACAGAAGATATCTTTAGCCCGACCCTCACAGGTTCCGCAAAATGGTTGCCCGTGTGCCACTTGCACATCAGACATGAGAGTTGCATATACTTGCCTCGTTGAATAGACATTATTGCTTAGGAATGGTAAGGATGTAGCGGAAAGTTTGATCATTTTTCTCTACAAAACACATGGACTTCGATGCCTAAAAAAAAAATACTCCCTCCAGTTTGGTATTAGAAGTCGTTTTGGATAAGTTTGAGTCAAACATTAGGAATATAAATCATGAATAATTTTGAAGTCGTTTGAGTTTGGAAATGTGAAAAAACATATAAATAGATTTGTCTTGAAAATTACTTTCATAAAAATATACATATATCACTTTCAATAAATATCTTTATAGAAAAGAGAAGTTAAAGTTGTGCTTTGGTGATCGTGTCGCAATCCTAAACGACTTTTAATACCAAACCAGAGGGAGTATGTGTGATCATCTAAACGTAAGAACATCTCTAAGAGTCTGAACCAAGGTTCAGCTAGGCGCTAGGCGGAATCTAGGCACTAATCCATTGCCTAGCGCCTAGTCGCCGATAGTCGCCGAGTACTCGGCGCCTAGCCGAACTATGGTCTGAATTGGACCATAGATTGATTCTAAGATTGGTCAAGTAATCACATATACTTCATTGTCGATGGGCACACCATCTAACACTAGAAATACTAAGTTAGGGACTCAAATCCTAATGCGTAGGTTTTTTTTTTCCAAACCAATAAATTCCTGTTTTAAGTACTCTCGTATCAAAATATTTGTCGTCCTGATTTTTTTTCTACAATTTTGACCATTCGTCTTATTTTAAAAAATAATGCAAGTACCATTTATTTTGTTTGCTACATACTTTATTATTGTTAGTATTTTAAGTTTGACTTACCCTTTTACATGTTTATAATAATTTTTTTGAATAAGATGAATGATCAAAGTTGAAAGAAAAAGTTAATGACGACAAATATTTCGATACGGAGGGAGTAAGTAGGAAGAGATAAGCGACTAAATTAAGTATTTTTTTTTTTAAAAATCATTCAAAACCTCAGCCCCCGACCTCATATTTTGCTGGCTGAGGTTCAAAGATTCGACTATGTGCCTATTTATGATCAAGCATCGATCGGTCAGCCGCCAAATTAATTCCGCAGCCCAATGACTGTTTGGACAACCCAACTAATTGTCCTCGAGGTGGGAGCCGCTGGCAGGTGGCCCCAGCGACAATGGATGAGGCTCCCCTAGCTCATTATTGGTTGGGCAAAGTTTGACAGAGATGTTGGGCCCCTCACTGGTGGAGCCCATTGAAAAAGCCAGCGAGGGCACTGGCACCGCCCAGCCCAGCTGCCCGGGAGGTCACGGAAAATTTATATAAAGTAAAAAAAATGTCAAGTTGGAATTTCGTCAAAGAAGAATGAGATAGAGTTTGTTGAACTTGTACTTTTGTATGGTCATATGGATGGGTCGAAATCTTGCAAGGTCAAAAGTTGGACAGTTTTCTTTCTGGCATTGAAAGGCTTGAAAAGGATACACGATGTCTTTCGTCTAGCTTATGAGCCACCAGCCGGTAATATTTTTGTCTCTCGTATCAGATCAGCATCAGCCACCAGCAAACTTCAGCCAACATTATTTTTCTCACATAACAAATCAGCGCCAACCACCAGCTAACATCAAACCGAACAAGCATCAAGTACAACATCATTTGATCTTTGAGAAAAAAATATTGGCAAATGAATTGGGGAAATAAAACGAATGCATAAACTTATAAACTGCACAGGCAACTTAAGAGAGCAAAAAATGTATCATTGTGCAAAATTATACTAAAGCGCAAATTGTTTTCAGGAAATTGGTTCCATCCGATTTTAGTTCTATAATAACAGAAGTGTTGTGAACAAAGCGTCAATCTTCTTTTGTGAAGGAACGATAGGGATTGCAATCCACATGAATTGAATTAATTTATGTAATAAACATTATGTTATTTGAACAGTCATGTTGTTCACCTGTGATGAGCAGAGCTGGTTTCACACTGGAATGATAGTTACATAAGAGAAAAATACACCACGAAGTCTAGTTTTTTTTGGCAAAGATCTAGAAGTTATGCACAAATAATTATGATAGATATTTTAGCATCTTCCTAATAATTAGAATTTATGGCATTTCATTTGTCAATTTTCTATGTTTTTTAGTGCTTTCTTGACGATCAAATGACGCCAATAGGACCAAGTGGCATAAAAAGGACATAGATGAAGTAGTAATATGGAAATAAAATATTGGAAATGAAATTCAGAAAAAAAATCAATTTTTGGAAATAACTAATATCAGCAACTTCTAAAACATCACTTACAAAAAATTAATAAAATATAAATTTTATTCTAGAATTTGGTTCTTGCCAATTTAGTTCCATGAACTTAAAGGTGAACAACAACGTCTTCTTGTGACAAAATGATAGAGACTTTTTTTTATCAAAAAGAAAATGTTAGAGACTCTCTTAAAACTCGAATTGATTTTAAGTAATGCAGTCACCCCTTAAGTAGTACCAAGGGTCAAGCTACTCCCTCGTGGTGAGCTGCTCTCACATTTCTTGGAGAGTTCAGTTGTACTACGCACTTTTAAAAGTTAAGTAATATATGAAAAGGTTCCCATGCGAAAGAAAAATGTGACGGGCATGTTTGGCTCCCAGCCATAACTTGCCACACCGCAGGTGAGTACTTATTGCTTGGTTCATGACTACGCACTATTTTTACAAATCACACATTACGGCGCAAACGTTCACACACAAGTACACAGCGCACATATGCAACCCTTCCAAAAGATTGAGTCGACAAATTCTCGAAATTGACGAAGTCACTATTGGCATCTCACTATCGACATACATGTCTCCTATCACTGAAAGAAAAATGTCAGAAAATGCAAGCACTGCTGAGTCGAGAACTTGAACCTTGACGGGAAGGTTCAAGCTAAAAAAAAAACCTTACCGACTAAGATACGCTCAGTTCACAATTAAACATTGGCAACCACAGCGAATTACTCGTCACAACACTTCGTGGTATCGATTTTCCTCGACGATCACAATCTTAATTAGCTGATTCATGATTCCCTCTGAAATTGCACAAAGGGCATGTATTTACACCAATCTACACAACAGAGAGACGTCAGTATGCAGCAATCTATAGAGGGAAGCTAATTACAGAGAAACCCCTAGTCCACATTAATCAGGTTGCAGATGTTCAGGGTCTCACAGTTCTAAACCTTTTTTCCTCTCTCTTTTACTTCATCACTACAATAGCACAGCAATTCTGTTCTTCTCCTTGGGCGACGACATATAACGCTGGAGAAGAACAGCAAACACAATCGCAAGGAGGAGACATAATTTTGAACACAGCACAGCAGTAGCAATACTTCCTCAAAACTCTTTTTTTCATGCAGGTTCCAAGAACCTAGGGGCTCCATTGGAGAATAGCTCTGCACAATCGAAGGAAAGCCATGTTCCGAATCCACCCCTCTTCGATCCATCACCGGTCAAGGGACTCTGTTTGATCCCCGGTGACTCGGTTCTCCGACACCTCCGCAAGCGACTTGAGGTTGCACTTGAGCAGGGCCTCCACGAAGTAGCACGTCTCGTCCTTGGTGTTGCCGTCGGGGACGTCCACCACGAAGGACTCGATCACCAGCGTCCCTGGCCGGCCGTCAATGACCTCGGGGTGGACGGTCAGGATGGAGGAGTAGTTCTGCAAAGGACGATGGCAAGAACATCAATTAGTCTAGAGCAGTCAGCGCACAGGAAAGCTGCTGGGCGGATTACTACATCATTGCTTAGATTCAGACAAGTCACAACTGTCTTGCACTATCCAAATTCAGTGCATGTGACCATGGCCACTTTGTCCCCATCGCTGATGAGAGCAAAAATGGATGGAGCACGACAAGGGAGTGACAGGTCCTCGTGCAGCGAATTGGGCATGTAAGGTCGATGGATGGTCAGTCAGTGCCATACTTGTTAGTCCAAGCAGTTGATAACATCCAAACATCACACATAGATAACAACTGGTGCTTGTTTTTTTCATTAGACGACAACAGTTTGTTGGGGCTGTCAGATAGCATGGCAGCACATCAAGATGCATCAGGAGATGTCAGGATGGAGAGATGAGGTGGAAAATATCTCCCGTGTTCAACCACCCCATTAGCTGAGACTAGAGGTGCTTTTGCATTAGAGCCCTATTTTATTGACAAGTGATAGGCTAAGCCCCCCATTATTTGTGCATGAGCATATTATTCTTTATCATTGGTGGAGAAGGGCACAACAACAGATGCCAAGCACACCTGTCAATTGTTTCAAGTGTACGCCGTTTGCAAGTACAGATGCATTGTACCTAATGGCCTGTTTAGTTGGCCAAAAATTTTGGCAAAAATTTTTGGGCCCCCTTCGAAGGTCTATTAGAGGTAAAAAATGTAGACTAATTACAAAATTAATTACACGAATGGACGGGAAATCGCGAGACGAATCCATTAAGCCTAATTAATCCATCATTAGAGATTGTTTACTGTAGCACGACGTTGTCTAATCATGGCATAACTAGGCTCGTTAGATTCGTATCGAAAAATTAGGTAGGGGTTATGGAATGGGTTTTGTCATTAATCCACATTTAATACTCCTAATCAGTGTCGGAAGATTGATGTGACGGGTAGTTGGGAAAATTTTTGGGAACTAAACAGGCTAAGGAAAGGCTATTGAAGGAAATTAGTGGGAATCAACTTGTCATGTGCACACAATTTGACCTTACAATTAAAAAAAGGATTATATGCATTCAGTGGTCATGTATTTCTTCACTTGCATATTACGACATGCAGCAACTGAACAGCAACTAGAAACCGATTTTAGCAGAACTTTACTGAATGCATAAGAAATATATGCAGCAGTTAGGCCAATAGACCTGTGATAGCCACATGAAGGTTGGTGAGGTTAGTATGCCTGATAAATGTATAATTCTGACAGTACATATGACCACTGCTAGTTCTCTTAAGCATATCAAGCCAACGGATAATCCTGACAGGACATATGACAACTGCTAGGTTTCTTAAGCACATCAAACCTCAGAAGTTGCAAGCAAAAGATCATTATCAATATGATTGATGCAAGCTACCACCTACCATATCAAGAATTTTGCATTTTAGAACCGCAACCAAGCCTGAACCAAACGAACTATAAGATGGACATTGGACTTGTATTGATCAAGAACAGAGCATACCTGGAGCCTGTGATCACCTCCAACAAACTTGACGCTGAGTATGTGCTCATTGTCATCTAACAGCTCCAGTCTCTCTGTGCTTCTCGTGGCTGGTAGCCCAGACTTCACATTGACCTCCCTCACACTGCCAATCTCAATGTTTCCTTTCATTTCACACCGGCTCACAAAGGGCTTGAAAAGCTGTGGTTGATCAAACCGCCTCACCAGAGACCAAACCTGTTAGACAATTACTTGATCAGGTCATGATAATAGGAAGGTGACGAGGATCAACTCACAAGCATGCCTGTAACAATCGAGAAATAAATTTCCAGCACACAGGTCAATCGCTATTAACTGTGCTACATAAAGGCCCTAAACGGCTAACTATACCTGTCCTATAAGTGAATAGCTGAAACAAAGCCAGAAACTATCACAAGAAAATGGCAGGAACAATGGTGCACAAGTCAACTAAGCACGATTGAAGAACATGACAGCTCTTTTAATCAGAGGTGCACAATTATGAAATGAGGTATAGTGTGCCTTGAGAGTGCTATGGACTGTACAGACATATTCACACTTGGAAATTGAGGCAGCATCATTTCAGCATATGCTGGTAACTTGGGCTGGAAAGTGGCCCAAAAATGATGGTTTCCTTTCAAATAATCAACTCAATGCAGCACAAGCGCATCTCATAATTCTGCAAAAGCTGCTTCTTTTTAAGATTACTAATTGCATCTAATATTCTGGCAAGTGCTGAACCCACATCAAAAGGAGTGGAGTCCAAGTGAAGCGTATCTCCTCCACCAATATCTCTATTAGATTACTTGCAGAATAAAGCTAGGCCTAACAAGAATACAGGGCAGCCAATGCAAGAACACCTTTAAATCCCAAAATAATCTCACGAAAAGCAGATTCAGCGGGGATCTCGAGGTGGCGGTGGTGGAAGCATCTTCCCTCGTGAGACGAGGTACAGAAAGGCAAATTAAAAATCCTCGAGGCTTTGCTGGCTATCATTCGCGACCAATCATGCATCTCATGTTCATCTCGGAAAGCCACACCTTGCACGGGAGCAAAAGCTGGGCTGGGCGACGGTTCAGAAAATAAAAAATCACAGGCTTCTTGCGAGGAAATGGAAATCTTATCTTTCATCGAAAGCGACGTGGTTCCGATCAATTCATCCCCCCGACCAATCACGAGTAAAAAAAAAAGAGCGGCGATGAGAGAAACAAGAAGGCATGACCGGTTTAAGCCGGCCTCCAAATCAGGCATGGATGTGCCCGATTGAAGAAATGGGCCAAACGAACGGTGACTCAGAACCAAGTCGGCATCTTTCCTAATCAAGGAGAGACACATCAGCACTCCAGAACGGGACCAAACAAAACGGGGGGAGAAATCGAGAAACCGATCGGCACGACATCGCCGCGGCGGATCGACGGGGCAAGATCCGTACGCCAATAAACAGAGGAAGCAGCAGCCGAAATAGATTGTATTCAGCGGCATGGGGAAAGAAAAAGCAAGCAGGTTCAATTCAGAGGCGCTTACGAGGTGGACGGGCGCCTTGATGTGCTTGGCAACGGCGGAGGAGCACTGGTGGTCCCGGGGCTCGTGCCGGTGGAACCTCCGCACGTAGTCCGTCTCCATGGCGCGCAGGTCGCACCGCTCGTCCACCAGCCGCCACAGCCGCGGCGCCGGCGCCGGCGCCGCCTGCCCGCCGCCTCCTACTCCCACTGCGCCATCCATCTGCACCATCTCCTCCGCCGCCCAGACGTCGCCGCGCACAGCCCCGGCTAATGGAAGGCGAGGAGGAGGAAAAGCAGGGGACGGACGACGGGGAGCGGGGGAGGTGGGGTTTTGCCTTGGCTTTTCCTTGGTTTGGTTTGTTTATGCCGCGACGAGAGGAGAGGAGAGGAGAGGGACGACGACCCCTGGATGGCAGTGAGGCCGCAGGCTCAGGTGTGGTTGTAGTGTTACGCTATTGGGCGCTTGCAGGCAAGGGCCTGGAAAAATTGGTAATGACAGATATGCCCTCTCACTTTTGCTTCAGTTCAAGGTTGCTTGTGAATTGATGGGTGGCCCCACGGCATTATCTCTCTGCCTTTTTATTGGTTTGTTTTGGAGGAGATAGGTGTAGATATGTTTCTTTTTCCCAAACTAGGTCCCATGTAGTAATATTGCATAATGGCCGTTTTAAGATAATCAACATGGTGCGCACAATTTTGCATGTTATTATGTCATGATGAAGTCACGGATGCTTTAACCTAACAAACTATATATGCCTCCATCAATTACATTACAAAAAACATACTTTTTCCATGAAATTATACTTAAAACTTTGTCTTGTGGAAAATTATCACCATAACAGCATGAACCATAAAGTTCACTAGGATCCTTGCTTGAATCCACTTGTTCACCTTTTTATAAGGATGTGGTTCGTTGGCCTAAACAAATTATTTTATAAACTTCACAAACCAACACCTTCCAACATTTCTATTTTTTATAAATTTATTTTGCACACGGGTGCCCCCCCCCCCTAGTACAAAGAAAAGCAACACGAGCAGAGAACAAATTTTCTTAAAGGCACATTATTGCAAATTTAGCATCATTCTTTGTATCGAAAAAAGTGTACTACGTGTGTTTACCATTACATCTGCATCTCCGAGGAAAATTGTTATCATACTATAACGAAAAGCAATAATGCTCACTAATATATTTTCTTAAATTCTTTTGTACAAATTGTTATATGGAGGTGCTGGTCAATCTTAAACATGGCATTCAAGCTCTAGATATTACAACATTTTTGATCTAGATATTACTACAACATTACAAGGTGCAACACACAAGAGAGTGAAAATGAAGAATGGAAACAACGACAAATCATGGGAGTGGTGGGCCCGCCACAAATGACAAAGGATAATAGTGTAGCCCCACTATCCTGAATTCTGATGATGCCTACCAGTAGTTATTATCAATGTTAACCCCAACCTTTTGTTGAAATTACAGTACAAACCCCCATCTTTTTTTTGGCGTGTAGCTACAACTTATAACTGTGGCCAATATGTTGGACACGTGGCCGCTGCTGATTGGCTTGATATGTGCTACAATAGAGGCCCCACCCCCACAGTGGGAGTTCTCTATGAAGGACAAATATGGCAGGTCCGATCCGAAAGCAACATTACAACTCCATTTCCGGATTTCAACACATGTAAATCGATCAGCCGATAATGAGCATGCATGTACATAAGAGTAACTATTTTTTTTCCTTTGGTCCTATTTAGGGTTGCATGATAATTGATAACTAACTCCATCCATCCATTAATCCAGTGCTACTTTCAGACCACCCTACCCAAGCCAGAGAGTACTTTGGAAAATTTTGCTTCACGGTATTTTCCCAATTAACATTTTTTTTAAAAAATGATAATTTTGGAGCAATGGGTTTTCAAACTCAAGACCTCCTACTGCATTGCATAATACTCCACCTACTAGACAACTCAACCTCAAACCAATTTTTCAATATAATTCTTATTTTTTAGTAGATGCTCACAACACACACGCACACTCACCCCTATGAATGCACGTACGCAAATCCCTACCCCTAGAGCACCTCCGAAGGACTGAGCACTCGGCAGATCTGGAGATTCCCGAAGTCACTATTGGTGCCTCGTTGTCCACGGGAACGCCGCTTACCACTTAACGTATAACGTCGGAAAATCCTGGGAAATCCTAGGAAAAAGGTTGTGGGTAGCGTCCCACTGGACCATCCTACCATTAGACTAGCTACAAGTCAATTCACCAATATAATTCTTATGAGTAGTGCCTCAATACTCTAAACAATGTCTCAAGATAGTGCAGTGAATGTCTCAAACTGTCTTTATGGGGGTAAAGTCATATTTTTGAAGTGTCTCAAATATGTTCATAATATTCTATATTGACATTTTACAAAATTAAATGACTTAAGAAAATGACCTTATGGTTGAAAATACCTCAAGTAGTGTTTCCGTAAAGTGCCACAAAAGGTGCATTATACATATTCATAAGTGTAAATCATAAAATATCTACACAAAAGTGTCTCTACTTGAGGTTTATGTTTTAGTACTATTTTTTTATGTGTGTGCAATAGCGTTTGCCAAACATGTTGGTTTAGACACATATCCATAAGATACTACTATCACGTACTCTCTTCAATTTTAAATATATAAAGTGTAAGATAGATGAACCAAGGTGTGGTAATAAGTTGAAGTACGTACGTACAAGCTTCGTTTGAAAACACATGCTTTTGGCGGCAGCCGTGCTTTTGGTATTTAGTATGTACAACTTTATTTAATGCAAGAAAAACAAACTTTCAATTCATATTTACATAATTTTGTTTTATTTTAGAGGTTGTTTGGATCCTTGAGTTAAAGTTTAGTCTTTATCACATTGAATCTTTAGATGCTAATTAGAAGGATTAAACATGAGCTAATTATAAAACTAATTCCACAACCAGAGGCTAATTCACATGATGAAACTATTAAGCCTAACTAATCCATAATTAGCACACATTTATTGTTGCATCACATTGTCAGTCATGGATTGATTAAGCTTAATAGATTCATCTCGCGGATTAGCCTCCGTCTGTGTAATTTGTTAACTTTTCTTACTCCAGCATTATTCATACGCGCAATTTGCCGAACTAACTGCACAATTCAAAGTGCAGTTATATATATGAAGCGTCAGATAGCACATGTCATGATTAAACCGAAAGCTATGCATGGGGTCAGGGGTATGCCTCATTCCTCAAGAAAAGTTAAATTTATGGATGGTAAAAAGTTATTTACCTTTGCTTGAAGAATTTATATGTGAGGGCATAACATGGGTCATTTTTCTAGAAGAGTAAGGATCATCACGTTGTGTTTGCAACAAGAATGACTGGCCGGCCCAAATCACCGCATGGCTACTCCCTCTGTTCCAAATTGTTGATCCTGATGATCCTACTAATTCCACGCTTCCAATTAAGTTCCAACCTCTCTGCATGTGGAAATCTGCGGGAAGCCAGGAACGCCGCACATGCTCGCACAGCTTCAGCTGCCGAACCTTACGCGCTTTGCCTGCCTGCTTGCCGTGGATTTCACCGGCCGGGCGGCGGCTCTGCGCTGCCTCCAGCTTCTCGGCAAGCCGGCGGCCGACAAAACCCAGTTGACTTGGATCGACCGAGCATGAGGTACATACGGGTGCGCGTGGTGTGCGTGTGCACACGCCGTTGCTGAGAACTGCTGTGGGGATTTGGAGTTAGGACCCAGCAAAAGGTTAAAATTGACGCCAACTTGTGTCCCACACATACACAATACTTTTGTCTTCCTAAGAAAGAAAAAAAAAAGAAGGAACAAGCTCACAACACGCATGAGCAACACTAGCTCCTACGAGCACCTTCGAGAGACTTATGAACTCGGCAGATCTTCAATATTGATGAAAATTACCACCGACACCTTACTATCGAGGAGCATGTGTTCTATCATGTACCATTAAAAGCACTGCACAATGATATATGGTTAAGTCCTGGAAATAGTTCAAAAAACTACAAGCACCGCGCCAATACCAAGTCGATGACTCAAACTCTGGTAGGTAGGTTAATTTCACTGCAAAGAACTGGTACCAGGCTCTATTAGTATTATAGAATTAAGAATAAAACTAGTTTATAAATTTTTTCCCGTATTATAGAATTTGGGAGTTTCCTGTAAATTTCATAAAGCTGGCTGTAGTAACTAAAGGCCTCCTTGGTTTACTGCCAGAACTTTGGTATGCTAAGGTTTTGCACACAGTTTGGTGTATACTAAATTTTGCCAATACTTGACATTTATTCTACCAAAGAGTTTAAGTACACCAACAGCCCTTAAACTTGTCACGATGTGACACTTAGGTTCACGAACTCGCAAGTTCGATTTTGTAAGTTCGTGAACCTAAGTGACACATGAGACAAGTTGAAAGACCTCCGGTGTATTTAACTCGTTGCCAAAAGTTAAGCAAGTCTTTTTACCCCGTCGTTCATATATCCCCCGTGCCTGCTAAAGAGCTTTTTTTTAGCTGATGATGCGCAGTTTCACCAGTTATTCACACGCAAGACAACGTCAAATCGCACTGTCGGGAGGATGATGTGGACACCAACACAAAAAAAAACAAAGCAAAATGTTGCGTCCAACAAAGAGACAGCCCGGGACGACGCAGCACACCCGTCCTACAGCCAGGGTTTTTTTTCCCGACCGGTCAGGCCGAATTCCGCCGCCGCGGTCCGGTTCCGGTATACCGGACCGGTTCAATCGGGAACCGCTCAAAACCGGATGAATTCAAATTCCAAATCAAAATCCGCAGTTCAGTCGGTTTGGTCCGGTATACCGACCGGTTCGAACCGGTCGTTTAAACAAAAAAAACCGAATTAGTGGAGAATTTGATGTGTTTTCAAATTTGAATTAAAAATTGAAAAAATAAAAGAAATTTTTCTAAAAATATTGCAAGGTTCATAGAATCTAATGGTGTCAAAACATTTCAAATATTAGTGCATTTAGTATTTTTTGCGGACATTAGAAGTTCAACCGGCCAATTTTTCTCCTTTTTCTTTTTTAGTTGAACTTCTAATGCCCGCAAACTATACTAAACGAACGAATATTTGAAAGTTTTTGATACCATTAGATTCTACACAACTTGAAGTATTTTTGAGAATTTTGTGAGATTTTTTTTCATTTTTTTGAATTCAAATTCAAAATTTGAATTTGGACCGGTTGGGAACCGACCGGAACCGGAACCAGTCCGGACCGGTACGACTGGTTCCCACGGTTTCCGGGCCGGTTCCCACCGGTTTAGTTAACCCTGCCTACAGCCCAACGGTCGATGGCGATGCTCTTTTTTTCTTTAAAAAAATATGGTTGTGATCGATTTCGTGAGTGATGGACATTATTGTTGTCATGTTGTGTGAAAAAAAATGTTAACGTGAGATAGCGCTTTGTTTGCTTGGACGAAAATGACCTTGGGGTTGCTGCCAAAAACGTAGTCATCGCTGAGAAGGACTAGGGCGTGCTGCGTGCATTACCTTAAATTACCAGGACTATGATGGGTGTTCCACCTGCCACCACTTTTTCAGTTTTAGAGCAACTCCAAGAGCTTATGTATAATCTTAGTTAAATTTAGAGTTTCAGAGAACTGTAAAAAAATAGAAATCTTCATAATCAGTGGAGTAAACCAAGAGGCTCTTCAAATCTTGATTATCTATAATCAAATCGGTTCCATGAGACCACGACGGCACCATGGCGCTGCTGCATCTAGGCAGGGGCTGGAGGTAATCGATGGGTATCATCAAGAAGGTGGAGCCGGCCATCGGCAAGAACAGTGGCCGCCAAAGCAGCAGTAGCTGGAGCAATTTCAGGCCTTTCGGATAACAAAGCGAAGGGGCTGCGCATCCTCACCACCATGAGCGGAGCCGAGCCCTACACATTCTTCCGTTCTCTGTCGCCGTTCGATCACCGGAAGGACTCCACCGCGTGAAGCCCCGGCAGCAATTGCTGCCGTGTGGGCTGGGCTAGATCACTAGAGTCGAGCGCCGCAGGGGCTCACCGGGTCGATTCGCCGCGAGTCGAGCAATCCGGTGCAAGACGACGGCACTCGGAGCAACTCCTCGCCGAGACGAAGGTCCGTCGATGGTGCCCGATGCCTCTCCATCACCAGAACGCTGTTGCACCAAGGGTCGTCGCCAACCGAGCTGACAGAGCGCCGCTGCCAGTCGCTTCTCATCCGTCACCGTTCACCTTCCGTCGCCAGGTCGAATCCGGCTGTCTCCGCCTCTCCCTGCCGCCGGTGAGCCCTCCCGCAGCATCCCCTTTCCCTGATCTCTCGTTTCCCCGCCTCGGTCGTGCTCCTCCTCGCCCGAGCACGCGTACTGGAAGGGGCGGTCTGCGAAGGGGGCACGAAGATGGGTGGGGTGGGCGCGCGGGAGGAGGAAACGCGTGCTCGCGAGGGAGATCGCGAGTCGGGCTGCTCGGCAAAGATGACGAGCGGAAGCGACGGGATTCCGAGCCGGATGGAATAGAGAAGAGGAAAGAGAGGCTGTTGGATTGCTCTTTTTTAGTATTTTTTTTATTTTTTACAGATTTGAAAGCATTTAGCTAGTCTGTTGGAGTTGCTCTTAGAGATGTTTTTTTATCATACTTGAGCATTTCTGTCTCTTCAGCACTCGAATTTGTAGCTGCCTAATTTTCATCCTAATTTGTGGTGAAGAAGCATTTCTGTCTCTCTAGCACTCTAATTTGTGGATGTTTATAATTTCCATCCTAACTTGTGCTAACGTGGTTCGTCTTCGACTTTGGACTTTGGTGATTAGCATGTGTTTGGTTTGAGGATCAAATGGGTTGAGTTTACTCAAACTCACTTCTTAAGGTTGGTTTCAACCCACCTTGTGTTTGGTTGATAAGGATTTGTTCAACCTAGGGTCCCTTTGGTTTAGCTTTTATCTGCGGTAGCTTCCAAAAAAGCTGAAAGCCCAACCAAAGGGCAACCTCCCACCTCCCAGCTTTCAGCCAAAGCTGCCTTGAGGCCTTCACAAATCTCACAGTCGGTTCCCCCTGCTTTCATCAATTGTGAACTCGATTTTTTCGACGAAATTACCCGCCTGCCATCAGTAAAGGGGGTGTACCGCTTCATTTCTTTTCCTCCTGTCATCGTCGTCGACTCCTTACCCTCCTTAGCCAATGCCCCGTCCCTCGCGTCTTCGCCGCACCTGGTCGTGCCCCTCCCATGTCTCCTCCTCTCCCAACCCCTCTCTCCTCCACCCATGGGCATCCAGCAGCGGTGGCGGCCCGACATCCCAGCAGCGGTGGCGGCCCGAGATCCTGCGAGTAGATCGGCGACGGTTGATTTCAGCAAGCACGACGGAGGAGAGAGGGAGGTAGTAGGCATGGGGGAACAAAGGATTCATCTGAGCTCGGTTTTCATGGTTGGTTGGGTCAGGGGTGGCGACGACGGCAGTGGGCGAAGCTCCTTGCCGAGGGGTGTATGGGCGGCAGCACGAACCAAGATTCCCGGCGGTCTGGTCGCTAAGGCTCGTTGGAGGTGGGTCAGGGGCGGAGATGGGGAGGTTGAGGAGGTGCAGGCATGAGGGATTGGAGGGAGCTGGTAGGAGCGCAGGGAATTTGGCCGGCGGCCTGTCTCCGCTCGGAAGATAGGGATTGGAGGAGGAAGGAAGACGGTAGGATGAGGGAGGGAGAGAGGAAGAGGAGGAGCAAGGCGGGCCCAGCTCCGCCAGTGCGGGCACAAGCTCTGTCGTGGGTGCGAGCTTCGCCATCGGTGCGAGCTCCACCGGCGTGGGGTTGGGCTCCTACGCGAGCGTGAGCTCCTCCGCAGCGCCGTGCCACAATAGGACGTCGTCGCCGCGGGCGGCCTTTGCCGTGGATGAGCTCCTCCGTTAGTGTGGGCAACCTCCGCTAGTGCGGGTGCGAGCTCCGATCCGCCGCCGCAGCGAGTATGTTGGAGAAGAAGATGGAGATAGAAGAGGTTGACATGTGGGGTTGGATGACAAGTGGGACCCAACGACAACAACTTTTTCTAAAAGTCATACTTGTTCAACCAAACGGCTTTCAGCTTTGTCACATTTGACATCTCATAGTTGCTTTTGCCACAGCCACAACTCACAGCTGCTTTTTTCCACAGCCACAGCTCAACCAAACATACCCCTAGTCTTTTTTGTTTAGTTGAGGCATGAGGGTTAGGTAGATGGAATCAGGATCGATGTCATCCTAGCACCTCTAGCTTACACTAAATTGCGAAGCCCACATGTCAGTAGTGGAGGCTACTTGTCATTCCCTATTTTTTTCTTCTACCTTATCTTCTTTCTCACCCTTCACTCACCCCTGCTCCCCCCCACCGTTCGCCATTGTTGCCCGCCAGCCCTACCTCATCCTCTTGCTAGCCCCACCTCAGTTTCATCGCTAGCCGTCGTAAACGTCCACTGACCTCGCCTCAGGCCTCAGCTTCTCACCACCCCCGTTCATCTTCACAACCAGCCCCGCTTCACCTTCCTGCCTGCTGCCATCGCCACTGCTTCCCCCCGATCGGTACGCCTTTGCTTGTATGTGCCATCCTCCATGCCACACCCGTGTGCCCAGCTGGCCAGCTCCATGACAAACGCAACCCTGTGGAGGCTGCTCCCCCGCAATTATGCCACTCCGCGTCGTGCCGCCCGATCCAGCTCCACTGGCCTGCTCGCACAGCACATCACCGCCCTCAGTTCGCACCAGATGAGACGGAGGGAGATGTTGTTCACGTGGGTCGAGTCAATTTCTTCATTTTAGGCGATGGAATTAACCCGGATACTGAGGGAATGTTCTTTTAGAACCACTAACTTTTCAACCAAACACCACCAACTAAGTCCGCCCCCATCCCAACCCACTTCAAACCTCAAACCAAACACACCCTAAGATCATCTATGATAGTTCCCTAAATCTTTGATTTTTAGAAAGTTGTTAAAAAAAATACCTCTCCGACAACTCCTAATCCACCCTCCTAATTTTAGATGTTTGCAAATCACCAACTAGTAAAGTTAGTGTATATGTATTGTGTGTCAAATCACGGATGGTTGTGCGAATGGGGACACAAGATTTATACAGGGTTCGGTCAATGTGCGCTACGTCTAGTTTGCTCTGCTTGTGTTATTCGCACAGAGTTCGCAGTACGGGGAGCATCTCTAATAAGAGTACCTAATATTTTCTTCCTAAAAGTATGAAGTTTTAAAACTTCTAAAAGATATTGGGAGAATAAAGAAGATCATCTCCAAGAGTTCCTAATAATCCTCCTCTAAAATATAGAAGACAATTTTGCATTAGGAATCCTATATTATTGCTAAGTTATCCTCACCACTTGTATGTATTCTTTCTTGTATGTATTCTTTCTCTCTTGTACATTTGCATCAAGAACCTTTTTCTACTATTTATTCTATTCACACCCTTCCATCTAGTATTAGGAGAAGATACTCGTCGACTCAAAAGCACGTAACTTTACGTCGAACAAGCTGTTTTTTCCTAAGTTCAAAAAGATTAGGAGGGTGAATTAGGTGTTGCTGGAGAGGTATTCTTTATCATCTTGCTAAAAATCAAAGATTATTAGGAAAAGATTAAGAAACTCTTGGAGATGCTCTAATACAAACGATTGAGAGACGGAGAGAATCCCAGGTCTCAGGTGTCAAGCGTGAGAGAGATGTGTGCGAGAGAATGAGAGTGAGGAGAGTTGTGTCGTGCTTCCCTTTGCCTCTTGCCCTGCCTATCCGTTGGAGGCATGCCCTTGGAGATGATCTTCTTTATTAATGTGATTGTGTTTTCGATCATTAGAGGTGTCGATTATTAGAAACTCTTGGGACGTCGGTGATGGTGCAAGAAATAATGAAGTGGTCGGGACTCTACCTCAAGGTAGGTAAAAGGGAAGTCGGTGATGATGCAAGACAGAATAGTGTGGTCGGGACTCTACCCCAAGGTAAGGGTAAGGGGACTCGATTGGGAGCCGGGACTCTGCCCCTTCCCGTCATGGCATGTCACTTGGAGAATTGATCGATGCCTATCGGTTCATGGTGCCCTCTATACATATGCACTCCTTGGTCAGTTTGGCCCGCCGCTGGTTGCCGCACATGTTGGCATGTGCGCGCCTCAGCAAAGGATCTCGCTGCTGAGGATCACGTAAGCACGGCTAGGCTAAGAGCAACTTCAGCAGCTTCCCTATCCCCTCCTCAATACCAAAAAAATAGTCATATAGGGGATCAAATGACCAAAAACCATCTCCAGCAGATTCCCTATAGCCTCCCCTTTTTTTCTCCATTGACTAAAAACCCCTCTCCATCCCCTCTATAGAGGGGATCTCTCCTCCACCCCCAATAGGTGGGACCCATCGAAAATACTGTACTAGGTCGCAACAGATCAAGCCGCCGCCGCCACCCGGCCTCGACCTCCCGGCGCCGCGGCGAGGGGTCGGCAGCTCCCCGAGGGCACCGCCGCCGAGGCAGCACCAGCTCTTCTCCAAGAGCGACTCCATCAAGAAGAGGAGCATCGCCGGCGGCGGTGGCAAGGGGTCCAAGCGCGCGCGGCTGCGCGCCGGGCTCGCCGCCGCGCTGCAGGAGCTGAGGCTCGCTGGCCGCCACAAGCGCGGCTCACCGCTGGCCGCTGCCGCGCGGGCGACGCAGCCCAGCTCTAATCAAGCTGCCCAAGTAGCCTGCCGCGGCGCGAACACCGCCGCTGATACACTGTGCGGCCCCACCGCGTTCGGCAGTCTAGATTGGACGGCGACAGCGAGCGGCGGCGGCGGCCCGCTGCTGCTGCTGCTGCTGGCGTTGCTGGCACTCGTCTGCGTGGTGGCGCTCGGCCGTGCGCCGGCCGTCTGCTGCTGCACCTGCGCCGCGTGGTGGTGCCGCGGCCGCTCCGCCGCCGCCACCGGCCGTCGACAGGCGCCGCCGTCGGAGCGGCGCGCTCTGAAGTAGCGTAGGATAAGAACAAGCTGGCAAGCTGCTTCTGCGCATCGGATGTTCTGTTTCACTCCTGCGCGTCTTCCCCGACATTCTTGGGGGAAGGGGGAAGAACAGAGTTCAGACTCTGCTGCTCGGTCACGTTCACGTGATCAATTTGTATTGCTGATTCGTTTCGTTCTGCGGTTTTGCCAAATTACCTGAGATTTGCGAGATCCTAGCATCGATATGAATCGTAGGCGGCGGCGCGGCGGCGGTTTTGCCAAATTACCACACGGCCGCCTCGCCCCCTCCTCCCGCTCCTCCCGCCGCTCGGAGGTGGCGGCGGCGGCGGCGCGGCAAGTTGCAACGCGAGACAGCAAGGGGGAGGAGGGAGAAAGGGGAAGGAGGGCGAGGGAGAGCGAGCTTGGCCGGCGGCCATGGATGAGTGGAGGCGGATGGCGGTGGAGACGGTGCCGGCGACCCTCGCGCACGTCGGCACCAGTTCGGACTCTACGGACGCCATCAACGTCGCCCGAGGGAAGCTTCGCGTGCAGATCGGCGTGGCGCGCTTGCTTCGCGGGGGAGCTATGCTCGGCCAGATCGACTACGACGAGCTCGACGACATACCCCGGTGGGAGTCTGCCCCACCGTGTTCATCTGGTCCGCTCTCCGCATCGTCGCCCACGACGCCGCGTGCCACGCCATGGCCGACAACGTCCTCTCCCTCTCCACACGCCCGGCAGCCGTGCCTAGCATCGCCTGCGTCGGCGGAGGTCGACGCCCGCGTGCCGGCGGTCGCGTCCTGCACCGGAGGACGACAACGCGCGCCGGCGACCATGTGCCCAGCGTTGGAGCCGAGGCCGCATGCCGGCGGTCGCGGGCCACACACTGGAGCCGACGGCCGTGGCCCGCGGCGGAGGCCGAGGCGGAGCCCACACTCGGCAGTCGTGCCTCGCGTCGCCTGCGCCGCTGGAGGTCGCGTCCCGCACTGACGGTCGTTCCCCGCATGCGCGCGCGCCGCCGCCGTTTCCCCTTCCTCTGCTTTCTCGTCCCCTTGCTCTGTTCCGCTGCCTCGCTCGCTCCGCCAGCTCCGCCTCAGCAAGGCCAACTCGTCCCCGTCCGGCGGGTGGGCGGGCTACCCGTCCTCTGCCATCGCGTACGGATCCCCCACGGCGACCGGGCTCTACAGCCTGCCCTCCACCCCGACCACCATGGGCGGCGGGTTCATGGCCAACATGGAGCGGCTCGACGTCTCCTTTGGCGGCGGCGAGGACGAGCCCGTGCGGACCAGCTCGCTGGCTTGTAGATGGCCAACCCGTGCGGACGGCGCCGCTGCTCCCGGGCTTGTAGATGGCCTCCAGCTCGCTGAACAGCTCGCAGCGGACCGAGAGCGAGAGGAGCGGCCGTTGGTGGCATTGCGCCGGCTTCAAAGATCCAAGATTTTGGGGAGGGGAAGAAAGGATGACGTGGCATGGTGAGACCCACGAGTAGGGAAGGAGAATAGGGAAACTGCTGGAGCAAATTGTGTTTTAGGGATGAAAATATTTTTACTCCACCCCCAATAACTTGATATAGGGGATGAAATTTACTCCATCTGCTGGAGTTGCTCTAAGCGGCCGTGTGCGCGGATAGCGACAGGGGTTGCCAAACTCGTGTCTGCCCAACCCCCAGCACCATGTAATGTAACCTAGCGTTGCATTGTACACTGGACTATTCATTCACTATTCGGCATTCGCATCTCCGAGCCCTTCCTTGTCAGGGTACCGTCTTATCCAAACCTGATCGTCTCGTCAGTCGTCACCAAGGAAATACCGGTTGGAACTTGGAAAATGAGCAAAAGCACATTATCATGAAACCCTTCTTATCATCCTATCAGACGGTTCTTCAACCCGTAGAAATTATCATTTTCACAGTATTTTTTTCTGAATAAATCAACCATACAAATCAGCAGATTACACACGTAGGATCTTTCACCTGTCAGCAAAAGCAGATAAGATAAGGGGACCTTTGGCCGGAAGAAAGGCGTGACCGAAAGCACCGGCGCCGCACGCTAGAAAGACGCCCAGCAACCAGCAGGCAGCAGCTGCTGCTACAGGGCACAAGGGAAACATCTGCGGGCCTGCAACCAAACAGCTTCGGAGCCTGCTGCTCACCTGGGATTTTGTCACTTGCGTGCTGTGGCAGTGGCACGGACTGGCAGCTCAACGCCGCTGCACAGCTTCTCAGGCTAGGCTAGCCTTGCATACATTCTTGAGTTCCTGACAGCCAGACGACTTGACATGAGGGCATGACGCAGCAAAGCTGGAGGACTAGCTGTGCTAGAGCCTGAATGTGGCGATGGATTATAGTGTACTGTACAAGACTACAAGTTCAAAGCAGGGTTCTGATTCTCATTCTCTTTCCTTTTTTGTGATGGAAAAATAATATCGGAACAAAGTTATTACATCAGTACAACAGCTAAGCTTGCATTCTGTGTGCTTAGAGTTACTGGTCCTCCTCCCGCTGCTGCTGCTTCTTGTCCTGCACCATCTTCTTGCGGATCTCCTGTGCGGCGTTGAAGATGCCCAGCGTCGGTTTGTTGCACACGAAGCACTTCTTGTTCTTCGAGTGGTGCTGGAACATTATTAAGAGAGAATGATTGTTAGAATTTGCTCTACCAAAGGGAATGTGATTTAAAGGCATACATGTCAGTCCCATGTCAACAAAACACTATAATATGCCCAAACACAAAGTAGTATTCAACCAAAGCAAAAATACATGATCAATCGCAATACATTCACATGTCAAATGGAAAGCGGTTCAGTTCTCAAAGAAATATTTCTACATTTGGGCAACAACAGCAATCTAGTTCAACCGCCTAATTTCAAACCCACGCATAGCACAGAATTCTCAACCTATGATCCCTATCCTCAATCTTCAGTTGTACTTTAACTCCCACAAATGAAGATTAACCTTGCTCATGACTTATTTATGGTTTTATTGCCAAGCTACATATATATTTGACTGCGCTAGGCAGCCAACAAAAAACATTCCAGATTAAATTCTTAACAAAAAAAGCAGGTGAAATCAACATTACTAAATTATAAGGCTCGCAATTCATTTATACCACAATCATGTTCCATAGATCATCAAAACTCCCCAAGTGATGCTTCTGAAACAAGCTACTTCCATATCTGAATACCTGACTTACCTATTCCACTATCCTTACGGAAACTAAATTGATAAGTAACCTCAACACAAACCCTCCAAGCAAACAGTTCATTTTCTAAAATAAAAGAGCTAAACAAGCCTCCAAATTACTCACGTCACCAACAAAATACTAACTACATTACATCTTAGAAATCAGTTTTCAATTCATAAATCACACTACACAATGGATTTGTCACCCCATGGGACTAGCTCACATGATGTTTTTTTTCTCTCTCGAATATGCAGGAGAGCTGCATATCATTGCATTAATAGAAGGAGAGATGTACATCTCCCAAGTCCCAACCTCTCTTTATAGAGAGGCTTCTGCCTTTGGCCGTTGCAAGTTATATCAGATTCAGAACATAATTGTTTGTATCATTTAAAATCTATTTTGAATCATTTAACTCCTAGTTCAATGTCTAACTGCTCAATAGGCATTCAAAGAGTGCAGAGAGGTAGAAGGGTTTCCTCTAAGATACTAAGTAGTAGTGTTCATGACATGCCATGTCACATAGACACCATTTTAGGAACTATAGCTCCCAATGCACAATATATAATTGTGGTTAGAAAATAAACCCATCCAATATCTTTCTCCTCTCCTCCAATCATCTTCCTCCCCACAGTCTACTCATCTTGGTGTTTGTGATATCCATCCCAATAGGTTTTATGTTGTTTCTAGAACTTTGGTTTTTGTGCAAGAAACAGTTTCATGCATTTTTTCCTCTCTTCTTTAATGACATTGCCAATATAAGAAAAATGTTATCTGTGGCAGCATATTAAATGGTATGGAAACTATTTTAGTCATTTGCATTGGGACTACCCTTAGTAACAGAACTGTCAAGAAAGTAGGGAGGGGGGAAATCCAAAAAGAATCACATACAAAGCATGATGTTTAACAACTTGTTGCAACATCATGCAAAAGTCTGAAGAAGCAAGGGTGCTAGTTGGTAGAATATTTAGTACACCAAAGGCAGAGCACAATCAATGAAGCAGATTATCCCTTCCAATAGATTTATCGTAATTATCTCCTTCAAAGTTTCCTAAATTTGTCAAATTAATTCATATACTTGTAAAAGTTACTTCCAACAACCCCATCAGTGTGTAATTCTTATCTTGGTATAAACATTTCTAATGTTTTTAAGTGAAATTGATTTCAGATTAAAAGAAATAGTCACTTCTAGTTCTAACAGAATTTAACTATCCAAGAAGCAAAGTAAGAAGCACATGATACTATGGGCCTATTTGGCAGAGCTCCAGTTCCAAGATCCATGTAGAAATCAGAGTTCATTGATAAATTAAAATGGTTAACTCTTGAGCTTAATCGATATAAAAACAAAAATGGCTCAACTAATTACCCTAAATCAGCCCACAACTTGAGCTCCAGATAAGATAGGAATACCAGCTCCAAAAATTCTTGAAGCCAAAGCTCTGTCAAACAGGGCTTATTGTAGTTCTAAACAACAGAACTGCTACTCAATCACTTCATTACAGTTTCATTCTACTCTGAAGTAGTGAAGTCTACTAAGGTGATAAAGTACTTTCAATCCAAGCGAGATATGCAAATACACTTCCATTATAACTAAGGGCTTGTTAGATGGTTGAAGAAACTTGCCGAAAATGTCACATCAAGTTTACCGATACTAATTAGGACGACTAAACATGATCTAATTATAAAACTAATTACACAGATAGATTGGGGATCACGAGACGAATCTATTGAGCCTAATTAGGCCATGATTAGACAATGTTGTGCTACTGTAAACATCTTCTAATGATGGCTTAATTAGGTTTCATAGATTCGTCTCTCAAATTTACCTTGGGGTTATGAAATGGGTTTTTTCATTAATCTACGTTTAATACTCCTACTTAGCAGGTGAACATCCGATGTGATGGGTGAATAGTGGAAACTTGCCGATCTAAATAAGGCCTAACCAAAAAGCTTAAATGCTTTAGCATGTCAAACTTGGAAAGAAAACATAATAAACCTAGGAAGGAGGTTCTGTCACATAATTCATGTATTACCGATGCTAAGCAATTTGTGCTCCATATTCTACATGAAAAACTAGCAGCCTAGGCAAACAAACAAGTGGACACCTAGATCTTGTCCATGATAAACTCATGACAAGCATACAACATAAACAAAAGCATAACAAACTGATCCATACCTTCAATGCGCAATGCTCACAGAAATAGTGCTTGCATTTTGTGACGACCGGATCAACAAAAGGCTGCCTGCAAATGAAGCAGGCGAAGGGCAAGGCCTCCTCGTCATCATCGTCGTCATCCTCCGCTGCCTCATCATCACTCCCACCCCCACCCATCGCAATGCGCCGCTTGCGGGCCTTCTCAGCCTCATCCCACTCCTTCTCGAGCTGCCACCCGGACTTGTAATCCCCTCTGTCGTGCATGAACTTGCAGGAGTCGCCGTACCCGCAGTAGCCCGTCTCCTTGTAGTCCTTGCAGATGTCGGGTTGGTAGTCGAACCGCGCTGAGAGGCGGATGTGCGCGGAGGCCCGGAGCGGGCCGTGCGAGCCGCCGGCCTTCTCGCTTGCCACCGTGTGCTCCCGTCGGAACCCGGCCTTGTGGTCGGTGTAGCCGTGGATCCCCTTGTACACCTCCCCGGCGCCGGAGCCGGAGCCGGAGCCGGAGGCTGGCCCCGAGGGGTTCTTCTTGAGGGCCGCCTCGGCCTGCTTGAGCTGGCGCTCGCGGATGGCGCGCGCGTCGCGGTCGAACTCCGTCTCCGTCTCGAGCGTGGCGGTGGCGCGGCTGTCCGTGGACTGGATCGTCCGGGACGACTCGTACTGGAACCGCCGCGGCTCGGAGGAGGCGTCGGCGGAGGAGAAGACGAGCTTGCTCGTGGAGGGCGGGCCCTTCTTCGACCGCAAGGCCGCGAGGGCGCCGCCGTCGTCGTCGTCGTCGTCGGAGCCGGCGGGCGCGGCGGGGCGCTTCCGGATGTTCTTGGGCGGTTTCCGCACGAAGCTGCACACCGGTGCTGAGCCAGAGCCGGCCCCTGGCTCGCCGGCGCCGCCGTTGCCCCCGCCGTCGGCCATCGACGCGGTAGGGTTTGGGGCTTGCTCGGTTTGGATCGAAGCGGCCGGCAAGGGAGAGGAGAGAGTTGGGCTCTCTGATCGGTGGACCCTCCCTCCTCGGGCTTACAACGGGCGGGTTTCGTAGCACGCCGCGTTTCTCGGTTTCGTAATCGTAGCCCATTTCGATTTGTAGACTGGTGGGCCGGGCCTAGGAAGGCTCCTCCGCTCCAACATGTCAAACTGGCAACTCTACCCCATCTGTCAGTCATCATTTTTTTTTCGAATTTCCCCAATACAACTTTTGGAGCGCCACGTTGTGTCATATCGAAACCTACTCCCTCCGTCCAAAAATGATAATTATTGTTGGTGTTCGTATTACAAATTTAACTGAATTTGTAAAAAATATTTGTTTCTCCAAATAATTTTGTTAAAAAACTATATTCAAATATCTATCTAGTGCTATTAATTTTGTATCATAAATATTAATATGTTTTTATATATATTTAGTCAAAAGTTATTTCTCGAGAAGCGAGAACGACGATCATTCCAAGAGAGAGAGTACAACGCGTAACTTTTGGAGCGCCACGTTGTCACAGTACAACACATAACTTTTGGAGCACCACGTTGTCACATTCACATTGAAACATACTGTTATGTCTATGTACACGACCTACACTATTCACCAGTCACATCGATGACAATTTCACATCGACAACAATTTTCCGAACTTGGGCCTAAACCAAAGGAACGCTTCAATTTCTTGCAAGAGACAAGATTATAATTCAATCCTCATTGTTATATTCATATGGAGGATGTGTCATGCCAACAAGACTATAAATTTCAGTTAATTTGTGCCACACAAGAATTCCCGCGCCGTCGCCACACTCGCATCTCCCTCCTTTACGAAATTTCAGGCGTCTAGACAGATTCCAAATTTTCCATGGACGCGCCATCAATCAAAGTTGAAATTTTAGGAAGCCGCCTCTCCTTTGATCCCTCTGTGATCCCTGCCGTATATATACCCGGCCATGGCCGCCATGCTCGTCTGTTCACCGATCATCATCATCTTCCCGTCCATGGCGCCCTCACCAACAGCCACCACTTGAAGAATCAGATCTAAACCTAGAGCCTGCCTCATTGCATCCATCCTCCAATCCAGGCGTGTGGCATGATGATGGAGACGAAGGTGAGTGCGATCTCCTCATGTGTCAGTGGTTCATTTGATTTTTCTTCTTCTGATTTGCTTGTTCTGCCAACACATACCAGATGAAGATGGACAAGGAGAGGGGGCTGAAGTAGGAGATGAAGTAGATGGACCAGGAGAGAGTCCAGATTATGAAAGAGATTGACACTGTAGCACTGTTCTTGCATGGCTCTGTAGCTCGACGGCATGGTTTTTTATTTTTTGATAGCGTGCTTTCGCTAATTTGTTGGTGCACATCGTAGTATCTGTACTCCTGCATGGTACTGTTGGTGCATCTACTGTTCCGGTGAGGTTGGCGCACCTTCCTCCATGGCATCTCCGTTTACACCACGAAGGAGCCCATGCTCCATCAAAGTGGGGTACTGCCGGTGTCTGTTCTGGAGAGAAAGGAAGCTAGACGAGGTGAAGTACAGGCTGTGCAGTGTCTGTTTTTTTTTGGAGAGAAAGGAAGCTAGATGAGGGAGATGAAGAGAACGGAACGGCCGGTGCGATGCTTTGACGAGGTCACTGCACAAGGGAAACGGTGCGGGTTGGAGGAGCGAACGGCGCTAGGAGTAGATGCGAACGGCGCGGGCTGCCTGGCGGCAGAGACGAAGCGCGCGTGCCGCACCGCATTGATGAAAGGACGCGGGCCCGAGACTGATCCGAGAATACGCAGATCATTATTGGACTCTTTTGATTTCGTTAAACGCAGGTCAAAAACAGACGGAGGGAGTAGCTATGAGGGCTAACATCATGGAAAAAAATTCAGTTAATTGGTGCCACACAAGAACTCCTTATAGCTACCTGCCACCTAGAACTTGAGGAAATTTAGTGATATGTCAAGTAGAAAATCCAATCTGTAACCACAAATTTTCTTGGTATACTTCACTACCTTATCCATCGCCTTGCCTAACTTCTAACTTCCTATGAAAGACGAAGGTAAATAACTCAGCAAGAACCTGGGCAAATCTCTCATGGTAAACACATGTCGATTTTATTGGAAATTCATCATATTAAAAATGTCTCTTACACCTGTTGGAACAAAAAATGTTTCCTAGAAGGCAACAAAGAATCAATGCAACAGTTTTTGGCAGTTGCTACATGAGTGATAAATCTGGGAGAAACCCCAACACCCAGCTTGCAGGATAATAATAGCCTGAAGCAGGGCAAACCTGAAACCGGCTGCCATACGCCTCATCAGGTTTCGTCATTGTCATGGTGAGATTGACCATGCCGCATGTAATGTTCCCTGGTGCCTCATACGGTTTTATCATGGTGAAACTGAACCACGATGCATGTAATGTTGTCGGCGCTGCCACGAGAGTAGGCGATCTCTGTCAATTTCCGAGCTGCAGACTCAGGGGCATCTTCTGATTTCCCAAGGGAAACAGCTTCCTTTTAGAGACAAGCATCGACAACATGTTAGCGAGATAGCAACAGAGTTTAGAGAAACAACACTAGTATGTGTCGACTTAGCACAGCTGACCATTTTGTGAGCAATAAACACACAACCCTGAAGCAAACACGGAAGGCAGTAACACAATGCTTCCATTTAAAATTGAACAAGTGTCTTCTTAATTGAACTGCAGAACTTGGCAATAGAGTTATTACCTCGTTTTCCACAACATCCCAAAGCCCGTCACTAGCTAGAACCAAGCATTCCAGCTCCCCATTTACCTGTTCTTCCTGCAGTTTATTAAAAAAGACTTCATCAGTTGCCAAAGGGCAAAGTTATATAGATCGATCAATAAATCTGTGTCCTTGGAGCAGCTACCAACTGATGTGAATAAGCAATAGTAAAAATTGCATATTGATGGTCTAACTCACTTGCTTCCAAAGGTTTAATCAATAGATAAAATGTTGAACACCATTCCAAACTAAGGTTTAGTTGTAGAAAGAACATGTGATTTTACCATTTTAGCTATTCTACTTAACAAAATAAGTAAAAACTGCCTTCCCCTGTATTAAGTTGAAAGATAACCAAGAAGAAAAAAAGACTTGAAATCTGGGCATAACTCAATTACAATATACCTGAATTTCAGGTTCTGCCACCACATATGGCTTCAGTAAACGATTGCCAAATGCACGGGACATTGCCAATACACCACCTACTCTCCAAGTACCTGGGAAAATGCCACATCAAAAAGGTCACATATTTATCATTCAAAGAAAAAATGTCATGACTTGAAAAAAAACTGCTCCACTATTAACGTATAAGAAATGAGCGTATGGCTGGGAAAATAACATGTTCAAACTTCTAGGAAGACAGATGGCTAACGATGAATAGCAATAGCACAAGCCTTCTGCTAACTACCTTACGATCTTGTGATACGAGCAAACTAGCCCTATGTACAAAGAAGCAAAGAGCAAAATGCTTACCAGCCCAAATGACAATACCACCAGCATTTTCAATTCTCTTCCTCTCATCGATCCTGTTGGGTTTGTGATCTTCTGAAAGTGCCATAGCTAGGGGGGAAAAGGGTGAACATTTAACGCATTGACCATAGGTGGCAAGGAATCAAATAACACAAATTCTATGAGAAAACATATTAACCAAACTCGCGTATATGGGTATGCAAAGTGATCAGGAATTTGAGTGCATAGGTTAACTGGAACAGAAGTATGCCAGATTTTGCTTATTGATTTAGATTCCAGAGACCAGATTAGATATTATGTGATGAATGTGGCATGAATACAAAAGTTAAAATACCTACTTCCAATATGCAATACCTTTGCCAGCTTTTGAAATAACAGCACGAGAATCACCAACATTTGCAACATACAGATGGTCACCCACCAAAACTGCAGTTGAAGCTGTTGAACCGTCATCCCTGAAGGCACTTGCTTCTGATTCCAAGAAATCCGTATCTGTTTTCTGATATGTTTCACCTGTTTTTAGTCATAAATTTCAAGTTTAACATATAAACATTTTGCAGCACCAACAAGAATGGCAATAAGATGAGTCTACAGTAAAGCCTTAAGAGAAAAATTACTTATAGCAAGCTTTGTGTCTGTCAAGAACTCAGGGTGCTTCAGAAGGTTCTCAAACAAGTGTTCCTTCAAATACTCAGCAGCACGCGATCCTCCATGACCTAATGCACCAGATCTTGAAAAGAAAAACATGGTAGGCAAAAAACCAAAAAGGTAAATAGGGCAACATAGGAGTCCATACCATCGAAAACACCAAACAGGCTAACAGCTTGCCCATCAATTTCAGTTAGCTTAACATCGTAGAAATCCTCCATAGTAGCTCTCTTCCCTCTAAAACTTGAGTATCCACAACTCAGTTTACCATCTTCTCTGTCACAATTTTAGCATTGTGTTAAGCAAGGCATCATGTCAAACACACAAGAAAGAATATTATAAAGTGTGCATCTACAGAATAAAAGGAAAAGCAAAGGTATCCTTGTACACGAATGGATAATGTAAATCTTCAAGCTATAAACAGTGTGGAGAATTGGAGCCCAACATAACAAGTCACAAAGTAAACAGTTATATGATTTGGTGCGGCAGTAGCACTATATTTCAACAAAAATGATTCATATCTATAATTACTACTATGGAATGAACTCAATACCTATTCTTCTTTTTAAGCATTTCAGTTACACTTTTTATAGCTGCACTTGGCCAAAAAAAAAAAACATACAGCATGCTTCATAATTTTCAATACTGAGGGACCTAACATAATTGGATTTGGGCAACTGTAGCTGGTTCAATCTCAACCTCAGTATAACCAACCCAACACTCATGCGAACAAATGAGCACTGCCATTTGCTTAAAAATACGATGTTGAATTAATTACTTTAATCTGGTTATCTGAGCCCATCCCAGTGCAAACTTGCAAAGAGATATTGCTAACTGACTAGTGACTACCTACCTATGTGTGCAACAGATAGAACCACAAAAGTATAACCCATGAGATCGTGCGTTAGAAGTTGAACTATCAATCGACTTGATTCTGAGTTGCGATCATGAGAAAGTATATATACATACAGGTGAGGCCATTAACAAGGATTAATTTGCATATAAATGCGATAAATTTTAGGGATCCCCAAATTTTAGCATTTAAAGTTCTAGAAAGACATTTTAAATTGTAAAACCAAAATGTAGTGACTGCTTCATGTTTAGCTTGTGAATAACAATGAGTGCTTGTAACCTATATAACATTGAAGCAGTAAAGCAACAAGTCACCAACCGCACACAGGCACATAGCAGTACAATAATACGATAAATAAAAGAACTGTATGTCTCATCGAAGCATTCTTCGATACCATATTAACAAATGCAACTCGTTTCTATTAGTTACAAATAAGAATGATATATGCAAAAGATCGCATGAGAGAGTTTGACATCTAAGGATTCTAAGCTAAACGGCATGGAACCAACCACACGTACGATATTTTCATCTGAATGCCTTCCTCGGAACAGTAACATGTACCACAAGTCACAAGGTACATTTGCATGTTTTGGTGCTCAAGCCAATAGTTAGCTGACAGCGCGGGCTATCCAACGCCAAAAGCAAGACGGGCATGCAAATGCAGCATACTAAACCGGGCTGGAACGCTCCATTTCGGAGCACTACATTTCATTCCAATACCGACGGCGAGGCCTAAAAAAACCACACACACGTGCATTATTACCTCTCCCAACCGCCGCTGGCGTATCCGCCGTCGTGCGCCTGGGCCACCGCCCCTGCCGCGCGTCGCTGCGGCTGCACCTGCCCCGCGCCCGCCGCCGCGGCGGGGGAGGCAGGGTCGGAGGAGGAGTCCAGCATCATCCTGCCCGCGACCGCCCGGAACCCGCGCCAGCCGTGCCCGTTGTGCCGGGGCGTCACGCGCACATCCGCCGCCCTGCCGCCGCACAGGACCCTGGGCCCCCGGCGCCTGCCCGCAGACGCCGCAGCACGCAGTACCAGCGCCCTCAGGAGGCTACCGATGCATACCATCTCATGGCTGCCCGCTGGCTGTCCCTCCGCTCGCGTTGCCCGGGTGGTGCCGCGGCCGCGCCCCGAGGCGAGATCCGCTGGTTTAATGGCTTCGGATCTGGGGAAAGGGAAGGCAGGGAGGAGGAAGCGGCGGGAGGGAGGGGGGCGTGGTGGCCGGTGCCAGATTCCGCTGCGCCCTGCCTCCTCCCCCCTAGAAAAAGGCACCGGTTTTCAAGGGATTATTATTTTTATCTCGATAATATTTTGTTGTGTTGCATGATGCTTTATTTTCTCACAAAAATCTATGCCTAGATTAGGCAAACAGGAGGAAAAAATATTGCATAAAAAAAGCTTGCAATACTTTAGGCGGTGATGTACGCAGCTGGCAATCCACTTTACAGCAAGTTTGAATAAAAAACCGCATTGTTGTCGTCAGCCGAGTCTATTTGATGAGAGATATAAATTACGAATATAATACTACCTTCAATAATTGAGACATAAAAAACCTAAAAGCACATACATTAGTGAGCATGACAAGGTGATCATAGCTGATTGACACATTTTTTTTGGAAGGGACATATATAACTATACTGTGGTTGTTCTTCGTTTAGCTTGAATTGACAAAATTGTGAACTGGAATCAGAAATATTGCTAATATTATTGGAGTTTCCTCTGTACGATCATTTAGAAGGTCACCCCCTAACAATGTCAGTATGCAAATAATTGATACATTTGAGCATCAAATTTTACATAGTGCTTGTATTAGGGGTAAAATGCATCAAATAATTGTTCTGTTAATTAAATAAAATTAAAATGATCTATACTAGTAATATATGGGATGAAATATGATTAGCACATGAAGTGCTAAGAATGTTTTTTCTTGTAATTATTAAACTTTAATTAAAAATGGTGGTTCAATATAATAATACATCAAAGAAACCCTCTAGATGTTTTTATGTTTGATACTAAAACATCGATGTGTGTTGTAAAATTTTCAAAAGGCATATTATTGTTGATAAAGTTGTTCTTCTTTCTTTTTATTTAGTTGTTCTGTAGTACAAGATACTCCCTTCGTTTCATAATACTTATCGTTTTGGCTTTTCTAAATACATTCTTTTTGCTATGTATCTAGACATAAGTATATTTAGGTGCATAGCAAAGAAATGTATCTAGAAAAGCCAAAACGACAAGTATTATGAAACGGGGTACATCTTATTTGCTTATTCGGTTGTTAAGATCGAAAGATGGTTAGTAAAAAATAATAGTGTGATGGCATCAAAGTGCGAATTCAATAAAGGTGGACAATCATTTTAGCATAGCTCCCAGAGCAACCTAATTTTACTGATTATTCATATATAGGGCTAGGGCAAGAGTCATTTAAATGATTAAGGCATGCGGATTTTGTAAGCTTTGTGTTTATTTAGGGATGAGGTGCAGCTCACAAGCCTATCGTCCATATATATGCTATCTACATTTTAATTTTACAATTTTGTGTTTATCAAATTATTGCTTTTTGTAGAGAATCATAAATAAATATTTCTTTCAATATGACAACTGTGAGATTATACTACGCATCAGATAACTATGCAATTTGAACTAAAATTTAAGCTTGGCAAATGCTAGAATAAAAAAAATTGTAGGTCTATGGCTATGATCCATGAAAGCTTCTATCATAGATATAAAGCATGATGCCTTTCCATTCAACAATTTTCCTGCTTTATCTGTTTTGGTACTGCATAATAATCTTAGACCAAACATGTATAATAATGCTTTGAATCAGTAATTTAATCTTAAAATATCATTTTCCCTATACCCAATGCATCAATATTCTTATCATGTTAAATACTCCAACCTCGTCGTTAGTTCATCTTTCATTGATAAAACAAAACCCTCTAATCATGTGTTTTAATTTAGTCACTAGTACTCATTACACATCCTGCCACTTAAACATTTTTAGTTTTTGGTATTTATTCACCTCTTAAATTGAATTTTGGCATGCTAATTAGAATATCAAGTCCAATAACATCTCTCAAGGCACAAAGCAACATGGAATGCAAACTTGAATTGTGAGAAGAAACAAGAAAAAAAGTACAATCTACTCGTTTACTACTCCTTGTATTACGTTCCACACTCTTTCAATAGTTTGTAACATCCCGCCGAATAATAACATTCTATGGCAGCTGCTTTGTTAATCTCGAAATATGTTAGGTTTAATTCTATCTGTAATACGAGCTCTTACACATAGTATATGGGTTTTAATTGAGGATTTCTTGCACAAATAGTATATGCATTTTAATTCTATCTGTCCACTGCCTCTACATGTTGATTTGCTTGGTTGAAGGTAGCACGCGCGGGGTAAGAGCAACGACCGGCCCTGTTGGACACCTCCTTTTGCATCTGCGACCCTAGGCGGCACGCAGAGCGGGAGTTGGGCTGGCAGTCGGACCAACACTTTTGGTGGTTCATGGTGGTACTGCTGCAACGACGACTGACAGTGTCAGGTGATTGTCATGTGGAATGTGTGTTCTCAAGTGAAAGCTTGCTTGGTCCTTAACCGTTTGCCAACGATGAGGATGTCATGAGTATTATTTTTCTTCTTGAAGGCATTGTTGGGAGTGTCTCACTCTTTAGGGATACTAGCAATGGTACCCGTGCGACACACACGGATTTTCAAAAAATCGAATAAACAAGGATTTTAATTATATAGTGTGATCATGAGATTTGTTACTTTATTCCAACTCAATCCTCTCAGTGCAACACTCTTGGGTTTCCAAAAAAATATTTGGGAGACACTAAAATTCAGAACTGAAACAATCACCGGTATTAACAGAATTAGATTGATATGCTAGGATGCATCTGTGATTTAGCAGATTGGTTTTTGGGGTGTATCGGAGATTTAGCATATTGATATGTGTGACGAAGTGGTGATTCAGCATAGCAATATGCAGTATGAAGTGGTGAATTAGCAGATCAATATGCAGGATGCAACGGTGAGTTAGCAGATTGAGATACATGCTGAAGTGGTGATTTAGCAGTAAAGATGTCAAAAGATGGAGCCCTTTGCTTATGTCTCCTTTGCTGCAAGAACTCTTCTAGCTATCTTCGTGCGTTCAACCTTGTGACAACCCGCCCGAGAAAATACCGTACTATCGCCTAAACCAATCCACTTTGGCCATTAAGCGACAGTAAAGTATCATCCCATCGTAAGTTGCCGGGTCAAAGCCCGGTAAATCACTTGGTTAACACACAGAGGATCGAACATATGCATTAAAACTCACACGAATGCGAGTCCAGAGTACATTACACCAATTAAATTCAATTTACCTCGAAGGGTTTAATTATTACAAATCATGGTTCATGACATGATAAGTAAAGGTTCAGAGTTCGAAAACAGCGGAAATTAAACTACGATACGATAGACATCACAGGAGGCCATCCGTGATGACATCACTCGTCGTCATCCACCCATTCCAGCTCCCAGCTGGGTGGAATCTCTCCAGGTCAAACAACACCTGCAACAACATTTATAAAGCAAGGCTGAGTATACTAATACTCAGCAAGACTTAACCGTCGGGTGATAACTACATCACCAAACTCTAGACATGAGAGGCTTTTTGGCCGGTGGGTTCTTTTGCTGAAAAGCAACAAAAAGTATGTCCTTACTTTCAATATTTTAGCTCAGGTTCTAATTAAATTCCATTTCTAAGGTGAGCAAACTATTGCAATCAAGAATTGTACAATACAATTAATCCACGCAGAAATATTCACATAGTTCCATCATTAAGGGATATCATGGCCAGTTGATTAAGCAGTCTCAGATAACGGTGAGAGGCTGACGATCGATCGATTAGTAACCTTGCAAGGTAAACCTAAACACACGGAAGAATGCATACCCCAAGAAAGTCCAAACAAAAACGAAACGAGGTATGCACCGACCAGACGGTTCCCATCTTTCTCCGGGTCGGGTTCGGAACCTACAATCCTCGGTACAAGGCTTACTGGTACGTCACGCCGGACCGCCCAGACTCGCACATGTACCCCACTGTTGCAGGCAGGGGGACACATCATGTGTCCTAGGGGTAGTAGGGAAAGGTTCCCTTGCCGTGTCCATCAGGTACTAAGTTTATCGGTCCCATTCCCGGCATGTGCTTAGTACGTTCAAAAGCTTAGCCCACGAAAGCCACTGGACCGAAGCCCAAATCCCATGCTCTTACCACATGAGCAATCCATTTATAAAGATCTGATGATTCCAACATAAGCACCTATTCTCGCGAGTGACGAACATCACTCGACTTTTACCGGTCCTATAGCATAGCAGCTATCGACCTAGCATACTAGTAAAAGAGCATAGGTACATAGGGATCATGCATCTAGGGTTTCATTCAACTCCTGAAACGTAAATGCACAAACATAGCAAAGGTAAATGCATAATTTTAAAAAGAAGGGTTAATGATCCGGGGCTTACCTTCGTCGGCAAGGTTGGCCTTGGTCCCTTCTGGACTTTGGCTAGGCCCTGAGCTATGTCCACGTACTGCAGCTCACCGTCAGCACCTTCGTCTCCTCCTTCCGGCACGAGCGTATAGCTACCGTCGGGAAGATCTACACGAGGACGCATATGCAATATTTAATTGACAATTTTAATTTAATTAATTATAAACAACATATGACAACTATGAAGTGCATGGTCGGCCATATTCACCTTGACAAGCACATATTTGATATATTCTTTCCATTAAAGTAATGTCATGTGGTGCTTTATTACTTATTCCTTTTGATAGTGACTGTGTACATATTTATGCAAATAAATTAATTGAATTTCACAAAACAGAAAGGGTTGGTCTTAAGCTTCTTGGCATGATTTACATCACAAACATAGGGTCATTTAGGTGTGGTGTTGGTGGTTTTCCAATTTAATTTGATATTAAGCTTAATTGGCTCCCATTGTTTTTATTCATAAATAAATTCATAAATAGCAGTGAGTGGTGTTTTCTAAGCTCTATAACTCTAAGCAAAGCCACTAAACACACATGCACACTTAAAAGAGCTATGAATTAATTATACCGAAAATGACAAATTCTAGCTATCAAAACATGAGAAATGCATATAAAAATAATTAAGTAACAAATGGGTCCAAACTTTCTCACACATGACCACTGGTCCAAAACTAAGCTATGCAACCAACAAATACATCAAGGGCTACTATAGATCTTGAGCTATGCAATTACATTTAAAACTAAGCATATTTCAAGAATAAATATCTCTGGTAATTATAAAATCATGATTAATCCACCAGAGGTGTATTTATGCATAAGAAGATTACATCCAGAAGTTTAGCACAAAAATCTATTTATTTTTAGCTACAAAATTCATTTGGACAGATTTAGCTTAAATACAAAATAAATCATAATAAAAGATTTGCTCAGTAACTTTATGCAAATTTTGGTACAGAGTCTAGACATGGCATTACTCACAACATATCCAAAATTCAGCTTGAGATCACTTGTAGATTTTGAACTATAGCAGATCTAGATTAAACTGTTTTCAATTTTTCATACAAAAACTATCAGTCAAAAGTAGGGTCATGCTTTGTGAAAGTTGTATATTTGCTCACAAGGAAACCAACAAAATTGGTTTTGCATTTTTATCATTTTTCTAAGATTTTCTATGATTTTTCTAAGATTCAGCAAAAACCAAACACTATTTAAGATCTGGTTTTGCAAGCCGGTCCCTGGAAAGATTCTAGGCTTCACAGAAATACCCTTGCCTCTAACAAACAAGTCCCTGAGCACAAGAAGTTCACATCCATGCCCTCCGGCGGCGGCGGCGACTCGCCGGCGGCGATGTGGGGTCGGTCGAGGCAAACAAACGACGCAGGGGTGCAATTGGGCTCACCTAGGCTTGATTGATGGCCGGAGTTGAGGTCGGGGGTGCTCCGCCGAGCGGGCTCGGCGGCGCACGGCGGCGGCAGGCGCTGCGGCTTGTAATCCGGCGAGGTGTGGAGCAAAGGACGACAATGCGCGACGGGGTGAGCCCTAGGGGTCCTAGGGGAGGCTCTGGAAGTGTGGGTCGGCGCCGGGAGAGAGCGGAGGGGGAAGCGCGCCACGGCGGCGTCAATGGCACCGGCGGAAGCTCGGAGAGGCGGCGGCCGTGCGTGCACGCGGGAGGGGAAGGACCGGCGGCCTTTTATAGGCGGCTTCACACTTCGCTTCGAAGGCAAGGCGCGCGGCAGGGGGACCCGGCCGTCGTGGGGGCGCGCGCGGCTTGGCCGGCGAGCGGCGCGGCGGGGGTCCGGCGCGCGCCGCATGCAACACGCGGCGGGAGCGCGTCTTCCAAGGCCAGCAGGCTCGGGCGGCGTGCGTCCAGGAGGGCGGGTGGCCTCGGGACGCGCGGCCGTCGTGGGGGACCCGGACGCCGAGGAACCCTGGGTGCCACGCGGCGGCGCGCGTGGGCGCGCTCTGGCGCAGGAGCTCGGCGCGACGCGGCGTGGCGCGACGTCACCGGTCTCAGCTCATTTACTCAAGTTTGCCCGAGTTTTTCTCAAAATTTTCAAACCCAACTTCGAAAACTTTGAATACCAAAGTTGTAGAGCACCTATAGGAGAGCAACTTTTGTAAAGGCTGACCTATGTTTTGATCAATGGTTTGAGCACAAAATGCTGGCGAAGTTCATGTCTTTCTCAGCTCAGGTGAATAGTACTCAGCTGCAGTTGACCAAGTTTTTCACCCTTTTCCACTCCAAATTTGAAATGCCACCCAAAAGCAAAGTTGTGTCCCTCGAAAAACTAGACAACTTTTATATTGGGAGAATTTGAAGTGTTTAGGTGAAATTCGGAGAACGCGGCAAAAGTTCTAGAGGAGGTTCAAAGACATCGGGGGTTTTGACCAACCTTTGACTAGGGTTTGACCATTAGTGGGTGTTGACTTGATTAAGATGGTCATTAGTGATTGTTGGCTAGGTTTTCGAGGTGATGACCCAGGTTGACCAAGGTTTGACCAAAGTCAACATGTTTGACTTGGTTGACTCGGTCATTAGCACTAATAATGCTAATTAAAAACCTGGGGCGTTACAAACCTTCAGAGCCTCCGGGTGCCCGGGTCTACACAGGAGAAGGGCAGCATTGACGAAAAGTTTGAGAGGGGATGGGCGATTGGGCGGTTCCGTGGACGGGAGGTGGAAGTGTCACAAAGTTCCCGGTACGATGGGATCGAGGAACGGGTTCATGGAACGTGGATCGACACTTTATAAGTTTTCGGTACGTGGGGGTATACTTCTTTGGGACGATTGGTACGAGATGTGGGACGTGAATCAATTTTTTTTTGGAATGAACCAACCGGCCATATAAATTTAGTATTTCTTTAGTGTTTCTTTGCATAAATGTTGACTAACATAATGTTGTGCGGTTAAAAATGATAATAAAGAGGCAGATAAGGAGGATAAATGGGCCTCCGGTGGAGCCTTTGAGGCCTTGTCGCCTCTACTCACCCTGCCTTTTTGCCTACCAATCCCGTTCGTACCACCGTTCCGTCTCGGACGTTCGGCAACCTACCAGGCATCGACTGAAGGAAAGTACCGCGTCGATCCTGTTCCGCGTTTGGGATGAACTAACCAGGGATGTGGAACGCCACACCGTCCCGCATTCCCTGTGACAACGGGAGGTATGCGCGCTAAGCGTACGGACTCTGGATGGACCCGACGTGGGTACGCAGCTGGGTAATGCGATGTCAGGTGAGAAAAACAATTCGTTTTTAGCAGAAATGCTGCCTAAATTACGATTCTACGGATCTTCCACGTTATCCACTTCCCTAATTAGGTGATAGGTGGGTCTGATTTGAGAGGTACGGTGGTCCCGAATTGAGTGAGAAATTTTTTAAAAAAATCGTTCTTTTTAGTATAGATTTCCATGTGAAAATCAAGAACTTCTCGATGGTTTGGACGATGATAGCATCTTAACATTGCTTTCCTCGGCATCGCTTACTCGCTTTGGAGTCTTTAGGTTGGCACAACCATGATGAGCTTAAAGCAGTTGGCTGGCACGGGCGCGGTTATGCATCACTATGCGATGGAAAACAAATCATCACGCCGGTCACGCAGGGAGCAGAAGAGAAATAAAGAGGTAGACGTGGGCACGCGTGAAAAAGAAAATTGTTGCATTGGTTGGGTCACATGCATGTTGCATGCATGCAGAATAGACAAAACAAATGACATCATCAACATGCAAAGCAACTTTCAAAAAAATCAATAAATTTCTATCTGTAACGCCCTGGGTTTTCAAAATCGGAAAACCCAGCATTCTGTCTCGTGATAGTCCCTAGATCAGACGCTATCACGCACAGGCATTCATCACAGATAAATAACACAGTCATACATCGAAATAAAGCATCAGAGTACGAATAATAATCTGATTATTACATGTCCTGATTATTCGGAGTACATCAATACTCGCCTCTTGGCGGAATAACAGAAATAAGAGCCTACGCAGCGGTAGCTATCTCCCAAAAGGTGTCTCCATCTTCAGACATCTCCCACAGGCATCCTTGAGCGAAGCGTCGTGCCCCCTCAGTCGTACCATCCGTCGGCATTGTTGTCGTAGTCGGACTTGTACCCTGCAAGCTCAGGGGCTATCCCCAAGGATCGGGATAGGTCCACGTCACCAACCGTATGCAAGCTTTAAGTGGTCTATTTCTAAGGGGAAAAGAGTATATCAAGGTAGTAGCAGGGTTTCCTAAGCAGCAGCAGCAAAAATAGAGTAATATCTCCATAAGTTCACCATATCCCATATCTCTCATCCGCATACGGTTACATCTGGTCACCCAGATCACTGTCACCATCACCTATCTCCATCTAGGGTCGGTGCGAGAACTCCCACTCCTCGCACCTCAATGGTTGCACCCGGATCCGCGAGGTAGAGGGAGCAACTCTCCTCTCCCCAAATACAACCATGGCTCACCAATCACACTCAACCTATAAGGGGGAGGTAGAAAATCCCAAAACGTAAGAGTCGGAGAAACAACGGGCATGTCCATAACCGAGGACGCGGCTATACGTATAGATCTAAACTCTGCAGAGCATGTACACCAGTACCCAACTCGGAATAGTACCCGGACGGTGTACGACCGACCGAGCCTACCCTACCGGGCGAACACCTAGGAGTTACGGTTCCATCCTGCATCCGGGTCTCGATGCGGTCCCCCGCAGAAGACCACCCCAAAACTGTGAAAATGCCCCCGTGTGGCCACACGGGAGTCGCACTGAGAGGGTGGACTCACTCCCACCTCTCCCCCACTGATACCCCGCTATCCTACTGGCAGGTATGGTACCGCACTTGCTAGGGTCGAACGGCCCTATCCCCACTCTCAGCGAGGTGGTGTGTACGAAAGTCCCGTGTAACAGGCGACCCACTCGGTTTCAGACCGGGGTGAGCTCATATCCTCCAAGTCATCACAAAATCCCCAACACCTGTGCTCCTAAAACGGTGTACCCGCCATAGGTACCAACTCGGGCAACGTCCGAGAAGACGATCCCTGGCCCCCGATCCCAGATCAGGTTGTCTCGAGCTCACCCCCGCCAAAATATCCCAAAACGCCTTCTCCTGCCGGTTTTCCCAACACACGCCAAGAAACTACCACAATAATCCCAACACATGCATAGCAAGCTCAGCACAACATCTAGCTTAAGTAAACAGTAGTAGTAGGTCAATCAAGGACAAGTATGTCAAAGAGGCTATGCATGGGTTCATCATATCCATCTCTATGCATTAAATAAAGCACTAGCAGTTCTAAAATAGCCATGCCTATTGGGCATTCAAAGATGGTCGGGCGTGAACCTGGGTATGCGTAGTCGTCGTAGCCGAGGTCGTCGTCGTAGTCCTGGTTCAGCTCTCCGGCTCCGGCAGCTCCTAGAAGCGTATTTAAATAAATAAACTCGGCTACTAATGGCAATAAATCCAAGATAAAGAGCAAATAAGATCCAAAAAGAGGCAATCTCTAGTCTAGCACGAAGTTTGGATTTTTAGAAGATTTTCAGAAGAAGTTTCATACTTTTCGGAGCTAAAACGGATTTATTATGATTTTCCGAAGATAAAATACATTTCTGAAATTAAAATACGCATATACATTAGCAACAACTTTAGGCCGACTACTGGCTGGCTCAAAAGGGCTTAAAGCTAGCTGATAGATGGCTGCAGGGCGGCTACTGGCGCAGACGTGGCGTCCACGGGGGCGGCTATAAGTCAGCTGCAGCCCACGTGGCTGCTGGCGTGGTAAGCCACACGAGATCCCGGCGGGATCTTCTGCGGCGCAGGTCGGTGTGGGCTCTGGCGTGCCCAAGGCTGCGAGTGGCCGGCCGCACCAGATCCGGTGGGTTGGCTACGGCCAAAACCACGTGTGCCCCCCCCGTGCACAAGGGAAAACCCCCTGGGTTTTGGGGTCCGCCGCCAGGTGCTCGACGCGGTGACCCAGAGGAACGGCGGCGCGGTCATGGGTCTGCCGACGGCGAGGAGTGCCCGGCTAGGTCAACTAACGGCAGCGAGGGGACGACGAGCGCTAGGGGCTCTCGCTTATGCATCAAGGGATCCGTCTTGGACAGAGGTGCGGTGTGGCGGCGTCGCGACAGGGCACGGCGGCGACGTGCCTGCGCGGGTGCTCGGCGGTGATCACCGGCGAGCGCGTGTGGGTGTCCCTGATGCCCAGAAACGAGCGTGCGCGCATCAGGTGAAACATGTCGACCCAAAAACTGGGGCTTTCGCCCCCTGTCCAGAAGTGCTCGGCCGTCATGGCCATGGCGGAGCTCGGGCGGAGCAGTGCGGCGGCGAGGGGTAGGCTCCGGCCGCGGGACTGCCCTGCGCGCGAGTGCGCGGTGACCGGGGTGGCGAGGTGGTTGTGAAAACATGCAAGTGGTGGACGGGGAGTGCCTGTGCGCGTGTGCACGTCGACGTGCGTACCGGCGGCGAGGTGCGCTAGAGCATGGCGGCGGCGGGGCGCGTGTCGGCGAGGTGTGGGTACGGAGCAAGGGAGGAAAACGGAAGTGCGCGCGCGTGAACGAGGCGACGGCGGCAGCACCTGCAGAAGATCCCCGGCACGGCTCGAAGGCCGGCTTCACCAAAGCGCGTGCGCGGCGGCGACAGCGACGGCGTGCTCGCGTTGCGCCTCGGCTCGAAGGCCGGGTCGACCACAAATGGGCGAGGGAGCTCGGCCTCACCTTGGTGGCCACTGGCCGGCGTGCAGGCGTTGGTGAAGAGGGGCGGAGCAGGGTCGTCGGCGAGGAAGGAGACGGCGGTGCGGAGCAGAGGAAGCAGGGGCGTCGCGGTCCTTGGCTTCGCGGCGTCCCCGAGCTCCCACGTGCGGGCCTTCGGCTTCGCGAGGTCGACGGCGAACTCGTGGGCGTGCTCCTGGCCTTCTTCTCCCTTCTCCCTCCTTCTCCTCCGGCGGGCGGCGGCAAGGTGGAAGGGGAGAGCTCCCCGGTGCGGTAGGGTTTTCCAGGCGCGGCGGCGACTCCTTTTATGGAGCGTGGTCCGTGGGAGACGCGTGGACGGCTCGGATGCGTCGGAGGGACGTGGTCGTCCATCGATGGTCGCCATGGGCGGGGCGGCGCCGGAAGGCTGCACGCCGGCGTCACAAAGGGGAAAAGAGAAGGGGGTGACGCGGGGAAGAAACGCCGACGCGGGCGATTGCATCACGCGGGCCCCATCCGTCAGCGGCTCAGCTCGGCCGCGGTAGGTGGGAGGCGGGTCGGCGCTGGAGCGGGCCGCGCTGGGCCGAAATAGGGAAAGAGGGAGGAGGTGCGGTGCGCTGAGAAAGAGAGAAGGGAGGCCGAGCGGACTTCCGGGGATTGGGCTCGGAGCCCAGCAGCTCCTTCCCCTTTTCTATTTCCCTTTTCTATTTAGTTTCACAATTTGAATAAGGATTCAAATTTGAAACTCACAACAAAAGAACTCCAAATAAATCCAAATGAACTCCAAGTTTCTCACACTAGCATTTTATATTTCCTAGAATTTTTATTTAGTTCAAAAATAAATCTAGGAATTGAAGGGGAGAAATGGAAGACATCCTTAATTAGTTTGTTAATCACACAAATAAATCATCGAAAATTTTAAATCCACATTTTTATTAATTAACATTCCTCAATAAATTTGAGGGATGTTACACTAACCATATATCCAAATTAAATTCTGATTGCATCATTGAATTTCTGACAATAAAAGCTTCACAACAAGATTCTACTTGACTATATTTTGACGATTTTTTTATTTTTTAAATTAAGATTATATATTTTGTACAATACATAACCATAAAACAAAATTCACAAACTATAAGAACAAAAAATTTGTACGCACCGAACAAATTATATAAACAATTGGAACAAATATGTATGGAACAAATTCTACAAACTGCAGGAACAAAAAATTATACGTACCGAACAAATTATATGAACTCGCGGAACAAACATATTTGTGGGTACCGAACAAGTTATATGAATTGTTGGTTCCGTCAATTCATATAATTTGTTCGGTACGTATAAATTTTTGTTCTGTGCGTTTGTAAGATTTGTTCCGCACGTATATGCTGCATAGAAAATATAACTTCCATTAAAAATATGAATAAAAAATTAGTCTAAATATAGTCAAGTGGTATCTTGTTACAAAGATTTTATTGTTAGAAATCTAGTGGTGCAATTAGAATTTTATTTAGATGCTTGGTGCAAGTTTTATAGCTTTTTCAAATTACAATCGCTTTGCATTTAAGATGATGACAGTAATATTGTCCCACTTACATGCAACATCATTGGCTCTCTCATATCCTCTCTCGCGTGGCGCGATGCGATGCAAATCATCGCTTCAGCGATATATAGTCGCCTCGCAATTAGTGGTGCCCAGTTGGTTTGTATTTAGCGGGACAATCTTAGCATCTATAGTTTATAAGAAGACAACAAATGTTAGATTACATTCATATACAAGGTTGATAGTACGAGTCAGAAGCTTAGTGTTTTAGCTTTTCCTTAGTCTCTTTCTTTCTAGTCTGTGTTTTCTCATTTTGAGTTTTGGATAAGTGCTCTTGTATTGTCCCTCATTGTGGTTATATATAATTATATATTTATGTGGATATAAAAATCAGAGTTTATCTTTTATCTAAAAAGTTGAGAATTTCTTTATAAACAAAATTGAGGATTTGAGTAGTCAACTTGTTCAACTGGTTGGTTGTTGATAGATGATGCTGATTTATTGTGAGAGAAAATACTGCTGGCTAATTGGTAGTTGATAATTAATACTGATATGTGGTAAGAGATAAAAGTACATTCGGTTGATTGCTGAAACTGAAAAGGGAAAATTGGTCTCATAGCACTGAAAGATCACGATCTCCGGAAAAATACCACTGAAAGATCCCGCCTCCGGAAAATACCACTGAAAGAGTGAAACATTACCGGGAATTAGCATTCCGTTGGATTTTGGCAGCAGGTCTGTTATCTCAGACGAAAATACACCTGAACCGTTACAAAACACAATACACACATGCACAGGTGACGAATTGATAATATTTCATCATAAACACACTATCCATGGCAGCACATGCATTAAATATTGATCAACATCATAAGAGCACCATTTCAACATGTTTTGGTTCAATTTCATAAGGGATCCCTAAAGCAAACAGCAACATCAAACATGCACAGGTTACCCAAACAGCATCTCACCATGAACTCATTAGTCATGACAACACATACACTAAACATTCATCAACAGAATTCAGCACAATTTCAGCACATCGGCTGTTCCATACATGAATGTTTCACCACAATTTCAGCACATAGGTTGTTCCATACATGACAGGTCAAAAGGTCTAGCACATAGCACATACAGATTTTGCACTAGTCACAGAGCACAAAATGAGCTTTTCCACGCAGCTTAGTTTATAATGAGACGCCTAGCAATCCCTCCAGGTGATATGTCAAGTTGTGCTGCCATTCTTCTTGTTGTAGGCCCTGGACTTGTTGGAGTAGAAGTAGAAGATGACATCCTTCTTGTTACTACTCCAGGACTAACCGGTGCTTCAGCCAGTGTGGAAGTTGAGGTGGTTGCTGCCCAACCTTGGACTTTTTAGAAGCTTTCTTGGATTTAGAAGTAGCAGCTTCTCCTTTCCTCTTCCTACACATAACAACAATTTAATCATTTATTCAAGTCATTATACAGAAACTATGTTGGTGAAACAAAGCTTAGTAACAAAATGGTAGAAACTCAGTTTACCTAGATTTAGAAGGAAGTGAAGGTGGTAATTCAGCATCAAGTTCAGTTGGGGGCTCACGGCATCCCTTCTCAATATGCCCAAATCTGAAGCATCTTTTGCATTGGTAAGGGCCCCTTTTTCCCGGCTCAGCTCTACTCTTGATCCTTTTGACTTTTGGCCTACCTGCAGACCTTTCTAGCTTTGGAGGCAACATTTCAAACCCAGGATCATTGTCACGCCATTGTGACTTGTCAACCATCGGGTTGACTTCAAATTGATAAGCAGCCTCAAAATGCTCAAGTGAGTAGTACTCATGCACATAGTCCTCTAGGTTTACTTGTCTCAATGCAATATGAAACAAACAGCATGGGTGCAAGGTTTACCGGAAATTTGCCACTGAGCACATGAGCATGTTTTCAATTCAAGGTCCACAGCATGCCTCCAAGGATAATTGTCCTTAGTCAAACCAGATATCTCAGCCTTAAGTCCACCACTCCCCTTGATCGTGTACTTCAAGTTTCTACTCTTCATCTTGAGCTCATTGATCACACTATTAAGAATTGGCCCTTGAAGTCTACTAGCGATGTGCTGCCTTGTAGCTATCTTTTCCATAATCATCCCCCTAATCGTGTCCATGAGGGTATCCACATGCAAACTTTTACTCTCCTTGATCCAATTATTGAAGCACTCTGATATATTATTGTTCACATAGTCAACCTTGCACTCCGCTGAGAACTTAGCTCGTGACCATAATTGTTTGTGCTCTGCTTCCAAGTAAGGAATTGCTTCTGGATAGTTTTCAACAATTTTGCCCCAAAGCCATTGGTATACATGCCCAAGCACAAGGCCACATGTACTTCAGCACATCTCCTTGAAAATGCTTCCTAAAATTCTGCATGAGGTGTCTAAAACACTCTCTGTGTTCAACTTCACCTTGGAAGACTTTGTGGACTGCTGTCTCTAAACCCTTGCACGTATCAGTGTGGATTGTAAGTCTATGTGGAATCCCAATCGCTCTCTTCAATTGCCTCAAAAACCAAGTACAATCAGCTTTGGTTTCCTTGTAAAAAATCTCATATGTTACTGGATACATCCAATTATGACCATCAATTCCTGTTGCTGCAGCTAGCTGTCCATTGTATTTACCTGTGAGGTGAGTAGAGTCAACTCCAAGGTAAGGCCTACATCCAGCAAGAAATCCAGCCACACATGCTTTGATGGCTACAAACATCCTAGAGAAATAGACTCGACCATCCTTTTTCTTCTTGCAATCAATCTCTACAATACTTCCAGGACATGTAGCTTCTAACTCCGCTTTGAATCTCCATAAGTTTCTGAAGCTGTCATCCCAAGTGCCAAGTAGTCCATGTAATGCAAGTTGCTGCCCTTCCTACACCTTGCTATATGACATTTTCACTGGGAATTGATGTTCAAGATGTTCTTGCAACTTCTTTGCACCTAATCCTGGTTTAGACTTAAGTGTATCTTTTGCTCTATCAACAATCCAACCTTTTGTCGCCTCCTTACCCCTCACTTGGCTTGTGCTAGCACATGTATGTCCTTCTGAAATAGAAACAACCTGAAAAAAGACACATGATAAGTAACATTAAAATAATCTCAAAATATGAAAATTTGGTGGACAATAGGCATCATAAGCAATCTGGAAATAATCTCAAAATACAAAGATTTGGTGGACAATAGGCATCATAAGCAATCTGCAAAATAATCTCAAAATACAGATTTGGTGGACAATAAGCATGTTGACGGTCGATTTTCGTCAACCAAGAACACTTATTACACTTTGGTTTGAGCTTTGAATTATAATTAACCCGCCACTAGGCATACGGATGTAACAAGTTCACACTTGCATGTGGTTTTTGGAGTTTATTATTTACGCTGGAAATCAACGTTAAAGAGGAGACTTTCGGGATAAGCTCATCAAGCACTTTATGAGAAGATCATGAAGCCCGTCACAAGTCAAGATATGAAGTGAACACGACTCCAAATGACCCAAGGACCGAAGCATCAACACGTAAAACTCCAGGGACTAGGAGTTCTACCAACGAGATCAACTCAGCCCGAGAGATATTCTCGCAGCCTAGAACAATATGATCTTTCGGTGCAGATTCGGAGACTTAAACGGCCTCTAATGGCAAAAGTTTGACTAGCAAAGTTGTGGGCCTCGAAGATAGCTTCGATTTAGACATATGGAAGGCCCAATGCGGGTCAAGGAGCTAGGAGATATGACCCCCGAAATGTCAACTGCGCAGATACGTCCGAAATCAGATAGATTATCTTCCGAGGCTGTTTTGGGATCTTATCTTCATTTCCAAGGAAAGCAATAAATACCAAAGTTGAAGATAATTTCGTGGCACATAACCTGGACACCGAATTTGCATTATTTGGAATCTGCACGTGGGAGATATGGTGCCGGTAAGGAAGGACTGCGAATCAGGAAAATCAAGACGAGGCTGAGTTTATGGAAACCAAGTTCGCTTCTCTCCCAAGGAAGATCTCGTGCAAGGCAAGGTGGAGCACGCCCCAAGGCTCCCCAAGGGTATAAATACAACCCCCTAGGCACCCCAAGATGGTTACCCATTCACATCCATTCATCACAACTCGGCGAAACTGAGACGCAAGCGCCGGAGGGAGACGACGGCCGCCGCGAGTCTTCAAAGTTGTCTAGGAGATGGCTTAGGCCGACCCTAGCCGCCATGGCCGCCCTGCGTGGTTGTGCCATGCTAGAGTTCTGGAGCTAGTTGAGGTCATCAATGGTATGTACTCGGTGGTGGTGACCAAAACGCATCTACTATGTGAGTAAAGCAATTCATGTCATCTGATCTTTTAGCGACTCGATTCCTCTTTTTACGATCTTGTACTTTCTTGGGTTTGCCTTATTTCAATCTATTACAAGGATAGATTGCTCGGGGTGCTCTTGTAGCCATGGTGGCTAGAGGTGCATACCGGATCTACCAAGGAGTGCAACGTGTTCTTAACGAACGTGCTCCCGAGAGCCAACCGTACGAATAGGGGCGCGTCGTGACAGGACGAAGGTTCTAAAAGGCGGAGCCGGGCTAGGGTTTGACCGGAGGATAGTAGTTTAAAGATGTCTTTAGATGAGATACATGTTGCTTTTGCTCTTTTGACTAGAACTGCAACTAGATGACGATAAGCCCTTGTTACCTTTGCTTGCTCTTTCATGTTGCCCATGCTATGGATGTGATCAACCTTGTGCTATCATATACATATTTCTTAGGTTTATCTTTGTATGCAATTAACGCTTAATGTTAGGTTAGTTTGGCTAGACATGGTAGAGAACCTTAGCGGTTTGCTTCCGATCCTTGGATTGACAAATCTTGGGGGACCCTCCTTAGTGAAAAAGGCACCAAGTCACCCGTACACTTGTGGTGAACTTCAACACGGTTTTGAACCGTCAACAAGGCATCATAAGCAATCTGAAAATAATCTCAAAATACAAAGATTTGGTGGACAATAGGCATCATAAGCAATCTGGAAATAGTCTCAAAATACAAAGTAATAATCATAAACATGTATATACTAGGACAGCTAAGAAGTTTCTTTGCATAAATTTTCCAATCACATTGTGAATCTGCACACTTTGCCCTGTATCTTGATTTGTCACTGTGCTCTACAAAAGTCTGGAACTCCCTTTTTATGGCATATTGCTTGATGGCCAACAAGAATGCATCTTTGTCAACAAATGTAGATCCTCCCTTAATCTCAGGGTTATCTCTGTCATATGTAGTGTGTGCAACATACGGAGCATCCCGAAGCATAGTGGCTTCATCACTTGGGTCAACATCAGGATATGTAGCTTCATATGCACTCCCACTCTTGTCCACTCTCCTCTTTTCCTGCATCATTTCCTCATTATCTCCATTTCCTGCTGCGCTTGGTACCTTTTGTTGCTTCTTGAAATATCTCCATTCTTCATCTGCTCCAATTGGATCATCACCATCAAGGTCAACACCATGGTCCATGTAGTGCTCCCTCTCTTCCTCCTCTGCTCTTTCGGGCCCCGCTACCGTAACACCAAGTTCTGGTTCCTCTGCCCATTCTCGACCATCAAAACCAACACTATGATTTGTGACCTGAACCTGCAGCCCATTGTCTTCATTTGTGACAACAACCTGTAGGGCATTTTCTTCATCTAGCACTTGGCTTCGATCCTCCCTTTGCGACAAACTCACATGCTCACATCTATCTACAGTCATGATAAACTTCACAAGTTTTGAAGGCCGCAACAATGTTAGAAGTTGTTGATCAGAACCAAGACGAGTTGTTAAACCATTGTGAGGACCAATAAACCAAAAAGCTTGGCTCCTGATTAATTGACCAACTAAAGTGCTCTACAACATCTTTCTCCAAGTCAATAATGGAGTACTCCTCTGAATCCACCCACAACTCCAAAGTTTTCCCCTTCTCATACACAGTCCGACCATTCTTGAAAGTTGAGAAGGAGGAGACATCAATCAGTAGTCTACAAGCATTGTTCTCATTGATCCTGCAAATTGTACCAGTGCAGAGAATTAAGAACACTGCTGCACATCTCCTTGTTGTAATTCTTGCTTAACCAACACTGACCAGACACAATCGGACACACAATCGACCCAGAAATTAGAGCAAGAAATTATAGAACATAGAGATTTTCCAACTGATTTGAACAATAAATCACCACTTTTAACAACCAGTACAATGAATCATGAGTTAGAGAGCTAGGGTTTGAGTCTTACCCATATGAGATCTCAAATGGATGCATTCTTCCCTCTGCTCACAGCTTCTTGCGCACGGGATGGAGCATCACAACCTCGTCATTCGTCCAGGCGAGTAGGCGGCGTCGTTCGTCCAGGCGAGGAGGCGGCAGTCGGCGGGAGTGCAGGGAGGGGGCGCGGGAGTGGGGAGGGGGCGGCGGTCGGTGGGTGTGCGGAGAGAAGGCGGCGGTCGGTGGGAGCAGGAGGTGCGCGAGGGGGAGGGAGCGCGAGGGGTGGCGGCGTGGAGGGGTGGCGTCGTGCTGCGCGGCGCGAGGGGCGGCGGTCGGTGGGAGCAGGAGGTGCGTGAGGGGGAGGGAGCGTGAGGGGTGGCGGCGCGGAGGGGTGGCGTCGTGCTGCGCGGCACGAGGGGCGGCAGCGCGGAGGATGTGTCGGTCGCGAGGGGAAGGATGCGAGCCGATCCTGATCTCCTTTTTTTACTCGCGATCCTGGTCTCCTGGATGGATAAGGGCCAAAGGGCATAAGGGTCATTCAACTTCTTGTTATGTCTGTCGAAGAGGTACAAAATAAGGTGCTGATGAAGAAAATCTAACGGAATGCTAATTCTCGGTAACGTTTCACTCTTTTATTGGTATTTTCTGAAGGTGGAATCTTTCAGTGATATTTTCCGAAGATCATGATCTTTCGGTGGTATTTTCCGAAGATCATGATCTTTCAATGCTACGAGACTCATTTTTCCAACTGAAAACCAACCGGACAAGTAGTGTTTGCGCGAGCGAGCGAGCGAGGCTGGACTGGGCTGGCGACTCGGTCCCGTCGAGCTGGAGTCCACGCGCACCCGCGCGGAGAACTTGTCCCCGTCTTGCACGGTTCGAGACTTCGAGTCGAGTGTCGTCGTGTCGAGCCGTCCCGACCCGTGGAAACCGCCGGTAACCTCTCCATTCCCCGTCCGCTCGTCGTCGCCGCCGCCGCCGTCTCGTAATTCGTAAATACTGCCCACTATCCCACCACGCCCCTCAACAGCTCCACCCCCGCCTCCTCACCGTCCTGCTCGGCCAGCGCCGGCCCCGGCCGCCGCCCCTTGCTTAGGTGAGCTCCCTGCTACCTACTGCTCTCGCTTCGCCCCGATCTAACTCGTTGCTCTCGGTCTAGTCCGGTTCAGATCCACTCAAGCTTCCGGCTGCTGCTGCTGCTGCCTTGCTCGCACCGGGATCCAGCGTAGGGATGTTGCTCCGCTTTCGTGGCCGCTGAATTGTGGCTGGCTCCCTTGTTCATGCTTGGAATTCGGATTTGCTGATAGGGTGCTTCGGCTAAGCCAAGCTTGCCTCTACCGAATGAATAAGGTCATAAGGGGTTAGAGTGTCGCCAATTCGATATAGCTGGAGCTGTGGCCTGGGGGTAAATTCGCGAGCCCATTCGAGGTTTTCAGCGGAGAGGGACGGGGGTATGATTTTGTGATGCTGTTGGGCTGTTCCTTTCTGTTGACCCCCCTTCATTTGACACATGTTCCGATTAGGATCAGCATGAACCTTCGAATTCCGGAATCGTCACATTGGATTGTCCTTGGTTACTTACACATGTTGCCTGATTTGCTGCCTATCCGTTTGGGTCATGCTTTAGGTCGTCTGTGTGATAAACTAGACTGTTACCGGGAATCTGCACTGTCTGATGTTCGATTTGCTCTCTATGCCCTTTGAAGGCTCTTACACATATATGCTTGGTCAATTCCAGGGGTTGATGCTTCCATGCTGCAATTGAAGATTTGATCAGCTGCTGCCACCTTGCTGGCCTTGTTTCTCCTCTCAAGTTACAAGGAAGCCATGGCGGGGCGAGAGGAGAGATACGTGAGGTCAGCCTCTTGTTTGATCTTCTCATTCTTTGACATCAGAAAGATTGTGACAAATTGATTATAGTGCCACAAGTTAGCGTGCCTAAATTTTTTTAGTGACCTGGTATCTTATTTTGAAGAAAAAAACATCCCAATGTTCAGAGGAAACCTTACTTCAATGGAAATGTATGGTGCCAGATTGAGTCTGGTCTGCTGAAAATTCTCACATTCCGCGTACTAATATTTTCTGTTGTTTTTGTTTTGTCCAGGTTTCAGGACTGGAGATCAGAGCAATCTGTTTCTGTTGCTTCAGATAGGGTGGTTTCAGAAAGAGGGCATAATGTCTTTGGCTTGCTAAAGGACAGAACTGCAGGAGCCTTTTCATTCCTAGGGAACACGTCTCATTCTGAAACTCTAAACAAATCAGCTTCGGAGGAAAGGAAGCACAAAACAAGAGTTCTTGATCCTCAAGGTCCATTTTTGCAGAGATGGAACAAGATATTTGTGGTATCATGTCTTGTTGCAGTTTTTGTGGACCCATTGTTCTTGTATATCCCTGTAATCAATGGTGAAAAAAATTGCCTGTACTTGGACAAAAAGTTGGCAACCACAGCAAGTATCCTGCGCTTTTTCACAGATATCTTCTATTTACTCCATATGATGTTTCAGTTCAGAACTGGCTTTATTGCTCCTTCTTCTAGAGTGTTCGGTCGGGGTGTCTTGGTTGAGAACACATTTGCAATAGCGAAGCGGTATATGTCAACATTTTTTCTGGTTGATTTCTTAGCTGTTCTGCCGCTCCCTCAGGTACAAGTCGTACCATCTACTTAGTGAATGTTTCATGTTTGAGTTACTCCCTCCAATACAAATACTTAATGTTTTGGAAAAGATCTAGTCAACCTTTTGAAGCTTCGGCTATGAGCAAATTTAAAATGTTTGTCAATTTAATATGTCAGTACTTTCCTAATCTTATAATGTTTTTTGTCAGTTTTTTAAAATATTTTTAGTAGAAAGTTGATGTCAAAGATACACACTGGACACTTTGCCATGTCCAAATCATCAAGTACTGTTGAGTTGAAGGAGTATCTAACAACCATACACTTTGATAGGATACATGAAAACTTGTACATTTATCCCAAATTTGTACAAGTAGAAAGTTTTAGGGTTTAAAGAGAGGCTACAAGAAAATGTTGTTACCAATTTTGGGATACTTTACTAAACTTCAATGCACCAATATCCCATAAGGCATGACATACATGCAACAAAGTGAAAAATTGGAAATGGAGATAGAATTGTCTTTGCTCGTTGGTGCTCGTTCCAGACTGTTTTTGGGAGGTGGGCTGGTTGTGGTTGTGTGGATTTTAGAGTTGGCACAAATGCAACCTTATTTCGTTCTAGGTGTGCGTTGGGTGCATTAGGGAGAGGCATCTTTGCTATCTCCTTTGTACATATATTTCTCTCTTCTTAATGAAATGATATGCAACTCTCCTATGTTGTTTGAGGACAATATAGATAGAATTTCCTTTGTTTTCAGTTTTGATCTGTCCAGGAAATGATTTAGCTTTGATTCTCCTATTTTGTATAAATTTCTGTTATTCATTTAAGTTTGCTATTCTTAAATATCATATAGTTGTAATTACCTGTGATTTTTCATCAGGTATTTGTGTTGGTGGTGCTGCCCCGTCTCGTAGGTTCTGAAGTTATGAAGGCAAAAATTGTACTACTGATTATTATTATATGTCAATACGTGCCTCGACTGCTCCGGATAATACCACTTTACCTTCAAATCACAAGATCTGCTGGTATACTTACAGAGACAGCATGGGCTGGTGCTGCTTTCAACCTCTTAATTTATATGCTTGCCAGTCATGTAAGTCCCCTTGACACACTTAGCGTTTAACAAGAAAGCATTTTAATAGTGTTTGCCCTTTGCTTACAAAAATTAGTTAATCAAACACCTGTGATCCTAAATTTGTACTGATTTGATTTATCTGTACACGTTCATTTTCTTCTTTCTTGGTTATAATCCGTAAAATAATGAGCTACATTTTGGTTCATGAGTGTATAATGGACACAACACTTTTTTTTTTTTTGCGTTGGGTGGGGGGTGGGGTGGGCTGGGGGTGGGGGATGTCGTATAAACACAACTAGCGGATAACTGGGTACCGACAGCTGCTTGAGATCAGAGATTAGACTAAACACAATTCAGTTGAAGACTTGAGCGGTGTTGGATGTGTGCATCTCCTTCTACCAGGTTGGGGACAATTCCTAAACCTTAATCATATCACAAAGAGCAAAGGCTGTTACATTGAGACAGTTATGACAATTTCTGCATTTTCCGGTTGCACTCTGATTCAGAATCTGCCTGTCAGGAAATGAATCTGAGAATTTGAAAAATACAACTAGAGATGCCTACACTAAATGATTGTAAAATATTTGGATATCTATTAAAGAACAAAGTGACGACATGTCCAGCAACTGAGTGTCGCTGAGATGCGTATGTTGCGTTGGATTTGTGGGCATACAAGAAGAGATAGAGTCCGAAACGAAGACATTCGGGATAGAGTTGGGGTGGCACCAATTGAGGAAAAATTGGTCCAACACCAGTTGAGATGGTTTGGTCATGTCAGAGGAGGCCTCCCGAGGCACCGGTGCGTAGTGGGGTGCTAGACCGGGTCGGTAGTGTAAGGAGGGGTAGAGGTCGACCTAAACTAACTTGGGATGAGTCGGTCAAGAGAGACCTTAAGGAGTGGGACATCCCTAAGGAGTTAGTTATGGATAGAAGTGCTTGGAGACTTGCAATCAATGTGCCTGAAACATGATCTTTTCTTTTTCTTTTGTTCTTTTGTGTTCTTGTGCTTTGTGCTTCTCCTACCCTTGTTTCTTGTGGGTTTCATCTCTAGCCTACCCCAACTTGCTTGGGACAAAAGGCTAAGTTGTTGTTGTTGTTGTTGTTAAAGAACAAAGTGGAAAGTGGCAATTGCCTCATTATACGAAGTACACATTTCTAGTCACAAATTTAGGGAATGCACATCTTAAAAGGTAACTACTTGTTCAGTGGCGGACCAAAAGTTTTATTTTAGCCTGGGCGGAAGGCCGGAAGCTAAAGTCTTCAGCTTTTGGTAACCAGAAAGCAAAACAAATACTAGAGGATGTAGCATGATATTTAGACCGTCCAGTTTGTCATCATATAATGAAGTACTCCATTAGATGGCTCACCTCCAAATAACTCCACGAGATGGCTAAACTCCTGATAAAATGCATTTAATTTCCACGACTTTGTTGTCCATGGTGAAGATATTACAAACTGATGCTAGAAATGCTTACAGGGTTTTGGAGCTCTTTGGTACATTCTTTCCATCCAGCGAGAAGACTCCTGTTGGAGACAAGCATGTAGCAATCAGACTGGCTGTGATCCTACATCGTTATATTGTGATAATGCATTTGGAAATAATGATTTCTTACTAAAAGCTTGCGCAACAAATAGCACTGCCAATCCAGACCCGACATTTGGAATATTTCTACCAGCTCTCCAGAATGTTTCAGAATCGAAGAGTTTCTTTGAGAAACTATTCTATTGCTTTTGGTGGGGGCTACAAAATCTAAGGTTTGCTTATATAAAGTTAGCTTTCAGCTCTCTTTTTCTTCCATCAATGTGCATTTTTTAATTGCTTGATCTATTGCAGTTCTCTAGGTCAGAACATGAAAACAAGCACTAATACATCGGAGAATCTGTTTGCGGTTTTTGTATCAACATCAGGCTTGGTTCTATTTGCACTACTTATTGGTAACGTGCAGGTACAGAAAAAGTGTTTTGTTGTTGATGGTATTTTCTTGTGTATCTGTTGGATTAAGTGTCAACTAATTTGCTATCAATAAGGTCAACCTATGTGAAGGGTGTTTTGGTTGTGCAAAATTGTGTGCCTACAATTGTAATCAATTGTGCTAAAATCTCATGGTAAATTGATGACTTGATGTATACTCACTTGATTTTAGTTAAATTGATTGGACATGTGAAATGAAACTGCCTATCGATTCATATAATTGATTGGAGTACCAATTATATAGGAACACTGTGTTTACACGATTTCATGAAGTGAACTGCTAAGTAAATCCCTATCCTTGAGAAAAAGGAACTACACTGATGGAAAACCTGGAAATGAAAACCTTTATAAGATTATTTTTTAAAAGATAATTTCTATTTTATTACCTTCGATATTAACATTTTCCTCAAACAGCTAAATACATATACTGTAGGCCTATATTTGTTTTTTGATGTTGCATCGAGAAGACAAGAAAAGTATCAGCTGTGATTTAAGCCCTAGAATATAGTGCCAAGTCCTGTGGCACGTCTGCAAGAGTCACTGACCTTATGGTGGACACCTAAGCAGCACAGATATGGATCCATGTATCGGTATCAGAAGGATGCGGATACACGGATACGTCAAAAACCTGATACGCGGATACGTTTACCTAATTTTTTAAAATAAATAGATAATAATGCATATTAATAGAGAATCAGTAAACTATCTTTTAGTTGCAATTTTCTTGTCAGCCAAAGCTTGTTTGCACCATCTGCATGGTGGCTGTGTGCTACAGTACCGTGGTGCTGTTCACGCGGAGGGGGCTAAGAGGGAGAGTGGATAGGGCTGCAGGGGCGCGAGAGAACTCTGGCCGCGGTGTTTCGCCCACGGCCGGCAAGAGAGAAGGGTTTTCTTTCTAATCTCTTCTTGCCTTGATTGATACATCTCCTCTCCTTGTATAGAGAGGATTCCTTGACCCCTAAGTAAGGACTTGATCCTATCCCTAAACCTAACCCTAATGGGCAGACCTCTGACAATTGGTCTTAAACAGAATGCGTAAATAGTATTCAAGTAAATGAAATAACATTATATCTCTGGACACGGATCCTATGCTAACAGTACCAGCAGCATATTTGGAGATGCCATGTACTTAATCTGGAAAAAAAATGAAAGCACTATCACAATCAGGAAGATAGGATCTCAATTCTCAAGAACACTGGATCTGGAAGTCTGGAACTGAGCACACAACATATCGATTTTAGTTCTATGCCTGGGAAGTGGGAACGGAAGGAAAAATGAGAAAAACACCTAAACATCACGGTTGAAGGAGCGGGCTTGCAGTTGCAGGCGGTGGACGTCAGCCACTCGACTGTCGCAGCCTGCAGGAAGCCGAGAGAGGCTTGGCGGCAGGTCCTTGCTACCAAGCTGGCACAGGCTTGTGGGCGGAGGTGGGGTTCTCATCACCGGCGGTGGGCTGTGGGGTTCCTTCCCTCTGCCTGGGGGCGTTGCTGGTCAAGAGGCGGCTTCTGGCGTCGGTCACTGGAGAAGTCTGGGGAGGGGCCGAGGGGGCAGGGCACGAACGGGCGCTATGGTCTGGTGTACCTGATCTGCTCTCAAGGTGGGCTGCTGGGCCATATCACACACAGATACATATTTAATTTTTAGTTTCCAGGCCCAATACAGCCCAATACACCGATATGCATTGGATACATATCCATATCGGGTATGTCCGTGTTTCTGGGTGGACACCACAATCACGTGTGCCTCAAATCAGAACTGATGCTCGTGATGGCTTGGTTGCTTGGTTAGATAAAATATGCTTGCATAAACTTTTAGATCTTTCTTAGTGATCTTAAACAATCTTCAGTTCAACACAAATAACATGCTAAACTAGTCTATTTGCCTTTATGTATCATCATCTCTGATTTACCAAACATTTCTCCTGCAGTGTACCACGTCATATTTAAAGATAAAAGCCTCATTATTTCAGTTAGAAGCAGGAATTATTAATTTGATTAATTAGTCACCAACTAGACAGCTAATATTCATACCATATTATCCTAATTTTTCTTTTCTTTTTGGTTGGTAAATCACAGACCTATTTACAGTCAGCCTCTGTGCGTATAGAAGAAATGAGAGTGAAAAGGCGTGATACAGAGCAGTGGATGGCACATAGGCTACTTCCTGAAAATCTGAAGGAGCGGATTATGCGCCATGAACAATATAGGTGGCAAGAAACAAGAGGTGTTGATGAAGAGGGCCTACTTACAAATCTTCCCAAGGATCTTCGAAGGGAGATAAAGAGACATCTCTGTTTGTCACTTCTGATGAAGGTACTAAAACTTTTATCTCATATTTTCTCTCTGTGTCCAATTGTTTGGTGTATGAAAATAGATACACATTCCATGAGATAGCATTTATCTACTGTGTCCATACAGACTGGATGTTTGACTTATTGTGTCATGGGCAGTTCGGCTGGGCTGATTGGGCCAGAGCCTAAACCCTATTGGGCCTAGCCCAATCAGCCCAACCGAACTGCCCCATGACATATGGCCATGCAGTCTGGCTAACTGTATATAGGAACAATTATATTGGAACACTGTATTTAAGTAGTGGGTCTTTTAAGTCACAAACTAGAGCTCCTGGTTATTTGTTATTTTGCATGCTGAATATACCCAGTTTTAGCAGATAGTGGCTGTGGTTCTGTTGGGGATCAGGTAGGTTTTCATTTGGGATTTAGTGCAACTCTGGCAGTGCCTGAAGTTAGATGTCTTTCTGGTTGGAGTGTATATGTGTCAGCAAGCAGAATGGTTGATGCAACCATATGCCCCCATGTATTATTTGGGAGTCCTAATGGGTTCTACACTTCTACACCACTCTTGAGTGTAGCTCATTAATAAGCAGCATTGTGCTATCATTTGATCATCTCCATCTTTTTGCATTTCCATCTTTAGCCTTTTTCCTTAATTTATTATTCTTTGATCAACAGATGATATTCCTTAATGTGTTATTAGCATTTCTATATTTAGCCTTTTCCTTCTGTATGCAGGTTCCAATGTTTGAAAACATGGATGAGCAGCTCTTGGATGCCATGTGTGATCGTCTAAAGCCCATGCTGTACACAGAAGGAAGCTGCATGATTCGTGAAGGTGACCCAGTGAATGAAATGCTCTTCATCATGAGAGGAACACTAGAGAGTACGACAACAAATGGAGGACAGACCGGCTTCTTCAACTCTAATGTTCTAAAAGGTGGTGATTTCTGTGGTGAAGAGCTCCTCACCTGGGCCCTTGACCCCACTCAAGCTTCGAATCTCCCGTGCTCAACTAGGACAGTGAAGACTTTGACTGAAGTTGAAGCTTTTGCTTTGAGGGCTGATGACTTGAAGTTTGTTGCCACCCAATTCAGGAGGCTTCACAGCAAACAGCTCCAACACACCTTCAGATTTTACTCACAGCAGTGGAGAACCTGGGCTGCTTGCTTCATACAGGCAGCGTGGCACAAATACTGCAGAAAGAAGCTTGAGGAGACTTTATTCGAGAAGGAGAAGAGGTTGCAAGCAGCAATTGTATGCGACGGCACTACTTCGCTTAGTCTTGGTGCCGCACTCTATGCTTCACGTTTTGCTGGCAACATGATGCGGATCTTGCGTAGAAACGCCACCCGAAAAGCCCGTTTGCAAGAACGAGTGCCTGCAAGATTGTTACAAAAGCCAGCAGAACCCAACTTTTTCGCTGAAGACCAATGATTTCCTTATCTTTGGGCCACCCTATAACAAGCAGACATTATTCACGACCCAGCCGGTATGAAATTTGTGCGATTGGATGCTACACAAGTGTACATAGATAGACCAGTTGTTCGAAAACTGTCCGGTCACGTAATTCCAATGTATCTTCGATTCTTTTTATTTTACACGCCCTATTAGTTCTGCATACAGGATGCATGTATTATAAGCATCCCAGATTTACCTCTCGTGAGTTCTGAAAACAGACGACGCTGTAAATGTAACTGATCAGTTGTTTGTTAACTTGGGATGTGCTGGAACGTGACGTGTGATCAGAGGATGAACTGAACTCATTATTGGGTGTCTGCATCATGTCCAACCAGCGGACTCTCCAAGCCTTTCAGTTCCGCTTGGCTGTGTCCGCCGCCTCCTTGACCACCTTAAATCTCCATCCGCTTTCACCATCTGATAACACTATGTATATTCAGCTTCTCGTTTCCAACTCCACCACCTCGGATAGGAATATCGGATAGGATGAAGTCCACAGCAAGAGTTCTTCATCCTCAGGGTCCATTCCTGCAGACATGGAACAAGATATTCATGATATCATGCCTTGTTTCAGTGTCTGTGGACTCGCTGTTCTTCTACTCCCCGGCGGTGGATGGCGACAACAACTGCTTGTATCTGGACGACAAGTTGGAGAAGGTAGCAAGTATCCTGCGCTCTCTCACGGATATCTTCTATTTACTCCGCGTGATATTTCAGTTCAGGACAGGCTTCACTGCTTCCTCTTCAAGAGAATTTGGTCACGGCGTATTGGTTGATGACAGATTTGAAATAGCAAAGCGGTATTTTACAACATATTTTCTGGTTGATTTTGTAGCTGTTCTGCCCCTCCCCCAGGTACTTTTTTTATGCCACTTGCTTAGTTAACCTTCAGCATTGGAGCCTTATATCTGCATCATGCAAACCTTGTAACAGATGGTAAGTTTGTAGCTGACATTGATGTTTGGTTGTCAGGTGTTTGTGCTGTTAGTGCGACCCCATCTCCGAGGCTCCAAGGTTATGACAGAGAAAAATATACTGATCTTGATAGTTGTATGTCAATATGTGCCTCGACTGATCCGAATAATACCACTCTACATTCAAATCACAAGATCAGCTGGTACAGTTATGGATACAGCATGGCCGGGTGCTGCCTTTAACCTTCTAGTTTACATACTTGCCAGTCATGTAAGTCCTATAAATCATTTCTTGATAGGTGAATCTAAGTTTCAGATCTTGATCTTTACCCTCTGATACTAAGCAATTTTTTTTCTATTCTTGATGCATACAGGCTAATCTCAAGATAATTTTAATACAATCATTTCGGCACATATTACATTTTGCATTGTCAAAGTATTAATTTATTACTAACCAATGCATTGGTTTCGACTTCTTACAGGTCCTTGGAGCTCTTTGGTACATTCTTGCCATTCATCGAGAAGACATTTGTTGGAGAGAAGCTTGTAATGAACAAGATGGTTGTGATCTTGCGTCTTTATATTGTGGAAGTTCTGTATATGGAAATAATACTTTCTTACAAGATGCTTGCCCAACAAATGGTGATGCCAATATAGATCCAATCTTTGGAATTTACCTACCAGTTCTCCAGAATGTTTCGCAGTCAACGGGTTTCTTCCCAAAATTATTCTACTGCTTTTGGTGGGGGCTACAAAATCTATGGTGTGTTTATAATTGAAATCAGTTTTTTTCTCACCGAAGAATAGTGCCCTGGGGGCTGTATTTATTTGTTGCTATTTCTATTGCAGTTCGTATGGTCAAAACCTGAAAACAAGCACTTCTATATGGGAGAATCTGTTTGCTGTGTTTGTGTCAACATCAGGTTTAGTTTTATTTGCGCTCCTTATTGGTAATGTTCAGGTATAGTTTTAAGCATTGATGGAAATTTATTATTGTGCTGTTAGATTAAGTGGCGAATTATTAGAAATACAAATGAGACAATGATTTTTCTGGAGGTGCAAATTGTGCACCTGCAGATTTATAGTATTGTTTTTTTTAAATGTACTCAAATTGATTAAACAAATGTGAAATGAAAACATGGCTTCAACAGGAGTCATTTCCCTTAAAAATTGTAAAGCAAACCTCTCCAGTTTTGACTTTTTGCCAGTAATATACAAAGAACTATTTATACCAGTTATCTAAAATGCACAATTATATTTGTCCTGATTTTTTTCACAATGTCATAGTTTAACATTTTTTTACTACCGACTTCATGGAAAAAGTAATGTCCAAGTTGAACATTTAAGATCATATATCTAGATGGCCACAACATTGTAGATTTTAGACAGGGAGTACTCCATATACCTGAAGATTTTGTTTACTTAACTCTATTGGAGTTAGATATTGATGTTCTAGAGGAAATAGTAGTAGACTAAAAATTCTGAAAATGAAAAACACATTTCAAAACCACCAGGATTCTCAAAAAAAGATCTGGCCTTTATTGCACCAAACTAATTATCTCATTTGTTGTAGGCCAGTATTTGGTGTCTAAAGATGCTGCTGCTCATATTACGTAGCCTCAACCTTTGCCATTCAAGTCTTAGGCATAGGTCCAAGATCTTTATAAAAAATATTGTGTCGATATACTGGACATTATAATAATTTTATTTGTTACATCTAATCAACTGATTCTAGTACGAACTAGTTTTTTTTTCTTCAAAATAGCATGGGCTGAAATCTACTTTGAGATCTTCACTTGGAAGAATTCCAAGTGACTTTCTTGATACAACTCAATTTAACATACATGGAAATCAATTCTCTATATGAATTAGCAAACAAAGTTTGCCTTTAAAACAATTCCACATGTTTTTACTACATTGTGTTTATGCTATATGTAAATCCATTGTTTAATATGTAAACACAGGAACCAAAAATTGAATTATATACCCAGTGAAGACTGAAGATGTGTGGCTTGACCATATTTTTCCAATTTGTTTGTTTGGATTATTGCAGACCTACTTACAGTCATCCTCTGGGCATATAGAAGAAATGAGAGTGAAAAGACGTGACACAGAGCAATGGATGGAACAGAGACTACTTCCTGAGGATATCAAGGAACGAATACTGCGTCATGATCAATATAAATGGCAAGAAACGGAAGGTGTTGATGAAGAGGACCTTATCATAAATCTTCCTAAGGATCTTAGGAGAGATGTAAAGCGTCATCTTTGTTTATTACTTCTCATGAGGGTACTTTCCTAGACATTTAGGTCGTCGTATCCATAGTCATAAGGAATTGTCATTTGCTTTTTGTCCCCATCTTGATATCTGAACTCTATAGTCTATAATAGTACACTATCTCTATATGTTAAGCAAATTATAGATCTGACAGTCAAACAAAATTTGTTGTCTTAAAATTTTTAGTACAATTTGGTTAACATGAATAATCATAGGTCAGATCAGTTTTGTTCTTCATATGCCACCTACTTTTGCAGGTCCCGATGTTTGAAAACATGGACGATCAGCTCCTGGACGCCATGTGCGATCGCCTAAAGCCCATGCTGTACACACAAGGAAGCTGCATCATCCGCGAAGGCGACCCAGTGAACGAGATGCTCTTCATCATGCGAGGAACACTGGAGAGCACGACAACGGACGGCGGGAGGATGGGCTTCTTCAACTCCGATGTCCTCAAAGGCGGCGACTTCTGCGGCGAGGAGCTCCTCACATGGGCTCTGCTGCTGGATCCCACATCAGGCTCAACCAACCTTCCCACCTCAACCAGGACGGTGAACACGCTGTCGGAGGTCGTCGAAGGTTTCGCCCTGAGGGCCGATCACCTGAGGTTTGTGGCAGCTCAGTACCGGAGGTTCCACAGCAAGCAGCTCTGGCACAGCTTCAGATTCTACTCCCAGCAATGGAGAACCTGGGCTGCTTGCTTCATACAGGCAGCATGGCACAGGTGCTGCAGGAAGAAGATGGAGGATGGTTTGTACTATGAGAAGGAGAGGAGGTTCCAGGCGGCTATAGTGAGTGACGGCTCCAGCTCTCGGAGCCTTGGAGCAGCGCTCTACGCTGCACATTTCGCTTGCAACATGGTGCGAGTTTTACGGAGAAATGCCGCACGAAAGAATGCCGGTTTGCTGGAAAGAGTGCCTACGAGGATGTTGCGGAAGCCACCAGAACCCAATTTTTTCGCTGAAGAGTAGTGATCTTTCCATGCATATACACTGTTATATTGTTATTAGTATTAAACAACGTTCATAATAAGGCAAGCTGTAATGTATGTGTCTATGATTGGGCTGAAGCTGTCTGGTTTAAAACATGTAAATTCATGTATTGGATTGTCGGTTTGTTATATGTTCAGGACATTGACATGGGATAGATACATACAACGCAACCGATGTACTCCATCCGTCTCACCAAATTACTTGTCGTTTTGACTTTTATATATTCACTCATTCATTTTCTATACATCGAGATATATATATTTATATCTAGTTACATAACAAAAAGAAGTATATAAAAAAGTCAAAACGTCAAGTAATTTGAGACAAAGGGACTAGTATTATATGCATTCTACATTGTACTTCTCCCATTTGCGAACTATGAAAACCGAAGATACCATAAATTTTACTGATCAAGTAGTGTTAACTCATTGATAAGCAGATTTGCCATCAAATTTTGAATTTTATGCCAGAGGACGAAATGTACTCAAATACGAGCATTCCGTTCCAACTATATAGTCTTCCAACCGAGCCGTCCAGCACGGACACGGCACTAGCCCGAAAAAGCATGGCACGAAGCGGTCCGACCCTATCAGGCATAGGCATGATGGCCTTTTAGTGTAGTGTCGTGTTGTGTCGTGCCACCGTGCCTGAGTGGCGGTCCAAGCACGACCCTATGGCCATTTTTTGTGTCGTGTCGTGCCTTTTTTTCGTGTCGTGCCGTGCCTAGGCACGACGGTAGCACGACAGGCACTAAAGAGCCGGCCGCCGGGCTAGTGTCGTGCCAGACACGATGGGCAAGCCGGCCGTCAGGCTAGTGCCGTGCCAGACATGTTGGCCAAGCCGTCCCTCAAAATCAACTTCACAGCATCCAGAGTCACAAGATAACACATATTTCACAAGATAATATAATTTTTCAAAAGTTTGAGCTGGTGCAATGGCTGCCTCATTAAAAACTTATCTAGGTAAAACTCACACCTCGTGAGAAACCCTAGAATGGAAAAAATAGTACAAACCAGCTCAATCAAATAAAGTTCAAATGTTCAAATATTACAGACCAAGTTCACCGGTTACAAAAATCCCTCACTCCCTCATTCTACTACTTCTGGCACATCCAGATACAACTCAGAGAAACATTCTTCTTCAAGTGACTTGTCCTCCACCTATTGTTGTAGCCTAGCATCTGCAGCTTCCCAATCCTTGGTGCAGGTGAGGATCTCCACCATGTCCGAGCTCAATCGTCGCCACTGCTCCTCAAGGATCCTGCCAGTAGTACTAAAAACAGATTCTGAAGATACGGTGGAAACAGGCACAGTCAAAACATCTCTAACTAAGATTGAAAGGACATGATAAGAAAGTTTGTGTTCATGTGCCACCAGCTAATGAAGCTGAACCTATCATCAAATTGGGTGAGAGTGTCACTGTCCAAATAGTTAGAAGATCCAACATAAGCAGAAGCACTAGTGGAGGTAGAAGCACCAGTCCTTCTAAACAGAGAGAGAGAGTAGGGGTACAGAAAGAGTTGCCAGATCCAGGAGTTGCAAAGATATAATTATCATCATCATCATCATCTGCAAAAATGTCATCCCAAGCAGTATTTTTCTTACCATTAGAGGGAGGTTGCGGACATGTTTTCCTCTAGTCTTAACTACACCAAACTTGTCATCATATCTGTTATAAATGATATTAAGTTGAGCCCTTACCTTAGTTAAATAAGATGAATAATCAACACCAAGAAACTTACCCAGCAACTTGAGAACCTTACTAAAACCCTTCAATTTACCTCTGGGATCCAGGATGACAGCAAAAGAATAAAGCATGGGAATGTCCTTCCAGTACTTAATATAAACATCTTTCATATGAGTAACCACAGACCTAAGCAAAGCATCATTCTCATAGGCCTTAAAGTGCTTACAAATCAAAAGCATATGATGCAACATATATAAGAGGAGAAGTAGGATAATAACCACCAAAAAGTGCAATAGTAACAGAGTAAAATAGTGCAAGGAATTCAAACACACTGAGCAACAGTCCAGTGATCATCTGTTAAAAGCAGACACTCATCAGTTCTAGAATAGTTGATGTTTATGAAGACAGAAAAATTTTGCTTGTAAGGGAGCAAATGCTTAAGCATGAGATATGTAGAGTTCCACCTCACATCCATATCCAAACTAAATTTTCGAGGACAAACCTCAACAACAACACAAAACCTCTTAAAGTTTGTAATGCAATGGTTAGAAGAATTTAAAAAAGAAACAACAACACGAATATCATCAAGGTAGTGCTTGATCACATCCAAAGCACTTTTAACCATAAGGTTTATTATGTGCAAGCACAACGTTGATGCAAAAACAGAGTGCCAACATAACTAGAAATTTTAGGTTCTAGAGAATCAATGGTGCCACCATAAGAAGAAAAAGGTCAGGAGCTAATGTTTCAATGGCTTTGTTATTAGAAGAAGCATTGTCCAAAGTGACAGAAAAAACCTTAGTCGTTAAACCATATTCATCTAAGGCAGCAGAAACACACTCAGCAATGATGTCACCAGAATGAGATTCATCAATCAACCTAAACCCAATTACCCTCTTCTCCAATTGCCAGTCAGGATTAACATAGTGAGGAACAACACTAAGGTAATCCTCCTTAGCATTGCCGTACCAAATATCCGAAGTAAGAGAAATAGATGAAACACCAGCAAAAGATGCAATAAGTTTATCACACAAACCAGAATGATACTTAATCAAATCTCTAGTTGTGGTTTGTGCAGAGACGGAAGTAAATCTAGGGTTATGACAATTCTTGATATACTCTTCAAAAGCAGGATGTGCACCAACACAGAGAGGACGATCTAATCGAGCTATCAAACGACATAATCCAGTACGAGCTCGTTCGGCACTATACCCCCAGTGATGAATACTACCATCGCAACTGAACAAAAGCAAAGACTGAGATAGGTGTTTGTTCTCCTTTCTCTTATCTGTTGAGATATGCCGCAACAGATGGCCAATCCCAATAGCAGAACGACCAGCATACTCATGACCACAACGGAAGCACTTGGCACCAGTCCTTACCTTCTTACCATTGATGTTCGAATAGACCTTCTCGAAGTCGAGCCAGGCTACAGAGGTAGTGGGTCGCTTCCTCTTGTCATCGACAGCAGCACCCACGGCACCATCACCGGCAACAACGCCTGTGGCACCATCACCGGCGGCACCATCACCATCAGCATCACCAACCTCGATAGGGTCAGCAGCAGAGCCAAGCAGCTCTTGTCGATCGGCTTCGAGGTCACTCTCGTCATCTCCATGCAAGCCGGCCATACAGAAGTCGTCGTTGATGGAGTGACCCTGGTCCTCGTTGTTGCTCGACATCGCTAGAGTTGTGGTCCCTCAACGGATCACGGTGGCCGGTGACCTGCAACACACAGAGTAGAGAGTGAGGGATAGAGACTCAGAGAGTGAGTGATGAGGGATAGAGACTCAGAGAGTGAGAGAAAGAGAGTGAGTGAGGTACAGAGACTCAGAGAGTGAGAGACAAAGAGAACAAGAAGTTACCTCCTGCGAATCCGGAGCACTAGAGCGGCCGACGATGCACAGCCCACGGATCACCGGTTCCTCAACGGCATCGCGGTGGCTGGCGACCTACAGTAGGTAGAAGAAGAAGAAGAACAAGTAAAGAAGAGCAGAGGAGACGACGAGCTCTAGGGTTAGGGTTAGGGTTAGAGGCTTATAGCCCGGGCTTACCTGTGAATCTAGAGCACCAGAGCGGACGACGACGTGAACAAGCAATAGAGCGGCCGGCGGTGACCGTGAACAGAGGCCGACTTGTAGATCTAGAGGTGGAGCGCGGATGCGAAGAAGGAAGGGAGATATGGGAATGAGGAAGGGAGATACGGGGGGATGAGCTGTGTCGGGTGATCCAACGGTCGGAGGCCGGAGGGCTGCTCGTCGTCGGAGAGGGCGACCGGCGATGTAGACCACGGTAGACGGGTGAGAGCAGAGGAGGAGAGGCGAGACGCGACGCGAAGCGGTGCAGCAGAGAAATAGGGCTAGGGTTTCTAGGGGGCGGGGTGCCGCGGTCGCGGCTTATACAACCACGATCCAACGGTTTGCTGGTGGAGGCCGTTGGCAGGCCGGGTGGGCCTTTGGCATTGGCAGGTCGGGCCGCCATCATGCTTCAGGCCGAGCCGCCATCAGGTTGGCCATTATCGGGCCGTGCCTCGGGCCGACACTATGGGCCGGGGTGGCGGCCCGAGCACTAAAAGGCAGTCAGGCCATGCTGGCACTAAGCACTATTGATCGTGCCTCGGGTCGTGCTAGGGCCGTGCTTTTTCGGGCCGTGCCTCATGCCACCAATCGTGCCTAGCCCATTTGGAATACTATATCCAGCCAAATGGACCAACAGGAAACAGATCAACACAGTGAGCGAGTCCATTGCTTTCCTACTTTTTTTACAACAAAAATATATATTAAACCTAGAGCCGTCATTTTACAATAAAGTCCTCAGTGAGGACCAAAATTACAACTAGGTCCACTGACTAGATAAGAACAACAAGAACAATGGCGCGTTCGACGATGGTGAGCTCGCCGGTGGGCGCCGCAGAGGCGTCGAAGACGCATACAGTCGGATGGAGGACCGCGCGATGCGACAGTTGTAGGAGGGACGACGGGGCCAAGAGGGCCTCATCGGGTGACCGAAAGGTAGAGGGTTCACAGTCGCCGGAGATAGAAGAAGTACCACAAGGTCGTTCCACAAGTGGAGGCGAGCCCGTTAGAACAACCACCAAATATTTGTTGCTTGAGCGGAGTGGATCAGCCATGTAGCAAAGGACTACTTGAAGGCGTGGGAGGAAATGGAAGTGGAGGCCGGAGGACAAAGGTGCGTTTAACGACAGCGAGTGGGACGCATCAGGAGACGGTAGCGACGTCGGAACAACCACTAGAGTGCAGACACGGGGCAGAGGTGAGGCTCGGAAGCTAAGGCCTCGTGGACCTGGGAGGGTCAACAAGAGACAAATCGAGAGACCAGATCCATCCAAGAGGGGATCCAATAGGTAACCGGAACACTCGAATCGACACCAACTCTGGCCAGGTCTGGGTGGCGGCGTAGGAACACCAGCAACTGAGGGAGGGGGCGGGCGGAGGAAGAGTTGTTGGAGGAGGCGAGGTGGAGAGGAGTGGATTTATTTTATTACTCACCTTGATGGAGCAGCAGCCGGCGAGTGCCACCACGAGGGCAACGACAGCGACGGCGACACCACGGGAACAACCGCACAGAGGCCGACTAGCACCCATCGGGGGCAATTGAAGACAACAAGAAGCTAAACTACTACTAGGAACTGGAAAAAGAGGGACTGGCCCGCCTCCCCCTCGTCGCCGGCGCGGACGTCGGAGGAAGAGAGGAAGGGGCCGGGAGGAGAGGCGCCGAGAGGAGACTTCGAGACTAAGGATGCGGTGTTCTACGCCAAGGGGCATTGCTTTCCTACTTAATTTGTCTAGCCTTTTCCTCGCTGCTGATCACCAATCAGCCAAGCAGAATTCATTACCTACATCGGTAGCTCACTACATGGTGATGTTGCGCATCGCCTTCGAACGGTATTGTGGGCCACAAAAGAGCTCACTACAAAAGTCAAATCTCTCCCAAGCTCCAGACCACATGTGCCATCGGTAGACAGCTACAGCTTATTAGTGGTCTCTTCAAAGATGCCGAAACTTTGTGCTTTATCCCCCCCGACGAGCTTTGAGAGAGATTGTCTGTTTTCCCTGCACTTCCCCCCTCCATGGGAGCATCTCCTTTTAAGCTGCTTCACTTTGGGGAATAATCTCTTTTTTGATATGCTATCCTGTTGAGCACACACCTCCAATAATGCTTGCTTTCTTCCAAAGGTGATTGCCGGCAACTTGAGTGAAGCACATAAAGTTCTTAATAGGAGTAGTACATGTTCTTTGATATTCCTTTAATTTGGTTTGCCATCCAATTACAAGGACTTATTACTTGTTTGAGGAAGTGTATGATCAGATCTGAAGAAGTCATTGTCTCCTTTGCCATGACCCATGAGTCAGATGTGAAACTGTGAGACTGTAACCACATCCACATGAAGTAGAAATTAGAATGCATCAGTTTTGTAGAGATTTAACATGATACTTCAATTCCGCAAGAACGAGGAAAATTTTCTAGACTCAAAATCAAAAGTTTAAAACAACTACAATCTCAACAGAGATGTATTTAATAAAAAACAAAATAGTAGAGAACCATCGTTAAGCCACGTACATGAATAGATATAGAAAAGGAAGCAGACCGAAAGGTACATATTCTCTAGAATAAAGAGGCTCTTGCAAAATAAAGGTCACCGTTGCTATAAGTTGTCATCTGCATATATTCTCATACGAAAGTAGATGGCCTGATTTGTTATCTGCATGGTGACGTTGATCGATGGATGATTGGATGAGCTTCTGAAATGAACAGGCTAGCTTTATGAATTCCCTACATGGATTCTCTCTAGAATAAAGAGGCTTTCTGAATGCTTGACACGATCACGCTAGCAAAGTGTACTTGACAAAAGTCTGAACCGCTACAATCTCAACTAGAGGTCTCTGACTTTCTGCCTCTCCTGTAGAGTTGTTGGGTAGAGCACGCGGATCACGCGCGTGGAGGACAGAGGAGGCACAACGGCCAGACTACCCAGAGGTATAGGTATTGCTCAACTGCACACATGCTTCAGGATATTGCTAGGATTGTTGTCTTCTTCACAATGATTTCTCAATTTGAAGCGTTATATATCCTGCAGCTAGATTTTAGTCATAAGTTTTGCATTATTGCGAGTAAATAAAGAACGCCAAGATACATGTAAGGATAATAAAATTTTAGTGCACAAGATTAAGGACTTTATTTTTTTAACTTCAATTCCCTTTTAGTGAAACGATGCGTAGCTCTCATATAATTCAAGAATATTTTTTGAAATAAATCTAGAAAAATGTAGACAACTGTGTGGGGTGGAGTACTCGAATGAGGATAGTTAACCAATCCTAATTCTCTAGCATAAAACAAATGCTCTATTCGTTCTTAACATATGACGTTGTTGCCTTTTTTTCCAACTTTAACCAATGATATATATTTAACAAATTAATTAAGAGAAGTAAAATGAGTACCATTATCTATCTATATCTGTCTGTCTGTCTATCTATTTGTCGGTCTATCTATTGCTATAAAGATAAAAAAATAATTGAAAAACATTTCTCATCTAAATTGAAGTCACCATACCCCTCATGCTGAATCCACGTGTCATTAATTCGTAGAAGTGGATAAGATAGAGACTCATAGAAATCGCGAGTTAGAAAATGTTTCTGCCGAAAACGTATTATTTTTCTCACCAACGCTTCTCTTACCCACATGTTCTCATAATAGGCGTGAACGTTGGTCTCTCGCAACAGACATGTCGTTGACCACCTAGACTTTCTCTCTCTCACGCTTGGACGTCTAGACATCGTTTCCTATTTAATCATGTTCATGTACATGAAATTCTTAATATTTTTTTTGCAAGGAAGAGAACCTAAACCTTCCATTAACTCATAGACGCAACAACATAGCTGGCCACAAGTTCCTCTACGTCTACCGGTATGCCATCCCATAACCCGTCAGATAGTAGAGCACACTTACATCCCAACGCTGCAAGAGCATGAGCAACTCTATTACGATTTCTAGGTACAAAATTAAACGACCAAGAAATGAAATTACCACTAATTAAGTTCTTCAGCTCATATATATATATATAGCTCCGCCCACTTCCGCAAGTCTGTGTGAATTATAGCTCCGAAGAAAAAAAAAACATACCCTAAGTCTACAGCATCCGCGGACGTGAATTCGAATGGCACCGACGATTGCATTCCTCTAATTTGATCAATAACATATGTATTTGTGTTAAGTATACATACTTTCTTTAATTATAGAGCACACATCCGCCAAAAAAAATATGTAGAGAACATCATCAAGTGATGGAAGAAATTCATCATACCGAGTGATCAGACAAATTATTCATGATGTGATGCCCATTTTTTTAATTATGCACAACATTTAATTAGTAACAAATAAAATGGTAGAGAGGTTCAAGTTGATGGAATCCAAATGTTATGCTGATTCAGTGATGTTGACATATTTTCACATATATCATATCCCACTTGATCGATATACCAATTACTGAAAAAGAAGATAGTGTTAACCAGCTGGAATGTCATGAAAACACTTAGTTCCGAGACAGCCTGTCCTTGGCTATTTCATTATCAAAAGTAAGTATTGGTTTTAGCCGAAACATGCGCATATTCACTTTGAGCAGAATATGAATATTTTCTTAAAAATAATTGAATCCTAAAATTTTGTTGATTTTGTCGAACTATATATGGAGTTAACATATGTAGTTTTTTTAATTATATTGATGATTGTATTGCATTCCTCTAATTTGATCATTAACATATGTAGTTGTGTTAATTATAATACTTTCTTTAATTATATAGCACACATCCGCCAAAAAAAATATGTAGAGTGCATCATCAAGTGATGGAAGAAATTAATCATACCGAATGATCAGACAAATTATTCAGATGTGATGCTCGTCTTTTTAATTATGCACAACATTTAATTAGTAACAAATAAAATGGTAGAACATGAATATTTTATTAAAAGTAATTGAATCCTAAATTTTTGTTGGTTGTTGATTTTGAACTATATATGGTATCTAAAACTTAAAATAGTGGACACTAATATTTGTCTGAAAAGTAGGTATGACACGTACATCTATGCTAGTTTTTAATGAACCACCGCACAAGATAGTGCAAGTTTCTATTCCAAAAAAATGAGCACATTTGTACAACACTACTCCATCCGATTTGGTAAATATAGTCGTTTTGGACAAGATTTGAGTTAAACATTAGGAATATAAATCATGAATAACTTTTAAGTCGTTGAGTTTGAAAATGTGAAAACTACATGAATAAATTTGTCTTGCAAAATACTTTAATAAAAGTATACATATATTAGTTTTTAATAAATATTTTTATAAAAATAAGAAGTTAAAGTTGTACTTTAGAGGCCGTGTCGCTGTGCCAAACGACTTCTTTTACCAAACCGGAGGGAGTATTTATTAGCGGAGGCTAACATTTAGAACTTCCCGAATGCAAGTGGTGCTTGATTTGTTGGTTGCAGTATACGTCATCAATTTAAGATTCATGCCTTAGCCTAGCTGCACAGATAGAAAAAAATCGTTGTATCTGTGTAGTTTGCATGACTTACCAGCCAACAATACTTTTCTCTCAGAACAAATCAGCCACCAGCAACCAACCAACATTATTTTTTCTTTCAGAACAAATCAGCACCAGCTACCGACCACCAACCAAACGAACAAACTAAAAAGGGTGGCGGTGCAGACAAACATGTTGGCAGGGTAACCAATCACTTTTTCTTCGTGTCCTAGCTGCAACCAACCAACTGCATTTTACCGAGCCTCAGCCTGACTCATCCCCACAAAAACCTTGTTCTATTTGTCAAAGAAAAAAAAGAGAAAAAAAAACTTTCTCAAAAAACAACCAGCATCCGACGGTCACGCCCTGTTGTTCGCTTGGCTTATCAACCACCAGCCAGTAGTACTTTTCTCTCAGAACAAACCAACCTCCAACAACCAGCCAACAGTACTTTTCTCTCCGAACAAATCAGCGACGAAGGCTGTCGATCCACGTACGGACGCACCGACAAGATAGATGCTCGCTATCTCCTCCTTTCCGATCTCCTCCCCGCGGCCGCAGCATAGCAGTTTCCAGAGCACGGTTTCCTGAAGGAAAGGAGGAAAGCGAGGGGGCGTTACAAGAATCCACCCCCACCCCACCACCACCGGGCGCGGCGCCCTCCGCTCCCTCTATTTCTTCCCCCCCTCCGCGCCGCCGCCTCTCTCCTTGCCCCCGCCCCGACACGCCTCGCCATTCGCGCCCCAGGTAAACGAGCCCCCCTCCCCTGCCGTATAGCATCTCTGCCCCCGCGACCTGCTCCGGTGAGTCCGCTCGCGCTCCCGGTCAGCCGCGCCGGCCGCCGTCCTGCTCGGGCGAGTCCCCTCCCTCGTCCCGTTCACCCGCGCCGGCTACTGCCCCGCACCGTCCGTGTCCACTTGTTCTTCCAGTAGGGGAGGCGGCGGGGGCGGCGGAGGTTTCTTGAGGTTTTGCGGCGGCGATTAGGAGAAAAAAAAGGCCTCTCCTTTTAAATCCTTTTTATTTTAATTTCAGAAGTTCAAGCCTTTAGGATTATTATCACCAACTGGTTGATTAATATATGTTCTAGTCACGTCCTTGTTGCCACCGATAGGTTGTTGTGGGGGTCGGTGGGTGAGTGAGCATGCCGTTGTTGCCCTTGTCCCCAACCAATCCACGCTCGTGGCCCACGTTTGCTGTGGATATAGCCTGCCACCTGTTAACCATCTCGCGCTACCGCCGCGGAAGTTGCTCATTAATATTGTGCTTGCCATTGGTTGCTGTTGCTGCTTAGCCCTGGCTGATGTTGCTTTGCCTTTGATTGATCCAGAGGCTGGGAACTCCAAAGAGGAACAGGGTCCATGGAGGGTGGAGGCGCCGGAAATGGTTTCAATGGGACGGCGCAGACAAAGGGGAGTGGGGGTGATGGCTCCGCCAAGCCGCTGCCCCCTTGCTGCGTCAAGGCCAGGGCCGCCGCGCCGGAGTCTGAGGCCAAGTGCCATGCTACGGTGGTGTCAGGCTGGTTCACCGAACCGCGATCACGCTGTGGTATGTCCAGGCTGTGCTTCACATCCATCCTTTGGTCGTCTTACTTTATAGATCATCTACAACTTACTAAGTTACTATCAATTCTCTGATGTCCACTTCTTTTTTATGACCCTGATTGCTCCCTGTGCAGGTAAAGCCAGCAAAGTTCAGTATTACAATAACCCGATGTGGCCAGGTACTTGTCCTGCCAAAGTGTATATGTCAATTTTTTGTTTACCTAATTAATTAATTAATCTCTAACAATTGTCTACAAGAGTAATCTTAATCCAAAGTGTTCAAAAGTTTGTTTCTTTGTAAAATGATTTTCTGATAGATATATAGTTATTTGCTGGACAACTGCATGCCTGTGTTTAGTTATGTTAGAAAAGGGTCAAGGTTGTATAATTCCTGCAACTGTTTTCTTCTTCCAAGTGAACCACTTTCTTATTTGAAAGAAAATTCTAGCAGTTGGCTAAAGTTTTTCTTCAAATAGTGGTTTTGCATATTTCTAAGATGATATCTTTATTAGTACAAGTATAATGCAATTCTCATGACTTTGTTGGATAAGGTTGTTTTATGCTATCAGAGTTAAGAATTTTGTATTCCTATTTGTTTTGTTGTACCGATGTTTTCATGGTAGAAAGACCTTGCATCAGCTGATAAGACATAATATAAGAGTGCATATGCAGCCGAGTGATGCTATCTGGCTTTTATTATTTGGCAATGCCAGTATTCTTAGTTCCATAATTTTCACAAGGAAGGCTATGTTCTTCTGGGTTCATTTCCTGACCTCTGTACGTCTTCAATTTATTTTCCAAAACGATCATCAGTGCGTTGGTTATACTCCAGCTTGCGTTCTTTGTTTTTTCCTCTATTTGACATTCTATAATATGTTCTTTTAGCATTGAGCTGAATTTCCAGTTGTGCTCATTGCTGTGCTTCTTTGCCATTCTCTGTTTTGCCCTAAATGAAACAACAATACATCTTTCTCATATCTCTTGTGATTTTATTCTCATATATAGGGGAGGCCCATTCCTTGAAAGTGGAGAAGATATTGTACCAGGGGAAGTCACCATACCAAGAAGTCTTAGTTTTTGAGGTTCTCATCGTCTGTTTGTACCAGAAATAAAAACTTTATGTGGCTTCTATTGTGTATAACCTCTTAGTTTTTGTTTGCAGTCGTCAACCTATGGGAAAGTCCTTGTGCTTGATGGCATTGTTCAGTTGACTGATAAGGACGAATGTGCATACCAGGAAATGATTACTCACCTCCCACTTTGCTCAATTCCATCCCCTAAAAAAGTATATCTCCTGATCCCTGTTTTTTCCTCAATATTGTGAAATTGTTGATAATGCTGTATCACTACTAACAGAAATTGAACAGGAAGATATTCTGCAGCTCTATGTCAGCACATGGAATATTTCTTTTATTTGCACTTGATTGGATACTGTAGCATGATAGTGACTTATCTCTTAGGAATTACTTTGCAGGTTTTGGTTATTGGTGGTGGTGATGGAGGTGTGCTCCGAGAGATTTCCAGACATAGTTCTGTGGAGTCGATTGACATATGTGAAATTGATCAGCTGGTTATTGATGTAAAGTTCTCCTTTGATTCTTTGATCTTCGCTTCGAGGTGTAATCACTATCTATACCTTGCTGATATACATCTTAACCTTTTAGGTTTGCAAAGATTTCTTCCCACATTTGTCTGTTGGATTTGAAGATCCTCGTGTTCAACTTCATGTTGGTGATGGTATGTGGATAATCCCATGAGACCTCATTTCCTGTTCATATCTTCCTAAATTCCCAATTTGCAGTGTAGGTAAAATAATTTCAGTTGTGATTTGTAATTTCATACTAGAATGTTTTTTTCTACTTTCAGCTGTGGAGTTCTTGAGAAATGCTCCTGAAGGTACATATGATGCTATCATTGTTGATTCGTCAGACCCAATAGGTGAGCTAATGCTGCTATTCATTGTATTTCTTGAACACAGTGCCATGGATAGCCTTAGCTATGTTTTGTTACTGTATATCTGTTCTGTGCATTTTTGGTTTTGGTATTTCCTATTATATTGTTCATGTGCTCCATGCTTCTTTCTTGGTTGCTGCATCCCTAGCTATTCCGATTTTACTTGTAAACGAAACTTTATCGTATCAAATTTTCAGTCAAACATTACTGTTCTGATTATGTTACTTTTCCCATTTACAGGGCCTGCTCAGGAACTTGTGGAGAAGCCTTTTTTTGATACAATTGCTAAAGCCTTGAGGCCTGGTGGAGTTCTCTGTAATCAAGCTGAGAGTATGTGGTTGCACACACATTTGATTCAGGACATGCTTTCAATTTGCCATGAGACTTTCAAGGGTTCTGTGCACTATGCATGGACTAGTGTCCCAACATACCCGAGGTTCTTCACACCCTCTATTATCTATTCTTCAAACCTTAATCCTTTTTTACATTTTAACTGTATTTAGAACTAATGTAGGCATTCTTATGTTACTGTTGAACTTTACCATCGCTGATCTTTTTTTTGTATATTTCTTAAGTGGACAGAATAGATAGGGTTAGCTATTGTTAACATCATCATCAACTTAAAAAATATCCTTTATCAGTATGTTTTTGTCTTTCTTTCCTCCATTTTCCCTTGTAAAAATGAAGATTATATGGGCTTAACCCCCTATCAGTGCAAGCTTCAAGATCTGTCTTGTACTTTGCCGAGTTGAATGGATGCATGTTTGAGGGACTTGAACTTATGGTTTCTATGAATATTTCTTGTTTTTACCCTGTTTTGAAATGAGCTTGGTGACTTATGTGGGGCCTAGGTTACGCATAAGCACATGTTCTGTTTTCTGCTACTATTTTTATCTGTCCCAAGAAGATGGTTCTGCGATCCTCATTAGTGTCAATATTGTTGACAGTGAACTGGTGCCAGCGCTGGTTCATTTGGCAATCATATGTTATTTGGGGTTTAGCTCAACTCATGCAAGGAACCAGTCATAGCCTGACAAAACATTAGTGAGCAAATATTCCCAATGTTGTCTATATATTTTGCATAATCAAGTCATGCTAGCTGATCGATGCAAACTATGTTGACATCTCATATTATTGAAGCTACAAAAGTGTCTTCTTGATGCAGATAAGCCTTAGTAGACTTACCAGGAGAGGGAAATCATCACATGACACTCATCCTGTATTTCACATTGTGCATAAAAGAAAGATAATGTTATGCAACAGGGAACAAGCACATTAAGCTTCATCGAAAGGAAAATTAGAATTATAGAGATAATACTATTTTGTTTGGATGTCGAACATGCATATATGGTTTCTTGAAAGAAAAGTCAGAACTATGCATGCAACCTTGAAGTAATCAACTGGTGTAGTCAATGATGGAGATTGTGGCATATAAATGTTCCAGGCTATGCAGTTTAGAGTGTTAATTGTTTCTGTCTGAGTCTTCTTTTTCTTACAGAACATTTACTTGAATTTTGCAGTGGAGTGATTGGTTTTTTGCTATGTGCGAAAGAAGGTCCACCTGTCAACTTCCTGACTCCTATAAATCCAATTGAAAAACTGGAAGGAGCTACAAAAGCTGGAAGGGAAATCAGATTTTATAATTCAGAGGTCAGTTTTGTTTTATCAGTTACATAGAATTTCTTGTGCCAATGTATTTGATTCGACCTGTACAGGTTTTTTGGTCCTAGTATAGTAGTATGTGGGATTTATTGTGGGCTATGATAATGTAATTTGCGTTATTACCCTTGTGTGCTATGATGAAGTCTGTTATTTGTAATACAGGAATGTTTGTACACCTACTATTCCTGTCTTTTGCTCACTTCTTTTGAGTCTATTCATCTGCAATCCTGATGTTAGATTGTGTGATTTTTTGCCTCTGATTAATATTGTTATTGGGCAGATGCATAGGGCAGCATTTGTTCTTCCAACCTTTGTGAAGAAAGAGCTAGAAGCATATTGCGCTTCCACTGCAAGAGTAAGTTGTTACAATTCAGGACTAAATGATGACTTTATATCTGGTGCGTTTTCACAGTTTAATAATATTTTTAAATGCAAACTCATGTGAAGAGAATTTGCGCACCATTTTACAGGAACAGCCAGAGGAAACAGCTGCGACAACACCAAAGATGCATGTTTCTTCCAAGAGTGAAATTCTTACTGCATCCTAGACTAAGGCTCGCTACCTGTAACTTCCCGGCGCTATTGGTTATCGCCAGTGGATACCAAGTCATGTACCATCGACATGGAGGTGTCGGCTCCATTGCGATTAGACATGTATTGAGGCATCTGTTAATAATTCGTGCTTTGAACGATGAGATGAGATTAGCATATGTTCTTAAACGAAAAGATGAGCTCACAGAGCAATGTATGATATGAGTGATGAGCATTTTAAATTGCATTTATCTTTCGCATTTTGGCGAGCGGTGTGTTGTACTATGTGGTGGTCATTTCTCACCACTAAAATGATTGGCTTGGATCAGCCAGAGGGTATATTAGTATTCACAAGTACTAATATTTAAGGTGACTGAATGATAATCTGCTGCCATTTTGTTACCACTCGAGTCTTTTTGTCAACAATGTTCGTATTCCATTCAAGACTTGTTAACCGTGTTCGTATTCCAATCATGTCTATTTTAGAAAAAAAGAATTATTGGTATCGTGACTTGTCGTGCTACTCTTTGTGAACGTTTGGGTGAAACGTATCGATTTTCTTTACAATTTTTGTCGTTTTCTTATGAACCATTATTCGTGCTACTGAAATTTATACATTTGTAAACTGGAACACTCCAAACTCAAAGGGCGAGCAAGTTTTACTGCTATCTTCCATCAGCTGCCCTGTTGTTACTTGCCCTACTTGTTTGCAGAACATTTATTTTGCCTACATGTGATGTTAATTTGTCTGTTGAAGGATTTTTTTAATACAGTAACAACAGCAGGATTAGTATGGAATTTAGAAGAAAAGATAATGAAAAAGTAAGAGTAGGTGGTAGAAACCCCATATAATGTATGAAAATACTGTAGTTTGTGTTGCATAAGTGAAGAGAAGCCCATTCAAACTAGCTAGCTGGTCAGATAAAGCCCATACCGGCCCATTACACGAGACAAGACGAGGCGGCTTCTTTAGGGCTCTCGCCTCAGGGAACGCTGCGCCGCCTCCTACCCCCTCCCCCTTCAGCAGCTTCTTCTCCGCGGCGGCCGAGGGAGAAGACAGAACACGATGGTTGCGTCGATCAGGGTCCCCAAGACCCAGCGCGCCAGGCGGGAGGTCCTGAAGCACGCGCCCAAGCTCGTAAGTTTCCACCTTCTCCTTCGAAAACCTCATCGCGCCGTCGAGCACAATCCTTGGCTATATGGCTTTCACGGGCTTCGTTTCGTGCTTAGGACGCGTCTCCATCTCCCGCTTTGGCAATTTGCATTCACATGGTGATAGGAGTGAAATATCACGTCATTGTTTGTAGCGTTGTACATAGGTTATATGGGTGGTTCCGTGGTTGCTGTTTGCCTTGAAAAAATGCTAAAATGCTCTGTTTCTACTGGGTGTAAGGTCCCGCGACGATTGTCAACCCTGTCTTCTGTTCATATCCTGTGTTACCTTCCTTCCCCGTTGCTGCAGTAGTTAGCAACTCTAGCACATATTTGGAATAAAGAAAAAGGTGCGAGCTTTCGGCAGTGTGTGCAATACACTGTGCTTCATGCTGAAAATTGTGTAGAATTTTTGGTGTGTGCTTACATAGTCTAGGTATATGTTCTGCAAATTCTGAACCCTTTATGACAATTAAATCTGAAAATGGAAGTATTGTACTTGTTTCTTTGTGGCTGAATCTCACATCTGGCTTGTGCTCTGATGATTTTGCCAGGTTGAGACTGGCAAGAAGACACTTATCCTCCATGGTACAAAGACTAGTGCAGTGTTGAACTCTGTGCTGTCAGATATCTACCACCTGAAGCGTGATAATGCAGTGAAGTACACCAAGAAGAATGACAACATTAGGCCGTTTGAGAGTGGTGGTGAATCCTCTCTGGAGTTTTTCTCCCTCAAGACAGACTGCAGCCTTATAGTGGTGAGTGAGATCATCAGCTTGTTTTATAATCTCATTTGGGTGCTTGGTGGGAAGATAATTGTTTCCCTTGCAAAAGGGGTAGGGTGTATTATTGAGCTGTATCATTGAATTTCTGACAACTCTGGTAAACCTGTCACAAAAATATTTTCAATTTCTGTTATTAAAGCTCAACTCATCTGTCCTCATATCTTAAACTTGTTGATTTGCTAAACTGTCCTATGATTATCTCCATCCATGGTTTTCAAGTGTACTCTTTTACTTCTGCTGCAGTATGGTTCTCATTCAAAGAAGAGGCCCAACAATTTGATTCTGGGAAGGACATATGACCACCACATATATGACCTTGTTGAAGTAGGTGTTGAGAACTACAAATCGATGGAATCTTACGTTTATGATAAGAACCTTGCACCAAAACTTGGATCGAAGCCTTTCTTTGCCTTCATAGGCGAACATTTTGAGAGTGCCGAAGAGCTGAAACATTTGAAAGAAATGCTGCTTGATCTTTTCAGAGGAGAGGTGTGCCATTTTTGTAAATACAATACACAGATAATCTCTTGGTCTTCATAATAAATGTTTGTCCTGAATGCAGGTTGTAGAGAATCTAAACCTTGCTGGTGTAGATCGGATCTATGTGTGCACAGCAACCTCTCCCACTACTGTCTACATGATGCACTGTGCTCTCCGCCTAAAACGTTCAGGCACATCTATTCCTAGAATGGAGCTGGTTGAAGTTGGGCCTTCGATGGATGTGGTTGTAAGGAGACACAGGCTTCCAGTTGAAAGTTTGAAGAAAGAAGCTATGAAGACTGCTGACCATGCTAAGAAGGTAAATCTGATGGAACTAGACGTCTATTATTCTAAGAGTTATTGTTGCCCTCTTTTGCTAATTTGAGTTCCATAGCCTACCCATTGTCTTTCTCGCTAAAATCTACCTTAGCACTTTGGTATTCACAACTACTGTGAACCTCCTTGCAGGTGAAGAATGTCACCAAGGATCCAGTGAAGGGCAGGCTGGGCAAGGTCTACATGCCAGACCAGCAGGTTTGTACCGATTTTTGTTTTTGGAATAATCATACAAGTCTGGACTCTAGATTGCTTTTTTTTTGTGCAACGATAACCTGATTAATGGTCTTGATTGAATTCAGGTTGCTAAGTTGGCCTTGTCGAACGACATAAAGGGACTGAAGAGGGAGCGCCGCGAGGCCAAGAAAAACAAGGAGCACTCAAAAAAGCAAAAGGTCAACCCCGAGTAAAGGATGCTGATGTTTACTTGTTTTTGTCTTTTGATATGATGACGATCAAGGGCTTTTGCTTGTAATTGTCCCTGGTTGCCTGAGTTAGTCAAGTGGAAGCCACTCGCTGTTAAATTGGATACTGTCAGATCAAGGGCTTCGCTTGTAACTATTCCCTGTGGTCGTGTTAGCTGAATTGGAAGCCATTTGCTGTTAGATCGGTGGAAAGTAGTTTAGTGCCATCTTCTTAGGCTAAGAACCTTTGTGGTGGTTTTCACGACAATGTTGTGTACCACGCCACCACCTCATCTGCCAGACAGAAGTGTGGAAATTTTGAGCAGTGATAGTATTTTACAAATATTCTATCCTTTTGGTCAGAACATTTTGAGCAGCTGATGCCCATGTCTCCAATAATCGCCGAGTTCTTCCATCCAGAAAATGAATGCCATCTCTATACATGTGGTTATGAATACTGAGACTGTCACCAATAATGCGCCTTTGGTATTGAATCATAGCGCGATGCAAAATCTTCTAGAGTTATAGTATCAGCATGTTCGTGATTCTGAATGGCCGTACTGTCTTGAATTTTGGCTTGGATCAACCTGAGGAAACCAGGTAATATAGCGCCTGTTTATGTGATAACCTGCCTGTCAATTTGTCACCAGCATTTTGTGACGAGCGCAGTTTCTGTTCTGAACTGTGGTTGAAAATAGTCTGCCGGGAGGAAGTCATGCAAATCGCCAACGACGGCTGCATGCCTGCATCTCAGAAGTCAGAACATTAGCCAAGGCTAGCAGTAACAAGTGACGATAATGGAAAATAATAAAAATAAGTAACAAGTGACGATAATGGAAAATAATAAAAATAAAAAAAGATGGTTGTCTGTTGTGGTGGATCCCTGGGCCGGAACGGGCCCACAGTGCAGTGGCCTGTAATCCTGCCACCGTTGGAAGCGGGCTGTGATCGCTGCTCTGTGAAGCCAGCCTCACGCCATTCCTGCCACTTCAGGTCCAGGGAAGCCCAAGCCTTCGCCTAGGCCCCCACAGGCCACTACCAACTTGGGACGGGCAGGCCAGCTAAGGCACACCACAGACCCAGGCCCAGAGAGCCCACCAAACATCCTCACCACCCTGATGCCCCCATTTGGGTGACAAGCCCACGCTACTGAGCTCGGCGAGAAATGGTGGTTAGCGCTCGTATTTAAGCTGGTGTTTCGCTGATTAGGTAGGCGAGGTGGTGCTAAACAGTGAGTGGAACAAGCGCGAGCAGGTGATTGGTAACTGGTTGTTGTAAGCGGCCAAGTGGGCTGTCCGTTAAGGGCCATGTGGGCCAGCATTCCAGCAATAATGCACCATTAGTCTACTCTGTCACTTCTGCAGTTCCAGCGTTTTTTGGGGTGTGGTTGATGCTCTACCAAATAAAAAAAAAGTTGAATTGGTCATGGCTTTAATTTTCACAAATGCTAGAACAACATTCCTTCCCTTCTTGTATGATGTAGACGTGGCTAACAGTTCTTTCCACTGATATGTCAAAACCAGCAGTCACATCCAAAGATTTACGGGTACTTTTCGAGGATCTGTCTATTCGAATAGGAATTCAACCAAATTCCATTTCTTTGTGCATGATTTGCGCTCAAGGGCCCATTTCCGATCTAACATCAGCTGGACTGGAGACTCAAATGATGAATGGAACTGTGAAGGAATGGTAGGTAAGGCACTGGAATTGCACCAAGAAAATGGGTATGGCAGGCATTAGGAGTTTTTGGACTGTAAAGAAGGATTGGAAGACTGTTACTGCAGTGGAATGCTCTATTTGCTGTGTAGTTTCTTTACAGTTACGGACGTTACACCCTTATTTGGTCCACTCTCTCTCTGTTTCTGGTGGATACTGCAATCTCTATGAAACAGTGTAAGGAATTGACCGACACTTGAAAGCTGGATAACCAGAAACCACTGATATCTGATAAGCATGAACGACGAGGCTCTGGAGAGAGTTCACCGGTCAGCCTCGAGTTTCCTCTTACTGTACCTTACATGGGCTATTCTGTTGGTGCCGTTCTGGATTCAGACAGGTGAGAGCACCGAGTGTCAGCCTACTATAGGCTTGGGATCTACGGTGATGTTGAGAATTGGTTAGTTTTTGATGAGGTGTTGACAGCAACATGTCAACCGTGTAATTTTTTGTAGAGGCATGGTTAGTTGCGATTTCTCCATCATTCTTGTATGTATTCACGCACTGCGCTCATTTCATATTGCAGCTAGTGAACTTATGAATTGAATTCACAATGTGCACTCATAAATTTACATCTCTGGCCGTCTTCTCTCATGTTCCGGAGAACAAGAGCAAATACAAAAATCTGGAGACGACATTTGCCTTTCCCACTCATACAAATTCAGTGCAGCTAGTTCCCAAGTCCTGACGGCTAACGCTATGAAACCTCTTGCCGCGCGCTTCGCTCTGACATCGTCGTGACGGTGATGCCCCAACTGCTGTTCTTGTCGACATGCTACGTTCTGGGCTGAGAGATGGATGGAAAGCAAGGCAGACGCATGCTCGACATCATTTCTCGCATCATTTATCTAGAAAAAGAGATAATGCTGATCTTTTCCCGTCGCAAAAAAAAAAAAAAAACCGTGGAGCCCAGGGTTTGATACATACACGATCTCACCATATCTTCCTCCTTGTAATGTAGCAGTGCCGTGTGCAACTTTTGGAGGCCAAGTTTTTGCAGAGAGAGTTCAGATAATGCTGCCACCAGCACCACACGGGTTTGTTAATCTGAATTTGTCTATCGCTATCCAGTTTATTTGGCCAACTTCTGGCTCTCGCAGTCTCAAAACTGTTTGGGATTCTCCCCCCAAATCCTTGATTGCTGCCTTCTCTGTTTGCTATTTCTTTGCACAATATTTTTTCTCTTACAACAAACCAATCGAACAGATTAGCAGAAGCCGCTTTAAGATATGCCGAACAGACTCTGCTGATTATCTTTTTAGCAGTTTCATCAAGTTGTGATGATTCCATTGCAGAGACAGACGATGCTGCTTGTAAAGATGCCAACGTTTGGGGGCTGAGTGGCGCCATGTCGATCCGGTCGTCAGCCTGATGGCACGGCCATGTCAGCAGCAGCTAGCAGGAGGACCGTCTCTGGACACTCCAAGGGAACTAGCTGGGCGCTGGAACGTTGCTACATGTCGCGGTCAGCAGGGCCGTCAGGATCGATCGGCCCCTCTTGCTTCTATCCAGCTAGCTAGTAGACGGCTTGGTCACGTTCTGACTGATCTGACCATGATAGCTAGGTCTCTAGCTAGCTAACCGTGTCCAAGTCGTCCTGTTAGGCGTCTTGTGTAATCCCTCGTATTTTTTTCCATGGCAGCTTGCTGGCGCTATCGTCGTTGTTGGCTTCTGATGTAACCATCGTCTGCTGACGGTAGTAGCAGTTCATTGTCATGTTCCACGACGCCTCGAGGTGATGATGAGGTACTCGACTTGCATAATTTGCAATGGGTATATATGCAAATAAACAACACAGAAGATGTTGTAGGTGTGAGAGGTGAAATAGTCTGACGGCTCTAGCCCTCTTATTCTACCTCTAAAACATTATTGCTAGATTGCACTTAACTGTTTTTTTTTTCTGAAACATAGTACAGATATAAACGCTCACATGCAGAGGATAGCAAAGATACCAAATTTCTACACAAAATAGTTAGACTTGGGTACATGATTTATGTGTGGCAGATCCAATAACACGTATGTAGGGGCTCAATGGTCGGCGGGCCATCTCCGCCTTGTTCGATTGGCTGTTGAAAGCTGGCTGGTGCTGGTTTGTTGTGAGAGAAAAATAATACTGATTAGTTGAGACATATGCTAATGCTAATTTTGATGTGAGAGAAAAGTTCTACTGACTAGTGACTAGTGGCTGAAAATGCATGGCGTGAAAAGTTTGAGACAGAGAGATGAGCAAACACAACTTCGAAAATGTTAAGGGTACTAGAATTTGGTGTCTTAAGTAGACACTTATCAATCGAGAGGGACAGGAGGCAAATAAACGGCACTCATACGTACGTCTGTGTGTTTGGTCATGTAAATTGACTAGAATGATTTATTATATATTATATGGAATTTGTTTGGGAAGGTTTATTGGTTTATATGGTTTGGTGTACGTCTACCGAAAGGTCTAACCAGAGTCGACACTGTGTCCAAATCTATATCTATACCTAATATGAAAGTGCATTAGTTTCCATCAATCCACCATGACTTTTTTAATCAACCCGCAGTACTAGGAGCTACACAATCGAAGTTTTGATTATTTGCAAAAAAGTTCCTTTAAGCCCATTCCATGCTGGTCTCGCCGTCCGCCATCGAGGCCCTCACGGAGTGCGCGCGCTCGCCGTGCGGATCCCACCAACTTGACCCTGTATGCCGCCACCGCCTCCCGCTGCGTCACCCTCATGGCGTCGAGCCCCGAGGTGAGCATCATGGGGGCACAAGATCAGCTCCTCGATGTCCGCGCTGACGCAGAGGCCCTGGATCTGGAGGCCACATGAGCAGGAGATCCCCATAGATCCGACCCTGTATGCCACCTCCTCCCGCTGCGGCGACCTCATGGCATTGAGTCAACGAAGAAAATTGGCCGCTGCCGCCACGTCACTAAGTGGGGCGCTTTGACCGACGTGGCTTTCTCACGGTGAGCTTCGAGAGACCAAACATGTGACGTCCATCTGCTCACCAGGGAACACAAATCGCGAGCCGCAAGGCAAGACCATGCCTCGGTGCTCATACCCACGATCCCACAAGTCTGTGGTCTTCCTCCACACGCTCATGCTGCACCTATGCCACCGATCTCGGTCCCCCGGCGTCCAGATCTAGCGGAGGAAGAACAATCACATGAACTGACTAGGAGTAGATGCAGAGGACGAGGGGCGTGCGAAGATGGGCGACGGGCGGAGTGGAGGTGTGGACAACGTTAGGTAGGCGAGAGGAGGAGAGAACGACGGTGCAGGGGCTGACAGCGTCGTCCTCCGTAGCATTGGCGGCGAGCCAAGTAGAGGACAACAAGTAGTTTTTTTTTGTTTTTTGAGCATGTGCGACCGTTTTGGGAGGATAGATATGACGTCCAACAAGTGAGGTCTGATTGGGTTAGCGATGTGCATTTGCAGACTTAGGTAAATTTGAGCGGGTCAGTTATTATAAGTAATATTGTGCTAAAAAGTTAATATAAATAATACAGAGGAAAAAATTGTAGGCTGTAATTTAACTTCATTCGTTAAATAAACATACGACAGACATCAATAATCGAAATTTTGCAAACGAACAATCAAAACTTAACAAACAACACCAAATTATCAGCCAAATTTTGCGTTATATGTACGGAGACGTTCGATGCGTTTTTCGTTCCCGTGCCTTATGCACGGGCATATTTGTTAGTCCAACATAATTTGACTTACCGAATCCTCTGACTGAACGGCGCGTACATATATACTTGCATTGCATACACCTGATAAAGCGCGACTGATTAATGTGATTGTGAAGTGTCGCCCATACGAATACCACACTTCATTGTGTGTTATACTCGAGCTACCTGTGCTGCCGACAATATTTTTGTTTGGACCAGCATATATATGGGAGATTTTTTTTCACTTTGAAAAAACGATGTGCTAGCTGCACGTGTGTGAAGGTTGAATAGATGATCTGCCGCATTTGTGAAGTTTGAATGATGCGCGGGTGTTTTTTGAAATACAGTACACAGATGCAGACGCTTACATAACACTGAGTTAACGCTCAGTTCGCAGTTAGTTTGAATGGTGTGTATTTTTAGATCTTCGGATGATGTGTTTTGCGTATATTATTTCTCCTAATAATCAGGAGAAATTTAGCTATCTACCTCCATGCATGCTCTACGCGGATCGATAAATCTCGGTCGCTCCCATCTGATGATTGGCTGATATCGACGCTGATCAATCTGGCTCAACTTTTAAGCTATATATGGATCTTGTGCAGTGGAAATGGAATCCTGTGTGTGTTGATGAGTTGGTGCCCATCGGCCTATGATTGTGCTGGTTGGTGCATGGATGGTAGCGAGTTCACGTGCAGCTAGCAACCAATGCGACGGCGATCAGGCCGGGCGTACGTCTAGTACGTTTGCTCCACGGACGGACGAACGTGTCTCCTAATAATTTAGTTTTATTTGTCATCTCTAATAACCTCGTGATATAGAAGATGCCCGGATTTTTTTTTGATAAAGAAGATTCCCGGGTTTATTTGTATCTTCCTTGTGTGTGTCAGCCATGACGACGCACTTGCAAATTTCCATGAACATTGGCAATCGTTTATTTTTTCATTTCAAGCTTCAACCTTCGAAGGATTTATGCATACAAAAGCTATTGCTACAGGACTTTTTTTTCACATTATATATGCCACAATATATTTTCTGTCATGTGGGCAATGCAGTATGAGAGTTACTGTTATTTGTGTTGTTAAAATAACAAAATGTAGCCTTATAGACTGCACTAAATCAAACCATGCACTGTGTATTTTGAAACAAAGGGTTTACTCGAGAGATAGAGAGAGATTGGAGGAAGTGCAATTTCATAACGCTTGAAAATTAGAGGTACATATACTAAACTCAGCTCGTGATAATATGATATAAAATAAAGGCCAATCTCAATGAAAAGTTTCATAGAAGTTTCATCAGCATTAAATTGTATATACCACATCAGGAACTTTGCTAACATGACAAGCTCAATATCAGAAGAGAAGTGTGAATTCTATCAATCGTGAGTTTAATGCACATGACACTCATCTTACCAAGTTCGCACTCTCTTGATAATTGTATAATGAAATTATCCTGCCTAAGCGCTAATCAAATACTCCCTCCGTTCTTCAATATATGTCGCCGTTGACTTTTTACTCCAACTTTGACCATCAATATCTATTGAAAAAGTTAGTTAACTAAAGTAAAATGTATATCATTATGTTTATTATCAAATGTACTTTAGATTTAATTTGTAGGTTTATCAATTTGCAAAAATACTTATAGAAAAGACGAATAGTCAAACAAATGAAAAAAATTAATGATGTCATACATTTAAGAACGGAGGTGGTAATGTAGTATCTACACACATTTAACACGGTGAACTTGTAGCATATTTCCGAGACAAACAAAGGTCCATCAAGGTCATTTTTGCGGCGACACACGTCGTCCACACGGAAGGCGAAGCACCAGAGCGGCAGAGCGAGCTAGTTTCCACATCCCCACCATGTGCCCTATAGACAGCGATCGTAGCTTGGATTATTCGTCGCCATCGCCATCGCCATTGCCATTGCCATTGTCGATCGAGATAATGCAAGCGCGCTGCTAGAACACAAACAAAAGCAACAATGTTAGTTATTACAAGAAATGCCCAAATAAATATATACTTGGCCCTCCTCCTCCTCCTCCTCCCACCCTCTCACACCTCATCACTTGCTCGTCAGCTCTGCACGCACGACTGCACCAATCCATCCCGATCGACGAGCCACCCACCCACCCAAACCCAACCAGCTGCAGCGTCGTAGCTGCCTGAGCTTTTGATGAGCAGGTAGTTGGTGAGCTAGCTTAGCTGCTTAGGTACAGTCACGGAGTAAGAGAGCTAGCTGTTGGATCACTCGCCATGGGCAACTGCATCCACCAGAGCAGTCGTCGTAGCAGCGGCGGCGTCGTCAGCGGAGAAGGCCGCCGCCCGGCGGCGGTGCAGACGATGCAGCTGGAGAGGAGGAGCGGCAGGAGAAGGAGCAGCTCATCATCCGGCGGCGAGCACGAGGACAAAGGCCAACAAGGGCCGGCGGCGGCGGATCAGTCGTCGCCGCCGTCGGTGGTGAAGGTGAAGATGGTGCTGACCAAGGGCGAGCTCGGGTGGCTCGTGGCGCGGCTCAATGCCGGCGACCGCCGCCTCGAGGACGTGCTCCACGAGATGGCGGCGCGCAAGCGCGAGGCCGCCCGGACCCCCGCCGGCGCCGCCGCCGACGGGTGGCGGCCCAGCCTCGAGAGCATCGTCGAGTGCCCCGCCGAGACGGCGACGGAGGCCGCTGCCGCCGCCACCAACTCCGCCGATGATTATCTAGCTAGCCGCTGCCATGATGAGTGATTATATTAGCCTGCCGCCGTGCATTATATTAGGGGTAGGTAATTAGCATGCATCCTTCACTTGCAAACTCATCGTCACTTGTAAACTTTCCTCCCTCCAAAATATATGGATTAGACTGGAAGATAAACTAAACTTGTATCAGAACCTTGCAGATTTTGTAGCATCAAAGTTTATCCCTTGCTCTCTGTCAATGCTCTGGTTAATTACTTTTTTTTTGAGCGCTCTGGTTAGTTACTTCACTCAGTACGTGTTCAACTGGATGACTTCGAGTAATACTGTCGGTCGGTGACTCGGTTCCTGCAGCACTGCTGTCATCCATACGTGTGCATGGACTCTGTAAATGTTCGCAGGAAAAAAAAAATTATTACATGAAAAAGAAAACACTTGTGCTGACTACCGGTTCACCGACAGCAAACAGAGCGAGCGATCGAGAGTGTTTGCGTAATTGCGTTACCTACACATGTCAAATCGGCGCCGGTCGAATTGACGGGAGGACAAGAAAAATTTTGACGTCGATATTTTTACGTGCAACTGACCTTGGGTTAGTTTTGACCATGTGCATGGGTGTGCACGACTCGCCGCGGGAGATTGCCGGCCTGCCGCGTCATTGGTGACGTGATGCATAGAAAGGGACAATTTTGTTTGTGTCTTGACTAATTAATAACCCGCGATTATTCATGGCCAGTAGTCCGTGGTCTCTATGGACACTGGCTTGATCATCTTCCTAGTAACACTCGGAGATTTGCTAGAGCTCAAATACTTCATTGTACATGCATGTAAGAATCTTTCTAAAGAGCGCAGAAAATCCTCATCTCTAAATTTTTCTCTCTTATGACAAGTCATCATGGCGCGGAAAACCTACCTCCTTTGTTGGAGACAAAGTTCTTCGAACATGGTTTCCTGTTTCAGTTGTAGAAGACGACATGTGTTTTAAACCAGCATCTCCCTTGTTTTTGTCAAAGGAGACATGTTGGTACAAACAATGTCTCATCTTTCTCGCGTCAAAGAAGACGTGTAAGGACAACCCGCATCTCCTTTGTTTGTTTCAAAGGAGACACACGTGAAGAACTCACGTTGTTTTTATTCTTTATTACAGGAGACGTTACTGTACAACCTGCATATCCTTTGCTTGTGTCAAAAGAGATGCTCGTGAAGAACCCACATCTTTTTGTTTAAGTTTATCAAAGTAGACGATTGTTGTAAATGCATCTCCTATTATACTTCTATGAGCACAATATTCTGATGCACCTACAACTTTAATTAGCTCCATCCAGCAACATAATACATATATCATAGGCACAACATCAACAATCAGAACACATCACATGCATACAAAAGGATGTCATAAGTAAGCTATGAAAGACTACCTACGAAACATTGTTTTTCATCTCACAAAAACCATGGTATCAATGAAAATACCACGCCACCTTTTGAGGAGCTTCATGGATCTTCTCATCACCATCACCATTGCTTCGTTTGTATCAAGGACCTCTACACAGGGGGCATTCGTTCAACTTTGTATGATTGACACAGAATCAGACACAATCATTTTTACAAGCATGCATTTTCTTCACCTCCAGTCCCAAAGGGCAAACATTCTGCTTGGCCTCATATGTGGGCATGGGTATCTCATTATTCTCTGGAAGCATGTCCTTAAGTAGATCCAACAATGCCTTGAAACCATAATCAATTATATGATGGGTGACCTTTAGCTGGAGGAGATTAAGTGATGTGAATAGCTTTGTCCATTTTTCCTTGTAGCTCAGATAGAGTGGGGTCTTCAAATATGTTGCAAGCTTTCTTAGTTTCTCTAATTCTGAACTATTATACCCAGCATATGCTATGGCATCACGCACCATATTCTCCATTTTGTCTACTATATTCACATAATTGTCATCGATACCAACCATGTCATCTTCACTAAGATTATGGCCTTCGATCTGATTGCCAGTGTTTTGTTGATTTTCACATATGTGAGGGAGTCCGTCACCACCATCCTAACCATCCTCACCAATGTTCGGTTGATGTTCAGAGATGTCATCTTCACCCATATGACTAGCCTGCAGGTATTTAGTCATTAACTCCATCATCACCATGCATGTTCCAGCATTTCTAGTCATCCATGAACCCCCGGATGATGAGATGAGCACACACATCCATTGAACTTGAAAACTTTGTGGCATTCTGATATACTAGCTCTAATTCAACTTGTCCTCTTGTGCTACTATTATGAATGACTTTAGACAATTTAATTTCTCTCCACAAGTCCATTTCTTAAGATACATCTAGCTCCATTCTGCCATCTACACATACATGAAAAAAATGAACATAAAAAAACACACACAATAGCTATTATATGGAACATGTGGCATTGATAGCACCAGATTCACCTTCTAGGCACCTTGGATCCAATTGCTGTGTGCAATAGCTTGCAAACAAAACAAGAGATAGCCTTCAAGCAAGTTCTAAATGTATAGCATTCTTCCTCTTCGAGCACTCCCGACCATGAGCGCTCTTGCTCCAATTGTCATCAACCTCAGGTCATCAGTTTCTAGTCGTGCAAGAGGTAGTATGCAAAGCTGCAATACGTTTTCAATCAAGTAGCTGTTGATCCAAGATTATCAGTGCCAACAAATAAGATGAGTGCTAACAAATAAGGGTACCTTTAGCATGCTTCAGCTCCAGCTCTATGGGAAACTTCTATTGAAGCCGAGCTATTTGGTGAAGGAGAGCAAAAAAAACTAGCTTCCCACGACCACCCCATCGATTTTCCACTGTTGTCCTCTAGTGGGGCACGTGGGTGAAGTGAAGCAACACGAGGACACCAAGCAACAAGTGGAGGAGCTCGACAACAACAGGCAGAGCGACGACAGTGGGCGAGTGGAGGCGGAGGGGTGGTGGTGACGACCGGAAGCGGGCAAGCAGAGACGAAGGCTAGGGAGAAGGACGGTAATTCCCAATGGTGGGAGCTCGTCGACGACGCTAGAGGAGAAGAACAATGAGGGTCAGGCAGAGTAGTGTGCTACCGAGGGAGAGGTGGGAGGTAGCAGGATCAAGGCCAGCGGGAGAGGGCGTCATAAAGAGGGGGTGCTAGCGGCGGGGTCAGAGCACTACGACCCATAGGGTGTGTCTTCTGTGAGGGGAGAGGAGAAGTGGATATGGAAGAAAGTGAAGGGGAAAAGAAAGGGAGATAGAGAGAAAATGAAGGGAAAAGTGTAGGAAATAGGAAAAAAGGGAAATAAAATGAAGGAAAGGAAAAGGGAAGGACATTATGAGTATTTCATCTTCTTATCCATGTTACATAGTTAGGAGAAGCTATTTTGCCAAATTTTTTCCAACTAGGTACAAGACACAGCCAGAAAAAGATGATTCACTAACACACAACCGCAGCCGGAGCCATGGCAACCACATCCACAGCTTTGCGAAGTGCACCCTAAGTTTCACCATACCTTGTTGTCGATGAAGGCTGCCTAGGAGTCGTGGCGCACGGTCTTGGGTGTTGGCGGGGAGAAAGAGACTTTGCCTTGGCCCTTCACAACGTTCGTGCGGGAGCAACATTAGAAGCACTACGTGAGATCACCTCAGGGTAGCAGTCGGCAATAGGGGGCCTCGGTGTAGGGGCGTTGATGGTGGTGCTGCACCGAATGCTGCACAGGGCCTGCAAGGAGAGCTCTTGGTGATGGCTGATGGCAATACAAAGTCTAGGGGGCGACCGACCGGCGACCAGTGGTGCAATGATGCCCCACGATAGCGCGCGGCTAGCAGAAGTCTTCGATTGTCAAGTAGTTAAAGAACAAAGCATGTAGCTAGTTAGATATATGCTAGGGCATGTTGTCGAAGATGACACAGAAGATGTGGTTTAACAAACGGAGTCTCTGATGCGCAAACTCAAAGGACTTGTTTTGAAAAACATACATCTCCTATGATGGCAAGATCATAGGAGACACGACATGTCTCCTTTTATGACACACAAAGGAGACGTGTGTTCAATAACCATGTGTCCTATGAGTGGCGAAACGAAATGAGACGCATGTTTACAACTCAGGTCTCCTACATAAATGCATAGGAGCGCGGGTTGTGAACACATGTCTCCTTTATGTCATAGGAGGCATGTCTAGAAACCACGTCTCCTATGATGGTGTCTTCTTACATAGTGCTTGATTTTTTAGTTTCTCTTGATCACATTTTTTGGGTGTTCTCTCCCAGCTCCAGTAATGGTGTCGGTGAGCCTTATAATTAGGGTTCCAAGGTTTGGTGTTGGGGTGGGGTTACCTGTGGTCTTCGCAGTCCTAGAGGAGAATTGGAGATAGCTCACCAGCTAGTGGTTTGGTGGTGGCGGTCGAGATGGTTTGAGGGCAGAGGTGGTGTGAGTATCATCGAAGCCATGCGATGGATGACCCCTGGCTAGGAAGTGGAGGTGGCATGTGACATCCAACCCAATTTGGTTAGCAGTTAGCACAATAGTAGGCCATGAGCGCATGTGTGTATGTTTAGTACCGCATTTCTAGTTGAGCAAGGGTGAAGTCAACTTATAAGGATTTGTCCACCAGACAAAGCACCTTCAGGTTATCCCTTTTACGCAAAGTGAGGATGAAAATGTAAACAGGGTGCTATGTTTACGCATGCTCGCTCCTTGAGAAGGCTAGGCGGTGCTCCTTTGGAGGACGTGGTGTTAGAAATGGTAGTGTGATCATGCACTAAAAGGAATGTTCCTGTACGTTTGCCCAATGAAGTGTGTGGGTGAGTCGAACCGACGAGGACATCTGATTATTTGAGGAGGGAGGGTGGTATGTGATACCCGACCCAATTTAGTTGGCCCATTAATAGTCGATGAGCATAGGTGCACATGTTTTAGTACCATATTGATAGTTGAACAATGGTGGAGTCAACTGTTAAGACTTTATCCATCAGCTATAGCACTTCTGAGTTAACCCTTTTACATGAAGTAAGGACAAAAGTGTAAGCATGGTGCTATGTGTATATGTGCCCATCCCTCAAAAGGATTGAGCGGTGCAGCTTTGGAGGATGGGGTGTACTGGTGGGATGAGCGACATCAAAGTATTGGCACAGGAGTGAGACAAAGGGTAGGTGGGCGTCGGGAAAAAAAAGGAAGAATGCAGTATCATGTGGGATGAATATAGGAGGAAGGAGGTAGGTAGCAAGAAGATAAGGGCAGGAGAGAAAATGCATATTTTCCACAACAAAAGTGATTGAGGCATAACTAATTAAATCTCAAGCAATTGAGAACACTGCATCTTGTCGTGGAAAACAATTTCATAATAATACTATTATTTCAGGTCAAGCTCCAACAATGACAGTCTAGGACACACCGCATACCCTCGTTTGGCACCGGAAGTTCCCAAACTCGGGGGCTAGGCGCCAAATTACTACTTAGAGATGACTCCAGTAGGCTTTGATATCGGGGTGGGGTGGGGGGCTCAGCACCAATAACTACTCGACGTGGCTCACCTTGCAACAAGCTCAGGTGCTGGGCGCCGCAAGAGTACTTGGTTGATGACTTTTGCGAACACTGAAGACCCTTGGATTAATTATCTAATCATTTCAAGGCTCGAGGACTGTTAAGCTACACCCGTGAGTCATTTTTTTCAAGATGGAAGATGCAGATTCAAGATTGACCTTCAGCCAAAGTCTACGACTAACCTAAGCCTTAGGGGCTACTCCATATGGAGTGCAATTTTCATCGCACCTCCATACATCAAGATGATAAAATGCTTGAGCACATCACAACCTCGTGGCATCCTCGAAGCACTTTGAAGATTCAGTTGGATAAGTACTCGAAGTGCACCACAACTACTCGACGAGGATCTTAGAATTACTCGAGGGTCTCTGCACTCTACTGCAAAATGCTCGAAGGCTTGTTGGGCATCTCCAACAAGGAAGGAAAAAGGTGGACTCCTACTAGAATTGTGACAACCTCGTCCGATAATAAAGTATCATACCGTCGTAAGTTGTCGGGTCAAGCCCGGTGAAATCACTTACATAGCAACAAAGGATCGAACATATGCATTAAAACTCATAGGAAGGCGAGTCCAGAGTACATTACACAATTTAAATCCAAATTTGCCTCGAAGGGTTTAATTATTACAAACCATGATTCACGACATGATAATAAAAGGGTCAGAGTTTGAAAACAACAGAAATTAACTAAGTGATACGATAAGCATCATAGGAGGCCATCCATGATGCAATCACTCGTAAACATCCACCCATTCCAGCTCCCAGCTGGGTGGAATCTCTCCAGGCCAAACAACATCACCTGAAAACAGCAATTATAGCAAGGCTGAGTATACTAATACTTAGCAAGACTTACCCGTCCCAAAAATTAAATTACCTCTAGACATGCAAGACTTTTGGCTAGTGGGTTTGTTTTGCCAAAAAGCAACTAAGATCATTGATCCTTACTTTCAATATTTTAGCTCAAGTTCTAGTGAATTAACCTTTTACTAAATAAGCAATCTATTGCAAGCAAAAGTTGTGCAATATAATTAATTCAAGCTCAATATTCACATAATTCCATCATAAAGGGATTATAGTAGCTAGTTGGATAAGCAGTCTCAGATAACGGTGAGAGGCCGACGATTGATCGATTAATAACCTTGCAAGGTAAACCTAAGCACACGATAGGGTGCCCTCACACTGGACACCCACCAGGTGGTTCCCAGAATTCTTCGGTTCAGGATAAAAGATCACAGTCTTTGGTACAAGGCTATCTTGGTACGCCTCACACTAGCGTCCAGCCTCACACATGCACCACCGGTAGCTAGCTTTGGGATGCATCCCAAGATTAGTGACAGTAAAATCCCTTACCGCCTCATTAAGGTACCAGGCTTATCGGTCCCATTCCCGACAAGTGCTTAGTACGTTCAAACACTTAACCCACGAAAGCCACTGGACCGGAGCCCAAATCCCATGCTCTTACCACATGAGCAATCCATTTATAAAAATCTTTTGATTCCAACATAAGAACCTATTCTCGCAAGTGACGAATATCACTCGACTTGTACCGGGTCCTTATAGCATAGCAACTTTCGACCTATCATACTAGTAGAGAGCATGCATCTAGGGTTTCATTTCAACTCCTGAATGTAAATGCACAATCATAGGCATATTGCATAATTGTAAATAAATCATGGGTTAATGATCCGGGGCTTGCCTTCATCGGCAAGGTTGGCCTTGGGCCCTTCTGGACTTTGGTCTAGGTCTTGGTCTACTGCCACGTAGTGCACGTCCCTATCAGCTTTCTCGTCTCCTCTTTCCGGCCCGAGCGTATAGCTACCGCCGGGAAGATCTATACAAATGATGCATATGCAAGATTTAATTGGTGATTTTAATTTATTTAATTACAAAACAACACATGACAAACATGGAGTTCATGGTTGGCCACAATCACCTAGATAAGAAAATATTAAGCATATTTTGTTTCCTAGAAAACAAGTGGGGGTATTGGAAAAATTAAATTTTTAATTGATGGTGATTGTGTGCACATCTATGCAAATAAATTAAATTAATTCCCGAAAAACAGCAAGGCAAATTACATGAGCTCATGATGCACACATTAAGCCACTGACCAAAATGTACAATATTTTGGGCTATATATTAAGCATAACAAAATTAACAAAAATCTAGCCATTCAAACATGATAAATTCATATAAAAACATTTAAACATCCTCTGGATCCAAATTTTCTCCCACATCATCTCTGGCATAAAACTAGGCTACACACCCAACAAATAGCTCAAGGGCTAGTATAGATTTTAAACTATGCAATTACCCTTAAAACTAAGCACAAATCAAGATGAAAAGTTTACAGCAGTCATAAAATCATGATTAATTCACCAAAGGTGAACCTAAGCATAAAAGGACTATGTCCAGAAGTTGAGCACAAAAATCTATTTAGATTTAGCTCCAAAAATTCTTTAGACAGATCTAGCATAAACACAAAATAAAACATAGTAAAATATCAACTTAGCAACTTTGTCGAAAAACTTAGATCAAGCCTACACATGACATCTCTAACAACATATCCAAAGTTCAGCTCAGGATCTCCTCTATTTTTCGAGTTATGGCAAAAGTGGGTCAAACTGTGTATGAATTTTATTTCAAAATCTAGCAATCAAAAGTATAGCCATGCTTTGCAAAAGTTGTAGGTTTAGTCATACAAAAACAACCAAAATTGGTCTTACATTTTTCTGATTTTTCTATGAGTTTCTAGGATTTTTCTAAGGTACTGGATCTATTCAAAAGAAAACTAGGAATCTATTTGCAAGGACGTCCCTGGAAAGATTTTCTTCTTCACAACCATACCCTCAGTTTTACACCGGTTTAACAGCTAGGTCCCTGGAAAGAAACCAGGCCTTGCAATTGGGTCCCTATGCCATGGGGCGGCGTGGCTGGCCGGATTCCGGCAAGGCCGGCGGCGGAAACGGCCGGGGAGAGGGTGGAGCGCGACTAGGAGCTCACCACGGGTTGATTTGTGGCGGGAGATGGGGCGGGGATGGCGCCCGTGAGCTGGGGCGGCAGAGCCAGGCGGGGGCGGCCGCGGGAGCGATTGCTCCGGCGAGCCCTCGACCGAAGAATGAGAGGGGATGGCGTGGAGAGCTTCCGGGGTCCTTGGGGAGGCGCCTGGATGGCTGAGCGTCTGGGGAAGCAAGCGGGCAGGGGAGCTCCGGGGTGGCGGCAATGACAGTAGCGGCGACGCTATCGTGCATGTGCGAGAGGAGCTCGGCTCCATTTTATGGGTGACCGAGGGGTCGTTTCCCTTTGAGGCCAAGTCATAGCCGGGGAAGGCTGGCCCTGGGTGGCATCGCGGCATGCGGAGGCAGGGACATGGCGGTGGAGCATGCAGGGCAGAGGTAGGGGCTAGTGCTAGGCCGTCACGGCGCATGGCGCCTTAAGGCCAGTCTCAGTGCAGAGTTTCATTGCATAATTACGTAGACTGTGAACTAGGTAACTGTGCCACAGGAGTTTCATGATGATGACACTCCTCTCACATATGATAAAACTCTCTCTTCTCTCTCCTTATAAATATCTTGCCACATAAGCAAAATTGATGATGTGGCATGATAATTAATGCATATGAAATCCTTCATGAAACTCCCATTGAGACTAGCCTAATAAGGCCGCCTGCCGAGGGGGGGACTAGAGACAGGGGGCGCGACCACGCTCCAGGCCTGCCACACGGTCGCCCTGTGCCCTCGATGTGCGGGCCCCAGGGAGACCACGCCGCGGATTCCGTGGGTGGCGGTCGGCACCAGTGGTGGCGCTCTAAAGCGTCGACTCAAGAAAACAACAGGTCAAGCACATTTCAAACGAGCGAAACACCAAAAACTTGAATACAAACTCAAAATCTCCCAATAGCAAACTTGTAGAGGAAACATCCAGCTACAAGTTTTAAAAAGGTTGGCATATGTTTTGGGATTTAGATTGGCCGGGAACGTGAGCCAAAATTAGCGGTTTGCTCGGCCCCAAGAACAGTGTTTGCTTGCCTTTGACCAAGATTTGCACCACTCTAGACTCAAAATTTGAATGTCCGCCAATTATGAGAATTGTGTCCCATGAAAAGATCTAAAACTTTTGTATTGGCCGACTTTAAAGTGTTTAAGTGAAATTTGGAGAATGTGGCAAAAGTTCTAGGAAGGGTGTGGACACTAGGGGTTTGACCAAGAGTTTGACTAGGGTTTTGACCAAAGTTTAAGGGAGTTGACCATGGTCAAAGGTGTATGACTTCATTAAAGAAGATGATTAGCACTAAATAACACTAATTAAAAACCTAGGACGTTACAAGAATTCTCCTGTGTTACTATTAGGACTCATACCATGTAATAATCCTATTAGGACTCCTACCTTGTAACCGACCAGTAACATGTTCCCAGGATTATATAAAGGAGGGTCGACTACCTAGATCGGTAGGCAACATGAAGACAACTCCTCATAGCTCAACACCCCAAACAAGACGTATGGTATTACGCTACTCTGGCGGCCCGAACCTGTATAAATCTGTGTCTTGTGTCCTCTCACTCACTTTCGAGTTCTAGATCTAATGATTATCCACTATCTACTCTCCGGCAGGTACCTCTAAGGAGGTTGTCCGATCTACAATTCCGACATTAACACCGAAACCCACACGCAAGTGATATGCGAAAGGAGCAGGAAAAGCACGGCCAATGGCGTGCTCGCCCACCGCCACCTGGGTCCTAGGCCACGACGGCCTCCTCCACCCTTCCCTCCACATATGCATCTCCCTTCTCTTCTTCCTCCCTTCTAAACCGTAGTGTCTTCTATCATGTAGTGCTCATGAATCGATATGAAATTGAGATGTATGGACAATAATGGATCCCGCTGAGCTAGTGATATGTGTGGGAGATCGATGGGACCACTTGCTACTCTAGTAGGGGTATATATATGTCTAGTTAGTGGAGACTTTATAGAAGTGGCAATATTCAACAAATGCAACCTTTTTCTCAATGGGACCAAGATTGTATGATCTACAAATCATTTTCTCAAAGATAATACGGAGTACTTGGTTTCTCATTTCTTATGATCTTTGTTTCCCAAACAGAGGGAAGTAACCTTCTGCATGGCCTTCTTGGATTTATCCTTGAGCTCATCCTTTTGGTGCCATGCATCCTCCACTTTGTCCTTCACCTTGGAAATTCCAGGGATGTAACTTACTCGTGTTAGCTCCTTCTTGTTTTGAGCCGGTGCTGGCAGCACCCTCGAGCGAGTTCCACCACTTGTTCTCGGCAACAGCGGCACCGGTGGGCGTGGATCTTGGTTGGCGAAGTCGCTCGTGCCGTGGGATTCCCATCTCGGATGACTGGGACTGGCTCCTTCTCTTCCTCCTGTCATAGTGCCACAGTCAGGCACTCAGGCAGCCAAAGGCTAGCTAATTAGAAGTATATGAAACCACTACTACGTATTAAAACATGGAACTGAAATCGTAGCTTAATCCAAGATCTTATGCTGCTGCTAGTAGCTCATTGTTACCTTCTTCAGCAGAGGCAGATGCTTGTTTTTTTTTTGCGTAAAAGGAATCTGCCATCAGTTTGGGGTGCGTCTGGCTGTCGCCGATGCGACAAATAAAAACCAGACGTCGCGCCAGCCCAGCAAGCGTCAGCCCAACAAGGCCCACGATCCCGCGACCCTCTCGTTTTTACCCTAAAGTTGCATCTTCTCCACCCGCGCTGCTCTCTTCTTCCTCCTCGCGACATCTTCTTCCTCCAACCGCTGCCACCCTGCTCGCCCCTGCGCCTCCCTCTTGAGTCGTCGGAGACCTCCCCCTCCCCTCGTGCACTAATCCGTCCACGCTAGCCACCTCCTTCTCTCGTGCACGCCCCCGTGCCGCCCTCCACCCCCGTCTCCAGCAGTTCCCGCCGTCGGATCCGGCTGTCGCTCCCTGACCTCGCATGCTAATCTGGTGGCTTCTCACCAGAGAGCTCGTGCTCCACCCCCGCCCTCTCTACCCACCGGTTGTCAAGCCGCTGCCTTCGACCGGCGACGTCCCTGCCGCCGACCACCCCGCCACACAACCCGCCTCAACTGCCCAGCTTCTCCCTCCGGCCTCCTCCACTCGTTTCTAAGGTCAGAGACCGTTACTTCTCCCCGGCAACCCCGGATCCCGAACCCCGAACCTGAAGCAGCGGCGGAAAAGGAGACCGGAGGAAGAAGGGTGAAGGGTTGTATGTCACTAACAGGTAGGTCCCACAAGCATGATGCTTTGTCTTTTTGTCGCTTTAGCAACGTATAGTCGCGGCGACCAGTTTGATCGTAATGCTCAGCTTAGACGACCCTGAGCAATTGTAGCAGGAGAGTAGGGCTCAAGATCAGTTGAACCCGTTTGGTTTACATATACTTAATCTCAGATCTGTCTTCTGTCTCTCTCTACAGTACATCTGTAGAATAATTCTCAAGTCAAGGTCGTGTGGGCCGGGTGCAGCCGGGTGACAGATTAAGGCCCACTGCATGATCACATGCCATGGGTCGTTGAAGAAGCTCTAAGCCACATGTATCTATACTATAAGAGTTGAGCAAATTAAAAACAATTCTCACCCGAAGGAAAATATACCCACCTCTCACACAGGACCCACCTATCAGGCTAGACCCACCCAAAATGGAACGACGAAAGACGAAATGACGAAGGAATCGCGAGATCTAAAATGTTTCTCCCAAAAACACCTGTTTTTTCTCACCGCGAGCAGACCTTACCCGCCTGCGTACCCGCCCGCCAATCACGGCGTTCTCTCTCCTCTTTCTTTCCTTCTTTCGTCCCCGTCCGCCACCCACCTTCCATCCCTTCCCTCTTCCCCCGCGGCGGCCCTCCCTTCTCCATCGTTTCCTTTCCTCCCCTCCCCAGATCTCGTCGCCCTCCCCGGTCCCCGCCCCTTCCTCCTCCCGACCGGCAGCCCGGCGGCCTCCTCCACCTCCTCAACTGCGGCGCCCTCCTCCTCTCAGGCCTCACTTCCCCTCGGGCAATCATCCCACGCAAGCAACGCCGAGGCGCGTAGATCGGATCCCCCGTCGCCGTCGCTCCTCTCCGCTCGGGGCGGTGGCAGATGTAGGTTACAGAGGAGGAGGTAGGCTGCGACGGCTCCAGTCCCAAATTCCCCATGACCCCACCCAATCTCCGGTGGCGGCAGCGAAGGTTCACCACTTCTTCAACACAGGATCTCCGGCGACTCCCCGCTCCACCATCTTTGCAGCCGCCTCGCCTCCTAGGTATACCTGAGCATTTTTGGCCCAGCCCGACCCGGCCCGCTGGCCCGGCCCGGGCCCGGCCCGCGCCAGGCCCGCCCACGGACTTTACTAGACGGGCGTGGGCAGAGATCTTGAAGCCCGCGAAAATTTTTTTTGGCCCGAGCCCGGCCCGAAATGCTGTTTTTAGTTACTTTACACTATAAAATGCACGGGCGGCCCGCCCAAGCCCGGGCCCGGCCCGAGCCCGGCCCGAAAACTGAGGCCCGACACGTCCCATGGGACGGTCATGGGCAGGATTTTCTCAGCCCGAAAAACCCGGGTATTTTTTCGGCCCGGCCCGAACCCGGCCCGGCCCGTGAAATGCTCAGGTCTATCCTAGGTATGGGTCGCTCCTCTCCTCCCCCATTCTCCTTGCAGTAACATAGGTTCCTAATGAGGGTGTTTCTCGATCTGAAAGGGGTGGCACTCCATGTCTGGATGGAGCGGCGGCAGGAGCTTCAATTTTAATGGTCAGCCATGTGGATGCTCATATACTGTTAGTGGCTCGAAGAGAGGATGAACCACCGATCGGGGAAGATGGCAACACCATTGTCCATTGTTTATTCAGGTACTTTCCCTAAACTCCCAATCCAATCTCAAATGTTCTTGAATTCCTATATATGTCAGTCGAAAGTAATCTTACTGAATCGCATGTGAAGATGCTTTCTGCTGAACGTTCACAAGTCTGCTTGTGCCGGAACGAACTGAAGATTGCTGATTCCTCTTTCATTACTTTGATGTGGTATGTTTAGTGTTCACGAGCTGCACGTTTCTCAGGAATGATAGAGGTATTCATCGCAATCTTACTAGATGACACCAATATTTGTATGCTCCAGACCCACCCAAAGCTATCAATATATATGCAACTGAAGTGACATTTCACGTCTTGAATCTAAAGTGATTCAAAAGGTTTCTATTTCAGTCACTCACGATCTCTTTTGGTCCAAATGAAGTCTATTAAATGATTCAGAATGCTTGTTCATGCTAAATCGTTGGAATATAATGATTGGATTCATGCTTCAGTATTGTCTTTAATTCAATCTAGGTGGGGAAAAATAGTAAGCATACTCAAATGGTTTCTCTTTTCTAATTATGCGTCTGCAACTAGCCATTCAAGTGAATTTGGGGGAGGTACTATTTGTTTCAGTATACATTCTTTATCTACCAATTTGTGGAGAGCGGAGTTATGATATACATGGTTGGGATGGCATCTGTTGGTACTGTATTTATTATATCCATTGTCCTTTTTGTCTTAGTGCTTATGTGATTTGCCTTCTAACTGACTCTCGCTGATTGTGTGAGGTGTAGGAAGCAATTATGCAAAAAAAAGCTCATTGCTACTTGCTTGTGTGAGGTGCAGGAGGAAGTGATTAAGGAAAAAAAAATGGAGGTCGAGCACTGATCGGGAACATCTTGCATGGTCAAAGGCTCTAATGCTCGATCAAGAATATAGTAATGCTACATGCTATATTTTATTTTTAGACAAGAAATTGTGGATGAATTTTCTCTTTATTATATGGAGTCGGAACCATTTTATTAAGATCCCTGATGGTAATGATATTGGTGGTTTTTGTGTGGAAGGTCATGGCTTCTATTCTGGTTAGCTCAAACTTCTGACCCCCCCGCCCCCCATAGCTTATATGGCAATTTTTTTATTCTTTTTGTTATTACTGATTACTGACATGCCTCCTTTCATAGCTGAATTTCTTTCTGTCAAAGAACTTTTAGAACCAAGTTTTAAGCTGCTTCCATATTGCTTATGTTTATGATATTTGGCCATTTCCTGTAGGAAATATATTTTCTACAAACATGGACAAGTGAGGAGCCAATTCTGTAAGCCCGTTGCTGGAACGACATTTGTAGCAGTGTCTGGTAATGAGGTAAGATCGCTTTGTGTGTATGGTTTATCAATTCCCCTCAAATATATTACTTTATATACATGCTGTTTGAGATACTTAAAATATGCATGTGGAAAGTGATATCCTGATCCCCTTATATATGTAAAAAATGGTTGAAAAGAAGCTATGTAGTGATGAGTTTTTTCATAGTATATATTTTGCAAGGTTGATGTACTGGTCACTGTCCAGATTAATTCTATAACTTTTTCAAGGCCTGACCACTTATGTTGTGATGATGCTTGTGTACCATGGATAAATTGGGAGAGGACCAACCTGATTCCAGTACTGCTATGAGTGGTCGTTTCAGTTACTGATTATCAATGGCTCTGCTATTTCGTTATTTTGGTGAGTGGTCTTTTCCTTATTGTCCATGTTTTTTATTACAGTGATCATATTTCTGAATCTGCCAATATGCTATTCACAAGGGATGCCAACAAATGTATTGAGTGGTTTGTATCTTTAGAGATGCGTTTCTTTGTCTTACAAAGTACCTTAGCTATATGGTTTAAATTCTCTTTTTCCTTTTGGTACAAGATATGAAATTTATTAAGATGTACCATTTAAATTACACAACATTTTCCATTCAGATCAATTTTACCTGTAAAAGTCCTTCAATACGTATTTCTGAATTTTGTATTTTCTGTTTTGAAAAAAGGTTGCAATGGAAATCGCTCAGTATGGAGTGCATGCTATGTTTGCTATTGATCAGTATTGTTACAACTGCATGGTTTTTATTACATTTTATATTGTTGCATTGTGTATGTTTCTCAGGCTACTCAAGAAATGAAGATAGCCACTTTAGGATCATAGTAGGCATACAGTTGGAAGGAAGATAGAAATTTTTGTAGTGTTTTGAAATGAGGAGGTACAGAATTGAAGGAAGACGAGAATAATTGGGCATTCCATTTTTTTGGAGCATGATGTCTTTGGGGGATTTAACCTGTCGACATTTTACTGCTACTGGAAATACTATTCAGTTTAGCAACCAAGAAATTTCTAAACTGTTATCTCACATGTTGGAATTGAGTTCCTCTCAATATTTTATGCATTTGTTTTTATTGTGCAACAAACAAAGTTGAGAATGTTTTCTTTGTATCCTTTATAACCCATAATGTACATGTCCTTTTTCAAAAAAAATATATCTGATCTTGGATTGGGACTGCATTTTTTGTTAGATTAATGTGATGTGGCTCTAACAATACAAATAAAACTGTATTTTTTGTTAGATTTTTGTGACATCTTAAAGTTTTCTTTGGGTGACCATGCAGCTAGATGTTTTCTAATTTCCATGGTAAAGAGTTCTCTTTTGGTTGCACAATGATGGAAGCTTGGGCAGTCTGGAAAGTTCCTAATGTAAATAACTAGCTAGACTATTTTAAAGTTACTTTTATTTGATGATGGTGTGGTTTAATAGTTTTCTGCTTTTTAAAGACTCAAACTAAATTTGCAGTACCCTGCAAGATGTAGAGACGATTCTATTTTTTTGTCGTGCAATCTAAGAGTAGTAAAATGTTCATACTTTTATGTTGATATATTTTATCAATTGCCTCTCAGCAATCCATCTATGGTTATAGCCACCATCCTGATTATCGTGTCAAGCATGAACCCAAAAGGAGATCATGTGCTCGACTGCTGCTCAACCTAACTCACATTAAGCCTTCTGTGCTTGATTGCTACTCTGTACAACATGTAAAAGAGATTCCTGGAGGCAGATTATTGCCATGGGACTTACTCCACCTCCCATATGTTTCTTGTATATATGTTGAGCATGTCTTGATGGGAAGTACAGTCCTACTGTACGTCCGTATCTAGAGTTAACTTCAACATGTATGAAACTCAATTTCTTTGTAAATATTCTAAAGTTCAGAACATTGTTTCATTGTGAGTATAACTGGGCTTACTAGGGTTTACTTATGAGTATTATATAGTTTTTTTTAAATTTAAATAGTGCTTTTAGCTTACTTCTCGGTGAGCCGACCCAACATTTGTTCTGGTTACAAAAATCAGTGAGGAGTTGAGGTGTTGTCGACGGGGTGCAATGGGTGTGGGAGCTTCCTTCCTAGGGAAGTTTGGCAACTTATTAGGGGTGATGAGGCTGCCTGCATAATAAGCAAGATAAGAACTACTATTTGGATTGACCATGATTTTAATTTCATACTACCCTTATTACTTTCATTTTTTTATCCTAAGGCAACACACTAGCATAATTAAGTGACAATATTTATAATTGGAGGTTTAATAAAATTTCTATAGCTCAAGTCTTGTGAGATTGCATCACTAACTTCTTCCAAAACATGTATCCAATGATACCAATTAGATGTATGCGTCATTATGTCGAAAATCTTAACGGACGTGTGTATCGCTGCAATGTAGCAACTAACGGATACATGGCACTCGACGAACACAACGAACGGATACATGACACCTGATGACAAAGGCTTTGGAAACCTTGGGTCTTCTTATTTTTACAGTAACTTCTAAACTATGGCAAAGGCTTTGGAAATCTTGGGCTTTTGAAATGCAAGATGTTTTTTTCCAAAGAGGTCTTCTCCATAACGAGCAGTGTGGTTGTGGGATCATTAATCAAGAGGAGGCAGTGCAGCACATCCTGACCAGAGTACTTTTGATTTTGCTCAACCCTGATTGTACAACTTGCTAACCTTTGTTGACCTAGAGAGCATTGAGATGAATGAGAAGAGGTTCTCAGACTTACATTGCTTTGTTTTTGAAATTTAGCCAGAAGTTTAGACTTCAACTTTTCTTTTGAAAACTTGCTACGTTTTTTGGGTTCTATGGTTTTTCATACACCAATCTCAGGTTTTTCTTTGGGTTTAAGCATCTTTGGTTTTGATGTAGCATTTGTCTTTAATACTAGTTAAGATCAACGTGGCATTACGGGTGGGTGGGGGTTGGGGGGTAGGGCGGGTGCGAACGTGAGATTAATGCGAGTGGAAGACTGTTCTTTAAACTTTGAGAGTAGACATAATTTTATATAAATTATTACTTATGCATTGTTAGACACGTGTGTGCCGCACATACACTTTACATTGCATTGTGGTTTTTAGACACGTGGGTGCTGCGCACACATGCATTTTACTATGGGTGTAAGTAACTCTGTTATTACTAGGCGAATGATTACTACACTTAATCTGGTAGCATTGCATTTTTAATATAAAGATGTTTGATATCTTTTTAGGGTGAATTTCCAATTGGCTCCTCAAGTGAGCAAGGCTACATTCGTGAGGGTGGAGTTTTCCAATTGGCTCCTCAATCTCAGGTTTTTGGGTTTAACCGTCTTTAATTTAGATTTAGCATTTGTCTTTGATACCTGGTAAGATCAGTGTGGCATCGGAGGGTGGTAGGTGTGCGTGTGTGTGTGTGGGGGGGGGGAGGGGGGTTGGCGGGTGGGGGTGGATTCGGCGTCAATAGCCGCCAAAGACGCAGGGGAGAGGGTAGGGCGGGAGCGATCATGAGATTGATGCAAGTGGACGACTGTTGTTTAAACTTTTAGAGTAGACATAATTTTATATAAATTCTTGCTTATGCATTGTTAGACACGTGCGTGCCGCACCTGCACTTTACATTGCATTGTGGTTTTAGACAATAGTGTCGCACACATGTGTGTTTTACTACGACTGATATTACTAGGCGGATGCTAACTACACTTAATCTGGTATCATTGCAGTTTCGACATAGTGTTGTAATCATGAAAGAAGTGTGTTTCCCTATGTAAGCTATTCCTGCATGTTCCAACCTTCTTGTTCTTTTTGAACATGAGAAGAAGCTTGTGACAGTGCAAATTTGACATTAAAATGTTGACATGTCAATAATTTCTGATACCTTATTTTGTATGTCATTTTTTATATTTTTTCTTTTTTTTCACGCACGTGTCGTGCGTGCACTTTCACTATACTATAAGAGAGGAGCAAATTGAAAACAATTCACACCAAGAGTTTAGTCTACCCACCTCTCACAGAGTGGCCCGCATGTCATGTGCGACCCACCTGTCAATCCTCAGATATGGAAGGAAAACGATGACGAAACCTTAAATATGGAAAGGAGGGGGTGTCTCTCCCCCCCTTTCGTCGTCGTTCCCCAAACTTTTTTCACCCAAAGTGTACCCACCTTGTTGGCCAGTGTTCACGTCAGCTGGCGCACACTATAAGCCACGTTTCACGTACTCAAACTTTCTAATACGGTACACACGACACCAATCCCACCCATAATTCACGATCACGCCCAAATTTATTTCTCCTTTGTTTCTCCTTTTCAAATAGAACCAAACTGTGTGTATGTTTCCTTTCATTCACAGGAAACCTTCCTTCCTTTCATTCCTTCCCTAATTTAAATTAAATGTCATACAAATGTTTTTGTTTCCTTTTAAAATTGTTTGCATGACGTGACAAGTTTTGGCATGGGTGATTTGATTGCTGCGATTTTGAGATGGCCCTGATTGGTTGCCGCAATACTGCCTCAATTTCTCACAAGCCCAGCAATCCTTTATAGCCATCCCATTGTTGCCTTTGCCGCTTGCGCAACGGGCTGCTGCCTGCTCGTCGATAGCCATCCCCGTGAGCCGCTAGCTCTCCAGTTAATCCCCGGATGATAATTTTCTTCCGAGGAGCTTTCGCAGGGGCGCAGGCGCGCGGCAGCGAGGCTGTCAACTGCACGTCGGTAAGGTTATCATCCGGCGAGGTCTCCACGTATCGCGCATTAGGGCGGTGATGACGGGGCTGTGCACTGCTCCATCAATCGTCCATCTCTGATCAGGTTTGTTCAGCTTTGTTGCCCTTCAGTCCGTGAACTGTGATATGTACCCATCTCTAATTCCCTGATTTGATACTAAAACAATGGCGAGGGCCTATATTTTGTTTTTGCAATGGGTCAACACATCCCCTTTGGTGATATTACGAACACAGGATCTCATCGTGCCTCTCGCGGCTCGAAGAGGACAAATGGTTAATTGAGCAATACTTCTGAAGGCGGTGAGTTCCTTCTTTGATGAATCCGCAGGGTTTTAACCTCCTTTTATTATACCAATGCATTTCTATTTTTTTTGTTCGAACCTGTTACATTCAACAAGAAACGTCATGAGAGCTATGCAAGTTTACCAGCTGAAGTCAAGGAACAGAGGAATGCAAAGTGGAGACAAGATTACCAGCAAAAGAAGGTTGAGAAAGAGGCGTCTGCGGCAGTAGCAGCTCAACAACGTTAAGAGGTCACACCGGTTTGTCAGCGTAAAGGGGATGGTAACCTGGTAGCAATGGTAGAACATACACAAGAGTTCACACCGGAATCCATGTTGGTTAATCCAACACCTAAATCAGGTTTTACAACATTCCGAGCTTGACTTTTGTTATTTTGTGGTATAATTGTTTTTATTTTGTATTTTACCCTAATTATATGTCCATGACGTCCCCATTATTTTGGTTCTTTTGCTGGTGGACAAGAATTTGCATCTTATACCGGTTGACTATCTTCTCTACTAATAAGAGTTGAGCAAATTGATGTTAATTTTCACCCAGAGTTTATCCCACCCACCTCTCAGAGAGTGACCCACTTTTCAGGCCGTCCCCACCCAAAAGAGGTTGACGAAATTTTTCTCCCCCCCCCCTCCGAAGTGCAAATTGGCTCCCGAGCGCCCTCCACCCCCAAACTATTTTCACCCAAACTTCTACCCGTCGGTCCCACCTCAACATGCCAAACTTGTACCGCAATGGTCCCACCCACGCAGTAATCTACGCGTCCTTGATATGACACATGGAAACTCTTTAATCACGCATGGAAACTCTAATCACGCAAATTCTTTAACCATGGATAGTGACATTGTGTTTCCTTTCTTGCACATGGAAACTCGTTAATCACGCAAATTCACACAAATCACGTAAATATTTCCTTACAAATCTTTCCTTTCTTGCTGTTACACGTCATCGTTAAAGGAGTTTCCTTTTTTGCTCATCACAAAATTAAAAGGAATGGAGACACATGCTACAAAGATTGCATTTTTTTAGCAGTCGTGTGAGTTGAAAAAAGGAGGCTATAAAATCCAAAAAGGAAAGCATGAATGTATTGATCTTCATGCATGCCGCATACACACACATCTGTACTATAAAGAAACAAAAGAATTGAGACGTGAGCGGGCCCACCTTAGGCCCACCCGCATACTCACAGAGTGGCCCAGTTTTCAGGTCATGACGACGAACCGAGGGGGGGGGAGATTGATTTGGTCGTCGTCAACCGTCCTCCTGCGTACGCCCGCGCCCTCCCTCCCAATCCCGCTCGTCAAACTTCCTACCTTTCCTTTCAATTGCTTTCCTTAATCAATCACGTGTAAATTGTTTATTTTTTCCTTTCCTTCTGCGTTTGAATTTCCTTAATCATTCACACGTAAATTGCTCATTGTTTTCCTTTCCTTCTGCATTTGAATTTCCTTAATCAATCACGTGTATCAATTACACGTAAATTGTTTCTTGTTTTTTCTTTCCTTTTGCGTTTGAATAATTTCCTTAATCAATCACACGTAAATTTTTCCTTTCCTTCTGTGTTTGAATTTCCTTAATCAATCACGTGTATCAATCACGCATAAATTGTTCCTTATTTTTTCTTTCCTTGTGTGTTTGAATTTCCTTATCCAATCACACGTCAATTACCCTTGTTTTTCCTTTCCTTCTTAACATTTTCTTTTGCTTCCACACGTTTGGTATAAAACTGTAGCTAGGCTTTCACTTTTCTTTTTGCCTTTGTGTATTCGTGGAGATCGATGTTGCCAAGGGCGGCACGGCCCTAGACGGCGGCGGCGGCCCACCTGCGCGAGGTGCCCCCATCCTCCGCGCCGCCTCGGACGAAGGAGGCTGCACTAGTGGATTTGTGGAGGCCGCCATTGCCGGGAGGCTGCGCTGGTGGATCCGTGGAGGTCGCCATCGCCAGGGAGGCCTCACGCTCGAGCTCGATGCGGAGGTGAGGGAGGCCGGAGAGGGCTGGCAGGGAGGGAAGATGGAGGAGGCGGGGAAGGAGGAATTGTCGGCCAGCACAATGCCATCGCAACATCAAGGCGGCGAACATCTTTGTGGATTACAACTACGAGGCAAAGGTAATTAATTAAGTTGTGAGTGTTTTTTGTGCCTTTTCGGATCGTAGTGTTAAAATAAACACAAAATGACATTATTATGCTTTCCTGCTCATTTCATGTTGTGGGGTGAATTGCTTCTGTACAGGTTGCGGATTTTGGGGTCGCCAAATACCAAGCACGCATGTAATGGAAACTTTTGGGTAAATTTCTTAGTGTCTTTGTCACACCACACCCAGTAGTTTGCCCCGTGCATTTTAAACCGCTGATGCATGAACCAGTGCATGTGGTGATGTAGACTGAATGTGTGCTGCTATTTCCTTTTGTCTTCAGATATTCGGTGCCAGACTACACTACCACAGGCAAAAATTAACACCGCTGACATCTTCTCCTTCGGCGTGATGCTTGTTGAACTGATCACCGATGCAACTTCAGATTATCAGCCTGAGACACTTATTTCTCCTTTGTGAGTATCCTCTTTTGGCCTTGGACCCAATATTGTCATTCCATGTCGTTGCAACACTCAGTGCTTCATATGAGCTGATAAAAAACTATCTTTAATTTGTTCTATCTATGGTTTTTTTCTGTTTAGATGAAAATATCACTTGACATACCGCTTCAAGTAAGAGATCGATGCTGTCAGGAGGCATACATACATGTTTATTGCTTGTTTGCTGCTCAGATATTATGTGTCTCCATCAGCCCAATAAAAATGCATGTCGAAGCATGAGTTGTCACAAACTGACGTTTGCATGCATACTTTCAGGTTACTGTAACAAATATGCAGCTTTACTTTATCACTCAGATTGATGTTATTTTGCAGGAAAATAAAATTAAGTTCATTCATAAGGTAATGTAAATTTATTTTGGTTGACGCAAATCAGTTTGTTGAAATATTATTTACTCTCAGATGGCTCGGGAAATAAAACTGCAAGAAAAAACCATATAGATAATTTTAGCAGTCAACAATGAAACTCTTTCAGGTGAACATTTTCTTCATATTCAATTTGTACTTGTAGATGTGCTGGTCAATATCATTGGTATTTTTAAATTTGCTTGTCTCTGCGATGTCAGCATGCCCTTAATGTTAAATAAAGAGAATATTTTTTTTGAGTAGCATGGCCAGCAGAAAGACTAGGATAAGAGCTGACAGAAAAGACATTTGGTTTCTATGTCAAGGTGACATCAGTATCTTTTTTATTCTCAAATATATGTAGATTTTTAGGGTTAATGGGTGCTGCACACTGCTGGTTCCTAATAGTCAGTCAACTGGAGATGGGCTTTTCTACCAAATTATTACATGAATCTCCTAATAGTCAGTCAATACGTAACAAAGTGACTTCCTATTTTACTAAATATCTTTTTTCCTTAACCTGACATATCGAAATCGATACTCCTTCAATTTGAACATTTTTTTTGCTCTAACACAGCCTATAATATTAGCTCTTATGCATTAGGTTGTCAAGTGGAGGGAGAAGACAACAATGGAGACATGTGCAGGAAGCCACAAGAAAATATATGACCAGGAGCTCCTTCAATGTGAGAATTCTATTTGAATTCATCTGGTGGGCAGTGGCTGCTATTCTTTTTTGGTTTCTTAGAATCATATTTGATGTTGATGCTCAGTTTCATAATTTTTTTTTGTATCCAAGGATGATGAGAAGCTCTTTGCTGCTGAGAGTAGGCTGCCTCATGGATATTGAGGTGAAGGCTCAAGAAGGTTGTATATAGCATTGTAAGCAATGCTCAATATAATTGAACATCCTTCTAGATTGTTCTCAGTTGACGAATTTTGTCCGTGTCTCGCGCATGCGGCCAGGTCCAGTGGCAGACCCGGTGCAGTGCCCCTTCCGCACACGCCCAGTGGGGGCAGTCCACCGAAGTCCGGTGCTCATTTGCCCCTTGTGATGGGAGGCACAACATAGTGATGGAGCGAGGATGTGGTCAAATGCATGTGAGTTCAAAGAAAAGCTTTTTTTTGGTTGGATCTTGATTTAACTATTGAAAATGTAGAGCTTTTCAGTGTGTTCTTGATAGTGGTAGCCTCTATCCGTAAAGAATGCTAATTCATGATAGTCGATACGGGGATGAGAATAAGGTAGTTGGCATTGTCTTTTATAAAGCCGTTTTGTTGATTAATCAATTTATCTCTTTAAGGTTATTTATTTTACTTCACAACAATTTTAAATTATAAACCTTAATAGAGCTTCACACCCTTAATTTTTAACATCACCTTTGCTCCATCTTATGATATATGACTATTGTTTCTAAGGCATACTTTGATCGTGTAGAGTTTTTGCACGTAGGATGATTAGAATCATTGATATTTATAATTAGATTATTTTAATATTTTTTATTTTTTATATCACGTGCGTGTCGCACGTACACTTCCACTAGTACGTATATAATAATGATGGTTGTAGAAGAGTACCCTGCCTGACGCGGACCAGCTGGTCTACGAAAATGACTACCCTGACCCGGACCATTTTTGTCGAAGCGTACGGGAGTTGTTTTTTTTCTTGGACCATTTTTGTCATCAAACATCTGAAAACATTATTGTCGAAGCGTACGCGAGGCAAATGGTAAACAAAATAAAAACTTGTATGCTTGATTGTTTGGACAAAGGTCCTCTAGCATACTTGGTTAATTAGAGGTGGCTGAGGTATGGTCGCAATCAGGAGACCCGGGTTCGATTTCTCGTTAGAGCGAATTTACACGATTGGTTTTAAAAAAAATCCCCTCGTCGCTGAAGTCGAGATTCGATTCTCTTCTTTTAGTGTAAACCGTGGAGCGATCTTGACTCCACCAACTTAGTTTTATGCTTGATTGTTTGGATGCTCTCAATTTGCCACGAGCCGGGACCTTTTATATTTAAATATTTAGAGGGTGGGAAGATCTTGTCCGGTCCGAATATTACTTACAAATCTAATCATGCACGCAATCTTCAAATTGTACTCGGTTGGAGCTAAAACTAGCTTAGCCTATTTGGAAACCAACTTATCTCTGGTTTCCACTCGAGGATCTTATAAGAACCATTTCTTTCTTATCCAAATTTTGAACTAAACGTTCTACGTATACATTTTGATCGTCTAGACGGGATCTACACGATGGTGAAGACCAACTTTTAATTAGGCAATGTTACCAAAACCCATTCGATTTCCCAAGCTAGTTTTGCCAATGCAAACTGTCCGGCAAATCAGAATGGTGCTAATTTTTATCTTAGACGAACATTAATTTTTTAATTTCCAATTTCAAGAATGTACTACACCCCGGGCTTGGCCTATCCTGAGTCCCCTGTCCTCTTGCTGCGGAGTACTGTAACCACTTTTATGAAAAAAAAAGAAAAAATATAGAAATGAGAACATGTATGGAAGGAGCATGCTCCATTTATTCGTTATACATAACTTGGAATGAATTTCTGATGATTTGGATTACAAAACTTCAACTACACCTATAATATACGTTCAAGCCTCCAAGCAATTAATAATGTTGCTGTCAGATCGACCGCGATCGTATAATCATAATCATAAACTACATCCTATAGAAGCATATGCCTAATCTTGCGTTGCTTTAATCTGATACAGGACACGTGGCTCAATCTAGCAGTGACGACAATAAGGATGGGCAAGCCCGTAGATGGCCGTCGAGAACTTGAAGAGCGCGAAGCAGAAGGCGCAACCGGCGAAGACAAGCGCGAGCATCGCCCACGGGTTGCTGCAGTAGTCGCGTAGGAACTTGGTCTTGTGCCTGCGCCAGCTCGAGCGGTAGTACTCGTCTAGATCCCTGAACAAGGCGGCGAAGTGGTGGCGCTCCCCGTAGTCCAGGGTGCTGCAGTCGCCGAGCTTCTGGAAGAACTGGGCCACCGCGTCGTCGTCGCTGCCGAGGAGGTTCTCCGTGACGCCGTGCTTCTGGAGGTGCTCCACGTCCCCGCCTGCTCTCACCAGGGAGCCCACCAGCGCCGCGTAGCTCGACACCGGCTTGCCGCCGGCGTCGTCCCCGATGGTCTGCTCGAACGCGATGAGGTTCACGAGGTGCGTCTTGGTCGCGTAGTCGAACTTCATCGGCGGCATCCTCAGAACGCCCCTCGCCGCGTCGAACGTGACGTCGAAGATGTCCCGAGCCGGCGCCTTCTTCTCGAACCGGACGCCAGCCTCGCGGAGCAGGGTGACGGACGGGACCACCATAGGCGGCGGCGATCCTGTCCGCGTCTTCAGAGCCAAGAGCTTCTTGAAGCAGGCGCTGGTCCTGCGTAGCAGGGCCATGGACGAGGATACTCTCCTCCAGCCCGGCACCGGCGGCATGTCGCGGAGCAAGGCGAACCTTCTGCCCATGGCTGTCTTGACCCTGAGACACGTCGGGGGCAGCTGGCTGGCCTCGTCCTGCGGCAATGGTGGTGGTGGCGACGCCGGCGACGGCGAGCCAGGGACCGAGGCGGAGGTCTGCAGGCTTTGCAGCTCCGTCGCCGCCGCCGCCGCGGGCACGGAGGTCTCGTACAAGAGATGCAGCAGGTGGTAGATATGGATCTCGTCGGCTCGGCCTGGCACCACGCCGTCGCCGGCCAACAATTCCTCGCACAAGGCCGAGCCGTCGGGCTTGATCTTGGGAACGATCAGCCTGAGCAGACCCAGCCTGGTTGCCTTGGGGTTCACCACGCGGAAGAGCGCCTCGAGCACAAAGAAGGGAATCTGATTCTCCAGCAGCAGCAGGTCGGAGAGCAGCAGGGGAAGCCCCCAGCCGATGTCGCAGAGCCTGTCCGGCTCCATCCGATACCACTTCATAAAGAACTGGAGGACGAAGCAGCCATCAAGAAGCAGCATCTCCGCGAAGTCGCCGCCGCCGACGGCGAAGATCTCGGTCTGCTCGCTGTAGCAGCGCCGCGCCCGTCGCTCGACGTCGCGGACTGCTCTGACGCAGCTGGCCAAGGATGCGCCGGGGCACTTAGCGAGCAGCTCGTCCAGGTACCGCCACTTGTGCTGCTCCATGGCGCGGAGCTCGTGGCGGCCGCGGTAGTAGGGGCCGATGGACACCAGCCGGGGCTCGTACAGCTCCTTGTTGGTTCCGGCGCGGACGTGGGCGGGGACCCGGAAGATGGTCATCGAGCTGCTGCTCCCGCCCTCGCCGCCGTCGCGGTGGCGGATCAGCTTTTGCTCCACCGTGAACTGCAAGATGTCCTGCTGGGCTGCTGCTGCTGGTTCAGCGGGCTCCGGCGTTGACGGCGCGGTTACGAACTCGGCTTCGGTTGCCATGGCGTACGTACGTCAGGCGCTCGTGATTCTAATCTCTCAAATCAAATGCGCACTTTCTCAGTATAACTTAACGTCGGCAGTGTGTGTTGACTTAGGACAGTCAGGTCGTTGCACGCTTCCACGGATTAACGGATAATAGTCGTCCCTGTCACATCAAATATTTATATACTAATTATGTATTACATATAGACTAATCACAAAATCAATTGCACCGTACCGATGCTAATTCGCGACACGAGAAATAAAATCAAACTAGGTGATACCCCGCACGATGCTGCGGAACTTTTCTTAAACAAAATTTTAAGATGCAATGTGAAAGTAGGAACACCAAAGTGATTTTATGACAACATTCTTTTCTAAACAGCATTATACATGGAAGCATGAAAATTGTTGAAAGAGAATCATTCTAAATTATTGATCCTACATTATTTTCTCTGATACAGGAATTTTGTAGCACGCTACTCACAAAAGCATGATATTAACCACAGAAAATCGATTGAAGACATAAGGTTATGATTTAGTGGATGGTGACATGCATATCGTATAGTGGATGATGACGTGGGCCATGTTTGGATGGAGGTGTTAGTGTTAGTTTGTAGCAAACTAACACCAAAACTAACACTTTGGAGCCAAACACATGTGTTAGTTTGGTGTTAGTTAGAACTAACACCCCCAAAAAACTAACACCTCCAAGAGGTGAAAATTGGTGTTACTTTGGTGGACCCCACCCCTTTTCTCTCGCCCTCTCCTTTTTCAAATGATTGGAAAAGTTACTTTAAATGCAAACTAACACCTCCATCCAAACATTCAAGGTGTTAGTTTTTTATATGTTAGTTTGGAGGTGTTAAAAACTACCACTACCACTAACACTAACATCTACCATCCAAACACGGCCGTGGAATGCTTGCATGTTGAGAGAAATCTATTCATGGTTTGTTATAAGTCTCACCTATATAGTTGTTATAGATGCGCACTTTCTCATTAACTTAACACGTTGGCAGTTTGTGTTGACTTAGAGGACAGTTAGGTCGTTCCACGCCTCCACGGACTAGCCGACTAGTAGTCTGGGTCACATCACATCAAACATTTGCTCTCTGTTTCTAATTATAAATCATAGTTGTAGTCTCTCATTTCTTCTCTCTAGCATGTGTATGGACGCACATGCGTGTTTGAGGATGCGATGCTTGAGTTTGGTGTGTGTGGTTGTGTCATTGTGCGTCCTATGTACCCTTAACAATAAATGACACTTTTTACTTGTTGTATCCAAATTATAATGTGAGTATCGTGGGGATGTCCGGAGGATCCACGATTCCGATTAGCGGAATTGTTCCATATTTGACTACAATCATTCTCAGTGGCGAATTCAGGATTGTGAGGTAGGAGGGCTCTTCTTCCTCTTTTTCTTCCTTCCTCCTTCTTCTTCCTCTTTATCCTCAAAATTTTCATGAAAATTTGGAGTGATTACCATGAGATCCAGGGTGGTAGGGGGGCTGGAGCCCCCCAGACCCACCGTTGGATCCGCCACTGATCATTCTATATATACATCTTGTATGTTGCACGGGAAGAAAAATATACATTGTATTCCCTACGTTGCAACTCTTTCATTGTAGTGAAGATCGTTGATTGGCGTTCATAGTTTTTATTTCCCCCAAAGATTTTCCATTGAAAATAAAATTCTTATTTGATATTGTTTTCACATTACTTGCTAGTTGGTAGTTGCTAACATTACTATGCACAAAAATTTGGTATCAAAATGCAAGTTAAGAACTTTGCATGAAACAATCTTTCTTGATGGACTGTGAAAAGGTTTTTCTAGTTTTGTTTAGTTACTTGATTGACCAGTTCATCTCAATAGGGATGTCCAGAACATCAAGTTGCGCTTACATGCACACTTAATTAAACCCACATGCTCTCATGATGTTCAAAGAGTCTCGATCGATCTCGATCACTTGTTTTTGTCTTTGTTTCCAGGGATGCACGAAGAAATCTTTTGGTGCACCTTCTTCCCCGCCTTTTCCGTCATCTCCCCGGCCTTTTGGCAAGCCGCCTTCGCCTTCTCCTTGAGCCCCTGCCGAGGAGGCGACGGCGGCGGAACCGGCGGACACGGCATGGGGATGCCGGGGATGGTATACAGCGGCGTCGCCTCGTTCTTGCGCCGAGACTTCGCCGGATGATTCCTCTGGCAGGTACCTCCTCCAGTAGCCATGGTCGCCGGGCGAAAACCTGAATTTACACCACGCGCGCAACACAGTTTCATCATTATTACCTATCTGCAGAAACAGCTAACGATAGCAAGCAAGACGAAAGAGAAGATCTAGCTTTTGGAACCATATTATATGTTGTTGCTTGACCTTGCGTTGACCCTTTTTTTTAAAAAAATCTGCTATCGATTCGAGGGAGCTTGATCTTTGTAGATGTATTGCAAGGAATAATTGAGCGCAATACTCTTTTACAGAACAAAACGGAATTTGTGATTGAAGTTTTCGTCAGGTTACTTACCTTCTTTAGCAGGGGCGGCGGACATCTGCGCAGCTAAGCGATAATGGAACCGGCCACTCGATCGATCGTTGACTAGCGTAGACCTGCAGGGATGCCGCTTAGCTTGTCAGGTCATGCATCCACCTCGTTCGTGCACATATATACTACATGTCATATCTCTCTCAGCTTCGAGTGAGGTGAGAAGCAACTTCCAGTCACGTTTTTATTCTCTCTCAGCTTCTTGACGAAGTCAAAGTCAATGTAATGCCAAGGCAGCCAAGCCCACGCGCTGCTCGTCTACTGAAATGGTCCGGTGGAGCCGTGGGGAGGACGACGCAGTGGCCCCAAGTTGCACGCACGCGTTATATAAAAAAAAATGTTTAACTCGTTAGAAAAAACCATTTAACTCATGATTCATATATTCATTAACACAAAAAGGTAGTACTCCCTTCCTTTTAAATTATAGGTCGTTTTAGATTTTCTAAATTTACATATTTTATTATGCATCTAGTACATAGTGTATATCTAAATGCATAACAATATCTATGTATATAATAAAACCAAAACGACCTGCAATTGGAATGGAGGGAGTACATAATTTCTTGTTCTACTCACTTCTACCTCTATACACAATGGGAGGACCTTTTGCCTCTCAAATTCTGCCTGCCACTCAAACACTATACTCCTGGAAGGCCAGGGCAAGTGCAAAGATTTTATTTACTATCACAAGATCTAGATAGTTGCAATGTATTCGATCAAAAAAAATACTCCCTCCATCTCATAAAAGTGCAATTTTAGTTTTTTTAGATAGATTAGTGGTGGCGCGAAAAAACTCTAATACCCTCATTTGTTAGCCATATGCAACCACTTAATTAGACAGGTAATTAGGTCTATGATCTAGGATTGCACTCTTTGATGGGATTTTTTTTTCAAATGCTAGGATTGCACTTTTCATGGGACGGAGGGAGTAGTTGAAATGTAAGCTCTGTTGGTCTTTTGGAAATTGATGATGAGCATCTCCAACATATCAATTTCCCCCTTCCCCTTTTTATGTGTCTACAGGGGAATCGTCTTTCACAGTTTCTGAATTTTAAGGAGGTGTGCCATACTAAATTGATTTTACCTTTCTTCCCTCCTAACACTTGGGACCCACTTGCCAATGGCTAAAGCCTCGGATCTGATTTCATTAAAATATAACCCCTGTCATTCAATATAGTAAAGTCCCACATTTTAATTACTAGTTCAATTAATCACATAACCTTTTCATGATGTAATGAACACAATAATTTTTTAGGGAAAACTATCATGGTAAACAATTATAAACTAATCCAGAATAAAGAAAATGTTCAAAAAGTTTCAGGTAAGAAATAATATAATTTCAATAAATATATGAATCATTTTGAGAACTAACAATATTGGGAAGGAAAAAATAAGTTTCAGTCAAAATAGAAAGGTGACAAATAGCAAAATAAAAAAGTGGTATGATCAAATAAAATATGCGCTCCAGTGCTCCATTTCTACATTAGAAAGTTGTTGAGTTTTTGAAATTCAAACAAACAGTCCTTCTTATAGCACTCCAAGATTTTACGGATGCTTGGTATTGTTTCGTTGCATTAAGTATGAATAGTGTCAATTCACAAATTATTTTCAAAATGAATTTATAATTTGAGACAAAACTAGTTTAAACATTTCAATTGCCTTGAAAAAGTGTACCAATCAAGCTTTAAAGTCAATCTAACTCTCCACATTGGCTAATCCAAACTCGAGGAACTGGCTCTGGTCAACTGATGCAGAGAAGGAATTGTCGAGGGCTCCTATATCCCTTTCGTAAAAATAGACAAGCAAATCATCTTTAAATTCTAAATTAAACCCATGTACAACATTTTTCTTTCACATTTTTTACATTCGTCAATAATTTTAGAAAGAAGCCTGCCTTAATTGTCACCAACATTTCTTTATGTTAACCAACATTTTTTTTACTATTTTACATTCACCAACATTATTGCTCAACATCTTTTTACATGCACCAACTTCATTTTTTCATTTTCTCGCTCAACATTTTTTTTTTACATTCACGAACTTTTCTATGTAAGAACATGATAATATAGCTAATCTAAAATATTGATTTTAAAAATACAACAAAACATAGTTATATTGGATCTTATTTTGTAGTATTAATTCCAACAAATACCATAGTATTAATCTCAAGCAGTGGAATGTGGGTAAGCTTTTGTGTGTGTGTGTGTGAAAGATGTCATATCCGGGAACAAAGAAGTTTGCCATACATGAAAGGAAGCCCATCAGGCGCTCGGAAAAATGTGCTGTCATTCATTTTTTGACAAAGGCCGAGCGCGCGCGGTTCAGTCTGGGTCTTATTAGACCCATTGGCCCAAAAGGCCGCTAACACACTTTTGTTTGTTTATTTCAGTCTCACGCACTTCCCTAAAAAACTTGGTTTAGACATCACGGAATCCTTCCTTTTGAGTGCAATTCACTCAACACGATTGATGATGCAATTGGTCGTCGATAATGTTCCCTCGATCGGATCGAACGGGGTAACGCATCGATCAGAACGAGAGCAACACAGCAACTAGGATATGCATGTTGCTTTGTTCTGAAGATACATAGTAGTATACTACTCCTATATACAGTACGTACCTGCTGTGTGGCCGTGTGCGTCAGCAGAAACGAAACCCTAGATAGCTCTCCACACATACAACGAGAGCCCCCGATCTCGAGGCCAGTGTGGATGAGGACGACACTTATATCCTGTGCTACCACCGCGAAGCTTTTGCACAACGCGTCGTCGCCGACTCGCTGGAGCATGGGTGAAAGGAGGCGTATGATATGATTTGTGTTAGAATGATGAATGATGTTTTTCTTTTTTTTGCGAAAGGGCCGTGGTGACTTCATCAATCAATCTTGAGGATTTGCCGGCCCAGTCTTCGAAGATGCTCATAGGGTTAGGGTTTGCACGTTGTGTGTTCATAAGGACGAGTGTGTGTGCGTTGTGAGTGTTTCCGATGTACTGTGTAATTCGAAAAAAAATGATCTTTTTCTAGAGAAGATATGATAGATATGATAGGTGAATAGTGATCACTTTTCACCTCTCTTTTTCCCAAAGAGAACGGGCTCTAGCTAGTTGACGTACGCCTGCTGCAGGTGCAATGTAGATTTGCTGCACCGTATAGTACCGATGGACAGTTTATCTGCCACTTACCATTTCTCTCTCGCTGTCGATGATACATCATCTACCAGTAAAAGATTAACATCATTAACTTCTGAAATAATAAACTTAGACAAATAAGAGAAGTTGTGCTGAGTCCAACACACGGATGGGTAGTTGTTTCAAAAAAAAAAAATCATTTAAAAAAACACGGATGGATAGGTTCCAACAAAGAAACTCTTACCAGCTGATCAGTTATACGATCAGTTTGCTATCTTGCTATACATAGAATTTTTAAAGTGCTCATATAATTAACATGAGTCATGAAATCTAATGGTGGAGAGAAAAAATAACTCTAGCAATAGTGTTGCTTAATGCTATGCTATTTTCATCCGTTAAACAATGTTTTTTTAAAGAAATTGTTTATGGTCACATTGGTCCAAAGTTCATGCTAGCATAAAAATGATGTCTTGACGAATTGACATCGTGATGACATGCTATGATCTAGAGAGAATTTCCCAAACATCATCCCACGAAAACAGGCGACGACCAAGCTGCACAAATTAAATTATTAAGCAGTAACTAATTAATGTTGTACCACTGTAGTAGCATCTCGATCATCAACATACGTACGTAGATTAAGATATTCACCCACACATATGGTCCACAAACCCTTTACTTGCGACCCATGACTATTGACCAGCAGCGCGCTAGCTAGATCTTCCTGCTGAATAATCACATCCACTATATAAGCTCCTGTGAATCTGTGATCACGACGAATTAAACTATGTGGTCAAACTAAATGGCCGGCTTAGCGGCTAGTTTTCGTTCTAAACTGACGAAATGTCCAGATGCGTGCACACACATTTGATCCACAAAAGATTATTGCAAGAATCAGTAGCTCACGCACGTACTATCGTAGGTTAATTGTAACCAATTCACTGTGTTCTTGCGTGAGTGTCGTCCACGGGTCAAGGGGACAAAAGACCATATAAAAGTGGAGCTCATCACGCACACGAATGGGGTGCGCAGGAGAGAATATCGGAAAAGAGAACCTTGGCTCCGTCCTCGACGAACCCTGCTGCAGTGCTGCTATGAACTGTAATTTGTCGTCTACATACAATGCGATCTGATCGAATAGTAATGTTGCATCTATCGCTGGTATATAAATAGGAACACGTACACACAGGACATGTACAGTAGGAAGTCAGTAGTGTGCAACACACACAGGTGACAGGACTAGTTGTCTGGAGGAACGAAGATGGAATAATTCGGGAAGGAACAATGCTTTGAGCTGTTTTTTTTTAAGAATTACACAGTACAACGCAGACGCTCACAACACGCACGCACACTCACCCCTATGAATACACGTACGCAAATCCTACCCCTATGAGCACCTCCGAAGGACTGAGCACCGGCAGATCTGGAGATTCTCGAAGTCACCACTGGCGCCTCGTCGTCGACGGGAACGTCGCTTACCACTTAATGCATAACGCCGGAAAATCCCAGAATAAATCCAGGAAAAGTTGCGAGAATAATTTGGGAAGGAACAATGCTCTGAAGTCTGGACAACTGCAGTTGCATGTGTATAGTATTTTATATATGTTAACGACCCAAGGTTTCCCAAGAGGAAATGTTGCCTTTTCCCCCCTCATTGTGCCTAATGCATGTTATTCCATAAAGCCATAAAAACGAATTATACTTATATACTCCCTCCGTCCCTTATTGATGGTCGTCCGGGAAGTGTGTCTGTGAGGGGAATCACTGTTCTTTTGACGACCAACAAAAAGGGACGGAGGGAGTACATCATTGGCTTTCTTTAATTTTATTTTTCTCTTAGGGCATCATTTATCAAACACATATAGATTCAAGAGTGATAATAACTGAAATGAGGTGTGTTACGAGCTCCTGCATGCCTGAGTTCAATCCTTATGATGAAACTCCGTGCATGTTTGACCCTGTCGCAAAAATGCGTTGGAGCTAGTGCATTATATTAGATAGCGTGAAAATCCATCTTTCTATGATCAACTGGCTGTTACTTTATTGGAGTAAAAAAATATCATATAAAGATTGTTTTTTTAGAAATGGGAATATATTGAGCCTTTTGCATCAATCATATATTCATATAAAGATTGTAATCATGCATATGGAGTTCGGAGCAGCTAGCTAGCACTAAGAGTGCAAAGGGGTAACAGTTAATTAGGTGCACATCCGAACCTCTTTAGTTCAATTATTTGTACCTCTTTAATTCAATTTTGAAAAAATAGTACAAATAATTGAACTAAAGAGGTTCGGAGTGTCGGAGGTGCACCACATTATAACCAATTTGCACCACCCCTAGCGAGCACTCAGTTAACTAAACAACGGAGTACAAACCAAATCAACAAAAAAGATGTATTTACAAGACCCATGTATTTCCTTACAACTTAAAGAATTATTATATAAGAATTTAGATAATGCAACTAGCTTGCTAATCGTCAGAATTATTATTTCCCTCGAAACAACACAAGTGTTGGGAACTATTTCTGTAGAAAATGCAAATTTTTTACAACACTAGCAAAAAATTATAATAATATCGGTCTACTTATTAAAACCAATTTATCTGTTTTTTAAATTGATAAAAACTATTGTGATCAGTATTTGGATTATTTGACTACGGACAGAAAAACATTTGTGACAAGATAGACATGAGGGGAATTAGTAATACATTCTTTCGCCAATCACAAAAGGTGACACTTTGAAGTTTTCTGAAGTCAACTATTTCTAACTTGGGAACATATCATGTGCAAATCAGATACCTTATGCAAACTTAGAAAATTTCGATCAAGAACACAAGATGTCCATCCAATGGACAGAAGGGAAGAGGTTAGTTTGCATATAACTGCCCGTCACCAACATCTCCAATAAAATTTTGTGATAACCCCCCTCGGCGAACAGATACTCGACAAAGAGCTCTTTGCAGAGTGTTTTTTATCGGACACTCAACAGAGAGTTTGTCGTGTGTTGAAGAGACACTCGGCAAAGATTTTTCGGAAAAATGAAAAAAGTCAATTTGAGGACATGCACGTCCGCCACCGGTGCCGCGACGTAGGAAAGAGGAGCAGAGACGCTAGTGGCCATGTTACCGCTGGGGTCGACGGTCTGCGCCGCCATTGGTGGCATCGGCCGTGTCCCCGAGAGGGCCCGACCGCACCACCGCTAGTGCCCTGTCTCACGCTATGTGGTCTACGAGACTACAACCACGCCACCGGCCCCAACGCTGCAGCTCGGCCAGGCCATGGCGCGGGATCGAGAGGGCCGTCCGCACCCCACCGGCCCCACCGCTGTACTTCGGCCAGGTGACGGCGATGACACCTGTGCGAGGGGTCGGCTATCTGCGCGCTATTGTCCGCACGGCCGGCCATCCATGCCCCGCCGTCCCCTGCCGCCCGAGCCGTCCTGCCCGCAGTTGAAATTTTTATACTTATTTTTTCTATTATTTTAATCCATCGCAGTTGAAATTTGACTTGATTGAAAAAACTGCTTGAAATGCAATTGTTATACTTATTTTTCTATTATGTTAATCCATCACATTTTTTCTATTATTTTAATCCATCGCAGTTGAAATTTGACTTGATTGAAAAAACGGCTTGAAATGCAATTAATTGATTAAATATAGCAAATAAATAAAAAATATACCAAATTTTAACATGGAGTACCACATGTTATATGTGAAGAGTAGAAAAGGCAAAAAAAAAGTATTTCTTTGCTGAGTGCAAAAAAACACTAGGCAAACTTGCTTCTTTGCCGAGTGTAAGAAAAAAACACTAGGCAAAGAGCATGTTCATCGAGTGAAAAAAAACTCAGCGAACAAGGAAGTTTTATGAGTGTTTTTCTCGCGGCACTCGGCAATGAGTTTGTTTGCCTAGTGCCCGAAAGATTGCACTCGACAAACTCCTTAGCACTTGACAAAGTTGGGACTTCTTGTAGTGACTATTGTAGTAAATATTTTTATAAAAACATGATTTTAATAGGTTGATGTCAAGAAGACAATATTTACTTTAGAATACAGTTTTGTATGACATTTATAAATGAAATATAAATTAAAAGTGGAGGATTATTATTTTTGCTATAATACAGTAAACATATATTTTTATAAAACTATATAAATTTTCAAGATAAATCCACTCATATTACTTATCATTCAAACTCAAAACGGGAAAGGTAACTTTTAATCAAAATTTAGAATGATTTGCTTTAGTTAGACAACCATAACACTCTTCAAATTTTGGGTTGGTTCCATGCATGTGCTTCATACATGTTAAAATCTAAAAATCTAGAAATTTGGGTTTTTGTGAAAGCAATTGCAAACCACAGCTAATATTTTTCTCCTTTGATATATACTATCACAATTTTTTGTTTTATATATCTGCAACTGCAAACTACCAGAACTAAAAGGTTAAGTACTTAGTGGTAGGACCCGACCATGTTTGGGTCTCTGCTTGGAAATATACATACGTATATGAGCACACAGGCAGCATGCAGTTTATTGTGTTGGATCGCTAGTTTACACGCGTACTGAATTTATGGATATAACGGAATTCAGAATTTGCTTTATGTCGAGCGTCGTAGTAGCTGGTACGAGTGGTATCCCTCGAAGTGAGGGCCCGGCCGTGCCGGGATACAAGCTGACCAGCGCGCGGCGCGCGCACGTGCAGCTGCGACGACACGCCCGTGCCACGCCCCCGAGTTCCAGGCCCCCTGCCGCGCGCGCGCCTCTCTCTTCGGCTCTTCCCCCGTCGTCTCTCTCTCTCGCATCCCATTCTTCAATTCCCAGCAGAATAATGCCATCGACAGCGACAAATCAAATAATGCCATCCATCCTCATCGAGATCAATAATTTGATTGGCCGGCTTTCAATTTGTACGCGCCCATGCACGCACGCACGCACGAATTGAACGAACGCGCGCGATCATCGATCAGCTGCCCCGGGATCGCCGGCGACGACGACCTACTGCGGGCAATGGCTGCATGCCAGTTAATGGTCACGCATGGATCCATCTTTTCCGGCGACCGGCCGGCGGCGGCGCCTGCCGTGGGTCGACCGGCTGCCACCTGAATGTTTTTCTGTTCTTGCTTGTGTGTCATCACCCACCAGCAGGGTGCACGATCGGATGATGGGATCGAGATCCTGACTGGGCATCGTCTAGATCGTATGTTATGTGCAGCTGCATGCATGTACCAGCTGGAAGAGGGCAACTGGGCATGGCTGCAAACCAGCATCGTCGGGTATGGCTATGGCACGGTGGCGGTGCGCCGGCGCCGGTGATGGCGATGCGCGCGCCGTAAGATGCGATGCTTGCAAGTGGTAGCAGGTTTTTCGCCCGTGCGTGTATCCCTGAGCTAGCTGGAGCTCCAGGGTGAATGCAAGAGTAAGCTGCAGTGTAGCACTGCAAGTTGCTGCGGCTAGTCAACAGCTTAACACGCAAGCAAGGTCATGATTGAGTTAATGATCTTGGCTCTCCGAAAGAAACCTGCATTACGAAGACTTTCTAGTTCTGTTGGCTGCACACACTCACCTTCACTACTGCAAACAGCAACGACGCGTATGTGGCGCACACCTTGAAAGCATTGCACAGTTACATATATGGCCACAGTAACCTTAGGGAAACGGGAAAACGTACGTAACAAGTGTACTGTACGTCTTGCAAGCTTGCCAACAACACAAGCAAATCTGGGATCTCATCAAGGCATGCATGGAAATTTTCACTTCTCCGCCCATGCATGATTATTGTGTCTGTCTCACACACATTGCGCTGGAGATGGTCATGTCTAGAAAAATGTGCGGGTTTTGCATGTTTCATTTCTTTTTTTGTGAAGTCAGTAGCATTCATACTTTTGGAATAAAGCTAATTCTCTCTTTTCATATACTCCCTCTAATCCAAAGTGGGTGTCTTAGTCTTGTTCCAAAGTCAAAACTCCCTAATATTGACCAAGTTCATAGAATGATGCACCAACTACATCTAAACCAACATCAGATTAGTTTAATTAAATTGATAACTTGACCTTCTTGGTACAAGATGTTAACATATTTTTCTGTAAGCTTTATTAAGGTTAAGAATTTTGACTTTAAATAATCCTGGAACACCTTAAATTACATCTTAATGGAACGAAGGAAGTACACATATTACCCATTGTGGCACTATATAGGCATGCCAAATTGTGAATCTAGCTAGATATCAATGTGGTTTATTTCAATGTGGTTTATTTCAACAACACTGAAAAACGTAAGTGAATTCACCCAATGCAAAAAGATGGTCCAATATATAATAATCTCAAGTCTAAATTTATTTTGAGATCAGATGCATAGCAAGCGCGAAGTGAGGAACTGGCCAGACATTATTTGAAACTTTTACCCTAGATTTGTAACAGATCTATATACTCGGGACAAGTAAATTATATGACAATCAATGCTATCCATTCGTCACTTTGAAAGACTAACAAGACCTCTCGCCTAGTATAATAAAATATGGCAGCATGTGTAAGGATTAGAAGAGGAATAGAAACGGAATGTGGAACAAAGGAATGGGACCTAGTAGGTTAATTCCCTGATTCCCACACACCGCTGGTCAAATGATGACCAAAAGCTTGTTTTTATTCGCACCAAAACACTATTACATGCATATAAGCCAAAAGTATCAGACAATCGCCTAAAGCTGTTTATGGGAAGTGTGTGAAAATTTACTGGCGACTAATTAACCATCGCCTAATTAAAGTTCATGCTCTGAAGCTATTTGCAGATGGAGACATGTCATTGCTCCTTCTGAGGCCATTTTTGTGGCAGGGTTCCCTAGTCCAGAGACAACCCCCCTTCTTTCCTTCAGTACATCCAAAACCGGCCATGACCAAATGAAAACACTCACTATACCGAGCACTATCCCCAGCCTACAGGATTTCACAGCTAACTCCCATTCCTCCACTGTCTATAGTCTATATTTTGTTGTAGCATAGCTTGTCTTTGGTGAGAACCCACATTATCCCAGCTCTACCCCCCCTGCCTGCTTCCCTTTATATATAACTCACATAATCTTCATTCTTGCAACATCACAAGCACAAGTTTAGCTTTCACACCACATCTGGCGCTCCTGCTTGTCTCTAGGCTGTTGTGTTCTTGCTTTCAAGCTGAGCATAACCAAGCAAAGCCAAGGAAAGGTACCTTTCCAAGGTATATGTGTGTTCATATACTTTTGATCAGGAGAAACTTATATAAAGGTTGAAGTTCTTTGTTGAGCAAACATATATAGCTTGTTTGGTGTAATTTTTCAGGTGAAGAAGGATGCATTCAAGCTGCTCGCCGCTGACAGTGCCTCCGGGCTTCCGGTTCCACCCGACCGACGAGGAGCTCCTCTACTACTACCTGAGGAAGAAGGTCGCTTATGAGCCCATAGATCTCGATGTCATAAGGGAGATCGACCTCAACAAGCTTGAGCCCTGGGATCTCAAAGGTAATTAACTGCCAAATTCTGACAACTAACAACAACCATGTAATTATCTCTGATAGATGTACCCGTCGGAAGCATGCTGCATGAAGTTAACTCACAAGATCTATTCATGGTGGATGCAGATCGGTGCAGGATTGGTACGGGGCCCCAGGACGAGTGGTACTTCTTCAGCCACAAGGACAAGAAGTACCCAACGGGGACACGCACCAACCGGGCCACGACGGCCGGGTTCTGGAAGGCGACGGGGAGGGACAAGGCAATCTTCCTCGGCAACGGTGGCAGGAAGATCGGCCTGAGGAAGACGCTGGTGTTCTACACCGGCAGAGCGCCTCACGGCAAGAAGAGCGACTGGATCATGCACGAGTACCGCCTTGACGACGACAACGTTGAGGTTCCTATAACTGTAAGCACTAATAAGCACACAACAGCTAGTAATTTTGATGCAATGTGCAACGTTGAGGTTGCTGAAACATGGGATGCCGCAGGAGGATGGATGGGTGGTGTGTAGGGTTTTCATGAAGAAGAGCATCCAGAGAGGCTTCGACCAGCAGGGAATGGCCGCGGCGGCGGCGGTCGACGACGACGAGCTCCTCCATTATTCCTTCCAGCACTACTCCCCCGGCGGTAGTGCAGCGACGCCGGTGGACCAGAAGCACGGCCTGCACCAGCAGCTCATGCACGGTGGCTTCTTCCCCGCCTTCGACCCCTCCATGCACCTTCCACACCTCACAAGTGCCGAGGCGCCGCCGCTGGGTACCACGGGGTTTATGTCCGGCTCGTCGCCGGCCGTCGCCGTGAACCCGCTCGGCATGGCCTCCTCTCCCCCAAACCTGGTGAAGCTGACACCACCCAGCGGCACTGCCAGTGACATTCCGCTGAACGGCGGTGAGCGCTTCGGTGCCGCGGCCGCCGCCGACTGGTCTATCCTCGACAAGCTGCTGGCGTCGCACCAGAACCTGGACCAGCTCTTCCATGGCAAGTTCGGGGGAACACCTCCTGTAGAGGTTTCCCAGAATTATCAGCAGCGACAGCAGCAATGGATGGAGATGTCTTCACTGCAGAGGCTGCCTCTCCATTACTTTGGCTGCGAGACTGCTGATCTCAAGTTTTCCATGTAGCTAGATTGAACGATGGTCGATATGTAATGAATCACCCGGTTTTTTTCCTACTGGTTCTTCAACCTCCAGCTCTACCCCCTCCCGCCGCCCAATCCCGCCCCCACGCCGGCCGCCTCCTGCCCTCCCCACCGCCACCATCGGCTCCGTCCTCCGCCGCCGGCGCCATGCTCACCCCCGCCGCCGTGTCTCAGCTGCCCCGCCACCCGCCACCTCCGCCGGGGCCTCCCTCTAAGTCCGGCGGTAATGAGCACCGACCCCGGCAACGACCCCTAACTCCGAACCCTTAACCCGAACCCTACCCTGGCCCTAATCTCGCGGGAGCATGGCCGGAATTGGAGAAGAAAGGAGGAAGTGCATGCGAAGGAGAGCAATTCAGGTGATGAAGACTTCTAAAATATATACCTGGGTATGAGTTTAGTTTTCCCCTATGTAATCTGTCCCTGGAGAGGATAGGATGGCATGCATGCTCTTGTAATTTTGGGTACGGTGGTTAATGGGGTGAATCAGTTTTTTTCCTCTATTAATTGTTTTATAAAATTTTGTCGGTTCTTGGATTGTTTATAAGTGTTTTTAGTTTTAAATTTTAAGTCTTCACTGTGTGCAGCATTTCTTCTCTGAGATACTTATTGATATTTGAATTTTGCTATATGACACAAATAAAACGCCAAATCACTGTTAAGTGTTAACCATTATTATTACTATTCCATATACTGTATGAATAGCAATGCGACATCCAGCAGTCAACACATCTTACTGCTCCATGTACTTCTATACTGCTTCAAACAGAATGTTTACCGTTACTGTGAAGGGTTTATTAAGGAATTAATAAGGAGGGAATCAACAATGCAGTAACCTGAATAATAATTGGACAAAATTCAATTTCAGAATATATATTTTGAATTTAATATAGGAATGATATAAAATAATATTCTTCATATAAAAGAATTAAAGTAGCAAGACATATATATATTAAAAGGTCATCAGTAAAATGAAAAATAACTGTAAACGAAATTAATTTTCAAGATATGAAAAATTCAAAAGATGAGAGTGGTCCATCTGGCGAAATCATATAGTGAAAATAAACAAAGTACCATGAAGAACCTAAAGAGAAGTACCAATTTGGTAGGATCAAGATCAAGTACCAAAAAAGAGAAATTACTATGATATATTTAATTATGTGAAAACTTTTAATTATGTGATATATTTAATTATTTTTTGGTAAGTGTAAGGAATCATATCCTCGTAGCCTAAGAGGGGGAGGGGGTGAATTAGGCAACTTAAAACCTTAACTTATGGCTTCACTACTTTTCATAAAGTAAACTAGATCAAATCTATCTAGATGTGCAATCTAAGGTTGATCTAGTGTGAAATCCTCATCCCAAAACAAGTTTTGCAACCTATAGCCAATCCTAGCATGATACTACTCTAGGAAAGTAAAGGCAAGCAAGGATTGCAAGAGAGTAATGCGGAAATGTAAAGAGAGATGAGAGGAAGCAAACTCTTGACACGCGATTTATCCCGTGGTATCGGTAGGCACTTAGCCACTCCTAGTCCACGTTGTTGAAGCACTCACACAAGAGTATTGCTTCCCGGTCACCAAGTCTCTCCCAAGAGCACCATTTGACTCGTCACAAAGGCTCACCACTAAGGCACTCGCCAAGCTCCCTTGGTCACCTTGATGCCTCCTCCACTAAGGAGCTTCTCCACTAAGGAAGGGGTCTCCACGTCCCCCGCACAAAGTGTCCTCGCCACTCCACACACCAAGCCAGAGGGTCGAAGACGTTTGCCGGTGAGCCATTTAGGCCCCAAGGCTTTCGGCGCACCTTGTACAACTTGATTCACTCAAGAATCACCTCACAAGGTTGGCACACCTTGCACTCACTCAGCTCTAAGCTAAGCCTAGCACTAAGCACACACACAAAGCATGTGCAAGTCTATGGATGAGCAATTTATCCTTGGATGGCTTGGATATGATCTTCTAAGTGTCTTGCACTCCTCTGCACTTCCACACAATCCAGCACTATCCAGCAACCTCAAATGGCGGGGTGGAAGGAGTATAAATAGGCCAAGGCATCAAACTAGCCGTTGGGCCAAAGGTGCAAAAAGTAGTACCATCGAATGATCCGACGCTATGCTTTTTCCGAGCGTCGGTTTATCCGGTGCTACTAGCTGTTGCCTTCCACCTCACTTGACCATTGACACAAATCATCCGACGTATTGACCGGCACACCGTCGGTTCATCTGGTGCTGAAGACTTCGCGGCCAAAACCTTACTATTAGCTTCCTCGAGGCCGTTGGATGAACCGATGCATCACCGTTGGTTCATCCGGTGCTTAAGTCCTCTGAACCAGCTGCTCTGTGTCTTGAACTCAAGGACAGTCGGATGAACCGCCGCCACTACGTCGGTTCATCCGGTGCTTAAGGCTTCGCGGCCAAACCCTTACTGTCTTGCGCCAGTGAACCACCGGATAGACCGACAGTTCCCACTAATGGACCGTTGTTGACGGCTGTTAAGTGCTTACTTTAGCCGTCAATTTACTCATGAATAAAGGAGCAAGAGGCATTTCTTACACGCATTTTAGTTAAGAATAATGTAGTTCTACTTGTCCTTGGAGATTATATGATTGCAGGAAAATAAGCATAAAGAAGTAGCAAACTCACCTTCTATGATTTATGCCACGTCACCTCAGCCAAGGAGTGGCTGCCACCTCAGGTGCCATGCATGCAAGCCATGTCACCAATCCAAAGGAGGCAAGCCCCGACGAATCAGAGCATGACACGTGGACTTCACATGGATCCATGGGCCCACCAGAGCGCCTAAACCGCCTCAAGAGCACGTGTACACCGGGGACCGACCTAAGGGCCCACGGGACAGCCACCCAGAGGAAGCACACCCCGAGGGGGCCCACTTGGGGGTCGACCGACCCTAGGATCGACCGAACCGACCTTGGGTCGGCTGATCCTGGGCTTCCACGTGGTGCTTGTTCATTAGTCCTAGTGGCCATTCCCGGGGTGTTTCACTCCTCTTGACGCCGGTGCTCGGGCCTATAAATAGAAGGGGAGGGGGTTCATTTCTTACCAACACATCTTACTCCTCTTCTCTCACTTTTGGTTTCTAAGGCTAGGAGGTAGGCTAGAGTAGTTCTACTTCAGGTTCCAAGTCTACTTTGGGATCTAGGTATGAATTTTCTTGTATCTTTATTTTATTGTATGACTTTGATCTACTTCAGTTATTCAGCTATTTCATATAAAGTTGTGCTTGTATACATGGGTGATTTGTTCATGTGTTCTTCGCTTGTTCATCATTTAGAGGCTCATGTTCTTGATGAACAAGACCTTTCGATCCAGTTGACGAGTGATTTACTCATGTTTTCGGTGTTTGTTCATAAGTTAGAGGCTCATGTTCTTCGCGAACACGACCCTTTGGTCTTGTTGAATAGACATAGGAACACACAAATCCGTTTGTGTACCTAACCTAGTTTGATCTAGTTAGATCCCATGTTCGTGTTGTATGAAGTTCGTGCTCAAGCTACGGTACTCGGTGTAATTGGCTGGTTTATCTGGTGGCTCTGACCTGGGTCACAATAGCCCGGGCCGGTCAGGGTCCTGCTAACAACGTAAGCGTGGTGCTTGGGTTGTGTAGCTACGTTACTTATGAGTGTATCCCACGGTTTGCCTTGGGGTAGGCCGCGGTAGTGACAGTCATTGGACCCTTCTGGAATCCCCCACTTTCAGATACACTGTAGGAGTCTAAAGTCTAACAACCGGAGTCGTGCGTAAGCGACGCGAGAGGTTAGCTCCCCGTTTGTACCTGGGTGCTTGAGCCAACAGTCATGCAATGCTAGTGTGTATATAACTCGTCTTACTAACTTTGTGTGTTTAGTACCTTAGAACCTAGAACTAACTCGTATGTTGCCTCCTAAGCCTAGTACCTTTAGAGAGAGTGTATTTGTGTGTTCACACTACCAAATTATCTATCATACCTCACCCCTGTACTTGAGTGTCTGGTTTGTTTCCGTCTATGATTTATACTCATTGCAATAGTGTTGAACTTGTTAATCCGCCCAACCTTCTTTGGATTCGATACCCTTTGGAATACTCCTTTGGGGAAATGCTATAATAGTACTTCCGTGTGCTTGCGGACCCTTGTAATCGTTAGGATTACCATTTGGTCATTTCTGGCATTGTCGCTAGGAACTCGTAACTTAGCATCGACGTTAAGAAATACCAACAAACATTTCTGGCGCCGTTGCCGGGGAAGGCTAAGGATAACATGTCAACACTTTGCAAATGTTTATAGTCATGACAGGGACAAAATAGTTCTCAATGCAGGCTAACTTTGATTGTCTTCTTTGTCTATTGATGATGAAGACAGGTAGTGTATGACTGGTTTCGACTTACCGCCGAATTTCACTGAAGATCCTGAGTCACTCGTAAGGAGAGCTAGAACTCATTTCGGTTCTCCCTAGCGTGTACGTACGGAAGTCGACTCAGCTTCCTTTGTGCCATCCACATCAACTCCTATGGCCAACCCTGAGAAGACTCTTCGCGAGTACTCTGCTCCCTCTGCTGATCAGGTGCCCACCGGCCCCGAGATCAACACCGGGAACGAAAACTTCGAGATCAAGACTGGCCTCATTACGATGGTACAGGCCAGCCCATTATGTGGCAAGCCTAATGAAGACGTGAGCGCCCACTTGCAACAGTTCCTGGAGCTGTGTAGTACCTTCACTATACGAGGAGTGGAGGAAGATGCCATCCGTCTGCGGCTGTTTCCATTCTCACTCCTGAGAAAGGCGAAGCAATGGTTCTATGCGAACCGTGCGGATATTGACACATGGGCAAAGTGCTCAGCAGCATTCCTCGCGAAGTTCTTTCCATTGGGCAGAACCAATGCCCTCCGGGGGAGAATTTCAAGCTTCCAGCAAGCAGCAAGTGAAACCATTCCAGAAGCTTGGGAGAGGCTTCAGGAGTACATCCTGGCTTGTCCCCATCATGGGATGGACAACTGGCTTATTCTTGAGAGTTTCTATAATGGGCTGACTCCGACAGCCCGTGGTCATATTGATGCTGCTGCTGGCGGGGCTTTCTTCTCTCTCACTATCGCTGAAGCAACTAAACTTATTGAGAAGATGGTCTCCAACCAAGGGTGCAGTGATGATCGACTCCAGCCACGTCAGAGGGGTACACATATCGTCAAGGAAGCGGATATGTTGCACGCCAGATGGACCTTCTCATGAAAAGAATGGATGATCTGACCAGCGAGAAGGCTGCCATGGCCGTCACTACTCAAGCTATGGATTCTCGCATGACTTCCGAAGTTTGTGGTGACACTGGGCATTTAGGGAATTACTGCCCTACTACCCAGGAGGACGTGATGTACATGAACGGCAACAACTATGGTTATCGTCCACAAGGAGGTCCAATGTGGAATCAATCACGCCCTTATTATCAGGGAGGTAATCAAGGTAATTCTTTCAACCCAAACGAACCTTCCCTGAGAGATCTGGTTTTTGGGCAAGCTAAGATCAACGATGATTTTAATAAGAAAACAGCTGCCTATGATAAGGTTTTGGAAAGCCTTAACGTTAAAATTGATAGCCTTTCTTCTGCTCTTAAGAACCAGCTGAGCTTTAATAAAATGATAGAAACGCAGTTGGCTCAGTTAGCTGCTTTGGTTCCCTCTGTTGAAGACGGGAAGATTCCGGGGCAACTCGTGTCTTCTTGTGAGAATGTTTGTACAGTGTCCACCAGATGGGGTAGGCCATCTGGGCGGGCACGAGCTGCTAACTATGCAGGGAGACCCATACAGCAGGTTCTTGATCCATGAGAATCTTCAGCAATTGTGCACAGGAAAGACCCTGGTTATCCGGCTATCACTTGCACGATATACTACCAGAGGATCAGGAATGCTCTCTGTGATCTTGGCGCGAGTGTCAACCTCATGTCCAAGGCTATGTTCGAAAGATTGGGATATCCTACTCTTACTCCAACCTCGAGGACAGTTCAACTTGCTGATGCATCAATTTGTCCAGGGATCTTGCATCTTCGCGGATTTCGTAGGGTTTTTCCTTGGTTGGGCTTTAGAGTTTGGGCTTAGGCGAAAATGTTGACTACTTGAAATGTTGACCATTTCGAGAAGATGCTAGAAGCCCCCTACCCCTATCACGAGGGGTCAAGCATGTCTTGAAGGATTGCAACTTCATGAAGAACTTCCTCAGCAGAGCCTCCAAGAACAAGCCGCTCGACGCAGCCAAAGCCGGCACCGCCAAGACGTCGACAACGACGATTTCCCCAAGGAGGACGGTGCTGTCATGATGATCTTCGGCGGGACGCCCGCTCGTCCGCCGAGGCGTAAGCACAAGCGCATCCTGCAGGAGATATACCACGCCGAGCCCTTCGTACCATTGTACCTCAGGTGGTCCGAGACAGCCATCACGTACGACCACACCGACCATCCCGACCATATCCCACCGTCGGGGGCTTACCCTCTTATTGTGGCGCCTCTATTCGGCACCAAACGGGTGCACAAGGTGCTGATGGATGGAAGGAGTGGCCTCAACATCATCTATGCGTCCACCCTCGACGACATGGGGATCCCACGGACCCAGCTGCGACTGTCATCAACGTCGTTCCACGGGGTCGTACCCGGGATGGAGGCGGTCCCGCTTGGGCAGATCGACCTACACATCACCTTCGATATCGCGAGCAACTTCCGCAAGGAGACACTCACTTTCGAGGTGGTCGGCTTCCATGGAACGTACCACGCGATCCTCGGAAGGCCGGCATACGCCAAGTTCATGGCAGTTCCCAACTACACCTACCTCAAGCTGAAGATGCTCAGGCCGAAGGGCGTGATCACCATCGACACAAAGTTCCAACACGCCTACGAGTGCGACACCGAGTGTTTCCTGTACGCGGAGACGCTCATCCGGTCCGAGAAGATTACCGCGCAGCCTACGACTGTGGAACTCGACGACACCACGATGGCTGAGCAAGCCTAGAATAGCTACGTCGTTTCTACCCTTGCGAAAGTACCTTGTACTTCTTATGCTTATGATGAATAAAAGTGCCAGCGCTTTTCCGACTTTTCCCGCATCATAAGTATGGCTTTCGAAAAAAAAGCTTTTGTGAGCAATCCTAAGCAACAACTCATTTTATAGGTCCCGACCTAAAAATCCCTTGTTGCTCGGGGGCTCCACCCAGGGGCACGCTACCCCTTCTCGTTTAAAAACAAAAAATTTCCTGAGAAAACAACTCGAGGTACGCCGTACTGACCCAAGGACGGGATAGACGGCCCAACGACTTTCCGACTACGCTCGGCCGAGCACTGACACCTCCGCGGCTATACGTGCGAGGTTCCACGAGCTATGTCCAGGCTGTTTGGGCCGACTCACTCCCCGCGCTCCTAAGGTCAGCAGTGAGAGCTGCCCCCATCTTTTCGAAAAATACTCAACACCCGACCTATCCAGACCCTCCGAAGGAAGCTCGGGGGCTGCCGGTCTGGAGGGGAACCCCGACGTGACTAAGCACTGTTGATGCTCTCGAGTCCCTACACTCTGGCAGCTATAGGACAGAGCGAAACCTGTGACGTCCTAAGGGTGATCCTCTCGACCTAAAGACCCCGAGCCTTTTGACAGAGGAAAAGGAAAAGGAACAGAGTGTCGAATAAAAAAGAAAAACTCCTGCCGAAGGAAAAATTGCAAGTTTATTACAGCAAAGCCACCAGTGCTACTAAACAGTTTTCTTGTGATCGAGGCTCACCATCAAGCCATCCCAGGTCCTCTGCTGCAGAGTCAGCTACCCTCCTGGCGAACTCGGCGCACCCCGCCGAGATCTCGGGGTACCGGTGAATCTCGTAGCCCAGGGCCCATCCACCTACCAGTATCTCACGATCAATGTCCGGGTAATGCGAGAGGAACATGGCCGCGACCCGATGAACCAGCTGTCGGGCTATGGCCATCCCCCGCTCGCGAGTAACTTCACCGACCATCCCGATTCGCTCGACCAAGGACGCCCCGTCACCCACGCCAATGTCCTCCAATAGCTGCGTGACGGCCTGGGTGACCGCCCGGTAAGTGTTTTCCCTTTCCAGGATAGTCGCCCGAGCCCCATCGGCGGATGGGGAAGTCAGCTTGAGCGCTGCAGCCTTCTCTACAAGGGAGAAGAAAGCAAGAAGCATGACGCTGAGCACCATTAGAAGCCACAGGAGGGAAAGAAGGCAGCAACATTTACCCGTCGAGCTCTCAGGAAGCAACATCACAAATGCCATCAGCTCCTCTGGCTTAGTGATGGCATCGTTCATCCAGGCGGCGTCGTCCATCCACCTGGACCGCAACTCATTGAGCTCCGCGCAGGCAGCTGTCACAGAGCCAACCAAGACAAGCCCGTGAGTGGAGAAGCACAAGCGCGAAGCCAGGAGACCACACTGAGAGATCGGCTTACCGGTTAGCTCCGCGTCTCGATCGCGAGCGACCGCCAGGAGCTGGTTCCTCTCAGTGACGGCGACGCCAAGCCGGTTCTGCAGGGTAACCATCTGGCCCCGTGTAGTTTCTAGATAACGGGCGGAGTTCACCGCGGTCTCACCCAATTCTGCCATCTGTTTCTGAGTCTCCGCCAGCTTCGACGCAAGCTCGACCTTCTCTGCCATGGCCGCCACCAACTGCTCCTCCGCTGATGCTGCCTGCGCCGCATGGGCACTCCGCTGCACCTCAGCCTGGCTCTGGGCCTCGTGGGCAAATGAGCGAAGGGCGGCGAGCTCCGCCTCCTTCCGCTCCACCTCCGCTCGAAGGATGTCAGCGGCATCCCAGTGGCTGGCCTGCTGATGGAGAAACCAGGACTTGGCAGCACTGCGTGTCACCAGCTCCTGCACAAGAAGCAATAAAAAATGACAACAGGGAGAGTCACGCAAGTCAAGTAGAAGGCAAGGCTTAAAGCCAAAGTACGCACCTTGACGACAGCGGCAATCCCCTCGACTAACGCCGCGTTTCGCAGGATCGCGCGATCGAGCTTCTCGGTCAAAGCACACTCCTCCTCATCGTCAACCTCGAGCACCATTTGGATTGGGTCGCCCTGGGCGCCGATCAGCAACCTGCGGCAGCGAGCCCCGTCTCCAGAAACGGGCACCAACGCCCCCGGGGCCCTTCCAGTGCACTCGCCTTAGAGTCGCGGCGGGAGGACGATGACAGGGCAGGCGAGGGGCTCGGGAGCAACGTGAGCATCGAGCTCTCCATGCCTGATCCCCCGGTTGCCGCCTCACCATTGCCCTAAAAGGGAGCTTCGGCGTTGAATGCACCGCCCTAGGTCTCGGAGGTCGGCATGACCCCTGCGGCCGGTGTAGCCATGATCGGGTCCTCCGGCCCGGCCGTAGTCGAGTCCGCCTCGGCAGCAGTCGCATCCCTGGAGGAAGGCACGGACGAAGCGCCAGGCGCATCTCCACCGGAGGCATCTCCTCCAACGACGGCGTCGGAGGTCGTAGTCGGCGGGTCAGACCTCCCCGCGGTAGAAAGGTTCGCGGTCGCGATGGGACCGTCCACCGCTAGGCTCGAGATCTGCTGACGCAGCTCTGCCTCGAGCGCCGCCAGCGCCTCCGCCGACGAAGGGGGTCCTGACATTTTGACGCCAATTTGGCCGAAGCCGTCGGTTGAGCTGTCGCTTTTCCGCGATGTGTCCCCCGTACTCGAGCCGCAGCATCCCTCTCCTTTGAAGCTCCCACGAGAGGGGTCACAAGAGCCGGCTGCTGGACAACTTTTGACGCTAATGGGACGGCTCTTCATGCGATGCTACGCAGGGACTTCTCCGGCACCGGCCCGAGCGATCTGTTGCTGGGAGGCGCCCTAAAAGTAGAGCATTCAACATCGAAGCCACAATGCGAGCTCAAGAAGGGATGGGAGAGATGCTTACCTCACCGCAAGGACTCGCGGCCTTTTACGCTCCGATGATGATGGCCAACACGGAGCCCGCTTGCCACCAGCCGCCACGGGACGGTCACGTCGCGGAGATACTGGCTCCTCGTCAGGTCGTGCTCCTTCCGAAGCCCCCACAGTCACGGATGAGCGCGACGACGAAAGATGGGCCTCCTTGACGAGGGATGTCGGTGCAGGAGGTTGTTGCATCAAGCGCTCCCTCGGCGACGACCGTGGCCTGGGAGAAGTAGAGCCTCAGTTCTTCTCCCCCCGGTTCAGATTGCCGTGACAGGCCGCAACCACGCGTTCCACGTGGCCATGGCGATCGACCGACGACTCGCGGGCGCGGTCCCCACGACGGTCGCTCCGCGAGGAGGGGTGCGACGTCCTGTCGCGAGGACCGTCACCACCTCGACGCACCTCTGGGGCCCCTGAGTGGCGCCAGAAATAACGGCCGGCCGCGGCGAGACCCTTGAGGTCGACGACGAGCACCCGTCAGCCCCCTCCCCCGTCCGCGGTGCCACCGCAGCGATATCATCATCATCATCATCCTTGTCCGAGGACCCAGGCAGCAGCTCCCGGTCCTCGTCGGAGGAAACGTCCTCATCTCTAGCCCTCCTCCGCTTCGCCCGAGCGTCGTTCCGGTCGCGCTTGGCAATCTCCGCCGCCTTCCATGCCTCATGGCAGTCCTTCCGCCTCTTGAGCTTGGCTACACTGGCACGATTCCGCGCCCTCTCCTCCAGGAGCGGGGCTCGGGCGTGCATCACAGTACAGCTCCTGGCCTGCGGAAGTGATGTGTCGTGCGATGAGGAAGAAAGGAGCGGAGGAAGACGAAGAGGGAGGCCCAGAGGGGAACTCACCAGAGCAACTGTGCCCTCATCCGGAAGCATCAGGAGCAGATCGGCCGGTGGCCACTCGGGGCCGCTGAGGACGGCCTGTCGTACAAGGCGCTGTACCTCAACCACCAATGGCAGGGGATCGGTGGTCACCGTCCCCACGAAGGGGGCCCGGTCGGTGGTTATCTCGAATATGCGGAGGGTCCGCCGCCGTAGCGGCACGAGCCTCCTCGAGAGATAACTGCCACTCATAGCCGCGAGGTCCACCCCGCGCCCTTAGAGTACCTTGAGTGCCCCGAGGCACCCGAAGAGCAACCTTTGATGGTCCTTCTTCGGAGGCCCGTCTGACCAGGCCTCTGGGGTCATGTCATAGTAGCCGCCGGTGTAGGCCGGCAGCGAGCACTCCGGGTCGTTCTTGAGATAGAACCACTCCGAGTGCCACCCGCTGTTGGAACTGGTCAAGGGGCCTGTGAGGTACTCCGACACCTTGTTCCGCTTCAGTCGGAGGGCGGCGCACCCGATATCGCCGGGCTCCCCTCATCCTTCAGGCAGACGAACCCGAAGAAGTAGCGGAAGAGGTGCCAGTGCACCTCAACCCCGAGGTACCCCTCGCACAACACCTCGAACGCCGCCAAGTGTTGGATGTCGTTGGGGTTGAGGTGCTACAGCTTGAGACCGTACGCCAGCAGGACGACGCGGATGAACCGGCCTGCCGGCACAGAGAACCCGCACTCATGGAAGCCGACAAAGGAAACCACATACCCCAGCGTGTGCTGCACGAAATCCTTGAGTCTGGGCTTGATTCACTCTCGCGCGTCCGTCAGGCGAGCAACCCCGCATCGGCAAGCACTGTCAGCTTTGCGATGGAGACGGTCGAGTGCTACCAGTTTGACATTGCCACACACAACAAGGAGGCGAGGTCGCGGCGGCGAAACTCGATCTGCTGACCAAACGGCGGCGAAGACCGAAGGGTTTGCGCGTAGGGAAGCAGATGCGAAAAAGGAGGAGGGAATCCCAACTAGCTCTACTCTTTTGACTTAAAGGGAGGAGGAGGAGCCGGTTGGGGCGATTCCGTGCCCAGTCCCACCGGGAAGGACGGGAGACCATCTCTCTCTTGCGTCCCGTCAAGCCTGACACCGCGGAAAGGTAAGCCCTGCCCCGAGCAATGCCCGGTGTGCCACCCTCAGGCACTACTAGACGAAATGACCCGAGGTATTACCACGAGGAAAAGATCTACCCGACCTACTGCGAGAGGCCCGCCCCAACGTCAAGGAAAAAGGTAAACAAGCAACTACCACTAGGTCAAGGCCCGAGCGCGTGGATCGACCTAAGTACGGATCCTGGCTAGCCGACGGGGTAGGCGGCGCAGATCGACAAGACATTACGAGGACAACTCAAAGAGCGAACTACAACCACCCAATGTCATACACGTAGCCAGGAGGATCGGGAAGACGAAGATCGAACCAAATTAAAAAGGAGGGCAACGAGACCGATGTTCAAACTTACAAAAGGTGCTAATCACGAAGGATTAGCACCGGCGAAGGGTCGGCACTGGGAGTGGAGTTCGCCTCCTCGGAGGTGTCGTCCGGCTCGCTGGCATCACCATGTAGGCCCGCTCCTCTAGCCGCCGCGGGGCCCCTCTGCTCGAGAAGGGTGTCGATGTCCACCGTTGGGAGGATGGTATCGGCGTTGGCGTTGAAGTAAAGGGCATGAAGTTGGCACCGCTGCGGTCTGGTCCCCATAGGGAACCCCACGGGGATGCGGCCGATCCACTGGTCCTGGGTGTGGAGGTCGGCGGCAGCAAGCCTGTACGTCACCCCCTAATGCACCCCCGCGGCGACTGTCACCCGAACACGACCAGGGAGCGCCCGGAGGCGATCCTGCAGCAGCACCGGCTCTAGCCAGACCACCGTCACAGTGATGCTTGCGGCGTCCAGAAGCCCATAGTGGGTGATCCTCAGTGCGGCGAGCTCCTAGCGCGCCCACTCCGCCACCTCCTCTTGGCTTGCTCGGGACGAAGAAGATGGTAATCAGCAGACGCAAAGGACGCTAGAAGGAAGACGAACAGAGCGAAGAACTCACAGGCAACTTGAGCTAGCGCGTCCGCCTTGGCGCCCTCCGCCTGGGCCAGCTCCCTCTCCGCCCCCTCAAGGGCGGCCTCGAGGGCGTCGACGGACTGCTGCGAGGTGCACAGCGCCTCCTTGAGTTCCTCGATGCGCCACCGCGCCGTGTCGAGTCGTGCCCGGTCGCGGGCTGTGGGATTCGCCCAAAGGTGGTCATAGTCATCAGCAGCCGCCGGGGCCGACGGGCTAGCGCCCAGGCCCGATGCTTGCTGATCCAGCGGGATGACGGGGCCTACCGCTGTGACAGTCGAGCTGCCGCGCCGCGTCCCGCTCCACCGCGGGCTTCAAGGCAACGGTCCACCGGACCGCCAGCGCTAGGTCCCGCCTCCTCACGGGCCGCCAGCCGACACAGCGCCAGCACCCTCACCAACGAGTTGAGGGAGCCTTCAGCGGGGCGTTTCTCGCTGGCCATCAGGAGGAACGAGGCTGGGGGTGACGGAGCTGGAGGCGAACGAGGAAGGCCGTAGAGACGAGATGACGGCGTAAGCACTGGAAAGGAGAACACAAGAGGTGCACTCAATCTAAGCCTTCACCGCCCTGAGCACAACTGTTTCCCGAAGGTGAAGGGGCACTCTCTCTCTCTCTCTTTGTCTTTCTCTCTCCCACTACCTCACTAGTCTTGGGGCACGTCGCTCACCCTCACCGGAGAAGATCGAGAGGTTTTCCCCTCCCGACTTAAGAATGGAGGCGAATTTTTCAAACAACTCAAGCAAACAACAACATTGAAGGGACAAGGGGGCAACTGCATCGACATAAAACCCTAAGCCCTAAGGTACAAGAAGGAGGTCCACCGGAGTGTGAACAAGTATCGTAATACAAATCACCGCCGTTACGGCGGTGTTTTGTCCCCAGCAAGCCAGAGTTGAAGGAGCACCTCGCTGGGCTCCCTGCGACTTCTGGTGGAACTGGGAACTCCCTGTGGAGATCAAGGAGGCGGCCGACGTCCCCACTGCAGTTGCCAACAACCGGGAAGAAGTCGAAGATCCCAGGGCCATCCCTGGATGCGCTACCAACGAAGCATCAGTCCTTAGGGAATAGCCTCGCCCTGGGAGCTTGTTCAGGGGTACCTTGGCGTCCTGAAGCACCGCCCACATCCGGGTGAATGACCCCAGATGCGCCATGGCATGCAACAGAAAGCAGGGGGAACAGCGCGGACGCGGAGCAGCGTCTCTTGCCGGGACCTCATACACTAGGCTTCGACCCCCATGTCGTCGTGGGGTCACGAGCCCTAGGGTAAGGAAGAACCGTCATGAGCACACCTCTTCACTCGCTGGACTCCCTCCGACATCAGAAGAGGCAAGAACTGGCACAACACTCAGGAGGCCGAACCCCCACGACGGGAAAGGCAACAGGTTTCTTTTCCTCTCCATCTGGCTACCAAGGAGTCCCACAGAGACGAAGTGGAGCTCCTTTTATAGGGCAGCGCCAGACCAACCTCACGAGGGGAACAGCGGCGGAGACAGGGCAGCTTACGAGGCAAGCCACGACCGGCATCCTACCCCGCCCAGCGGCATGGCAGCGGAGTAATGGCCTGCTCCTCGTCCCGTCGCGTCAGCTGAAGCCGGCCACAGTCCCGCCCGACGCTGGGTCAAATCCCACCGTCCGGCCATGTCATCCTCAAAAGGCGAGCTGGTATTCGTTGCGACTAAACAAAACCTTACAGCAGAGTCCTTGACTCCGCTACGGGCTCAAGGCTTACACCCGACGGGTGCGCTCGCGCGCCCCCACCAAAACGAAGTAAGAAGATCGATAAAGAAGCACGGCCGTCACTGATCCTAAGGGTGAATCAATCATTCCCCATTAGGCTCAGGGGCTACTGAAGAGGGGATAAACCGGGGGTAATCAGCTTAGCCCTTAATCCCCAAATCCACAAGAATAAGGTGGCCCACAGCTGCGACGGCCCAACATCAAACTCCGGCAAGACAGGCCCATCATCATCACACAGCGTGAACCCCATGTCACCTCAATGGCTCGGCTTTGACTCAAGCGTCTGCCCCGCGCGACCTAAGAAAGCGCCCAGGCCTTGTGGCTACCTCGGGGGAGAGCTCTGCCTCGCACGACCTAAGGGCCCTGCCGCCCGCAACCAAACACCCCCCCTGACGGGGGCCACGACGTGGCAGGAGCGGCTCCACGCCGCCCGGGGACGTGCCAGAGCTGCAGAGCAGGAGAATCCATGCTATCAGGCCATGATGGAATTTTCTCAGTATGGGAGGGCCGCTGTGAGGACGTCCCATTACCTAAATGTGATACAGTGGCGGAGGATGGGCGAATCCTACATGTATAAGTCATCGGGCGGCGTGTCCCGACCGAGCGACTATCAGAGACAAGGTCGGGGCTTGCACCGGAAGCCTCCGACCCATCAACCATGTGAAACCATAAGTCGAGGAGCAGGGGCCGCCACCTACGCCGCCCTACAAGGACTACTGTGTCTAGCCAAGCGTACGGCGCCAACCGAAGACGGAGGACAACACCGTGACACTGTTCTGATGACTATTCTAGCACTGTTATAGCACTGTAGCAGGACATGATTTTACCATACTAACCCTTTTACACAGGCACCCCTTGAACTATAAAAGGGGAAGCAGGTACCGTGAAGGGAGGGATCGTGATCGCATGATAGATAACATCAGACAATAGACAACCAGAGTGATCAGGCGATCACACCACGAACACCACCACCTCAAGAGACCTGGGACCTGCTCCCTCTCTCAACCTAAGCTTGTATCCCCTACTACATGCCCCTTGGGCATATAGAACACTCCCCCAACTGGACGTAGGGCCCCCCACAGTGTCTGAACCAGTATAATCCTTGTGTCTCTAGTCCCAACCGTCCGGGTCCGACGCATGAACATACCAAAATTTACTTGCCGGCGGTATCAAACCCCGATAGTATACTCGACTCAATTTGAAATAGATTAAACCAAATCAGCATAATAAGATGGAATCTCATAGCACTCATCACCACAAAGTTCACACCACCAGCAAGTAGCAAACACAAAAATACAAGCAACTCATCGCCACAAAGTACACACCACCTATGAACCGTCTAGCTAGCAATAACACCAGACATATTTTATCGATTGTCTGCAGCTCAGTCAGAGTTCGATTGCTCTTCTTTCAATAGGGCATTCTCCGCTAACAATTGCTTACACTGGTCTGTCCATTTGTGAATCTCTTTCAACTGGTCATTCTCCTGTCGTAACAATTGATTAACATGGTCCCTGCATTTGGTCAGCTCTACCATCAGGGCAATGTTGTCCTGCCGTAATAATGTTATTTCATTCAACCGGACATTCTCCTATTACGACAATTGATTACACTGTTCCCTGCATCTTAATCTCTTTTAGCTGGTCATTCTCCTGCTGCATCAATTGATTACAATGTTCCCTGCATTTCTTAATCTCTTTCAGCTGGTCATTATGCTGCTGCATCAATTGATTATGCTGGTCCCTGTATTTGGTCAGCTCATCCATCTAGGCAATGTTGTCCTGCCGTAACGATATTATTTCATTCAACTAAGCATTCTCCCAATGCATCAATTGATTACACTAGTCCTTGCATTTGGTCAGCTCTTCCATCTGAGTAATGTTGTCCTGTAACGATTGCTCATACATATGCTTGTAATTTAGAGCCTTTTGCAGTGACTTGAGCTCGCTGACTTGTTGTTCTTGCAGATCTCTCTTCACCTTATGCAGCTCGGCTTTAGTGGATTTAAGCACCTCCAGAAGCTAGAAAAATATAAGAACATATCAATCCATCAAACGACGCAAACTGAAAACTAACTGAATCAACTTCTAACACCAATTGCAATTCAAATCTGAGTGTACGATGAAATCAGATCAGCTTTAGTGAATTCAATCACCTCCAGAAGGTAGAAAAATACAAGAACCTATCAATCCATCAAATGATGCAAACTGAAAACTAACTGAATCAACTTCTAACACCAATTGCAATTCAAATCTGAGTGTACGATGAAATTTGAATCTATTGTATATGGTCATCAATCCTCTAGATCCCCAAATCTAGAAATCTCCATCCCTAGGTCGATAGGGGAAAATATAGTGGCTCAAACCAGAGGACTGACCTTGTCGTGTTGTTTCATGAACTCGTAGTCGGGAGGTGGCACATAAACCACCCTCTCATCGCCGCCAGAATCCGCCACTCCTACCACGAGCCGTTGCAGATCTGCGCGTAACAAAAGTCTAGAGTCTTTGCGAAGGCAGTGACGTGTTTCACCTATGAATTACTGATTTATATTAAAGATTCACCTGACACAACCATAAGGAAAGTGTTTCCTGTTAAAATGACACAACCAAGAAGTGGTGCAGTGGTAAATAGCGCAATCTTGTTCCTATATGTCTCTAGTTCGAACCATTGCAATGGCAAATTATTTTTGCAACATTTCGTGACCTGGCCTCTGCTGACCTGGCGAAAATGCTTACATGTGGGACCCTGGAAAATTTTATAATGACTTGGAACACGCTAATTTCAAAAGAATGTTTACATGTGGGACCCTACTGAATTTTATGACGACTTGGAACACTTTGTTTTTAAAATAATGATTACATGTGGGACCGATGTTGGTTTATGACGTTTTTTTAGAGTTTATGGCGTCACAAAACAGCATGGAACAGAGAATGCCTGGCTACAGTACCAACCGTAATGACAAAAGTTTTTTTTCACTAAATTTGCTCGGAATTGAAATATTATGACGAGATCAGCTAGGAACGTCATAAATCAATGACGCTAAAATGTTGTTGCGTCACTAGTCAACGATTTTCTTATAGTACACTTTGCACTCTTTGGAATGGTCATTTTTACTTCTGACAAAGCCGTATGTCTCCCGAGGAGAAATTTTAACTCTGAACTGCTATGTTTCAGGAAGTGAACAAGATCGATGCATACACTCTGAACTGCAATTCACATTGAAGGTACACATTGGCCTCCTTGTCTTCCTCAATGTCTATCCATATTCAAAATAAATATGTTCCTATTTTGAAAATAAAAATGGAAAAATAGGAGGAAAAAATATGACAGAAAAAAACCTGAGAGAAGCAAAAGTCACATTCGAGGAAAGTTTATATTCTGTATTTCTTGCCTCTATACATGGGTTGTTGTCCCGGTTGGTATGGGCAGTGTTTAAAAATTATGAAATAGTATTGCCGTTAACAATTGCTCGCTATGGTGAGAAGCTGATTTGTGTCCTGCTGATTCCCAATTCTGTAGAGGAAGACGTCAGACAGCTCTAGGCCAAGCCCTGCTGCCACAATACAGGTGTGCCTTTGCAATCTTTCTACGACTCATTCTTTATTTTTATAGCGATAATGCATTAGTTCTTGCACCTTTTTATAGTTTATTCACAACACAGAATAAGACTGCATTTTATTCTTCCCAGTGGCAAATTGCTTCGTGGAACCTCTAGGACCTGAAAAAAGGGGGAGGACTGCAAGCCAGTGGAGCTAAATTTAAGAAAAGGTGTGTTATGAATGCATAACATTGTTGTTTGTTTAGGGCGGTGTCCCATGTTTAGATGCATCTGTTTTTTATTTTGCCTGCAACCACATATGTGTTGTCCTCTAGGCTGTATCCACAGCCCATTATTTGAGGATTTCTTCTGTTCAACCATTTTCAAAAAATTTATATGCAAAGGCTACCTCAGGTAATATCTTTTACTCCTAAATCTCCTTCCTATTTCTAAAACTGAGAATAATATAGTTCCCGACTGTTAAAATAAGTGGTGGTACATTTTTTTAATCTGTTACTATTTTCCTTCCTATTTCTTATTTTTTATCTCAATCATGGAACATGTCACATGTGGTTTGGTAGTCTATATTCCTATTGGTTAGGAGATAAAGTTGTCTTTTGACAGTTTTAATATCTATTAAAATTATGCGATGAAGAGGGCACTGGCTGGTTGGATGTGAGCTCATTTTTGACACAGTTGATGGTCATATAGGGAAATGATAAGTTTGGAGGTAGAGGATGTGACAGATGGGGATAGGCTTGAGATGAGAATAGTCATGTCTCTCTAATAGAATCAGGGGCTGTGCAATTGCAAATGACCATTTACTAAAATTCCATGTTTGTAAAGAGTTTACTTGTCTTTGATGCTGTCTTTTAATCCTGACACAACATTTTCTAGGTAACTGTGATTTGGCTCTTTAATTGATCATATCTAGGTTTCTTCTATAGGAAAGTTTTGTGTAATCCTGAAATATCTTCATGATATTATGATATTATACATTTAGTGTCTATATGGAGAATGCTGATTATTGTGACTTCTTAGGTTTGTAACTCTGAACAGTTGTTCAGAACCATGGTTAGGCCATAGCATGTGTTTCTTTTGTTTTAGTTAATCCAATGACATGGCCTCAAATAACAGAAAGTGTATATGAACACTTAAATATCCTGAGACCGGGTGGAAGTGTATCTTATAGAGATACTAAATTGGAAGGTGCATCTTATCTTTCTTTAAGGCTAGCATGAGCAGGATGATCCCTGTACACTCAGGCTCCTGCCTTCACACCATGGCACTTGTTACTTTATCTGAACTTTTGAATAACCTGAGGCTGCAAGTTTCAGCAACTTGTACTAATTGCATATTGAATTGGGAGCATTTTTTACTTCACAAGGACATGTTGAAAGGTAGTTATACTCATCTATTTATATTGCACTTCCTGTTTGTAGCATAGTGTTTGATTGTGCATTTCAGATGTGACTCTGGTGGAAGGACACACTTCTCCAGAATTATTTTGTGAGTAATCACCATACACCAATTAGGAATTGATCAGTTTTCTTCTTGTTGTGCAGTGGTTTGTGCACAACCTCTCCCTGTTTTGTTATCAAAGTGTGTGCTACTTTTGATCGGATAACTGCAACAAGTGATATGGCTTCAGGAACTTCGAAGGGAGCAGTGTCCATGTGGAGCACTGGAGCTCCTAAGTTATCACATATTATTTTGCTTCCTATGATAATCTTTTGAGCTTGTCATGGACAAGTGTGAACATCATCTATTAGTAAGCCAAAGGTGCCCCGTTTTGTTGGACTGTGCAAAGAATAGCTCTACCTTACACTTGATTAGCGGTTTCTTGTTTTGTAATTTTGGGGTGATGTTGTTGCCTCAAATGATCATTCTTTTTTACTTGTATGGCAATTTCCTTGTCTAGAAAATCATGTGAATTATTAAATAGTTCAAGACAATTGTTATGTTTTGATTTTTTTTTTAATTTTTATATTTGCTTTTTTATCCTTTACTTTCCATTATCCATCTACATACTACATTCTTGACAGTAAAGAAAAGAGAAATAATGCTCCATATTTGAGAATAAGCTAAAACATCCAATTGATAGAGTAATTATCCTTGAAATTTTAAAAGTGATCATTTAGTTAAGCCAGTTCAGTTTTTGAAGGCTCTATCATATAATCTCTAATGTCTGTTCTACTTTTAAATTTCTCCATATTTTACTTGAGTTGTGCTATTGATTAGCACACTATTGCTAAAAAAATGAAAAAGATCAGCACACTTAAACATGAGGGGAGTGGTGCCTTTATCTCCAAATCTACTCTTAGGGCCTTCTTTTATTGTGGAATAACCTTTGAACCATAGCAGAGACTTCGAAATGTTTGGGCTCCTGAAATGCAAGATGCTTTTAAGGCGCAATAATCTTTTGTGTTTCAAAAAGGCGGAATTACCGATTTGCCCCCTAAACTATCGCGTCAGGCTCAAATTGACCCTTGAAATATCAAAACGGCCAAATTGGCCCCTGAACTTTGAATTACAACTCAATCTCACCCAAATGTCATAATTACCCCTCCCTAATCCTCTACCAGATACTGTTGACGCCGTTTTTCCTGTCATTCGCCCTCCCATCCCTCATCCCCTCGACCTCAACCCCCCCCCCCCTCTCTCTCCTCCATGGTGGCTAGGATTTTGGCTTGGGGAGGATAGCAGTGGGCGCCCCTTGTGTAGGTGGAGGTGCACCCTTCTCTAGGCGCACCTCTTCTCTTGGTGGATCAAATCAATCCCCATTCAAATCAACCCTAGCCCCAAAAAACTGCACTCACCTCCATTGCTCGCGCTGCTTCATGAGAGCCAAAACTCGATGCTCCACGACCCAGAGGTGCTCTTGTGCAGAGTGTCGACCTTCCTCCTCTCCCTCTCCCTCTCCATCTCCCCTCCCTGGATGCTTGCTCCATGGCGACATAGGGCCGCCAGCGAGACCTACTAAGTGACATTCTTTTTATTATATATATAGACATAAATATATATTTAGGTGCGTAACAAAAGAAATGGGTCTAGAAAAGTCAAAATGATAAATAATTTGGAACAGAGAGTATAAAATACAAGCTGCAAAGATCTGGCTCCATACCAAAAAAAAAACAACTATATATATTCAAATGCTAGTATGCTTATGCCAAGGACTGCAGAGGATTTGCATGGATGAGCTTGTCGCCTAACAAGAGCCACGACCTCCTTTTGACCGTTCTTGGCAACATTGTCCAATTCAATACTTGAGCAAGTAAGATAACCAAAGAAAAGTCCAGAAATAGTTGCCACAAGATGCGCCCTGAGGGAAATGTTTATAACATTTGAAACCAATTGGTATCTGAAGAAACAAATGGTTAGGAAAAGACAAAGCATAAGCAAAACAATATATATTTCAGCTCCTGTAGTAGGCTACAATCTAAAATTGTATGACTGGTCCTTGTTATCCCAGTATGTATGTAAATACCTAATCTTGAGTGTAAGGCTTACGGTTGCTAGGACAAAATACCCTGCAGTTCCCATAAACACATTTTCATTGTTTTTTTTTTTGAAAACAACACATTTTCATTGTTAAATGTTAAGTTTGGAAAGACTATCATGTCCTCCCAATAACATAAAAATGTAGTACATTTCAGAAAAAAAACTGAAGAATTGAAGTTGATACTTATTGCTGTCATTCAAATTTCTGGTCAATTTTAATACACTATTTCTGATGGCAATAGTTTTTTTTTTTTGAGAAATGATGGCAATAGTTGCACCAAGACTACTTGCCGGTATGATGTAGAGGACTCTCCGGACTAACAAATTAGATAAAATACAAAGGTTTTCAAACTGCACATAGGATTATTCTCAGACTAATTGGGCAGATAAAAGTTGTGTAGGTTCTTTAATCATAAAAATGACCTAAAAAGAACCTATCATGGCCTAATTAAATAGCAGTTGCCAATCCTCCCAAAAATGCTTAGTGAGAAGCTCAAAGCTGCAGCTATCATGGCCTTCGAGAACACACTTTCTGAAAAATCTTTGTCAATGACTTGCTCGTTTTGACTCTGATATGCCAGCCATGCTCCAATTAAAGAAAATACTGGGCCCTAGTTTGAGTTTAAGAAAAGGACATTATTGTCTTCAAGATATATTATTTTCAGTTAACATGCTATCCTCATATAAAAGCTAGGCGTAATGCCTTTGGTCGGAAAAAAAAGCTATAATCCTACAATCATTCTAACATTTACCCAAAATAAATGAAGTTAATTATACGAGTATGAAGTATGAACTAATAACCATTTGGAAGTGACTCCAGAAAAAAAATGATTCCAAAGATGCTAAAATACGTTTAAATATTGGATAGAAAGTTTAACCTGATTTCTGTTTTCCTTTTCTTCTGTAAATTGCATCAATTAAAAATTTTGCAATCTATTATAGATTACATTTCTTTCCTGCTTATGATTTTCGTTCAAAAGAATAAATGTGAAGATAGGGATTAGGGTGATGAACGAAAATAATAATGAAAACATATGGGCATCTTTTCATATAAAATATATACCAGGTAGGTGTGCAACTTATTGTGCTAGAAACAGTTGTTTTTGTAGTGTGAACAAAACTTGTCACATTACCGCAGATTCCTCCAAGTATGTATATAAGAAAAAAATGTCATTTGACCCTATGCTATGCATACTCGAGGTCCAAACTTAAGCAACACCAAACAACCAAGGGCTAAATGTAACAAACCAGAGTGCTGCAGAAATCAATTTACACAAACAGTTGAGATAAGAGTGGGTTACAGGGCTGCCTAAATGACAAAAAATAGCTAATGTCAAAAACAGATGAAAAAGCTGGTGTAAGTTATTTGATTGTGATGCACAAGCTTTCGATTAACCGTCCATAGCTTTCATTCCTTCGTATAAACATGCAGCTGAATAGTTCTACAGGGAGTAAAAATCTAAATGCGTCTCCTCCCTCAGCTGAAAAAAGCAGGGGTGGACTGGCTGTGAGATTTGCATAGAGGAAAAGCTACTTTCTGTGGTTGGGCTACTGACTTTTTTTTAAAGCTACAGCTGGTTTTAGCTGAACCAAAGGAACCCTAAGTATAGGACCAAAGGTTTTGAGTGTACTACTTCTGGTTGGATTCCTATAGCTAAAGTGGTAGAAGGAATATCTCTAGTTGTTGCATTCTACAAGGTATATCTATGATTATCTTATGAAACCTAGAAATACTGTTGGAAAGAAAAACTACAAGACGATTTTACAGCATCTTGGGGAGTGGAAACAGATCTGCAGTTTTGCACAGAAAGTTTAACTCTGTCTCATGCCATTTTAGAGTAACATGGTTGGCTCACTTAAATAAATAAGTGGATAAATGACATTGAGCCCCATTCAAAGAAGTGAGATAACTGAACTTTTCTAGTCAAAGGCTAATCCAGTAGTTGACATGACAGATATGACGTTCTGGATAGCAATGCACGCACTGAATAACAAAATAAAATAAAATGTGTGCTACTTTTTAGTTTTTCCTACGAATTCGAGAAAATCTGAAGTCCTATGCTTACTAGTAAGTTCAATCTGGCCCACTTTTTGCACAGCAGCTTGAAGGAAAGTACTATTGCAGCTCAGGAACCACAAAACTGATACTGTTAGGAGGGTGGCTAGCTTTTGCCTTTCCAGAAGTAACAGATGCAAACTGTAATAACAATGCAAGCCAAGAGAATTTTGTGGCACCTCATCTAGCATAGAGGTAGAGAAATACCAGGAACATAGGCATTGGTAGTCTCCAGTCTCCACCACTCCCATGAAAGTATTAAGTCATTTATCTTCGCACCATACAACAAAGGGAGAGATAAATATTCATTTTCAGAAATTTTCAATGGCCAATTGGTTTCTGAAGCAACAAATGGTTAGGAAAAGACAAAGCATCAGTTGCCTATTTCAGGTCTTGTACTAGGCTACTATCTAAGATTGTATGACTGGTCCTTGTTATGCCAATTTGTAAATACCTAATCTTGTTTCTTAGAGTATAAGGCTTACGATTGCTAGGAAAATACCCTGTAGTTGTAACCTTCAACACATTTTCATTGTTAAGTTGGGAAAGACTATCGTGTCCTTCCAATTAGAAACATGGTAATAACAAATAAGATAAAATTACATCAAAGATTTAGTACATTTCAGGAACAACCTGAAAATTAAATGGATACTTATTGCTAATGCTCATTTTATTTTAATATTTCAATATACACTAGTTCCGATGGCAATAGTTGCCTCAAAACTACATACACCAGTATGATGTGGGGGACTCTTGGAAATAAAATACAAAGGTTTTCTAATTGCATATAAGGTTATTCTCAGATTAATTGGGAAACATAAAAATTGAAGAGGTTCTTTAATCATAAAAATGACCTGGAAAGAACTTATAGTGATGTTTTAATAAGATAAACCACAACACCATTACATTACTAGTTGTCAATTCCCCCAAAAATGCTCAGTAAGAAGCACAAATCTGCAGTTGTTACTGACTGCGAGAACATACTTTCTGAAACATTCTTGTCGGTGACTTGTTTTGATTCTGATACACCAGCAATGATCCAATTAGAGAAAATATTGGGCCCTGGTTTGAGTTTATGAAAGGAACATTAGTGTCTCCGAGATATATTCTTTTTAGTTAGCAACTGCTATAATGCTACAGCCATTCTAACATTTACCTAAAATAAACGAAGTTAATTATACAAGTATGAATTAGTCCTAATAACCATCTGGAGTCAAGACTAACTCCAGAAAGAAAACTTTGATTCCAAAGATGCTAACAGTATGATCAAATACTAGATAGAAAGTTCAATCTGATTTCTGTTTTCCTTTTCTTCTATAATAAATTGCATCCGTTAAAATTTTGAATCTAATGTAGATTACTTTTCTTTCCTGCTTTAGTTCAAAATAATAAATGTTAAGATAGGGATTACAGTGATAAATGAAAATAATAAAGAAAGCATATGGGCATTTTGTCATCTAATTATACCAGGTAGGTGTGTAACTTTCTGTACCACAAACAGTTATCTCTGTAGTGTGAACAAAACTTGTCACATTCCCGCAGATTCCTCCAAGTATGCATATAAGAAAAAAAAATATTTTGAACATATGCTCTGCGTACTTGAGGTCCAAACATAAGCAACACCCAACAACCAAGGGCTACATGTAGGAAATCAGAGAGTGCTGCAGAAGTCAAATTACAGAAACAGTTGAGATAAGCTGAGTGGGTTACAGGGCTGCCTAAATGACAGAATAGCACTTCGACACCCATGCTTAGCCAACTTGCAGATACTGCTCCACCAGTATTGATGGTCACTGTCTCACTGAACACTACTCTAATGGTAGTGTCCATTTGAGAAACATGGCATGACTCATACCTCATGGAATCTATTGGCTAGGATAATTGTTTTATGCAAATAGACAGACTGTAGACAGCATCCTCTCACATGCAAACAGGCAGTAAAATTTAGAACCAGACACAGACACTTTAGAATTGTACTTTCATGTTCACAAACTTACTAAATGTTAATTATCAGAATCCTAAATCCTAAACAATATTTGAGTAACAAACAGAACTTAGGAGCTTTTACTTCTTTTTTTCAAGAGCTTCCTCCAAAATCAAAAGGTACACTTTGACCTCAGAACTTCTCATAATCAATCTGGTATATTGTCAGGTAATTTGCATACTACCAAATTTTTGCACTTTTTAACAAATCACGAGCTTCAGCTCTTAAATAAACTACAAATAATGAACATGTTGTGAATGGAAAAGAAGCATACTACAAGAAGTGTATTCTTCCCCAGTTCATCTTTGACTAAGTGCCAGTTTGGTTAGCCACCATAGTTTCCAAGCTTTGCCACACTTTCAGTGCCAGCGGCTTCCAAGACTTTAGCCAACAGAGACATGACTGCTAGTTTTCAAGCTTTAACACACTTATGAATCCCTAATCCTCCATGTTCCAGGGGCCGCTGAACTCTTTCCCAGGACACTAGGCAGTTACGGCAATTGGCTTGTTCCTGACCTTTCCAAAGGGGAATAATTGGATCCATACCATTAAAAGATCCAAAAGTTAGATGTTGACCCCACATGTCATTGACTCATGTGAACCCCACATGTCATTGACTTCCAAAGGATACCTCTTCTCCTCTTGTCGATGGCTTTAATTACCCACCTTGGCAAATCAAGAACTATCAAGGAATAAATGGAAGTGGCGGATAAAACCATCCTAACCATTACCAATCGACCTGCTTTGTTCATGAGGGATGCCTTCCAACTAGGAAAATGATCAGCCACTTTGTCAATCAAAGGCAAAAGCACTTCTTTGGGGGGGGCTTATGAATAGAAAGAGGCAAACCAAGATAAGTGCATGAGAATTCCTTTACCACACAAGACAGGCCTTCAGCAGTGATAAGCATGTCTTCCCCTGAACAGTATATGGGTGAAACAGAACTTTTCACCAGATTGGTGTGGAGGCCGGAAGCGTGTCCAAACAGGTCAAGGATGCTTCTGATTACTTGCAGATCAGTCCTCCCGGGCCTCAGGAAAATCACAGCATCATCAGCAAAAAAGGAAACCCGATGCCAAGCTTGCTGAACAGCAAGCGGTTGTATCAAGCTCTATCTAGCTGCATATTCCACAAGAGAATTTAGGACGTCCATGACAAATATGAAGAGCATGGGAGAGTGGATCTCCCTGACGAAGACCTCGATTATGAAGAATAGATTCCCCTAGCCCCCCATTTACTAACACACGAGTGGACGATGTCGACAAGATTAGACACAAAATATCCTGCCATCTCCGTCCAAAACCCAACTGCCTGATAACCTCCAGTAGAAAGGACCATATGAGACCGAGTCGAATGCTTTAGCAATATACAGCTTGAGGAGAATATGAGCCTCTTTCTTCCTGTGCAAGGATTTCACCATTTGTTGGACAAACAGGAAGTTTTCATGGTTATTTCTTCCCCTGACAAAGGCACTCTGATTGGTGGAAACCATTCAGGGCAGCAGAGGGGCAAGCCAGTTGGCTAGAACTTTTTGTTACCAATTTGGCAAAACCATAGCTGATAGGCTGATAATCTTAAACATGCAGAGCATCCAGCTTTTTGGGGAGAAGTGTGATGAAAGCGGAATTAAGCAGCCTAAATTTGAACACATGACCTCGACGGATAGCATGAAATGCAGCCAGCAAATAATAATATTCCAGCATCACTTGTAAAATCAACCTGTAAAACCATTTGGTCCAGGCGCTTTATCAATGGACAGATCTCTAATGGTTGCCCAGATTTCATCCTCAGTGGAAGGGTCATCAAGAGGAGAGAGATCCCTAGACTGTATGCCAATCTCATCAAGGCCAATTGAAAATTTCCGCTCTTCTGCCTTACCAAGCAATTTATCATAAAACTCCAGGACTGCTTGTTTGTCTTCCTGGAAAGTGGCCAGCCGTTCGCCAACTTGTAACTTGGCAATGAAATTCTTTTTCTTTCTGAATCGAGCGTCGAGCCTGCTAGTGGAAAAAGGAGGTGTTTGCATCTTCTTCACGGAGGTACAGGATTCTTGAACGCAGCCGGTCAATGGTTCGAGTTTGAGCTTCTTGCACAGCCATTCCTCACTTGCAGAGTTTTCACGAGTCTCCCTTGCAATCTCAAGCCGATGAATAATCTCCTTGACCATTTCCAGCTGCAATTTGATGCTCCCCCACTTTCCTTTGATCCCACTTTTGGAGAACTCTGCTAAGGCGCTGCAGTTTAAGAAAGAGGGGCTCCACTGCGCAATTAGATTGGCAAGATTGCACAGCACAGGAGCCTCCCAATTCTGCTGTACTGCTTCCAAGAAACCAGGAACCTTGGTCCAGAAGCTCTCTAAGTGAAATTGGGCGATGATCAGACACTCCTGAAGCAGCACTTTGCAGGACTGAATCCGGGAAAATATCCTCCCATTCAGAACGACAGAACACTCAATCAAGCCTTACTAGGGTGGGCGACTGCCAAAATTCAATCAGGTGTATTTACATCCTAAAAGTGGTATGTCTTTGACCTCAGAGTCATCCAAAAAAGCGTTGAAATCAACCCATCATGGCTCTGTCCAGATTAGAATTGTTCTTGTCTGCTGCCTGGTAAATGAGATCAAAATCGCCTGCAACCAACCAAGGGCCATAGCAAAGGCCCCGGATGTTTCTAAGCTCCTGCAAGAACAGCAACTTCTCTTCATCTTCCCGAGGGCAGCATGCTAACAGACACCAAATATGTGTTGACCCGAGCAGCGATGGCTTGGCAGGTATTGCTCTTCCAGGCAATCAGAACCACACTCCGAGTTCCATTAGCCGGTAAAGCAACAAATTTATGAAAGGATGAGCCAAAACCTGAGAGAAACAGATGCTGATTCATAGACTCAACCTTAGTCTCTTGAAGGCACACTATCTCAGCATTGGTAGAGAGTATGACATCTCTGACTGAGTTGCACCGATCTTTTTTACTGAGTCCCCGTGCATTCCAAATTAAGATTGAGGAAGGATTCATCATCGGAAGTAAGTAGACGACCAAGCAAAACAAAGCTAGAGGGAGGCAAGCATCCATCAGAATATAGAAGAAGATGCTACCTAACAGCCAAGATCTCCAAGCCTTAAAATCTTTTCACCGTTAATCTGTGCTCATCTGAATTATATATGATTCTACAAGTCTGAAGTTTAAATGCCCGTAGGTTAGTGCTGAAAAAGGACAGCATTGAGCAATCATTGAATTTGTTCATGCCATAAAAGCCACTATCTTGCAGGTTAAGGGTCCTGCCAGAACAAAGCTAGCAGGCAAGGCAGCAAAGCAATATTCTGAATGAGACAATGAAACTGCGTTCTGGAGCACCCAAGTCTTCTAAAAAAAGGAAGGGCCAAAAAGTGATCGACTATACCACATACTCGAGGTCCACATTTACCCACTGAGTAACATATCAACTATTTAATCAACTAGATATATTGACTTCTTAATTTCTGTGAACACAGTTCCAAAGCAATTCCTCTAACCATTTTTTTCACAATCTTCTCTCAAAATTTGAGAAATGAAAAGAAATACCATCCGTTACCACGGAAGTAACCGGGTACCAGTTTGACAAGGACATGTAAACTGTGCCAGAACATACTTAGCTAAATAGAGTTACTCTCTGCAGTACTGAACCTTCATCTAGTAATGCAAACTCTAGATCTATTCTGTAACACCAATGACTCTACATTTCTATAAAAAAATGTTGGATATAACTGCACTGGTTTGAAAAGGCAGATTAGTCACTATAGCTCTCTGTATTCCCTTTGAATAAAGACTAATACTTCTAAGAAGAGCAGCTCTGTTAGCCTGCATAAAAAATCATGTATGTTCATCTTTGGGTTTGTGTGTGCTCATGTGTTCTTGCCAGTGGCGGACCCAAGGCCCGGCCACCCTGGGCCTTTGCCCAGGCTCCTCTAAATTATGTTCCATTAGCACTAAATGTTCATTAAGCCACATATAGTGAAGGTTAGGTCTAAGAATTACTAAGCTAATTAAATTGCCCAGGCTCCTAAAACCTGCTGGGTCCGCCACTGGTTCTTGCTGAAATTGCAAGAAAAAAGAAATCATTCAAAATACAAGAGTACAAATTACAGGAACTAACCATTTGGTTGTTGCAACGCCCCCTTATCCTTCCAGGATTTTACAATATTTTCCATTTGTTGAAAATTAGCTGCCTGGACTTGGTATGGATTAATTGTAAGACAGTTTAACAAATTAACTCAGATCAAGAATTTAACTCAGTTGTAGATAGTGTTAGCTCAGGGAATTTTGATAAAGAATGAAATTAAAATAGATACACATGATCAGATATAGTATACCCTCCTCCTTTTATCCGGGCTTGGAACCGGCTATGTTGAAACAACATAGGCGGAGTTAGTAACTAACCTAAGCTAATGAAACCTGAAATACATAAAGAAAATTGAGATAAGCAAAAAAATAATCTAAACATAAAAAGCATAACTATTTATACTAAACATAAAAAGCATAACTTCGTGTGTGTGTGTGTTTGTTTCGCCTTTCATGGTTTCCTTTGAGTTTCATCTCTAGCCTACCCCAACTTGCTTGGGACAAAAGGCTTTTGTTGTTGTTGTATTTATACTAAATTAAGACAGATATAAAAGACTAAAACAGATTATTAAACAACACATAGCAAATTACTATACTAACAAAGTACTGTAGAAAACTAGAACATTACAAGCCAAGGTTGTAAAATTGTTGCGACACTGAATTAACAACCACGGAATCGGGAGATCAAGCACGAGGGGCATTAAGAAATGGCTGACGCATTAATGACCACGGAATTGGGAGATCACTAGCACGAGGAGTATTAAGAAATGAAGGACGTGCATAGAAATCTGACTCTAATTCAGAGCCGGAGTATGGAGAAACATACCTGAAATTTCGCTTGCGGTAGCGAGTGACCCTACTCTCCAACCAGCTAAGCGAGACACGTCTTGGGACCTTGAACCCCTTGATCCTCTCCAAAGACGGCAGCGCAAGGTCAGTATCCTTCTCCGGCAACGGGGGCGTTGACAGCGGGGGGAAGCCAGAGAGGCGATCAAGCGGGTGGTCAGCAGCAGGGTGGGGATCACAGCGAGCGAATTGCATGCAGAAGGCGTGGAGGGAGCTGATGAGGGGGCGAGGTGGGGTGCTGACGGTACGGTGGAATCACGTGAGCAAACAGCGAGGCGGGGTGCCGACGGCGTGGTGGAATTGGGCGAGAAAACCGTGACACGGCGGCACGGTGGGAGGTGGGACGTACGCGGGCGACGGGGGCGTCGACGGCGCGAGAAAAGCAAGAGAGGCGCTGAAGCAGGGGGTCAGCGGCGGAGTGGGGTTCACGGCAGGCGAACTGCAAGCAGAAGGCGTGTCGGGAGCAGATGAGAGCCTGCAAGCGGAAGGCGTGTCGGGAGCAGATGAGAGGGCGAGGCGGGGTGTCGACGGCGTGGTGGAACTGGGCGAGGAAACTGTGACTCCACGGCGGCATGGCGGAACGTACGTCGCCGACTGGGGAGCCGACGGTGCAGGGGAAGCTGGAGAGGCGCTGGAGCGGGGACTCAGCGGTAGAGTGGGGTTCACAGCAGGCGAACTGCAAGCGGAAGGCGTGTCGGGAGCAGATGAGGGAGTGAGGAGGGGCGCCGACAGCGCGGTGGAACTGGGCGAGGAAACCGTGACTCGGCGGCATGGCGGAACGTACGCCGGCAACTGGGGAGCCGACGGTGCGGGGGAAGCTGGAGAGGCGCTGGAGCGGGGGTTCACGGCAGGCGAACTGCAAGCAAAAGGCGTGTCGGGAGCAGATGAGGGGGCGAGGCGGGGCGCCGACGGCGCGGTGGAACTGGGCGAGGAAACCGTGACTCGGCGGCAGGGCGGAATGTACGCCGGCGACTGGGGAGCTGACGGTGCGGGGGAAGCTGGAGAGGCATTGGAGCGGGGGGTCAGCCGCGGAGTAGGGATCAGGGTAGGCGAGCTGCAAGCGGAAGGCGTGTCGGTGCGGCGGCACGGTGGGACGTAGGCGAGCGGCGGCGGGGTCGACGGCGCGGGGGAAGCCAGAGAGGCGACGAGACGGGGGAACGGCGGGGTGGGGATCACTGCGGACGAATTGCGCGTGGAAGGTGTGGCGGGAGCCGGTCGGCGGCGGCACGGCGGAATGTATGCGGTGGAAGGGACCAATCTCTGGATCGGAGGCGCGAGGGAAGCCGGGGAGGGGACGAGGCGGCCGGTCGGCGGCGGGGTGGGGAGCAAGGCGGCGCTGTGAGCGGTCGGGGTGGGGAGGAGAGGCGCAGCAGCTGCGGCGACGACGGCGACGGCCATGGCGAGCGGGCGGCGCGAGACAAGAAATCACAAATCCAAAGACGGCCGGCAGCTGGTTCACGGTGGCGCAGGCCGAGGGGAAGCAGCGGCGGCGGCGCGGGCCGCGGTGGGGCTCGGGAGACCGACGAGCCGACGACGCACGGTGGCGGCGGCGGCGCAAAGCAGGGAGGCAGAGCAGCGGTGGAAGGGGTGAGTTTAGGGTTTGATGTGATGATCCAACGGCGGCAGATGATTGCACGAATCTCAAACAGTAAGTTTCAACATCTACGGTCCGGAAGATATATAGGATTTCCCGGCGGAGAGATATGATGGGTCTGGTCCGGTCGAAGCAAAGCGCTCTGAATTTTATGATTTTTTTTATATTTATTTTATCGCGATTTTGCAAAAATATATGGTCCGCCACAAATTTTGCAAAAATATACATCTGCCGCCGTGGGTCACGGCGTCAGGGACATAACGCCGCGGCCCACGGCGGTAGGAGCCGCTAGGAGTGGGCCCTTAGCGTGGGCGAAACATAGCGCCGTACGCCACGGCGTCAAGAGCCTAGCGTCGCGGGCCACGGCGTTAGGTCCTAGTGCCATGGGCCACGGCGGCAGCAGGCCTCCTAGCGCCGTGGGCCGGTCTAGCTGCCTATATAACACCGAAATTCAGTCGAAAATGTCATAATAATTCGAAAAAAAGAAAAGAGAGGGGGAAGAGGAGAAGGGAGTGAGGAGGTGGTGGTGAAGGTGCGAAGCTCTGCCGGTTTTTCGTCTCGTTAGAGGTAATACTCTGATACTTAATAGTTTTAGTGTAGATGTGCTTAGTAGATATATAGTTTTAGTGTAGATCTGCTCAGTAAATACATAGTTTTAGTGTAGATCTGCTTAGTAAATACATAGTTTAGTGTAGATCTGTTTAGTAAAATTATAGTTGTAGTGTAGATCTGCTTAGAAAAATTATAGTTGTAGTGTAGATCTGATGTTAGAAAGTACGCACCAAATCAAACAGTGAACTGGCTAAGGTGTGCACACGGTGAGTTCTGTGTGATGCAGGTTTATCAGGGATGGGACAACTCTGGTCGCCGCTTCTGGCATTGCTCACGAGTATGGGTAGGCAGGCAAAACTCCATGACCTCTGTCCTTCATCATTTTATGATTTACTAATGTAATCACGGTTTCTGCAGTACTCCGAACAACCAGATAACTGCGGTTTCGTGCAATGGTTGGATCCCCCAGCTATTCACCCGTATCAAGAGTACATCAACTACCTCGAGGATGTTGTCATCTTCAATCTGAGGCAAGAACTCGCGTCGGCATTGGCTTCTCCAGATCCGACATCTACCAACGGCGAAGACGGACCGGTGACCGGACCAATAGTGGTGAAGACGAACACCGGCTATGAGGACGAGTACTGCTGTTGTCCGTGCCACGAAAAGAAGGACAACACTCCACCAGCAACTCCACCCACGCCACCATCTGATCCAACTCCACCCCCGTCGGGGTACATGCCCTCCCAGCACTCCAGCGGGTCTATGATGTCCGGGTTCTCCGGGTATTATTCGTACAACTAGACTACAATTGTTGTAATCGTTTATTTAAATCCCCTAAGGCACGTTAGGACTAGCAAGAGCGGCACAAAGTTAGGGTAATTGTGTCGCACGTGCCATTGCAAATGTTGTAATCGTTTATCTAAATTCGTCGTTAAGTATTAATGGTTCGTCGTTTTATCAATCCTTCAACAATTGAAACTTAAAAAAAAATAAAAAAAATTCCTACCGCCACAGCCTGCGGCGGCAAGGAACAGATAACACCGCGGGCCGCGGCGTTAGCTCAGCGCCACGCTGCCGCCTGGCGTTAGACCCCTAACGCCGTGGCCCACGGCGTCAGGGTAGTAACGTCGTGGCCCTCGGCGTTAAGGGTACGGGCCCACTCCTGGCGTCTCCTACCGCCGTGGGCCACGGCGTTATGTCCCTGACGCCGTGGCCCACGGCGGCAGATGTATATTTTTGCAAAATTTGTGGCGGACCATATATTTTTGCAAAATCGCGATAAAATAAATATAAAAAAAATTCGAATTTTATGGGCTGCTTCGTTTTTTTGACGGCCCAATACGCCAGCTCATTCCCGTCCAGTCCAGCCCACGTCTGCCTGCCTGCCTAGTGTTCACGGGCTTTGAACTCCAGAAGAAAATTCAATTTGGCACTCAGCTATTGCGTGCCCGGCTAAACAAAACAAAAAAACTACTGCCTGCCCTCGTCCGAAATTTTTCACGAGTAAAATGCACACAGGGTACTCAAACTATTAGCCTCCTCCCATCTGGGTACTCGAACTATCAAAACGACTATCTGGGTACCTGAACTATTGCCGATGCACACCAAAAGTCTAAAACATGCCACGTCAGGAACATCTTTTCAAAAGAAACCCTATCCATTTTCTCCTTCTCGCAAACAACTCCTTCCTCTGCCTCCGTGGCCGACTCGGGCGGCGCAGCGCAGTGGCTCAAGCAGTGAAGCAGAACGTCGTGCCCTTCCTGCAGGACACGAAGATCGCCGTGCTCGCCGTCGGCAACGAGGTGCTCACCGGCGCCAACAGTTCCTCGCTGTCGCGCACCCTCCTCCCGACGATGCAGTTCCTGCACGGCGCGGTGGCCGCACTCGGCCTCGACAACCAGTCACCAGCAGCAATGGGGAGCAGGGCCCGCTCCCGGAGTCCCTAGCGCGCGAGGTGGTGGCCTCGCGCTCGAGCCGGTCGGCACGCGCGCGCACCGCGGCGTCGGCGACGCACACGCGGAGGGAGGCGGCCTCGTCTGCGGCGGCGTTGGCGCGGGCCAGGAGGCGACGCTCGGCCTCCATCCAGGCGGCGCAGTGGCCGCCGGAGTCCCCATCCGGGAGGAGCCACGACGCCGGAGTCCCCATCCGGGAGGAGCCACGACGCCGCCATGCTGCGGCCAGGCCGGTCTCCCTCGCGCTCGCGCCCGTCCGCGTACGTGTGGTGGTGCACGTGTTGTTGATGCTCGGCCACCGCCACGTGGTTCTGCTCCTCGGCCGCCTCGCCGGTCCCGAATAGCATGGCCTCTACGGCCAGGGCGGCGGCCTCGAAGCCGATGGGCACGACGGGGACCCGCGCGTGGCGGCGCGCCAGCGGGTTGGCGTCGTGGATGTCGGCATCGCAGGTGGCGTAGAGCACGGCGGCGTCGGCCTTGCACGTGACGGCGTCAAGTACCATCTCGCGGACCTCCTCCAGCCGACGCGCTCGCCAACGCCCCGGCTTGGCGCGCGACTCTGCACCAAGGTGCGACCGCGGCAGCCGCCGACGCATCCACGGGCGCAAGGGCGTGGAGCCGCCGCCGCCGCTGCCGGCGAGGAGAGGTCGTCACGCGACCACCCGGAGCAGGACCTCGACCGCCGCCAGGGCCCACGTGAAACCTCCCCGCGACGACGAGCGAGAGGAGGACGTGGACCGCTGCGTCCACGCTGTGGAGGACGACGAGCCGCTCCAGGCGGAGCAGGACGGGCGAGTGGTTTTATATAGGCGAGAACGTCCGCGGCGGCCGGGCGGAACACCCCGCGGCTCGCGCTCGCGGCGGCCGGGCGGAGGGAGAGGAAGGAGCTGTTTGCGAGAAGGAAAAAACATATAGGGTTCTTTTTGAAAAAATGTCCCTGACGTGGCATGTTTTAGACCTTTGGTGTGCATCGGCAATAGTTCAAGTACCCACATAATCGTTTTGATAGTTCGAGTACCTAGATGGGAGGAGACCAATAGTTTGAGTACCCGGGGTGCATTTTACTCATTTTTCATCCTCCAAGTGTAAAACCAGATATACTAGGGTGTTTAAGAGCTTTTTAATTTAGCATATAAATTTCAGGATTGCATTCAATAAAGATTGAGTCATAATACTATGTAATTTTGAGCTAAAAAAATAGGATTGAATTGGATTGTGCAGAATGAATGACCATGATCCGTTACCGGGAAATCCGATCCACTTTTCCAAAAGATAGTATAGGATTACCTTCTACTTTTTTGAGATTTGTACAACCACTCACATTTTTTGGACCCCACGTCCAAACCCTAGCTCACCCTCTCCCAGTGGCGGAGGCAGGATCGAGCCCTAGGAGGGGCTCTCCTGTTCTTCTTCCACCTCTTGCTCCTCTTTTCTTCCTTCTTCCTCCAAAAAATTGCAGGGGGGGCTGAGGGGGGGCTCCACGGGAATTCAACCGGTAGGAGGGGCTGGAGCCCCGTCCGCCCCGGTGGTAGATCCGTCGCTGCCCTCTCCTACCTGCTCTTCCTCCCTTATACATGCACCGCCATTCGTGCATGTGCTCACGCCGCTGCCGTTGGGGCTACATTCACCACTTGCCTACCTTGTCTCACGCCACCTGGTGTCGTCAACCCCCCCCAGCCTGCTCTGCGCGAGCCTTTCCAGTGCCGCCACTGCCCCATGTGGCCCTGGTGTTGCACGTCACCAAGGGTCGGGCCAGAGCTTCTCTCCCCACACCACCGCCACCCACTTTTGGAGGAAGTTAGGACAAAATGTTGGATTTTTTTCAAAAAATGTTGTTGCACCCTTATTTTTAAAAATGGTGTATTCAACTATATTTTTAAAAAATGTCGGTTCAACCTTCTTTGAAAAATGTTGATTCTATTTTTTTTGAAAACTAGGTTCAAAATTTTTGCAAATGTTGGTAAACTTTTTTTAAAATGTTGCAACACTTAGAAAATATTGTAATATTGTTTCCAGTGTGCTACCAGCAAGTAGGGGTTAGAGAAGATGATGAACAAGAAAACAAGAGTTAAGGTGGAACTTGGTAGATTGGAAGTTTCGACTACCACCCTTAGATATACTGCACACTAACTCTGCAATACCATGCAAATTACACCCCTCCACTAGTAGAGGAAGGACCTTTGGTACGCCCCTTTAGTCCCGGTTGAATTTTGGAGCCGGCACTAAAGGGTTTTCATCGACGTAACCTGAAATGGATGCGGACACCCCCTACCCTTTTTTCCAGGTTGGTATTACCAACCGAGACTAAAGAGGGGCGTCCAACCGCTGTTTTGAGGCAATTATTGGCGTCGGCCTTTAGTCCCGGGTGGTGTTTCCACCCGAGACTAAAGGGGCATTCTTTAGTACCGGGTGAAAACACCACCCGAGACTAAAGGCTTTTCCCCCCACCGCTGGCTCCCCTTCTCTCTCCCTTATCTTTCTCCCACCAGATAACTCCTCCTTCGTCTACTCTCATTTTCTTATCTCCTCATCTCTCTCCTCTTGCGCATGCATGTGAAGGCCGAGGCCACCAGTGCGGGGCGCGGCCCCGTTGCGGGCGCGCGGGTCTCCGGTGCGGTTCGTGATTTGTGTGTGATTTTTTTCTTTTTGATTTTTACTTGTGATGCAAAGGAAATCTTAATGGAATTGATGTATTTTTTTGTTAGTTAATGTGTTGTGAATCGAATCAAACTTGTGATGCGCGAGTGGTGAAATTGATTGATGTACTCGTGTGATGGTTAAGTTAATATGTGATGAATATTTCTTGTCTGTTGGTGTTCTTTGTGTTGTTCTTGTCAATTGTTATGAACGGCGGTGGTGGAGCTGGAGCAGAGGCTCGCCGGCGAGGGGTGGCGGAGCTGGAGTAGGAGGCTTTTTTGTTTTTTTGGAAGGATCCCTTTAGTCTAGGTTCGTTTACCCGGGACTAACGGGGGGCCTTAGCCTCTCACCATTAGTCTCGGTTGGACTTTAGAGCCCTATGGCTCTTACCAACCGGGACTAAATGTGGGTTCCCTACTAGTGTCCCTTGTTTCGAAGGTGGTTTTGGGCGACGTGCCAGTGTAGGCTCCTTCCCTCTCCGAGTGCAGCGGCACCTGACAAGCCAAGCTGTTGCCACTGGTGGTGCTCGAGCTCCTTCCTCCTGGGAACTAGGCTCGATGGTAGCTTGAGGCCTAACGGGTGACTGACCAACGGGAGGGGACGAATGGCGACTGACGAGGGCTTTGGAGAGGCTCGTTGCACCACCAAGTTTGGTAAGAGAGAGGAGGCGGGAGGCGGATGACAAAGCGGGATGGGATATCGTATGACGAGGACCAGGGCCAAGCCAGAAATTCGTGAGCCGGCTCGGCTTGTTTGTAGCTCAGCTCGGTTCGGTTTGGACAAATTTGTAACAAGTCAAGAAACTATTTTTGCTCGTTTTGTTAACAAGCCAAGCCAACTCGCAAGCTTCTCGCGAGCCAAACGAGCTAGAAATCAAAGGATCCGACATAGGAAGCCGAGATATCAAAGGATCCGACATAGGAAACCGAGTGCCTCCTCGAAGAGCTTGTCGATGATGGCTTGGACGATGAAGAACCTTTCTTCTTGAAGAAAAGACTAGTAGTTTTCTTCCACATGGTTGTTGCACTCTTTCTCACAAGCATATCCGGGGTTTTGAACCGGTAGCAAGACACACAAAGAAGGTAAATGAAAGGGTGGAATTTTTAGTGGATTTATGATGGTTTTTGATGGATGAATTGAAGCTCGAATTGGAAAGCAATGTTTCTAGAAGTTTTGGACTTAGAGCTCAAGAACACGAACAGAGAGCTGGACAAGGGACTTACCTGCCGAAGGGGAGCACCAGGGGGCATAAAAGGGGGTGAGGCCGGCTGGCCGGCCTGGGGCGCCTACTGCTCCTCCTGGCTCTGTCTTTCTCCAGTGCACTCCATGCTCATTTGTTGCTTTGTGTCCGCGTGCTTCACGGGGTTGCACCGCCCAAATGCTCTCGTCCACTCCTTTGCTTGCATGATTGAGTCTCCCACTTGATTGCTTTGCTTTGAGTCACCTCCATGCTCCCTTGCCTCACATGCTTCTATGAGAATCCTGCAAAACAAGGTCTTGCCTGCCCCCCATGCTTGTCCTTTGCATGTGCCTTGTTGACAAAAGTTGGAAGGGCCTCCCGTGATGCATCATGGTGCATGTGTGGTTAGGTGAACCCAATTACCTCCCTCTAATCATGTTTTAATGCTAAGTACTCCTCTAATTTCGAAAAATAAAATCAAACTCGGAGCTTGCAATGAGTTCAAATATAATTAGAGGACTTTTTAAGCATAAAAAACAAATGTAAGTCGAAAATGTTTTCCGATTACTTTTATTTTGGTCTCACCGGTATTGTTTGCTTCCATTAGTTGAGAGCAAGCTTTTCCCGGCTTGATCATGGGGGCATAGGCTTAGGTTCTAATTTTGGTTAAATGTGAGAGAGATTTTGAATGAAATAAAATTAAATGAGGCTTAGAAAAATTCTAACTCTAGAGAAACCAAGGATAAGAATTTTAGACAAACCAAAAGTAAAGTTTCTAGGTTCACACGAGTCCTACCATACGCTAAAATTTAAATATCATCTAGGTACATGGCGTGACTCTACTCGTGTGTTTTTAACATGTAAAACAAGTCAATCATAACATCATGAAGAGGATGAAAGGTTGAGGCAGGTTCTGAATTTTTTTTGGTTTTGGTTTCTCGAAAGAAGCAAATAACTCATAGGATGGCTCATGTAAAGGGTTTACGATCCAAATAAAACCAAACAAGATTTATAACTTTAAACATTATCCAACCACTTAGGAATCTATGAATGTCTTGTGTAGCAAATTCTAAAACCAACTTACTTGAAAGACTCGGAAAATCTTGATCAGGTTGTCCTCCTAGTAGCTTATTCTTGACTCGACGAACGGGTTGCCTCTCGCCTAGCGCTTCGTTTATAGTCCATGCCTAGACTTCTTCACTTGTTTACTTCGGATCAACGCTCTTTGCGGGCATTGCAATCTTAGGTACCCACTTCCACACCATCTTTGGCGTGGGCTTATTTTCCGGCTTAGTCATCTTTTTGGTCTTCTGTTGACGGCTGTTAAGTACCACTTTTACACCGTCAACTCCTGCATAAAATGAATAGAAAGTGATCATCAACACTAGAATAGTGCTTTATACTGACAATCTCCACAAGTGTTGGTGTTTCTATCTTTTGTTGCAGGACACATCAAAATACGCATGGAATGATATAGTTGAGAGCAAGTAAACCAATGGCATAGATATGGCATCATCATAAACAACCTCAAATGCCAAATTGGTCTGCACCATTATGACGGGCTCGACGAGACGATCGAAACGGATATATCATTTGCATACATCGGAGCCCGGATGAGAGAGATATACACAAGACATCATGTGGCCCGGTGGGACCCACACCAGGCCATGTGGCGACGTGCTGCCACACAGGCGCCCACGTGGCCATGACACCTCACCGATCCAAAGAAGCACACTCTCGACCAATCAGGAGCAAGCACGCGGATCCAAGGGCCCACAACCACAAGATAACGGGCTAGAAACAACGCAAACACCCCCATACCCACCTTGGGACCCACCTGGACGAAAACCGGCGCGATCGGGGCCACCCCGGGATCGACCGATCCCCAGGTCGGCCGAACCCACTCTGAGGCCTCTCGCGCCGCCCTTCCACGTGTCGTCTTGTCGTGACGAGCCAAAGGCGGTGCCAGGTGTATGCCCGAATATCCGCCTGAAAGCCTGCAGCTCCTTCTCATGCAAGATTCACCAACTTGGCCCCCACTCCTCTGCACCATGTGTCACCACCTCATTGGTCCTTTGGTGGCGCCCAAGGCAGCCTAGGGAGCTCCTCTTGGCCTATAAATATGAGGGGAGGGGGTAGAGAATGAGACACACTTCACCACTTCATCCTAGGATGAGTGCTTCCCTTCAAAGGAGAGGCCTCTCCTAGATAGTGTGTATCTAGATTAGAGTTGAGAAAAGAGAGTGAGTTATATCTACGGATGCTTGTTCTTCAATTAGAGTAAAGTAAGTATTTCCACATTTTCTATTTAGACTAAAGTGTTATTCATTCTTGAGTGATATGTTCTTGTGTTCTTCGCCTGTTCATCATTTAGAGGCGTGTGTTCTTCACGAACATGCCTCCTCGATCTAGTTGATTAGGTGCACAAGTTTGTATCCAGTTTGTATGCATGTTCGTCGTTTAGAATAAAGTGGATATGCTTGCATGCTCTGATTAGAATAAAGTGTGTTCGTGATTCCTTTCTAATAGTTTATGCTAGGTTGCATGAGAAGCTTTTCTCCTCTGCTAGTGTGTAGATCCTGGGTTTATGCATTCGTCTGTTGCAAGTCATTCGTATACGTTGGAAGCATAGTACGGGACCGAGTGCTCTCTCATATGCCTTTAGCATAAGCTAGTAGTACCTATAGTGAGTGAGATCAGTTCTCTTCCGTGGTTGTAGTTCTATCAGTACAGGGTGTCGTAGTCCGTTGGCTACGGCAGTAACCACAGCGTGGACGTTGTGACACGCTACCGGTTATCATCCATTCGGCTTATCCCAAGGTTATGTAGAGGCAGTCTGGGAGGTGGTGACAGCCCTTCTGGCCCTCGTTGATCCTCCGCAGCTGGATATAGTCAGAACTCCGTTCCACATAGATCCGCATAACGGAGTCGCCTGTTAAGTCAGGGCTATCGGTATCCTGAGCCAAGTTCTATCTAGAGATCGACCTTTAATCTCATCTATAGTGCTATCTTTAGGAATCCTCTCTATCCTTACCTCTCGTCTGGGTGTGTCCTTGGACCGACTATACGAAGTTAGTACACACACGTTCCCTTGGATTCGACACCCTTGGAATACTCTGAGGTGAAAGCTACAACGGTATCCGTGCGCTTGCGGATTTATTTCGTTTGACGCTAAAATACCCAACAAGCTTTCTGGCGCCGTTGCCGGGGAACAGTTGCTGTATCTATCTTCGTACCCAGTGGTCCTCGTATCTTTTGTTTTTCTTTGTTTCTACCTTTACCCCCATTACCCATGGAGAGGCCATCCTTTCACGACCTCTCCGCCTCAACTTACGAGTTCAATGATCCATCAACGTCTTCATCCAACTATGAACTTCATTTCCACATTATGGGCATGGTTCAGGATCGACCCTTCTTTGGAGCGATCAATGAAGACCCCTACTTTCATTTGGAAGAATTCGAGGAACTGTGTTCGCGTCTGGTTCTCCCAAGCATGACACAGGAATCCATAAGGTGCAAGTTGTTCTCCCTCTCTCTGTCAGAAAGAGCGGAGCAATGGTACACTCACACTGTAAAAAGTGTAAATGGTGATTGGGGCAAACTTCGAGATAACTTTTGCAACTCATTCTCTCTCGTGGAGAGGACGGTGCAATGGTATACTCATATGGCCTCTCTCCCAGGGGATATTCTCGAGTTCGAACAATTAGAGGAGGAGTCTATAGGAGCAGCGTGGGCTAGGTTCATACGCCTTTGTGCATCTGGACCCGGCTCATTTCTACCCGATGATGTATTGCTTTACGCATTTTGCATGGGTTTAGACATGGATGCTGCCCAAGATCTTGACGTCGCTGCTGGAGGTTCGTTTGCACACAAAACTCTAGTGGAAGGAAGAGCAATCCTAGATAGCCTCTTAGAAAACTCTTCCCTTCTTACCTGCCATAACGAACCCTGCCAAGAATCAGAGTCGGTCCATGAGAGTCTCTCAACAGCCGAACTGAGCCTTTGACTTCCACATCCCAAGATTCATCTGTTGAGCCCTCTCCCGAACCAGGAACAATGGAGGAAGAAGAAATTCAGACTCCAGAGTTTCTCTATCGATTCGAGGATAACCCTCTTGAAAATCTCAGAAACACCTCGAATTGCTTAGATGTCCAACTGGGGAAGGAGCTCTCTTCTGTCCAAATTCAGCCAGCTAGAAATCTGTCACACCTGGTTTTGTAAAAGCAAACCAAGTGCATACCTATATGTATGCCAGGATCTAGTTTCATACATATAGTAGACATAAGTGAATAACAGTAACAGTATCACATATAAAAACATAAACAAAACTTACTATTCTATCAGAGTTATACAGCTCAATCCTAGAAACGGAGTCACCAAACTCCACAAGCAGTCGACTGGGGGTTGCGTACGCCTAGCACCAGCAACATCTTCAGCAAACTCCATAGTAGCTTCTTCTTTCTGAGCAACATTGTTTATAGCAAGGGTGAGCACATGTCGTACTCAGCAAGTGTGGGGAAAGTATGAATGCAAAGGCTTAAGCAAGGAAAGGCTGACAGGTTGACTGCATTAAGCAATTTTAGTTTGTCAAATTTTATTAGCACCTGATTACTAAGATATAAATATATACCAACCCACATTAAGCATAAAGGTAAGATGCGCCATAAGAATATGGCAACCAGAAACCACAATTTAAGTCCATCTTTAAGTTCAGTTATCATGTGAGGGTCCAGGCCGCTCTTGACCGTGAGCACGGCTAATCGATTAGTTTTACACTCTGCAGAGGTTGTACATCTTTACCCACAAGTCGCGTAAAAGTTCTAGGAACTTTAAACCCAACCATGCGGTGCTAGCTAGGCACCATACCACACTACCGAGGTGTGATTGCATAGGGACGCTACGAGGCCTTTACAAAGATTCCCGAGTGCAGGCTGCCCACTAGGTTACATGACAGCGCAATGCATAAACCTCTCTCAAGACTGCGAAGCTACCATAGAGCAGATCAGTCTGAGGGCCGGGCTATACACCAACTACCGGCACCCCCTAACCCCTTTCAGGTAAAGCATACCAAACACTAAGGTTTCTAATTAATTGGCCAAGACAGAGCCATATGTCTTGTGGTTGCACTGTTTTCCTGGGTGGTCGCTCCATGTTCCGATTAACAAAGGTGATCTTGTATTAACCAGAAGTATAGCATAAAAGTAAATCGGGTCCAACATATCATTAATGTTCATTAAAAACACCATAACCCAGGTAGAGCAACTAAGCATAGCTACCCAACAAAAAGATAAACCCAGGTTGACAAGGAATGATCATAAAGACTAGGATAAACCTTAATAAGACCCATCAAATTAAATGCAAAGCAATGCAAGGTGATTAAATAATTATTGGGACAAAAGAACAAGGACACACTTGCCTTTAACCACAGAGTAATGATGTTGCTCAGAATGTCTTCATCTTAAAGCTCTCGAAAACTTCTCGGTCAACGTTCATTCTACTCGCATCAATCATCCAAAGCAAACCATCCGGAGCACACACATACTAGCAAACAAATGAACTAAATTAAAAACAGTACACCAATCAAAAGGAAAACTTTGGAAGAACGTACTAAAGGATGGATTTGATTCTAGGAACACTTAAGTGCAAGAAACGTTGAAATAAGAATTGAATTGAATAAGGTATGGTTTTCAAGAATAAAAGTATAGGTATTTAACATGATGGTGAACAGGCATGAAATACATGGCTGAACGCAAATGAATAGTTAGCTCAAAATCACGTTGCATGGAGATGGTGCATACGTGCATGTAATTTGAGATAAACAAAATCATTATTGCTTGAGCACGATGCAAGCATGATGTCATCAAGCCACTTAAGCAATAAACAATGTGGCAAAGGAATTTATGGATAAATAAAAGATTATCCTATAGATCAAAGATAGACAAAGTGAAGGCTAAAAGATTTATGGAAAGGAAATACGATCAGCAAGCATCCTAGTTATTTTTTTCTAGAAGAAAAGGTCTCACTTATTGCATAGGTATGACATCATCATGACGCCACCACTTGCATGGCCTTTTATTTGCTTCTGTACGTACTGGCTTCGACCAACAGGAATTCTGCTGGACGCTCACGGTCAGTGCTTTGTTTCTGAAGGCTTGCAATGGCTGTAGCAGAGACACAGGAAAAGGCTTCAGCTGAGTTTTGGTGTGGAACAACTGGTGCACGACCATTGTACGCAGCATGGATAAGAGAGGAAACATAGACGGAGGAGTGCATGATGTGCAGGTCACCTCACCGGCGGCGACGACGGACGGGCTTGACGCTGGCTCGGCAACGCAGGTGATGTGAGCACGGCGTTGGCATGCAGCGGTGATCAGATCAGATAGCTCGCCATGACAGGAAACAACGGGTGGAAAACAGAAACCAGATGAGTTATGGGTGTATCGATAGGCAAAGCTACAGATCACGAGAGATGAGGATAAGATGCAAAATGAAACGAGGAGAACATTGGCAACGTGCCGGTGTTCTCACCTGAAGCAAAAGATGAACGGCGGCTTAAGACTGATCTTGACAAGGACGGTTGATTCTTCCCGTAACGGTGACCTCGGGATGGCCTTCGTGACGGGCTTCATGCAGGCATGCAGTGACGGTTTGTAGCTCCAGGGCGTGGATGATTTGGGCGGTGACGGGTGTGCAGCTTGTGAGCTTGATATCGAATGGCTCCTGGGGCGGCAGTGCTGACTGGCTTCGGCGGACGGCGACGGCAGCGTCCGGCGACGAGCGATGACGACAACTGATGGTGCAGCTGCGGAACGCCTTGGCGAAGCTCCTCCCTGGCCGTGGGGGATGATGGACGTCGACATACGGTGGTGAGCAGCGGCTCGACGCGACGGCGAGCTGCTCGTGCAGATGAGATCGATGGTGGCAGCCTGCAGCCTGATCTGGACGGCAGCAGCACTAGAGAATAGGCAGCGCAGGAGGTGGACGATGCTTTTATAGACGCGAAACCCTAGGGTAGCGAGGCGGCCGGTGCACGAACTCGAGTCCGGCTCGGGTCGGACTCGGCGTGAGCTTGAGGAGTCGACGACCAAGTCCTGCAGCTCAGCGACACGGCACCTTCAACGACCGGCGGTCCAGAGCTAGAGAAAAAAAACCGGAATGGGCCGCTGTGTGGACATCAAATTAAGCTAGCTGGGCTACGAAGGAAAGAAAAGAATAGAATAGAATTGAATAGGCTGATAGAGAGGAAAAACAGATGCGGTGGCTTGTTCGCTCGTACAGGCATGCATGGTGCTGTTTACCTTGCACTGACCCTCGTGGCTTATAAGTGCAAAAAAAAAAAAAAAAAAAAGGGCACGCCACAGGAAACACCGACACATGGATTTCAAGTTACATGGATATAGTTGAGCGAAAGAATACATGCATATATATGGTGGTGAAGAACTCAGCTCAAAGAGAAAGCTCAGAGTATTTCGGCCATGGCAGAATGGGGGCTCCGAGAGTGTAATGACTCAAAGATAGTTTCGGTGACGAGAAATCCAAATAAAATATTTGGAACTTATGAAAAGGATTTTAAAGCTTGTTATTAACAAATAGATTTAGCTCGAGAGAAAAGAGAATAAATTCCAGAAAGAGCTAGAGAATTCTCAGAAGAACTTGGTCATCATCTAAACGCATTTTAAAAACCTTTTTGCACTCATGAAACACCAAATGCATCAGCATGAATGCATCACACATATAACCATTTATTTAATTTAGAAAATCAAACAAAGACTTTTTCCTATACTATATTTTCTGTAAAGAAAATAAATGTTGGAAAATTTTTAAAATTATGAGAAAATTATTATTTAATTATTCTCTCTATTCACATCCTGAAATTGGAAATTTCAGGGTATGACAAAATCTTTTGACAGAACCGTCCCCTAGGCCTACGGTATCTCCTTTGCCTCCCGATTCTCCAAACGAAACATCTATCATGGAGGCCATGGAGAAGAAGTGGTCGACTGGAGTGGGAAACTTTTCCGAAGCACTTTGGATTTGTTTACCCTCTACGATCATTTCTTGTTCCATAAAAGGAATTATCGTAGAAACCCATCTTAACCCCACTATGGAGGTTAATATTATGCCATGGCACCTAGCGTACACTTTGTTGGGCAACGTTACGCTAAGACCATTCGACAAACTCCTCAAGAGTTGTCCCTCCGGACATATTCTTGAGTGTCGAGGGGTTGCATGTGCCGTGCCACTCCTAGTAGACAAGATCGAGCTTAATCTAGACTTCCACATCTTTGATGTCCTCGATCTTGATCTGCTCCTAGGCTCTCCTGCAGAAAAACTTCTCGATGCATCTCAAGGGAGCCTAGATGAAAAGCTTAGGGAAGCCGCTTCTGCCACCACGCCCTTGTTCTCAGAAAGTTTTATGGCGGAGCCTCTTCCCAAGCAAAACCCGTTTGAGGAGATGATGCATGTATCTCCGTTCGTATCCTCCGAGCCTGTTGTCATTGAGGTTGTAGAATTTTCTACTCCTCGAGAGTACGACTCGGAAGATCCTCTTCACCTTTGTGAAGGCGAACGATCCTCATCACCCTCAATCGAGTTTGAGCCTCTTCCCATTGGCCCATATCATGTTGCTCTCGACCTTGATCGAGAATCAACATCGATCTTACACGATGAACCTCCTGAGATGGAGAATTCATGGGCCATGGAGATCGAGGCACTGACTCTGGAGTCTAAAGGAAAGGATTCCATTGATGAGCATGGTAGCTTCACTCTTGATATACCACCTAAACCATGCTTGCATCACGCCTCTCTAGAGTCGGCTATGCTCAGTGCACTGAGCACGCACGAGGACTACAACCGCCTTATGGTCCTCTCCTGTAAAAAGTTTAGAAGGATGGTTGTAGATGCATATGTTTACCATAAGAATTGCAGATTTCGTGTATGCACTGTGGCACTAACCTTGCAGCTGAAGCTTCAATGACACATCAACAATTGGTGGCGAGACGAGAATGACATCACCAATGAAAGCTGCAGGAAGAAGTTCCCATGGTCGAGCTTATGATCCTAAACAAAACACTGCCAGGAGATAGCCTAGATTAGGTTAGATTTTATTTCCCTTTTCAAATAAAAAGCAAGAGCATGTCTTTAGGATAAGGTTGTCCTTCGGGTATTTTTTTTGTCGCTAACCTTCAGGTGGAGATTGAAAAGAATGATGGACAGGTGATGCCTAAGAACATACGAGCTACATCACTACAACACCTTTATAAGTTTTTGTTGAGAGAACATTTACAAAAGGAAGCTTGATCTCCACACACTTTAGTTTTGTTGCCTAGCAATGCAAACTTCAAGTGTGGGGGAGGTATGTGAGCATCTTGAGTAAAGTTCCTCTCATCCAAATCTTATACTAGTTTGGAGATGATGTTAGCTCTTGCCTCTTCCAGGAGGTTGCCCGATGTTCACCATCTTATGCTCATGTTTATGTCCTTGCGAAAATAGCATGATCATGCTTTCATGCTTTCTTTGTCTGTGTTGGTATGCTATGGTTTGAGTGCATGTTTAGCTACGTGCATTCATAGGCTGTTTTAAATTAAGCATGGTGCTTAGGTTAAAAACTGTCTTCTTCAATCAAACAAGACATGGTGTCGAGTTTTGATTGATGAACCTTATAGTAATGCTTACATGGATATTGGTTGTATATGCGGACTAACCCTTGCAGGAATTTCGAATCCAAATAGGGTAAGTCATCGAGCTTGATTCAAATGGAAAGGTAAGCCAAGGCATGTCAGCCTTGTTTGAGCTAGGTCTCATGGTGAATTTATATTTGAATTTGAATAAAGGCTCCCTGGTTCTCGAGCCAGTAGAGTCCCTCTTTTGTTTTTTTTCCATTTTGTTTGAAGATAGCACCAGATACATGAACAAGTGTGGGGGAGATCTCCGAAGTTTATCGTCGACATACACACGATCTCCCACACAGGCGTTGCACAACATCGACTGTGCTTTCATGACAAGGGACAAGGTAAACTAGAGTGATCCGGCTGCCCCATGGGTCAGCTGAACCACCACTAGTCTTCTTTGTTTCTCATATTCTTCAGGAGCGATGGTATGTGCACCCTTTTATCTCACTCTCTTGATTCATGAGTCTGAATGAGTTTCAATTCTTATCTGCTAAATCAAACTCATGGAATCGTGCTCTACTTGCTCTACATGTTTTCCTGTGGTTGGCTTGCATATGTTTTATTTCATACTTATTATCTTGATGCTTGTGAGCAAAAATCTATAGGAAAGCATGCTCATCTAAGTAGTTGATGTTTGTGATATGGTTTGATGATACGACCTTCTCTCTAATTGTGTGAGTGCTTGGGAATTTTATTTGAAAAAATTGAAAACCCTTTGCAAAGCTCCTGTTTGATATGCCCAAGTCCTACCAAAGCCATATGATGAGTTATCCTGAAAACCTTATACTCATATGCTACCTGTCATTACATTGAGCTTTGTCAAATTATTGTGACCCTTGTGAGAATTCTTTTCATGCTTTCACGATCAAGATTCATGTGCACTCCATATCCCCTTACTATGCTTCTACACTGGAAGTTAGCATTGTATCATCCATCCATTCCACAAAAATAAAGCTCCATATGTGACCTCTCTCTCCAAAGTATCCATGAAAAAGGGCATGGGCTATGCAAAAAAAAGAAAAACATGCTCAAGGGCATAGGTGAAAAAAACCATGCTCAAAGCATGAAGAAAAAAAAGAAAGATAGCTCATGTCCAAAAGAAGGAAGAAAAAGGAGAGAGATGGGATCATGCAAAAAGGAGTTCCAATAAATTTGATGGTAATAACTGGCACCCGCTCCGGGCCTAGTATCCACCTTACCATATCCATCGCATCCATACACGTGCACATCTTGATCTGATTGTATGAATTGTTTTCCTCCTCGGATCCGGTTTTTGACTTTGCAATAGATGTGATGCAAGTATGCTTTATCTTTTATCCTACCCTGAGCGCCACATGTAGCCATCATTAGAAGTAGGATGAAAGGAAGGCAAACTAATGCCTTGGTGAGGACATATACACATTGAGCGATCTGAGAGAATCAAATGAGGAGCTAAGCAAAGGTTTGTTTTGAAAACTTATCGCAAAACCCCAAGTTACTTGGCATGATGAGCAGAGGTGATTTGATTCATGACTGTTCCATTCCTCAACTACCCAAGATGGCATGATAGCCACTCCACAGAGTTCACAAGTACAAGGTATGATCTGGAATATCTCTTATGCTCGCTTCATACCTTTGGATATCATGTCCCACTTGATTTGTTCTCCCTTCACTCGGGACGAGCAAAGGTCAAGTGTGGGGGTGTTGTTGACGGCTGTTAAGTACCACTTTTACACCGTCAACTCCTGCATAAAATGAATAGAAAGTGATCATCAACACTAGAATAGGGCTTTATACTGACAAGTTCCACAAGTGTTGGTGTTTCTATCTTTTGTTGCAGGACACATCAAAATACGCATGGAATGATATAGTTGAGAGCAAGTAAACCAATGGCATAGATATGGCATCATCATAAACAACCTTAAATGCCAAATTGGTCTACGCCATTATGACGGGCTCGACGAGACGATCGAAACGGATATATCATTTACATACATCGGAGCCTGGATGAGAGAGATATGCACAAGACATCATGTGGCCCGGTAGGACCCACACCAGGCCACGTGGCGACGTGCTGCCACACAGGCGCCCACGTGGCCATGACACCTCACCGATCCAAAGAAGCACACTCTCGACCAATCAGGAGCAAGCACGCGGATCCAAGGGCCCACAACCACGAGATAACAGGCTAGAAACAACGCAAACACCCCATACCCACCTTGGGACCCACCTGGCAGTCACCTGGACGAAAACCGGCGCGATCGGGGCCACCCCGGGATCGGTCGATCCCCAGGTCGGCCGAACCCACTCTGAGGCCTCTCGCACCGCCCTTCCACGTGTCGTCTTGTCGTGACGAGCCAAAGGTGGTGCCAGGTGTATGCCCGAATATCCGCCCGGAAGCCTGCAGCTCCTTCTCATGCAAGATTCACCAACTTGGCCCCCACTCCTCTGCGCCATGTGTCACCACCTCATTGGTCCTTTGGTGGCACCCAAAGCAGCCTAGGGAGCTCCTCTTGGCCTATAAATATGAGGGGAGGGGGTAGAGAATGAGACACACTTCACCACTTCATCCTAGGATGAGTGCTTCCCTTCAAAGGAGAGGCCTCTCCTAGATAGTGTGTATCTAGATTAGAGTTGAGAATAGAGAGTGAGTTGTATCTACGGATGCTTGTTCTTCAATTAGAGTAAAGTAAGTATTTCCGCATGTTCTATTTAGACTAAAGTGTTATTCATTCTTGAGTGATATGTTCTTGTGTTCTTCGCTTGTTCATCATTTAGAGGCGCGTGTTCTTCACGAACACGCCTCCTCGATCTAGTTGATTAGGTGCACAAGTTTGTATCCAGTTTGTATGCATGTTCGTCGTTTAGAATAAAGTGGATATGCTTGCATGCTCTGATTAGAATAAAGTGTGTTCGTGATTCCTTTCTAATAGTTTATGCTAGGTTGCATGAGAAGCTTTTCTCCTCTGCTAGTGCGTAGATCCTGGGTTTATGCGTTCGCCTGTTGCAAGTCGTTCGTATATGTTGGAAGCATAGTATGGGACCGAGTGCTCTCTCGTATGCCTTTAGCATAAGCTAGTAGTACCTATAGTGAGTGAGATCAGTTCTCTTCCGTGGTTGTAGTTCTATCAGTACAGGGTGTCGTAGTCCGTTGGCTACGGCAGTAACCACAGCGTGGACGTTGTGACACGCTACCGGTTATCATCCGTTCGGCTTATCCCAAGGTTAGGTAGAGGCAGTCCGGGAGGTGGTGACAGCCCTTCTGGCCCTCATTGATCCTCCGCAGCTGGATATAGTCAGAACTCCGTTCCACATAGATCCGCATACCGGAGTCGCCTGTTAAGTTAGGGCTATCGGTACCTGAGCCAAGTTCTATCTAGAGATCGACCTTTAATCTCATCTATAGTGCTATCTTTAGGAATCCTCTCTATCCTTACCTCTCGTCTGGGTGTGTCCTTGGACCGACTATACGAAGTTAGTACACACACGTTCCCTTAGATTCGATACCCTTGGAATACTCTGAGGTGAAAGCTACAACGGTATCCGTGCGCTTGCGGATTTATTTCGTTTGACGCTAAAATACCCAACATCTTTACAGGCGGCTTTTGTTCCTTGATCTTGATGGATGCAACAACTTCCTTGATTTCCTTCGCTTCCTTCCTTTCCGACTCTTCTTCCTTGGCTCTTCCTTACTAACGCGACGATGAGGTGGAATATATTTAACTTTGATCATGTTGCATACCTCAAAGCGTGGTCGAAACATGAAGGAACTCCTCTCGCCGTTGATATCGAACTTGATCTCTCCCTTCCCGACATCGATAGTAGCTCCGACGGTCTTGAGGAAGGGCCTCCCAAGGATGAGCGGTGGCTTCTCCCTTTCGCCCATCTCGAGCACCACAAAGTCGACGGGGATGATGTGGTGTCCGACCTTCACGAGCACATCTACGACAATGCCCAAAGGATAGCGAATGGAGTTGTCGCCCAACTCCAAACACATGGCCGTAGGCTCTAGCTCCGGTAGATGTAGCTTCTCTAACACGTCTCTTGGCATGACACTCACACTTGCTCCAAGGTCGCATAATGCTTTCTCAAACTTGAAGCAACCAACGGAACACGGAATCGTCGGGCATCCGGGGTCTCCTTGCTTCTCTAGTCCATTTGCAATAGCGGTGCTACATTGCTCGGACATCTTGACGTGATCCACCACGAGTGTTGCTATCTCATACTTATTTGCAAGTATATCTTTGAAGTAGTGAGAATATGTAGGAACTTGATGGGCGTCCAATAGCGGCATATTGATGCTTAACCTGTGCACTACTTCCACAAACTTCTCAAAATGATTATCAAGTTTACCTCGGAAGTAGTGTGGCTTGAGTTGCGGCATCTTCGTGTCTTCTCCCGGCATCTCAAACTCGGGTTCTTCGGTAATGATCTCGATAACCTTCTCCTTAGCAAATTCCTCCGCCTCGGTAGATGGTTTAGGCTTTCTAGTTCCCGCGGAATGTTCCGGATCTTCGGTCTCCTTTCTCAAACGAGTTTGAATGGCCTTCGCCATCTCGGGACCTTGAGGTTGTCCCGGAAGCTTCCCTTCATTAGCGGATAGGCGCCCGACAAGTTGACCCACTTGTGTCTCGAGCATCTTCATCATGTTGAGCACTTGATGGTTGGAGCTTCCGACCTCCGTCACCTTGCTATCGATGTTCTCCAACACCTTGTCTATGGCTTTGAACTTAGTGACAGTGTCCTTGTTGATCTTAGCTTGCTCGTCTATGAAGTCCTTCAATTGCATACGAAGAGGAACCGAATTTGGAATGGACGAACTTGCATTAAATTGAGGTCTACCTTGCCCGTAGCAGAAGTTTGGCAAATCTCCCTTCCTCATGTAATCGAGCATCTTGGCTTCCTTAGGGTAATCTTTTTGGACATGGCCATACTTCCCGCACTCTTCACATGTGGATCTTACTTCGGCAGCCTTTAAGTCTTGAGCTTCTTTCTTTTCTATCTCTATCTTCTCCAACCTACTCATAAGCGAGTCGATCTTGCCTTCGAGTAGATCTTCCTTCTCCACTTGCAAGACTCCTTTGACTTTTCCCGTGGGTTGAACCGGAAGTAAGCGTCTGGATGACGCCCATGTGTCATTGTCTGCGACCTTCTTGAATAGAGTGAAAGCTTCGGTCGGCGTAAGCTCGATGATGGATCCTCCCGCCGATGCATCGATGATCGTCCTTGACGCCATGGTAAGTCCTTGATAGAACTTTTGAACAAGATCTTCCTTCGGGAACTTATGATGTGGCACCGCCCGAGTGTACTCATTGAAGCGCTCGAAAGCTTCCGATATAGTCTCCGTAGGATATTGAGCAAATGTAGCAATCTTATTGCGCAAACTTTGAGTCTTACCCGGTGAGTAGTATTCCTTCATGAAAGCCCTCATCAAAGCCTCCCAATTTTGCACTGTCTTCGCCGGTTGAGTGTAGAACCATTGCAAAGCTTTTCCGAGTAGCGAGAATGGAAAGAGCCTTGCCCTCATTTGATTTTGAGTCACCCCGTCCATGTTGAATGTCTGACAAAGTTGAATGAACACTTGGAGGTGAAGGTTGGGGTCCTCTTTACTGGTGAAGGGTGAATGTTGCACCAAGCGGATCGTTGAGGTCTTGATCTCGAACGGCCTTCCGATCTCTGCGAGGTTTAAGATGGGTACGTCGACGATGTCCGGGGTGCATAGCTCCCCGATCTTGTGCTCCGGCTGCGGTTGTTCTCCCATCGGTTGCGGTTGAAGATCTCTCCTAGGGTTTGGAGGTGGTGATTCCTTTGGAAACTCTGACGATCCTTTGGGGCCTCCGCTTTTGGATCTGCAAATTCCAGTTTTTTAGCTTGTGCTTCGCGTCTTCTTAGCCTGTAAAGTTTTTCTGGATCATCCACAAAATTTTCGAGTTTGTTGGAGAGGTAGCCATCCATCTCCTATTAGGGTTAGCAATAAACAAAATATATACAAAAATAAATAAAAACAAATCTAAGAAAACTAGGGTTAGTCGAAGAACAGATTAGATTGATTTTGAGGATGATCAAAAGTTAGTAGATGCAAAAAGAAAAACCAAAAGAAAACTGAAAATATTCACAAAAAGCAATAGAAGATCGAATCTTGATCACTTGTTCCCCGGCAACAGCGCCAGAAAAAGGGGCTTGTTGACAGTACAAATGTGTATCAATGTTCGTTTGGATTGCAAGCGGACAAATCCTCCGTCGTAGTCAAGGGACCCTTCTTCCCTTAAGTGTGAACCCAAGGTATCGAATCTGTGGAACAAATGTGTGATGCAAGAACCAATCTATTAAAGTTGAGAACACTTTGATCTTCAAAGGAATTGCTTTTGCATCTAATCTAGAGAACACCAAGAAAACGAATCTAATCTAATGAACACCGGAGGTAGCAAGAGATAGAGAGGGGTAGGTAAAACCAATCTAGAGAGAGTGGATCAAGCTCTTGTTGAAGTTCCAAGCAAAGATGAACAAAGCAAATTGAATCTCATAAAAAGCCTCTTTAAATCGCGGCTTCCGTTCCAACTCCGAAGACGCCCACCTTCGGGAACCTTCGTCCTGTCATGACGCGCCCCTATTCGTGCGGGTTAGCCTAGGGCGAGTCCAAAGGACAAGATGAAATCGCTTGGTAGGTCAGGCATGCACCTCTAGCCACCACGGCTACAAAAACACCCTATATGATCTATCTTGATAATAGATCGTGAAGTGAGAAAAACCAAACAAAGCCAAAGTCGTAGAGAAAGCACTTGATCGCTAAGAATCGGATTGCAATTTGATAATTCAACATCATGAATGATATATGGACAAGATCACCTTTGGGATCCTACCTTGATCTTGCTCCTAGCTCCTGGAACTCCGACGTGGTATTCCTTGCAAGGTTCCCAGGCCGGCTAGGGAAACCCTAGACAACTAGCTCGACCCTCTCCTCTCCAGAATGGTGTCCCTCTCTTCTCTGCTCCTCGGCGGAGAATGGCGAATTGATTGATGCGTGGCTCTTGACAGGGGGACTATAAATAGTTCGAGGATCGTCTAGGTCAAAGGGGGCGGCGAATGGTGCCCGAAATGGGCTGGGCCGGCCAGCCTGGGCCCACTTCGCGGCCTCCTTTGTCGTACGAGCTTCTCGTGTCTTCTAGAATGTTCTCCCTTCTGCATGTGGGCCCTTGGTGTCAGTTTCTCCGCGGTTTGGATACGGCTCCTTGTCGTGCAAGCTTCAGCATTTTCTGTCTAGGTCCTCAGAGTTTTCTACCTTCACGGGTTGGTCCTTGGGCTTCTTGGAGTCATGTTCACTTCATTGCTTGACTTGTGCTGGGCTTCGTGGTCTTCTCATGAGGTGCTTGATGAACTTTACCCGGAAGTCTCGCATTTAACGCTAAATCCCTACATAAACATTAAACTCCAAAACCGACATGAACGAACGAACTTGTTATATCAAGGGGGTTAGTATCAATGGATAAGATATAAAATTGATGCCAACACCGAAGGTAAACTCATGGCTAGGTTGACGGAAATTCACCGTCAACACCGGTCATCCGTTCACTCAGGAGCTCCCCCAGAGCGTTGTGGATCAAGCCTTCTTGGACGACCTCTCCGTGCGGGGACTCCTCTCCGACCATAATTCCGCTCGTCACCTGAGAGAGGAGCTGATCCCTGAGCCCAAACCAGATAAAGTGGTGGTCTTCGCTGAGCAGCTTGAGTGTGGCCTCAGGCTCCCTTGCTCGGAGTTCCTCCGGGAGGTGCTAAGACTCTTCCGGTTGGAGATCCAACACCTGTCACCCAACGATGTGGTACGCCTCGGGGCTTTTGAGTGGGCGTTCTGGGCGGAGGGGGCTACTCCGTTAGTGCGTGCCTTCGTGCATCTCCACCAGGCCACGCGCTCCAAGTATCTATACCTCAAAGGGGTGAAGACGGAGAGTTGCTACGGTAGTGTGTTAGTTCTTCATGCCCCGTTCGGGGGCCACCATCCCGGGGCATGCCTACAAGGACCGGATGGAGACTGGCTAGATCAACCAGTGGTTCTATCATTTCGTGGGAGCGGTCTGAAATCTTCCTGTCAGCTGCCTGTTGATGGTTGAATAATGCGTCAAGTTTCAATCCACAAGCGCATGGGTCGTTTGTAGCTTTTCCCTTAGAGTATCGCCCAAGGTTAATCAATTCGTGGAATAAGTGTATTGCTACGCTCAACTAAGCACTAATCTTGTTGTTTTAAACCTCTTTATCAAGTGTGTATAAGTAAGGAACTTAATCTAATCTAATCTAGATCAAAGAAATCAACATAGAGAGCTACGGTATAAAGATCACAAGAACGTAGAATGCTTGTCCAAGGGATCTAGGATCACTTGGAGATGTAACCACCTAGCAAGAACAACCCAATCTAATCTATCAAAAGTAAAGGTGCACCCAGAGGCATAGCCAGTGTAACCTGTGATCGAACGACAAGAGCACAAGACATTGATGTGTTCTAGGTATGCAAGACTAAGTGTGTGAACCAAGTTCGATATGTTGTCCCTCCTGCACACTGTCACTACACGACAGTATAATTGCATGAAGAACAAAAGGAACACGATACATGAGACTACAAACGATGCATTCCCAAAGCAAGCCAGCAGGCCATTAAGATTGAAGCACCATCAACATGAATATGATAGCAATAGATCCAAAACATAGGTTCGGTGATTACAACTCAAGATCCCCCTTCAACCCCAAGGACAAACAAGGATTTTACCCCATAATGTTACACATTGAAGTGCTGGACATGGTGTAGAAACCTCTGAAGTAGATGAAGGCTCATGAGTGCTCCCTTGTCGATCCAATCTCCTTCTTGTTCTCGGTCTTGTGGTGGCAAATGATGAATGAATTCCCCTGTGGCTCTTCGCGTGAGAACTACTAATAGCCCGAGGGGGTACTAGGTCAAAGGGGGAGGCGAACCGGGCCTGTAACGGACCAGGCCGGTCGGCCTGGGCCCATTTCAGCCTAATTCGGCCCCCGCTCGCTCCCCGAAGCTTCTTGCGTGATTCCTTGTTTAAGTCCTTTTGCATGTGGGCCCTTGACGTCATTTTCTCTGTGATTTAGATAAGCGTACTTGTCGCACAAGATCCTACATCTTCTGTTTAAGTCCCCAAAGTTTTGTATCCTTATGCCTTGGCCCTTGGATCATTTGGAGTCATGTTCACCTTGAGTCTTCACTTGTGTCGGGCTTCATTATCTTCTCATAAAGTGCTCGACGAACCTTGCCCGAAAGTGCTCCCTTAAGTGCCTAAATCTTGCGTAAACATCATACTCCAAAAACCATATGCAAGTGCGAACTTGTTATATTAAGGAGGTTAGTACCATTAGATCGGATATCAAATCAATGCCAACATTGAAGGTAAACTCATGGCTAGGAGTGTAAGTCGACCGTCAACACTGCCGAAGTTCGTCATGAAGCCCACCATCTAGTTTGACGATAGGCTCCACACACGCATCACCCTCATGGGCACCGTCGTCCACCGGTTGGCGATCCGGGATTTGGTGGAGAAGTTCATTGCAGTCGGGATCTGGCCGCTAGGTGCCAACCGGAAGTTTCCCGCCGAGCCGGCCAACAAGAACCCCGTGCGCCGGAATGGTGAGGATACTTTCTTCCTGGGCGACCTGCAATGGAACCTTCCGGGTGAGCCCCCTTGTTCTCTTACATCTTTCCTTGGTACTTGTCGTCTTTGATGCTGACCCTACTGCCTTCGTGGTCCCTTCCACAGTGCTCACCCTCCACGAGATCGAAGTTTGAGCGATTCGATTGCTCGGCCCTTACAATCTGAAGGAGCACGAGGCCCGGAAGGTGCTGGTGCTGGGGGAGCGCCTCAACCGCATCCTCATTCTGCGGGGGTGTCGAAACCCCAGAGAGCCTCGTTCCTGTCGAGAAGAAGGAGAAGCGGAAGAGGGGCAGGAGATGCTGCCTCGACGTCTGGAGGTCAGCAGGACGAGGAGGCAGGGAGGAGGAGGACGTGGTGGAAGTCAGACCTCCTTGTCGTACTCGCTGGGAGTGGTCTGTTGATGGCCCTCTGGCCGTCGCTCAAGGTCAATTCGTTCCTCCCCCAGGGACGTCCCGCGCCCGGGGGAGGGGGGTCTTCCAGTTCACCGGCGGGCCTTTGCTTTCCACATTCCAACCATTGACGTCGAGCTCGGCTCCGACGAAGAGATGGAGGACGACCTTTTGGAGGACAAGCTTAAGGAGATGCGTAAGTGTTTCGCCTCTCCAGGGCTGGTGGCCCTATCCCCCTTGTCCCTTTTTCTGAAAGAATGGATTCCTCCCCGACTCGCAGACACCAGGTACTCCCCGCCTCCTTTCGGCCAGGGGGGTTGCTGATGACGATGACGAGGTCGGCCAGAGCGGCGTCGCGTTCGGCGGCATTCCCCCGGTTCAGGGCCTGGGGAGGAGGAAAGGCTTATTCCTTTCCCCTCGCGGTGAGGTTCTTGTTACTCTGGAGGATCTGGCGGGACGTCCCCCGTCTGGGAGGCTTTTGCCTCTATCGGCCACAATCTTCCGGTGGCTACCCTTCGCTCGCTGACGGAGCAACTTCCCCGGGAGGTGAAGGCGGATGCCTTGGTTGCCCTTACTATAAAGGTGAATCTCCTGGGATCTTCCTGAGCCCGGTCGTCTCTTTTTTTTGTTTCCCTTTCTTCATTTTCTTCCTTCGGAGGGTGTTCTCATCCTTCCCTTGGTAGGCCACCCTCCTCACCAAGTCCCTGGTCTCAGGGCCCTCCGCCGAGGCCTCGTCTTCCTCTGACCGCATCCGGGAGCTGGAGGCGTCCCTGGCCCAAGCCCAGGCGGAAAACAAGACTCTCCAGGAGAAAGCCCAAGTCGGCGCAGAGGTGGCCGAAGCCCAGGTGAAGCAAGCGGAAGAGGCGGCCACTTCCTCCAAGAGCGCTCTGTGGAACATGAGCTCCACCCCCTCAAGAAAGAGCGGACCTGAGGGGTTTCCGCAACTCGGGAGGTGGCCGACGCATTGCCCATGACATTGGCGGATCTGGGGGTGTCCATGGACCCTCGGAATATGACCCGAAGGATCTCCTGGCCAACCTGGCTTGGTTGCAGGGGCGATCCGTGCGGCGAGAGAAGGCGCGCAGGGCTTCACCGGGGTGTGTGCTCAGACCGCCTGGCGAGGGCGCCTTCATGGCTCTCCACTGCGCTGGATGCAATCATCTGCCCCAGGTCAAAGACTTAGTGGGGAGGGTCCCCTTCGACGTGGGAGACTTCCACCAGTCGGTCAAGTTGGTGAGGTCGGCCCCCAATGCCTTCAACGGCTTTTGGCAGACCCACGGCACGGAGCTATCGTGGGCCTTGGGCAGTGCCACAGCGGCAGCCACTACCAGGGCCTAAGAGGAAGCGGCTGAGGCTGAGGTGGTTCAGGGCGGAGTGGCTCCGGTGGCGTCGGGGGGAGACTCCCGAGGCAACCCCCAGGTTTGAGAATCCTCGTCAGCCTCTCCGTTGCTAGGGCTTCTTTTCCTTAGTGTCTTTTGTCGGGCTCTCCCCTGGGATGGAGCCCTTTAAGCTTTTTGTAAGACCAGATGGTCCCCCCGGATGTAAGCTAGACGGGACTTCATCTTTTTGGAATGGAAAGAAAGTTTCATTTCGTCCTACCTCCTTCCGTCTGTGAATACCCCTTCTGTATGTTTCCACATGCCACGTCGACGTAGCAAGGCGCCCACTTACCAGGGTCTTCTGCCAGTCATTTTCCTTGTGCCAAGCGGGGTATTCCCGGACACCCGCATTATCGCAGTCAACCGGAAGACGAGGTCTTCCCGGAAGGGCTAATTTTTCGCGGGATGTTAATTACCGGACCCTTCCTTCAGGATTGGTCTGCCTGGATGGAGCGTCATCCTTACTATTCAGCTCCCCAACGTCATCCAGAGGAAGATTTTCGGAGCTTTGTGGAGGAGTGTCACCGTCTCTTCGACCAATTGCGGGCTCCGCCCTTGACGCTTCTCCCGCCCCCCGCGGGAGTGACTCTCCTTCCCCAGGGCTCCCTCACCGGTCGTGGGGAGCCCTGTTGTAGATGCCTCGTCGGCTGATGGTTCTCCTTTAGAGACGGAGAGCCACTTTGATGCGAGGGCTACTGATCCCGAGGATTTCTCGGAGGGCCGAGCCCCTGCTCCGGGTTCGGCGTCTTCTTCTGAGGTGTGACCGCAGGGTATGTTGTATTGCATAACCGAATAAATGGAATATTTGAAGTAAACTTGCCTTGAGAGTCAGGCTTCTTTTTTTTATGACTGCGGGGGTCATCGCCAGGGAAGAACTTTCGGAGGGACCTTCGTATCTCCTAGGGGGCGGCCCTTCCGTCGAGCCCTTTGGTGTTGGGGAGTCCATCATCCCCCTCCCTCCCCCATCGCGGGACCTCCGGGGACCTAGATTTCTGTCGTTTGATGAGAGGTTAACTCCTGCCATCCGCTTTGCTGTCATGCATGTATGGGATGAAGGAGATTGTTGTGATGGCATCGCAGCTCCGCAGGCCAACTTTGTGTGCACGTCGTGGACTGACAAAGGGAAAGAGGTTGCTTCGGAGGGCTCCACGTCGTCATCTTCGTGGGGCTGGTCTCATGAGGCCGAGGAGCCGGAAGACCCTCGGGGGCGGTTGACGCAAAACTTGCCCGTCGCGTGGCGGTGGCTGACTTCAGTGGCCCTGGGGTGGACGTGGTGGCCGTGCAACGTGCCGCTATGGAAGCTTTCTCCGTTGACCTGCAGGATAGTTCCCAAACCGGGGAGTCTTCGAATCGGGGTAGTCGACGCTCTCATGGAAGTCGAGCTTCTGGTGTGGCCCGAACGCCTGGTCCCTGGAGCCGTGGTTGGGGTTGCCGTAGACGCACCTTCCTTGATTACTTGGATCATGATGACTTCTATTGAATGTTTTTTGTTACATATATGCAAAACATTTATTCTAAGGGATTGAATGCACAAAGGAGTTACTGAGTTTGGTCACCATGTCGCGGTCCATCATTGAGCGTTCGTCCCGCCTTCCTCATCGCCCAACGTGGGGGTACCTCCTATAAATAGGCCATACGGCCGCCCCCAACTTCCTTGCTCATTTGTAGATTCTTTGCTCCTCGACCCAGGTCATGGCCTTTGTAACATCACGGTGGGAGTGGAGCTGGTGGCCTGAAGGTTCCTGTAGTGCCAGAAGGAAGATTGCGAAGATAGACATATTGTCGAGGAGTATCTGTGGATGGGGCCTGTTGGGTATGTTCCCCGCACGCCTTCGTCTAGCATTGCTCTCGGATAGATACATCTTGAGGGGAGAAGCAACGATCTACCGCCTTGGCGTCCCTCTCGTACTCCCTCCATGCTTCCTGAATGTAAGCTTGTGAGGCGGTGTGAAGCAGTTGCCCAAGTGCCACAAGGAGTCTTGCGAGGAGAGGAGAGGAGATCACCTCCGCGGATATCTCCCCCAACACGTGTAAGGAATCAGATGCTCGTAGACTAAGAGGGGGAGGGGGTGAATTAGGCAACTTAAAAACTTAACATATGGCTTCCACTACTTTGCATAAGGTAAACTATATCATTTCTATCTAGATGTGCAATCTATGGTTGATCTAGTGTGAAACCCTCATCCCAAAACAAGTTTTGCAACCTATTGCCAATCCTAACATGATACTACTCTAGGAAAGTAAAGGCAAGCAAGGATTGCAAGAGAGTAATGTGGAAATGTAAAGAGGAATGAGAGGAAGCAAACTCTTGATACGCGATTTATCCCGTGGTATCGGTAGGCACTAAGCCACCCCAAGTCCACGTTGTTGAAGCACTCCACACAAGAGTATTGCTTCCCGGTCACCAAGTCTCTCCCAAGAGCATCACTTGACTAGCCACAAAGGCTCGCCACAAAGGCACTAGCCAAACTCCCTTGGTCACCTTGATGCTACCTCCACTAAGGAGCTTCTCCACCAAGGGAAGGGGGTTTCCATGTCCCCCGCACAAAGTGCCCTCGCCTCTCCACACCAAGACGGAGGGTCGAAGACGTTTGCTGGTGAGCCACTTAGGCCCCAAGGCTTTCGGCGTACCTTGTAAAGCTTGATCCACTCAAGAATCACCTCACAAGGTAGGCACACCTTGCACTCACTCAGGTCTAAGCTAAGCCTAGCACTAAGTACACACACAAAGCATGTGCAAGTCTTTGGATGAGCAATTTAGCACTTCTACGGCTTGGATATGATCTTCTAAGTGTCTTGCACTCCTCTACACTTCCACACAATCCAGCAACCTCAAATGGGTGAGTGGAGTGGGTATAAATAGCCCAAGGCACCAAACTAGTCATTGGATAAAAGCTGCAGAAAACTATACCATCGGATGAACCGATGCTATACTTTTCAAAAGCGTCGGTTCATCTGGTGCCCGTCCACATCATATAGCCGTTGCAAATCTGCTGCCGCAATTCATCCGAAGATTCATCCGACGCACTGTCAGTTCATCCGGTGTTGAAGACTTTGAGTCAAAACCTCTCTGTATAGAATAAAAATAGGCGTCGGATGAACCGATGCTTGGCCGCTGGTTCATCCGGTCATGACTCAAAACCTTACTGTCTTGATTTTTCAAACCATCGAATAGACCGACGCTCAAACCAACCAAGCTGTTGGTTCATCCGGTGCTACTGAGTCTGCTACTTCGTCTCTGCCATTCATCTGATGCATGTAGAAGTTGGACGATGTCTTTTGCTGTTTCCTTTTCGTCTTCAAGTTGCCATCACTTGAACTTAACATACCATCACTTAGAGCCTCACGGAGGAGCTGTTTTCTCCCGGCTTCCGTTGGCGGTCTTGTGAAGCTACGCCTCAGCTCCGGGGGGATGTGACCGCTTGGGTCGTCTACTTATCCGGAAGGCGTCCCTTCCGGACGTGAGGTGGTGCTCGCCGCAAGACCTTGCGGCCCTTCGGGATGAACTTCTTTCCCGAAATCTGGGAAGCAATTGCGCGTGGCCGCGTCGGCTCCCCCGACCTTTCATGGTCCTTCGGGGGGCTTTCTGGCCCCCGGGATCCACGAACTGGCGTGCGATGCTACGCCAATTTCTTTGAGCCTGTGCCAGGCTTCCTTGTGGGCCCGGAAGCGGGCATGTGATGCTATGCCGACCTCCCGGGGCCTCCCTGGCATCTCGCTAGGCTCCGTCACTTCTGTCGGAGCTGCACACTTGTGCTGGGCATTTCAAGAAGCGTTCCGGGCTCATAGCCGGGTGGGCTGTCTTGCGACAAACTTGAAATTGCTCATTGTTGTGATTCATACTTCAGAAGTGGCCGCTCGACGGCCCCATGCGGCTCGTCTCCAGCTGATGCCATGGTGGCAGTACATCACTACATAGAGAAGATAACATGACGATAAAAGAGTACAATTAAGAGAGACCGGAAGGAAAACAACGAGAAACTTCCTTTTGCGGAGGGCCGTGCGGGCCTCGGACTTGATCTCCCTTCCGTGAGTTGATAATTTCAAGGGTAGTAGAGGATGAGGAGATCAGTGTTCCATGAGTGGGGGTCAGCCTCTCCGTCGGGAGACATGAGGTGGTAGGCTCCTGGGCGCGGCGTTTCCGTCACGAGGAAAGGCCCTTCGCACTTGCTTTTGAATTTTCCCAGGGAGTCAGCATCCCGCTTCCTACGGAGCACTAGGTTCCTAGTGGCGAAAGAGCGGTTCTTCAGCTTCTTGTCCCGCCAAGCCTGGGTCTCCTTCCGATATCGCGCGAGGTTCTGGACGGCTCGCAGCCGGTTTTCTTCCTGCGGGTCCTGGGTCGTCATGGCTTGTTGTGCTTTCCTCTTCAGGGGGTACGCGAGCTGGGGCACCTTGCGCCTCTTCTGGGGTCATTGCCTCTTCCCTGAAGAGCATTTTGAATGGAGTGAAGCCGGTGGGGTGAGTTGCGGAAGTACGATGCGCCTAGATGATGTTAGACAGCTCATCGACCCACGCCCCTTTAGGAGTCCCGAAGATGTGTTTGCTTAGCGCCGAGAAGATGCTTTCGTTGTCTCTCTCGCATGCCCTGTTGGATTGGGGGTGGTATACTGACGCAAAGCACACCTTGGTGCCGATCTCCTCGCAGTACGTCCGGAAGCGTTCCAAGTCGAACTGCTTCCCGTTGTCGACGGTGAGTTCCCGTGGCACTCCGAAACGACACACCATGTTTTTCCAAAAGAACTTGACGATGTTGGCAGCCCGGATGGACGTGATTGGCTCGGCCTCGACCCATTTGGAGAAGTACTCGACTGCGACCACCGCGAACCGGAACCCTCCTGGGGCGGTGGGTAGAGGCCCGACGAGGTCGATCCCCCACCGGGACAATGGCGAAACAGGAGCGATAGCTTGGAGTGCCGTGGCTGGGAGACGGCCCATCTTGCTCATGTGCTGGCAAGTGTCGCAACAGTGGACGAGGTCTTGTGCATCAGCCAGGGCGGTAGGCCAATAGATTCCCTGCCGGAAGATTCTACCGACGAGGTTGCAGGATGCCGTGTGAGCTCCGAAAGAGCCGGAGTGAATCCGGTCCAGAAGCCGCCTTCCCTCTTCCCGGCTAACGCATCGCAGTAGTGGAGCCATGACTCCCGCTTTGAACAACGCACCATCGATCAGCTTGTAGTTCCGGCACCGCTGCGCCGTCCGGCGCGCCTCTGGCGGGTCGGCAGGGTGAAGCCGTTCCTCTAGGTGGGTGATGATCGAAGTCCGACAAGATCGACAAAGCATAAACTAGGGAAAACTCATTGAAGCTCGCCCGCTCAGATAGTAGATCTCCTTCAAAATCAGACTATTGCCTGATCTTTGTGTCTCTATCGATCTTCTCCCATAGCTTGGTTAGCTGCAAGCAATCAGTCTCGATGCATACCTTGGCCAGCCCTAGTCGTTGTGCAAGCTGCAAACCATCGCTGCACCGCTAGTACTTCCATAGAAGCACATCAGGACAGTGAGACCGCCATGATGCTCTGCCAGCAACGAAGACGCCACCACGGCACCACTGTTACGGATGAAACGCAACATCTGTTTGTTCCGTTGTGTCCATTCCTCTTATCCGTGTGCAACATCTGCCATAGATCAAGGCAGTGTCACCGTACTACCCACTGAACTGCTTGACGTATAGGAACGCCAGCCTCTCCATGTCTTCTGTTGTTCCGTTGCATCCACAGCGACCACATTCCATTCCACACACGATAATCGCCGCATTCCTTCTTGGGCATATATCAGGGTGCAGTAAATGCAGAGCCCATGTGGCATCATGCAGGCTCCATAACTTAACTCCAGTTAAGCATAAAAAATGTAACCTGTTCTACAGTGATCTAATTTAAGGTTCAGTAGACTAAGAATTTATATTGTTTCCTCGTGCATTATTGAGATATAACAATTCTAACGGATGCATGCGAAGTCGAAGAGCAACACGTCGTGCCACCAAGGGGGGCATCCCGCGCAAGTGTGTTCTCTATCCTTCTCTCCTAAAGAATATTTACTTCCTTTCTCTGAAACTTTTTCCAGCATTGCTTAGGACAATACCACATGAGTAAAGAGAACAACAAAAGGCTTGTAATCACACAATGAAGTATCCATCAAAAAATGAAGGAAAAAAAATCTTGCCACTGATCCTACAAGGACTACGTGCTCCTAGGATCACCATTTTTAAGGAAAACTTCTATCCTTTATTAAAGAGCAACTCAGAGGACGAATCTATTCCATCAGAATATTTTTTCTCGAACTAATGTCGTTTCATCAATAAACGAAGTAGAGTACAACGGGCCTGGTTAAGGACCAAAACCTGAGCAGTGGAATACACTTATACACCCACACACCCACTACTACAGAAAACGTTTGTAGGAGCGGGCGGATTCGCATTTTCAGGTGCGGGTGCGAGACCTGCTCCTAACTGTCGCTTTTAGCGATTTCCATAAAACGTCCGCACCTGGAAATGCAGTTCCAGGTGCGGATCATGACGTCACCCGCACATAGAAACACCATTTACAGATGCGGGTGACCGAGTGGCCCGCACCTGCTAATCGATTAAAAACAGAAAACGTGGATGCGTTAAAAAACTCAAAATAAATAGCAAAAAAATCTTTTTATTGAGAGGGACCCCACCAATAGAAAACGTGGATGCGTTAAAAAACTCAAAATAAATAGCAAAAAAATCTTTGTTTTTGAGAGGGACCCCACCGGCCAGCCACCCACCCGTCCCGCATTTTTCGCATAAAGTTGCGCCGCTATGCGATCGGCGAGGTTCGAACACGCGACCTCCACCCTCGCGTGAAGCCTCCTCTATCACTGAACCACACACTCATATGCATCCATATCCAGTTTTCATTCTACTCATATTATACTACACCGAGTGTAAATCGCTTTTTTTTAGGCTTTAAACGGATTCAAATTAAAAACTTATCAACTATAAAGTTTCATAACTTTCCGAGATCTACAACTTTCATGTTGGGAATTTTTCCATTTGAGGCCGTTTACGAAATTTGAATTTCAAATTAGAGAGATTTAAATTTGAATTTCATTGACAATATGATTTCAAATGAAAAAGTTGTAAACTACAAAGTTTCGTAACTTCTTAGGATCTACAATTTTCATATTGAGAGTTTCTCCATTTGAGGTCGTTTGAAAAATTCAAATTTTCAAATTTCAAGAATTTAGACGTACTTTACCTTGACAAAAGTAATTCAAATACAAATGGTTCAACTACAAAGTTCTATAACTTTTGAAGATGAACAACTTTTATTTTGGTCAGTTGGTCATCGGGTATATATAGTGGTAGTAACATTCTTCACAAATCTTATACATCTCTCATGTAGTTTCATGAAACTATATAAAAGATATAGGTTTTTGCAAACAATCTCATAGTACTTAAATGGATATTTTGAAATATTAAACAATCTCAAATGAAAAACTTGTCAACTACAAAGTTTTAGGTCTCATTGAGCTATACAATTTTTAAAGTTTGTCTTCATCCGAGATCATATGAAGAAGTTATGGAATTTTTGGCACAAGACCATTTCTAGGAGTGGGTGATGTCATCACCCGCACCTATAAATCCATTTCTAAGAGCGGGTGACATCATCACCCACACCTGAAAATGAGTTCCAGGTGCGGGTGATGGGGTCACCCACTTCCAAAAATGATTTGTAGGTGCGGGTTTAGCTGCTACAGTGCCACACGTTTTTTTAGATCGGGCGGCAAAACCGCCCGCTTCTGAAAAAAACCGGTGGCTCTTACAAATATTTTCATTAGTAGTGACCTACACAGGGATACAGACATGCCACAACAAGAGCATGACCTCGACCAAAAACACCATGAAACCAAGATAACTAGCGATTTAAGCCCTTTCCTTATTTCCTTAGGTATTGAGCGCAAAGCCTTACTCACCAAATAGAAAAATAATCCTCAGAAGGTGGGGGTATCAGGGCTGTCAGTTGTAAGGTTGGAGGATCAAGGTCCAAACCTGTGATAGGGAATCACAGCCTCTGGATGGCCATCGAAGTACATGGTCCAATGCTCAAATTCCGTGGCAAAGTTGATGTCTGGATCTCCGTCTACTCAACCACGAAGTCGGTGAGTACTTGGGATTTGATGGTGTTGTGCGGTATGAAGGTGATATCGTGTGTGGCCAGCTCGACTGACCACTTTACGATCCTTCCCATGGCGTCCATGTTGTGTAGGATATCGTCGATGGGGTAGTCAGAAACTACGACGATCTTATGAGCTTCGAAGTAGTGCTTCAACTTATGGGCAGTGATCAGGAGCGCCTAGAGAAGCTTCTGCGCCTGATTGTACCGCACCTTGGACTCGGTCAAGACCTCGCTAATGAAGTAGATGGGTCTCTGGACGCCATAAGCGTGACCCTCCTTCCGCTCCACAACTATTACCATGCTAACCACAAGAGTAGTAGCAGAGATGTAGAGGTAGATCGTCTCTCCGGGCTCGGGCGTCGTGAGGATGGGTGGCTTCTGGAGGTAGTCCCTGAGTTCCAGGAATGACTTCTGAGCCTCCTCGTCCCACGTGAAGCTGTCTTGATGCTTGGGAGCTTGAAGAAGTGGAGGCCGCATACGCTGAGTCGTGAGATGAACCGGCTAAGTGTTGCCATGTAGTCGGTCAGCTTGTGGACATCTTTCTGGCACTTGGGAGGCTAAATCCGGGTGATGGCATTGATCTTCTTCAGGTTTGCCTCGATGTCACAATTGTTGATGATGAAGTCGAGTAGTTTTCCTGAGGGAACGCCGAAAACACATTTTTCCGAGTTCAATTTCCAGTGGTAGCGCCCCAGGTTGTTAAAGGTATCGTTCGGGTCCTCGATAAACTTGTCGACTTCCCTGGTTTGGATCACAACTTCGTCGACATACGCCTTGACGTTCTTGCCGATATGTGACTCGAGGCATGCATGCATGGCACGCTGATAGGTTGCGCCGGCGTTCTTGAGACCAAAAGACATAGTCAAGTAACAGTGCGCGTCGAAGGGCGTAATGAACGACGTCTTAATCTGGTCATCTTCCTTCAGGCTAATTTGGTGGTAGCCCAAGTAGCACTCAAGAAAACAGAGCAGGGCACAACCCGCCATGGAATCAATGACCTGATCTATCCGCAGGAGGATAAAGGGGTCCTTAGGGCAGTGTTTGTTGAGATCGGTGTAATCGACACACATTCTCCACTCTTTATTCTTCTTTTTTACAAGAACTGGATTAGCCAACCAGTTGGGGTGATACACCTCTTTGATAAAGCCAGCGGCTAACAACTTTGTAATTTCTACCCTAATAGCCTCCTTGCGGTCCTTGAAAGATATTTAGGCCCTAAGTGGGTTTTGGTGTATTGAATGACAACTAGATTAAAGGTCTAATAGCTTTGTTAAGAATGTGAGAAGGATGTACTAAGTGGGTTTTGGTATTGAATGACAACTAGATTAAAGGTCTAATGACTTTGTTGAGCATGTGAGTAGGATATAATATGTATAACAAAGCATGGTTATATGACATTGGTGATCTACATGTTGAAATCAAGTTATGTGTGTACAAGATGGATTGAGGCATGGTTTTAGCCTCATATTGTGAAATGTCTTGTTAAAGAATAAATGTCATGATATTTTGATATAAATGATCACATGAAGTATACATGGTATATGACAAGCAAATAAAGGTGAAGATAAGGCATATTGATATTAGAATATTGGATGGTCTCTAAACAATATGAAAAGCTTGTTATGAACAAAATGAATATTAAAGTCAAAAGGAGGCATGATCTCAATTGGATTTCACTCTTTATGTTGTCAAAGCAAGACTCAAAATGGCAAAGAATGGATGAAGAAATCAAGCAAGGGATTAGCTACGAGGTACTAAGCAAGGCTTGGCTAAGTGGTGACTTGTGTCATGAACCTAGCCAGGGTGAAATGGCTATAGCTTGGAGAATTTCGAGGTATCAAGTCGAGCCTAACCAAGTGGAGCAATGAGGGTACATCAAATGTTCGATGTGTCATGTGAATGGTGACTTGGCATCTGATCTAGAACTGGAATTCATTCCTATGTGTTGATCTAAGTCACTAGCTCAAGATTGAAGTGCACAAACAGATGAGACATTGATGGATGGATCTCTTAAGTGGATTTATTGATCAAGTATGGCTATTCATGAAGATCAAGCTCAAGTGATTGAATATTGCATTTATATTTGATCTTGAGTATAGGTATGCAGTACTATCAAGAGGGATGCATCACAAAAAGTTTTGATAATGTCTCAGTGCTCAAGTAACCCATGTGAGTTGGTGAATGACACAAAAATCATAGGTACACGGCTTCGGGTTTGACCTTGTGTCAAACCTGGTGGCATCAGTTTTGGGAAACCGGTGGCACTGATTTTGTGTCAGCCGGCCCAACGGCTAGTTGTTTGAATTCTCGGTGGCACTGGGTTTGGGAACTCGGTGGCACCGGTTTTCACTGTGTTTGCAACGGCTAGTTTTTGGGGAGTTGGGTATTTATACCCCCTGGTCCCTACTATTGCAAGCTTCTACTTCTGAGGTTGGTGGTGTGCTTCCTTGCTATTCCTTGCTAAGCCAAAGTCATTATTGCTCTCCCCAACCCCTCTTAGTGAGGTTGTTTCATCTTTGATAGATCTGGTGAGTTGGGTGGTAGAGAGAAGCCTTTGTGAGCAATTCAAGAGCACTTGAATCCATTGAGCACTGTTGGACGTCATCAAGCTTGTGTGAAGCATTTGTTACTCTTGGAGGGTTGCCTCCTAGATGGCTGGGTGTTGCCCACAAGCTCCCAAGGTGTGGTGAGCTGTGGGACAGTTTCTGAAGGTCTTGCTTCACCTTTGAAAGGGAAGAAGCTATCTAGTGGATCGGGGAACGAAAGGGTTGAGTGAAACCCGACTTCGGTAGGAGAAGCACCCAACAGAGACTAGGATTCACATGGTGGTGCATCTGAACTTTGGTAAAACAAATCTTATGTCTCATGTTGATTTACCTCACATTTATCTTTCTTTACATTCCTAGCTTGCTCTTTGTCATATTTGTTGATCTACTTGGTTGTGAGTGTTTGTGTAGTAGTGCAGGTCTATCATCCTTCATCTAAGAAACACTTCTAAGCTCTTACACCAAGTAAACTTCAGTTTCAAGCAAGCAAACAAAGCAAAGGACCAAGAGGGTGCATTGTCAGGACAAATCCGGTGGCACCGGATTTGGTGACAGTGTGGTTTCCACTACATCAAGCGCGGTCCGGAGACTTCGGGAATTTTTCCAGTTACTCCAGACTTTTCAGAGACTCCAGACAAAACTCTAGAGTATCCGGATTTGACTGTGAATTTTTTTTCAGTGGTGGTTTTTTAGGACTCGCCTATTCACCCCCCTCCTCTAGGCGACATCAAGATCCTTTCATTCCCTCGCGAATCGACGAAGCTTCTACTTGATTGACTTGGCCTTCGGATCGACCTTCAAGGAGTGATCAGAGAGCTCTCTAGGCACCCCTGGCATATCCACTGGTTTCCAAATGAATATATCCAAGTTGGTACGTAGGAACTCGACGAGCACACTTTCCTATTTGAGATCCATGTTGGCCCCCATGGCCGCTATCTCAGACAGGGCTTCCAGGCCTAGCGACACCTTCTTCGTCTCCGTCTTCTCCCAGTGGATAGCCTCAGTCGCCGGCTTCTTTGTTGGAATCTCCAGCTCCTCTGGGTTCAGCTTGCCCGCAGCGGCGACGACCTCTGCGGTGCGCCTGGAGAGATCTAGCGTGGCAGCGATGTGTAGATTCTCCTTCTCGCAGGCGCTGGCATCCAGCGCATCTCCGTTAACGGTGATGATGTTGTTTGGCACCGACATCTTCATCATCATGTATGTGTAGTGCGGGACCGCCAAAAATTTGGCAAGCACCGATCTGCCGAGTATGCCATGATAGGTTGTCTCGAAATCCGCAACGGTGAAGCAAATGTGCTCTGTGTGGTAGTTGTTGATGGTGCCGAAGGTGACCGGCAAGGTAATCTCGCCAAGCGGTACCGAGGGATCCCCGGGCACAATGCCGAAGAACGGTGTGTCTGTCGGAGTCAGGTCCAACGGGGTCAGGTTCACCTCCTTCAGAGTGCTGGCGAATAAGATGTTGAGGCCACTGCCTTCGTCTACCAGCATCTTGCCGAGTCCCACATTACAAATCGTGGGCTTGGCTACCAGAGGGAATATTCCTGGCTTTGGCACCGTCGTGGGGTGGTCCTCCCTGGTGAAGATGATGGGGACCTCCGACCAGTGCAGCTACTGAGGAGTACCTGTCATTCTGGCAAGGTGGCGTAGACGAGCTGCATCATGCTGAGCTTCACCTTGCGTCTGCTCTCCAGCTGCTCAGGTCCGTCGTAGATCATGTTGACGACCCGGTCAACAGGCTGGAAGTCATCCTCATCATCTCCCTTGGGGTGTTGGTCACGCTTCCCCTTTCCCTTGTCACCCTTGGGAGGTCTCCTCGAACAGCTTTTGCCGAAGAAGTGGTTCTTCAGACCGAAACAGTCGTGAGCCGAGTGCTTATGTTTGGGATGGTACGTGCATTGCATGTCCAGCATCTTCTGGAACTCAATCGGGTCGACGCGGTTGGGACCCGACTGCACTGCGGCTACCTCTTCGATCATGCGCTTCCTGTTGCGCCTCGCACCTTGGCGTGAGGTTTCTCCCTCTCAATCCAGATCCGGGCGCCTGTAGCGCGGACGTGGAGAGTCATCGTCATCCCAGTGGGACTTGATGTGCTTGAGCTTCTCACGCTCCGCTTCCTCGCCATCAGCCTCCAGGTTGGCAATGGTGAAGAGCTCGTTGACGTTCCTCAGGGGCTTCTAAGCCCACATGTTGACAAGCTTGCCGTATGCGAGCCTGTGCGGGAAGGCGTTGATGATGTCATGATCTTCGACGAAAGGAAGAAAGTTCTTACTCTCAGAGAAGCGGTGTATGTACGAGTGCAGAGATTTGTTCTTGCACTACCAGATCTGATCCGACATCCTCTTATTGCTAGGGCGCTCCCACGTGCCCGAGTATTTGCTGGTGAAGAGCTCGCAGAGCCGCTCCCAGCTCTTGATCATTTTGCAGGGTAGGCCCGCGAGCCAGTTCTTGCACTCCTTCGTGGGCATTATCGGCAGACAATTCACCATCACGTCGAAGTTGCCGCCCACCGCTTTAACGGCGGTGGAGTATATCTACAGCCACTGCGCCAAGTGACCTTCTGCAGCCTCTTCGTCAGGGAGAGAAAGTCATCATAAGATGGGGCATTCTCTCGATCCTTGCGACGTCTGCTGACTGGTCTATCATAGGAGCTGTAGCTATCGCTCGAGTACTCGTCGTATGGGTCCGAGTAGTAATCCTCGTAGCCGCTCAAGGAGTTGGTCGGAGTCGGGCTACGCTTGTTACGCCGAATGGGGGATCCATGATCCCGGTCGTAGTCACGGCGACGCCTGGCTTCGTTCATGCAGCACTCGGATGCGCGGCGGTTGATGGTGTCTCTAGCGTCACAACCGTGGTTGATGTGGTGATGGAGATCCTCCTCGTCGTCGTGGCACCCTCTCTTGCGTCGAGATCTGTGCGATCCGCTGGCACCGCCCGCGTCGACAGGTAACGACGGGTTGATCCGGTTGACCTGGGTGGCGGCGGTCTGCACCATGGCTTGTAGGCGAGCCAAGCCTGGGGTTCCCTAAGGGAGCTTTTCGAGTTCCTCGCAATGTTATCCTAAATGCTAAATGACAAACAGTCGGTTGCCCTTTGTTTAGCGTTTAGACCGTTTAAACGGTGCTTAGACGGAGTTAAACGGTCTAAGCGGTTTTGCATAATAACAATAAAATATACATATTTATGTACATAAAAGTCAAATATGCTAGGTGGACTATTATTTGCATATGTAAAAAGCAAATACCCTACCAAATAATTTTTTGGAAGAAATCTATATTCTACAACACTCCATATACTTATGGTGTTAATTACATTGATGTTGATTGCAGTAGTTGTAATCCTCCTATTGAATAAATTATGAATTAAATGATCATTTAGTGCATGTAATTATGATTAAATTGATTTTGTTTAGACAATTTTGACGGCTTTGAATAGTTTAAATGGGTTTAAACGGTCCAACTGTTTAATTCACCGTTTAGTCATTTAGAGCCTAAACGGTGTTTAAACGGACTAAAGGGTCATTTAGGCGAACAGAGGTTCCTCGTTTACTATGATGAGGTTCTCCTTTGGGGTCGAGTAGACTCGGTGGTCGTCGTAGTCGAGGGTAAACTCCTCGAGCCTACAAGGGTGGATCATACGTGTGCGCCGAGTGCGGCGCCTCCTCTTGTGACGAGGGCGGTCAGAGTAGGAGTACTCATCAACGTCGTCGTCGTCGTCGTCTCATTGGCGATTGGCATTGGTGCACTAGGCTTCTGCTCCGGTGTTTCTCCGTCTACGATGGGCTCGTCTGCCGAGATGGTCGGGGCGGCGACCGATGCAGCGTAGATGAAAGCTGGTGAGTGGCCTCCATCGGATGAGTCTGAGAGTGTCGCGGTCGCAATAGTAGATTGGATCTTCGAGGAGTCGGTAGACCCACGTCCGTGAGGCCGAAGCTCGCTCTAGAGGACAAATTGGCGAGGACCATGGTGTCCTCACGATCGGTTTGCTCGGCGGAGGATCAGGGCCTCCGCACTTCACCGGTTGAGTCCAAGGACCACTCGCCAACCTGGCCGTCTTCCTTGAGGATTGGGAGGAGAGATGCATCGTGGTCGTCGTCTCCCAGCGGAGTCAGGATGGCGGCAACAAAGCACGTGTAACACCCTGGGTTTTCAAAATCGGAAAACCCAGCATTCTGTCTCGTGATAGTCCCTGGATCAGACGCTATCACGCACAGGCATTCATCACAGATAAATAACACAGTCATACATCGAAATAAAGCATCAGAGTACGAATAATAATTGGATTAATACATGTCCTGATTATTCGGAGTACATCAATACTCGCCTCTTGGCGGAATAACAGAAATAAGAGCCTACGCAGCGGTAGCTAGTCTTCAAAAGGTGTCTCCATCTTCAGGCATCTCCCACAGGCATCCTTGAGCGAAGCGTCGTGCCCCCTCAGTCGTACCATCCGTCGGCATTGTTGTCGTAGTCGGACTCGTACCCTGCAAGCTCAGGGGCTATCCCCAAGGATCGGGATAGGTCCACGTCACCAACCGTATGCAAGCTTTAAGTGGCCTATTTCTAAGGGGAAAAGAGTATATCAAGGTAGTAGCAGGGTTTCCTATGCAGCAGCAGCAAGAAAATAGAGTAGTATCTCCATAAGTTCACCATATCCCATATCTCTCATCCTCATACGGATACATCTGGTTACCCAGATCACCGTCACCATCACCTATCTCCATCTAGGGTCGGTGCGAGAACTCCCACTCCTCGCACCTCAATGGTTGCACCCGGATCCGCGAGGTAGAGGGAGCAACTCTCCTCTCCCCGAATACAACCACGGCTCACCAATCACACTCATCCTATAAGGGGGAGGTAGAAATCCCAAAACGTAAGAGTCGGAGAAACAACGGGCATGTCCATGACCGAGGACGCGGCTATACGTATAGATCTAAACTCTGCAGAGCGTGTACACCAGTACCCAACTCGGAATAGTACCCAGACGGTGTACGGCCGACCGAGCCTACCCTACCGGGCGAACACCTAGGAGTTACGGTTCCATCCTGCATCCGGGTCTCGATGCGGTCCCCCGCAGAAGACCACCCCAGAACTGTGAAAATGCCCCCGTGTGGCCACACGGGAGTCGCACTGAGAGGGTGGACTCACTCCCACCTCTCCCCCACTGATACCCCGCTATCCTGCTGGCAGGTATGGTACCGCACTTGCTAGGGTCGAACGGCCCTATCCCCACTCTCGGTGAGGTGGTGTGTACGAAAGTCCCGTGTAACAGGCGACCCACTCGGTTTCAGACCGGGGCGAGCTCATATCCTCCAAGTCATCTCAAAATCCCCAACACCTGTGCTCCTAAAACGGTGTACCCGCCATAGGTACCAACTCGGGCAACGTCCGAGAAGACGATCCCTGGCCCCCGATCCCAGATCAGGTTGTCTCGAGCTCACCCCCGCCAAAATATCCCAAAACGCCTTCTCCTGCCGGTTTTCCTAACACACGCCAAGAAACTACCACAATAATCCCAACACATGCACAGCAAACTCAGCACATCATCTAGCTTAAGTAAACAGTAGTAGGTCAATCAAGGACAAGTATGTAAAAGAGGCTATGCATGGGTTCATCATATCCATCTCTATGCATTAATTAAAGCACTAGCAGTTCTAAAATAGCCATGCCTAATGGGCATTCAAAGATGGTCGGGCGTGAACCTGGGTACGAGTGGTCGTCGTAGCTGAGGTCGTCATCGTAGTCCTGGTTCAGCTCTCCGGCTCCGGCAGCTCCTAGAAGCGTATTTAAATAAATAAACTCGACTACTAATGGCAATAAATCCAAGATAAAGAGCAAATAAGATCCAAAAAGAGGCAACCTCTAGTCTAGCACGAAGTTTGGATTTTTAGAAGATTTTCAGAAGAAGTTTCATATTTTTCGGAGCTAAAACGGATTTGTTATGATTTTCCGAAGGTAAAATACATTTCTGAAATTAAAATACGCATACACAATAGCATTAACTTTAGGCTGTCTATTGGCTGGCTCTAAAGGGCTTAAAGCTAGCTGTTAGATGGCTGCAAGCCGGATCTTGGCACTGAGGTGGCTGCCAACGCAGCGGCTTTAAGCCAGCTGCAGCTCCCGTGGCTGCTGACGCGGCGGGTGACGTGGTGCGGCACACCGGATCCGGGCGGATCCGCTGCGGCTCGGCTCGGCGCGGGCGCAGGTGCGGCTCGCGTGTGATGGGTCCGCCGCATCGGATCCCACCGGATCCTCTGCGGGTACGTGAGCGTGTGTGCGTGCGTGTGAAGCAAAACCCTGGGGCTTTGGGTGCGGCGGCGACGTGCTCGGGGAAATGCCCCAGAGGGGCGACGGCACGGCGAGAGGGTCGCCGGCGGCGAGGCTTGCCCGGACCGACCAACGCGTGACAAGGTGCGAACGAGGAGGTCCAGGGGCACATGGCCGGGCAACAAGGAGGTGGCCATGGCCGGGAAAGGCGCGGCGACGGCGTGACAGGGGCCACGGCGGTGACGCGGTCGCGCGGGCACATGGCGGCGAGCACCGGCGACGGCGCGCGGGTGACCCAAATGCCAGAGACATGTGTGCGTGCACCTAGTGAACGAGAAGGCCCCAAAATCTGGGCTTTTGCCCCTTTGCTTCTAGGTGCAGGACCTTGTCCGCCATGGCGGAGCTTGGGCCGGCGGACATGGTGGCGGCGTGCGGAGCTCCTGCGGCCAGGCACAAGCGCGTGTGGGGGCACGCGATGGCCGGCGATGAGGCGAGCACGAAGCAGCCCCAAAGGCGGCGCCTTTCCCTCCTGTCGCCGCGTGCACGAGGCAAACCGGCATGGCAAAGGCCATGGCGGCGCGGCGAACGGGGCGACGGGCCTCCGGCGTTCCGGCGACGTGAGGGACTACGCGTGTCAAGGAAGGCAGCGGAGGCGTGCGCGTGCATCAGGCGACGGCAGCGGCACCTGCAGAAACTTCCCAGCACGGCACGAAGGCCGGCTTCACCAAGCGGCGTGCGCGGTGGCGCGGCGGCGGCGTGCACGAGTTCCGCCTCGGCTCGAAGGCCGGGTCGACCACAAATGGGCGAGGGAGCTCGGCCTCACCTTGGTGGCCACGGGCCGGCGTGCAGGCGTTGGTGAAGAGGGACGGAGCAGGGTCGTCGGCGAGGAAGGAGACGGCGACGCGGAGCAGAGGAAGCAGGGGCGTCGCGGTCCTTGGCTTCGCGGCGTCCCCGAGCTCCCACGTGCGGGCCTTCGGCTTCGCGAGGTCGACGGCGAACTCGTGGGCGTGCTCCAGGCCTTCTTCTCCCCTCTCCCTCCTTCTTCTCCTCCGGCGGGCGGCGGCAAGGTGGAAGGGGAGAGCTCCCCGTGGCGGCTAGGGTTGGGAGCTTCCCGGGGGCTGCGGCGCGGTCTACTTATAGCGGAGGGCAGCGCGGGACACGTGGACGGCCGGGATGCGCCGAAGGGTGCGCTGGCGCGTCGCGACGGCGGCCATGGGCGGCGCGGCGCCGGAAGGCTGCTCGCCGGCGTCACTAAAGCGGAAAAGAGAGGGGGTGACGCGGGAAGAAGCGCTGACGCAGGGGGTTGCGTCACGCGGGTCCCGCTCGTCAGCGGCTCAGCGCGGGCGCGGTAGGTGGGAGGCGGGCCGGCGCTGGAGCGGGCCGCGCTGGGCCGAAACAGGGAAAGAGGGAGGTGGTGCGGTGAAAAGGGAAAAAGAGACGAGGGAGGTCGAGCGGACTTCCGGAGGTTGGGCTCGGAGCCCGGCAGTGCAGCTCCCCTCTCCTTTTTCTATATCTATTTACCCCTTTTCTATTTAGTTTCAAATTTGAATCCCACTCAAGTAAACTCCAAATAAAACCAAATGAACTCCAAGTTTCTCACACTAGCATTTTTATATTTCCTAGAAATTTTATTTAATTCAACATTAAATCTAGGAATAAAGGAGAGAAACGGAAGACATCCTTAAATAATTTGATAATCACACAAATACATCATCGAAAATTTTAAATCCACATTTTTATCAATTAACATTGCTCATTAAATTTGAGAGATGTTACAGCACGACACATCCTCGTCCGAGTGGTACTCGATCGGATCTAAGGGAGAAGCCGTGGCTAGGTTTTCCTCGCTGTCTTGTGGGCCTTAGCAGCTGCACTCTCTAACCCGAAGGGAGAGCCCTCACGGGGAGCACTGCCGATCATGGATTGCGACGATTTCCTCCATGATGTTCCATAGACTGGACCAAATTGTCAGCGGGAGGGTTTGAAGACCCTTCGACTGCAAGGTTTTCGACCGAAAGGCGTGGCTGCTCGGCCGGGGGCGGCGAGCCGAAAAGGACTCGGCAAGCCTTGGGCTTCACCAGATTGGATCTGGGAGCCGATCTTGGGTTGCTCGCAGGCGGCACGGAGGCCGCTCCGGAAGCATTTTCCGCAGTGATTGCGGTGTCAGAGATGACGCAAGGGATCTCTCCGATGATGATGCGACCCCTTGGAGGAGTCACCTAGTCGGCTGCCTGCTCGTGGGCAGCGGAGGCGGGACCAAAAGACCCGAAGGGAATCCTCACTCCCAACACGGCGAGGGAAAGGCAGTTGCTTGGGATCTCGACAACCATCGAGCTCGCCAAATGTCACGGCGAACCCCTACCTAGCGCCAACTGTCGGGGGAATTGACCGTCAGTCCACGGGTGGCCGATGGTGGTAGATTGTTCGAAGGGGATCGCCGAGACTGGAACTAGATGGTGAACACAGAGGACACAGGGGTACAGGTTCGGGCTGCTGAGAAGTGTAATACCCTACGTCCTGTGCTCGATTTGTATTGTGGGTATTGAAATCGAGATGATGTTGTTTTGGTGGGGGTCCCTGCCGCCCTTATATAGCCTGGGGGCAGGGTTACAGATCGTAGGAGATCTATCCTAGTTGGTTACAAAGAATCATATTCGCCTTTGAGTACAAGTAATTTCTTTCCTATCCGACTAGTCCTATCTAGGGTAGTATATCTCTTCGGGCGCCACCTCTATCTTGAAACGTACGCCCGCACCGAGTGCCCCTGCTGCAGGCCCATCCCTCCCGCGTAAAGGGCAGGTAGGCTCATCCGTGTGGCACCCCGAGGGTATATCCTCCACAGGTTTCCTCCTCTTGATCACAAAAAGGACATACCTCAGGGTGAGGCAATCCTCGTTTGATAAGATGGTCCGATGTCTAACATTTATTTTTTGATGGGTAACCAAATGAAGAATTTGCAACGAAGGGGTGCCCAACTCTTCCAAATCCTCCTCCAGGGAGCAAATTTAATGATTCCAATAAAGAAGGCAGCATAGGCCGACTTGCCGCTGTAAACGCCATTTTGTGTGAGTTTCCATCTGAGCTGATCTGAGACATCTTGCTGCAGAACAACTCCCTCAACATGATTCCAAATATCAAGGTATGTCTGCCACCCAGCTTCGACTAACAAGAGCTGGGCTATCATCCATCTTCTAGTTGCCCTTTAGGAGATGGCTTTGAACAGTTTGGGAGCCAACTCAAACTGTATGGTCGACCGCTGAATTAAACAGGGCTTGGGCATTATGTGGAACTTGAATTTTGGAACCCAGCCCATGCCCAAGGCCGAAAAGGATCAGTTTTCTGAGCCCAGAACCAACGGATACACAATGCCCACCCAAGATTTTCCAGATTATGAATCCCCAATCCTCCATATTCCAGGGGCCGCTGAACTCTTTCCCAGGACACTAGGCAGTTACGGCCATTGGCTTATTCCTGACCTTTCCAAAGGAAACCTCTTCTACTCTGGTCAACGGCTTTAATCACCCACTTCGCCAAATCAAGAACTATCAACGAATAAATGGGAGTGGTGGATAAAACCATCCTAACCATTACCAACCGACCAGCTCTGTTCATCAGGGATGCCTTCCAACCAGGCAAATGATCAGCCACTTTGTCAATCAAAGGCAAAAGTACTTCTTTGGTGGGCTTATGAATAGAAAGAGGCAAACCAATATAAGTGCATGGGAATTCCTTTACCACTCAAGACAGGACTTCAGCAGTAATAAGCATCTCTTCCTCTGAACATTATATGGGTGAAACAGAACTTTTCACCAGATTGGTGTGGAGGCCAGAAGCGTGTCCAAACAGGCCAGGGATGCTTCTGATTACTTGCAGATCAGTCCTCCCGGGCCTTAGGAAATCACAGCATCATCAGCAAAAAAGCAAACCCAATGCCATGCTTGCGGAACAGAAAGCGGCTGTAGCAAGCTCTCTATAGCCGCATATTCCACAAGAGAATTTAGGACGTCCATGATCAATATGAAGAGGCCAGACCAAGGCAGTGAAGTTTGAGCTTCTTGCACAGCCATTCCTCACTTGCAGAGTTTTCACGAGAGTCCCTTGCAATATCAAGCCGATGAATAATCTCCTTGGCCATTTCCAGCTGCAACTTGATGTTCCCCACTTTCCTTTGAATCCAATTTTGGAGATCTCTGCTAAGGCGCTGCAGCTTAAGAAAGAGGCGCTCCACTGCGCAATTAGATTGCACAGGAGCCTCCCAATTCTGCTGCACTACTTCCAAGAAACCAAGAACTGTGGTCCAGAAGCGCTCAAAGTGAAATCGGTCAATGATCAGACACTCCTGAAGCAGCACTTTGCAGGACTGAATCCGGGAAAATATCCTCCCATTCAGAACAGCAGAACGCTCGACCAAGCCTTACTAGGGTGGGTGACTGCCGAAATTCAACCAGGTGTATTTACATCCTAAAAGTGGTAGTTCTTTGACCTCAGAGTTATCCAAAAAGCGTCAAAATCGACCCATCATGGCTCTATCCAGATTAGCATTGTTCTTGTCTGCTGCCTGGTAAATGAGATTAAAATCACCTGCAACCAACCAAGGGCCATTGCAAAGGCCCCGGATGTTTCTAAGCTACTGCAAGAACAGCAACTTCTCTTCATCTTCCTGAGGGCCGTATACTCCTGTGAACCACCAGTTACAGCCTTCCTGTTCAGATAACTGAAGAGACACCGAATATGTGTCGACCCGAGCAGCAATGGCTTGGCAGGTATTGCTCTTCCAGGCAATCAGAACCACACTCCGAGTTCCATTAGCCGGTAAAGCAAAAAATTTATCAAAGGATGAGCCAAAAACTGAGAGAAACAAGTGCTGATTCATAGACTCAACCATAGTCTCTTGAAGGCACACTATCTCAGCATTATTGCACTGATATTTTTTATTGAGTCCCTGTGGGACGTACCCAGTGCCGTAGGCTCCCGCACTGTGCGGGGTCTGGGGGAGGTTATTAGCGGGAGGTCTTTCCCACACATCGTGCAATGTGTAGAGGCCACCGCTCGTATTGAGTCCCTGTGCATTCCAAATTAAGATTGAGGAAGGATTCATCTTCGGAACTAATGAGACGACCAAGCAAAACAAAGCTAGAGGGAGGCAAACATCCATCAGAATATAGAAGAAGATGCTACCTAACATCCAAGATCTCCAAGCCTCAAAATCTGTTCACCGTTAATCTGTGCTCATCTGGATTCTATATGATTCTACAAGTCTGAAGGTTAAATGCCCATAGGTTAGTAGGTTAGTGCTGAAAAAGGTCAGCACTGAGCAATCATTGAATTTGTTCATGCCATAAAAGCTAGCAGGCAAGGCAGCAAAGCAATATTTTGAATGAAACAATAAAACTGTATTCTGGAGCACCCAAGTCTTCTGAAAAAAGGAAGGGCCAAAAAGTGATCGACTATACCACATACTCGAGGTCCACATTTACCTATTGAGTAACATATCAACTATTTTTTAATCAACTACATATATTGACTTCTTAATTTCTGTGAGTTCCAAAGCAATTCCTCTAACCATTTCTTGCACAATCTGCTCTAATAATTTGAGAAATGAAAAGAAATACCATCCGTTACCAAGGAAGTAACCGGGTACCAGTTTGACAAGGACATGTAAACTGTGACAGAGCATACTTAGCTAAATAGAGTTACTCTCTGCAGTACTGAACCTTCATCTAGTAATGCAAACTCTAGATCTATTCTGTAACACCAATGACTCAACATTATAACTGCACTGGTTTGAAAAGGCAGATTAGTCACTATAACTCTCTGTATTCCCTTTGAGTAAAGACTAACAATTCTGAGAAAAGCAGCTATGTTAGCCTGCATAAAAAATCATGTATGTTCATCTTTGGGTTTGTGTGTGCTCCTGTGTTCTTGCTGAAATTGCAAGAAAAAATAAATCATTCAATACCAGAGTCCAAATTACAGGAATTGACCTTTTGGTTGTTGCAATGTCCCCTTATCCTTCCAGGATTTTACAATATTTTCCATTTGTTGAAAATTAGCTGACTGGACTTGGTACGGGTTAATTGTAAGACACTTTAACAAATTAACTCAGCTCAAGAATTTAACAACTTCGTTGTAGATAGTGTTAGCTAAGGGAATTGTGATAAAGAATGAAATTAAAAATAGATACACATGAACTCAAATTGACTGGTATAGTTTAACCCTACAGGGCATGCCTTAGCAACTAATTAGGCATAGAGAAACATTAAAGAAAAAACTAATGAACATGATCCCAAATTCGTTCAAACCTAAATCCACATCCACTAAGTATAGAGGAATAAATGCAAAAAAACTCTTATCATCACTTACTTTTTGGCTTGATATCGATCATGTGGGGGGAGGGTGGGGGGGGGGCATCTCATAAATAGGACCAAGAAAAAACAGCAACTAGCTCCATTGAACCTACACACCAAAACAGCAATTCACCAGACATCATCAGTCCGCTGAAAAGCTGAAATACATTTTGTTGTAGACAAAAATAAAGGAAATGATAGCTTTCGATCTTTTATAGGCTCAAACCAGTCTGCTACAACTACAAGAATCCACCTAGACATATGCTTACCCGTTCGGCTTAACACCTGGATATCTTATATCTTGCATGTTGAACCTGCGTACAGCTCTTCAAGTGTGCAGGGCAGTTTGGTTTCCACAGGTATCGACATAAATATAACAGCATCATCCACATAGAGAGATGCAATGATAAAAAGGTAAGTGAGATAATGGTTGCAGTAAACTCTCAACTTTCACCTTCCAAATTAGGCCTTTTTTGGGAATCAAATTAGGCTATTTAAGCATCCATAATGATTAGAAATTGTATACCCTCCTCCTTTTATCCGGGCTTGGGACCGGCTATGTTGAAATAACATAGGCGGAGTTACTAACCTAAACTAATGAAACCTGCGATACATAAAGAAATTTGAGATGAGCAAAAAAAATAATCTAAAAATAAAAAGCATAACTATTTATAATCAAGACAGGTATAAAAGACTAAAACAGGTTATTAAACAATACATAGCAAATTACTATATTACTATATTAACAAATTCATCTAAAAAACTAGAACATTGAGAGCTGGGTTGTAAATATGTTGTGACGCTAGCGCATTAACGACCACGGAATGGGAAGATCACTAGCACGAGGGGCATTAAGGAAGGCAGGACGGGCGTAGAACTCCGACTCTGATTCAGAGCCAGAGTCCTCCGACAACGATGGAGATACATACCTCAAATTTCGCTTGCGATAGCGAGTGATCCTACACTTCACCCAGCGTAGCGAAGCATGGGCGGGAACCTTAAACCCCTTGATCCTTTCCGGCAAGGACAGCGGTGCAAGATCAGTGTTTTTCTCCGGCGGAGACGAGGGGGTTGACGGCAGCGGCGAAGGAGCGCGTGAGGGGGCGAGGCGGGGTGACACAGTGGAATCAAGCAAGCAAAGGCGGCGGCACGGGGGCACGTACACGGGCGATGGGGGCGTCGACGGCGTGGAGGAAACTGTAGAAACAATTAAGCGGGGAGTCAGTGGCGGGGTGGGGATTACGGCGGACGATATGCGCACGGAAGGAGCGGCGGGGGCGGGTGAGGGGGAGAGGACCGCGAGCCGGCGGCATGGCGGGACGTACGCGTGCGACGGCGGGGTCGATGGCGCTGGGGAAACAGGAGAGGCATTGGGACGGGGCGTCAGAGGTGTGGTGGGGATCACGGCGGGCGAATTAGTCGCAGAAGCTGTGGTGGGAGCGGATGAGGACGGCGAGCAAATCGCGACGCGGCGGCACGGCGGAACGTACACAGGGTACAGGGAGGTCAATGGCGCGGGGGAAGCTGGAGAGGCGGGAGCGGATGAGGGGGCGAGGCGCGTGGAATTGGGCGAGCAAATCGCCAAGCGGCGGCACGGCGGGACGTACGACGCGGGCGACGGGGGGGTCGGCGGCGCGGGGGGAGCAGTGGTCGGGGTGGCGATCACTGCCGGCGAATTGCGGGTGGAAGGCGCGGAGGGAGCGGGCGAGGGGGCGAGGTGGGGCGCCGCGGTGGAATCGGAACAGCGAGATGAGAGGCGGCGGTACGGCGGGATGTATGCGGGGGAGGGGGGCGAGCTGTGGATCGGAGGCGCGGGGGAAGCCGGGGAGGGGACCAGGCGGTCGGTCGGCGGCGGGGCGGCGAGCAAGGCGGCGGGCAAGTTGCGAGCGGTCGGGGTGGGGAGAAGCGGCGCAGCCACGGCGGCGACGGCCATGGCGGCGACGGCGAGTGGGCGGCGCGACACAACGGGAGCGCGAGCGAGACGGCGGAAGAGCCCGAACTCAGAAGCGCGAGACGGCGGAAGAGCTCGAACTCAGAAGCGCGAGACGGCGAGGGAGGAGATTGAGCGAGAGAAGCCAAGAAACAATGCGTGGGGTACAGACCTACGATTAAGGTACAGTATTATGGACGCCCCAAACGTACGATGTACGCGACCGTCCAGACGGAGGGAGGCTGAGAGGGGGTGGGTAAAGTAAAGGAACATTAGTGTCTCCAAGATATATTCTTTTTAATTAACAACATGCTATAATTCTATAACCATTCTAATATTTACCTAAAATTAATGAAGTTAATTATAGAAGTATGAATTACTCCTAATAACCATCTGCAGTCAAGATTAACTCGAGAAAGAAAACTTTGATTCCAAATATCCTAACAGTATGATCAAATATTGGATAGACAATTCAATCTGATTTCTGTTTTCCTTTTCTTCTATAATAAATTGCATCCATTAAAATTTTGAATATAATGTTGATTACTTTTCTTTCCTGCTTTAGTTAAAAATAATAAATGTCAAAATAGGGATTACAGTGACAAATAGAAATAATAAAGAAATCATATGTTCATTTTTTTCATCTGAAATGTACACCAGGTAGGTGTGCAACTTTCTGTGCCACAAACTTATCACGGTAGTGTGAACAAAACTTGTGACATTACCGCAGATTCCTCCAAGTATGCATATATAAGAAACAAAAATGCCATTTGACCATATGCTCTGCATACTGGAGGTCCAAATGTAAGCAACACCCAACAACCAAAGGCTACATGTAGGAAACCAAAGAGTGCTGCAGAAGTCAAATTACAGAAACAGTTGAGATAAGCTGAGTGGGTTACAGGGCTGCCTAAATGACAAAGAATAGCACTCTGACACCCATGCTTGGCCAACTTGCAGATATTGCTCCACCAGTATTTTCTGCTTTTTTATACTTCTGCTCCACCAATAATTATGGTCACTGAACGCTACTCTAATGGTAGTGCCCATTTGAGAACCAAGGCATGACCCATACCTCATGGAATCTATTGGCTAGGATAATTGTTTTAGGAAAATAGACTAGACAGTACACAGCATCCTCTCCCATGCAAAGGGACAGTAAAATTTAGAACCAGACACTTTAATCGTATTGTCATGTTATTCTCATACTTACAAAATGTCAATTATCAGAATCCTAAATCCTAATCAATAATTGAGTAACAAACTAAAAGTCCTCAGGAGCTTTTACTTTTCTTTTCAAGAGCTTCCTCCTAAATTAAAAGGTACACTTTGAACTCACAACTTCTCGTAATCAATCTGGTATATTGTCGGGTAATTTGCATACTACCAAATTTTCGCACTTTTTAACAAATCATGAGCTTCAGCTCTTCAACTATGAATAATGAACATTTTGTGAATGGAAAAGGAAGCATATTCTTCCGCAGTTCATCCTTGACTTGGACAATAGTAAGAGAACAAAAACAAAAAAGGAACCTAATAATCATGCCAAACTTCACAACAGTGAGAATTGCAAGAAATGTGACAATATGCACAAATGAATATTTAATTACAGTGACATATTTCTGTTAGCACAAGTATGGTAGATGCAGCTCACCATTTGGCATTAATAAGGTAGAAAGACTATCCCTAAACTCTTAATAATACCCATTTGTGGCATTTAATTGGACTAAGTGGCAGTTTGGTCAGCCACCATAGTTTCCAAGCTTTGGCACACTTTCAGTGGCAGCTGCTTTCAAGATTTATACAAAATCAGTTTTTAGCCAACAGAGACATGACTGCTCGCTGCTTCTTTCCTGAGACCCTTTTCCACCATAACCCTCCGTGATTCATCTGATTCAGACCATTGTCGAATAGCAGAATGAAAGTTTGATATCAAGACATGAATCCCAGGATTTTGTGGGTCAACCTCCAGCATGTGCACAGCTACCTTCTTTCCTCTTATGACATCCATGTTAGCTTTGCAAGCATTCAACGTAGCGACATAGATGGCATTGGAACACTTATTTCGTCTTGCAGTCAATCTACAATATAGATCCCACACCTCGTCAATGTGTCCTGCACGACCTAGCATGTCTATTAAACATGCATAGTGCTCTGATTGTGGATCAATGCCGTACTTGCTTTTCATCAAATGCAGAATGGACCGACCTTCATCCACAAGACCAGAGTGTCCACACGCTGACAGAACTGCGAGAAATGTAATAGCGTTTGGCGAGACCATTGGTGCGGTTTTCTCCATCATCTTAAACAAATCCAAAGCATCCACACCATGCCCATGACGACTATAAGCATCAATCATACTTGACCAGGAAACCACATTTCTGCCAACCATCCGGTCAAACACTATCCGTGCACCCATTGTCCTCCCACATTTCGAATACATGTCAATGATCGCATTGCATATTATGGTGTCAGAATCAAACCCACAACGAAGAACCTTGCAATGCACTTGCATACCATAAGCCAAGTTTGCTGTTGCTGAGCAGGCCGTGAGAGCACAAGTCAGCGAAATCCCATTGAGCTCAGTCCACCTCAGCATCGAGAAAGCCTCCCTAAACCAGCCATTCTCCACGCACCCCGAAAGAATAGCGTTGTACAGCGCTGCATCCTTTAGGCACTTCGTGAGCATAAACACCCTCATGGCATCCTCCACGAGACCACAGCTCATGTAGAGATCAACAAGGGCCGTATCCAGGATGACGTCGCCGTGGCACGAGGTGACGCTCCGCGCGTGGAGCTGCCGGCCAGGGCGGACGGCGCGCGACGCGGCGCAAGCCTTGAGCATGGTGCAGAGGGTGGCGGCCGTGGGCGGGAACCCGGCGGCGGCCATGCCGCGGAACGCGGCGGCGGCGGCCGCGGGGCGCGCGTGCCGGACGAGACAGGCCAGGAGCGCGTTCCAGGCGACGGTGTCCCGCGCCGGAATTTCGTCGAACAGGCGGGACGCGGCGCCTGGGAGCCCCGCGTTTGCGTAGGCTGTGAGGAGGGCGGTGGCCGGGATCGGGATGGGATTGGCGAGGGAGGAGGATTTGAGTAGGATTGCATGGATGGCGGTGGTGAGGGAGGGGTGGGAGGAGAGGATACGAAGCAGGCTGGACGCCGGCGGCGGCCGCGGAGCACTCCCCATTTGGAGCGAACGAGTCCGGCGTCCCACACAATGCAAACGGAGCAGCAGAAGAGCCGCACGGAACGTACCGTGTCGGCGCCAGGCTATTGGGGGAATGCGGCTGCCGGCCACATCCCCTGGCTTAGCAAGTTCAAGTAATTTTTTATACTAGTTGTAATTAGCGAAGATTTTTTTTTTCATATGTGATAGTTTTTGGCTGCCAAATTTTGACCCTAGCCTTGATAAAAAAAACTGGATCTGCCACTAATTTTAACCTAGAACACTTTCTGTAAAAATATCGTTTTGCGGTGATGCTCTTGGGGAGCTACTCTAGGAGCTACTTGTAATATGTCAATTTACTTTACTTCTGATCTGGAATATCTCTTTGTGATGAATTATATATGTATATGTCTTATATTTATATATTTGTCTATGATGAATGCATATTTTTCGTTAATTCAAATTTGGAATATGAATGTTGCTTGGTACTCGAGTGTCACCAGTTATAAATACTACTTCTCCGTTCTAAATTATAATTCATTGAATTTTTTAACTCCAAATTTGACCTCGTATTTTTAAAAATCATGCAAAATATATTATTTTTTATTGTGACTTACTTTATTAATAAAAGTTATTCAAAAATAATTTAAAAATTGATTACATGTGTACAGATCTTTTGAATAAGACAAAGATCAAAGTTGAAGTCAAAAAGTTAAACGAATTATAATTTGGAATGGGTGGAGTAGAACTGAAGATACGGTAGTGGACATAATATGTACTTCCTCCATCTTTAAATGTATGACATTTAGGACAAGCTAGTTAGTTCATTTTCGAATTAATTTGCTAGTCCTGAACACGCGTATATTTATGGGCGGAGGTAGTACACTTTTACACTACCATTTGTTGAGCGGAACTAACGATAGCAGCATTAATTCGACCGGTTCTCTACCGTATACAGCCATTGAGGAAAGTCTTCAGAACCATCACTAATTGACTGGTTGTGTTTTTAGGTTAGAAAAAGTTCATTTTATTTCTCACTTGTCCACTTTGTTCACTTAACTGTCTAAAACAATATTTCGGTTCACTGTACTACCTTGACTATTCCATGTGGTCCAAGATACCCCTAATTAGATTTCTCTTTTTTTTTTATTTCGTCATGTATAAGTTGAATTTTGAGTTCAAATTTTGTGAGCATATACAAACACATGATGCCTTATGTTAAAAAATTATAGTAAATTTTTTCATGATTATTTTCATAGGTTAGGAATATTGAATATGGAATTGATCTTAATGTACAAAATTGTATGAAAAGTAATCGTGAAAATTTATTTTCCTAACATAGAGTATCATGTTATAAGTCAACTGATGAATTTGTACACAAAGAAACAAGAAAGAGAAATCTAATTAAGGGGTAGATTGGACCAAATGAATTAGTTTGAGAAAGTAAAGTGAGCCTAATTTTTCCTTAGGAAGTTAAGTGGACAAAGTAAATAGGTGAAAGCAGTAAAATTAACTCTTTTTTTTTTGTTTGCTTTAACTTCCACAAAAATTTGAAGACCACTGGGGCAGTTCCCAGGACATGTATGTGTAAACTTCCCTATGTGTATGTATAACCACTTTGCAAGCCTCAATTACACCCAAAGATATTGTAGTATGATATACAAAATACAAGCTCCAAAAAACTAGCTACATAGTATGTAATTGATGCATACCACAAAACCAACTATATATATTTACATCTCATGTTCATCTCGCACTATAGAATACATAGCTGCCAAAGCTACCTAAATATGGTTAGGAACACCTAGCTATTCCAGATCCATGTTACTGAACTGTGTCCCATAAGCGAAGGCAAGCACGGCAAATGCTAGTATACTTATGCCAAAGACTGCAGCGGATTTGCACGGATGGGCTTGTCGCCTAACAAGAGCCACAGCCTCCTTACCGTTCTTGGCAGCATTGTCCAATTCAATACTTGGGCAAGTAAGATAACCAAAGAGAAGTCCAGAAAGAGTTGCCACAAGATGCGCCCTGCAATTAATTAAAAAAGGAAATGTTGACAACTTTTGAAGCCAATTGGTTTGTTAAGCAACAAATGGTTAGGAAAAGACAAAGCATAAGCGCTACAAATATTTGGTGCCACCAATATAGGTATGTATATTTCAGCTCCTGTACTAGGCTACTATCTAAGATTGTATGACTGGTCCGTGTTAAGCCAATTTGAAAGTACCTAATCTTGTTTTTTTATAGTACAAGGCTTACGGTTGCTAGGAAAAAATACCTTGTAGTTCTAACCTTACACATTTTCATTGTTAAGTTGGGAGAGACTATCATGTCCTCCCAATAACAAGATAATAAAAAATAAGATAAAATTACATCAAAGATTTAGTACATTTCCGGAACAATGTGAAAATTGAAGGGATAATTATTGTTGTTCATTTTATTTTAATATTTCAATATACTAGTTTTTATGGCAGTAGTTGCACCAGGACTACTTATACCAGTATAATGTAGAGGACTCTCGGGAGCCAGCGGTGGTGGGGGGGGGGGCTGGAGCCCCCCCTACCGCCGGCGCCCCCCCGGAGCCCCCCCTAGGCCGGAGGTGGAAGAAGAAGAGGGGAAGGGGGGCTGGAGGAAGAAGCCGGCAGCGGGAGCCCCCCCTGGCCGCCGGCGCTGGCTTCGCCGCTGCTCGGGACTAAATTAAATAAAATATAAAGGTTTTCTAACTGCATATAACTATATAAGGTTATTCAGACTAATTGGGACATATAAAAGTTGTAGAGGTTCTTCAATCATAAAATGGCCTTAAAAGAACTTACAGTGCTGTTTAATAAGAAAAATGACAACACAATTACATTACCAGTTGTCAATTCTCCCAAAAATGCTCAGTAAGAAGGTCAAAGCTGCAGCTATCACGGCCTGCGAGAACATACTTTCTGAAACATCTTTGTCAATGACTTGCTTGTTTTGACTCTGATACACCAGCCATGCTCCAATTAAAGAAAATACTGGGCCCTGGTTTGAGTTTAAGAAAGAACATTATTGTCTCGAAGATATATTCTTTTCAGCTAACATGCTATACTACTACAGCCATTCTAACATTTAGATAAAATAAATGAAGTTAACCATCCACAAGTGACTCCAGAAAGAAAACTTCGACTCCAAAGATGCTAACAGTACGATCAAATATTGGATAGTAAGTTTAATCTGATTTCTGTTTTCCTTTTCTTCTGTATAAATTGCATCCATTAAAAATTTGTCATCTAGTATAGATTACTTTTCTTTCCTGCTTTGAGTTCAAAAGAATAAATGTCAAGATAGGGATTAGAGCGATGAACGAAAATAACAAAGAAAGCATATGGGCATTTTTTCATCTAAAATATATACCAGGTAGGTGTGCAACTTACTGTGCCACAAACAGTTATCTCTGTAGTGTGAACAAAACTTGTCACATTACCACAGATTCCTCCAAGTATGTATATAAGAAAAAATGGCATTTGACCATATGCTCTGCAAACTCGAGGTCCAAACGTAAGCAACACCCAACAACCAAGGGCTACATGTAAGAAACCAGAGTGCTGCAGAAGTCAAATTACAAAAACAGTTGAGATAAGCTGAGTGGGTTACAAGGGCTGCCTCAATGATAAAGAATAGCTAATGTCGAAAACTAAGATGAAAAATCAGTTGTAAGTTATTTGATAGCGATGCACAACATTTTGATTATCAACCTCCATAACTATGATTCTTTTGTATAAACATGCAGCTGAGTTTTGTCTGCAGGGTAATAATCTAAGCATTTCCTACTCCCTAATTACTCCCTCCATTCCAAATTATAGGTTGTTTTGACTTTATTAGATTCGTAGAATTTGTTATGCACTTAGATATACCATATGTCTAGATGCAAAATAATTTCTGTACATCTATAAAAGCCAAAACAACCTATAATTTGGAACGGAGGGAGTAGTATAAGACCAAAGGTTTTGAGTGTTACTGACAGCATGCCTCCTTTTGTTTGGATTCTTATTGCTAAAGTGGTAGAAGGAATAGCTCTAGTTGTTGCATTCTACAAGGTATATCTATGATTATCTTATGAAACCTAGAAATACTGGTGGAAAGGAAAACTACAAGACAATTTTTACAGCACCTTGGGGAGTAGAAACAGATCTGCAGTTTTGTACAGAAAGTTTAACTCCTGTCTCGTGCCATTTTAGAGTAACATGGTTGGCTTACTTGAATAAATAAATGGATAGATGACATTAGGCCCATTCAAAGAACTTGTGAGATAACTGAATTTCTTTTCTAGTCAAGGGCTATTCCACTAGTTGACATAGCGGATATGGCGTTCTGGATAGCAGTCACACACTGAATAACAAAATAAAATAAATTTATTTTTTTCCAACAAATTCGAGCAAATTGGAAGTCCTATGTTTACTAATGTAGAATGTTCAATCTGACCTACTTTTTGCACAGCAGCTTGAAGGAAAGTACTATTGTAGAGCTCAGGAACCACAAAATGAACCATGAAACATATATTGTTTGGAGGGTGGCTAGCTTTTGCCTTTCCAGAATTAACAGATGCGAACCACAATAACAATGTAAGCGAAGAGAATTTGCTATACTTCATCTAGCATAGAGGTAGAAGAAATACCAGGCACATGGGTGTTAGTAGTCTCCACCACTCCCCTGAAAGTATTAAGTCGTTTATCTTGGCACCATACAACAAAGGGAGAGACAAATATTCATTTTCAGAATTTTTCACTGGACTTGCTATTTCGAATAACAGAACTGCAATATTAATACCAGCCAATAAGTTTCTGCATTATAACAGAGTTCAAAAGTTAGCTAACAAAATGTGGCAACATGATAATTGTTTATAACTTCTGCTAAACTATGCAGAGGGACAAGTAGCGCATGAATGTTATAATGGAAGCAAACAAGCTGGTACATTGGACATGGAATGGATTTTTGAACTCTAGCTTGAGCGTTTTCTCCCAGTTTTGTTTGTCCCAATTTTATGAGCATACATATTTTTTTAATACCACAATTCAAAAAACTCAACCAAGTTTATAGGACAAAGTCAACCCCATATTAAATTTATTGGTAGCCGAGAAATTGGCATAACAAAAGCAAGAACCTTTTTAAGGCAGAAGCAAGTACTAATGTGTAGTAGAGATTAAGAAAGGCCACAGCCCACAACTAAACAAGTTTTGGTTTTCTGAACCCTTGATGCGAAAATGTATTCCTCACATAATTCTGTTTCTTTTTCTTCCTATGAATTCCACTTCAATGCCAATTTCAGGAGATGGCAGTACTAGACTGTCACTGTATGCATGATAAACTAATGTTTCTGAACATCATGATAAACTATGTTTCTGATCACCAAATTTTGAAAGACACAACTTTAGCAAACATAAATTTTCCACTTCATCATGATAATGTACAAGCAATCTGGCAGTTACAACTTTTATCTGCAGTGTCAAATATTTGATCATGTTGGCTGTTATGGTTGGACAGAAATGACAGAAGATTCAGTATGATTTGAAGACAGGAAATGGTAAAGAAAAAATACTTACGTCAAACAGAAACCGGACGTTTGATCATCTGCATGCATGTCCAGGAAACTCTTTTCATCAAATATCAAGTACTCCTTGTAATCTTCAGTGGAAGTATTGCGATAACTCTTGGCACCTAAAGTAACATAATTCTTTTTGAATAACTAAGTTTCGGTGGCCCTACATCTGTGCTAACTGCCAAGTCAAGCGACTTACCTGTATTTCCTCTGTCAAACTGTACCTGCAACGAGTCTATCATGTTCTTCACATTGGCAATGATTGCATCAACTTCATTTGAAGATGATGGGCCATTTTTGTGCTTGTTCTTCTGAGGCCAAGAGCATAGCTGCTGAGTTGAATTGAGTTTAGAAAAATAAGACTCTAATGCCCTCAGTTGATTTCCTTCTTTCCTTTGAGATGGACTAGAAATAATCTCATTGTCCTCATGATCAAATTCAGGGTCGCAACTCTGATCGGTATCTTTATTGTGCACCTTGACGATAACATACTGCCTTGCCATAGCTTGTGATACTGACTGCAAAGAATGACAAATGAAATTGCCGTCCTTCGCAAAATGGCCAATATGTCGGGAATTGTGATTCTTGGGGCTATTAGATCTTAATGACAACCTCTCTGGCACAACTCTTGTACGCTCCATCTGTTTGCAAGATATTGGTTTCCATTTAACCACCCCGGCCATTAGATGCCTGAAATGTTAGAAGTTTGTGTCAATCTAGCAGGACAGAGCAGAGCATGCAGAAACGCCCTGGTGTTCAACCCTGCACCGTGGGTGGTGGCGTCGCGGCAGTGGCCGGAGCTCACCCACACACACGGCGGCCACAGCCACAGCTGCAGCGAATGCACAGATGGAACACGCAGGTGTTGCCTCAATAAACGGGCATCAAGCATTCAAGCTGTAGAAGCCTTACCACCAACTTGTTCGCGTCGCGTTGGTGAGCAGCAAAGGTGGCGACTGGCTGGTGGGAATTGGCGACCTCGACACCACTTCAGCCCGGTGCTAGGGGGCCGCAGCTTGCAGTCCGGCCGCGGGCCGCGAGCGGCACTCGGCAGAGTGGCAAGCGGCGGCGGGCATGAGCGCGCGGCCGAGGACGAAGCCGCTCCCCGGAGAGAGGGCGGCGGTGGCGTCCTGGGCTGCAGAGACGCCCGGGATCTGCGGGGCAGGAAGAGAGAGGCAGTCTGGCAGAGCGCTGCGCGGGAGGAGAAGGGCCAGGGGAGGAATTTTAAAGCTCCTGGAAAAGGACTCCATGGTGGATCGGAGGGAGTGGTGGAAGCGGGAGGAGGAGTGGCCGGCCGGGGAGAGGGGATAAGGATGCCGCGGTCGTCGTGCGGCCGCTCGAGCTCTGGGACTCGGTGGCGGCCACGAAATCACTGGAGACTGCGCCGACTGGGGAAGGAAGGAGAAGCTGACCAGTGGGACCCACAGTTAATAATGCCCGAGTAGATAGAAATCAAGTACTAATGCCCCAAATCTTTACGATTCTCAATGATGAAAGATGCAACTAGCTAAACTAACAAGAGTAGATAGAAATCAAGTACTCCTATGTCCCAAAAATTGGCGGACCCAGGATTTCAACTTAGGGTAGGCCTGGTAAAAAATTTTAGTCTGCAATACGGTACACTATACGGTATACAGCTATAAAATTCTCGAATAGTACGGTATGTAAATATAAAATAATGAAAATTCACATTCCAATGGACTATGGATACACCAATGACCAAAATTAATCACTGAATCGATGAATATACGATTTCAATTTGCAATTCCGAAGGGGATTAGGCACATGTCAATGGACTATACGTACCCACCAATGATCAATTAATCACTAACTCATTGAGCATACGTTGTTTCCCATTTGTTGAAAAGAGGATTTAGATGGAGTAGATTTTTTTTTTTGAACTGTTTAGATGGAGTAGACTTGACAGTAGAGTGCACAGAACTTTGAGGGACCGGCCGATTGGTGGCGAATGATAGCTACTGTGTGCTGCCCAGCAAATTAAACCAGACGCAGGTCGCGGCATTCGGCCAGCGGCCGACGGTCGGTGCGGGATCGCTCGTAGCGCTGCTGCGCTGGAGCGGACGGAGGGAGATGGAGAATGATGGCCTAGCACACTGTGTCACCAGAGTTCGGCTCTGCTTCTGATATCATCTTGTAGGGATATTTCTTTATTTGGGCTAAAAACGTAAATTAGCAAAAAATTGTTGAGCCAAAATCCAGGGTAGTCCTAGGCCTACCTGGACTACCCTTTGGGTCCGCCCATGCCCAAAATATAACTAATAACAAAAAAATAATATTGGTAGATTTACCATGAAACCGCTTATCAAAAATATGCAATCCTTTCTATTTAAAATAAATTATTTTAAAAGTTATTGATTATCAAAATTGAAAAAAAATCTTACTTTGAAAAGTCTAAACGTAACTATATTCTGCGATAGAGGGAGTAATGGGTAATAAGCACATATAAGTAGTATTAGTAGAACACAAATAATAACTAGTAGAGAATCGACCTTTGGTTCAAAGTTTAGCCCCGATTGAAATTTGGGCCCGAACTAAAGGCTTGTCATCGATGTGGCCGCGAGTGACCGAAGTGCCCCAACCTTTTAGTCTGGGTTAGTAACAGCAACAGGAACTAAAGGGGGAGGGGGGACCTTTAGTCTAGATTGGTGTTACGAATCCAAACTAAAGGGTCTCCCACGATATATGTGATGTGTGGTGTAAGAAAGGTATGCACAAGGTTAGAGGTCGTGAGTTCGAATCCTGACACCGTGAAAGCGCATAGTTTTACGTGAAAAAAAACACGTTACTTGTATCTAAAGACCCAACCAATACTAAAGGGGCATTTTGTCTCTCTACATTAGTCTCAGTTGGTCTTAAATCCCTAAGGTTCCTACCAACCGAAACTAAAACCCGATTCTCTACCCGTGAATGCCTAAACTCTAAACCAATCAGATCCAACTTATCGAAGAAACAGAACTTTGGTAGCCAGCCAGGTAAATATTCGAGGAGATGATAAGTGGTTGTTGGCACGCCATGCATGCTAACCGCTGAAGAAAGGTTGTGGCCATGGAAGGACCGTGGGAGTGAGGACGGTGATGGCGATGCGATGCAATGGAGAGCGATGGACTGGGGTGTGCGGCCGAGGATACTGGCCCAATGGCAATGGGTGCACAGATTCTCATGGATCATGTTTGCCCACCGAGGAATGCGACGGTCGGAGCCTCGTGTGGACCTGCTGGGAATTGGAATACGTACACTTCTATTTTCTGCAATTTAGATGCTGATGACAGTGACAGGGGTTTAGCATGCACATTGCACAATGGTGGTGGTTGCGGTATTTTCGCGGAGGAGAGAGGGAGAGTGTGTGGCCATGGCCCATGGAGAGCGATTGCAAGCAAAGCATCAATGGCCGGCCAGGCCACGGTTGCAGAGATGAGCTCGATAGCAAATTAGCAAGCGGTACTGCGGTAGGTACACGTACACTACTAACTGATTGTAGGCTTGTAGCTTCCTTTTGTGTGTCCTTCCTGCATGATGGGCCTTAGTGGGCGCCCACCATCTCGTCCGATTGTTCTGTGGGCCTGGGATATTTATAGTTCTCATCCTTCCTTCCTCTGCTAGTCATTTTATTTATGAATTACTCCTTCTGTTTCATAATATTTGTCATTTTAATTTTTCTAGATATATTTCTTTTGCTATGTATCTACACATAAGTATATATCTAGGTGCATAGCACAGGGATTGTACCTATAAAACCCAAAACGACAAGTATTATGAAACGGAGGGAGTAGCATGCATGATACTTTAGTGCAAAAAGATTTATGTTCAATAAAATTTGTATTTAAGGTCGCAGTGGTCGGGAGAGATACTCTAGGCTGCTGCGATGCATGTACTTCAGGGAATGGTTAATGGCGGAGCCAGGAAAATTTTTTAGCTGGGACGACTCCAAATGACGGACCAAATCAAAATGAAAGCACACCAATTCACACATCTATATACTGCAATTGCACAAATTTTATATGAAGTTTAAAGATGTAGTCTCAAATTTCAAGAATAAAGACACAATAAATTAACAAGTGAACATGCAAGCCATGGCGCCATCTAGAAGTGTTGTCGGAGCTTGAAAATATCGTCGGAGAAGAAGAAATATACTCAAGCTAGCGTAGATCTAGCTGGGGCGGCTGTCTGAGCTCGCCCCAATGTGGCTACGCCACTGGGAATGGTAGTGAAGACGAGGGTGAGTTTTAAGTGGTACATAACCTGGCAACTTAACGTTCTCAATAAAGTAAACATGTTTTTTCTTGAAAAAAAGTGGTGTAGAAAAAAAACCCTATGAGAAGAAATGTGGCCAGGCATTATGTTGATCTATACTAAACGCCCGGTGTGTGCACGCCTTGATGAGGATACTGTGGCCATCTTTTCTTCAAATGCAAACTTGTTAGAAGGTGTTGGTGATGATCATTGCTGGCTTCATCTACTGAGTACCTCTACTAGAGAGTTATAGAGCCTCTACGCGCAACCCCAATTCCCATTCAGACTCCGCGACGTAGCCATTGTGTCTACCAGAAGGCCATGTTTTCATATCTAAATCCAATTTGGATGGATCCAGACCAAAAGATGTCGTTATTAGGTCCACATCCACATCAAAGTTTGGTAATCACATCAACTCCACAAGGCAGAGTCGTCTACTGACCCAACATGAAGCTATTTGCTCTCGCTAGGGATGACGACTTGTGCCCCATTGCCTACCTCGACACTCTCCTGTTCCAAGAGGGGGCTCCTCTATCACCTACCCAAGCAAGAAGAAGGCGGCTCAACATAGGTGGTCACCTCAAGCTCAGGCAGCTACTCCCCATATGATGAGTCATTGGCAAGCAAGATGAAGTCGAGAGACAACCACAGCGAGAGTACCATATATCCAGGTGACATGCCAAACTATTCGACGTCCAAAATCCCCCACACAATATGGGCACCGCTCACAATCTCAACAGATTCAGCACATCACGACCTACGTACCCTCGCATGACAAGACATGCATGCTAGACCTTCGCAAGTCATGCCTGATCCGCCAGCGGGAGCCACATGTGGCAACAAAGCAAGCCAAGTGGGAGCAACAGGAGGCAGTAGGTAGCAAGACCGAGGAGGCCGTGTCCACCATGGTGCCCCACCTGAGCTTGAATGCCCACATAGAAGACCTCTGCAACAAGATCAACGCCAACCCTGACATCAAGATTATCATTGAGGGCTGGTGCCACGAGCGAGAACAGGAAGTTGATCACCCAGGAGATGACAGAGGAGGACATTGACAATTTCCTGCCTTCTTCATATGCGTGAGAAGGACGATCCTAACCGAAAAGTTCAAACCCACCGAGATCACCAAGTACAATGGCAAGCAAGACCCAATCCAATGTCTCTGATGCTATGCACTAGCAGTAAAAGTTGTCGGTGGGGATGATGACACAAAGTCATCTACTTCCCCATCTACATGGAGCTAGCTCCTCTTACATGGTTCGAGAAAAACTCCGTTGACACTTGGGAAAACCTCAAGGTGATGTTCACCAGCAACTTCGCTGGGGCAATGCAAACTTGTCCTAGGTCAAGCAATAATAAGGCGAGACCCTGTGCAACTGCATACGTCGCCTATTCGATAAGAAGGCCACAATCGTGGATATACCATGAAGAACGACATCATCGATTGCTTCCATAACGGTCTGTCGAAACACTCCTGGCTAAACTAATGTAGCTAGCTAAGCATCGGTTAGGTGGATTCAAACATGACCTAACTATTCAATTTAACGTTAATCATCATATATTATTTTATTTATTTATTTATATATATATAACTATATAGGAGCACCCCACTAAGGATTTCTCTCAACTCTCATAAAGCCACATCATCACCTCCAACTAAGATGCATTAATACCCCACTAAGATGCATTAATTGCTATATCTCTCTCACGTGGTGCACATCATCTTGAATTCTGGAAGGTTTTTTCTTATATATTCAAAAGCAACATAAAAGTTTATGATTTTCATCAAGAGATAGCTCATATGACTCTCAGAGGTATAATCTCTGCAAGTGCACTATTTTTATGAGCAACTAAACAATCACAACGATTCATAGTTTATCAAGAAACTCTATCAATTCGGTAGCAACACGCGGGGAATCACCTAGTATATATAATTGAGTTGGATTGAATGTAGCTCCACCAATCATAGTCCAGGTGAGACATCAGACGAGATCGCCGAGCAGGTTGTAAACAAATGGACTCGTTGGCCAGAAAAAAAAACTGATGGCTTAAAAATGTAGATAAAAAAGAATTGACGAGCATATTAATTTTATTGAACTTTGTTATGGTACTTATAAAGCAAGTACCGAAAGGTTTTTGGAAGTACCTGTGGTACTTGCATATACTTTCATTTCTTATCATTTTTAAAAAATTAAATAGATTTACACATAATAATTAAAAAGTATATATCATAATAATTTCTCACTTTTTTTTGTACTTGGTCCTACACCAAATTGGTACTTGTTGGTATTTATCTTTGGTACTTCGTGGTACTTCCTTTGTTGCCACCATTTGATTTCATCGGATGTGCGTCTCTTTCTTTTTTTCAAACACAACAAAATTTCTCTATTTAATAAGATTTGCTATTTATCCCATCGACATATTTTTAAGAGAAAAAATATCCTTTTTTATTGCAAATGTTATCCTCTAATGTTGCAAACATTATTATCATGCGATGTTTCAAAAATGTTTCAAGATTTTAGGAGAGGAAATAAACAAAAAGGTTTTCTGATAATGCAGATGCTATATTACGATGTTTCAAACATTGTTTCTCGCATGTTCCATTGTACTTCATATATACATTCCATCCATATAAAACATGGGAGGGTGACATCTTCAACATTAATTGCAGGCAACACTGTAAATTTCGGTACTAGGTTTTACCCCTAAAATCCTGTCAGCACATAAATTGATTTCCTTAATTAATTTAATTCGAGGTTGCACTTGCTCAATGATGTAGTAGAAATTAAAAGCGACCGTGCACAAAGCAGGAATGCTCCTCTGGACAGGGACACACTTCAGTCACGTTCAAATAAAGTGCTTGCTCGTTTGCAACGATCGATGGTCAATAACCTTGTTCACACATACAACAAGTAACCCGCGGAACTTATATACCTACTGTAGGCAAAAATTTGACTCGTGTGTGCGAGTGTGACTCCAATCTGTGATCTCCGATCCCTCTTTTGAAATTTTCAAAACACGATCGAGTTACTGCGTGCAGCTGTTTCGTCGATCGTGTGCCACCAAGTTTTCTCCTTGACGCGTGGGATAAGCTGAGAAGGCACATGGATGGTGAATGCTTTGCTCAAAATCTCTTTTTGTTTGCAGATGTGGCGTTTCTCGTTGAAGCTAAGGCTGCTGAATCTCATCATATAAGCCAAGCCACCAAATTAAGCTGACTGTGCTGTGCACAACTCCATGACAGGTCACGGAAGTCCCTCGGGTGAAATACCCGGTGCAAATGTGTGGCTCTCGTCCGTCCCCCTCGCCCCCGTCCGTCTCCGTCGCCTCTGCCGTCTCCGTCAATGTTTTCTTTCTTCCTTTTCTTTTTCTTCTTTCTTCGTTTTTACTTTTCTCTTTCTCATCTCACATCTCATATCATCAATCTCATCTCATGTTCACAACAAGTCACAGATTTACAGCACATCTCAAATCACCACATGATTAGACCTGAGCATTCCACGGACCGGGCCGGGTTCGGGCCGGGCCAAAAAACCCGGGTTTTTCGGGCTAAGAAAATCCTGACCATGACCATCCCATGGGACGTGTCGGGCCTCAGTTTTCGGGACGGGCTCGGGCCGGGCCCGGACTTAGGCGGGCCGCCTGCGCATTTTATAGTGTAAAATAACTAAAAACAGCATTTCAGGCCGGGCTCGGGCCAAAATTTTTTTTTGCGGGCTTCAAGATCTCTGCCCACGCCCATCCAGTAAGGTTCGTGGTCTGGCCTGGCACGGGCCGGGCCCAGGCCGGGCCAGCGGGCCGGGCCGGACCGGGCTAAAAATGCTCAGGTATACACATGATTCACAATTTCACAAGATTTACAGCACTAAGATTCGATTCACAAGTCCAACAAGTCACAAGAGATGAGGATTCACAAGTCCAATTCACATAAACAACAACAAAAAAAAAACTCACATCTCACAAGAGCGAGGAACACCCAGCCAACATTTGTACCACACGGCCACCGCCCTCGCCGGGAGGCCGCCGAAGTCCGCCCCCGCGCCGGCCAAGGGCGCCGCCGGAGTACGCCTCCGCGTCGGGCGCTGCCCCCGCCGGGAGTCCGCCCCCGCGCCGGCCTCCGCCACGCCCACGCTGGGAGGTCGCGCGTCGTCCCGAGTGCCGCCACCTTGCGTCTGTACGAGCAGAGAGAAGAGAGGCGATGAGAGGATGAAATGAGAAAGAGATACGTGAGAAGGATAGAGATGAGAGATAATGAGAGGATAAGAACAGAGAGATATGCATGAGGGGAGAGAGAGGACGGGGTTGCAGGAGGAAAAAACGTGGCGGACGGACGGGAGGGTGACGACGCCGCGTGTTTGTACCGGGGGTGAGTTAGCCCCGGTACAAATGTTTTTACATTTGTACCGGGTCAAGAGAAGACCCGGTACAAATGCCTGATTCTCACATTTATACCGGGGCATAAGAAGGGCCGATATAAATGTGTAGACATTTATACCGGGGCATGAGAAGGTCCGGTACAAATGTCCCCTCAAGGGGCACTTCGGGGCCTCTCCCTCCCCACCCGGTACAAATACCCTCATTTGTACCGGGGGCTAAAATACCCGGTACAAATGACAAATCGGTCTAGGGACAAATGCCTGATTCTCTAGTAGTGTATGTTTCGATAGTTTGGGAAATGTGGCATGAAATCTAGCTTCAATACCAAGTAGTATTCAGTATAATGTTTCGCGCCTCCCACGACAACCATGATCCTTATCCCTATGTATTGGATTGCATGCACCTCTCGCCCTTTCTCTACACCGCTCACCTCCACTCCCCCATGTCACTCCCTCAGTGCGTCACTCCCCTACACTGTTATTTATAGGGATGGAAAGTGGTATGCGGTTGTCTGAAATATCCGAATTCGTATCCGCTAAAATGTAAATGTGGTTATCCGAATCCGCGCCCGATTGCTAATATGGACACTAAAATGGATGTATCCGAATTCGTTTTCACTATTTTTCTCTATTCGAATCCATATTCGTATTCGAAATAATTGTACCTATCCGACAATTATTCGTATCCGACCGTGCTCCACCCTGGTGAACTCATGTATAATATAGTTTTAAAATAAATATATTATTTTGATTTAGTCAAAAAATGATGTATTTGTTAAAATAAATTATTTTCAATATTTTATTTTATTTAATCATTGATGTAAATTATTTTATGTATTGTAATTTTATTTATTTCCTCTAAATAATAATAGATTTATTTGTAATATTATCTATTTATAATTTAATTTATTATTTATATATTTATTTATTAGAATAACTATAGATAAATATGTTCTTGGTTGACAAGCTATCTTTTGTTTACACGTTCGTACTTTAATTTTTACCCCTTTAATGATTTTGTTCTTCTAAAATTATCACTAAACAAATAAAACCTTGCTATCTGTAAATCAAGTAGATATCCGAATGCGAATTCGAACTATTCGTTTTGCATTCGTATTCAATTATATTCGAATCCGAATTCGTATCCGGCAAAAAATGTAGATATCCGACTAAAAGTATTCGAATGGTATCCGTATCCGCGCCATTTCCATCCTAGTTATTTACCCCTCCCCAGTCGAGTCAAGCCCCAATGTCCCTGAGCCATTAGGCTAGATATCGCTCTGCGGCACTCCTCCTTCGCATAACCACTCCCTTGCGCCCTTTTCTAGCAGCACGAGCCTGGAGTGGTAGTTGCACAGCTTAATGATGCGAGAAAGGACAGCATGGGCCTTCTCCGGTGGCACAACTGCACAACACCATACCTCTCTCCCATCCTTGCAGAAAAACGATATATAACGCAGAGAATCAAAATATAACCATATATAACTCCGAACATCCTGTCCGTTAGTTGACTCTCCGAACATGATGAAGATGCCTATCCTGCATAAGTGCCAAAAATTAAACACAGTTACAAAGTAACTAATCAGTTAACCCACACGTATAGTATATATGCAACGAGGCAAGTGTGGAGTAGGACCTTCGTTATTAGTTTCGTTCCTCGCGAGAACGAGTTAGCTAGCGTGACAACGATCAACAAATAAATAGCAGAGAAGATTCGGAAAAAAAGTAGCAGAGAAACGCAGCTACGGCATGTAGATAACTAAAACCACGTGATGAATCCACCATGCATCAAATATGCTCGCGTGCGTAATTACAATAATGCAACCGTGTTGATTTTACCAATTACATACCCCTGCTGTGTCGCTTCTGAGGTTGAGTTCTCACTAGTTCACCATGACGTTAACAGAGCGATCGTACGTCTATCAGCCAGTCAGCTAGCACCTAGCAGGGGTGTTGAGTTGTCGCGTTGGCAGCGCTAGCAGCATACAGCGTGTGTGTGTGTGCGTGCACCGAAACATCGCTCGCTCGCTCGCTGGAAAAATCGCTTGCTTGCATGTACGCGGCGTGTACTGCCCTGGCGCCGCGTGTCCTTCCCCGTTCCGACACTCCACCACCAAGTGTAGATGACGAGCAATCGATCGAGGAGGAAGACGACGATGCACGCAGCATCGAGGAAGACGACGAGCGGACGGAGACGTCGAGGGAACCGTGCAGCTTCCCGCGCGCGAGCGCTGGCTCCACCACCACACCCACCGCGCGTGCATTGCATCCCCACAAGCTGACCGTTAGTTGCCGCGCGCTTCGTCTCTCCCTCTCTCGATCGATCTCACTGTCACTGACTCCTCTAGTTGGATCGATCCTCGGCTTGCTGCGACCGGGACTCATGGCGACCAGTCAAACCACCCCAGCAGCTTGGCGACCGGACTCTCAACTTGCGTTGGCTGTGGTTGGTTGGAGGCTACTGCGCGCTCAATCAGTAGTCAGTACACCGCATCTGTACGACCGCAGGCAGCTAGGACCAAGCCCAGGCTTTTCTGTTACTGTTACTGACACGCCGGCCCTGCTGGCTTTTGGGCCGACGTGTCACTTCGCGACAACTTGCTCGGGTCTACCCGCACGTTCCCCATCCGACCCTATAAATAGAACCCAAAAGGCAAGGCTTCTCTTCACAAACATACTCCACCGCTCCTACTCCACACCACCACCACGCGGACGGGAGATAGCTCCTTGCTTGCTTACACGGCCTACTAGCTAGCCATCAGCTTAACTTCTCCAATTCACGCCGGCTTCACCTCTCTCGATCGGCGGCCACGCACTAGCACGAGCACGACGGGTAGCCAAGGAGGAAGACGAAGCATGGACAGGCAGCAGCAGCAGCACGCCGGCGTCAAGGTCACCTACATCGAGACGCAGTTCGTCACCTCTGACGCCGCCGGCTTCAAGGACCTTGTACAGCGCCTCACCGGCAAATCCCCCACTGCCACCGGGAGCGGCGGCGGGGCGGCGGCGCCGCACAAGCCGCGCGCGAACCCCACAGCTGGTGCGGGCATGACGACGACCGCTGGCGCCGCCGAAGCTGCTGCCAGGCGCCAGGGCTACTACGACGGTTACAGGCCGGCGGCGGGCGAGGTGATGCGCTACCCCGCCGTCGTCGCCGGCCGCGCGCAGCAGTGCCAGCAGGAAGAGCTGCTGTTCGGCATGGACGACGACTTCTCCGACCTGTTCTACGTCGGTGCCATCGATCAGCGGCGTCATGGCCTCAATAATGGTGGTTACGGCGATTTCGTCCACTACTGATCGAGACGTACAGCGCCGTGGTCGATCCAGATTGGATTTTTTTTCTTCTTCCCCTATTCATTGCGACGGATCGGATTTCGACTTTGTCAATAGAGGAGGAATTATCATGTACAAACTGTTTATGTGGAACCATTCAATTCATTTATTCATTCTTAATTAGTGGAGTATATATATAGTGTGTACATATGTACTCTCAGTTCCTACTGAGAATGTTGTAGAACTTGACTATGTGCGGTCATAGAGGCCGGAAGCATTTCTTTTCCAAACAAACAAATGTACTCTGGTTCCCTTATTTAGAGTACAGTATAAGTATCCTTTGCAAATCGATGTTTAGAGGCAAAAATGTGGCCGAAGAACTAAAATTTAGTATGTGTTGTTTTACTTTGAGCGTTCAAGCCTTTTGGTCATTATGCTGCATATAAGATCGATTTTGTATTATATTTGTGATGCCAACCACACCACTACCCTTCATGTCATTTTTATTTTTCTATTCCCTCAATTTTTTTTAAAAAAATTGTAAGTCATTTTAGTTTTGACATAAGTGAAACTCCTCTAGTTTTGAAAGGATTATAGAGAAATACATAAATATCTACCATGTCAAACATACATTTTATAGCGTGGCAAATATCTGTTTTCAACCTCATCTCTCTTTCTAAATATTTGATATATAGTTTTGATGAAAACACAATTACTAAGGAACACATTTTAAGGATAAAACAAAGTAACCACAATGACAACTATTTGAAAGCATAGATAGAGTTTAATATAAAGGGTACGTGTGAGCTTTGTTACGGTACTTAGTTAATAAGTACCTTGTGTTAAAATTTTCCAACCACCTAATTTAATATAAAATAAATCAACAAATTAGTTGTTGGGCCCATCAAACTGGTCATTCCGGTACTACTCTATTGGTATTTCCCAGTATTACTACCGTTAAATTTCATAAGATGGATGTGGTTAACGTTAATTACAAGCACTCTAAAATTTCACTGTGCCAGCGTGGAGGAGGCAACCTGCGGTAGCGCAAGCTCATGCCGCGGCCCCTCCCGCAGGCATGCGCGCCCGGCGCCCCGTGGCTCCCAGCATGAGGAGGCGATAGAGTCCCTCGGCGGCGCCATCCGCGGACGTGCCGAGCTGTTGCACCACCTGCAGGCGCATTGTGACGCCCCAGATTTTTAATTAGCATCATTAATGCTAACGACCGAGTCAAGCACGTTGACTCTAGTCAAACCGTGGTCAACCTGGGTCATCACCTCGAAAACCTATCCAGCAACCCCTAATGACCCTCTTAATCAAGTCAACACACACTTGTGGTCAAAGCTTGGTCAAACCCTAGCTAAAACCCTAGTCAAACCCTTTGATTTCCTTGGCCACTTTAGAACTTTTGCCGCGTTCTCCAAATTTCACCTAAACACTTCAAAATCTCCCAATATAAAAGTTGTCCAGTTTTTCAAGGGACACAACTTTGCTTTTGGGTGGCATTTCAAATTTTGAGTGGAAAAGGTGAAAAAACTTAGTCAACTGCAGTAAATACTATTCATCAGTGCCATGGAAAACCAGCAACTTCGCCTACAGTTTGTGCTCAAACCATCGAGCAAAACATAGGTCAGCCTTTGTAAAAGTGGTAGAGGGATCCTTGATCTACAACTTTGCTATTTGCAACTTGGTGCACTTTAGTTCAAGTTTTTGGAGCTTCTCTCGGTCAAACACAGCTAAACGAAACGAGGACCGGGCGACGTCACGCGCCCACGCCGCGCTCCAGCCTCCAGAGCGCCGCGCGCGCCCCGCCACACGGCGCCCGACCTGCATCGACGCCCGGACCCCCCGGCCACGACGCCCGAGGCAGGACGCCATCATCGTGCCCACCCTCTTCCGGACCCCCTCGCAGCCCCTGGCCTGCCGCGCGCCACGCGCAGTGCGCCCGCGCCGGCCCCGGCCGCGCCCCACACCGGCCAGGCGCACGCGCCCTGACGGTGGCCGGGCCCCCATCCTCGCTTCCTTGCGCTTCGAGGTGAAGGCGTGCAACCCCCCGTCCCCGCTCCCTTGCCTATTTAAGGGCCGCCCGTCCTTCACGCGCGCACGCTATCCGCCGTCCGCCATGGATGCCACCACGGCGAGCTCCCCGTTCCAAGACACAAGCTGCCAAATTGAGCACGCTAGCATCGCCTTGACCTCCTAGCACAGCTTCCCGTGTCGCTTGTTGCTCAGCATTGGCCGCCGTCTCGCTGGAGTTGGACCTCCAGCGGCCGCCGCCGCCTGGCGCCGCCGCACGCCGTTGCCGACGGCCGTTCCTCCACAACTCCGGTCACGAATCAGTACCAGGCGAGCTTGTGGTCCTCCCCAGCCCCTTCCCCGGCCATCTCCGGCGAGGGCTCGCCGGATTTCGGCCAGACCGCCGCCGGCCGCACCCCGAGGACCCAATTGTGAGGCGTCGAGTCTTTCCAGGGGTTAATCTGCAAAGAAAGGGCATATCTGTAAGGAATCAAAAACTTCCAGGGACCTTGTTGCAAAACAGTTTCTTCAATAGTGTTTGTTTTATGCTGATTTTTGTAAAATCCGTAGAAAATCGTAGAAAAATCAGAAAAATGCAAACTCAATTCTGTTGGATTCCTTGTAAATAACCCTACAATGTTTGTAAAGCATGACCATGCTTTTTCTTGATAGTTTTTGCATGAAACATAGAAAACTGATAAAACTTGATCTGTTGTAGTTCAAAATCTACAAGTTCTCTATAGCTGAATTTTGGATATGTTGTGTGTTATGGCATACCTAGCTACTGTACCAAAAATTGCACAAAGTTATTGTGTACATCTTTTATTATGAATTGTTTTGTATTTATGCTGAATCTGTCTAAATGATTTTTGTAGCTAAACATACGTAGATTTTTGTGCTTAACTTCTGCATGTGATCTTGTTATGCCTAAGTGAATCTCTGGTGAATTAATCACAATTTTATTTCTGTTAGAAATGTTTAATCTTGTTTTATGGCTAATTTTCTTTGTAAATGCATAGCTCAAGATCTATAGTAGCTCTAGGTGTATATGTTGCATGCATAGCTTAGTTTTGGACCAGAGGCCATGTGTGAGAAAGTTAGGATCCAGTTGATGCTTATTTAATTTTGATATGCATTTATCTTGCTTTAGTAGCTGGCTTTTGTTATTTTCGGTATATTTAATTTCATAGCTCTCCTAACTGTGCATGTGTGTGCAGTGGCTTTGTACAGGTTTGTAGTGCTTCATAAACACCCCCACTGAATTTTATGAATTTATTTTGTGAATAAAAGCAATGGAAGCCAATTAAGCGTAATATTAAAGTAAATTGGAAAATCACCAGCACACACCTAATGACCTTGTGTATGTGAGGTAAAACATGCTAAGAAGCTTAAGACCAACCCTTTGCTATTTTGTGAATTTAAATTAATTTATTTGCTTAAATGTGTACACAGTCACTATTAAAAAGGTTGAATAATAAACCTCCACATGTAATTACCTTAATGGGAAGAAATATTAATTACGTGTTTGTCAAGGTGAATATGGCCAACAAGAGTTGGATGTGATCACTAAAACCTCACTCCACACCATAACCCTGCATGTGCATGCCGTGTAGAACTCCCTGACGGTAACTACTCGCTCGTGCCGGAAGCCGAGGAAGGAGGAGCTGACGTGGAGCTGCAGTACGTGGAAGTGAACGAGGACACCGAGGACTCCCAGGCTAACTGTGCTGACGAAGGCAAGCCCCGGTGCATTAACCTAAGTGTTTTTGGAAATTTATGCAACTATCAATGGATGTTTGTGCATTTACGTTCAGGAGTTGAGATGAAACCCTAGATGCATTGATCCCTAGGTACCTATGTTCTTTTACTAGTATGCTAGGTCGATAGCTGCTATGCTATAGGAACCGGTAGAAGTCGAGTGATGTTCGTCACTCGCGAGAATAGGTTCTTATGTTGGAATCATAAGATCTTTATAAATGGATTGCTCATGTGGTAAGAGCATGGGATTTGGGCTCCGGTCCAGTGGCTTTCGTGGGTTAAGTGTTTGAACGTACTAAACACTTGTCGGGAATGGGACCGGTAAGCCTAGTACCTACAGGAGCTGGTGCAGGAACTTTGCGCTACTATCCTAGGATGTGTTCCCAGGCTTGCAACCTGTGTACTCGTGTGAGGCTAGGTGACCTTTGTGGAGTAACCCAGGTCACCGTGTACATAGGACTGTGGTATCTGATCCTAATCCGAGGAATGTTGGAAACCGCCTGGTTGGTGAACTCTTTATGAGAGCACTCTTCCGTGTGTTTAGGTACACCTTGCAAGGTTATAAATCAATCAATTGTCGGCCTCTCACCGTTATCTGAGACTGCTTAATCAATTGGCCATGATATCCCTTAATGATGGAACTTTGTGAATATTACTGCTTGAATTAATTGTATTATACAATTCTTGATGGAATTAGTTGGCACACTTAGAAATGGTAATTAACTAGAATTTGTGCTAAAATATTGAAAGTAAGGACATACTCTTTGTTGCTTTTCAGCAAAAGAACTCCACCGGCCAAAAAGTCTCTCATGTCTAGAGTTTGGTGATGTAGTTATCACCCTTCGGTTAAGTCTTGCTGAGTATTAGTATACTCAGCCTTGCTTTAAAAATGTTGTTGCAGGTGGTTTTGGCTTGGTGAGATTCCACCCGGCTGGGAGTTGGAATGGGTGGATGACGACGAGTAATAGCATCACGGACGGCCTCCTGTGATGTTTATCGTTGCGCTAGTTTATTTTATTCTGCTGTTTTCGAACTCTGAACCTTTACTTATCATGTCAGGAACAATGGTTTGTAATAATTAAACCCTTAGGGGTAATTTGGATTTAATTTGTGTTGTACTCTGGACTCGCCTTCGTGTGAGTTTTAATGCATATGTGCGATCCTCTGTGTGATTTCCAAGTGATTTACCGGGTGTTAACCCAGCAACTAACGACAGGATGATACTTTACTGTCGCTTAAGGGCCAAAGTGGAATGGTTTAGGCGATAGTACGGTATTTTCCTGGGCGGGTTGTCACAGCTGGTATCAGAGCAATTATATACACCAGAGTTTAATTAGCAACCTTAATCACTGGTTTTTGAATAAAATTGCCAAGATTGTTTAGATTTGTAAAATACGTTGGTTCGTTAAGGATGGAAATAGACCGAGAGGCCCTAGAGGGAATTTTTGGGTTCGTTCAGGTGGCTTATTAATCTATAGTTTATTTTGCTAACTTCCAGCACATTTTATTCCTGTCAGAACTTACTTTCTGTACAACCATACTAGTTCATCACATTTTGCCATATGTGGTGGTGCCACAGGAAAGTCCTGTGAGGGATGGATGGGACATATTCTAATGGGAACCCACGTCGCGTCTGCGTCTCATCACGTTTTGCCATACGTGGTGGTACCGCATGGAAGTCATGTGAGGGATGGATGGGACCTAATCGAAAGGGAACCCACCGTCGCGTCTGTGTCTCGCCACGTTTTGCCATACGTGGACGTTCCGCATTGTGTATATGCGAGGCAAGGATGCACTCCGTTCAAAAAGGAGAGTATCTGAGGTTGGACGCTGTCCATGCAGCGGCTTGACGCATGGATACCGTTTCTATAGTGAACGGTACTGTATGTGAACGCTTCCGTGACGTGCTGGCACAGAAGGTTCTTTTCTGCAGGTACATAATAGCGTTTCGTAAGTCGTTAAGTGAGTATCGACTAGTTCTCGACTAGTTATTATAGGGAGAAACGTGTATTTGCCTTGCCACCGGCGCTAACTTCGATTTTTGGCTTGATTGCCTTGTGAGGACGAATAGGACGTCTTGCATCATGTTAAAAATTGTGAAAACTTAAAACTGAACCCCTGTATGTTTTATGTGCTCTCTAAGGTGAAATTTTGCTAGTGTGATTTCCTTTGCATAGCCTCTCATGCATAGATGTGTTACTATCCAAAATTTTTGGCTAAACTGTTTGCTTGATTTTCGCATCTTGTCCAAGAATCAATTTGCCTAGGTGATCTCTACCAAAGTTGCTCCAAATCTAATTTAGTTTCTGCTCGCAAAAGTTCACGGTCACGGCCTTTGTATATCTCAAGTTATGCTCAGTTCAGTGAACCTCTGCCGTGCTGTTTTTCCGGAAACCTAATCTGAAACCTTGCTTAGTTGAGCATCTCCCTAACCCTTCTAGATCAATCTTTGTTTACCAAAAATGTGTCTCGTAGTCTTGCGGAGTTGCTGCACAAATTTGGGAATTTTTGGGACTTTGGTTTTTAAGTTATGAATTTTGTTCACAACTGCCAGAACTTTATGTCATTATGTATGTATGCTCGTTTCGAGTTCTAACATACGAGTGTACCGTTGTACACATGATTACCCCATTTCTTAACCACGTGCTCTTTTATCGTTGACCGAATCTATCCTTGTATTCTCACATCCGTCTGGCTCTCACTTTTGTCGTTGTGTCCAGATGGACAACGTTGGGCCTGCGTCGGTTGATGTGGAAGCATGGACCCTCGTGAACAGCATCAAGGAGGGTGGATTTCCTGCGCTCTTGTGGGACACCCTGAAGGACTTTGGGTACACCATTTATCCAGAGTACTCGACACGTGAGGTCATGACCACCGGCCAGCTCCTTCGTTGTGAAGTGAAGGTGAAGATTCCCGTGTGCCCGACAAATCCTGCTTGGGAGGAGTGGGAGAGTAAGGCACAAGGGTTGAACTTGGCTGACACTGTGCAGAAGGCTGCCCTTGAAGCGCTCACAACTTTTTGTGGGAAGCATCCTGACTCGGTAGCTGGCACTGCAGCCAAAGTGATTCCTTTACCTGAGCGACACGCTGGACCATGGGTCGAACGCGAAGCTTTTCTCTCAGCTCAGGGCAACTCTCACTATAGTCCTGATCTTGTCACCTCAGTTCGTTTTTCCGAAGCCATGTTTGACACCTATCGACTGATGGTGGGAGAAAGTGCATTCTACAGACGTCAAATCTATAGGCAACGAGTTAAAGAAGTGGAGAACACCGCTCAAGCGTTGAAGGAAGCCTGAGCAATGATAGCCACTTTCAAGAAGGGAAGACGCAAGGATAAGGCCAAGATTCAAGAATTGAGTGAAATTATTCATGAGCAGAATTTCATGTTGCAGCATAATGACCAATATATGTTGGAACTAGAGAATCAACTGGAAGCAATAGCAGCTCCACCTCCGGAACCTGTCGTTCCCGGACCAGAAGAAGAAGAAGATGCTGAGGAAATTCAAGGAGAATCTGGAATAGAGTCTGGACCCGCTTCACCGTAGCTTTTCTTCGGCATGGAAGACTCAACCCGTAGGAAGTAAACCTAAGGCTAGCTTGTTGTGTAGTCGGAAGTTGGAATGCTTGTAATAAAAGTACTGAGTTGTACGAGTGTAGTAGTAGTCAGGAACCCTAGTGTGTGCAGCCGCTTTTGGTTGGTTTTTGTGGTAGGCTGAACTAGGAGCTTTCTCTGTGCGGCTAGGCTGCATTGTAACCCCAGGTGTTGTTACGGTGATCCTGAGACCCTTCATCGATGTAGTGCTTTGGTTGAACATCTTCCTGCAGTGATCTTTGTAAAGGAATTAATTCCGCTCGTTGTGGTCAGATCAAAGTTCCGTGATGAGTATCAAACTTGTCCAAAAATTTTATGCCGCTCATGATCAATTCGATCTCTCAATCTTGAACTTATTCTTCTTGGTCTTGCTCACAAAAATTTGAATTAAAACAAATGTCACTTTTTGAGTATGCATTTGCATCGCACGTGCATCGGGAACCTTGGGTGAACTAGCGTGCATACGCATGGAAGATTTCAATATTTCCTACTCTATCCCTCTTGTGATTTGGTGATGTTGTTGCCCCATAACCAAAGGTGCCGCGACGGAACCTAGGGCATCATGTGCACTGCAGCCATATGATTACCACTCGGAGCGCGTTAGGTATCTTGGTTGTGAGAATGTAACTCGCCACACATATACTCCTTCTCCACTCCATGGGTAACCGGGTCATGCTAACATGCATCATGAGCACCATACCGCATGAGCATGTGCATCATGCCTTCATAAGCATGTGCATCACACCAGCTTTTAAAATCATTGCACCGTGATGTAACGAAGCAATACCACCTGAATTCACCAGTTAAATAACATGTGAGCAAGATTGTTCTGAAATTCCTATACCGTTTTATCTCTCCATACTTTCCCTGCTTGCATTCGCAAGTAAACTCCCTGCAAAAGATCTCCATGACCTGTCACCTTTGACTACTCTTATGAGCCAACCTTGAACCGATGAGGGTTATACTCTTTGACCTATAATCACATCGCGGTTGCTTCCCAAGTAATTCAGAAATCTTAGAAAATCATCCACCCCTACCTTGTCTTTGGATCTTCGAATCTCGAGACGAGATTCTGTTTAAGGGGGTAGGCTGTGACGCCCCAGGTTTTTAATTAGCATCATTAATGCTAACGACCGAGTCAAGCACGTTGACTCTAGTCAAACCGTGGTCAACCTGGGTCATCACCTCGAAAACCTATCCAGCAACCTCTAATGACCCTCTTAATCAAGTCAAGACACACTTGTGATCAAAGCTTAGTCAGACCCTAGCTAAAACTCTAGTCAAACCCTTTGATTTCCTTGGCCACTTTAGAACTTTTGCCGCGTTCTCCAAATTTCACCTAAACACTTCAAAATCTCCCAATATAAAAGTTGTCCAGTTTTTCAAGGGACACAACTTTGCTTTTGGGTGGCATTTCAAATTTTGAGTGGAAAAGGGGGGAAAACTTGGTCAACTACAGTAAACACTATTCATCAGTGCCATGGAAAACCAGCAACTTTGCCTGTAGTTTGTGCTCAAACCATCGAGCAAAACATAGGTCAGCCTTTGTAAAAGTGGTAGAGGGATCCTTGTTCTACAACTTTGCTATTTGCAACTTGGTGCACTTTAGTTCAAGTTTTTGGAGCTTCTCTCGGTCAAACACAGCTAAACGAAACGAGGACCGGGCGACGTCACGCGCCCACGCCGCGCTCCAGCCTCCAGAGCGCCGCGCGCGCCCCGCCATGCGGCGCCCGGCCTGCATCGACGTCCGGATCCCCCGGCCACGACGCCCGAGGCAGGACGCCATCATCGTGCCCGCCCTCTTCCGGACCCCCCCTCGCAGCCCCTGGCCTGCCGCGCGCCACGCGCAGCGCGCCCGCGCCGACCCCGGCCGCGCCGCACGTCGGCCAGGCGCACGCGCCCCGACGGCGGCCGGGCCCCCGTCCTCGCTTCCTTGCGCTTCGAGGTGAAGGCGTGTAACCCCCCGTCCCCGCTCCATTGCCTATTTAAGGGCCGCCCGTCCTTCACACGTGCACGCCAGTCCGCCGTTCGCCATGCACGCCACCACGGCGAGCTCCCCGTTCCAAGCCACAAGCTGCCAAATTGAGCACGCTAGCATCGCCTTGACCTCCTAGCACAGCTTCCCGTGTCGCTTGTTGCTCAGCATTGGCCGCCGTCTCGCCGGAGTTGGACCTCCAGCGGCCGCCGCCACCTGGCGCCACCGCACGCTGTCGCCGACCTTCCTCCACAACTCTGGCCACGAATCAGTACCAGGCGAGCTTGTGGTCCTCCCCAGCCCCTTCCCCGGCCATCTCCGGCGAGGGCTCGCCGGATTTCGGCCAGACCGCCGCCGGCCGCACCCCGAGGACCTAATTGCAAGGCCTCGAGTCTTTCCAGGGGTCGATCTACAAAGAAATGGCATATCTGTAAGGAATCAAAAACTTCCAGGGACCTTGTTGCAAAACGGTTTCTTCAATAGTGTTTGTTTTATGCTGATTATTGTAAAATCCGTAGAAAATCGTAGAAAAATCAGAAAAATGCAAACTAAATTTTTTTGGATTCCTTGTGAATAACCCTACAATTTTTGTAAAGCATGACCATGCTTTTTCTTTATAGTTTTTGCATGAAACATAGAAAACTGATAAATGTAGATCAGTTGTAGTTCAAAATCTACAAGTTCTCTGTAGCTGAATTTTGGATATGTTGTGTGTTATAGCATGCCTAGCTTCTGTACCAAAAATTGCACAAAGTTACTATGTAGATCATTTATTATGAATTATTTTGTATTTATATTGAATCTATCTAAATGATTTTTGTAGCTAACAATAATTTGATTTTTGTACTCAACTTCTGCATGTGATCTTGTTATGCCTAAGTGCATCTCTTGTGAATTAATCACAATTTTATTTCTGTCAAAAATGTTTAATCTTGTTTTATGCCTAATTTTCTTTGTAAATGCATAGCTCAAGATCTATAGTAGCTCTAGGTGTATATGTTGCATGCATAGCTTAGTTTTGGACCAGAGGCCATGTGTGAGAAAGTTGGGATCCAGTTGATGCTTATTTAATTTTGATATGCATTTATCTTGCTTTAGTAGCTGGCTTTTGTTATTTTCGGTATATTTAATTTCATAGCTCTCCTAAGTGTGCATGTGTGTGCAGTGGCTTTGTATAGGTTTGTAGTGCTTCATTAACACCCCCAATGAATTTTATGAATTTATTTTGTGAATAAAAGCAATGGAAGCCAATTAAGCGTAATATTAAAGTAAATTGGAAAATCACCAGCACACACCTAATGACCTTGTGTATGTGAGGTAAAACATGCTAAGAAGCTTAAGACCAACCCTTTGCTATTTTGTGAATTTAAATTAATTTATTTGCTTAAATGTGTACACAGTCACTATTAAAAAGGTTGAATAATAAACCTCCACATGTAATTACCTTAATGGGAAGAAATATTAATTACGTGTTTGTCAAGGTGAATATGGCCAACAAGAGTTGGATGTGATCACTAAAACCTCACTCCACACCATAACCCTGCATGTGCATGCCGTGTAGAACTCCCTGACGGTAACTACTCGCTCGTGTCGGAAGCCGAGGAAGGAGGAGCTGACGCGGAGCTGCAGTACGTGAAAGTGAACGAGGACACCGAGGACTCCCAGGCTAACTGTGCTGACGAAGGCAAGCCCCGGTGCATTAACCTAAGTGTTTTTGAAAATTTATGCAACTATCTATGGATGTTTGTGCATTTATGTTCAGGAGTTGAGATGAAACCCTAGATGCATTGATCCCTAGGTACCTATGTTCTTTTACTAGTATGCTAGGTCGATAGCTGCTATGCTATAGGAACGAGTAGAAGTCGAGTGATGTTCGTCACTCGAGAGAATAGGTTCTTATGTTGGAATCATAAGATCTTTATAAATGGATTGCTCATGTGGTAAGAGCATGGGATTTGGGCTCCGGTCCAGTGGCTTTCGTGGGTTAAGTGTTTGAACGTACTAAACACTTGTCGGGAATGGGACCGGTAAGCCTAGTACCTACAGGAGCCGGTGCAGGAACTTTGCGCTACTATCCTAGGATGTGTTCCCGGGCTTGCAACCCGTGTACTCGTGTGAGGCTGGGTGACCTTTGTGGCGTAACCCAGGTCACCGTGTACATAGGACTGTGGTATCTGATCCTAATCCGAGGAATGTCGGAAACCGCCTGGTTGGTGAACTCTTTGTGAGAGCACTCTTCCGTGTGTTTGGGTCCACCTTGCAAGGTTATAAATCAATCGATTGTCGGCCTCTCACCGTTATCTGAGACTGCTTAATCAACTGGCCATGATATCCCTTAATGATGGAACTTTGTGAATATTACTGCTTGAATTAATTGTATTATACAATTCTTGATGGAATTAGTTGGCACACTTAGAAATGGTAATTAACTAGAATTTGTGCTAAAATATTGAAAGTAAGGACATACTCTTTGTTGCTTTTCAGCAAAAGAACTCCACCGGCCAAAAAGCCTCTCATGTCTAGAGTTTGGTGATGTAGTTATCACCCTTCGGTTAAGTCTTGCTGAGTATTAGTATACTCAGTCTTGCTTTAAAAATGTTGTTGCAGGTGGTTTTGGCTTGGTGAGATTCCACCCGTCTGGGAGCTGGAATGGGTGGATGACGACGAGTAATGGCATCACGGACAACCTCCTGTGATGTTTATCGTTGCGCTAGTTTATTTTATTCCGCTGTTTTCGAACTCTGAACCTTTACTTATCATGTCAGGAACAATGGTTTGTAATAATTAAACCCTTAGGGGTAATTTGGATTTAATTTGTGTTGTACTCTGGACTCACCTTCGTGTGAGTTTTAATGCATATGTGCGATCCTCTGTGAGATTTCAAAGTGATTTACCGAGCGTTAACCCGGCAACTAACGACGGGATGATACTTTACTGTCGCTTAAGGGCCAAAGTGGAATGGTTTAGGCGATAGTACGGTATTTTCCTGGGCGGGTTGTCACACGCATGACCCGCCAGAGGAGGAGGCCGAGATGGGGGCTGGGCCGTGCACCGAGCAGCTGCAGCAATCGTGGCGGCGCGCTTGATGCAGGCAAACGGGAGTGGGAGCTGTCTACCGCTGCGAGATCTCTGCTGCCGTCGCCGTCCAACTTGCCAAGGCTCGTCTCGAGGAGGAGCTCCGCCGTCGTCGTCCGGCCCGCCACCCGAGGAGAGCAGGGGGCCGGGAGGGCGGGCCAGTCGTGCGCCGTCGAAGGCCGGGGTCCGACCGCTCCGCCCGCCGCCGACCGGGGAGGCCAGGCCCCCGCCGTCGCTAGTGAGAGAAGGGAGAGAGAGTGGTGGCTGGTGGGATCGCATCAGGGAGGAACGGGAGAGAGAAGGAGATGAGAGAGACATGTGCCTCCCGGGGAGATCCTCTCAAGTACTTCTTCCTGAAGTTGAGTCACTGACGGGTGGGTCCAGACCCACACGTCAGTGACATATAACTACTTCAGAGGAACTACTTCCGTGCCTCCCACCCACTGACGTGCAAGACCCACGGTGGAAAATGGTAGGCTATGAGAGAAGGTAACGACAATGGAACACAAGAAATCAAAAAATATAACCAATATCATAGAACTCTTGAGGTAATTTTCAATGACATAGAGCTCATGAGTTGCATTTTCCAAGCGGCACAGAGAGAATTTTCTCAAATTTGTATTACAGTTATGATATATTTTTATTGAAATATGATAGACACTACTGGCAAATGTAAGCGAACATTTCCAATCTATGTCCTTTTTCAGTTCCATTCAAGAGTTTTTACCCGTTCATCCTTACTCAAAAAGAAACGTTCATCTAAAAAAAAGAAGAAACAACGCAGAAGCCTTTAGAAATTCTTGTCGGAGGGAAAAGTAGTATCTTTATGGTGTACAAGTATACTGTACTCCATTTTTATTTAGACCGGAAATACGGTTCCGACGAGCTTTTCCCGGTTTCTCCATCATCGTCTCCGATCCGAGGATCTTCGTTCTCGTGCTTTCAGAGGTCGCACAGTCCGCATACCGCGTCGCGATTGGGCTTGTAGTCCAATGGTAGGACGGTCCAGTGAGACGCTACCTACCAGGGTTCAAATCCTGGTGCTCGTACCTTTTCCTGGATTTTCCAGAATTTACCGGCGTTATGCGTTAAGTGGTAAGCGACGTTCCCGTCGACAACGAGACGCTATTGGTGACTTCGGGAATCTCCAGATCTGCCGGTGCTCAGTCCTTCGGAGGTGCTCATAGAGATAGAGTTTGCGTACGTATATTCATAGAGGTGAGTGTGCGTGCATATTGTAAGTGTCTGCGTTGTACTGATTTTTAAAAAAAAAGTCCGCATACCGCGCCGCACGAGGACTGCACGAGCGCTTGACCAGTTAGCTGACCATCTCCCTATTCAGTCCCCGAAAGTTTTTTTTTTGACAACAACAGTCCCCGAAAGTTGACCGTTGCCGCTGACTCCACCCTCCTACCCTGCCCGGCTGCCCCTGCAGGCCCGAGACGACCGGTCAAACAGGCGCCTCAACTTGCTTTCCTGTAGCTGTAGCCCTCGAGTGCGCCGCATTCTCGACCGCATGACCGAGCCCCACCCTCTCCCCGTGTCACCGCCATCCGGGCCCCACTAACTTTTTAGCCCCACGTGTTACTGTCCACTTGCCCAGGAACTGAAGTAAAATGCGTGAGCGGTACACCAATTTGGCACGAGGTGTCATTTGAGTCTATGAACTCTCAAAATGCACATCCACACCCTCAAACTTGCTAATTGGTTCATGTCAAGTCCAAACCATCTCTTCCCATGCTAAACTGCCTAGGTGGCGTGGTGACCGGATGCTGACGTGGATTGTCCCTTCTCTCTCCGTCGTTTGGTCCTCACCATGGCACCGGACTTCGGACCCCTGCCGCCCTTCTCTCGCCATCCACCGGCACCCAACACCCCCTTCCCTAACCATGGTGGCGGCGACAGCAACGTGGGCCCACACAGGTCGAGGGTGGGCATCGCACACGGACCCAATGCTGCAGGAGCACGGCGTCAAGACGCTGCTCAACCTCTCAACCGGCGCGATACGGCAGTTGGTGCACGCGCTCAAGTCCGTCGCGTCGCCGGCAGCTCGGGTTCCTCGGTTGCGAGCTGCGGCTTGAGTGACGACCCCAAGATTCGCGATTGCCGGCAGGGAGCAGCTCGGGCTGCGCTAGGCGTGGCTCGTGTGTGCGCGCGGAGAGGTAGAGGAGGCCTAGGCATGGGGAATTGGAGGCTGATGTTCAGGGTTGGGACTTGGGAGTATTTGGCCGATGGTTGCAAGGAGCTCGATTGGCTCAATTTTGCTCTGATTTAATGATTTTGGGTGGAAGCTAGCATGTCGCTGTCGTCCTATTTGTCTGGCCGTCGCTGCGGTGGGGCAGACGCCTCCATGGACTCAAGCAGCAGCAGGTGTCGGGAGGGACTCCGACCGTCACGCTCGCTAGGGAGTGTGCCAGTCTCAGGGACACACGGGAGGGCGGCGACAGCGGTGGCCCGCCGTTGACCAATGGAGCTCCCTGCCTGGCAGTCTACCGACGCGGCCCCAAAGAACTAGCGACTGTGAGCTCCGTCCGTCGCGCGCACCAGCTGCCCTCGCCGTCCCATGCCGGTGGCCCAAAAAGGAGCGCACTGCGTCGAGGCGGAGCTTCACCGCGCTAGCGCGCATCGAAGCTTGTGCAGAGGTCGTGGCCACCGTCCATCACCGCCATTCATCCCGTGCCGGTTGCTGCAGCCAAGCTGACTGCCATGGTTTGGGAAGGGGGCGCTTTGTGCCGGCGGATGGCGAGAGAAGAGCGGCAGGGGCCCTGAATGGCGAGGACCAAATGACAAAGAGAGAAAGGGACAGTCCAGGTCAGCATCTAATCGCCACGCCACCTAGGCAATTTAGCATGGGCAGAGATGGTTTGGACTTGACATGAACCAATTAACAAGTTTGGGGGTGTGGATGTGCATTTTGAGAGTTCAGGGACCCAAATGACACTTCGTGCCAAAGTTGGTGTACGGCGCACGCATTTTACTCCAGGAACTATCCGGCGCCGGCAACTTGCAAACCTACTACTGTACTACCGGTGATTCATCAAGAACAGGTCTCCCGAGCACCATCCGATAAATACCGGAGTACGCTTGCTCACTTGCTCAGCCAGCAGCCTTCGTCCACGCGAGCCAAGTCGCGCGCGAGGTGAAGCACGAGGTGCAGGACGCCGCCACGACAACTAGCTGCGGAGCACCGACACGTCGAGCGCGCGAGAAGAAGGTGAAGGGGAAGAGAGGAAGCAAGCAAGAAAGCATGGGCGGCGTCAAGGTCACCTACATCGAGACGCGGTTCGTCACCTCCGACGCCGCCGGCTTCAAGGACCTCGTGCAGCGCCTCACCGGAAGGTCCGCCGCCGCTGCGCCGGCTCCGCACAGGTCGCGCGCGGCCCCGCAGGGATGCTACCACCACGCGTCCGCGTCGTCGTCGGCACCGGCGGCGCACGAGCCGCGCGTCGGTGAAGGCGGCCTCGCGCCACCGCGCCAGGACGAGACGTGCGGGGCCGCCGGCCTGCTCTACGGCGGGAGCGCCAGCCAAAACGCACATGGGCGTGGTCGATGTTACAGTGATTATTTTCCATGTTGATGGAAGGGGTTGTTATAGAAAAAAAAAATATCTGTACAGATCATTTCTACGTGCATCCATTGCTATCAGAACATCCATGGTGTGCTTGTAGTACTTCTTTGTGCCCGTCTTGCAGTAATATTCTTTTGCGAACGAACATGAACTTGGCACAACAAGACACTTGGGAGTCCAGTTTCATTCAAACATATAACTGCCTCGCATTAAGAAACAGGTCTAAACAGCATTGCTTCAAAGGTATCCGGCACCCATAATATCATTCCTTTCAAGTCAGAGAATACAGAGATGATATATTTATGCCCAATGACAACAGCATAACATGCATATGCTGCTAATTCGCTGAACATCATAGAAAACTTCCATCAGGTTACCAGCAGATCAGAACTGCAGTTTTCATCTTAAGAAATTACATAGATCCACTCATCGAATTGATCATACCCATCTCAAAGACAATAGATCCACTCATGAGTTACAACTCGTGAGATTTGCTCGATCATGTCATACCCAAAAGACAGGCAAGTCTAAGAAAGTACTCTAGTAGAGCAGCAGAACCAATCAGTAAACTGAGTGCCCACCAAACATTTCCCGGTTTATTTAGCTGTTGCACAGTTGCAGTTTGGTGAAGCCCAAGCGCTGATTGTCTAGATGAGACCAGCATTTCTTACAGCTGATAACTACTTAACCAGAGTGCCTAGCTGATGCCATTTCCTAGCTACATATATATGTTGTGACATCACTGCCAAGGGATCAAAACTTCGCTTGATTGCGTCGTTACATTGAGCATTCATCGATCTTGCTTTTGGTCAGCTGAAACGCTGGAATCACCCATGCTCCGCAGCAGCACTGCATACCAGCCCAGTTGAACTGTCCAAGACGAGCTTTGCATCCCATGCAAAAGAGCTTATTCGCAACATATCCTTCTTCCACTGCAAATTGTATACACATAAATATCAGAGGTTTATGATGAAATCTCTAAAAAGAAAGAGGTAAATCAATCATACAAATGGGAAACTGACCAGTTTGCATCCACTTCATCGGCTCCACATAGATGCAGGGGCATTCAGGTTTTTTGTCATCATCATCCCCAGACCGTTTGCCTCGGTTGAAGCACTTCCCACCGGCACCTACTTCATGGGTAACAACAAATTCTTGAGTTGCGAGCATTCTCCGGCATTTTTTACAGCGGTAGATGACGCCTGGACCAGAAGCTTGTTTTTCTGGGTTGACATCAGATTCTGCGATGTCTCCTGGGATGTTTCTGTAGGCTTTTCATTAACCTCCAATCCTGCCTCTGGATCAGCTTTCTTGTCTGGGATGATATCAGTTTCCACCACTGTGTCGGGACATGTTTCCGCTGGCTCTTGATTAACCTCGGATCCTGGAAGCTCATTGGTTTCCTTTTCTGGGTTAACGCCAATTTCCACAGGATTTTGATCTACCTCTGGTCCTGGCTTCTGTTGAGTTACCGGTTCTGGCGCCTGACTGGTTTCCATCTCCTTTAAACCACATAATATCAGTTGCACTGTACGAAATTCACATGCTGACATAATACAACTGTAAGATACATAATAATATAAATTCACTGACCATTTTGTTTAAACTTGAAACTAAAGCCTCCATAATTGTACTGAAAGTTGATTGGATGGATGTTGCTCACACCTGCAGTGTTCACAGACAGATAATAAGAGATGATGAATAGCACTGGTAATATTTAATGCAAAAAAAATGTTCCTTACATACTGCATATTAAACAAATATGTAAAGATGTAACTGCTACCATATAATTTATGTGTGCTCATATTGTGTGGAAACCTAATATAAATCCTAAGCATCACTTGTTTGTTAAGGTCTTAAGAACATGACCTATAAAAAATACATTGCATAACTTGCGGAAGCACAGTCCATCTGTGATGTATGTGCACCATTGTTTTGTGATTTGACTGAAATCATGACATTGTGGGCGTGACAACCCCATGAATGTTATATATCCTCCAAATAGTTTCTCTAAGCAGTAATACACACGATCCTAACAATTGAAGTTGCCATGCAGCAATTCCAAGTACAATAAGTATTTTGACTAAAACCAATTACAAGAAACTTAGCAGTACCAAGTATTTTATCAGGCTGTACACCTCCAAGTAGACTGTAAACTATTTAGCAATAATGTCCAATTAACCAGTCAGATTTGTCAACAGAAGAGACTAAAAAAAATAAACTTAGGCCCTGCTTACTTATTTCAATAGCCTGAAGTCCTAACTCCTAAACAGCATAAGTTGGCCAGGAACTGGAAATTGTAGACAACAAGAAATAAAACCTACAATATCTTTTAACAACATGATGAATCTCTCAAATCCTCATAATTCTGCCAACGTCATTTCTGATGCAGGGTATTTTGGCTCAATAAGTGTTTCTTAAAGAATTGGCCACACTGCATAATTCATAGCTACACTCATCATGTCTATACAGCACACAAAGATCATCTAAGCACCAATGTCCAGTTGAATCATAGTGCAAATCAAATGCTACATTTTTTTAGTACCACTAAATTCTGGCAAACCAAACAATTGGCAGAAAGCTTGTATACAAACCAACAGCTATATTAGCTGTTCCTCACAGTAGATTCAGAATGTCCCAATCAAAGTCCTGAATGAGCCTCCAGCAGACTCTGAAGCACTGCAAGGTTCTAGGTCGGTTGTCCAAGATTTCAAAGCTATCGAACCCCCAAAACCTCACCTAAACCCAACCACAAGACGCAGGGCCGGGCGTAGCCGCGCGTCATCCCCGGATCAGTGGAGCCCCAAAATTTTATTCTGAATAATAATCTACCCAACGATTTTGCGCCCCGTAAAGAAGATGATTTTGAAGCCTAATCGAACCTGACCGGAGCCGTCGATGGACGGGTACGCGGCTAAATGATGCACACGAATACCAGGATTGAACGGATTACTCCCGGGAATTGGAACACCTCCCGGAAAATCCGGAATTAGATGGAGGCAATTCGTCGAGCAAGTTAGGGTTACCTTACCAACGGCACAAATCAATCACAATCGTGGATGGATTCACCACTCCGCGCCAATCCGAGGCCAGTGGGGATGCGGAGCAGGAGCGCGGCGAGTCGACGACGACGGCAGGCCGCAGGCGAGCGAGGGGCGAGGCGGGCTTCCGAGGAGCAGGCGGCGCGGAAGGAGGGGATGAGGACTAGAGGACGGCGGCGTCAGCCGTCAGCCATATTAACGGACCGGATACGTACATATTAACACCCGTATGCCCGTATCCGAAGAGAAGGATATACGAGTTCGTTTTCGTTTTCTTTCATTTTGACAGACGCGAATTAGACAGGCACGTCTGTATTCTGTTTCCCAAATAAAAATTTATATCAATATATAACAGCATTTCACAACTATTTTAATATTATTAACATTCGACAACATATTATAAGAGTTATGAAGGTCTTTTGAATTCAACAGTCGATAATATGTCATACGATACCACAAAGGATCTCTCTATCTATCTACTAGCCCATTCGATTTCAGCGCTCATTGTTCAATTCAAAGTCTTCCGGTCAGTCACACATCAGCCATTCGGAGATCACAATCGCTGTCCAAACCAGAACGCTCCCAATCTCAATTCCAGAGTTTATATAGTGATGTAATAGTATTTCTAAATTCTGAAACATATTTCTGAGCACTATATGTACGTATCGACAATACTTTGTGCCTCGAGATTTTTTTTTTAACGCTAGACAACGCAATTTGAGCATGCACTGGTAGGGAGAGGGGCTTTAGTCCCGGTTGGTAAAGGGAATATGTCTCTCATGTTTAACCGGGACTAATGATGAGAGACAAAAGACCCCCCCTTTAGTCCCGGGTGAACGAACCGGGACTAAAGGGGTCCTTTAGTCCTGGTTGGTACTTGCTACGGGCAAAACATAAGGTAGATAGAAAAGGATAAATTATTGTTACCATATTAAATGACCTGCAGATTGCATTGCTTTATTCAGAGAAACAAATATGTCCATGTTATTTCTTTCAATCAAAATCACTACAGCAACCTGATAAGCATGTGTAGCCTTTTATCCTGGCTTTTTTCCCATGAGGATATAATTCTAATCTTAAAACATGCCAAATTTGATCTGTATGTGATCTGACGCAGCAAATTGGACTTATTTCCAAATGGCAAGAACAAATACATAGGCAGGACAGAATAGTCTGTTTACTGTAGCAGTCAAATGTCTTGGAACTGATTTAAACTATGCAACCAATTTTTTCATTGACCGTAGAGTGCTCTTATAACTCGGAAGAACCATATGAAGCATCCAGTTGAAGCCGAGACTGACGAAATCACTGTAAACACCTCATAGTCATTTACAAATAGCATGATGTCAGCCCATGAAGTTTGCATTTTCAGGTCTTCGTACTGCTATATCCTAATGCTGCCACAGTAATGTCAAAATCAGAAAAGAATAAAACAAAGAAGAGCTCCAGAAAATCATTGTTAACTTGATCATGTGATTTACCTCTCGACGTCTAAACTATCTTGTTTTCTTCACAAGGACCTCAATGTTGTTCAACAAATCTGACTGGAACAGGTGAACAGACAGACTGTAAATGCCTCTAGTAACCACATCATGCTCCTTAATTCATCAAATAGCACGTCAACCCAGAAAATTTATGCCAATATGATAAGAAAGATCATGAGTCATCTGATTTAAAACTACAACAGTAAATTCGCTCAGAGAATTGCGCTTCATATGCATTAGCAAGCACGCAGTAGAGTGTCTCTCATCATCATTCTCTGTAATTGTATTTCACCTAGCAGCACCAAACCAAATTACTCAAGTGAGATTTGATCTCCTGGGTTTTTTAGAAAAGCAAAATGGATCAAGTGAGATTATGCAGAGGTGAAAGTTCCTGCTATCTAAATTTGTTTTAGCAGATATGGACAAAATGCTTTGTTATTTGCAGGAATTAAGACTGAACAAGATCCAAATTTGGAGATTAACTCTTAACACATAAGAATGGATGTTAGCCAATTCCAAAAACCACCCAACTCCAAATTTGGATATTAACTATTACTGATTATATTGGCAAAGCAGCGCAAGACCTGCTGGAATGAGGGTAAAGAAAATATTAGGTGTGCGGCACATAAGAATCATATATCAAAGGAAATATTTGTTGGGGATCGAGTCCCAGTCCGTCCTCCGCTCTGAGTTGCCAGAGCTCCTCTACTGCCTTCATCCAGGCAGCTGCTCCCCAAATCTACAGTGGGCTGGTGGCTTGGGCGGGGATTAGAAGGGAAATAAACAAATTAATTAAGGACAGATGGAGCAAAGACCTATGAAGGACTGCACATGGTATCGAGCGCGCTGTTAACTCGAAAACCAGAGGGATGCACGGCGACCCGGAGAATAGAGGGTGGCCGGCGTCGAACCAATATACCTTGACACAAGAGTATTGGGAAAATTATCAAATCAACCAATACAAATATAAAGCAGTCATTTGCTAGTCTGGCGTTGCACTCATGGCAGAATTAATATAACATTGCAAATCAACAGTTGAAAACACACATAGTGGAGGTCTGGATTGATACAGAATCTCATGGCAGCTGCATATGGCATACACGTACCGCTTAATGCATAGATCAGTTGCTGGATCAAATCAAGTACGTGGAGGGTAAAATTGAATCACTAAGAACTGGAAGGGAACTAAAATTCTAGACAGAATTAGGTCAAAATCTCACACATCATTGGATCTCGAGCAATATGAAAAATCTAGTACAGAACTGAACTGTCAATTCAAGATAGCTTCTCACTGAGCAAGGGTGCATATACCTCTCATCTTGCAATTCACAAGTATTTACGAAGTCGCAATGTTAATGGCATGAAGCAGTGATGGAATGCATAGGAGTCTGATCATCATAACGTAGCTTTTGGCTCATGGTATGTACTATCTTGTTCTTCTGAACCATGTATTAGTAGTTATGTACTGCAGAAATGCTAAAAAAGATTTATCAGCAAAAATATAGCATGAACTTGTTGCTAGCTGATCAGCCATCTATCTGCTTAATAAAAAAATAGTGAATCAAAGCAATAGAGTCAGGTTTACAACACTATTGCCTAAATTAAACAACAATGAGATTAAATCACTTGGAAGCTATACATGATTGAAATGAAAAAAAATGAGGTAGCTCTTGATCTGCAGTCAAAATAGTAGAGACATGTAGAAGTCCCAGCTTAGCTATTGAGTCTGCCCTCTCAATAAAAAGAATAAAAGAATACAAAAGGAAAATAAGAATGGCAAGATCGATGTAGGAAAGTCTGAAGTACATGCACATGCTCACAATAATTATCATTACAAAAAAGAAGGCTCAAACAATGCAGATGTCTGAACATATTGGAAGTTTGATGCATTTTTTCCTCTGTTAGATGCAGAAAGAAATGAGGGCTCACATATCATAGGAGAAGCGAGCGAGCACCCATACTACCTTGTCGATATTCTCGAAGGAGTCTGGCACCGCACCATAGATGGTGAAGAGCCAGACGGACCAGCCACCCAGCGGCCTGCTCAACGCTCGTTTTGTTCGCGAAGTTCCCTTTGGAGATGGGGCACGAGGAGGGGTAGCTCCTCTACCATGGTGGCTTCTCCACAGCACCGCTGACTGCTTCAGCTTTCCAATAGCAACAGCCTTTTGTGGTGGCCGGTGGCGCAGGTTCGTCCTGGGTGGCTGCGGCGGCAGGCGGATGGGGCTGGGCGTAGAGGAAGCAATCAGCCAGCGTCGCATCTGCATTCCTCCAATCCGGTCTTATTGCTGGAGATGAAGGCAGCACAAGGATGCGATCGTAGGCAGCGGCGGCGCCACGGTGATGGCGTGGTCGACGGCGGCGACGACGCCGTGAGGTTGGGATGGCGATGGAGTAGATGACAACGGCGGATATGGGGAGGCGATGCTGTGAGGGTGGACGACGACGCGGGGATGACGTCTCCGGCGGCGACAGCCGCGGCCCTTGCCGGATCCGGAGGGGAGGAGGAGCCGCTCCGCGAGCAGGGTAGTCCGGCATGTCCGCTTCTGCATGCGCGGCGAGGCGGATGCCGTCGAGCGCGAACGTGGGAGGCGGCGCCGGATCTAGCTGCCGCCGCTCCCCTGAGCGCCGGATCCGGTCGCCGGCTGCCAGACGCGAGGCCGAGGTGGAGAGATCCCGGGGAGAGCCCACCGCGGGGAAGGGGGAGGAGGGAGAGCTACCCGGGGAGGGGGCACTGGAGAGCCGCCGTCGGGGCGAGGTAGAGACGCGGGAGCGGGTGGGGCGTCGGCGGCGGTGGAGAACAGGCAGGAGTGGCGCGCGGATGAGCAGCCAGGGCCGGCGCCGGCGTGGAGGGCACACGCGGAGGACCAGCCGGGGGGTGGCGACGGCGTGGAGGACCAGGCAGGGAGTGGCGCCTTCGTGTAAGCGCGCAGAGGAGGAACCGGTGGCGGCGCGGGCGTGGACCGCATGGATGAGGAATTGGGGGCGGCACCGGCGTCGAGGGGCAGCCAACCAGGGGGTGTGCCGACCCGACGTAGCCGCGGATGACGATGACGACTTGGTCATTCCAGTCATGGAGCTGATGGCTCACGTCGTTGACGGCGGCCTGCGATTGTGAGAGGCGATCGGTGTTGACGGCGGCCGGCAGTTGCGGGCGGTAATCTGGGGAGGCGACTCAAGAGGGAAAAGGAGGCGGCGGTGTTGGGGCAGGGGGCAGCCGGTGGCGCGGTAGGGGCAGGGATGGGTCCAGCGCCGGCCGTCCCCCTCGATCTGAGAGCGCGTCCTCCGTCCCCGATGCGTGCCTGATCTGAGAGCGGCGTGCCGAGAGGAAGGCGAGGGCGGCTCGGTGGGGGAGGCGTGCGGAGAGAGAGAGAGAGAGGGGCATGGGTAAAAATGGAAAACGCAAAGCGGACGCACGGAGGGAGGGGCGAACGCGCGGGCGGAGAGGAGAAACAACGTACCAGGTTATTTTTCTCCACTTCGTACTTTTTAGGAGTAGAGATTCGACTTGCACACTCGGTGCCCGGTGGTGAGAATCGAAGATCCCTACTCACTTTGTATCTTATTCCCTCCGTTCCAAATTATAATTTGTTTAATATTTTATCACAAATTTGACGGTTCATCTTATTCAAAAGATTATGCGAAATATCACAATTTTTGTTATGACTTGTTTTATTAATAAGTATTCTTAAAAATGATTTAAATTTGATTATATTTTATAATTTTTTTAGCAAGACGAGCAATAAAATTTAGAGTAAAAAAACCAAACGAATTATACTTTGGAACGGAGGAGTATTATACATCTTTCAACTGTTGTAGGTTTATAAATCTTCATCATATCAAAACTTTTGTCCTAGGAAAAGGCATATTGAAGTTTGGCTCGATATTTCAGTGATTGTTGATTATGGTCTTTCCATCGGTGACAAACCTGACATAACCCTCACGAAGATGGTGCCATCACTTATTCACTATATTCTTTTACCAATCATAAGTGGGTTTCAACAATTTCCCTCTTACTCCCTCCGTTCTCATATACTTATCGTCTGATAGTGCAAATTTGTTCTATCCGGCATCATATAAAAAAGAATGGAGGTAGTACGTGGGAGGTTCTCGTTCCTTACGAGTTGCTCCATGTACAGAACAAATTTTGACAACAGACATACTAGCAGCCCGGAATTAACTTTGCAATCCTCTAATTTTCACTGTTCATCTAGCATCTTTTCACTCATTCTCCATTTTGCACCCTGAGCAGAGGATGCTGTCCATTTGTGCTTGCATTGCATTGCACCGTAACTAGAGAAGTTTGGGCCCAACCACACGCGGCACATGCCGGCTGATGAGGTCTCGATGGAAGATTGGTGGCAGCAATCGCTGTCCCTTCCCAAGCGCCCAGAGGAGAAATGTCGCAGCACCTTTTATGTGTACAGTGTGGCGCCCACAGGAGAAATGCAGTGGAACTTTTGATGTATACGGTGTGGAACATCTGGAAGAAGTGCAATGGAAGAATTTTTGAAGGGAAAAATGGCTAATCCATTATAGGTTTTTTACTTCATTAAGGAAGAAATTAGTCTGCTGTCTGCGCCAGCAAACGGTCGGAGGGCCACATGTATCTTATACTTTGAGCATGAGCTCTTTTCAATTTATGTAATATCGCAATTTGTAAGAACAGACATTCTCCACCTCCTTCTTAAATGAGGCAGTGCCTCCTAAAGCTTTTCTGAAAAAAGAGTTAGGTGCACTTCGAAGTGAGTTCACCGTGTTTGAGGATTATCCCATCTATGCGTGGCAATGTGCAGTCTAACAGGTGGAGCTTAACAGCTTTAGTGAATACTCCATCCGTCCCATAAAAAGTGCAATCTTAGTTTTTGAAAAAATCTCACAAAGAATGCAATCCTAAAAAATAGATCTAATTACTTTCCCAATTAAGTGGTCAGATCTGATTTTGCATGACAAAACTTACTGCATTTGGCAAACAAATAAGGGTATTAGAGTCTTTTCATTCCACCACTAATCTGTCCTAAAAAATTAGAATTACACTCTTTATGGGACGGAGGGAGTAGTTATATTGTTGGGCGCGGCGCCCCCGCCACTCTTCTTCGGGTCTTTCCTTCTCTAGGAAGGAAGCTCCCTCCCGTCTCCCACAGTCGCCTCGAGCCGACCCCTCTCGTCTGCCTCCGGCGACCTCGCCGGAGTGCGCCGGGAGGGGGGGTGCCTCTTCAAGCTCTAGCTCGTAGACACTAGTAGGTTTTCGTTTAGCTTTAATTTAGCCTCTTTGGCCTCTCCCGTAGTGGATCTTGCCGGCTTGCCATGGTCTTCGTTGTCGTCGTCGCCGGAGCATGCTGTGGTGTTCTCGTCGCCGACGAAGTCTGCTCCAAGGTGAGTCGTAATAAAATAAATTCGCAACCTGCAGCTCCATCTCCACCCCCCATTCGCCGTTGCTGCAGGATTTCCCCCCACCCCTCCACCCCAGATCTGGTTGCTTTTGAGGTTTGGAGTTTCTCCCGATTGGATCTGCTCCTGGGCGCTGTTATTGCAGTTCTGGCAGTTCCTGTCTTCAGCTGCAGTTGTTCCGGCGAATTCCTTCCCATCTGGGAAGCTTCGAGTTCTTCGTTGAACGCGTGGCTGTGCTCCTTTCTCCACCTCGTCGCCGCAGTCCACGACGTCGACGTTGCTTCTGGATCTGTGTTTGTTAGCGGTTGTTCCGGCGCGTCCTCGTCGCCGTCGAACGTGTTGACTCGCCTTCGCCAAGCCCTCATCCGCCTGCAAGCAGCATCGTCTACTTCAACAAACGCTTCAGATCCGCCGTCACTGGTTGGGCAGTGAACCACCCACCGGTTCTGTGGACGGCGACCCTATACTCACCGGCGGCTTCTTCTACAACATCCTCCGTTGGCCGGTGATGCAGCTACAAGACGCCGCCCTCGACCTCTACAAGCCTACGCTATGCGAGGCCCCTCCGCAACGGCACCAAGTGTCTGTGACACCCCTGCTACCGTCCGCCGGCGACCAACCCACCGGCGATGTTCCTGGATCTCGGTCCCTCAAGGACCTTGTTGTAATTTGGCCTTTTGCTAAGGACCTAGTTGTAACTTTGCTGCTTTAATATAATACAAGTGGTTATTGTCAAAAAAAATGTGCAGTCTAACAAAGCAAAGAAGAGCCTGGAAGCCTATTCAATGTAATTTTGTTATGGCAAAATAGACAAGTTTGTCCCTCAACTTCAGCTCGTGGTTCATTTTCGTCCCTCGACTTTTGTTTGGTCCAATTCAGTCCTGGAACTTCATTCTTCAGATCAAAATAGTCCCTAACCCTGCTGGACAGCCACGTCGGTCATCCATGTCACCAAGTCGAACACGTCTTCCACATCACCAGGTATGAAATGTCGAGTATGCCCTCATTTATTTTGGCCTTCATCCCTTTGGCCTTCCTCCGTCTCTCGCTCCATGTTGCCCAGCCTTCCCTCTCCGCTGCCAATGTTGCCATCCTTCTACTTCGCCATCCCAACTGGGCTCAGCTCTGCCGAGCTAGTCGACTCGCCCGTCCTCCTCAACTCCAATATCTTGGTGTCCCCAACCACCGGCGTCATCTCCGCGCAGAGGTTCGACTAGAAGCAGACCGCTGAGCTGATCGCCTCCCAATCTTAGCAGGACAAGACCCTGGCACCAGGCGGCTTCAACGACCTCTCCTTCCACACGGACAGCTCGATCGCCATGCCCACACAGACAACTTTTTTCTCATCGTTTAAGGTACAAAATTGTAAACACACCAGATTGTCAATCAATTCATTTCAATAATTAGTTAGCATCTCTACTCCTAATCTACTCCTAAAAAGAGTGAAAAGGAGAACAAACATGGTCATCCAATTTTCCTCCCCACCCCGCGCCTCCGCCCTCCCCCGCGCGCCTCCGCTCCGCACGTTGCCTACTCCGCCGGTCCCACAAGCGTCTGCCGATCCAATAGCGCGAGAAAAGAAAAAAAAACGCGTCGCCCTCCCCTTCGCACCGCGCGAGAAAGCCGCACCGCGTCCGCTACCTCCTACGCCGGCGCCGCCGTCCGCTCCCTCCTGCGCCGGCGCCGGCGCTCCGCAAACCCTACCGCGCCCCTTCTCTGCTCCAAGCACGCCTCCTCCCCCGACCGCGCCCCCTCCCCGGTTGCCCCTCCACGTCGGTACGCCTCCTCCCCCGATCCGCTCCCTCCTGCGCCGGTGCCGCCGCTCCCCAAACCCTACTGCGCCCCTTCTCTGCTCCAAGCACGCCTCCTCCCCCGACCGCGCCCCCTCCTCGGTTGCCCCTCCACGTCGGTACGCCTCCTCCCCCGACCGCGCCCCCTCCCCGGTTGTGTGCCGGCCATGCCGCCGGCCCCTGCGACATCGCCGAGCTTACCGGAAAACGGTAAACTATTCCGCCCATCTGCACATCCCCGTACCAATCCGTTTTTATGCATCCTTAATTAGGCGGATCTGGTGGTTCCATTACATTTGCTTGATTGGAAACATTATTCTCGTGTTCTGGTGGTTCGATTGCATAGAGGAGGATAGTGATTAATGGTTTTGCTTGATCTGGATAGCTTACAGTATAGTAAGGCCCCCTTTGGAATGCAGGATTGAAAAATATAGGAATAGGAATAATATGGGGATAGGATAGGAATACATATGCAAAACAAAGGATTGAAAAACATAGGAATTTTACAAGAACCAGCCTTTGAATGAACCATAGGAAAAATTGGAGGAAACAACAGTGTATGTAAAGTTGATAGCATTCTTTGCGATATTGTATTCACATGGTGCTCCAGCTCCTTCTGCTATGTATTCTAATCTTCTTCATCACTGTGTGTCTGTGTGCTAATGATGGAGGTGGCACATTCTGAAAATTTTGTTGTCTTTCTTTATGTTGGCTACATGGCTGAATTCAGTTTTTGGTATGTCGTCTTTGATATAAAAGCACGATTTGCTGAACTTCTCTTTAACATATGCACGTGCACTTCAGTATCATCATTTTCTTTTGACCTGTACAGAATGTGGTTTTGCAAACGCGGTGGCAACTGTAGGCTCTCTTGAGTTTTTTTTCCTTCAAAGATGAAGACACGATACTGTGCTCTTACATTGTTTATAGTTCAGCACTTTAGCTGTTGGACTCTTGGAAGTGATGGTCAGTTGATCTTGGAAGCATACAGCTCTACCTGTAGCTTACATTGCTCCGCTTGTGCCTGGCCCCTTTGGAATGCAGGATTGAAAAATATAGGAATAGGAATAATATAGGGATAGGATAGGATAGGAATACATATGCAAAACAAAGGATTGAAAAATATAGGAATTTTACAAGAACCAGCCTTTGGATGAACCATAGGAAAAATTGCAGGAAACAACAGTGTACGTAAAGTTGATAGCATTCTTTGCGATATTGTATTCACATGGTGCTCTAGCTCCTTCTGCTATGTATTCTAATCTTCTTCATCACTGTGTGCTAATGATGGAGGTGCCTCGGTCCTACGCAACCCAGACAAAAAAAAGGTTGGAGTGGATGTTTTCAATCCTGTGGAATTCCTCCAAAACTAGCGTCATAGGAAAATTTCCTCTACTTCTACGCTTCAATCCTGCATACCAAAGGGCTGTACAGTACCAATTCCTATGGATTGCTGATTCCTGAGTTTTTCCTATGAAAATCCTCCATTCCAAAGGAGCCTTAAATGTTTATTTGTGTCAGCGCAAAGACATTATCCTCTGTTTTGTTCCTCTCCTTTATGTAGGCTGGCGACCTCTCATATTTTAATTAAAATCTTGTCTTACATACATGATACTATTAAGATGCGGCATAATTTCTTCAACCTTTTGGCGCATGAAGCAAATCCCTGGGATAAAAACCTACCTATCATGGTTAACATTATCTCTCACCCATCATAGGAAGAAAAATAGATTAGATGAGATCGGCCTTTAGATGAGTTGAGTTCGTCTTGTCCATCAAAATTCAGTGTTGGTATTCTCATCCGTTGTGGTCATGTTGTTATTGCTTTTGCAAGTTGTATGAAATAAAGAACATCAAAGATCGTGTTTATATTATTATTATTATTATTATAAAACTCATTGCAACGTTATTTGTATTGCACCATCAAAATATTGGGTCACTAAATTTTACTTTGTTCAAGGAAATATATCACACCATCAAAATATTGATCTTGTTCAAAGATATTGCCCGTAGCAACGCACGGCCACCTTTCCTAGTAAGCTCATAATCTCACGTATGCGTGCTGGAATGGAGCGAGATGGACAAAGGGATGAAGGCTGTTGACGCTTTTCTGGTCCTTTGGATCTTTGGTATCCTTCAAATCTTCAGTATCCTTCGAGTCTTCGGTACGCTTCGAATCCTTACGGGGACGTCTATAAATTATACGCCCCTTGCTGGAATCATAACGACTTACTTCAATTTTGACCCTATCCCCCATCAGTATTCATATAGAGCTAGACCGGATCTTTCCTGAAATATAGCCCAGGATAATGGTGTCATTCTCTAGGCGAACGCGGAACATTCCGTTGGGTAGGGCTTCCGTAACTAAACCCTCGAAAGTGACTTTTGCTTCTCTCGGTTTTTTTTCTGTCATATTTTTTTCTCCTATTTTTCCATTTTTATTTTCAAAATAGGAAGTTCAAGATAGAATTCGGGTACTATAGGTGGGGCCATTACCATATATAACATAAGACTTCTCCCCCAATTATGTTTAGTCGAGCTTCTCGATCTGTCATTATACCTCGAGAGGTAGAAAGAATAGCAATTCCCATTCCGCCCAAAACCTTAGGAATTCCTTGATAGTTGACATAAATTCGTAAGCCAGGTCGGCTGATACGCTTTAAAGAGGTTCTAGTTCTATATATTCCCTTTCTAGTTTTTCTCTTTTGATGTCGCAAAGTTGAAACCAAGAAATATCTGGTACTTTCCTGATGTTTCCGAACACTTTCAATAAAACCCTCTCATAGAAGTATTTTAACAATGTTTTCGGTAATATTTGTGGATACTACTCGAACAGTTCCTTTTTTATTCATGTCTGCGTTTCTTATAGAGGTTAGTAAATCAGCAATAGTGTCCTTGCCCATAAGACTCTAATTCTAGGTTCCTCCTAATTTTTCTATAATCAACATGTTTTCCTTTTTCTTTTCATTCACACAAGTGCGCTAGCTCGCGCGGTCGTCGGAAATCACCTCGGCGAAACTCCCAGCACGGGCCGGTCTAACCGCCCTGGGGGGCCGGTCTAACCGCCTTGGACAGGAGAGACGTCGAAAACCTAGATTCGCTGCTCCGGGAGGGACCCTGTCGGGAACAGTGCGCCTAGGGTTGTCCTGAGATTGGCAGGCCACTCAGAACTCCCTCAACCGCCGTGGAGACGAAGGAGGAGAGCAATGGAGGTTGGAAAAGTTAGGGTTTGGAGAAAATAAAGGTAAATTTGATAATGACGATTGGATGATAGGTCTCAATCCACCACGACCCTTTATATTTATAGGGTGGGAGGACTTGCCCTGCAAACAACGCTTTACAACTCAGAATCAAGCCAAACTCCTAATTCTACTCAAACTCGGGGTGACCCGGTTAGACCGCCACCCTAAGGGCTGTTAGACCGCCTAGCAGCCTTGTGCCGGACTGGCTACAGGGCACTCCGGTCAGACCGCCCTGGGACCCGGTCTGACCGGCCTGCCTGGCCTGAGTCGGATTTTGCCAAATTTGAGTGTCAACACATGCCCCCCTGTTTTTTATAAAGCTTGCGTGCTAAAAAAATAATTCTAAGGACGACACAACTGTTGTCAGCCATTTTTATGCTAAGGGCGATTTTCATAGAAACCGGCCACGTACATTCAAGCATCTTGCCATACACTTGGGTAGAACTTCTTCAAGTATCTTCCATTGAGCGCCCTGGACAGCTGCTGTCCTTGCAATGATTCCACCATATAGGAATTTCCGGAGCAAACTCTTACAATCTTGTATGGACCTTCCCAACTTGGAGACCATTTACCAAACTTGTTGCTCTTGGATCCTATAGGTAGAATAGTCTTCCAAACCAAATCCCCTACTTGAAAAGACTTAGCTTTTACCTTCTTGTTATATGCTCTAGCAACTCGCCTTTTGTCCTTCTCAATCACTTCCAAAGTCTCCAATCGCTTGTCGGTCACTTCATCAATGTTATCCATCATCAAAGCACAATATGTATCAACATTAAGATCATTTTGCTTTGCAAGTCTATATGCGCCTAGATTCACCTCAACGGGCAAAACGGCCTCTTGACCATACACAAGCTCAAAAGGAGTGACCTTAGTAGCACCATGTCTAGAAATACGATGAGCCCACAAAGCTTCAAATAATACCTCATGCCATCTTTTAGGATTGTATTCTATCTTCTTCTTAATGAGCTTAACTAAAGTCTTATTGCTAGACTCGGCTTGACCATTAGCTTGAGGATAATATGGAGATGAATTGAGCAACTTAATACCATAGGAATTAACAAAATCACGCACCTCTTTAGCCACGAATGAAATACCTTGATCCGTAGTTAAAGTCTGTGGAATACCAAACCTATGTATGATATGCTCCGTAATAAACCCAATTACCTCCTTGTGTGTCATGTTCTTGAGAGGGATTGCTTCAGTCCACTTGGTAAAGTAATCAGTAGCCACAATCACAAAGCAATGCCCCTTAGTTGACGAAGGATGTATCTTGCCAATGAAATCCAATCCCCAACCTCTGAAAGGCCAAGACTTGATAATCGGATGCATCAACGCAGCAAGCAACAGCTGAACATCTCCGTGCTTTTGACACTATTCACACCCTTTGTAGTACCTAAAACAATCGGCTATCATAGTAGGCCAATAAAAGCAAGCTCTCCTAAGGAGCCACTTCATCTTGGGAGCCGATTGATGAGTACCACAAACTCCTTCATGAACCTCTGCCATAGCCAATCTTGCTTGATCAGGACCTAAGCACTTTAGAAGTAAATCATCTGCCGTCCGACGATATAACTCATCATTATCCAAAATAAACTTAAGCACCCACCGTCGGACTTTTCTATCACTTATACCCTTAGGATCTTGCAAATACTTAATCAGAGGCGTTCTCCAATCCTCCACTTCGTCCTCAACAGTTTTGGAAGAAACGGTGGCCGAAGTGGGGTTGCCCCCCGAGGGGCGGTCTGACCGGGGGTCCCGGTCTGACCGGCAGGAGGGGGCGGTTGAACCGGCTCCTCCAGAACGTAACCCTCGGCTTTGCTAAACATCGGTTTTCGTTCCTGAAAATTTCTTTTCTGGACACTATAACCAGATGCTTGCTGAGCCAGAGCGTTAGCCTTCGGATTCTCCTCTCGTGGCACATGATAAATCACAAATTCATCCATACAAGATATGATGTCTAAACATTTATCAAGATAAGCATTTAAAGAACCATTTAGACATTGGCATACCTTGGATACTTGCTGTACCACCAGCAAAGAATCACCATAAGCTTCTACATGTTTTACTCCCATGTCATATAAAATTTGCAAACCAAATAAGAGAACTTCATACTCAATTTGATTATTAGTAGATTTATGGTCCAACCAGCTAAGGGCCTCAAAAATAGCTCCATTAGGTGAAATAATGATGATCCTAACACCACAACCACTTCTACAAGCCGATCCATCAAAATGCAATTTCCATGGGGTAAAAGTTACATAACCGACATCTAAATCAAGTTGCTTTTCAATTCTATGTTCAACAATAAAGTCGGCTACGATTTGACCTTTCATTGATTTTATTGGTTCACAATGCAAATCATATTCAACAAGAGCATAAGCCCATTTGCCGACTCTACTACTTAGAATATGTTTTTGCAACATGTATTTAATTATGTCAGTTTGGCATGCAACATAACAAGTACTAGATAATAAATAATGCCTTAACTTAGTACAAGCATAATATAAAGATAAACACAACTTTTCAATGAAAGTGTACCTCGTCTCGGCGTCCAATAATCTTCTACTTTCATAAGCAACAACATACTCCTTGCCATCGGTCTCTTGAGTCAAAACAGCTCCAATCACACTTTGCTCCGCCGCAATATAAAGCCGGAATGGAACACCACTCTTAGGTGCTTGAAGAACAGGCGGCGAAGTCAAGTAACTTTTAATCTCATCAAAAGTCTCTTGTTGTTTTGCCCCCCAAGTGAACTCAGCTCCACTTTTCAACCAAAGTAAAGGAGTAAAAGCATCAACCTTCCCAGACAAGTTACAAATGAATCGCCTCAAGTAGTTAACCTTGCCCAAGAATCTTCGCAACTCTTTTTTACAAGTAGGAGCTTGAACCTTTCTAATCGACTTAATCTTTTTAGGATCAATCTCCACACCTTTCTCATGCACAATGAAACCCAAAGACTTGCCAGCCGACACTCCAAAGGCACATTTGAGTGAATTCATCTTTAAACCATACCGACGCATTTTTTCAAATGCAAGTCTCAAATCGGCTAAATGAGAACCTAAACCAGCCGATTTAACAACAATATCATCGATATAGACTTCTACGATAATACCAAACAAGTCATGAAAAATCAAGTTCATAGCCCTTTGATAAGTATCACCAGCATTTTTCAAACCAAAAGTCATGACTATCCACTCAAACAAGCCTATAAATCCTAGACATATGAAAACCGTTTTGGAAATATCCTCTTCGGCCATAAAGATTTGATTGTAACCAGCATTACCATCAAGAAAGCTAAGCACTCTATGTCCAGATGCAGAATTAACAAGAAAGTCGGCTATAGGCATAGGATATTCATCTTTAGGAGTAGCTTTATTGAGATCTCTAAAGTCAATGCAAACACGAAGTTTCTTTGTTCCCTTTTCTCAACAAGCACAATATTAGAGATCCAATCAGCATATCGACAAGGCCTAATAAACTTAGCATCAAGCAACCGATTGATTTCTTCTTTCACTCGGTCATAAATATCAGGATTAAAATTCCTATGAGGCTGTTTATAAGGCTTAAAACCAGGTTTAATAGGCAAACAATGTTCTACTAAATCACGACTTAAACCAGGCATTTCATTATAATTCCAAGCAAAGTAGTCGACATACTCCTTTAACAACATTATTAATTCAAGCATAAAAGTAGGATCAAGATTCTTGTTTACAAATGTCGGTCTAGGTACAATGCCATCACCAATGTCTTCCTCCTCAAGAGGATCAGCCGACGTAAACCCTTGTCCTAACTTGCCCAAATCATCAAGATCCTCAATAGCTTCACACGTATCGTTCTTATGCGCCCGATAGTGATCAATCCTCTGCTGCAACCATTCTTTTGTTGAACTCAATGAGTTACATAAAGTGATTTAGCCGATTATCAAACGACTTTATTACAGCAGGGATGAAGCCATCATTGGAACATCTTACAAACTCATAATTAGACAAAACTAAGCTAGATAGACATTTTACATCATGATGCACGCCTATAGAATGACTATCAGCTATAGTTACACAAGCAGAATTATCACCATGCACTACTTCTACCTCATCATCTATCCATTGTATTAAAATTTGGTGCAAGGTAGAAGGAACGCATTTATTTGCATGAATCCAATCACGAACAAGGATAAGGCTGAAGTTACCTTTTGTCTCAACGACGAAGAAAGCCGTGGCGAGCGTCTTGCTTCCAATAGTGAGCTCCATGGAGATCACGCCTTTGGCTCCTATCGGCTCACCTCCTCCAACTCCGCTGACGGTCATGTTGGTCTTGATCAGCTTCTCATTCGAACGTCCAAGCTTCTTGAATAGAGAGTACGACATCAAGTTGACAATCGCACCTCCATCCACCAGCATCCAAGATATAGGCTTCCTATTGATGTGACCCTTCATGTACAAAGCCTTCAGATGATTATCAGCATCTTTGGGCTTCTGGAATATAGCATCCTTTGGCCCAAAGTCAAGATGAGCGAAGTCCTCCTCCGTAGGCACTGAACCATCAACAAACAAATGAACCACATTAATATCAAGGTTCATCCGCTCTGGAGAAGAACTGTAATCCACAAGCTCCTCGTCGTCCTCTGGAGTAGGGACCGATGACACCTTGTCATCACAAGCCATGGGGACTGAAGAGGCGAAGCCGGGCGGCGTTTCTGGAGAACCCGGTCTGACCGCCTGGTCGGCCGGTCTGACCGCCTCAGGCGGTTGAACCGCCCCCTCTAGCGGTTTGACCGCCTCTGTCTGGGGCACCGTCTTGGCTCTCCACTCTTTCCCTTGCGGTACCATGGGCCTGTAGCTGTTGAATACCTCATCCCTTTGTTTCTCCAGTTCCTTCTCCCTCTTCTCCCGTAACCTTAGTCGTTGAAGCTTCCTCCTTTGAGTATGAGTCAAACCGGGAGGACACCACCTTGGCAAGAAGTATTCTGGATGAGACTTACTTCCGTTGGCCTCATGATCATTTGCAGCAACAGATCCTTTTTGAGTAGGTGTCACAACCTGATTGTTTAGCACAACCGGTCCTTTGCCACTTTTCTCAATGAGAACGTCCATCGTCCCAATCTGAATGATATCAAGATTTGTAGTCCTCTCTGGGTCAATGTCCATCTTCCGAACCTCCTCCTCTCTAATCTTGGGCTTGTATACCTTTTTCGGAGGAAGTTGCACTTTCCTGGGCAGGGCGGTCAGACCGCCTGTAGGGGGCGGTCTAACCGGGTCGGCCTGATGACCCTGCCCGAACTGCCGTGGAGCCCAGCGATCTTGTGTATGCCTTGAGATTTGATCCAATGCTGATCTCCTCGGTCCTCCCCATCCAGGATGGAAGGATTGTTTATATGGCACCCACATCACTCCATTGTCGTCGCAGATCGGACGCGGTGTATGTGAACTTGAAGGAGCCCAAGCTGGAGTGAAGTGTTGCCTCTGAGATGATTCACCCCTGAACCTGATGGCTGCCCTGGGAGGCGATGACGGCCTCTCTCGATGTGGAGGTGATCTCATCCTTTTTTTAATGGCCGATGACTTGTAATGGCCTTTTGTTTGGAATACTTGTCAAATAGCATATCAAACATGACCTTTGGCTTTGGAACACTCCCCTGATTCTTGGCCACGTTGAGCTTCCAGTTCCAAATCTGCGGCCGCTTCGGAATAAGCATCTTTGGGCGGCCATGTGCAGGGGAGGTCTGACCGCCCTGTACCCCTGGTCTAACCGCCCTGTCCAGGACAAGCTCGGTTGTTTGTTGACCAGACGACGTGGATGATCCTTGCCCCCCATGTCCAGAAGCTTTGGCAGTGATCTTGAAAGTCTCTCTGCCATCAGGGGTCTTTTCATATGACACTTCTCTTGTCAACTCTTTTCCCCTCAAATCGGGCTTAGCTTCCCCGACCATCACATTCTTGCATTTGGTAGCTTCGGCTTGATGCGGCCGAACCAGAACCTTGGGCTACCGCAACTCCATGGTGTTGACGGGAAAAGGTTGCTTGTCCACTTGCATCTCATGAAGCATCAAACGACCTTCATTAATGGCCGATTGAATCTGACGATGAAACACATTGCAATCGTTAGTGGCATGAGAATAAGAATTATGAAACTTACAATATGCATGTCATTTAATTTCATCAAGTGGAGGCATAGTATGAGAAATTTTAATATTTCCAAGCTTAAGTAATTCATCAAAGATACGATCGCACTTAGAAACATCAAAAGTAAATTTTAGTTCTTCTTGCCGACCTTTAGTAGCCGGCTTAAGCGATGCACAAGAACTAGCTTTAGACTTTGAAGGCCACACAAATTCGGCAACATAAACCTCATTCTCGTCGTCTGAACTATCAGAATCATACTCAATCATATGAACATTAGACCGACGAGGTTTAGAGTGTTCTTTTTCTTTATTCAGTTTTAATGCTTGTGCCATACCTCTAATTAGCACATTAGCAAGAGTATGAAATTCTATACCTTCTAATCTATCTCTAATAGTAGGTATTAATCCTTTAGCAGCTAGATCAGCAAGGTCAGAATCAGTAAGAGACAAATTAAAACAATGGTTTTTAACTTCTTTAAAGCGCTTAAGGTAATCGGAAACCGACTCCTCTTTACTTTGCCTAACCGATGTTAAATCTGTCGGTTTTAATTGATAGCTCCCACTAAAGAAGTGGTCATAAAACTTTTGCTCTAATTGATCCCAAGAATCAATAGAGTTTGGAGCTAACGAAGAGAACCAAGCAAAAGCGGTACCAGTTAAAGACAATGAAAATAAGCGAACTTTTAAAGAATTAAATGTACCAGCTTCACCCAGTTGAGCAGTATATTGGCTAATGTGTTCCCAGGTTGTACGGTTATCATCACCACTAAATTTAACAAAGTCGGGCATACACCAACCAGGGGAAAAACCACATAATCAAAATTTGCTCTATATGGTTTTTGATACAACCTAGTATTACCCATATCAACGCTGAGTTTGTTTCTCATCATGTTAGCTACTTCTTCCTTAAATTGAGCCAATTCATTCCTAGCAGCTAACTGGGATTGCACTACAGCTGTTGTTAAGTTACTCACAGGGGGTTGATTAGGATTTTGCATGCGATGCAAGTCGGTAAACACATCATTAGGCACACCATAAGATGAAGCAATGTTAGGAATAGGTGGCGATGTGTGAGCTATTGTGCTATACATTGGTGGAACAGTACGATAAGTATTATTTTGACTCTGAACCAAAGTACTAGGCACAACCGACAAAGGCAACGGCTGATCTGAGACCATAACCATCTGGCCAGACAGGGCGGTTGAACCGGCCTGGGGGGCGGTTTAACCGGTGTCGGCTTGGGTAATGGTGATTGTCCCGGATAAAACCCCGTCGGCATACCATACACAGGAGCTTCAGGTGAAGCTTCTAGTGCTGCCGATGTGGTTGAATGCAGAACCCCTTGTGAATCTACTTGAGGGATATTATCATCAGATATATTAATAACACGCTTACCCTCTATTTTTTCAAGGTGAGTAACAACACTAGCAACCAAACTATTCTGATCGTTAAACGCACGTTCAAATCTATCGGAAATAGTAGATAATTGCGTAACTAGATCAACGGGAGGTGTTTGACTTACAGTGGGTATTACCTCAACCTTGTCTTTATTCAACTTGATCGCCAGCAACTCGAAATCTTGAGCGATTGTCACCTTGCCTGAACGATCCTTCTTGGCTCCAGAGAGAAACTACTGCTTGATGTATTCGTGAAGCTCCGAATACTTCCTCTGGTCTTCCTCGCTGAGTTCCTCGATGTTCACCATGATCACGTTGTTCTTGTCAAGATTGCAATGTGCTCCCATGCAAAGATTGAAAGATCGGTTGTGAAAACCAGATGTACCCCCAGCGGAGTCACCAAAAGTGTGTTGACGCTTTTCTGGTCGGAACACACAAGTGCGCTAGCTTGCGCGGTCGTTGGAAATCACCTCGGCGAAACTCCCAGCACGGGCCGGTCTAACCGCCCTGGGGGGCCGGTTTAACCGCCTTGGACAGGAGATGACGTCGAAAACCTAGATTCGCTGCTCCGGGAGGGACCCCGTCGGGAACAGTGCGCCTAGGGTTGTCCTGAGATCGGCAGGCCACTCAGAACTCCCTCAACCGCCGTGGAGACGAAGGAGGAGAGCAATAGGGGTTGGAAAAGTTAGGGTTTGGAGAAAATAAGATAAAATTGATAATGACGATTGGATGATAGGTCTCAAGCGGCCACGACCCTTTATATTTATAGGGTGGGAGGTCTTTAGGGTTTTACAATGCTTTACAATGCTGAGTTCCTCGATGTTCACCATGATCATGTTGTTCTTGTCAAGATCGCAACGTGCTCCCATGCAAAGATCGAAAGACCGGTTGTGAAAACCAGATCTATCCCCAGCGGAGTCGCCAAAAGTGCGTTGACGCTTTTCTGGTCGGAACACAGAAGTGCGCTAGCTCGCGCAGTCGTCGGAAATCATCTCGGCGAAACTCCCAGCACGGGCCCGTCTAACCGCCCTGGGGGGCCGACCCTGCAAACAATGCTTTACAACTCGAAATCAAGCCAAACTGCTAATTCTACTCAAACTCGGGGTGACTTGGTTAGACCGGCCCTCAGGGGCGGTTAGACCGCCTGGCGGCCTCGTGCCAGACAGGCCACAGGACACCCAGGTCAGACCGCCCTTGGGACCCGATCTGACCGGCCTGCCTGGCCTGAGTCGGCTTTTGCCAAATTTGGGTGTCAACAAAGGCCAAAATAAACGAGGGCATACTTGACATTTCATACTCGGTGACATGAAAGATGTGTCCAGGCTGGTGACGTGGCTGAGACCAAGGACTATTTTGATCCGTTCGGGGACAAAAATGAGCCGCGAGCAGAAGTTGAGGGACAAACTTGTCTATTTTGCTTTTTGTTTTATTTTTTATTATTCACACTAATTTAAATATAACCATGTTCCCGGCGTGTATATACAATCGTATTACCTCAAATGCTAGTACGACAATTTTATCAATTTATAGGACTCTGACACTGATAACATGAATCCAGGAGCCCAACAAGTGTTCTGTGTAGAAACATTATAGATCCATCAAGCGGGGGTCCGACTCGGGAGCTCCACACCCTAGCACCGCCCAGCTCCCTTCCAATCCCTCCTGCACCTTGCCGCCGCCGGAGGTGGGCCGTCGGGAACCTGTGTGCACCCCCATGGAGGGTGGCGGCGAGGCTTTCGCCAGGGGGGTCCTCGGGCGGCCCGCACGGGGAGGAGCTCGGTGGCCTGGCGGCGGTGACGCGTCAAGGCGCGGGGCGGCGGAGCACGGCGGGGTTGTGGACGAGGTGCAGCGGTGATCTTCCCAAGCATCGGTGAAGGACCGAAACTGGCGACCAGAGGGGGGGGAGTGAATGGGAGCGGATAAAAATTCTTCTCGAGGGAGATGGATACTCCAACAAGATGAACACGGCTAACCAAAACACATCTCCGGCTCAACTACCCAAGTTAGCCAAGACCACGTAGCCACTGGAGTGCTACTGGTCCTAGGAACCGACAACCACCTAAGCTTACTTGAGAACGCAGTGGAACAAGCAACTCGAGCAACACTGACCACACCGGTCAGACCGGTCACCTGCACCGGTCAGACCGGTCCTGGCCGGATCTTCCGGACTGAGCCGCCGGAACACCCGACACCCTCCAGAGACACTCCGGGTCACCCTGGACCTTGAGCCGGGTCACCCGAGCTAGACCTGGCAATTTCCACAGACGAGCCCTTGCACCGGTTAGGCCGGTGCAGCTCACCGGTCAGACCGGTCTGAGCCTAGAAATCCCAAATCCGCAAACCTGACCTCCCGAGCTCCAAGCTGAACCAAACTCGAAACAGCAGGGAACTCACCAAGACGTTCACCCGAGCAAAACCCAACCAAGGGTCTGCGCCGGTCAGACCGGTGAGAGGCACCGGTCAGACCGGTCAGGACCTGAGCTCTCGGGATGAACAGCACCCGCGGGTCAACTCCCCCAAATCCAACTCTCGATCTCCCGATTCGCTCCACGGATTCGCACAAGACTTTGGGGATAGTAGGAACACCTCATGGGCACTCCATAGCTAAGATTTGGTCCACCAAAACTTGCTAGAACGAGAGGAATCGAAGTATTTCCACCAAGAACGCCTCTAACCCTAGAGCCAAGAAAACCCCAAAATTGAGCCCCTTTACTCACGGATTTGGGAGGGGAATCAAAGGGAAAAGAACCACGAAGGGTTCATGCATACATCCCCCACTAAATCCCAAAGAGAAAGGTCTCAAAATCGCCACAAGAAAATCGCCAAGAAAAGGCTCCAAAAATCACCAAAAAGGGAAAACGGGAAGAACACAATCAAGCCTTGAGGTACCACGCCGAATCATCTATACATACCAAGAAGGTTCATACAAGGTCTAGCTTGCCACCCAATCTTCCATCCCTCTCTCAAGATCTCACCATGAAGCTCTCAAGCTAGTCCTAGAAATTCCAAAGGAAAAAGGAAGAGGAAAATAGCAAAACAAAATGAGCTAGGGTTCCAAGAGGTGGCTGCCATCCTCTCACCACTTGGGTTATATGGAGGCAACCGAAAGACGAAACTACCCCTAAAGCCTAACACTAGGATACACACTCCCGAGGGGCACTTTGGGAATCTTTGTCTTCGCACCATCGGACGGATGCCCGGCGACCGCAAACTTGCTTAGCCTCGACGCAAGCCTTGCGATCCCCACGCGTGTCCTCCGCTTCGAAGTCTCCGGACTGCGTCGTCGCACACCGGTCAGACCGGTCCGATGCTGCTGCACCTCCGTCTTCGGTCTTCGGTCTTGGCTTTGTGGATCAACCAAGGACCCCAGCGGTTTTCTGGTGAACCACTGGAAACCCCGCGAACTCGGTGTAGCCTTCGCCAATCACCACTCATGACTCGGCTCCCACGTAGTCCCGGCTCGACCTTGGTTTTGAGGCTCAACCAAGAAACCGTCCATGACTTCATCTTGCCGTTCTTGCCACCATGAGGCCCACACTTGACCCCGCTGGCCACCGGGTCTCTCGAGCCAAGCCTACTTGTCTTCTCCACACCTGGAGGCCTACCCGGCAACGACCTTTCGCGCTTGCTCTTCACCTGCACCAACACCAGTCAAGCCGCAGCCTGCACCTGCAATACTTAGCCAAGAATCAGTCCACACAACGTTGTCAATCACTCATCACACCAGGAAGCGACCATCCACCGGTCCTTGAACCACACAGGTCCTCAATCTCCCCCTTGATGAGTGCATTGACAACACACACGTTTTGGTAACCAAAGAGAAAAGGAAAAGAAAAGAAATGACTAACAGAAACTCCAACAAGCGATCGAAAGCCAAAGAAAAGGCAAAGAGCAAGATCACTTGAAGAAGACAAGTCTCGGTCCCCTTAAGCAAGGGCAACGGCTCGACACAACCGAGACAAGAACAAGCTCAAGTAAAGAGCACAAACCACCAAAGCAAAGCTCGAAAACCACAAAGAGATCCCCCTGAACACATGCAAGCTCCCCCTGAACCAATGCAACTCCCCCTGGACGAATGCATGCAAACCACTTCATGAAACAAAGCAGCTGCAACAGCTTTGCTCTGACCGGTCAGACTGGTCCTCTGCACCGGTCAGATCGGTGCCCAACATCTGAACAGGGCCAGCACTCTGGCCGGTCAGACCGGTGACCTCGACCGGTCAGACCGGTGACAAACAGAGCCCAGAAAAGGCTCGAAACCACTCGAAAACCCTCTAAATGCATTCAGTAGGCCAAAACATGCTCAAACTTCTCCCCCTTGTTGACAATGCATGAATCAAGCCACAATTAGGAAAAAATCAACCTAGAGCTTCTCAAATAGACAAAATTCAACATAGCATGCTACACACATCCAAATAAGCAAGTTAGATACTCTATAGCTTCGTATGGACAAAAACTACAAGATCACCAAGTTTCACAACCATTGGGCAAAGCTAAGATAGAATTGACCATTTTTGCAAAAAAAAATCCCTCTCATGAGCAAAGTCCTAAACATGAGCAAAACATGTCAAAATGGCAAAGCCACACAAACTTCATGCTAGGACAAGCATTCTAAGCATAAGACCATCATAAACACCCACAAGCACCTCATGTCATGTCAAAGCTTACCGAGCCAAGTGCTTACTTCTAAAAATGAGACTTCTCATTAGTAAGCAACATGCAACGGTTTAGCACCCAAAAGCAAGTAAATAAAGCACATATGACATGAGAGCACATTTTCCAAGCAATTTACATTTCATTTTCAGATTCATATATGGTACATGAAATGTCTTTGCGACAAAAAGGAACTTATGCCCCTCCACAAGATAAAGCATGGGGGCTAAACATTCATGATGGCAAATGAGCCTTTGGCCCCATATACTCAAAATAAGCTATCCAAGCACAAATTAAGCATAGAAAAGCCACTAAAACATGTCATGATCATATAAAGACATTTACTCACAAGAGAGCATACATATGACATTTTCAAAAACATAGCTATCAACCATGGATATAAATCAAGATTATCAAGAGCTAAGCCACACTAGGCCACATCATACCAAATTAGCTCACAAGATCATGTATAGCACATCATGTTGAACAATGTATATAGGAGAAGCTTTTTCCTACACAATGCATATGATACAAAAATGCATGCAACCTATCATACAAAGATGACTATACATCATGATACAAAGGCAATGCAGAAATGCAAGAAAGCATAAATGGAAAGCTATACATATGCTACAAAGGAGCGCCCACACCCAACTCAAGAGACCAAACACACACCAAGTTCTCCCCGCAAACGAGTGAAAGTTGCTTGATCTAGGGGCTTTGTGAAAATATCTGCTAGTTGGTTTTGTGTGGGCACATGGATCAAAGAAATTTTCCCTTTCTCAACATTATCCCTCAGAAAATGGTATCTCACTTCTATATGCTTGGTTTTGGAATGAAGCACTGGGTTCTTAGCAACACTTATCGCACTTGTGCTATCGCAAAGAAGTGGAACCTGGGTATACTCCTCACCAAAGTCACTCATGGTGTATGTGATCCAAAGGAGCTGAGAGCAACAACTGGCTACGGCAACATATTCGGCTTCGGTTGTAGATTGAGCAACACTCGATTGTTTGCGGGAAGACCAAGACACCAAAGAAGAACCCAAGAACTGGTAAGTCCCAGAAGTGGACTTCCTATCCAACTAACACCCGGCAAAATCCGCGTCTGAAAAATCGTGAAGCTCCAAAGAAGAAGACGCGGAGTACCAAAGGCCGAAGTCGGGAGTGTATCGCAAATACCTGAAAATGCGCTTGACTGCTTGCTGATGCGAAGTCCTTGGAGACGCTTGAAAATGAGCGCACAGACATACCGAGAATTGGATGTCCGACCTCGTTGCCGTCAGGTACAGGAGGGAGCCGATCATGCTCTGGTACTCCTTCTGGTCCACGTGTTCACCGTCCTCGTCCGCATCAAGAGCTGTAGTCGTACTCATAGGCGTCGCCATGGCCTTGGAGTCCTCCATCTTGAACTTCCTCACAATGTCCTTGGTGTACTTGGCTTGGTGTATGAAAGTTCCTTCCTTCAATTGCTTGATCTGGAGCCCGAGGAAGAACTGCAACTCACCCATCATGCTCATCTCAAATTCCCTACTCATGTATTCTGCAAACCTTGCAACAAAAGAGTTAGACGAGCCACCAAAGACAATATCATCCACGTATACCTGCACAATTAGGATCTCTTTGCCTTGCCTGAGAAGAAACAAAGTCTGATGTATCTTCCCCATCTCAAAACCTCTCTCAAACAGGAACCCTCTCAACCTACCATACCAAGCTCTAGGCGCCTGCTTCAACCCATACAGCGCCTTCCTCAACTTGTACACCCTGTGGGGGTACTTCTCACTCTCAAACCTTGTTTGTTGCCTCACAAACACTACTTCCTCCAAAACACCATTCATGAAAGCACTCTTTACGTCCATTTGGTACAATTTGAACCCTTTAGCCACGGAAAAGGCTAGAAGGATCCTAATCACCTCCAAACGGGCTACGGGAGCAAAGGTCTCCTCGTAGTCTTCCCTTCTCTCTGATAGTACCCCTGAGCAACAAGCCTTGACTTGTTTCTCACCACTTCATCTTTCTCTCCTTCTTTGTTTTTCCACACCCATTTTGTCCTAATCGGCTTACACCCCGGTGGAGGCTCTACTAACTCCCAAACTTGGTTTCTCTCAAAATTCTCTAACTCCTCATGCATCGAATTAACCTAATTGTGATCAGATAGTACATGTCCAATGTCTTTGGGCTCAAAAGTAGCAACAAAAGCAGCATGGGCAAAGTGTAGTGCGTTCGTTGATGTTCCCGATGATCGTTGAAGCTGGGTGATCCACTTGTACTCGCCGGGGAGCTTCTCGCCTCGAAGCTACCTCCCCCTCAGCTGGAGCTTCCTCACGATCTCGGCACGTCGTCGTAGGTGTGGGAGAAGGACCGTCCACGATCGTAGTCGAAGTAGTCTGTACATGCTCAGCCACGGGCACCACACCACCATCTTCATCATCTCCATGTTCATGCTCCTCCTCCTGAAAAATCTCCTCGCCAAGTTCCTTGTCCCCTGCACACTCAAAAACAAGCTGACTACGTGGCTGTGTCTCGTCGAAGGTAACCTCGCAAGTCTCCACGATTTGTTTAGTTTCAAGATTGAGCACTCGAAAGGCTCTAGAATGAGACGCGTAACCAAAGAAAATGCCATTGACAGACCTAGCCTCGAACTTGTCCAACTTTTTACCTTTCTTAAGGATAAAGTATTTGCACCCAAACAAATGGAAGTGACTCACCTTGGGGGTTCTACCGTGCATCAACTCGTAGCAAGTTTTCTTCTTATGCACCCTGAGGTAAATCTTGTTCGACACATAGCACGCGGTATTGACCGCCTCAGCCTAGAACATTCTCGGAGTCCTATGCTCATCGAGCATCGTCCGAGCCATCTCGCACAAGGTCCTTTTTTCCTTTCCACCACGCCGTTCTGGGGAGGCGTATATGGACTCGAAAATTGGTGTTCAAGACCCAAGTCATGGCAAAAGGTTTCGAAGCGAGAGTTTTTAAATTCCGAGCCATTGTCACTGCGGATCGCCCATATGGCATCTCTATGCCTCTCGTTTCTCAACCTCAAGACAAGATCTCGAACAAAACCAAACGTCTCTCCTTTCTCCTCAAGAAAGAAAACCCACGCATACCGAGAGTAGTCGTCCACGACAACCAGGACGTACCACTTCCCACCAACGGATCTCACACGAGCTGGGCCAACAAGGTCCATATGGAGCAGCTCGCATGGACGCTTTGTCATCACATCGGTGAGGGGTGGATGGGAAGCAGCTACCATCTTAGGATGCTGACACGGCACACAAACCAACTCTTTCTCAAACCTCAGCCGTGGCAATCCTTGGACCAAATTGAGTTTACTCAAGCGAGACAAAAGGTCAAAGCTTAAGTGACCCAACTTCCTATGCCACTTCCACAACTCACTCGAAGAACCAGCCAAAAAGCAACGAGCCACACCAGAAGACTTAGAGAAATCCGCTCGGAAAACTTGACCCTCGGGAACGACCATGCAAACTAGGTCCCCTCGAGAATCCAAAATCCGAGAACCACCAGGCCGAAACAACACCTCAAAACCCTCATCCAAAAGCTGGGAAACGGAAAGCAAATTGAATCCGAGCGATTGAACAAGAGCAACACACCTAAAAGTGACCTTGTCACTTACCTTGATCTCACCTTCTGAAAGCACATGCCCTCGCCCATTGTCCCCAAAGGTGATGTATGTCTTGGACACCACCGGGACGAGACTTGAGAACCACCCCTTGTCTCCGGTCATATGCCTCGAGCAACCGGAGTCAATCAACCAAACGTTCCTCAAGTCTCCCTCCTGAAATTCAAAAACGAGCACGTGAGTGAACAAATGACTCAGCACTGGGGTTAGTACCAAAAGAGTAAAACCGGTGCCGAGCCATTTGCTCCAAAGTGGGGTTAGCACAAACCATATCATCACGCCTATCAAAGCTACCACCACGAAAACCACTATGGGAACCAACACTAGGGAACCACCCCTGTCTCGCTGAAGGAGAACGAAAACCATGAAAGGAAGACCGTGGACCGTTCCTCCTCTCAAGCTCAAAGCTACGACTCCTCCCGCCGTCGTATTGAGCACGAGGTGGAGAATGTCTAGCAAACTGACCACCACCAGACTCACCATGCCAACCACCAGAACCACGACCAAAGGAACCGAACCGAGCATCCTCACGAGCACGGAAACCAAACTGCTGTCTGCCCAGACCAGCACCGGTCTGACCGGTCACCCTGACCGGTCTGACCGGTGGTGCCCAGCCAGCAGCACCACCTGCCACCTTTCGATCCCCCAAGCCGGAATCATCCTCACAATCGCCTTGGCCCTGGGCATTTGCACACGAGGCTCAGGTACACCATTTGAAGGGCGGTACCTGTCCTTGTTAGCCCACTCCTTAGCCATTCTCTCCTCACACTTCCTCTTGAAGCAAAACTCACCCTTGTGACCATCTCTCCCACAGTAGTCACAATGAAACCGTATGAGCTTAGGTTTAGGCTTGGGTTGGGGCTGCTCACTTGGTTTCTCCTCACTCGGCTTCTCAACCGGTTTCTCCTTACTAGGCTTCTCACCCTTTTTCCCAAAGAACACATTCCCCAAGTCACTCTTGAACTTTATGGGCTTTTGGAAATCATTTGTGGGGTGAGGGAATATGGGTGGATCTGGGGTTGTGTCAAGTTTGTTTCTCAATGGGTTTGGCTTAGGAGCATAGGCATTTTTGTGGAAGGTTTTTGGTGGAGCTTGGATATCACCAATTTTCTCTCCTCCCTCACCACTACACTCTCCAATTTTATCCGACCCAAGCGCTTGCCCATCATAGCGCTTGTATGCCTCTATCATCATCCTAAGCTGAGGTTCATGACCCGACAACCAACCCATCATTTTCCTCAACTCATCATTCTCATCCTGCAAGCGATCAACATAATGTGCAAGTTCCAGATTCTTCAAAGCATGCAGTTCACAAGTAGAGCAAGAAGTGGGAATAGGTTCTTTCAACTTAGCCTTAAGGGAAACAGTGTAAGCATGCATCTCATCAATCTTTCCATGCAAAATAGGGTAAGAAGTGCAAGCACCAAGCAAAGCAGGTCTAGACTTAAGCTCAGCCACTTCAACCCTAAGCACATCTAGTTCCTCACAAGTAGAGGCATGATTATCCTTAAGAGCAGTAAGATCGGCTAGGTACACAGAGCAATCACAACAATCAATCTCATCAGAAACAACAGGTGAAGCCTTAAGCGAATCTATCTCAAGCTTAGCATCAAGATTCTGTGTTTCTAACTCAGCTACTCGGTTCCTAGCATCTTCTAGTGAGGCCCTAAGCTCCTTCCTCATCTTCTTTGCCTCTCTAAGCATGTCATCGCGGTTATCAAGCAACTTGCCAAGACGCTCATTCTCCTCACGCAAGAAGGGAAGCTCGTCACGTACCTCATCCTCGGAGTCAGAGTCCGAGTCGCTCTGGTGACTCTTCTTGCTGCCAGAGCTACGTGCCATGCCGCAGAAGCCATCTCTTGTGAAGCAGCTTAGCCCGCTCAAGTTCTTGGATGACTTCTTGTTCTTGTGCCGATCACCTTCATCTTCACTGCTACTCGAGCTCGAGGAAGAGTAGGCGGAGCTGGAGTCGACATCGCTTGCTCCGACCATCGCTCGGGCCTTCCTGCCGTGGCCGCCCTTCTTCCTTGATCCTCACTCGTCCTTGTGCTTGTGATCGCGCCTCGATCGGTACTTATTGTCCATCCTCGACCGGTGCTTGTAGCCGTCCTTGTTCTCCATCTTCTCGGGGCAGTCGGCGACGAAGTGTCCTGGCTTGCCGCACTGAAAGCATGTCCTCGTGTTCCTCCTTGTGTTCACCCGGTTCTCGTGCATCCTCTCGAAACGCCTGGTCAGCAGTGCCAGCTCGTCCTCTCCAAGCACGTCGAACTCCTCATCTGGCAAAGACATCAAAGAGGACAAAGAGTACATCCTGGTGGATGGGTTAGCGTTAGACTTAGCACCTGAGCCACCGATGAGAGCGAGACTATGAGAGTCAGTCGGGCTCTCAAGCTTGGCTGTCATACCCCTATCCACCTCAGCCGACTTGAGCTTCGAGAACAGCTCGTTCACTGTCAGAGTGTCATACTTCTCAGACTCAAGAATAGCCTCGACCTTTCCGTCCCATATTGTACGATCCAGCAAATGCAAGAGCTTCACGGCTCTATCATGATCGTCGTATGGGAGCACGACCACATTGGCTCTCATGTTGTTCACCACAACCGTAAACCGTTGGAACAAGGCGTCAATGGACTCACCGGGGAGATGAGTGAAGTTCTCGTATTCTCTCCGGTAAGTCGCATACATCCGAGCCTGAACCTGAGCATTCCCAGAGTGAGCTTCCTTCAACTGCTCCCAAATCCTACAAGCTAGGTCCACTGTCTGAACCCGATCGAATTCGGACTGACACAGAGTACGAAACAAGTAGTCGACCGCCTTGTTGTTGGCGTCGAACATGTCCCTCGATCCCGGAGCAAGGAAGTGAATCCGATGAACATAAGCTGTGTTCATCGTAACGTCCCAAAGGATCTGACCCTTACCGCGGAGGAAAGCCGCCATCCGCCTCTGCCACATCTGGTAGTTTTTGTCATCGAAGTGCGGAGGACCCAAACCCCGTTCCTGGTACACCATCCTTGAATCTTAGACTAGTTAGAATCCGAAGATCCGTAACCAGCTCTGATACCACTTGAAGGACCGAAACTTGCGACCAGAGAGGGGGGGAGTGAATGGGAGCCGATAAAAATTCTTCTCGAGGGAGATGGATACTCCAACAAGACTAACACGGTTAACCAAAACACGTCTCCGGCTCAACTACCCAAGTTGGCCAAGACCACGTAGCCACAGGAGTGCTACTGGTCCTAGGAACAAACAACCACCTAAGCTTACTTGAGAACACAGCGGAACAAGCAACTCGAGGAACACTGACCACACCGGTCAGACCGGTCACCTGCACCGGTCAGACCGGTCACCTGTACCGGTCAGACCGGTCCTGGCCGGATCTTCCGGACTGAGCTGCCGGATCACCCGACACCCTCCAGAGACACTCCGGGTCACCCTGGACCTTGAGTCGGGTCACCCGAGCTAGACCTGGCAATTTCCACAGACAAGCCCCGGCACCGGTCAGGCCGGTGCGGCTCACCGGTCAGACCGGTCTGAGCCTGGAAATCCCAAATCCGCAAACCTGACCTCCCGAGCTCCAAGCTGAACCAAACTCGAAACAGCAGCAACACAAGACAGCAGGGAACTCACCAAGATGTTCAGCTGAGCAAAACCCAACCAAGGGTCTGCACCGGTCAGACCGGTCAAGACCTGAGCTCTCGGGATGAACAGCACCCGCGGGTTAACTCCCCCAAATCCAACTCCTGATCTCCCGATTCGCTCCACGGATTCGCACAAGACTTTGGGGATAGTAGGAACACCTCATGGGCACTCCATAGCCAAGATTTGGTCCACCAAAGCTTGCTAGAACGAGAGGAATCGAAGGATTTCCACCAAGAACGCCTCTAACCCTAGAGCCAAGAAAACCCCAAAATTGAGCCCCTTTACTCACGGATTTGGGAGGGGAATCAAAGGGAAAAGAACCACGATGGGTTCATGCATACATCCCCCACCAAATCCCAAAGAGAAAAGGTCTCAAAACCGCCACAAGAAAATCGCCAAGAAAAGGCTCCGAAAATCACCAAAAAGGGAAAACGGGAAGAACACAATCAAGCCTTGAGGAACCACGTCGAATCATCTATACATACCAAGAAGGTTCATACAAGGTCTAGCTTGCCACCCAATCTTCCATCCCTCTCTCAAGATCTCACCATGAAGCTCTCAAGCTAGTCCTAGAAATTCCAAAGGAAAAAGGAAGAGGAAAATAGCAAAACAAAATGAGCTAGGGTTCCAAGAGGTGGCTGCCATCCTCTCACCACTTGGGTTATATGGAGGCAACCGAAAGACGAAACTACCCCTAAAGCCTAACACTAGGATACACACCCCCAAGGGGCACTTTGGGAATCTTTGTCTTCGCACCATCGGACGGATGCCCGACGACCGCAAAATTGCTTAGCCTCGACGCAAGCCTTGCGATCCCGACGTGTGTCCTCCACTTTGAAGTCTCCAGACTGCGTCGTCGCACACCGGTCAGACCGGTGTCCTCCACCGGTCAGACCGGTACCCACCGGTCAGACCGGTCTGATGCTGCTGCACCTCCGTCTTCGGTCTTGACTTTGTGGATCAACCAAGGAACCCAGCGGTTTTCTGGTGAACCACTGGAAACCCCGCGAACTCGGTGTAGCCTCTGCCAATCACCACTCATGACTCGGTTCCCACGTAGTCCCGGCTCGACCTTGGTTTTGAGGCTCAACCAAGAAACCGTCCATGACTTCATCTTGCCGTTCTTGCCACCATGCGGCCCGCACTTGACCCCGCTGGCCACCGGGTCCCTCAAGCCAAGCCTACTTGTCTTCTCCACACCTGGAGGCCTACCCGGCAGCGACCTTTCGCGCTTGCTCTTCACCTGCACCAACACCAGTCAAGCCGCAGCCTGCACTTGCAATACTTAGCCAAGAATAAGTCCACACAACGTTGTCAATCACTCATCACACCAGGAAGCGACCATCCACCGGTCCTTGAAACACACAGGTCCTCAATCGGTGGCGGCGGGTTCCGACGGCGACGATGTTTGTCGTCGGGTCTCGGCGACGAGGGCCCGGGTACCAGATCCGCCGTCCTCGGGGGCTGATCTGGTGCTCCAAAGCCCCAATCTGCGTGGGCCGACCGTGGATGTGCCCAGCGCGCATCGGCGGCGCGGAGGCTGCAGCGGCGGCACAGCGGGCAGAGGGGATGGTGCTCCTCTCAGTGGTGGCGCGACGGCGTGTGGTAGTGGGCGCGGTGGTGGAGCCTGAAGGTGCCACTGGTTTCGACAGCGGGGGATGGGGCTTGGGGTGCTAGACCTATTCTGGTGCCCCTGAGCTCCGTTCCTCAATCGACGGACCAGCGGCGATGGCGTGGCAGACTGCAGGACTTCGGCGGCTTCATGTTGATTCGGCTCCACCATGGTGGTGGGGCTAAGGCGGCCTGGGCTGCGTCCTGAGGTATCATGGTGGTACTGTAGGGCGTTGTCGTCGCTTGTTTCATCCGTCGGCTCGTTGCCGCGAGGCAGGCCGTTCAGCAGGTTGGGATTGCTCTGGTCGAAAGCTCTGGTGACGGCGCCTTCGAGCATCGTTCTCCCCGTTGGGGGCACCAATGTGGAGTGGCTTCACCTGCTGCATGTGAGGTTCTTGGGTGCAAACCCTGTCCACTCGTGCACGAGTGTCGGCAGCGCCTTTGGCGTCGCTCCCTCCTTGGAGGCGACGCTTCTTGAGACCAGGCCTGGCCTGCGGTGCTGGATGGTGTGCCACCAATGGTTGAAGAAGATGATCTTGGTTGCAAATGGCCTGTTGGGTGGTGGTGGATCGTTTGTGGCCCTGTTGGTTGCGTGGTGCTGAGGGCTCGTGGTTGTGTTTATCTTGGGTCGGCGTTTGTGGTGCGGTGGTGATCCTGGTGGTGTCAAGCTTCATCTGTGGGCCACGGCGGCTTGGCAAGTCTTGGCGAAGCAGTGTCCAGCGGCGCGGTGTCGCTTCAAGGTGGTTTGCTTCTGTGTTGTGAGGAGGTGGATGTGGCGAGACCCCCACATGTGAGGTTTCTGAGGGTCAAGACTTGGTTTTCGCTTCGCGGTGGTGGCTGGGAGATCGACGACTATGGATGTGTGGCTTGAGGTGGCATAACTATGGTGGAGGAGTTGTGGGGGCACTACTCAAGCTTGCAGCGGGCTGCACCAGTGATGGTGTGGAACATCGTCTTTTCGACGGCACTTGTTTTGGTGGTGTCTTGTTGGTTCCTCTCCCAGGGTACAGTGGTGTGGTGTCGTGTTGGGTTTTCGCTCGGTTTTCCCTTAATATGAGGCACCTTCTTCTTATATGTGTGGTAATGCTCCTGCCTTAATTTCAAAAAAAAGATCCATCAAGCGGACCCAAAATACATAAAACTTGTATCTAGGAAAGTTTCTAGTTGACTAGTAAAGTGCATGTGCGACATGCATGTGTTTTTTTAAAAACCATTGAATATGTATTTTATACTCATAGCTCGTACGTGATAGTACAATTTTTTATTCAAATGTTGTAAATGGCAAAGACAAATATTTTTTCTTTTGAAAAAATGTTTATAAAAGAACTTTATATGCATAGAAAACCAACTACATTTTATTGATTCATGGTAAATAGAGGAACGGCAAAACTTGTCTTAACACACTATTAACGCCACCATGTATGTAATCTTTTATGTTTTTTTTGCAAAAAATTCATTTTCCTTTCACAAGTTTTAATTAGGTCTCTCTTCTTGTCTTATACTTCTGTCAGTTCACCTAAAATTCTATTAAGATGGCAATTCCAACAATTTGAAATAAATACATAAAGAAACAATATGTAAATTTCAAACTATGATCCGAAGTGTCATTTACCAATAATTAAATACATACTGTAAAGAAACAATAGGTGTTGATTAGAAGGTCAGAAGAGCCCCTGCTTTTTGCCCATTAACACACCCGTGGGTGAAGATATTGTTCCATGTTCGGCTTCTTCTCAGGTAAAACCCCGGATACTTGGATTTTAGGCCCCATTGCCATCTCTACACAACAGCCAATTTCAGTTTCTGGGCACTCCCATAGTCTTCTCTATATCCAACAACTTATAATTGCAGCTGAAATGGTCCAAGATATTCGTAATAATTAATTTGACAATATAGAATATGGAGCTATCATTAAATTAGAAGTATTGTATCAACACAAAAACATAGCATACACATACACATTGATGGACCAGGCCACCAGCCCCTACTTTATAAATTTCTATTAAAGTATCATTTTCATATATGTGGCTTCCATCATAAGCTTGATGGCACTAACATTAAAAAACTCCATAAAGGAGCTTGAAGAAACCATCTAAAAATTTATAATCTGATCCATCTTTATTTTAACAGAAGTAAAATTTTGAGGGCATCAGAGCAAAGCAAAGCTTGGATAAAATGGAGGTACCTGAGTTAGAACCCACATGGTCTAAATACCGAAGTAAAAACATCCTCCATGCATTTGTGTTAGCTCACCGTAAAACCACATGGACCATGGAATCAGACATCCAGTCACCAAATGTGACTTAATTCTCAATTTGAAACATGACACCACATGGTCACATCCATAACTAAAAGATACAGATATATCATTAGGTAATTCTAAATCTGCCTTTTGCTTTGCACTGAAAAAGAAATGACCAAATGCACATGACAGCTTGTTTATGCACACATTAAAGCTAAAAAATATGAATGCACTTATTTATATGTTTATAACTTCAGACAACCGACCTGACATTCTCTGCCTACAACTGTTAGATCATCCCATTTTACAAATAAGATAATTATTACCAATATGGCATCATAACGACAAAAAAAAAAAAGTTTAGCGCTGAATGAGTAGAGAGTTCAGCCAAGGCAACAGATTTAGAGCGTCAGAATCCAAGTTCAGAACAGATTTTCATATAGCATTAGCATGGGTTCAAAGTTATTATGTGATGCCTTTAGATCACATCAGAAAACAAGAAACTGTCAAGGAATCAGTGAAAACATTTCGTAATGCACATAACCACTTCAAGGAATAAAAAGGCTATTAAATAGGAATTGCACTCATCCAAGATGTTGGCTAGCGTTGCTTGCTTCAAAACTTCTTTGAAGTGATCAGCACATTCATTGCAAGGATATAGTCTCGAGCAGTGGCGCACTAGCGGAGCACCAGGCTCTGGCGGCGGACGCTCGAATTTCTGCATCTCACGGCCTCAGCTGTCGCGCAAGGCGCCATGGCGTGCTGCTGCTGTCCGCTCTGCCCAATTTGATGTTTTGTATCACTTATTTTTTTGGCCAAAGATTAAAGAGGTATGGGCTTTTGCTGGGCGACGACTAGGGCTGTGGCCTATGCGGCCCTAGTTGCAGCTCCGCCCCTGGTCTCGAGTTTATAGGCATCTGAACATGCAAACCAGTAGCATTGTTATCTTTGTGTGTCATTAATGCACTAATGTCTAACTGCTGCATTACTGCACCTCCCGAGTAACTGTTTGATTTCTTATTAATGCACTAATGTCTAACGACTGCATTCCTGACCCTCCCGAATAAATATTTCCAGCGTACAGTTCCCGATGGAAATTTAATGGTCGTCTGCTAATACATAGCTTATGATATTTTATTTATAATCGTGTCATCTAACTCTGATAAACCAAGAACACACATAATATTATTCATGAGTAATGTTGATACACTCATAATATTAGTTGTTTATATATATTTTTCTAGTAGTTACAGGAACCATGGTTGCATTCATTGAACAAATGATATGGAGTAAATCAGACTAACAGCCACCACATGATGACATGAAACCCCAACTTGAGAAGGACGGCAAAAAGAAAATTCCATTTCATACCTGCATTGATCCATCGGCAGGGCTCCGCCAGTAACAGAACTCGTGCACTGTCCTTAGCTAATACCAGTCTGAATAATCAATGGAAAGCATAAATGGCAGCATTGTAAAGATAGGTATAATTGTTGATTTACCTTTACATACAACTTGCAAGTTGAATCGGAGTGCATGAAGCCAATTCAGTTCGCACTAAGCACTTTACTTCATTGTTGCTGAACAGGTACAAAAATTCCAAATTCGAAATTGAAATTAGTTGCCAAAATAACAATAAAATCTATGAAACAAATGTGTCTTAGGCTCTTAGCTCATTGTTGAGACACCGGCTGATGATCCAGTGGTATATCACACACACACACACGCATTCCATCGAACACCTCACCGGCACGAACTGAATGCTTAGTCCTCTGGCCGTCCCAGCATGGCGCCGCTGTCGAGTTTCCCCATTGCGCGTCGTCGGCACGACGACATCGGCGTGGTGAGATGTGCGTCCCAGGTGGTGCTAAAGCGGTGCGAGGCAGGGGCAGCGACCCCTCATGGGGTCAGAGGCCCGGGACGACGGGGAAGGCGGGAATCTCAGTGCACTCGTCGACGACAGATCCACCGCATCCATGGTCGGCGGCGTGACTAGGGGTGGTAATGGGCCATGGCCCTAATGCATCATTCACAATCCAACTAGGCCCTTTTATTTTTCTAGTTCAAAATTGAATATAATTATGACCCGATTCTTATAGGGCCATCCTTAATTTTCTTAGTACAAAATTTAGGGCCAGGTACCACCCCTAGGCGTGACGGCCAAGCTCGGTTCCCGGCCCCTACACCTTCTCCGCCGGCGGCCTGTGCAGCGGTTGGTCGGGGGTGCTCAGGCAGGCCCCTCCCCTCTCTCTTCCCGTGTCCTGGACGGCGAGAAGTCGAGGTCGTCCTCTGCAGGCGTCGCTGGAGAGGCCATGGCGGGCAACGTTGGGAACGAGGCGACTACGGCTAGGGAAGGAAGGGAGGAGGAGCGCGTCGGCGGCCGAGCCGAGGAGGGGCAAGCCGGCGGCCAGCGGCGCGAGGAGTTTTTTTCCTTCCGTACGGGGTGGGCTGCGACCGGGGAAGGGGATCAAAAGGAAAAGTGGGCCCAATGCGGGTACAGGGTGGGTATGCGTCGGGTGTGTGAGAAAAACAATTCGTTTTTGGCAGAAACGGTCTCCAAATTGCGATATTTGGTACTTCATAGTCCTTTCACCCTATCCACTTATAAAAACATAGACGTGAGGGGTAAGACAGACCCGATTTAGGTGAGAAAAGTTTTTAATTGTCTTCGCTCCTTATAATATAGATAGATAGATATAAGAACATGATACAGAATAAAATACAATGCTGAAACAAAATTCAAACGTTCCATATGGATTTGAAACACCATTTCATACCAATGGCCCATCCCCATGGATACAAATCTAAAGAGTAAGGTAACCATTGCCCAGAAACAAAATCAGCCTGCTTGAAACAGGGGTGAAGATCAAGCTCCAGTCTCATGATACTGCTCTTTTCTTGTCCGAAACACATTACCAAAAGGTTTCAACAACGTTTTCTGGCTTAACTTGCTGTCAAATGACAAATTGCACTCCAGCACATGGGAGAGCTTATCGCACTTTACAATGCCAAACCAAAAGACAGGGAAACCTGAGGCTGAGGCAGCATAAGATGATTTACGCCACTTGCCCAACCAGCAGCTCAGCATCTTGCGCATACTTCAAAGATGAGAGTAAACTTAGCATATATCAAAATCATCGACAGACTGCAAGCAAAACTGCGGAAAATAACTAATGTTTCTAGCATGATCACAGTGGATGTTTTCTTTTTTCTTTTTAGAATTACACAGTGGATGTTTTGTACAATCCATTATGCGACATTGAATGGTGCTATTTCCACGTCACCAGTCAAACAAGTTTTCTAAAGGAAGTTTGACACCATGCATTTCGGGATGGAGGGAATATTTGGCAAATATAACTCACTCAAGCCAAGATTTTGTATTACTTAAGGTAAATTTAGATCCTTACCATCAAAAGAACCGGTGTATAGCAATATACCATCAAAAGATTAAGCTCTAGATATATAGCATCTAAAGATCCAAAGTTACAGCTATCTACCACTTTTGACAGCTCCTGTTAATTGACAAAGTTGCCACGGTACATCTAATTGACAAAGTTGCACATCATTAACGGCCTAATCTTATAAGACTCAAAAGTAGGAACAGAATCTTGCAGAGTAAAAACCAGTGGCACTTGCAGTCACCTACAAAAGATGGAAACATGTTCATGCCGAAACATTACTGGCTCAATACAAGACACGGCCAGGAATGATTTCAAGAATAATCATTAAATTTGAGCGAAATTGCCCCTTCCACCAAGTTTATTTCTAAATACCACTCCATAAAGCACTAAAGTGCATCTGTTAAAAACATAGAAGAAAATAGCATGCTATCTTGACGCTAGACACAAGTGCCGCGATGCTATTGCTCTTTTCCGCGCCATGCGTGCTACTGGCGCTATTTGGTGCTAAAGCGCCGCTAAATGCAAATAGCGCCGTAGCACCGCTATTCAACCGCTATTGGTGGCTAGCCCAAACAAAGCAGTGCGGCCCATTAATTCATAAAAAAGATCCATGGATGTTATCACTTCATCAATTATGAACTTATGATTATGAATTTATGATATATTAATATGTCATATGTGATATGATTATCAAAGTGATTGAGGAAATAAGGACAAAGACAAACTTATTATGTTTTCTGATTCCAAACAAATAGCGCGCTATATCGGTGCTATAGCGTGAGGAGCGAGCACGCTATAGCGGCAATAGCGGCCAGAAAATGTATTGCATTTCTTAATCAGTCCATTGACATGGTACAACTAATTAACAAAATGGTGTGTCAACCATAATCTTGATAAGACCCAAAAGTAGGAAATAATCTATGGTAAAACCTATTAGCTGAAATAACGAAAAAAGGTGAAAATGCATGCAAGCACAATTCATTCAAAAACTCATTAGTCTGACCGCAGATATGATATTGAATTATTTTTAAAAAAATGTTGAATTAAAGAAGAGTTATCCCTTCAGTCAAATTCACTTCCAAAACAATGCTCAATAAAGCAGCAAGGTTCGTTATCTAAAATACAGAAATCAGCTTATTCCTTCTGATTTATTGGGAAAGGCTAGCATAAGAAAACAAAAGTGGTTCAAAGGGGAAGTCTAGGATAAATATGTAACCTAGGGAGAAAAGACATAAAATGGATCCATGCTGTAGTGGTTATCACTCCAGAAACCTGGGTTCGAATCCCGCTGCGACATGCTCTTTTTACATAAAAATATAATTTAGGATATGCCATTCAGAAGGTTCACTTTAAAATTATTCAGAAACCTTTCATCACTTCCACCGGTATTTAGTCACGGCATGCTTAATGTACTTGGGATAGAGAATGTAGTAGGAAATAACAAAATGTAGATCAGCAAGGATTTGTAGCCTTCCATCCTACAATAGGGAGCCCGGGATTATGATGCAGACGACAAGAGTTGCGCACAAATGTATCCTGACTAGGACAACTTCCCTTGAAAAAAACAACATACTAGAGATGAGACAGGAGATAAGCAAGTTGGTTATCACTCATGGCAATGAATAGAGCTATTTCCATGTAAAACAAAATCTATAAACTACTGATCTGTAATGAAAGCTTGGCACAACATGCATTTCTGAATGAATTGCATATATGCCTCACTCAAAGCCAAGATATTGCATTTCTTGATCAGTTCATTAGATGGTACAACACTACAGCTATTTGATAAAGTTGTGCGTCACTAATAGGTGTATAATCTTGATAGACTCAAAAGGATAAAAGAACCTGGAATAGTAAAACCCGGTATTTTGCATGCCAAACTTCAACAGTTTTACTACAGATATGGCAGTGATCGATTTAAAAACAATATTCAATTGGAGACGAGTTATCCCTTCAGTCAAATTCACTCTCAAAACAGTGCCAAAACAGCAAGGTGTGTCATTTAAAATACAAAAATCAGATTATTCCTTCTGATTTATTGGGAAAGGCTAGAAGAAGAAAACAAAAGTGGTTCAAAGGGGATATCTTGGATAAATATGTAACCTAAGTAGAAAAGACATAAAATGGTTCCATGATGTAGTGGTTATCACTCCAGACTTTGAATCTGGCAACCTCGGTTCGAATCCCGGTGGGACCTGCTCTTTTTACATAAAAGATAATTTAGGATATGCAATTAAGAAGATCCAAACCTTTGGAAAAACCAACTAGCTTTCCAGGTTCCCTTTAAAACTATTCAGAAACTTTTGATCATTAGCTCCAATATTTAGTCATGGCATGCTTAATGTACTTGGGACAGAGAACGTAGTAGAAAATAACAAAATGTACATCAGCAAGGATTTGTAGCCTTCCATCCTACAGCTGGGAGCCCGGGATTATGATGCAGACGACAGGAGTTGCGCACAAATGGATCCTGACTAGGACAGCTTCCCATGAGAAAAACAACATACTTGAGGGTGAGACAGGAGATAGGAAAGTTGGTTAATACTCATGACAATGAAGGAAGCTATTTCCATGTAATACAAAATCGATAAACTACTGATATGTAATGGAAGCTTGGCACACCATGAATTTCTAAATGAATTGCTCATATGCCTCACTCAAAGCCAAGATGTTGCATTTCTTGATCAATTCATTAGCATGGTACAACACTAAAACTAATTGATAACATTGTGCGTCACAAATAGGTGCATAATCTTGATAGACTCAAAAGTAGAAAAGAACTAGGAATAATAAAACCCAGTATTTTTCATGCCAAACTTCAACAGTTTAAAAACAATATTCGATTGGAGAGGAGTTATCCCTTCAGTCAAATTCACTTCCCAAAACCGTGCTCAATAAAGCAACAAGGTGCGTAACTCAAAATACAAAAATCAGCTTATTCCTTCTGATTTATCGGGAAAGGCTAGCAGAAGAAAACAAAAGTGGTACAATGGTGATGTCTAGAATAAATATGTAACCTAGGGAGAAAAGACATAAAATGGTTCCATGGTGTAGTGGTTATCACTCCAGACTTTGAATCTGGCAACCTGGGTTCGAATCCCGGTGGGACCTGCTCTTTTTACATAAAAAGATAATTTTGGATATGCCACATTCAGAAGATCCAAACTTTTGGAAAACCCAACTAGCTTTCCAGGTTCACTTTAAAACTATTTAGAAACTTTTCATCATTTGCTCCGGTATTTAGTCATGGCATGCTTAATGTACTTGGGATAGAGAACATAGTAGGAAATAACAAAATGTAGATCAACAAGGATTTGTAGCCTTCCATCCTACAGCAGGGATCCTGGGATTATGATGCACATGACAAGAGTTGCGCACATATGGATCCCGACTAGGACAACTTCCCTTGAGAAAAACAACGTACTTGAGAGTGAGACAGGACATAAGAAAGTTGGTTATCACTCATGGCAATGGATGGAGCTGTTTCCTTGTAAAACAAAATCTATAAATTACAGATCCGTAATGGAAGCTTGACACACCATGAATTTATGAATGAATTGCATATATGCCTCACTCAAAGCCAAGATATTGCATTTCTTGATCAGTTCATTAGCATGGTACAACACTAAAACTAATTGATAAAGCTGTGCATCAATAATAGGTGCATAATCTTGAAAGACTCAAAAGCAGAAAAGAACCTGGCATAGTAAAACCCAGTATTTTGCATGCCAAACTTCAATAGTTTAACTGCAGATATGGCAGTGAATGATTTAAAAACAATATTCGATTGGAGAGGATTTATCCCTTCAGTCAAATTCACTTCCAAAACAGTGCTCAATAAAGCAGCAAGTTGTGTCATTAAAATACAAAAATCAGCTTATTCCTTCTGATTTATCGGGAAAGGCTAGCAGAAGAAAACAAAAGTGGTACAAAGGTGATGTCTAGAATAAATATGTAACCTAGGGAGAAAAGACATAAAATGGTTCATGGTGTTGTGGTTATCACTCCAGACTTTGAATCTGGCAACCTGGGTTCGAATCCCGGTGGGACCTGCTCTTTTTACATAAAAAGATAATTTTGGATATGCCATTCAGAAGATCCAAACTTTTGGAAAACCCAACTAGCTTTCCAGGTTCACTTTAAAACTATTTAGAAACTTTTCATCATTTGCTCTGGTATGGCATGCTTAATGTACTTGGGATAGAGAACATAGTAGGAAATAACAAAATGTAGATCAACAAGGATTTGTAGCCTTCCATCCTACAGCAGGGATCCTGGGATTATGATGCACATGACAAGAGTTGCGCACATATGGATCCCGACTAGGACAACTTCCCTTGAGAAAAACAACGTACTTGAGAGTGAGACAGGACATAAGAAAGTTGGTTATCACTCATGGCAATGGATGGAGCTGTTTCCTTGTAAAACAAAATCTATAAATTACTGATCCGTAATGGAAGCTTGACACACCATGAATTTATGAATGAATTGCATATATGCCTCACTCAAAGCCAAGATATTGCATTTCTTGATCAGTTCATTAGCATGGTACAACACTAAAACTAATTGATAAAGCTGTGCATCAATAATAGGTGCATAATCTTGAAAGACTCAAAAGCAGAAAAGAACCTGGCATAGTAAAACCCAGTATTTTGCATGCCAAACTTCAATAGTTTAACTGCAGATATGGCAGTGAATGATTTAAAAACAATATTTGATTGGAGAGGATTTATCCCTTCAGTCAAATTCACTTCCAAAACAGTGCTCAATAAAGAAGCAAGTTGTGTCATTAAAATACAAAAATCAGCTTATTCCTTCTGATTCATTAGGAAATTCTAGCAGAAGAAAACAAAAGTGGTTCAAAGGTGATGTCTAGTATAAATATGTAAGCTAGGGAGAAAAGACATAAAATGGTTCAATGGTGTAGTGGTTATCACTCCAGACTTTGAATCTGGCAACCTGGGTTCGAATCCCAGTGGGACCTGCTCTTTTTACATAAAAAAGATAGTTTTGGATATGGCATTCAGAAGATCCAAACTTTTGGAAAACGCAACTAGCTTTCAAGGTTCACTTTAAAACTATTCAGAAACTTTTCATCATTAGCTCCAGTATTTAATCATGGCATGCTTAATGTACTTGGGACAGAGAACGTAGTAGGAAATAACAAAATGTAGATCGGCAAGGATTTGTAGCCTTCCATCCTACAGCTGGGAGCCCGGGATTATGATGCACGACAGGAGTTGCGCACATATGGATCCTGACTAGGACATCTTTCCTTGAGAAAAACAACGTATTTGAGACTGAGACAGGAGATAAGAAAGTTGGTTAATACTCATGACAATGAAGGAAGCTATTTCCGTGTAAAACAAAATCTATAAACTACTGATCTGTAATGGAAGCTTGGCACACCATGAATTTCTGAATGAATTGTTCATATGCCTCACTCAAAGCCAAGATATTGCATTTCTTGATCAGTTCATTGGCATGGTACAACACTAAAACTAATTAATACAACTGTGTGCCACAAATAGGTGCATAATCTTGACAGACACAACAGCAGAAAAGTACCAGGAATAATAAAACCTAGTATTTTTCATGCCAAACTTCAACAGTTTAAAAACAATATTCGATTGAAGAGGAGTTATCCCTTCAGTCAAATTCACTTCCAAAACCGTGCTAAATAATTATAAAGCAACAAGGTGCGTCATTTAAAATACAAAAATCAGCTTATTCCTTCTGATTTATCGGGAAAGGCTAGCAGAAGAAAACAAAAGTGGTACAAAGGTGATGTCTAGGATAAATATGTAACCTACGGAGAAAAGACATAAAATGGTTCCATGGTGTAGTGGTTATCACTCCAGACTTTGAATCTGGCAACCTAGGTTCGAATCCCGGTGGGACCTGCTCTTTTTGCATAAAAAGATAATTTTGGATATGCCATTCAGAAGATCCAAACTTTTGGAAAACCCAACTAGCTTTCCAGGTTCACATTAAAACTATTCAGAAACTTTTCATCATTTGCTCCGGTATTCAGTCATGGCATGCTTAATGTACTTGGGATAGAGAACATAGCAGGAAATTACAAAATGTAGATCAGCAAGGATTTGTAGCCTTCCATCCTACAACAGGGATCCCAGGATTATGATGCACATGACAAGAGTTGCGCACAAATGGATCCAGACTAGGACAACTTCCCTTGAGAAAAACAACAAACTTGAGAGCGAGACAGGAGATAAGAAACTTGGTTCTCACTCATGGCAATGGAGGGAGCTATTTCCATATAAAACAAAATCTATAAACTACTTATCTGTAATGGAAGCTTGGCACACCATGAATTTATGAATGAATTGTTCAGATGCCTCACTCAAATCCAAGATATTGCATTTCTTGATCAGTTCATTGGCATGGTACAACTCTAAAACTAATTGATACAACTATGTGTCACAAATAGGTGCATAATCTTGACAGACACAACAGCAGAAAAGAACCAGGAATAATAAAACCTAGTATTTTTCATGCCAAACTTCAACAGTTTAAAAACAATATTCGATTGGAGAGGAGTTATCCCTTCAGTCAAATTCACTTCCAAAACCGTGCTAAATAATTATAAAGCAACAAGGTGCGTCATTTAAAATACAAAAATCAGCTTATTCCTTCTGATTTATCGGGAAAGGCTAGTAGAAGAAAACAAAAGTGGTTCAAAGGTGATGTCTAGGATAAATATGTAAGCTAGGGAGAAAAGACATAAAATGGTTCCATGGTGTAGTGGTTATCACTCCAGACTTTGAATCTGGCAACCTGGGTTCGAATCCCGGTGGGACTTGCTCTTTTTACATAAAAAAGATAATTTTGGATATGCCTTTGAAAAGATCCAAACTTTTGGAAAACCCAACTAGCTTTCCAGGTTCACTTTAAAACTATTCAGAAACTTTTCGTCATTAGCTCCAGTATTTAGTCATGGCATGCTTAATGTACTTGGGACAGAGAACGTAGTAGAAAATAACAAAATGTAGATCAGCAAGGATTTGTAGCCTTCCATCCTACAGCTGGGAGCCCGGGATTATGATGCAGACGACAGGAGTTGCGCACATATGGATCCTGACTAGGACATCTTCCCTTGAGAAAAACAACGTATTTGAGACTGAGACAGGAGATAAGAAAGTTGGTTAATACTCATGACAATGAAGGAAGCTATTTCCATGTAAAACAAAATCTATAAACTACTGATCTGTAATGGAAGCTTGGCACACCTTGAATTTCTGAATGAATTGTTCAGATGCCTCACTCAAAGCCAAGATATTGCTTTTCTTGATCAGTTCATTGGCATGGTACAACAATAAAACTAATTGATACAACTATGTGTCACAAATAGGTGCATAATCTTGACAGACACAACAGCAGAAAAAACCCAGCATAGTAAAACCCAGTATTTTGCATGCCAAACTTCAACAGCTTAACTGCAGATATGTCAGTGAATGATTTAAAAACAATATTCGACTGGAGAGGAGTTATCCCTTCAGTCAAATTCACTTCCAAAACAGTGCTTAATAAAGCAGCAAGTTGTGTCATTAAAATACAAAAATCAGCTTATTCCTTCTGATTCATTAGGAAAGGCTAGCAGAAGAAAACAAATGTGGTTCAAAGGTGAGGTCTAGGATAAATATGTAACCTAGGGAGAAAAGACATAAAATGGTTCCATGGTGTAGTGGTTATCACTCCAGACTTTGAATCTGGCAACCTGGGTTCGAATCCCGGTGGGACCTGCTCTATTTACATAAAAAGATAATTTTGGAAAACCCAACTAGCTTTCCATGTTCACATTAAAACTATTCAGAAACTTTTCATTATTTGCTCCGGTATTCAGTCATGGCATGATTAATGTACTTAGGATAGAGAACATAGTAGGAAATTACAAAATGTAGATCAGCAAGGATTTGTAGCCTTCCATCCTACAACAGGGATCCCGGGATTATGATGCACATGACAAGAGTTGCGCACAAATGGATCCTGACTAGGACAACTTCCCTTGAGAAAAACAACATACTTGAGAGTGAGACAGGAGATAAGAAACTTGGTTATCACTCATGGCAATGGATGGAGCTATTTCCATGTAAAACAAAATCTGTAAACTACTGATCTGTAATGGTAGCTTGGCACACCATGAATTTATGAATGAATTGTTCAGATGCCTCACTCAAAGCCAAGATATTGCATTTCTTGATCAGTTCATTGGCATGGTACAACACTAAAACTAATTGATACAACTGTGCATCACAAATAGGTGCGTAATCTTGACAGACACAACAGCAGAAAAGAACCAGGAATAATAAAACCCAGTATTTTTCATGCCAAACTTCAACAGTTTAAAAACAATATTCGATTGGAGAGGAGTTATCCCTTCAGTCAAATTCACTTCCAAAACCGTGCTAAATAATTATAAAGCAACATGGTGCGTCATTTAAAATACAAAAATCAGCTTATTCCTTCTGATTTATCGGGAAAGGCTAGCAGAAGAAAACAAAAGTGGTACAAAGGTGATTTCTAGGATAAATATGTAACCTAGGGAGA